>OX602126.1:8265651-9540672 GCA_951449985.1 Falcaria lacertinaria
GGTCACAACGGCAACGAGACAGATGGTGAGTCCGTCGCCGTCTCTTACGCACCATAGAATAAGGACATCGCACTACATACGTTCTTGAATTTCTTCTCAGACGTATGCAGGTTTCCTAACGATGTTTTACTTCACTGTATAGCTCGTGGTACAGAACTATGTGATTCTAACTTGCGTCGCTAGAATACCAGGCAACGCTTACCACACAGCCACCACGGCTCCTTATTATCTCTTTAAAGTTATCATTGTAAATTTTGCGCATATGAATTTAATCTATTTTTTAACGTATGCTGTTACCACCACTCAATCACATAATTCTTTCCACAGACCTTTTATTTTACACTTTTGTAACTTTTATTAAGTACCCATAACTTTACTCGGAATTAAAATTGAACAATTTAGGGTATCAAAGATTTAAATCTACATCAGTAGAGTTTTCAGACGTTCAAATTCAAATTCAAATTTGTTATTGGCTTTGAATATTTTAAACACTTAATTTTATTCTACTTTATTAGGTTAGTATAATTCTAGGCGTTCATTTATATTTGGTACAACCAGTAATGTAGTACAATTACCGTATTTCAGTTAATAGCGTAGGTTTATAGGCTGTTTATAGGAATTACTAGGCAAAGAAGACTTAGGAACTAAGGTATCGAGGTGACGGCAGTGTAGTGCCACGCGGGACTTTACGATTAAAGTTCCTGGGTGGAACTGCATCTGTTGCATGGGCGGGGGTCAAGCTTACGGTGAAGCGATTTGCTTGCTTCTCTCGTCACCTGGTTGTATAACACATGACGATTTCATTGTTAAATTATTTAAATTCTAGCTTCTGCCCGCGACTTCGTCTGCGTTGAGCTTAGAATCCAAGAGAAAGTTAACATTTTCCCCGGATAGAAAGTATGTGCTAATCCAGGTTATAAACTATCTGTGTTCCGAATTTCATCCAAATCCGTTGAGCAGTTTTTGTTTGAAAGATTAACAAACATCCATCCATCCATTCATACATCCATACTCACAAACTTTCGCATTTATATTATTAGTAGGATAAAAAAATCTTAGTCAAGAGTTAGAATCTAATCCATCGTAAAAGCTTCTAATGTTTTGGAGAATGCATCGGTGGTAGCTTGGAACGTGTGACGTAGGTAGTGACGTAGGCTTGGTGGCACTTAACAGAATTGATTACATGATACGTCCCGTGAGCAGGCTGTCTATCGCCGGATCAATTAGGGAACGATACGAGCCGGGCACCCAGGGGTATATTCCGTGCCTTAATCAACATTAATTTGCTTAGATTTTGTTCGAATACACTCTTAACAGAGGTTCATGGTAGTGTTGTAAATAAACATACAAAGCGAGTATATTTTTTATGTATTTATGTTAATTTAATTGAGGAATGTGAATGAGAGCCGTGGTATGAAGCGCTGCCTGCTATTCTAGAGAGGCAAGTTCGAATCGCAAGTCTGTAGGTACCAATGAGCTTTGTGACTAGTCACATCACGAATTTTACGGTGAAGGAAGACATCGTGAGGAAACTTTCATACATCTGAGAAGAAATTCAAGGTGATATGTAGTATAGTGCCTAAGAGGCGGCGACGTCTCACCACTTGTCACGTTGGATTCAAATTATTTTTGGTGAAAAATGGGCGTTGTTAAATCTCTACCTACCTCTTTAGGGACCCTTGTGGGAAGCATGAAAATATATTTTATTGCAATAAAAAAACGTAATTTTAACACGAAGAACACTACATTGATACAGAAATTTCGACACGAATCTCCTTAAGTAAATTTATTTATAACGTCTGTAAAGTTAGACAGAAACAATGTTTGTGTTAAAATTTAATTTTGCACAAGGCCTACTAGCGCTCGCATATACAAACATCTTGATTAACTCCTGATTAATATTAATTGGAACCTTATAAGATGAGTGAGTGTGGTGCGTGTTTGTGGTATCTTCATACGACGGTTATTTACAACTTATTACATACTTTATCTTATTACATAGGTAGTTTATCTTATTACTAGAGAGCGTGAGAGTCTGATGAATATAGGTACAAAAGAAGTGTGCAAGTCGAGTGTGAAATTGTACACTACACTCCGTGCTCCAAAAGGAACTAGGGCTATTAATACGTATGGTTTATGCAACATTCCAACTATTAATTACAACAGCAATATTATAAGCATCCGTTTCAGGGTAAGCAGTGAGTATAGAGCGTCATTTATATAATTCAAAAGTTCTATTATATAATATAATAATTATATTTTTTGAAAAAAAAAAATATGAAAATTCTAAATACTTGTCAACGTAAATCTTTCTATTCCAGCTGAAGAGACTCCATCTTTGGCCCTATAAGTGAATCTACCAGATTTGAAACAAGTATCGATCCGTGTGAAACTTTAACAACACGACCCTCTCTGTAATGGAATTACACGAGTTTGGGGGAAGTAGGTTAAATTTTTAACAAAGGTCCCTTGCTTTTTGGAATGACATTAAATTATTTATTTTACGTTATAGTGGTAGGAGCGACCATTTACTCGAACACGACGAAATCAGAGTATTCAAAGTACTATACTTTGTTTGAGATCGAATAAGCCACTAAGGTGGCATACGAGCATACGGCCCCCTTGATGGTAAACGGTCACCATAGCTATAGACAATTGCCGTCATAATGGCACCAAATTGTGATAAAAAATATATAACGGACTTAAGGCTCAGGGGTATCACACGCGCATGCCAACCATTATATTTTATTTATATTTATATTATAATATTATATATCGTATATTACAATGTGGTTATTTAGTTTATAGAATAAATTTAAGTATATAATTATTTATTTGGTATTTCGACATTTGAGTGACCATAGGCTACGGTGACTGCTTACATCAGGCGGGCCGTACGCCTGTGTGCCACCTTAGTGGTATAAAAAAACCCATTCTTATATACATAGACTAGATAATTAATTTGATTAACTCAACAAGAAACATGTATTTCTGTATCGCAGATGTATAACAGGTAAAAATAATCTTAGACCCTATTTTGCGAGAGGAAGATAGCTCGTCCTTTTGTCACAATAAGTATATCGATCATTAATCCGAACGAAGTCTATTTTTTTCGTTAAAAGAGTTTGCGATAAAGCTCTTTCAACAAAGGAAAACGACGCGTTAATGGCAACATTTTTTAATACAAAAATCCGAAGCCTAATAGCTTTTTTATCTGTGTAATAATTTCATTAAATGCCTCAAAACCGTCGTCGTGGCGAAACAATTTAATTGCGCAACGCGTAAGGCTGGAGGGCATTAGCAAAAAATCATACAGGGCGCCCTCTGGCGGGCGGAAATGAAAAAGCACTCGTTTGGGAGAAGGTGAAAGTACTGCACTAACAAACTGCTTTGTTCGGGGTAGAATAAACGCTCACCAGGAGTGGAACATAGTATCTACCAAAAACCACTCCGATTTATCATTACTACATCCACAGAAATTATATTGCAGCAAAAATCCAAAAAAGAGGTATTTCAAAAATTCTCACTCACTGTTTTCGTTATACATTTTAGACAAAATAAGGTTTTAAATGAGTAAAAATATATTGCAGACAATGCTATGCAGAAAGTTTTAATAGACTTTCTGCTTAGCATGTATTGTTTATACGGTAAAAAATACTTTCTCCAATCTGCAGAACAATTATTCGAAGAAGCAAAAAAATAAAAATAAACTGATTTACATCTGTAGAAAAATGATTATTAAAAAAAAAGTAATCACCAAATGTATCTAGGTTGTACTTTGCCAATATAGACTAGTGTTATTATCTATGGTGGTAATGAGTGGTTGTATGTTTGTATGGAAGAAAGGGTGGTAGTCCCTCATATATGAGATCAAAAAAAACCGAACCTTATAAAAAAACTACAAGAATAAATGTTTCACATACTCCATTCTGTATCACCACAAACAGTAAAGGCGAAAATAACTCTGCAATAGCAGCAAACTATCGACCGGCACCTTGTCGCGCAAATACGGTTTTAATAATATTTAACGTAGTGTTTATACTGAGATACCATTGCGAAATGTCAAAATTTATTTATTTTATTATTTATTTATTTATTTAGGATCGCCAACAAGTGACACACCAAAAACTTAAGATTAATAACAATAAAGTAAAAACATGCTTAGCGCTCACTTAATTAAATGTAATCACATCAATCAAAATTGATACAATCCAAAGAAGAAACACTAAGAATATGGCCGTGCAGCGGTGGAATGCTGCCAGCCTCCTTGGCACCCTTGTTGACAACGAAGTCATATATACCTCTCGCCCGTGGATATCCGAGGTGGTCGGACGTGTTTTTCTAATAGAATCTCCTACCGCAAACAACCACCGGGGGTCTACTTATATTGGACGGAACGTAATTTTCTACCAAATCCTCGATTGTGTCCAGTTTACGCTGACCTCAGCTCAACTAAGATTTGACGGAAAGCGTTTTAGTGTGAATTCCCCGATCGCCGCCAGTTTTGTCGGAGCCTGCCGTGGCTTACTCCTAACTAAAATATTTCCTCGAACAAAACTATACAATTATGTCTATAATGCACTCGCCGCCCAAGGAACACAGTGGATCAGCTCCAAATTTATCTAACCCACACCTTATGGGCGACACTAACGCAGCAAGTAATATAACGGTGCGACAGGAGAAAAGAAAAAGAGGAGACTTGATGGAAGATGAATGGATAACTTTCATGACCGATATGAAGGAAATGATTTCGTCTGCGACCGACGCCCAGAATCAAAAGTTTTCTGTCTTACAGTCTACAGTCGACGAAATAAGAATACAAAATGTTGAAATCTCAAGGGCAATTGAATTTATGTCTGAGAAATATGACGAAATAACGAAAAGATTAGAACACTATGAAAAAGAAAACGCCGAACATCGGACGTACATTAAGGCATTAGAAACCAAGGTCGAACAACTTGAACGTAATGCTCGAAGTTCGAGTATTGAAATAAGAAACATGCCGAGAACCTACCCGGAAAGCAAAGAAGACTTGTTGAAAATTGTCAAAAACATTGGTTCAGCAGTAAAAATGGATCTTATTGATACTGACATTAAGGATGTCTTCCGCTACAAGTCTAAATCTTCTACAAAAATGCCTGTTGTCGTCGAGTTTTCAACCGTACCTAAAAAAGAAGCCCTTTTAAACATGCTGAAAAAGTTTAGCCAAGAAACGAAAACGCTCATCACAACCGAGCATATCAAGATATACGGTCCAAAGGAAACAATTTATATATCAGATAGTCTAACACCGCTTTCAAAAAAAATGTTTGCTCTGGCTCGCAAATTTGCCAGTGAAAACAATTATAAATTCTGCTGGACGAAACATGGCTTCGTATATGTCCGCAAAGAAGAGGGTTCCAAAGCGATTCGTATTTGCACTGAAGACGACATCAGCAAACTGACTTCTAACAAATGACTGCTTAGGATTTTTTCCAAGGTTAGCATCCTTTCTACTTTCCTTATTTTATTTATCTACTCAAAAAATATTATTTTTCTACATCTATACATTATACACATTATCTGTCTCAAAATCGGAAAAACTTACACAAATACATCCTACACACTTATACTCACTCTACACATAATGTCTCGTCAAATACCTACCTCACAATATTTCTCATATCGTTACACAAATATTATAAACTTAAGAAATAATATTAATCTTTGCATTGTATTGAGTAATTCTAACTACAACAATTACTTTGTTTTCATAAAAACTACCTGTTACACTACACACAAAATCGGTCTGAAACTCGAAAAAACACCCACAAATATATACTTCATACTTATACACACTATACACAAAAAATCTCTGAAACCTAACTCACAAAATTCATCACTTCGTTTCACAATTGTTATAAACTTAAGAAATAATATTGAACCTTACACAGTATTGGGTTACTCTACCTCTAAAATGTTTAACTTTAGTTTCAAGAATAGTACCCGTAATACTCAACTTCAAAATAGATAACAATAATATTGCCAGCATTCAAACAGATATTGACAGTGTATCTGTTTCCGAATCTGCACTAATAGAGCCAAACGAACTCCCCAACGCTCTCAAAAATCCGCAAAGTAGTATTAAAATAATAACACATAACATAAGAAGCATTTTTTGTAACCTAGACCACTTTCTTGTCTTTTTAAAACGCATTGACACAAAGTGCGATATTTTGGTTTTTACAGAGTGTTGGGTTTCGGACGACCGACCTCCTCCACAACTTGATAATTATAGTGTTTATTACTCTTCTATTACTCGCAACCAAAACGACGGAGTCGTTATGTACGTACACAAAGATATCAAACACACGGTAGAAGAACCCACGATTTCTGAATCAAATTGTTTGTTACTTAAATTTTATGATATTGCTGTTCTTGGTATATATAGATCACCATCCTATAAAACATTAGACAATTTCTTAATATCGTTGGAAAATAACCTACAAACTTTGCACAAGTACAAAACTGTAGCAGTGCTCGGAGATCTTAACATCGATATCAAACCTTTTAACGATGACACAAAAAGTCCTGCATATCTGAATCTCCTTGCTGAAAATGGCATTCTGCCAGCACATGTTCTACCTACCAGAGGACCAAATTGCTTAGACCATATCAACCTAAAAACAAATAAAAAAGCCCAAACTTTTGTCATCAAAACCTACCTGACCGACCATTTCCCTGTCATGCTAAGTCTTACGCAAACAAAAAAAAGGAATGATCCTCCTAAGTATAAAAGCATTATTAATTATGACAACGCTGCAAAAGCTTTTGAAAACAGCGATCTCTCTAACTTATTAAATATGACAGATCCTAACACGGCCGTTAATATGTTAACTAATATTATAAAAGATAATTTAGAATCAAATACAAAAGTTCGCAAAGTTCCTAATAGAAAGTACATCTTAAAACCATGGATCACAACAGGTATTTTACGGTGTATTATCAACCGCGATGCACTGCACAAAAAACATAACGCTTCTCCTAATGATGAAATACTTAAATTATCGTATCGTAGATATCGTAATTTTTGTAACGATTTGATCAAAAAACTCAGAGATGAACATGACAGCTCTGAAATCAATAAATGTAATAACCCCAAACAGAGATGGAAAGTAATTCGTAATGTAACCAATACCACTGATAGTAAAAAACCCGCAGAGGAACTTTTAAAATTAAGCCCAGACGGCGAACTTTCATCTGTAAACAAAGCTAATGAATACTTCGCTAACATTGGTCAACAGCTAACTGATAAAATTAAAACCACAGGAAATACATTTCAAATAAGTAGTAAATTCAAAAGTTTCCCACAACTGAATTCATTTGCTCTGCTCGAAACCGACGAAAAAGAGATCGAATCACTTATATCTAGTCTAAAAAACGATTCAGCCACTGGTTGGGATGGCATTCCGGTAAAATTTTTAAAATGTGTTAAAAACAAAATTAGTCCCATACTTACGCATATATTCAACTTATGTATGACTAAGGGTATCTTTCCTGACAGTTTTAAGCGTTCAATCGTACACCCTATCCACAAAAGCGGTAACAAGAATTGTGTTGAGAACTATCGCCCCATCTCGGTATTAACAACCTTATCTAAACTCCTAGAAAAACTCATAAACAAACGTTTAATGTCTTATCTAAAACAAAAACAAATTCTCGCCGTTTCCCAATATGGCTTTCAACCGAATAAATCCACCGAAGATGCAGTTAACCTTCTTGCTAATAATATTGCAATTAACCTTGATAAAGGCAAGAGATGCATTGGAATCTTTTTAGATCTGGCGAAGGCTTTCGACACAGTTTCTTCGAACCTTCTACTACATAAACTAGAAAGTATCGGCATACGCGGCACATCTCTGCGACTTTTTGAAAGCTTTCTGTGCAATCGATTCCAAACTTTGAAAATAGGCAGTCACATCAGTAGTCCTCTTCCCATTAACTATGGCGTTCCGCAAGGCAGTGTACTGGGCCCAAGTCTCTTTCTGATTTACATAAACGAGCTGTGTTTGTATGAACCAACAAACGGCAAAATTGTTTCATACGCGGATGACACCGCTCTAGTGTTCCAGGGAGAGACCTGGGCCGAAGCGTACTCCCATGCTGAAAAAGGCCTGTCTGAAATTTCATGCTGGCTACATCATAACCTCCTAACACTCAATGTTAAGAAATCACAATACCTTACCTTTTCTATCACCAAAGCCACACAGCCAAAAAACAATTTCATTTTAAAAGTCCATAACTGCAATAACGTAAATACCATGACTTGCACCTGTCTTGCATTGGAAAAAACTGAAAGTGTAAGGTACTTGGGAATCCAACTCGATGAACACCTATCATGGAACACACATATAGACCTCTTAACTGCTCGCACTCGAAAACTGGTGTGGTTATTTCGGAAGCTTAGAAATATACTAAAGCCAGCTCTCCTGAAAACAGTATACTATGCTCTAGTTCAATCCATACTCAGCTATTGTATAAAAGCCTGGGGTGGTGCCTGCAAAACAAAAATCATTAAACTCGAACGAGCCCAAAGATCATTGCTCAAGGTGATGTTACGTAAGCCTTTTAGATATCCGACGCTTAGCCTCTATCAGGAATCAAAAACTTTGACTATAAGACAATTATTTGTTTTGCATGTCACGTTACGCCAGCACAAGCAAGTAAAGTACACCTCGGCCCCAGGAACCTCCAGTCGCAGAAAGATCAAAATCTGTAAACCAATAAAACACAACACAGTATTCTTACGTCGACAAACATGTTTTCTTGCCCCATACCTGTATAATAAGCTTAATTCAATATTAGACATATATCCTTATACACTATACAAATGCAAACAAACACTCACTAACTACCTAATAAATCTGAGTTATGTTGAGACAGAATCACTCTTTACCACTCTTTGTTAATTTCTTTAAACCACTCAAACAATTCCACATACAACAGTTATATACAGCCCCGCATCCCCACAATACGCACTCACACACCCACCCACACGCACACAGGCGCACACGCGCGCACACACACATACACACACACACACACTCACACACACACACTCACACACACACACACACACTCACACACACACACACACACACACAAACACACACACTCGTTTACTGAATTTTATTTTTGTTATTATTATAGTATATACATATATACCGTTCCGCTCCGTTCCTTATTCCTTTCATGTTTCTCACTATGGGTGAGAGACCTGGAGTCCTGAAATACAGGAATATCCTAGCTTAGGCTCCAGTCCATCCAAGTACTTATGCAAATTGTGATCATGTCAAATATTGTACTTTCCTTGTATTTTGGTGGAAATAAATTCTTTTTTTATTTTTTATTTATTTTATATATTTATTTTGATTAAAACTTTTTTCATATAAGGGTACTTTTTTACTTGTTGTAGGTATATATTTATTAAATAAACGCACTATTTAATTTTAGAATATTCTATTTTTTTTATTACTATACTATATTTGAAGTTTGTTTTTCTTATGTGCCAGTTCACGTACACTACGCAAAATCGTATAACAAACCATTGTATACCTTATTTCTCTCGCATTAAAGTAGTTTTCGTAACAATGAAATAGCGTCAAAGTTCTGGGGCTAAATCTTCCAGACTAAAACGTCCTTCTACAGAGATGCATAATAATTTATACGGTTGCTATCCCAGCATTTATATACCAATGAACACAGCAAAAATACAAGGTTGGTCTGAATTAATTAATTCCAAGACGTTGCGCGGCTTTGATAGTGACTTGATACCAAAGATTAAAAGCTGACATGAAATCTTTTAATCACTATATGTTAGAAGAAATGAAATAGGTTCCACGCGTACGAAGTCGCGGTTACAGCTAGTTTTAAAGTCTTAGTGGACAGTTACGAAGTACCTAATCAATATACAGTTGGAATAACTTGAGACTTGCAGATATTCATTGAAGAGTTCCATTCTGTATTGCCTACAATAAAATTAAATCTAAGCATAGATAATATATTTTAAACCCAGAACTTTGGAGCTTTGCAACACTTGGTTTAAGAAGGCAACATAATAAAAATAAGTAATATTTAATAAATAATAATAATGTTCAACTGACTTCAAATACGAAACGCTTTGTTACATGAAAAAAAATCTCTTTTTTTCATGACAAACAGACAGAGCACTGAGCTTCTTGCCGGTTTCTCACAGGTATTTTTTCCATCATAAGTGCCTTATTAGGGCCGAAAGCGAATAAATGATATTTTGATTTTGATTTTGCTTCACAGAGGCACATCATTTATAGGCGCGATACCCGTACCAAAGAGATAAATCGTCTTTGCCTAAGCCAGTGCAAAGTGTCCACATTACTCTTTAAGCAGCCGTAAGGATAAGTGCTCGACATTCACTATTCAGCAAATAAAGGAGCCATTTTCCCTGGATCTGACCGGGTAATAGAAAAACAGAGGACGCTGTTAATAGACTGCGTACTATTTGGAGCTCGGCAACTTTTATACTACCTTACGTTTGAATTATGTTCGTAACTCGCAAGCCCGAGGGTTCCATGTGCAATCCTGCCATGTGCATATTAAAATTGCACGAAACTAATATAGTAGCCCTGTTTTAGTAATTTAATACAGCTGTCAATTGTTTTCTTTTATTTAAAAATTGTGTCATTGTCCATTTTTTTTATAGACAATACCTTTAACTGCCACAAAATGACAGAGAAGATATCGAGAAAAGTTTAAAAGTATGAATCCTGAAAATTTTAGTCGAGTTAAAGTTTGCAAAATAGTAAAAGATTTTTCGCCTATCAAGAACTAATTCAAAATCACCCTAGATAGAACTCAGGATTCTTTAATTTTTTTATATTTGTTATGCTTTTTTTTACAATTTCAATACTGTAACGCAAGTACATCGATTAAAAATCGTTTTAATTTTCATTATTCCTCTAGTGCATTGCAGTCCGTCCAATCATTTTTTTTTTTTAACATTATGAATCCTCTCATCAAAAGATGTGTTACTTTTGGGTAACTTTTGTGTAACGCTAACATAAAAAACAAAAATGTCACACAAAAAATCTCAGATTTTGGCGACCTCACCCAGCAACTATATTTAAAAGCATTCGATACGTAAGCTAGCTCGATTTATAAATACTAATAATTTTAAATTTATTTAAACTTCTACATACTAATTCTCGAGTACCGCTATAATATAATAAAATATGCAAGAAAAAGTTTAAACTGAAAGTGTTCCGAAGTTCAAACTGTTCGTAGTACCACCCTCCACCCTTCGTTTGAGTGTTGGTTCGAGATAAATGTGGTTAGAGGTTTAATTTGTAGTATTCATCTCGTTGGGTGCAATTATTCGGTCAGGCGCCTCAAACTCTTCGGGTTTTGATACCTTCTGAATAAAGTCTTACTTTTAGCAGCATTATTAATAATTTATCTAAGCTTCGTTCCAGTTGTATTTATTTACAAATTTATAACACATCGTGCCTACACCTGAGAGTAGATATTGGTGCAAATTCTGTTGTACAAAATCACTAAACTAATTTGATAGGACTAAAAAGGCTTGCTATCCCTTTCTGATGTGCGGGGTTAAATAAGGATGGCAATTATTTTAGACCTGAAAAATTTCGTTTAAGTTAATTATTTCGTACAACAGATTGGCACCAATATACTGTGAATGTGGCGCAAAACCAACTTTGTATTACCATCACAATTCACATTGCTTTCGCAGACTATGGGCCTCTATGGTAAACGTGATTTTTTACTAAAAATAGATCATAAATCAATATATGCAACCGTTTTGTGGCCTATGCTTCTCTAAGACGCCATTAGACTAGACGGAATTATGAATAGTTTATAAAATGGTGGCCGAGACGACAGAAAAAACTGCAAAATAGACCCCTGGCACTATGTTAAAATTATATTATGACGCAAGTTTTAGCCATAGCCATAGTGGTTGACCTCTTGTTCTTTCGTAGGTCATGTCCATACATTCCATACCCTGTCGGCCTGTACGAATAAGTCTTTTGGCAACGCGCAAGTAATACCCCTGGTGTTGCAAGCGGCCCATAGGCTACGGTAACCGCTTACCATCAGGCGAGCCGTATACTTGTTTGCCACCTTAGTGGTATAAAAAAATATCTTCTTAACTTCAGCGATTGATAACACCGTGAGCTTAAAGAAAGAGATAAGATGATTGGGATGCCTGTGGGATGTCCGATTAAAATTGTAGCCCCCAGAATTGGGACTATTATCTCTACAACAAAAGATTTCAGTCAAATAACACTACTCTAATGTAGTGTTATGTTTCTCCGGTGAGTTTCCATGGATCTACGAGGATACGCTGCTAGCACAGTGACTCGTCTCATCAAAAATAGGATAAGCAATGCGTTGTTATTGGAAGTTGTATTTTATTTGGGCTAAGGTGACCGCTAATCAGTACTGGTATCAAAACCATCTTTGGACTACGTAATCGAAAACGCAACTCTCAAAAATGACAAAATTTTTAGTTCAGTTTTTCGTCGGTGCAGCGCTGTTCATTTTCCCATACTAAAAAGGTCGAAAGGGATAGAAATACGCGGTTAAAATTTATTCTTACTAAAGCTTATAGATGAGCCTGATGGCCAACTTCTTAGAATACATTGTTACTGAGATAAAAGTACAAAGAAATCGCACCTACTACGAATGGTTACTTCAATATTGTAAGGCTGAGGTTCACTCTAATCGCACGATCGAGGGCACTCGACCGTGGGCTAAGGGCGACCTCAAACACCCTTGGAAACCTCAATATTACACCCGCATGACTTGTGCTAAATATAAACTGCTTCAGCATCGTTACTTCTGATGATTTCAATAGTATAAATCCGTGGTGGCGTTGAAGCAACGGCCTGTCATCTGATGGGTCCAGGTTCAAACCTCGGCCTGTACCAAATAGTTTTTCTAAGCTTAAGTACAGTGATTAATCACACCATGAGCTTTTAAAGCGAGGGGTAGGGTGATTTGGGATTTCCCGATATGCTACGCACTACAACAAATAATTCTGCTTCGGTAGCGTATTCAGATCGTTTTTAAAAGAGCACTACAATAACAAATTGTCAATACCACTATTAATAATGCATTTGAATGAAGAACGGTATACGCTCCCTACATGTAAGTGTGTTATTACTAACGGGCGAATATATTCACGAGCCACTCCAATGTTCGTCGAGGATCCTAGTTGTAAGGATACGGCTAAGTTATATACAATATTGCATGAGTTTATGAAGAGTTCGTGTATTAAGTTACATCTTGTTGTATTTTAGGTATCATCTATATTCTATACTGAGAGTAAAAACCAACAAACCATTAATGTTTTCGGATTGCCTATAATCTTATCGTTTCAGTGTCCGCAACCCGCGAGTGATACCCCTGGTGCCGCATGCGTCCATAGACTACGGTAACCGCTTACCCTCAGGCGGGCCATATGTTTGTTTGACAGCTTAGTGTTATTAAAAATCGTCTGAGAATTAAACCTCTTTACACTAGCCTTTTTACCGCGACTTCGCCCGCCTAGCTATATTATGTACAGTCTACGACACTCAGGACTAAGGCAGGGTTATAATTTGAAAGCATTATTAAAATCAGATCTGTAGTCAAGAGATTACTTTCTAAAAATAATCTTACAAACTAACAAACTTTACCGCTTTATAATATTAGAAGATTGGTAAAGATTTGTCTTTCATCAAGTTGCTTTAATTATAGGTACTGACCATAATATTAAAATTTACGGTATGTGAAAAAATCTTTCGTGGATTGGCGGAGACAGCAGTGGATTTTGCTGCGATACATAATCATTGACTTCAACATCATCCTCACCGCCATCATTATCAGACTTTAAATGATTTAAATTGGTAATTGTAACTATAGCGGTTGTGTACACCGGAGGTTTCAAACTTCCTCTAATAAACAAGGTAAGAAATTAGTTTATGAGAGGATGTTTGAAAGTAGCTCCAGTGCCAGAAAAGTTGAGGAGCAAGCGTTTGTCATGGTATGGGCATGTTATGCGGAGGAATGAAGATAAAGTGGTAAGAAAGGTTTTATGTATGCATGTGGACGGGTACAGGGGTCGAGGTAGACCTTAGAAAAAATTGATGGATTGTGTGAAAGATGACATGGCCAGAAAGGAAGTGAATACAGAGATGACGGCTGATAGAGAAGGAGAAGAGAGAAATACATATAATATGGGATAAGGGCAGGAGAATGATGACATATGTAATTGTAACATTGCTACTGATTGATGTAGTTTCTGATCTGATGTCACGTCTAATCGCCGGTTTCTCAGAACAGACGGTTCCGTATCAAAGACTACGGAGGCACCGAATTCACATCCACATTCGGCCAATATAGCTAATAAAGCGAAGTATAACATTACCGCGTTCCCACTGAGAGCGGCTCTGCGCTGTTATTACGCAGGCGGCCATAACCGAACCTTATAGCTTCAGGAGAGGCAAACGCAAATACCATGTTTGCACGTCAGGCTTACTTCATGTGCAATCGTGGCGGTTGTGTACACTGGAGTCGTATTTTCAAACTACAATTCTGGATGGCCGTTTAGCTCCCTGTCTGGTTCTTTTTTTTATCTATACTTAATAATATTATAAAGAGGAAAGATTTGTATTTTTGTGGGTTTGTATTGAATAGGCTCCGAAACTACTGGACCGATTTCAAAAAATCTTTCACCGTTGGAAAGCTAAATCATCACTGAGTAACATAGGCTATATAATATACTAGCTGTCCGCCCCAGCTTCGCTCGAGTAGACAAAATATTTGATAAATGTCTACCCGCGCGAAGCCGGGACGGGCCGCTAGTAATAATAATAAATTTATTACCCATTTAAGAAAAGACGTTACAATGTTGTAATTGGTAGGTACAGAGTGAAGAAGCTGTTTGTAGCGGGATCCCTGCTAGGGCAATTGTGCAATAATCAACTGTAGTAGAGCAAGAACTCTAAACGTAAAACTTGTATGAAAATTTAACATTTAGTTAATACGTTTCAGAATACGTATTCGAAAGATACTCTTGCTACCCATACCGAACATCATGATAATTGTATCCGATTATGTATTTAATCACTTGTAAAAATATATCAGCCAGAAACAAAAAAATAACTTTTTTTATTTAGCAAACCTGTAGCTTTGTTAATTTTTTTTAATTCGTTAAAGCGGAAATAAATCTTTAATTATTTCTGAGTAGCTTCCTTGTAATTCTCATCATGCTCTCAAGAAAATTTAACTTCCATAATGATGGATTTTCATACAAAATTTCATCCCCTATTTTAGCCCTTTAGATGTAATGTTTCCAAAAACCCTTCCTTAGTGGATGTCTTAAATGGTACGTACTGTCAAAATATCAAGTCGCTAACCCCAGCCGTTTAGCTGTGCGTTGATATCAGCCAGTCAGTATATTCTTTTATATTACAGAAGACTGCCACGAGGGCGGTGAAAAGGCTAATTATAAAAATAAATCGACAGTTTTTTTATTATACCACTTAGGTGGCACACAACCAATAAAACTTAAAAATGGGATGGGAAAACCAACGGGAAATCCCAAATCGCTTTGCTTAGAGTGGCCACCAACGTACACATACCATTTAGAAATAGATTTTTATACACATCTAAAAGTGTGCGGCCGTGTAGCTCTCACAGTAATGTGCAATTAATGGCGCTACGCCGGCAAATTAGATTGCTTTCGTGCGTTTGTGAGAACAATCCGTTTGTATGGTAGAACATTCTAGGCTTTGCACAAGGCGTTCGAACAACACTGAGTTATTGCTTCAGCTTGCAATTGGATTACGTAGATGGTTATTGTTGTAAGTAGAAAGTGAACTTTTTGTATTTCCAAAAAAGATTTAATGATGGACTTGAAATTTAAAGGGATAATAAATTAATAAGGTATTAGGAAATTATATAGCCGTGGTGGCCTTGTGGTTAAAGCAACGGCCTCTCATCTGATGGGCCCAGGTTCAAATCTGGGCTTGTACCAATGAGTTTTTCTAAGCTTAAGTAAAGTGATTAATCACACCTTGACCTTAAAAGAGAGGTAGGGCGAATTGGGAACTCCTTTGGGTTTTCCCATTCAAATTGGAGCCCGACTGCACGACTTTAAAAAAAGAAAAAATAATAACGATCTTATAGAAATAGAATACAGAGGCTAAGCTTCATATTATATTGGTAGCCTAAGTTAATTAGGAATTATTAGCATTTCATTCAAGAAAGAATGAGTGGAATCAATACTATTATATGTAGATCAGGGGTAGTCAGTGGTGTGACGTCAGCCTACAAATACTCTTAACCAAAAAAAAACACCTAGACAGCATATGAATCCATCGCCGTAAGTTGGGTACATTTCAATAGCTAGTTTTTCTCAGGTGGCTTATTTTTCGAATCGGTGGTAAAGTAGAACTTCATTAAGTGCCCTGTAAGGGCTAAAACTGAATAAATGATTTAGATTTTTGGTGTTATTTTTTATGCTGACAACCATTCTCACAAAATTAATAAATTTATCTTAGCCCGACCTAGAAATCAAACCCAGCTATATCGCTAAGCTTCAGAAGCAAAAAATATTTTTACCATAACCGAAAAATATTTAAAAAACGTTCACGAAATAATAATCGAGCAAGGAACACTTAATTAAATTTAAAAATAACACTACGCCCCCTTGTCCCGAATAAAATGCCAAGCAGGCGAGTTTCGGTCCTATTAAAAACAAAAGCGTTCCGCTAAATTGGCAGGCCTAATCAAGAGGTTTGCTGATCGAGCGATTTGAGAGATACGGGAGCGGTAGAAGTATTTTTTAAAAGCGGTGTTTTCCTGAAAAAAATATAATAATATTTAATACCTTTACGCCTTCCCGCGAGGGGCCCCAAAGAGGTAGGCAGAGTGCCAAATATGGTGCCAACCTGATGTGAGTCTACGCCGTGTCTTAGGCACTACATACGTCCTTGAATTTCTTCTCAGACGTATGAAATCTCTATATATAAAAATGAATCCCTATTTCCCTTGGTGACGGCATAACGCGTAAACGGCTGAACCGATTTCGCTCATTCTTTTTAATTGTGTTTGTTATTATCAGGAGTAGGTTCTTATAAAAAAAAAGAAAAAAAAACCGGAATCTATTTAATTTTGCGATAATCTAACGGTCTTTTTTGCTACGGTGTATTTGTCATATGAATTCATAGCTAAGACAGGACATCGCCTGTCGGGTCAGCTAGTTCTTGAAAACAAATTAATAAGCCTACTACACACGTCGCATAGGAACAATTCCCTATCACTGCATAGGGGAGCGTCCCATGCACGCACGCTGTATACGTGCCGACCGCCGCTAAGCAATTAACCCGGCTTTGTGAATATTCTCACGCAGTGCTGGCGTTAGGGGGGGCGTGATGGGGCGACGGCCCAGGGCGCCAAATGTGGAGGGGCACCATATAATAAAAAAACAAACTTAAAAAAGGAATAGCTCCTAATTTTCAACTACTACTTCTATCTCTCTCTACTTTTACGTCCGTTTCGTTAGTGCCGGGTAACGCTAAAGGATAGATTAAATTGTTATACAAGTTGACACTCAACAAAAATGTATATACTAGATAATTATTTCCTTAAGTGGGCGCCACAATATTCTTGTCCGGGGTGTCAGTGGCCCTAATGCCGGTTCTGCTCTCCCGATAGCCCACGTTTCGATTTCCTTGACTGTGGTCAGACGGACTACACTCCTTGATGTTGTGTGTGTTAGGTGGTCTACAATTTGCTCAAAACGCGATTTAATAAAATTCAGCGCGATATGTTCTTATAAAAACTTGTAGTTATTTTTACGAACTAAATAATAATGTACAGAGAAAAGACTTCTCAAATAAAAACAGCATGAAAGGATAAACAGGTGTCAAATATAGCAACGTCTCGGTCTCATAAGATATACATCACAAATATACAAGTGTCAAACCAAATAACTACAAACTTTTGTATTCATAGCGAGATAATAGCGAAACGTGACAAACAACGTGCTATTTTATTTATTTTATTCCACCCTTATCGTGTTCTCGATGTTTGATAAATGTTAGGATAAGAAATCAGTTTGGAAGCCTTTGTTTTTTTGATATATTGCTCGCACGTTCATATAAATGAAAAGCTAAAGGGCTTGACCTTGTTTTTTACGCGAATTTAATGCAAATTGTTACAAAAACAGCATTGTTTGGATCTAGTGAAATCTATAAGGTAATTTCTCTAAAATAACAGCTTTAAATTTAACTTCAGATTTTTACAATATCTGATCGATAACGTGGATTATCCTTGTAGTTTTACAACTTCCTTAATTCATTAGCACGATGTTTTTAGAATCGCTTACTGGATGGACACTTTGGATGGCTGTCGCCTTTGAAACTCGATTTCATGTTTTTAATAACAATACATAATCCATAGTATTATTATAAATGCCTTTTCAGGGTTAACGGCTGAACGGATCGTAAAATAAATGTCAAGGAGATAGATTATATCCTGGGAAAGGACATAAACTACTTTTGTCTTTAAACAAATGCATACGAAGCCATTCAGTATAGTTGAAGACGATGGGTGAGATTAGAATCTTTTGCTCTTCTTTTGTTTTCTGCCATACGCACCAATCCCTTTTGGGATTGGTAGGGAGTATACTCTTGGCTAGAACAACTCCTCTGCTCCTTCTACATTCATAAAGCTCTTCAGATATGCCCGTCAGAATTTGCTTTTATTTAGATAACATGATAAAAAATATAATAATTTAATAAAGAACCTCAAATTTGCCCGGGATAGAAACATGTTCCCGAGATAAAAACATTCTCCCGGGATAAAAAGTTAATCCAGGTTATAAATTATCTTGGTTCCAAATTTCATCCAAATCCGTTTAGTAATCCGAGTAGTTTTTACGTGAGAGAGTAACAAACATCTATCCATCCATCCATACTGACAAACTTTCGCATTTATAATATTAAGTAGGATTTCGTGCTTCATGTTCGTTTTTTTTTAAGTATAGCTGTTGGTGTTATTTGTTATTGTACGAATAATCAGTGATCTTTCCCAATAGTCCACATGATTAGGTTAAAAAAGGTCTCTTATAAATCACGTATGATTTTTTAACTAGGTACACTAAATGAACAAAAGGATCGCCATATCGATAAATCTCCCGGAAACATGTAACCATTTCTATTTGTTTTATTTGTGTTCAGATGCATTGAAAATGAATGTAGGGTTCCGTTGAAAATTGATTTTAGAAAACTAATAAATATTGGATACTCATAGCAAAACTATATTTTTGAAATCCTACAAAATACTGTTTGAACAAACTTAAAACAATTTTATAGTTCATTTTACTATTGTGCGATATAAAGCCATCAGTAAAATATGCAACGAAAACTAATTAAAATATTTATCGTACTTATAATGAAATGTACAAAACCTGAAATGAATGCTAAATTAAAATAATGAGCAAAACTTTTCCTTTGTGGAATTAAATTGGCTGAAAAATTCCATATCAAAATGTACCTACAATCGCTAGACACGTAAATAAAACATTGTGAAAATTTATATTTACCTATTCCTATACCTGCTATGCTACCGTGAAAGGAACTCGGCTGTGTTTGAAGTGTATGGATATCATCTTATGTATTAACGCGTGACCCGCTTTATATAAATAAATAAAAAATGGTAGATAAATGTGTAATAACAGCGGTATTGTGAAATTAACGCCCCCAAATCAAGCAGAACCCTCAAAAGCCAAATGGTCAGTATCCAGTTTATTGGGGCCGCTTTTATCCAGATTGAAATGTACACGTAACTTCGATGTATATTATTTTGCAGTACCGTGGTTTCTGTGTGAAGGTACCACTGCGGCACAAGCGCTTTTGAATTTATAAACTATACGCACTGCTATTTTGATACTGGATTTTTTACCAACTTGTTTCAAGGAATTTCCATTATAAAAGTTTAAAATATCGTTGCTAAAATGAACATAAATGTATTGAATATTCCAAGAATTTTAAATTTATTTCTTACTTAGCTTTTTATCGCTATTAAGCTACGAGACAACGTATAGAATACTTTTTTCTTTATAGGTACCTACATGCTTAATTTGATCCCAGCGGACTGCCAACATAAAATCCCTCACGGGAATTGAACCCCTAACATCTACCAGAGCTAACCCTTGCTAATTACTCGACCAGAGATGATAAAAAAATAACCGGATATGCTGATAAGTAGTCTAGAATTCCAACACAGCAAGATCCCTAATTACCGAAACCCTTCTACATCCTGAAGCTTAGTGAAGGCAAAATTAATATTTTTTAATTAAAACCGAGACTTAAGGGATTTACATTTTGCTAGGCATATCAAGTTAGCAAAAGCCCACTGGAAGGTTAAAGGACGAACATTCTGGTAAATATACACTTTATTTTGCTCCACAGATATTTATTTGGGCAATAATAAGCTTATTTTTATCTGTATAACGTATTTGAAGCAAGACTTGTAAGAATATTTAAATTAATAGGATACAAAATTAAACTACCCGCTCTTATGTCATTAAAAGTGAACAAGTTTTTTTTAGATGATGACGCCTTCCAATGAAAATTATGTATTTTTGATATATCGATCTTTTGAGCTTGCTTGAACACTAGATCAAAACACCTGGACGTAATTCATACTAATATTTTAATGCGAAAGTAAATCTGTTTGTTTGTTTGCTACCTTTTCAGGACCAATCGGCTCAACGGATCTATTTATTTATTTATTTGTTAATACACTAGCTGTTCCGACATCTTACCGACGTCTTATCTTAGCCATGAATTCATATGACAATTAAACCATAGAACAAAGGTCCTTTAGTTTGTCACAATATTAAAAACATTCCGATTCTTTTATCAAATTTTATTTTCATAAGCACCATTGAAATTATTTGAAATTATTATTGAATCAATTACAAGAATAAACACAAAACATTTGCACAGAGCTAGATTGCAATCCAATAAAATGTGCAATATGTATAGCATGGTTTATTGTAAAGAGAGCATAAATCTTAAATTCTACCAAATAAACGTAAATATTGTTTTTGACAAAGAGATAGATCATATCCGGGGGAATGACATAGGCTACGATTTTACTTAAACAAATGCAGACGAAATCGTGCTTAACAACTAGTTTTACATACGTATATTTTATATCGTCCCGCACCTTTTGGACAATATATATATCTACGCCACGCACAACACGGAGATATACAAATTACCTTTCCGTAGAAATTAAGCACACGATATAAAATCCAATCAGGTGAATATTACTGTAATGAAAACCTTTTAATTGTAACATAAATCTCTCGCTATATAAATATCCGAAGCTCAAATTCGTTTTCCTTGCAAAATCATCGGATATCGCGTTCACGTTTCGATTCAGGGAAGGGAAATAAAAAAACCCAATAAGGTCGGCCGTCGAAATTATAAATCATGCCGGGCCTAAACCTAAACATGTCCAGTTGACAAAAAGGGTGATTCCTGGATATTTATGGGGAGAAGAGTTAGGCTGCGTGTATCAGGGGGCACGCCAATATTCGTTATTGTTTTATTTGCCAATTCTTTGGTACATGTGAATTATTTTTAGGACTGGAAAGTACATAGTGGGAATATGCTACACGGAATAAAGTACGTGGTACATGGTACATGGTACATGGTACATTGTACATGGTACATGCTACATGCTACATGGTACACGGTGCATGGTACATGGTACATGGTACATGGTACATGGTACATGGTACATGGTACACGGTACAATAAGAAAGAAAAAAAATATATATGTATAAATGACTTATGAACCGGATTGAATGAAGAAACTGTTTTGTCACTCGAAATAAAGTGATAAAAGTTTAACTTCGTAGACGTATGTATCCTTCTATAGTATTCCAATATAGAATAACTTTTTAATCCGTCTGGTAGTTTTGGAAACTAGCGTATTCAACCAGAGAAAAAAATATGCTGATTGTTATTCTGTTACACTCTACAACACCCGCAATCAATTTTCGGTAAATAACTTCGCCCGCATGGAAATATGATGATATTTGCACAAAATATAAACTATTCACCATCATGGATTTTGTAGTAAAGTTTTCCACTGCCGAACGATATTATAAAATGAATCCCTATTTCCCTTGGTCACGGCATCACGCGTAAACGGCTAGACCGATTTCGCGAAATCATATCATTTGTGTTACTAGGATTGTCAGCAGACCGATCATACTAAAAATAAATTGCATAAAAACAACCGAAACATTTTTAATTTCGGGATAAAATTAAAGGTATTTTAACCATGGTATATCTGACATATGAATTAGCTAAGACAGGACAACTTCTGTCGGGTCAGCTTGTTATTAATATTTCTCAAGAAATAAATTTGAATACACTATGCACGCTGCTTAAGCTCCTGATATGACCTGACACGGACGAAGCATATGTTACGGGCGATTGGAGGTACACAAGAAGGAAATCTCTTCAATATGCGCACTGTGTATATTATGTTACAAATTGCTTAAAAATATCTATACCAATGAATGATGGCAAGGTAAAGAGTACGGGGAACCGGCGGCATAAGAATCCTACCAATATTATAAATGCGCAAGTTTATGAGTATGGATGGATGGATGGATGTTTGTTACTCTTTCACGCAATAACTACAGAACGGAAATGAATGAAATTTGGAACACAGATAGTTTATAACCTGGATTAACACATAGGATATTTTTATCTCGGTAAAATGTTTTTATCATGGGAAAAAGTAAGGGATTCTAAGCTCAACGCGGACAAAACCGCAGGTAGAAGCTAGTATAATATATGATGTTATAAAGTCTAACTCAAGCCTTCCTCGATAAGTGGACTATTCAATACAAAAATATTTTTTCAATTCCAACCCGTATTTGCTCAGATTAGCACTTTGAACCAAACAAACAAACTCTTTACCTTTGTGATCTTCGTTTAGATTAATGCAATGCGTAAACTTATCGACGTACATACGTAATATCATCACGGGGTAGGCAGAGAGTATAGAGTGCCATTTCACTCTTGACTTGCACACCTCTTTTGCTTCTGCTACATTCATCAACCTTATCATACATGCCCGCTGGGTCCGAGTACTCTTTGTCTTTCCATTCCTTAATTCTTCATAGTCAAAATCAAAATAGTATTTATCTACTCTACATAGAAGCATGCGTGACTACGACGTCACAGGCACATCGTCATGCATTTGCGATAATAGGAAGCTAGTATTGAGGAAATCTCTCCCTAATCTGATTGATACGACGTCATTGTGCAACTGTCATACCTGCGCGGCTGTAGGCAATTATGTATTATGTTATGTAAGAGCGTGACTCATAGATACATAGTCTGTCGGGGATTCAGTGCTATATACCAATCATGTAGTGTTGTTTCTGCTGTTCGGTTTCCAAACATTCTCAAGGATTTGCTCAGTTGATAATTAATAGTGTCAACACGTTAGTGATACCCCTGGTAATTCTAGCAGCTATAGGCTACGGTGACTGCTTACCATCAGATGGGCCGTATGCTTGTGTGTACTTAGTGCCTTAGTTTTATAAAAAAAAACTACTCAAAGAACATAATGCTACACATGCTAATACCAAACATGTTTTCATCACAAAAAAATAAAGAAACTAGGTATTGTTTGTTATAAACAGTGTAACTTCAACTATTTAATCACAGCGTTGAGCCGACTGTGTTACTGTAGCCTTAGCGTAGTAGTTGTGGGATGACTGTCAGCGATGACGTCCGCTTGTATATACAATACTACTACTGTTACCCGTCTGCATTTGTTTAAAGACAAAAGTAGCCACGTCCTTCCACAGGATACAATCTATCTCCTTGTCAAATTTCATTACGTTCCGTTCAGCCGCGTAGTCCTGAAAAGCTAGCAAAAAAATTAAACAGAGTTACTTTCACATTTATAATATCAGTATGGATAAAACAAAATCCACTCGCCGCGTCTATCTGTCTGAACGCAAGAAACTCAGATTCTTCTAAACGAATTTTCATAAAGTTTTCACCAATGGACTGAGTGATTCACGAGGAAGGTTTGATGTAAATTAACGGTTATATGACGATGATTGTAACAGAAAAAAATGCCGTGTGGATGAAACTCACGGGAGATCCCAATTCGCCCGACCTCTCTTTTAATATTTTCTATACCCGCTAGCACTGCGTCCCGACCCATCGAGCAGTCAAAGAGACCATCTCAAAGCAACCGGATGCAGACGAGATTCATAATCACAAGATAACAAAACCCACTATGGCAGTGTTTCCCATTAGGTGGGTCGCGACCGAGTGCCGGGTCTGAAAATAAAATACGGGGCCGCATCAATCCTGCCTTGTTTTGAAATACTACTGGCGATCAACGCAACATTACAGTCGCGGAGTTGAATTGTCGTTGCATTTGCGGCGGGTTTTAGGTTTTATAATTATTTGGTATAAATTAAGGCATACTGGGCACTAGCTCGCTGTCGGCTACTGAAATATAGTTGGGAAATATTATTAATTGTAATGTAAAGGTAGCATATTAATAACATGAAACCGGGCCTATACGAGATATTAAATTGTTAATTTACCTCTCGACGTTTCGCACAAGTTGCATCGGCCGCGGTCACGAGCTGACTGATTGTAGTTGTGTCCGTCTCCTATTCTTATCATGAATTCATGTCATTTTATTGTGTTCAGATCGCGAGTTTAAAAATTGTAAAGGACATCATCCATTTTGGTCCAAATATGAAAGTGCCGACGCAATTTTTTATATATGATATTAGACTTAGAGCTTGGCCGTCTAAACATTTACTACTATGGCACCAAAGCTGTAGGACCATTGACTTTGATTTTATTTGAGTTCGAAGATCTGAAATTTCATCATTTTTTGTTGAAAATAGTGTTTCAAAATTACCAAAACAAATGAAATGTTCAGTAATTTACAACTTTGGTGCCATAGTAATGAATGCTTAGACGTGCAAGATCTAACAGAATACAAATAAAAAGTATGTTGGCCGACACTTTCAGATTGGGACCAAATCTCTATGGAAGATGGATGATGTCCTTCGTGATAACTTTAACAGAAAAATTACCTTAATTCTTGCAATGTATAATAATTACCGGGCCATGCAAGAACAGTGTGTGGGAAACACTGGGATATAGGAATACCGCGGTATTTGTTGTACCCGTGCTACATCATATTATATACGTATAGAGAATAATTAGTGCTTTCACAAAGCCCAACAAAGCTACGGGATTTGGAGAAATGTGTGCGGGATTTAGATTTAGAAGGATTGTGTTTTCATTGCAGATTAAATTGTGTACAAACTACAAAGTAATTGCAACCTAATTTTAGCCAAGACTGAGCTCCACCACATTACTTCGCCTAGTATTCCTTGCCTAGGTTTCCAGAGCTTAAGGATACACTGTGTTTTCAGTAAGGATACAGGGTATCTTTAGTAGGATCTTAATAGGCTTAAATGGTTGCCCTAGATGCATTTCGACCCTTGGTATTTGGGATAAGATTATGGTGTTAGCTTAGCACAGCCATTCCTCTCCAACGATATAGTTGGTAACGCGCTAGTGATACCCCTGGTATTCGTGGTAATGTTTGTACATATTTATATATTTTTATGAAATAATAATGTCACGTAAGTAATTGAAATGTATTGAGTTTGTTGCCGAATTCTTCCCAGCAAAAATGATCCTCCGAATCCGGTGGTAGATTCAGAACATTTGAAAGTAGGTACTCTGTGTCTAGTCAAATAAAGATGATTTGAATTTCAATGTCAATTGCAAGCTTCTAAGGTCCACGGTGACCGCTTACCCAAGTATCAAGTATCAAGTCGCCACTTCCATGCCCTTTTGTGGGATAAAAGAGTGTCACCTGCCTAAAAGCAAGGAAAGAGTATTTACAAATATGCAGGCTCTTTTATTAAATTTTATTTTTAAACTATTAATGAACATATAAAACAGTTGATTCATAAAAAGTGTGAATGTAAACGTGTGAGGAGTAAATGAGTTGTGTGCTCTCCAATTACAGCTCGCACTGCACTCGGCAAACCTAGAGCGTTCCAAAAACAGTCGAACGATGTGCTTGTGCTGATACTCACTATCGACATGTGTGTCCAACACAACACCGCCAGCATTGTACCGAGGAGGGAAAAGGAGGGAAAAGGGGCGGAAAGGGGGGCATCCCGCCCCTACTTTGGGCTGGGCTGGCAGATGTGAATAAGTCATGTCATTTGTTTCTTGCCCTTCAAAGGACTAACGTTGTACGGATATTAAAAATTGCCAAGGTTCGTTTTATGCGCAATTTCCTAACATAAAGTAGACAGCCCTGAGACAATTCAAACATCTTTTAAGGTAGATATACAGTAGAGTGTTTTTTCGTTCATTTCTATGTAATGTAACGCTCTTACCAATGGTACAATACTGATACAAGCAATGTAACGTGATACACTTACACTAGAACATAGAGCGGCTCATTGTTCTGTTACAAGTAAGTTCTATATCTATACCCACAAGTAAGGACATTTCGAGTATATGGCTTATACATATACTTTCGTTAAACAATCGACGAAGATCAAAAAAAATTACTCCATACATACGAGGAGAGCAGAGAATAAAGAGCGCAATTTACACTCTTGAATTACACAGCTTTTAAAAAATAATGTGTCTTTTTGCTTGATAACACTTTTTTTCTATACTACTAGGGTGGCAAAAGCGGTAACAATTTTTACTATTTGCCTATAGATGGCCTTAGATGAACCCAACGAATCCGTCGTCCTTTGCAACCGTATGTTCCTAGTAACTGCAGAGAATACCTCGCAGTGACTAAAATAATAACTACCTCGCAAACGACCTGGCAGCCTCTAATTAGTCATTAGTCAGCCGGATCGCGACACTCGTTTGAGGTACATCGCTACATAGTATGAAACAAAGTCGCTTCCCGCTGTCTGTCTGTCCCAATATTAAAACTACGCAACGGATTTTGATGCGGTTTTTTTTAATGGATATCAAGAAGAAGCTTTGTGTGTATAGTTAATTTGTGTTTTGTAGGTTATGGCTAACCCTGACCGTTATTTATTAATCACTTAAGCTTACAAAAACACATCGGTACAGGCCGGGGTTTGAACCTGGGCCAATCAGATGACAGGCCGTTGCTTCAACCACAAGGCCACCACGGCTTAAAATACCGTGCGAAGCCAGCGGGGCGGGTCTCATTATAATCATTATAGATGAATGTAAAAGAAGAAAAAGAGGTGTGTTGTTCCTCGACCTCTAAAACTCATTGCTCCTGAAAATTGTTTTTCATACATTTGTTACCTGACCTCCACGACAGTTTAAATTAATAGAAATGTTTTCTTTCCCACAACATCCAAACAAGAGTGACTAAGTATAGTCAGCAAGAAAAGTTTCTCATGATACAAATTGTATTATGTAAGTCAAGAAAGAGTGAATAGCGCGCTATACTCTGCCTACCAATTGAGGGACTTGGCGTGATAATATGTATGTATCTATGTATGTATAACGAAATCAAAACATGAACCGAATAATTTTATAATGAAATCAGTTACTAAAAAACTAACAAACAAAATTATGTTCAAAGCACAAACATGTTTTGCATATAAAAGCGTTTTAAATTTTGAATGTATCATAAGCTCCACGAATTGAGAAATTATAATAACATTGAAAACATACTACATTGCATTCTCAAATTAAATGCTTACCCGACTGTCTGCTTTTACCCGGCGCGTAGTGAATATTCCTTGTACGATGCCACAATACACAAATTTTAGCAGTACCTTATGGTTTTTGACCCGATTGCCACAGAAGTTTCAATGTTGATAATACAAACAATTTCTTCCTTACATAACGATAGTACAAGCGGTAGAGCATACCTAAGAGATTTTTTTATTCTTCTAGTATATTATGTGTTACACGGCCGAGTTCCTGCGCGATGAGCGCGCATTTTTAGAAATTTTTTTTTTATTGTTTTTTATACTCACATACGGCCCACCTGCATTAAACTACATTAAAGTAGTGATATGTGACTGCGATCAACATGCGCTTAATAAGACAATACATTGTAGTTTACTTACTGCTTGTATTGTATATTATGTAATTTTAATATCAAACATTAATTAAGCACTGCAGAGCGTTCCAGAAGGTATAATTATTGGCGCCTCTGCGGCTGATTAATCTATGGTATGGATGGTATATGGATGGTAATGCGGATTGATGGATTGATAGATTTGAATGTGGCTCTGCGGATAACGTGGTTAGAGATTCAAAGTAGCGGCTAATTTGGATTTCGATCCTACTAATATTATAAATGCGAATGGATGTATGGCTGGATGTTTGTTACTATTTCACGCAAAAACTTCTGGACTAATTGGGATTACATTTTGAACACAGATAGTTTATAAACTGGAGTAATTTTTAGGATGTTTTCCCGAGAAAACGTTTTTATCCCGGTAAAATGTTAGTGCCAAGGTATGTTAGCTTCCTCCGGGACTCTAAGCGCAACGCGGTTGAAGTCGCGGGCAGAAACTAGTCGTATATAATCGCACATACTTTTGTATCCTGGTCCTGATATATCTTTGAAACCTCTTCCGTACATCTTTCTGTGTTTCATACATTTTTCCAATCACTTCTGGCTGGTAGAACGATACCTACTGATTTGATCTTGTTGATGATGAGATGAGAGAATGATGAGATAAAGATGTAATTGCAATAATAAGAAAAAAAAATTGATTTGTTTGAGGTAATTTACAATCATTGAGTAACAAAACTTATATTTTATTTTAAGTGATACGCGGGCGATGTCGCGGGCAAACACTATGGCAAATCTTAGATTATGCAATATTACTATCTGCCTACCCCTAAAAGGGCACAGCGAGAGATTATGTTATATTTTGTACGTAAAGAGCTCAGTTAATTAGTGGTCATTATATCATATCTACTCTGAGATTATTTATAAAGCTAAAGAGCACAGTTTCACTTTTGAATAGCGCACTTTTTTTTAAGGATATCCAAGGCTCATACATAAAATCATGGAAAGGTAAATAGTTCTCCTAATCGGCGGGATGTATGAAAAGATTGATGAATGTAAAACAAGGTGTGTAATTCAAGAGTAAAATGGAGCTCTATACTCTCTGCCTTGGCGTGATCATATATATGTGCCGTAGATTCCATTAAGACTCGTTGAATCTCTTTTCGTGTCTCTTTCTCTCTTCACCAACTATCTCCATCCACCAACACCGCAGGGATACATACGCACGCACGCAAACTTTCAGCCAAGTTTAAAGTAAAGATAAAACCAATTTGTAACTTGCCGGTTTAAAAACCTTGGTAATTTCCGAGATAACAGCGGGAATCTTTGTCTTCTTTACGAATTCTTTTTTTAATTTACGTCCCCAAGTAAAGTTTCATTTGTAAGCTAAATTGCTGTAACGATTTGCGCTAACTCCCCCCGCCATGGAAATTAACTGTGGAAAAGATTTCGTTTATTAAGATTTTTCCTAACTTTTTTAATTGATGAAACTCTGTTACTTGGTGTAATTTTCTGTTGGTTCAAAGGTCGTGATTTAGTGACGAAATTGCGAGTTTGACCTTTCGATAAAGCTCAAAGTTGCTTAGTGAATGATTAATTCAGTTTTACTTGGTTAATTAAAAGTGTGTTACAATTAAAGTGTGCTTATAAAGAGATGGCCACGCTTCAATTCAATTTCATTAGACGCTCAAATAAGTTTTTTTTTATACTAGTAAGATGGATAACAAGCATACGGGCCGCCTGGGGGTAAGCGGTTACCGCAGCCAATGGACGCTTGCAATATCAAGGGAATCAATCGCGCGTTGCCGATTCTTCAGATATCTACACACCCTTCTTGAAAAACCACATGCTGTACAAAGGAGTACAGTAGGAAAAAACTATCAATCTTATCTAAGTAGAAAAGGTTCAATTAGTGTGTTTGTTTCTATGTTAAGAATCTCTGACACTACTGACCCTAATAATAAAAAATAATAATAATAAAATATTTATTTCCTCACACTAGGCATAGCCTGTCCTATGAGGAAAGTAATCGATATACATGGCAAATTACGGCAAAAAAGGATACCACTTGTTAACAACAAATTAAATAAAGCAGGTAAATTTAGAAAAAAAAAATAACAATATAATTCTAAAAACAAACACTGTGGATATGATGTGTGTGTGTGTGTGTGTGTGTGTGTGTGTGTGTGTGTCTCTCTGCATGCGTGTCAGCATGTGTTCGTTTACGTGAAATAGCTGCAGTCTCATTCGATGACCCTTAGAACGTCTTCAGTTTCCGAATAACTCCACTTCAGTAAGGTATTCGTAATGAGTGCTTTGGTTTCCCTTACAGTGCAATCTTTAAGATTGCAGGCACTAGCAAATTTGTTATAATAAAGGAAAACAGAAAGATTCCGAAACGATGCGCAAACGAAGTGGCCGTGCGAATATTGGATAGCTTGAAGATGCGATTTCTTGACAGCTTGACAATGTACAATTTCCGGACACTCAATACACCAGCCTCTTCGTATAGAGTGTCGGTGGGATACCGAAGCGGTTTTTTAAGCGCTGTTTTAAATACACCGCTCTGAGCTCTTTCGAGAGGAAGAATGAACGAAGGCGATGAACCACCCCAAGCCAGTATGCAGTAACCCAAAAGAGACTGACAAAGCGCCATATAGACCATTTTCAGAATCTTACCGTCGGTTGCTTCACGTAAGTTCTTCATTACGTATATGACCTTCCTCACTCTCTTACACGTTTCTGCCACATGTGCTTTGAATGTGAGCCTTTCATCAAGAACCACACCAAGATATTTGAACGACTCTAACCGGCTGATTTCTCTGCAATCACAATTATTTCCTAAAACTTCGAAATCACAGTTTTTTGAGTGGATCTTCAGGGCGGTTACCGAGAAGGGTGCAGACGCAGCAGTCTTGTGAAAGCACAAGAACTTTGTTTTTAAAGTATTGAGAGATAATAAGTTTCGCTGCAACCAACTCGACACCGCCGCCATGCCCCTCTCAGCATTTCGACAGACACCTGGCCAAGAGCTTTCATGAAAGATGAAGGCTGTATCATCCGCATAACAAAGGATTTCTGAATTAAGTATGGGAAGAGAAGCGATATCATTCAGGTACAGCAGAAACAAAGAAGGGCCCAGAATGCTTCCCTGGGGAACGCCAAAAGTAACTGGTTTGAAGCTACTTATCGCGTCAGAAAGCTTGACGCATTGACTACGCCCCGATAAATAATCAGAAAACCAATTAAGAGCTGTTCCTCTGATGCCATATGCCTCCATTTTCTTTAAGAGGATCGGGATTGATATGGAGTCGAATGCCTTAGCGAGGTCTAAGAAAACACCAATACATTTCGACCCTTTATCTAGGTGAGAGGCTACGGTGTTCGTGAGAAGAGTAACGGCATCTTCACAAGATCTTCCCTGTTGGAATCCGAATTGGCGGTCACTAATAACTTTGTGTTTTGTTAGAAAAGCTACGAGCCTTTTATTTATAATGCGTTCCAGCAGCTTGGAAATGGTACTCGGAAGTGAAATTGGTCGATAATTGCTGGGGTCATCCCTTTGTCCACCTTTGAATATAGGTACCACAGCGGCAGTCTTCCAGGTGTTTGGGAATACACCAGATTCTATACTCAAATTGAACATGGTCGAGAGAGGTTCTGCTATTATATGTCCTACATTTTTGAGTATTCTATTGCTTACATTATCGAGACCCGGTGAGCTATCTGACTTCAGGTTTTTTATGAGGCTAAGTATTTCATCAGGGTCAGTAGGGGCTACGAAAATTGTGTCTGTCACTTTTTGTTTGATTTCTACTTTCTCTATGAGGGATAATAAAAACCTACTCTAAATAATAATATTAAAAAAACTAGAAATATGTATATTTCTTTAGCTGTTTTGTTTTGTTAAACCAAAACCAAAATAATATTCTTACAGAACAACTTTCGACATATTGCTTTAGAACATTTTTATATAGGAAAAAAACAGCGCAGTGCGGTTGAAAATTGAATTAAAAATTCGTAGGAAAATTTTGAGTTACGTTTTCGAATAGGTACGTAGGCGAAAGATGTTCTAGCAACGGCTAGTGTTGTAGAGTATTATTATTACTTTGTATTTGACTTAACGAAACAAAAAAGCTAAACAAAGTAACAATGATCATTTATAGATTTTTTATTTATTTCTAGAGTGGGATTTTATTAGGGAGAGAGTCGTTTCAGAGAGTTGCTACCAGAGCAGTATTTCACACCTGAGCGGAGTACACAAAGTATCGCAGCTGATGTTTTCAATAAGAGCGCGGATGTATGAGCGTGATACGTTGTCGCTGCGGATCTGGCGGATGTGCACAAAATCCACGTTCACCCTCTAGAGCTCTGCTTGTGTGTGGCGTGGATGCTGCATTATTATTACTACGAGCCACAGATTCAATATTATATGAAACAGAAGAGAATCGTGTAACATATTCGATAAGTTTGTGGCATAAGTTTTTACAGTATGTAAATTTAGAAAGTAGGTATGGTGACGGGCTTTTAGTCTGACACAACAGGTGGAAAATAATAGGGGCACCACTGTGCTATACGTATGGCAGCCCACCGCAGTTCGTATAGAGCATCAACCGCCTTGAATGGTTTGTTTACAGTAAACGGCATACCATGGTTTTCATTTTTTGAAGGTTGCCAGTGGCTTAAAAATTTGTTCTGTTTTAAGAATTTTTTACCAAACTTTATATTTATAACAGCGTAAGTAGCAGCTCTACTACGCATATTAGGTTTAAATAAGGGACTTTACCCTCTTTTACTTATTACCCTCCTTTATTTAAACCGGACAAGGCATTATTGTCATGAGTGATGAGATTGCTGTGTGTGTTAGAAATACGTAAGAAGCGAATTTGTGACTGCAAGATTAATTTGTTCATGTCATAATTTCGATCGCTAAGCTTCCATATTTACCGTCCTCACTGATACATAATATATGTAGGCAAGTTGAGTATATCCTACACACTGCCTACTCTATGGCAGGCGTTATGAATTTTTCATGGTGTGCCGAGAGCCCATGTGTTCGCCGCGGTAATGCTCAGCCGTTGTTTTTGGACACAAGCTCTATCGGATATACTCCCTGATACGTGGTTGAAGTTGACACTCTAATAATAACACGATGAACACGACCACAAACAAAACAACTGCAAACAGCATAAGTTGGGTTGAAACTGGGAGTCAAATTGCGATTATTATTATTTTCTCAGTATTTTATGATGTATTTATAATATTATGGTTTACCTCCTTTTGACTTCTTAGTATTAAATTCTGCATATAAACGAGTGTGTTCGTTTTTTATCAATACTCGTAGTACCTCCTTTATAACTGCTAACGTAAGATAGTTGTTTCAAAAACTGTTTTGAAATGAAATTATCATAGATCTCGAAGACGATCCGTTACGAATGTTTAAAAGAGAGATAGGGCGAATTGGGATCTCCCGTTAAATGGGAGCCGCCCGGCTGGGGACTGTACCTCCACCCTACAGAGGACCGCAGTCAAATAACATTACTTTGATGTAGTGTTGTGTTTCTGCGGTATTTACATACCAACAACACTGGCAACCGGGTTGCCAGTGTTGCACGAGGATACGCTGTGCTAGTAAGTAATGCTGCTAGCACAGTGAGTCAACAACAACAGGGTTAGCAGCTCGTTAGTGATATCCCTAGTAGTTCTAGCGGCTATAGGCTACGGTGACTGTTTACCATCAGGTGGGCCGTATGTTTGTGTGCCATATTATTATTAGTGGTATAAAAAAATGGTTCGTGTCCGACGTCCTCAATGAGAGTACCTATTGCAGAGACTACTTCGCTAGAGGTGCACGTTCGTGTTATGAAGTTTTTAATTGCAGTATACGGTTTCCGTTGATTTTCATACTTTGGTAACACTTTTTACCTGACTGCCCCAGAAGGGTTCATGTTTTAGTGTATGTATGCAAATGTGGATTTTCATTTCATTGGCTCTGGAGTCTAGGTATAAACTGGGTTTGATATTAGCATATGTAGTGTCGATAGAATCGCCTTAATAATTATAGGAGTGACTTAACTACTTTGTTTTAAGCTATTGCATAGCTTTTATCGCGGGCCTTGAGCGTGGGGACCGAATCCAGAAATTCCGTAACGAAAAAAACCTAACACCGCCCACTCCGACCGGCACAGCGGTGATACTTTTTAGTTCCATCTATCGATAAATACCAGAACTTTTAATGACTTTTTGAAATATCACGCTTGTCTCTTTAGTTCAGCAACCCGCCTTTAGGTGGCATTGGTTCTATTGGATAACTACCGTAATCAGCTGTTTGTGAGAAAGTATATAGGTATATAAAAATTAGGTGTGGCACTCGGAGACTGCCGCGGTAAAGCTATTGCATAGCATTTTTTATCAACTTATGCAATTATAATTATTTATTTATTTTATTAATGCAGTATTTTTTATAGCTTTTTTTATAGCGGCTTCGCACGGGTAGACATTTATATCAAATATTTTGTCTACCCGTGCAAAGCCGGAGCGGGCAGCTAGCCTATGTTAATAGGGTAGCTTTTTAACGGTGAAAGATTTTTGAAATCAGTCCAGTAGTTTCGGAGCCTAGACATTTATCAAATATTTTGTCTACCCGAGCGAAGCCGGGGCGGGAAGCTAGTATAATATATAGCCTATGTTACGCAGTGATGATGTAGCTTTCTAACGGTGAAAGAATTTTTGAAATCGGTCCAGTAGTTTCGGAGCCTATTCAATACATACAAAAATACAAATCTTTCCTCTTTATCTAATATATAAAATTCTCGTGTCACAGTTTTCGTTACCATACTCCTCCAAAACGGCTTGACCGATTTTGATGAAATTTTTTGTGCTTATCCGGTATCTATGAGAATCGGCCAACATCTATTTTTCATCCCCCTAAATGTTAGGGGTAGTCCACCCCTAAAGTTTTTTTTTTTTTAGATAAAATTTTTAATTTCAATTTTTTTATTATACAACATACAAAAATACATACAATCCTCAATTTTCACCCTTCTACGATCAACCCTTATTGTTTAATAGCCATTTTAGTAATTTAATCATTTTTCCTCTCCGGTCGAAAACTGATCAATCGACATTTTTGCGCTTATCCGGTATCTATGAGAATCGGCCAACATCTATTTTTCACATGATATAACATACAAAAATACATACAATCCTCAATTTTCACCCTTCTACGATCAACCCTTATTTTTTAATATTAACTTTTAATCACACTGGCCATATAAGCTAAATACCCATAAAACACAATTATACACAAAAACCTTCTGTTGATGATCTATCTATTGCTGAAAACCGCATAAAAATTCGTTGCGTAGTTTGAAAGATCTAAGCATACATAGGGACAGACAGACAGTGGGAAGCGACTTCGTTTTATACTATGTAGTGATGAAAAAAGCAGTAAACAATAGAAAATAAATATTTTAAAATGGACCAATCTCTACCAAAGCCAAAAATTCGATATCTCAAAAAGTCGTGACAGTATTGCATGCAGTATTTTTAATTAAATAAATTAAATCAAAATCAGGCATAATCAGGCACGTTTAATCAAAACGATTCTAAAATTAAATTAATTGCACACAATCACTTCACATTCGCACGTAAAACCAATAAAAACAGTTTGGGTAATTTGAAAATAGAACAAAAATTTATATAGTGTCTACACTAATAATAATATTATAAAGAGGAAAGATTTGTATGTTTGTATGTAACGAATAAACTCAAAAAGTACTGGACCGATTTTAATAATTCTTTTTTCATTAGAAAGCTACATCATCACTGAGTAACATAGGCTATATACTAGCTGCCCGCCCCGGCTTCGCTCTGGTAGACAAAATATTTGATAAATGTCTATAGGCTCCGAAACTACTGAACCGATTTCAAAAAATCTTTCACCGTTGGAAAGCTACACTATCACTGAGTAACATAGGCTAGCTGCCCGCCCCGGCTTTGCACGGGTAGACAAAATATTTGATATCAATGTCTACCCGTGCGAAGCCGGGGCGGGCCGCTAGTAATATTATATATTACTAGCTGCCCGCCCCGGCTTCGCTCGTGTGGACATTTTTTTTTGCATTTAGGGGATGAAAAATAGATGTTGGCCGATTCTCATATATAGATACGTATAGATTAGTATAGATATAAGATTAGTACAGATTAGTATTAGTATAGATATAGATTAGTATAGATTAAAAAAGTGTGAAAGTGAAGAGTGAAGAGTGTAATGCTCTCTTCTCCCTGCCTACCCTGACAGGATGATATGTTTGTATGTATACTAGGCAGAACTAATACCCCATTGTGTGCGCCTACGCGGGTGTGTCGGGCAGATAACGTTGGTATTATGTCTTCGCTTTGAACCGGCAGCTGATTAACATACTAGCTGGTGCAGTTAATTGAATAGATGCCACGATAGTCCGTCGCAAAAGAGAATCGGTGTTAGATAGGGAGGGGAATATACAAGATATAAACAAGGTCATATATACATCATCATATATAGTAGGGATCATACAGTCGAGGTCTAATCAGGACACGCTTAAAATTCGATTACAATAAGATAATTCGAATTATAATTTTGGATGTTATTACATACTTAATTTCATCGGATTATAAATTATACTAAATTTAAGATTTTTACGTTACTAAATAAGGTTACTGACCTAGTAAACATAAAAAAAAATCGAAGATGACCCGAAAATGAGTGTAATGTTAAAATGCTTGCGCACTGAACTGTACTCGACGACGTGGATTCAAGCAAATAACAGGTATTTCATATAAAGGAATTGTTTCCGCAAGGAGCCACTAGTGATGTATCGCGGACATTTATGTTAAACAATTCATACCAATATAAAGCCATTTAACTTTGCTTGTCAAATATACAGCCTGCAAAGGCTTAAGATTAATTAATCTAGTAAAAAAATATTGGTAGCAAGGTCTAGGCAACAATTTTCATAGCAGCTACAGCGCAGCAGTAGTGCTGTAGTTTGACAGAAAACACACACACATAAACACACACGCAAGCACACACCGGACAGGTAAACTAAATATAATCTGATAAAAAATATGTATGTAATGTTTGTGTGGATTGGCGCCAGCTTTCACAAATGATTCAAATGCTATGATATATGTACTAAATAAGTAAATTTGAAAGAAAGAAAGAAAGAAAAAAAAACATTTATTCATAACAACACAAACAAATACGAAAGGAATACAAGTGTAGAAGAACATCGTGTCATTATAAAACGGTCCCAACTCAGCATGTGCTGGATGTCTTGTGAGGGACAACCAGCGCTGATCTTCCGTTGGGACCGGTCCGTGACGTCACTAGTGTCACAGGTAATTGTCACAACAGAGAGATATAATAATAAATAAAAAGATACAATATAGCAGTAGGAATATTAGGAAAATCCAATAGCATAGCAATTAGATTTTCCTCATATTGGCTTTACATGTTATAAAGGATGTTATTTGGTGAGATATAAACGATTTGTTTATTAAGTTCCTAGTCCACAGACCCGCGATGTCCCATCACTAGAGTGAAGCACTCTGCTTTCTTAATAATAACATTTCATAATGCCGGATAAAATGTAAAAGCGTTTCTGAAGACATTTTTGGCGTACCGGAAAATGCCTGCTACTTATTAATCTATTCTATATGATATTATACGAATGTACTTGTGAAGAACATTTGCCACTTTAACGGTATGAAAAACCCACAGTGGATGGATGAAAGATTTTCATTCAAATAGTAAGCGTCTCATTCGGTACCTCGGTACCACCGCAGTGCCAGATATTCTGCCGTCAAGCAGTAGTGTGTATGCATTGCTGTTCCGTATTGAAGGCCACTGTAGCTAGCGTAATTACTGGGCAAAGAAGACCTAACTGAAGTGAACTGAGGTCGCGAGTTGCTGAGTGTGGTCAAGTGTCACACGAGGTTTACGGTGAAGGAAAACATCGTGAGAAACCAAAATCAAAATCAAAAATCATTTATTCAGTTTAGGCCCTAATAAGGCTCTTATGAAGGTCTAAATTACCACCGGTTCGGAAAAAAAAGCCACCTGAGAAGAACCGGCAAGAAACTCAGTGATCTGTCTTTTTTTTCATGTAATAATAATTATATAACAGTTTGTATCAAAATTCTTCTAGCAACCTAAACCTGCATACGTCTGAGAGGACGTATGTAGTGCCTAAGATACGGCGACAGACTCCCGTCTGTCACGTTGGCACCAAGGTTTTTTTTTATACCACTAAGGTGGCACACAAGCATACGGCCCATCTGATGGTAAACAGTCACCGTAGCCTATAGCCGCTAGCAATGCCAAGGGTATCACTAACGGGTTGCCACCCATGTTGTTGATGAGGACTCATTGTGCTAGCAGCATTACTACTAGCGCAGCGTATCTTCGTGGAGCACTGGCAACCTTGCTTACCGCAAACACAACACTACATCAAGTAGTGTTATTTCACTGCGGTCTTCTCTAAGGTACAGTCCCCAGTCGGACGGCTCCAAATTTAAATGGGAAAACCCAAATCACCCTACCTCTCTTTCATGTTAACTTCGGTGGAATGTGGGTGTTGTCTCCTCTGCCTACCTCTTCGGGGACCCTTGTAGGAAGGCATGAAGAAATATTATTACAAAATTAGGGAGAAAGGCAAAAGACAAATAATTGCTCTGATGCGGAGTTTGAACATGCGTAGCATTCAAACCCAACTAACTACTCGACCAATATCGAAACGTTACCGCGGCGCCAACAATCCATATAATTCAAGCTAAATAAAGCTTTATAAACGGGAAGAATATGGTGTTTAAGCATTGAGCCATTAACCTGTCACGTCCGACGATAAATATGAACGCGGCAGCTTTATGCTTCCAGCTTAGACGTTGCTTACCAAATTAAAACCATTCTAATTACGCATAAATCTCCACCTGAATCTTTTTTTTTTTAATAAAAATGTAATTTTTTGTGTGGAATAAAGCTGAAATGTAATTCTTATGAGTAGTTTTAATATTATTACTTCTGTATATTATATAAAAAGCTGTCTCACTGACTGACTGACTGACATATCAACACACAGCCTAAACGGCTGGGGTTATAGGCTTTATATTTTTGACAGAAGGTACCTTTTATGACGTAGGCATCCACTAAGGAAGGGTTTTTGGAAATACCAACCCTAAGGGGGTAAAATAGGGGATGAAAGTTCGTATGAAAATTTAATTAGTATAGGTAAATTTATATACGTACATGTTGACCTATTCACTTTACCACGCGTGCGAAGCCGCGCGGAAAAGCTAGTTTTCAATATTAGTTGTTTCTGTTATGATGGGTGAGAAACATGTTGGTAGTAAAGAGATATTTTAAAGTGCTCTCAATTGTTGGTCATTCTCGGACTCTTTAATGTAGGTACGTTACGAGCAGTTGGTGAAAAGGGCAGATTCTCAATTGTATCAACTCAATCAATAAATGGAATCATTTATGTTGGACGCAGTATATTATCTACTCTGAGATTAAAGCAAGAAGTTTTCATTAAAATAGGTAAAGTAAAGGTGGTTCTTACTGAAAAATTAAAAGTACTAATGCTTTAAGTATTTAAATTTTACTTTCTCGTGGTTTTGGACCATTTTAAAAAGGCGGGTATTAAACAAAGCGCTATGAAATGATGAAAAAAACGCCAATCAATTTAGTACAACCTTCTTGATAGAGATTCGTGTTAATTTTTGTTTAATATTTGTCAAGTGTTAATGGCGGTGTTCTTTTACTTTTGTTTTTTCTTTTATACCAATTAGTTGGCACACAAGCATACGGCCTACCTGATGATAAACAGTCACCGTAGCCTATAGCCGCTAGCAATACCAGGGGTATGACTGACAAGCTACCAACCATGTTGTTGATGAGGACTCACTGTGCTAGCAGCAATACTACTAGCCCAGCGTATCCTCGTGGAGCACTGGCAACCTTACTTACCGGCGAAACACAACACTACATCAAAGTAGTGTTATTTGACTGCGGTCTGCAGTCCCCAGTCGGGCGGCTCCAATTTAAATGGGAAAACCCACGGTAGATCCCAATCTGCCCTACCTCTCTTAAAATTATTATTTTTTACCTATAATTTACAACATTATAAAAGCTGAAGTATATTTCAAAGATTAGTTATTGATTTGCATCTAATGCTCACTCTTATATTGCCTTGCTAGTTATTAAATAGCAATAAACACTAAAGGGAAACAATTCAAACAGTTTACAGGCACGCTCGATTCATAAATCATAGTGAAAAGTGGGTAGGCCGCGTTTCCTAACTTTTTGCCTAATTAAAAAGTCAATTAACGCTTTTAATATACAACATAGTACTGTTAGGTCTGTAAGCCTTAATATATTGCATACTAATTCTTTTTTTTGTAGCACTAAAGTGGCACACAAGTATACGGGCCACCTGATGGTAAGCAGTCACCGTAGCCTATAACCTGTAGCATATAGCTATAGTAGCAATTCCAGGGATATCACTAACGCGATGCCAACCATGTTGTTGATGGACTCACTGTGCTAGCGGCATTACTACTAGTGCAGCGTAACTTCGTGGAGCACTGGCAACCTAAATCACCTCAGAAACAACACTACATCGTAGTAGTGTTATTTGACTGCGGTTTTCTGTAATGCGGACAGTCTCCAGTCGGGCGGCACCCATTTTAATAGGAAAACCCATGGGATATCCCAATTTGCCCTATTAAATCTAGAACTAAACTCGAAACAGATAACTTATACACTTGAAGCATAGATTCTATCGTCAAAGTAACGATCTGGTGAACTGAGACCAAACAAGACTTGAGTCTTTAATTAGAATACCTGGCAATCTTAATTAAACTAATAATCTTAATAGATCCTCCAAAGCCTAATAAGCTATGCATCCTCTTCTGAATGATCAAGAGAGCCTTTATTAACACGACACATACAAAACTGTCGAACGAAAAATTCCTAACTTAGTTGTTTCAGTTCCGAGGGACCTTCAGAGAAAGGCCAGTCCCGTTCCGGTCACAGTAAACTTCTCCAAATCAATATATCACAGCCTTGGGTCGTGGGAAGTTGTATGCGTAAATAATATTTGGATGTGTGTGTTTGTATTTGAAGGTACGTATGTTGATGAATTTATTGAAAGAGAGAACGGACTTTTGGGTTGCAATAAAAAGTATGACATGTTTTTTTATTAATAAAACAGGTGCAGTATCGGAAAAGTAATCTGATTAATACTATTGTATGAATACTAGCTGTCCCGACAGACGTTGTCTTCTTCTTCTTCCTAAGTATGGCAATCAATCCCTTCAGGGACTATTTTTGCCAGTGTTAGAGAATTTTCATGTTGCAAAATTTCTCGTGTTTGCCGCATTAAAATGCCTAGTGTCATGCATTCTAACGCCCAATGGAGTTTCTGGAGACAACCCACGGTAGTAGCAGATCGCAACACGCCTTTAGATTAGAGGTAACCTATTGACCAAAATGATAAATCACTTAACCCAAAAGTCGTATTATGGCATTATTTCCAATGCTCCTATAAATCAGTCACTAAATGAAACTTTACTGCACATATCGACACCAAAAATACACATTAAAGATCACTATAACACAATTTACGACACACTGGAAAAAAATCTCAACCGCTCCGCCTGATTCCCGCCAAAAACTCTCGACAGACGTTGTCCTGTCTTAGCTATGACATATGACAAATACACCATAGAACAAAGGTCATTTAGTTTATCCCGATATTAAAAATATACCGATTCCTTTTTCAAATTTTATTTTCATAACAACTTTCTGCTGACAGTAATAAACACAATAGAAGAATTAGCGAAATCAGCCTAGCTATTTACGTGTGATGCCGTAACCAACAGAAATATGGATTCATTTTTATATATACAGACTAGACCACCTTTTATGTACAACGACAAAACGAACTAGAGTCGACAACGCTCAAGTGATACACCTGGTGTTGCAAGCGTGCATAGGCTACGGTAATCGTTTACCACCAGGCGGGCCGTATGCTTGTTAGGTACTTAGTGCTGTAAAAAAAACTAGTCGTTTGCCTGATGGTTAGCGTCACGCCGGCCATGCAACAGATGCAGTTTCACTCCATCCAGGACCTTTAATCGTAGTATCACGTGGTACTACACTGCCGTCTTATCGAGACCTTAGTTCATACGTCTTCTTTGCCCAGTAATTTCGATAGCTACAGTGCCTTTCCATCCGAAATATATGTTTTCTTATATTCTATTTTTACAAAAACCTCAGACTTCGACTTATTAAATAATAGTTAGTAAGTAATATCCAGGTATGTTTGTACGTACTTCTTCTAACTCTTATATAAGTATCGTTGCCCACGCAATGGCGGCAACACGCAAGATTTGCCTTTAGCACTCCTCAAAAGAAACATTAAAATGAATTACACGTGCAAGGCTACCACGTAACGACGTTACTATTAACTTTAATAGGGCTATAAGGCCGCGACGATTCAAAAACAAGCCTTAGTTAGACTTGCCTTACGTTATATCATACCGTAGCACATAGCCGTGCGTCTTGGTTTTCAGATCCTCACCTCAATTTACCTGTAAAGATGTGAAATCACATTAAACAAACAAAGTATTTCAATAAGTTTTAAAACCCGACCACGGAAAAAGAAGCAATAAAACCCGCGCTACAAAATGAAATTAATTGGTGAAATTTAATTATTAAATAGTTTAATTATTTGGCGTAATTTTATTTGGCGTATATGCTCTGCTAACCGTGCGAAGCCGGGGCGGTACTAGTACTTGATACATAAAAAAGAAATATCATATGACAAGTGGAATTCAAGGTAAAGAAGAAATAGATAAAATACCTGCGCCGGTGCGGCCATAAAGTAAGCGACACAATACATTTCGACGCCGGCATAAATCCACCAGGGGCGATATTAAATATTCGTTAAGTCAAGCTAACGTTTCAATGTTCCATTAATAATAATATTGGATACATTCGGCGTTTGTTGAAAGCCACATTTTATTTTTTGTTTACACCAAAGCGAATGCTCATGCTATCGATAGAAGAGAGAGAAAACAAATATCTATCGCCAGTAACCACACTGGGGCTAGCATTTATGTGATTTACATCATATATGTACTATTTTTCAAACTTTCACAATTTAAACACATATTAATGACATACCGGATCTTATACGCGATATTAAATTGTTTCGACCTCTCGACGTTTCGCACGAGTTGCATCGGCCGTGGACACGAGCTGACTGATTGTAGTTGTGCCCGTCTCCTTCTTCTTGATTCGTGGGTAGAACGAAATGTTGGTTTCTACCTTCATATGAGTATATTATTATAATAGAGGTAAATATGCAATTTAGAACTATTCAATTGTATATTATACCTCTTTTTCATATACTTAATGTCATGTAAATATTGTATAAATTTCTTGGTATCCATACTACAAGCTATAAGAATCAAGAATTTACCTATATCGGGTTATTTAAAGATCCATGGGATCTTTACCAATATTATCACCCCTGGGGATGGTGACTGTGTCCTTAACCCATTAGGGGTCTTTAATTTTTTTTTGTTTTTTTATACCTTTAACGTGGCACACAAGCATATGGCCCACGTGATGGTGCAACCAGAGCCGCTAGCAAAACCAGGAATATCATTAAAGAATTGCCTACCCTGTTGTTGACAACCACAACCACAGCACAATGGTGCTAGCAGCGGAGCGTATCCTCGAGGAGCACAACAGAGAAACACGTCAGTAAGTCAAATTAGCGTTATTTGACTGCGGTCTTCTGTAAGGTGGAAGTACAGTTCCCAGTTGGGCGGCTCCAATTTTAATGAGGAAAACCCACGGAAGTTGCCCTAATTCTAAGCAAATGCAACCCTAAATCCATCTCAATGTTAGGTGAAGTGGATGACGTAACTACATCACGAGCCTACGTCACGAACGTATATTCGCGTAACGTGACGGTGAGAAAGAGGCAGCGATATTAAGTGGCTATAAATTGTGTGCTGTCAGACGGGATGAGTCCAAACGCTTCACTTGTAGCCTTTTTGCGTTTTATTTTTAGGTTTGCGTTCTCAGTATAATGTACCTTTGTAGAGTATCACTATACATTTACGTACACTGAAAATTATTCAAATATGAGTAATAATACCGAGAAGTTAAAGAAACATTTTGAATAAATAACATTCAGTTAAGTTTTTTTACCATTATTAATATAGAATAATGGAAAAAAAAAACTAAAATAATAATAATATAACAATAATAAAAATTATGCTTGGACATTATCACGGCGCCGCCATCTGGCCCCAAACTAAGCAAAACTTGTACTATGGGAACAAGCAGCTGATATAATACTTTTATACCTCCTTTTTTTTTGTGCAGACATCCAGATAACGTGGTAAGAAAGGTTTTATGTATGAATGTGGATGGGTACAGGGGTCGAGGTAGACCTAAGAAAAGATGGATGGACTGTGTGAAAGATGACATGGCCAGAAAGGAAGTGAATACAGAGATGACGGCTGATAGAGAAGTATGGAAGAGAAATACATATTGCGCCGACCCCAAATAATACGGGATATGGGCAGGAGAATGATGATCCAGACGCAAGTCAAACATGTTTCTTAATCTGTACAAATTGATATTAGTAACTAGCGCCTCACCCCGGCTTCGCACGGCCAGCGTTAGCCATACCTTAAATAACAACAAAACCCAAATGAATTATACTTAAAAATCTTGCTCTTGAATCACTCTGTTTATTAAAAAAACCGCAACAAAATCCGTTGCGTAATTTTAAAGATCTAAGCATACATAGGGACAGACAGACAGCGGGAAGCGACTTTGTGATGTACTCATTAACTTTTACAAGAACATTAATGGCGATGGTAGAGCCCAAATTATATTTATTTACGGCTGGAACAGCATAGCAGGAGGGCTCAAACAGTGCAAGGGGCGCTCGGACGCTTAATCCGAGATTAACTGCTTAGTACTTGTAAGTATAAGTGGTTTGTGACGACTTGTGCAAACACACGCTGATATTGTTTAAAGCTCCGGTTACACCCAAGCGAATAGTAGACTACCAATTCTGAACAACAAGAATAAAATATACAATGAATAATATAATTTGCTTTATTCCGTTTAAACAAATACGATAGGGTTTCTTCAGGTGTGAGCTCAGTGCCGGTAGCAGGAACATTGTCGACAACGTATTCGAAAACGTAACTCGCGAAATGTCAAAATTGTTTTACAAATTTTTAGTTCCACTTTTCACCGCCGCAGCGCTGTTCATTTTTCAATACAAAAATAGTCGAAGGCGATACGAAAACGTTGTCGAAAAAGTTCATGCTTCCGGCACAGGTGTGATTTCTTCTGACACGTGTTTCAGGACCTCTACGTCCCATCATCAGGGCGCCGCCACGTTGGTCGAAATGAAGCGGCATAAAGCATAATTATATTTTGTATTTTATAAATATAATATCCGCAAAGTAATACCAGATTCTATTCAATATATCTCAACAACAAGGTTGGCACTCGTAAGTGATACTCCTGGTGTTACAAGCGTCTATAGGCTTCGGTAACTGCTTACCATCAAATGGCCCTAATCTGGCTTACCACCTTCGTAGTATAAAAAAAATGGCTAAGGGCGAGTTGGACTTATACACCGAGGGTTAAGTACTAAAAACAAACTAGGTTAAATGAAAAACTTAACGTTGCGGTTCGAACCTATTCGGCTATTGCATCAACCGCAAATAATATGGTTGTAAATTTTATGCACGCACTATGGACATTTCACGTGTCAACTTATTGCCATTATTTAACACAGCAAAAAAAAACACAATAAAAAAAGGTTCTAGTAGGAGCCCTCTTTTTTTTTTTTTTTTAATTACATGTTATAGCAGCAACACAAATAGTAAATACACGTTCTGTGAAAATTTCAACTGTCTACCTATTACAGATCATGAGATACAGTACAGCCCGCTGACAGACGGACGAACGAACAGCTGGACACCGAAGTCTTAGTAATAGGGTTCTGTTAGTTACCCTTCGGATACGGAACCCTAAAATAGATTAGAATTTACCTTTCAATTTCTGCGTCCTAATAAAAAGAGACAGCGACCATTGTGCAACGATACGACAGGCAGCACTTATCCCATTTGGTATTACGATTACATCAGAGGTGCTAAACGCTCAGGTGTGTCCAGAACATTAATTAATCAAGAGTTTGCTGATTGGTTTAAGTAGGTTTATAGATAGAGGAAAGGAAAAATTGACGGGATTGTCGCATCTGTCTAAGGCTGTAGTTTAACATACTGCAGAACCGTCTTTACCACAAGGGCACACGGGCAGACGGATGCTCAGACGGACAAGCTCTAAAAGAATATACAAAAAAATGCGTTGGCCGGCACTTTCAGATTTGAACCAAATCTCACTCAAGCATGGATGATGTCCTTTATGATAGGTTAGCTATAAATACCCAACCACAGAAAGTGATAAAGACAGTACCAAAGGTTTTTGTTTTAACATTACAATATTCAATGCATACTTATCAATGTAGTTTCTATTCACCTTATTGATCCTATCTGAATGTCTAGTACAGTGTCTAGTACTACATTGTATGTATTTTACAAATGCGTGTTAAAGAAAAAATAATCATGAGTACATACTGAATCTCAAAAGTACTCAAAGCTCTCATAGAAAAATACAGCTTTGTAAATAAAGGTCCAATTTGAAATGTCATCCAACGGCTGGTGATCCTGTATTCCTTAACGCCATTCTCCTTGCCCAGTGCACTTTGTACCTTAAAGGGTCTTTTCAAGAGTCCTTTAGTCGATGTGAAAGCAGGACATTTTACCTCCGCCATGTTACAACAAGTTAAATATTTAAGCCCTAAAATGTTGCTGTAGCCTTTTATATCTCGGATAAGGTCACAAAGGATAGTACCTTGTCACGCAATCTCTGAAGGAACATGATCTCAATTTGTTATTCCTGAATTGTGTTCTATTTTCTTTTGTTTTTCCGAAGTTATGATATAATTCTAGAAGCTAGGAATTGTTGAGCGAATATAGAATGTTCATTATTTATTAATTAGCTACTACGAGCAGTTGTTCTTTTTTAACGAACACGAAATTATTCTTTCGATTTTTCTCCCGTCTTTAAAAATGACATCGATTCATTCGTTTATCTATTTTAAAAAACGAATTGACGTAATTAGAGCTAAAAAATATTCAATGGTAAATATTTACGAATCTCATCCAATTTGATTGTTCTTTAACTTACTTACTACCGGAAAACCTTCGCTTTTTAGCCACGAGACGTTTCCACCGAATGAAACTGCTGGTGGTATTAGGAGGGTATTTAACACCACTGGTGTGTGTGTGTAAAAATTCTTGACAGACCGACAACAAAGTGATTCTATAAGGGTTCCTTTTTAGTTACGGAACCCTAAAAAAGAGGGTTATTTTTATTCCGCATTGCAACGCTGGTGGTATCACAGGTACTTTTAATCCCCATGACACCACTGGGCTTATCACAGGTGATTTAAAATCCCCTTCATACAAAACGATTACCAAATGATACCGTGTGAATATTTCACTAAAGCAGCATTCTAGGGCCCGTTCTTTACATCGCTTTCGAAAACGCTTGTGGATTAATGGCTCTTGTTTAGTTCGGAAATGTTTGTCACTGGCCAGGTGGGGCTCTGATTTACTGTTAACTAACTCCGCGGGAATGTTTCGATGAAAGTATCAAATGTTTCTTTCAGCCAGTTCTCGTTTGTGATATATATGCCTCGAGTTGGCTTTCAAGTTTGGAATGGCAGAACTAATGTTTACTAAAATATATTTAACATTAGATATAACACCGGCTTCGACAAACACAAGTATACACACAATCACACACACACACACGCGCACGCAGGCACGCAGGCACGCACGCACACACACGCAACTAAGAGAAAAAATCTTATTATTATACTGTAAATAATAACTGGTATCTCAAGATACAGGCCGTGGAAATTTTCCCAAACAGCGTTACAACCGAGGTCGACATAATAATTGAAGTGACAGCGCTTTTACTCTGAATAATTAAAGCAACATGTCAAACTATCTTATGTTACTATTAATCCAAGTGTATAAGCAATAATAATGTGTAAGCTGTACCGTGCCGGTAGCATGAACTTTTTCGACAACGTTTTCGTATCGCTTTCGACTATTAGTATTGAAAAAAGAACAGCTGCGGCGGTGAAGTGGAACTAAAAATTAGTATGACAATTTTGACATATTGTGAGTTACGTTTTCGAATACGTTGTCGACAATGTTCCTGCTACCGGCACTAATGTCTATTTAATAAATACATTTACATTTGGTTTCATTATATAGTATTATATAGTATTTTTTAACTCTATTATTTCAATTTTAAGAGTAACATATCTACTGGCATTTTTTGTATGCCTCTAAGATGGCAAACAAGCTTACGGCCCGCCTAATAGTAAGCGGTTACCGTAGCCTATAGACGCTTGCAACACCAGGGGTATCATTCGCGCGTTACCGACCCCAAAATACATACCTGCACTGAAAGGGGTTGGTCCCTTTCAGTGATTATATGAATAAACTTTTGTATACTATAATCATTAAAATCACACGAGGAACGCTGCCAGTATCTTCGGAACCTTGACTCCTTTAAATAATTTATTTTGATTATTATGTTATATATTTTTTTAAGATTTTTAGTTTTAGGTACATAATATTTAGTGCTTTAGTTAATTATTGTCATTAAATAAACTAGCGGCCCGCCCCGGCTTCGCACGGGTAGACATTTATATCAAATATTTTGTCTACCCGTGCAAAGCCGGGGCGGGCAGCTAGCCTATGTTAATCAGTGATAGTGTAGCTTTCTAACGGTGAAAGATTTTTTGATATTGGTCCAGTAGTTTCGGAGCCTATAGACATTTATCAAATATTTTGTCTACCCGTGCGAAGCCGGGGCGGGAAGCTAGTATAATATATAGCCTATGTTACTCAGTGATAATGTAACTTTCTAACGGTGAAAGAATTTTTGAAATCGGTCCTGTAGTTTCGGAGCCTATTCAATACATACAAAAATACAAATCTTTCCTCTTTATAATTTTAGTATAGATAATCACATGAAAATGAAATATTTGATATTCTCTAAACCAGTAAACGAAGACTGATAAATTCCCACAGGAGACGAAAATATACGCTTTTATATTTACCAAATCCGACGAACAAAATCACAGGTGGTACATTTGTAACATGTATTTGAACATACCGTGGAAACTGCTAGCATATTCACACTTTTTAATGTCCATTTCTGAATTTAAATTCAACACACATCATCGTACGTGAGCCACCTCCCTCACTGCCAGCGTTTAACCCTCACGTTGTCGGGCTATAAATGTGTTTTGTATGCGTTATAAAGAAACTTCTTATGGCTAATGTGGGTTAGCGAGCACATTCGGTGGGTTAACGTCTGCAAGAAAAATGAGTTTAGTTAAACTTGTTCGAATATATTTTGAAGATGAAAGAATACGAATTCTAAATTCAAAAATAATTGTACTAAATAATGTGATGATGCATAGGTTGATTTTTAAAGTTAGTTGAAACTTGAATATTTTTTTGTTACGAATTTATGTGAAATTCAAAAATACAATTGTTTTGTAAAACATTATAAGCGAGTTTGTTTTCGAAATTCAAAATGAATTTGTAATAATTTTATTTCGAAGCCGATAGGTTGAGTTGTTAAACTTCCTTCAATATATTTTTGGTACAAATGTATTTAAATTCGAAATTAAAAAATAATAACATAAATTTATTTGACTACGAATAGGTTAATAATGACCAAAACTTACTTATTATGTAAATGATGGTTAAGATTATGTCAATACATATATCGCACCCTTCCTGGAAGAAAGCTATAAGTGAAAACAACCAAGATTTCAGGAGCGTAAAAAAACTATGCCATAAATTCAATTTAAGTCCTAAAAATACCTCACCTACTGCAAATGAAGAAAAGCTTAGAGTAGCCGTTACGTCCGAACATAATTTTATTCTTGAACTTATACATATTTTTCGAGAAAAAAGTAAAAAAAGAGTGTTACCACAATATTCCTCAAAGCCATAAAATTAAATGCTGGAGTAAGTACGGTTATTGATTTGTTACTAATTTTTATACACTGTGGTTAACTGATTTAACTTTAGTTACCCATTTATTCACACTCTGGCCTCAGTCTAGTGTAAAGATGTAAGTATAGGATACGTAGTTATTCCACGAGCACTTCATTTGTGTATCAATACTTACATACTTGTTACCTTGTTACCTTGTTTTGAATAAATACATAAAATTAGTTACACTAAAAAGTGTCGGTGAAAGAAGTAAGTAACTAGACTTGCACGGCACCTCTCTCTCGATCAGATCCTAGAATAGGCATTCAAGTTTATTTACGTATAAACTTTTTTATAAATCTTCGTGAAACGTTTGTGAAACTGTAAATAAGCTTTTATTAACCGGGAAACTTTTAAACTAAATAAACGTATATGCATTTACTTATTTATTGCAGTTGAATAGTACAATTTTCTTATGTTGCAGAAATTCAAAATTATTGCTTTTATTCTCTCATTTTTTAAGATATTTTTATGAAATTTTTTGAGGAGGTGTATTATTTGACGCTTGATTTTTAGGAATAATAAAAAAAAAACGCGTAAGTGAACTTACCTACTTATTCCACGTATGGTGCGATATATATAATACATATTTACACTTTTACCTGTATGTAACTTTGCTCATTCTTTATATCAAATTCAATAGTAGCAGACAGAATCATGAACAAATTAATCCCATTTTTCATTACTCAACACAACAACAAAACGGAGCACTAAAAATACCACGACAGTCAGAATTTTATCAGATTAAAAAAACAACGCAAGACGAAATGTGAAGACAGTAAAATCGCAAATCATCCTTCAACTTTATATGGCAATATTTGCGACATAAAGGCAGAATCACATAAGCCTTTATTTGGGGTCCTAGATTGTCACCTTATACTAAGTCCCTTACAAATACGACACACCACGACGGACGCAGCGGACGTTAAAAGTACAATTTCAAAACATTAATACTTCCATACTAATAAAATGCGAAAGTAAGTGTCTGTTTGTTTGCTACCTTTTTACATCTAAACGGCTGAACGGATCGTAATAAAATTTAACAAGAAGGTAACCTACCTTCTTGTTAAATTTTAAACATATATAATTTTGTCAGAAAGCTTTTGTCTTAAATCAAATGTTGAAAAAGTCGCAGGTAACAGCTAGTTACAAATACAATCCGGGGAGTGTTTCCCGTTCCTTGTCAGATTTGAATTTTGAAAATATTAACAAAATACTTTTCTTAGTATAAGGACTTAGCTGTCGCTTACGGAGCTGAAGTCCTTATTCTGAGGTGCTTTTAATAAGTTGTTCTAAGTGTGAATAGAGCATTCCGTTTTAAAAAGGTTTCTTTTAAATACTTCTTTACTCAATCTTGCATGCAATACATTTTTACGACGAATATGTATCCTTGAAAAGTTAAATGAACCGAACTGTTAGTTTTTCATGGAAATTTTGTTAGTCGCGGTGTTAGGCATAATAAAGTGCTATAAATATAAGCCTTAGATGCGCAGAAGCAATTGACCAGTATATGGTCTGACCTAGTATAGACCGATATAGTATACTTAGTAATTTATTTGTTGGAGTGCGATAGTAAAACTATGATAACAAACGGTTTCATATGAAGTTGAATTTATTTTTCTCATTAAAATCTGATCAGACCTACACATACGCATAGAGATCCAACTAATAAGCCTTAATCTGTAACTTAGATTTTTCTATTACTGCATCACGCCATCCGATATGAAGATATTTAGGGCGGCAACGCGCGAGTGATACCCCTGTTGTTGCAGCCGGCCATAGGCTACGGTTACCGCTTACCATCAAGCGGGCCGTATGTTTGCCACCATAGTGGTAAAAAAATGATTCACAAACCCTGTCAAACGCTGAGGTGTGTGTAGTCCACTAAACTCACATATATTTTCTAGTACCTAGCATTGGTCTGTCCTATATCTGCAGATAAACACGAATGACCGCCTTGGCCGCGTAAAATATTCTTATTTCAGCATTCCTCCAAGGGACGCCGTTTTTACTGCGATTGTCCAATGTCAAGTTTACGATTACTGTTATCATTCCATACTGCGAGCAAGAACATCTTTCAACTTATTTATTTACGTATTCGAAAACTCTTAAAATGTCAAAATGTTCATACTAATTGTTAGTTCCACTTTTCGCCGCTGCGGCGCTGTTCATTTTCCTATTTGCATATTCGCTGTGTGGTGGCGGCAAAACATCATGCATAAATAATATTTAACATTTGTATTCTTATTGGATAGGTATCTTCACTTAATAGTCCATACTAATATCATAAATGTGAAAGTAACTCTTGTCTGTTTGGTTGCTCCCTTTTTAGGACTAAACGACTGAACGGATCTTAATAAAATTTAAGACAAGGAGATAGATTTTATCACAAAAGACTGGCTACTTTTGTCTTTAAAATAATGCAAACAAAGTCGCGGCTGAATAATAAAAGATGAATCATGCTTTGAAACTCAAATATTGGCTTTAGGTTTGTTATGTATTGATTACTTGATAAGGTGATAAGGATACGAAGAATCAATCAGCGGTCAACATATTTTATGTTCGTAACAACTTGATATCTTTTTGTTTTGGATTCCGTCGAGTGCGGAAACTTAATCGATTGAAATGATTGTAATCGATGTTTTTTTGTTAGGAATCGTATCCACATTAATCGATCAAACGGAATTAACAAGTCAAACATCAAAATCAAAAATCATTTATTCAGTTTTGGCCCTAATAAGGCACTTATGAAGGTCTAAATTACCACCGATATTATTGTAACTTGCACTAACCGTATTTCTTCACTAGAACTATTTTTTTCTGAATGAAATATGGTTTATTGCATCCCTATTTTAAAAATTATTATTAAGAAGAATGTTCTGATATGTTGATATGAAACTAAGCAAAGCTTATACTACATTAGCAAGTAATACCAGGAGATCAAACCAGTGACACCTATATAGTAGTCAGACTTCCTTACCACTATCCCAACTGTAACAAGGAAATAAAATCAAAAAGTACTTTAATTACTAGAAATTCAGCTTTCAAATACAATTTCCTCTCGGTTTAATATGTTAGTGACTTTTTATACAACTACGGTGGCAAACAAGCATATGGTAATCCGGTTACAGAAAGCACCTTATGGAAAACCTCCTTAGGGAAAACTGCGGACTTCTTCTACACTAATAGTATAAAGAAGAAAGATTTAATTGTTTGTTTGTTTGTATTGAATAGGCTCCGAACTACTGGACCGATTTCAAAAATTATTTCGCCGTTAGAAAGCTACATTATTACTAAGTATCATAATTATGTATTATATTGAAACGCGGGCGAAATCGCGGGGAAACAGCTAGTCTACACTAATATTATAAAGAGGAAAGGTTTGTATTTTTGTGGGTTTGTATTGAAGAGGCTCCGAAACTTAAGGACCGATTTCAAAAATTCTTTCACGGTTAGAAAGCTACATTATCACTGAGTAACATAGGCTATACATTATACTAGCTGCCCGCCCCGGCTTCGCACGGGTAGACATTTATCAAACTACCCGTGCGAAGCCGGGGCTGGCAGCTAGTAATATATATAAATGTATCGAAAGACAGTAATCATTATTATTGCACTGATGAGAAACACCACTCCACAGTGCAGAGCACTTCCACTTCTAATATCATCAACACATGATTCATACATTTACATACTTCACAATGATATCTAACGGAAGGTTGGAAACACTTCAACTTGATCATTTATCATATAAAAGAAGCTGAAACAATCTTAGTAGCATCAGTCCCACAAGACAATCCAAGCAAAATGCTGAAGTTCTCGCTACCAGTCCTGCTTCTCCAACTGGTTTGGGGAGCTAACGCGACCTGCTCCAATGAAGTGATTGCCACAGAAAGAGTGACAGATCTGCAGAATTTAGTCGGAGATTGGTCTATCGCTTACATATGGAACGACGTTATGACATTAAGCTCAGCAGCTAAGAGTTTCTGTATCAAATCCTCGATCAGCCAAGTGACCCAAGCCGAAGTAGATACAATGAAGGTTGTATGTCAGAACAACGTTGACTTTGACTGGAATAATGTTAAATTGAAACTCTCAACGCCTCTTCTGCCGTCTCGGTTGATTGCAAGCGACGGTACATACGCCTACATACTAGAATTTTGTCTCAAAGTTGCTAAAGTGGAAGTGAGGAAGACTGCTAATGGAGATATAATGATAACTTATCCAGACTTGAACAACTTTACGGAGCTACTGACCAAAGAGGTGCCAACCAAGGCTGACCTGGTGTGCTTGGCAGGGAACGTAGACGCCATGAAGAGCAAGTCCGGATTCCCTTTGTGCTATACATAACCATCTATTCCAGTCTTCAATTCGCATCAAGAAATTGATAGAGGTTAAGTGTTTTCTTTTTGAGTGTCTAGCATAGTAAAGGCGAGGATAGCGAAATGCTAAGACCATACAAATCTGTATGTCGACAACCACCTACCGGATTGTATTGTAGATCTAAACTATCCAAGGATCCACTCACTGAAATTTCGTTAAAATCAGTCCAGCCATTTGAAGAGAGTTCTCTTCATATGTTGCTAGTGTTCTTTTGTGACTTAAGCTCTATCGATTCTTTTAAATTATCATTTTTATATTATGTAACTTTGATTATAAAGCGTTTGCTTACTTTTTATCACATATGGTACTGACTAGTCATGAATGTGTCTAGTTATCTTATTTACTTTATTATTGTACTTACTATGTACTTGGCATGTATTTTTTTATTCAAATAAATGTTATTAACACAAGTGGGTTAGTTTTTATATAACAAAAAATATTTCATCGATACCGCAAACGTATAAGGCACAATTATTTATTCTCTAATTAGCGCTGATTGCAATGATCGCTTAATTATCTACTAAGCTTCATTTAATTTAATATCAATTAGGACGGAAATAATATTTAAAACTAGAATTCGGCCTCCGACTTCGTCCGTGTGGAGCAAGTACGGACATTTTAAAGCATACATTAATTTAATTGTTTATTGCTAACGTATGAAAAAATATAAAGTGCAGCTATTGCAAAGCTGTTTGTACAATCAATTGCATTAAATTTAAATCAGAGATCCATAGTGAGAAAGCGTGGCGAGAAGAAGTATTGCTTAACATATAATTTACTAGCTTTTCCCTGCGACGTCGCTCGTGTAGCAACATAATACATAACCAATGTTACTCAGTGATAATAAAGCATTATGTTGGTGAAATAATTTTTAGAATCGGTGCAGTAGTTTAAATTTATTCGTTACATACATCAATACAAATATTTCCTCTTTATAATATTAGAGTAGATAATGTAGATTACTTTACAATCTTTTATTTAGTTCCACCTGTCTGGTGGGTGTAAGTAATCAAATCTTGCAAGAACAATTTGACCCCAATGTCTGACTGAGCTGAAATTTGACAAACACGTTTTGTTCCCGCGACAATGCACGATTACCAATGCCGCCATTATTGATCCAATATGGCTGACGTCACAAAATGGAAATTTATAATTTCCATATTAACTCCTATTATTTAGGTATCTAATTAAAGAGCTTGATGACCGAGTAAATACTTGTATTAGAAACAAAGCTTATCTGATGAAGCGAATCAACAATTAACACCAACTTTTCATTTATAACACAAACTAACACCGTTCAATGTCTTCACAGCATCAAGGTTGTCATTCAAACACTTCAGCTCCTCAACTTCAGGTACACTCTTCGACAAAAGTAAAGTAACGTTCGCTACATTAGGATACACCACCAGCAATTGCCTTGCGTTCACTTTCCTCAAAACGATTGGACTTACAGAGCATCTCTCCAATACGAAATTGCCCGTTTCATTTCCCGCTACAAGCCTGTCATACTGAACCACTTCTGGTGACGAGATTTTGATTTTAGCTTTATCCCAGGCGAAATTTGGGTCGGCATATCCACAGTCTGCTTTGAAATTCTCGATATCTTCCGACGTAGCTTCAGTTATCCTAAATTTAGGACAAAAAGAGTGGTCTATATGTAGGAATTTCTCTTCGTAAACTGTGAGACTATCCCAATCATACACAAGAGACCATTCACCAACAGCTTTGGTTATATCTGTTATCACTTCACTTTCAATGTCTCGACCACTTTTACAAAGCTTTGAACGAGCGTCGAGCACACGCAGTAATAGGTACAAGAACATCATCTTGACTAAGCAAATGTTCGTTGATATCTTTATAAAAAACTGCTTGAGCTATTAAAAAAACATCAATGAATTTAATGTGTGCGGTTAAATTTTTATGACTTTTTACGCAATTGAAGCAATTAAAGTGTTATTGTTAAAATAACTTACTAATAATATTAATGTCTTCTATAATTTATGTTCTAGTTTTGTTTATGTACTAGCGGTCCCGCTAGAAGTTGTCCTGTCTTAGCTATGATTTAATGTTGAATACACCATAAAAAAGGACCTTTAATTTATTCCGAAACTAAAAACGTTCCGGTTTCTTTATTAAATTTTCTTTTCAAAACAACCTTCTCCTGGCGAAAACAAACACAAAAACAAGAATTAGCGAAAAGGCTAGACCGTTGTAACAGTGAACATTCGTTTCATTATAATTAGGAGTAAAACGGAGTTAGTTATTTATGCCCAACAAGTTTTAAAAAAACATCTGATGTATTTCACACCTGCGCCTACGCCTTCTACGGATGATATCAGCAGGTTTTTTCGGGAATACGAGAAGATAATTAACCTTAAAGAAGCGCATGTGGCGAGACGATTTGAACGGTTTCAATGCGGATTGGCCAAGCGAAGCATAACACCGAGGCAATTGGAAAAAGGGGAGAGAGGCCTTTGCCCAGCAGTAGGACAGCAAAGGCGATATTCATTTTTTTTATTACACATAGGTGGCACACAAGTTTACAGCCCATTTGATGGCAGTCATCATAGCCTATAACCGCTAGCAATACTAGGGATATCACTAACGTGATGCACACCATGTTGTTGATGAGGACTCACTGTACTAGCAGCATTACTACTAGCGCAGGGTATCGTCCTGGAGCACTGGCAACCTTACTTACCGCAGTAACACAACACTACATCAAAGTAGTATTATTTCACTGCGATCTTCTGCATGGTGGAGGTACAGTCCTCAGCCGGGTGGCTCCGATATTGATGGGAAAACCCACGAGAGATCCCAATTCGCCTTACCTCTCTTTAAAAGAATAGCAAAAATAACAATACACGTCAGCAACGAATAAAATTGTATAAAAAGTTGTAAAGAGTATCTAGAAGCAAGTGGAACAAGCCTAGGAATCCCTAGTAATACTTGGTCGGAGGACGATAAACGCAGTTTTATTAAGAAAGTTGGCGGTGCACTTAACGTAGTTTAAAATCTCGATATTCTAAAGCGAGCAACGTTCAACTTATCGGAGCTTCTCTTCTGTTTTAACTACACCAATATGAGTTACATCATATCTTATAAAGACTTATACAGACATACATATTATATATTTCCATTTTATATAGGTACCTTTAAAAAGGCCGACGACTAATGTCAAAAATTCGCTTACCGAGTTCTGTAGATTTTGTTCTTGTTTTTAACCTACGCCTGTGTATAACTTTGTCGTTGTAAGAATATATTGAACACTAGCGGCCCGCCCCGGCTTCGCACGGGTAGACATTTATCAAATATTTTGTCTACCCGTGCGAAGCCGGGGCGGGCAGTTAGTATAATATATATCCTATGTTACTCAGTGATAATTGTAGCTTTCTAACGGTTAATTTATGAAATCGGTCCAGTAGTTTCGGAGCCTATTCAATACAAACATACACACAAAAATACAAATATTTCCTCGTTATAGTAATTTGATTTAATGTTATGGCACCTGCATAAACCTAGGCTCTGCGTTACTTGTAAGAAAATACCTTTCTATTTAATTACCCATTTTTTTCTATGTAAAGCACAGGGTAAGTGTTTTGTAAATGCGATTTCAAGTGTTAATTAATAAATATTTTAATTATTATTAATAATTATTAGTATAACGAGCTCTGTCACTAATTAGTTCGACAAATAAATTATTTAAGAACTCCGTTCCATTCGGTGCACTCAGTTTATTGAATGGACTTACAAGAATGTTAGCATCGATGCAGGAGAAAAACTTCTAAAACAAAAATAATCACGTTTCGCCGTTTGCACGCTTAGATATTTTAAACTTCGCAACGGATTTTAATGCGGTTTTCGCTAAAACACGGAGTGATTCCCAAGGAAAGTTGATATTCTTTTATTCAAAACAGATTAAACTATTTACAAAAAAGCAGAACTTGACCTACCTATTCAAGGATAAAAGTTCTGACCAGAATCATGCGGGAATGTGCCAAGAATGCTGGCAGCATTGCCACGCTGGACAGCAATGTTAGGTTTTATGTAAACCCGTGCAAAGCTGGGGCGGGTCTCTAGTTTTACAATGAAACTGATGGGTACAGTACAGTCAGCATGTTAAGATTCTCGTCACGGCCGCAGTGACGCGGGTGCGGTGCGGTCGGCACAATTTGTCTCCGCCGTACATCCATCAATTACGCATTACCAGATATCGGCGGTCCATTCATGTGGTAAAAGGTCAGACTCCGTGTTACTTATTTTGGTAGATAAAATAATTCCCTTTTAGTAGTATATTTGTTTTGTTTACGATTTACGCGTTGTGTTGGCTTAAAAACTCAATATATTTTCATACCAATACATACATGTTATCATGCAAATATACTCTCCCTCGTTACATCAAGTCCGTTTCAGGAAGTAGAGAACAGTAGTTTGTGCATGCATAAATGCGACCACGTTTTCGTATCGCCTTCGACTATTTTTGTTTTGAAAAATTAACAGCGCTACGGCGGGGAAAATTGGAACTAAAAATTTATATGACATTTTAGACATTTCGCGAGGTTTTTTCGAATACGTTGCCGAAAATGTTCTTGCTAACTTGCGGCTATAGGTTACGCCGACTGCTTACCACCAGTCGGGCCGTTGCTTGCCACCTTAGTGGTATAAGAAAACGATGTATTCAACGCGATTTACTTATGTCAAAATTTCCTTAGGCCAATCCTTGAGAATTTTATGTCATCTGTGCTTGCTTAGTTTTCAATGCGCGTCTAATGAATTACAAGGCGGCGTGATATTAGGATTAATGATGGCCGGTTATACGAGTCGGCCATAATGTTCTTAATGAGTAATAATGATGCTAGTGGTACTGGCATGAAGGCCAGTAAGACTGCCTGATGACTGTTCTTTTTAAATTAACACCATTTAATAATGTTTTGCTGTACCGATAGAGGTTGTCCTCTCTTAGCTATGAATGCATATGTCAAATACATATAAAAAGGACCGAGTTTTAGTTTATACCGAAATTAAAAATGTTTCGGTTTTCCTTTTTTTTTTCATAAGAACCTTCTTACGATAACAACATAAAAATAATTAGCGAAATCGGTCTAGCCGTTCATGCGTGATGCCAAGGGAAATATGGGTATTAGGGTCGGCAACGCGCGAGTGATACCCCTGGTGTTGCAAACGTCCAACGGCTGCGGTAACCGCTTACCATCAGGCGGGCCGTATGCTAGTTTTCCACCTTAGTGGTATAAAAAAAATTGCATTCATTTATATAGATTAATAACTTGCTTACCGTAAACATTAAACATTATAAAACTTTTAAAAGTGATGGCGTCATAGGATTATGTTATACGTATTACGCTGTGCACTGTGCAGCCAGCATGGGCACCATATGCTGATAGTAGTGTGAGTCCTGAATAATAAAACTGCAGCACTCCAGTGATATTCCTGGTATTGCGTCTATAATCTTAGATGACCGCTTACCATCAGGCGAGCTTTGCGCTTGATATCTATATTCACAGATAAAAAAAAACTATCTCCGTTTATTAAATGCCTCGAGACGATTTGTATATCAAACTTAATGCATCGAAATAATATGACAACCATCTAACCCATAAAAAGGACCATTTATCAAACCAATCACATGTCGATAAAATAGCTGAGACACAGATGAAAGTTTTTGTCACTAAATCAGCCCGTATCTTAATAATCCGTCAAGATGACTGGAATAGCTCTCACTAACTTCGAGAAGCTCATCTGAGAGAACTATGCGGCCGAACTTCACGGAATGACGGTGTGAGACAATGGTAGCTGCAGTCTTTGATTATAAAGGCTGCAGTAAATAACATATGTATTTTTCATATTTTCATTTATTTAGAACGAATGAGTGATGGAAGTCTTTCACGTGTGTGCCACCTTAGTGGTACAAAATCTTATTTGCCACATTAATAAAATAAGTATAAAAAAATATAGCAAGGTGTTGTATAGACCGTAATGGATTCATGGGATGTCTTCTTCTTCTTCTTCTTCCTAAGTATGGCAATCAATCCCTTCAGGGACTATTTTTGCCAGTGTCGAGTGTTAGAGAATTTTCATGTTGCAAAATTTCTCGTGTTTGCCGCATTAAAATGCCTAGTGTCATGCATTTTAACGCCCAATGGAGTTTCTGGAGACAACCCACGGCAGTAGCAGATCGTAACACGCCTTTAGATTAGAGGTAACCTATTGACCAAAATGATAAATCACTTAACCCAAAAGTCGTATTATGGCATTATTTCCAATGCTCCTATAAATCAGTCACTAAATGAAACTTTACTGCACATATCGACACCAAAAATACACATTAAAGATCACTATAACACAATTTACGACACACTGGAAAAAATCTCAACCGCTCCGCCTGATTCCCGCCAAAAACTCCCATGGGATGTCACGTTAGTAATATGTGCATAAAAATGTATAATCACATACCTAGCCACCTTAATTTTTTTTTATACCACTAAGGTGGCAAACAAGCATACGGCCCGCCTGATGGTAAACGGTTACCGCAGCCTATGGACGCTTGCAACACCAGGGGTATCACTCGCGCGTTGCCGACCCTTCAATAATCTCTTCACACCCTTCTTGAAGAACCCCAAGCTGTAATCCTTTGGGAAAACCACAAATAATATAATTAAAGATTTTCTTAGATAATAATAGGATCTTGAAATTTTTGCACGCTATATATACCTAGCAAAACATGTATACGGACTCCATAAATATGTAACACCATTTTATACCATGTTTTAGCAAATAAATATTATTATTATTATTATAATCTACTATATAAAAATAAGTCGGGTTTTCCTTCCTGACGCTATAACTCCAGAACGCACGAACCGATTTCCACGGTTTTGCATTCGTTGGAAAGGTCTCGGGCTCCGTGAGGTTTATAGCAAAGAAAATTCAGGAAAAAATCGCACGGGTAGACAAAATAAATGTCTACCCGTGCGAAGCCGGGGCGGGCCGCTAGTCATGTACATATTTGAGTCAGTTTAAATCGCAGCCCTAACCTAGCTTGATGGTGCTGGTTTTAGTGCAGCCCTAGGTGACGTATGAAAGCATGAACTATTTTAGTCTTCCTTCAACAACCATGGAAGCATCGGTTCATCATGTCCAAATCCAATTATCACCAAATTGCAGCATTTATTACAGTTGCCAAACTTTCTTCGCTCAAATATGCTTCGCTTGCTAACTCAAAATAAACCTTCTCAGCGATTATTTTAAGCCGTACTTTCCGTAACAGAAGTCCACAGTAAGATTAAGACGCCCGAGCAATTTGAATATGAAGCAAAACGTTGAAAAGCCTCTAGTTCCAAGAATTACTCTCAGAAAGTAATTTCTGTTCTGAAATTATCCGCTCTTAATTCTCGAAACCGTTGACAATCGTCCTGTTACATTTTCATCTTGACTGTTTTTCTTTATCATTTACTAGCTGCCCGCCCCGTCTTCGCACGGGTAGACATTTATTTTGTCTACCAGTGCGAAGCCGGGGCAGGCAGCTAGTATAATATATAGCCTATGTTACTCAGTAATAATGTAGCTTCCTAACGGTGAAAGAATTTTGAAATCGGTCCAGTAGTTTCGGAGCATATTGAATACAAACCCATAAAAATACAAATCTTTCTTCTTTATAATATTATTATATTATTTATATTATACATTATATATAGTAAGTATAGAAGTATATATTTAGATAGTATAGACGACGTGACATTTACTTACAGTCCCTATTTGAAATTTCAAAAGACGATACCTTACAGGGGTAGCTTCCAGAATACCGGAACAACCTATCCCAGAAAGTTCCGCATCAAAGAACCGTTATCACTGTTCATCTAAGTCTCCATGATTTAATGGTGGTGAGCTGAGTAGACATTTAGCTAATACCTCCAACGTCTGATATTTATGGTAACAAATTGCAAAAAATAACTTGGTTATCTGTTACGATTATTGTCACCCTGGCCTCGCAAGCACTGTTGGGGTCAGCATCTGAAGTGGTTGTTTATACGATTTTACAAAGCGACTGCCATTTGACCCACACTCTCACAACCCATTACCGGGAACATCTGGTACCTGAGTTGGACCAGTGGTCAGACTTTCTTCTTTTAACATTCCGCGATTGTCGAAGAAATTATTTGGCAACCGGGAGCGACGGCCTATCGGGCTCTCCCAAGGATTGAGGCGTCTTGGTCGGTCACCCATCCAATCCATAGTTAAGGTAGCTTAACATCACAGGTCGATCTGTATAATATTAGGTCCTTACATATGAAATTGGCGTTTTGTATGGGAGGAACAAAAAGTCGAATATTTTTTAATATAATATATTTAATTAATCAAAGTATGAACCATTATTTTCTATGCACTTTTGCCATCTCATAGGTAGTTCATTGATCCCTTTACTAAAAAAACCAGACGGACGGGAATCAATAAAATCTTTGAAGGCGATTTGGACTGCCCCATCGGAGTTGAATTTTTTCCCTTGCAAGAAGTTATCCAAATTTCGAAAAAAATGGTAATCTGTTGGAGCAAGGTCCGGGGAGTACGGAGGATGTCTTAGACTTTCCAATTGAAGCTCTTCTAATTTAGTAGCCGTCTGTAGCGCAGTGTGTGGTCTAGCGTTGTCGTGAAGCAGCAGTGGCGTGGAGCGATTGACCAGCCTAGGTTGTTTAGCCGCTAGCTTTTCCATCATGGTTTGCAATTCCTGACAATAGACATCAGCCGTAATAGTCTGGCCAGATTTGAAAAAACTGTAATGAACAATACCGGCACTAGTCCACCAAACGCTTACAAGTAACTTTTTTGGGGTTAATTTTCGCTTGGGGCAGGATTTGGCTGGCTGGCCAGGATCTAACCATTGCGCTGAGCGCTTCCGATTATCGTAAAGAACCCATTTTTCATCACAGGTAATGATTCGGTTTAAAATACCTTCATTATTGTGCCGGTTTAGTAATGTAACGCAGCAGTCGACGCGCGTTTGCCGGTTTGTTTCAGTCAATTCGTGAGGTACCCACCTTTCAAGCTTTTTAATCTTCCCAATTTGCTTCAAGTGAATTAAAACAGTTTTATCACTAACATTGCAGCCTGCAGCTAACTCGGACGTGGTTTGCGATGGATCCGCTTCCACAATAGCCTTCAACTCTTCATTATCAACTTGAGTCTCAGGCCGTCCACGGGGCTTGTTCTGCAGGTCGAAATTTCCAGAACGAAAACGTTGGAACCAAAAACGAACTGTGTTTTCTTTTGCAACACGACCGCCATACACATCATTCACCCTTCGAGTTGTTTCCGCAGCACTAGTGCCACGGCGGAACTCGTACTCGTAAATAATGCGATATTTAAGGTTTTCCATTTTGTAAAATGAGTGACGCAAACAGAAAAAAACAGAAGAAAAAAAACAAATGAATGACGATCATCGAAGCACAAATACATGAGTCTATAGCTGTACAAATTTGAATTTGGAATTCCTTACCAAAGAGGAGAAATTCGTGATTAAAGTGGCCAGTACGAAAAACGCCAATTTCATATGTAAGGACCTAATATAAAAGAAAAAACTGACTGACTGACAGCCTAAATGGCTGGGGTTAGAGACGTACAATAAAATACAATAAAATAGGATGTTGAGTTATTCACTTTACCAAGCGTGCGAAGCCGCGGGAAAAAGCTAGTGTACAATAAAAGCTCTGACACAACCCCCTCGATACCACGATATTGTCACCGTAGCGTTTATCAACAGCACCGCGTAACGAAACCTGACAATATTGTGAAACACTCCCCGTTCAATGGCTGACACAAGCCGAGGGCTCCCCGTAATTTTCCTGTCGTGTTTTATCTTCGTTCAAACAATGGAACTCATTTTGGGGACAATGAATTTCATTTTGGTCGCGATCTGCCAAAATGTACTGCCATTAAAATCCTTTCCGTGAAGCGCTTTGTTAGGAGGTCTACCGGTAAACTATTAAAGTATCCAGCTACAATTTATCGCTCCTTATTATATATTCAAATTGGTTTTGTTCCAAGTTGGTCTAAGTCTAAATGTAAATTACTTTCTTCTACACTAATTTTGGTTAAGATGTAAATTTCTTCATTACTTCTCAGTATTACATTATGTTCAATACTTTACAAATGCCCTGCTGAACTTTAAACTAGTTTGTTTTTAAACTAGTAACCGCTTACCATCAGGCGGGCCGTATGCTTGTTAGCCACTTAAGTGGTATAAAAAAACAACCTTGCCGGATTCGTTCCAGCAACGACCTTCCTAATCCGGTGGTAGATTCTGATGATTTGAAACTACACATTTGTAAAGTCTAGGCAAATGAGGATGACTTGGTGTTAGAATTTCCACGCGGGCAAATCGAGGTGATGGCCGTTAAAAATAATTTGATACACCATTGCATTCAATGTGCAAAACTAGTTAAAATTCGAACAAAGCACACCTAGATTATCGTGAAAACCTCTCCGATGCAATTTGACACAACAGGCTGTAACACGAGATGATAGAGCCTCCACGGCGCAGTCTGGCTCAGCGTTTCTTTCTAAGCGCACAGGCTCCAACATGCTCCAACCTAGTTTCATTCGAGCTACGTAGTCGGATGTATTCTATTGTAATAGTTGTGTCTTAATCTGTGGTCGCATTGTACCCCTTCAAAATAATTATTTATTTCAAGGGGCGTTCCGGACCACGCTCTTGGTCCGAAATCCCCCTGAAAAATATTTATTCCCAAAAGCCCCATGACTCCATTTATGAAATATTGCATAGAGTTCCATGTCAAATGATTTTTTAAGTTGTTTACTCAGATCAAATAAAAACGGTAGATAGAACTTTGCGCAGAACGAAGTGACGCGGGTTTTTTAAACATGTAGTGCGTGGGCAAGGCGTAGATTCGTTGTAGGTGTAATGGTGTATATGTACACTGCAAGGCGTAGTTTTAACCGGCGTCACTTCGTTGTTCACAAAGTTCAATCTTTTTTTTTATTTGATCAGAGGTACTATGTACTTTATCCGACTTTCAAAAATCTACGAAGAAACCGGTGGTCTAGTGGTCAGTATACCTGACTGCTGCTCTATGGGTCGCGGGTTCGATTCCCGCCGGGGTGAAAATTTATGTGATAAACATTTGTGTTTGCCTTGCATCTGGGTGTTTGGTATGTATTATAGGAATGTTGTTACAAAAAAAAGTATATAAGTATTGCATCAGCTGCAAGTATATACAAGCATAGTACAAGCTTTGCTTAGTTTGGGGCTGGATGGCGTTGTGTAATAATGTCCAAGCATTATTATTATTACTATTCAATTTAACAACAAAACTCAGCGGCCACGTTAATCGAATGACCTAACGAAGTAATTTTTTTCTTGTCTCATTTTCCCAAAACAACAAAAAGCTTCTCCTATCTCTATTGGCAATCCAGAAATACACTCAACCACAAATAACTGACAACTTATCACACAGGGTCATTACAAGAGGCTTCTCGTGAGCATTCAGCTTACGGTCTGGGAGATATCGAGGCTGAATCCATCTAGACCGGAAATAAACTTGTCCCGGCCAGAATCAATCCGGGTAGCGTGAGTGCCTTGCCAAATGGACGACTTCTAGTAATATATTGGTGAATTAATCTTTTGTTAAGTAACTGAAAGATTGGTGGGAGGTCATTCGAAAATAACTCAAGTTTTGTTTTATACCACTAAGGTAGGCACACAAGCGCACCTGATGGTAAGCAGTCACCGTAGCCTATAGCTGCTAGCAATACCAGGGATATCACTAACAGGTTGCCAACCATGTTGTTGACGAGGACTCACTGTACTAGCATTACTACTAGCGCAGAGTATCTACGTGGAGCACTATTCCTGCGAGCTTGTAAATATCTCTTTCACACACGGGTTGAACACAAAACGTTTTTGACGTGCTTCAACCCATAATAATTGGAAAGTACTAAACATCAATAACCGTATTAAGATTAACCTCACCTTTCTCAATATCCGGATTCGGGCCACGTAGCAATTAGTAGCCGTTAGTATAATCCGGCTGGCCGTGACCGGTTAGAACGGTTCGACCGGTGCCCGGATTTGTAGCGTGTCGATTGTTTTTGTTGGCTGAGTGTACGCGCGGGGAATCCTGAGTGCGGTTAATAAGTACGAAGTCGATATCTCGCTCCGCTGCCCGCTGATAGGTTAGTAAATAGCTGCGGTAAATCTGTAAGCTGTCGTTAAGTGTGCTGTACGAATTTGTAGCTTGTTTCTTTTCGTACGATTCAGATAATAGGGTAGTTTTGGACTACTAATTTGAATTTCGATCTACGGAAAATCTTAGTTGAGTTGTAACATAAAACAGGCCTCTCGTGACATATTCGCTCAGAGAATCAGCATTTGGTTTGGATCAGATCTTTTATCTACAAGTAGGTAATTTGAGTTCTGTTTTTTATAAATATTTTATAATTATGTAGTTACATACATATCACGCAGAGGAAGACCTTCCTAAGACCGCAGTAAAATAACACTATGTACTCGATGAAGTGTTGTGTTTCTGCGGTAAGGTTGCCAGTGCTCCACGGAGACACGCTGGGCTAGTAGTAATGCTGCTAGCACAGTGACTCCTCATCAACAACTGGGATGGCAACTCGTTAGTGATACCCCTGGTATTTCTAGCGGCTATAGGCTACGGTGACTGCATACCATCAGGTGAGCCGTATGCTTGTGTGCCACCGTAGTGGTATAAAAAAATTATAAAGGAGAGATTTTTCCTACCTCCTCTTTTTACGCTGCCGATTATACTTCTGCCTCTATAGTAGTAAAAAGCCTAGTTTCTGAAGATTGATTGATGTAATCCCTCGCACTAGATCAAATACCGTAAAAGTTACAGTTTTTTATCGAACCTATAGCATTGAATAGGCGTATCATTATCACTCACGCTAGCCTCGGCTAAACCGCCCTGAATGGACGGCGGCTAGCGTCCGTTAAATCTTTACGGATACCACTTTCCACCGGTCGCACAAGTTTTTTATCCGGACCAGCCGGATCTTAGACACACGGGTGCGAAGATTGTGGAACTTTATTACACTATTTTATTATTTTGCTCCAAATTGTTTTTAAAGGATGACGTCGATGTAAAAACGCTGTGGTCGTGTGGTTGGTATTACTGCCTCTGGTTCGAAGTGGTCTGAGATAGAACCCAGGATATACCTATCTTTCACCAGTCTTTCACCATGAGCGACAAAGTACGTTATTAATAAAGTGGTATGATTAATGACGGTTTTAAATATTAGAAACCTCATTCTTAAATCTGCCAGGATTGGAACCCCTGACGAGATCAAATAGCATGTCACTCGAACCACGCGGCTATCACGACTCCAATCGCATATAATAATAATGCTTGGACATTACCACACAGCGCCATCTGGCCCCAAACTAAGCAAATATTGTATTATGGGAAGCAGCAGCTGATAGAATACTTCATTTTTAAATACAGTCTTATAATACGTAGTGTAGCAGTCAGGTACTAACCACTACACTAGCGGTATATCTAATTATATCATGAAACCCAACAAGCTCATCGCTCCAGCGAGCCGTATGTCTCGACCCTGGGCGACCGGCCGGAGATGTGTGAAATGGGCTATCCAAGAGATTATTTGCGAGAAAAAATATTTCTGAAGCATTTTACATGTAGTCGTAGTAAGGAAGAGTTATGCCAATCGCTTTCACATCTAGGTTATTCTTCCTCAAGCGTCCCTATGTAGGAAACGATTTCTTTAATAATAATAATAATGCTTGGATATTATCACACAACGCCATCTGGCCCCAAACTAAGCAAAGCTATGGGCACCAGCAGCTGATATAATACTTATATACTTTTTTTGTAAATACTAAATTATAGTACATACCAAACACCCATATGCGACTGTAAATTCGTTTTAAGTGTAACATCGATCACGAAAGCGAACATCCTTTTTAGTTCCCAGCGCTAACAACACTTACCTGTCACGTGAACCAACAATAAAAATACAGCAATGTCAATTTGACATCAGCAGAAGGAAAATGAAACACATAGGCTGTGCCCAAAACCGGTCGGACGGCCAAATAAATTAAAAAATATAAAAATGTTACGTGACGCCATGATCCATTACAAAGTTCCCGTGATATTCCCGTCTTAAGCTTTGTCCATAAAAGGGTAAGTTCGAACTTCAAGAAGTTTCAAAGGAATCAACGAAACTGGATACTTTTAATACTATTTTTTAATGCAGTGTTGGTGTTATCAAATGCCGAAGAATCAATTAAAATATTTCGTAATACTACAGGCTTACTACAATATACATAAGTAATCAGGCTGGCTGCTTTGATTGGCTGGCTGATGATAAGCGGCCACCCCAAAAAATAAAAAAAAACACAAATCTTTCCTCTTAAAATATTAGTAAAGATATATGTAAATATGTATGTTTGAAGCACAGTGCACAAATCTATGGAATGGTGGTTCTACGGCCCGATTGTACTGGCAGTGGTGATGTTCCTGCTGATGGGAACCATATTCGAGCGCAGGATCGAAACGGCCATGCGACGACTCAGTGAGTATGTCTTGGTTTTTTATGTTTTTTTCCCTTTTGTTTTTGGACTTTTTGGGGAACTTTTTTTGTAATACAAATATGTTGATATCAACAAAAACGATACACAATATTGTGTATTAAAAAAAACCTATCATAAGGCCCATAAACTCTGCCGCCAATAAAACCGTTTGCACAAACGGAACGGAGGATTTCTGACAAAATGAGAATCAATTGATTAATTAGCCCAGGGTCCCACGAACTTACGGTCCCACCACTGTAGCGCGAGCTTGCATAATTTGCGACAACGTTTAGAATACGTCCTACGTAGTCGAAAACGTAACTTGCGAAATGTCAAAATTGTGATACAAATTTTTAGTTCCACTTTTCACCGCCGCAGCGCTGTTCATTTTTCAATACGAAAATAGTCGAAGGCGATACGAAAACGTTGTCGAAAATTATTCATGCTTGTGCTACTGATAGACAGACGAACGGACAGCGAAGTCTTAGTAATAGGGTGCCGTTGGTAACCCTTCGGGAACGGAACCCTAAAAATTCGTGTTATAAAATCTGAACCCGACCTATGCATCCAAATACTTTGCTGCGCAATCAGGCTTTCACGCCAGACGCACATTTCGATATATTTATTTCGTAGCTTACTATTACCTTGTACAGGGATATGGAAAAACAGATCGATCAAAAAGCACACTAAAATAAGACTCGTTAGATGCCTGGTGTTTTCCATATTCCTTTACGGTGCAGAGACCTGGACGCTCAAAGCGAATGACCGAAAGCGAGTTGACGCATTTGAGATGTGGTGCTGGAGGAGGATGTTGCGCATCCCTTGGACAGCCATGAGGACGAACGCATCAATACTCAAAGAACTCGGTGTGACCACCAGACTAACATCAATCTGTTTAAAGCGAGTCCTGGACTACTTCGGTCATGTTTCCCAGATGAGAGGCGACAACCTTGAAAGGCTTGTCGTGACCGGCAAGATAGAAGGAAAGAGACCACGAGGCCGAAGTCCTCTGCGATGGTCTGACCAAATCCGCACCGCACTCGACACAACCGTACACAATGCCATGCATGCCGCTGAAGATAGACCTAGATGGCGCGACATCGTACAAAAGAAAGTGATCCGTGGAGGGGGTCACGACCCTCAGTAATGAGGAACACGACGCGAGGAGGAGGATTACCTTGTACTAAGTACAATCTAATGATCGAATAACGACCGGGACACCACCTCAAACTGAGGTTGAACAGAATTATCACTACCTACCTATTCTACTTAACGTAATTGTTAGTCGATCGGATCATATTTATTGTACCTTACATCTTTTATGGACATTACTGTGATTAACTTTGAATCCATACAAATTATTATCGCCTTCGACTATTTTTGTATTCAAAAATGAACACCGCTCCGGCGGTGAAAAGTGAAACTAATAATTTGTATCACATTTTTGACATTTTGCGAGTTACGTTTTCGTTTACGTAGTCGAAAAATGTTCTTGCTACCGGCACTGTTTTGAGAATTTTTAGATCCACTTATCACCGCCGATCATTTTCCCACATAAAAATAGTCGAAGGCGATACGAATACTTAGTCGCAGGTCTACATATATCTTTTGAACTATCTTATACCCCGTATTTTCAGTGGACTCTCATCTCGACCGCTTACGAGCAGCCAACCAGGTGGCCAACCGGCAAACCCCCATTGAACAAGAGCGAGCTCCCAGGTCGGTGTCACAGACCCTTGGTAACTGCAGGGGCAGCAACACCTGCGCTCAACCTATAGGAACCAGATCCAGGACCGAAATCAGCTAAATAACTTCTAATCTACTTGTTATAATGATTAAAAAAAGAATTATGTTAAGCCTACCATGTTACATTTGATCAAAATGCCTTGACTGCGTATTCTCATTCGAACGACGGCGTTCACAAATAAAATTTTTAATTATTCTAAAGAGTAGGGGCATTGAACTTTATAATTTGATGAATATATTCATATTTAAAAAACGAATGCAATTTGATGAAAGGGAAATGTTGCCCTTCTCACGCATCATTGCGTCGATTATATTAGATCGAGCGAAAGCTTCTAAACTCGAATTTAAATCGGATCAATTCGACGATTATTATCTCGATAAGCGGCGCTGGCGTAAAAAGAGACTCATAAAAAACTACAATTTCAACACGCGTACCGTTACGTATTACAATGATTTAAATGCTGACGGTACGCGGTTAAAGGAAGATACGCAGTCTGAGCATAATACGCAGTCAAGGCAAGGTACGCAAACAAAGTAACGAAATGTTCTTTGAAAGTGGGGAATGAACTAACATAATTCTTCACTTAGACATATATAATACTGTTAAACGTAGGTATTTTATATTGATTGAGGACTGTATTTATAATCCAAATTCATTTACTATACAAAATGTTTTAAAATTAAAAATATCACTTCACAAATTAAGTATGGTTCGAATCATTTAATTAATTATATTATTTGGAGTATACGCTACCATAAGCCTCTACTTTCGAAGATAGTCCAGACAAATTTTGCCATTTTAAAAACAGCGAAGAATACCAGTGCCGAAGACACAAATAGTATATTGTTAAACTAGGGGCTAAAATGACCCATTGTATACGAGGTAGTTTTAAATAGACACAGATTTACAATGTGTTTTAGCGCCGTGTGTGTAACACTCCGCTTTTCACTACGAAAATTAAGTATCAAATACAATATTAAAAATAATGTATTTATTTAATAAATACATAAATGTATAATTGGTACCTACTATTCTGTATATTTAACGACATGGCTTGGGCAAAAAATGTCGATAAAACGTTTTTTTTTCGTTTGAAAGCGATCACTTGCAGACCCACCATACACCCGGCCATACGGCCTTAGTGTTCCACGTGGTCACCTCGAGTGGACAATTTGTTTAAAATATTCCATTCGTTCTTATCACATTTTGACAAAGTACAGACAAGGATATATTACACCGCGATCAGGCTGCCCTCGTCCAACCGTACCCGGCCCCGGGTAATTTCCCCAGTGACTCCCCAGCACCCGTTCAAGCTGTATAACAGTCGAGCGGCTCGTGTTAGTGACAGTGTTCAGTTTGTGATTAGTGTTTAGTGCTTGGTTTTTAACATTACAATTAAGTATGAGAGTGCTCAACGATCGTAAAATATGCATTTACAAATTATTATCATGATTTTGTCTGCCTCGATGGTGGCCAGCACGCTTAGAGCCCGCCTGATGGTAAGCGGTCATCGTAGCCTATGCATCCATAGGCTTATAATAACAGGAGTATCACAAGTGCGCGTTGCCAGACTTGCCAGCCATATTGTTGGAGAAGAAACATTTAGCAAACAGCATGTTATTCGTACTACCAACACAGCGTATTTCGGTAGAACTCTGTAAACCTTACCACCCGCAGAAATACCCAGCCCATTAGTAGCCCATTATATGTGGCCATAATAATTATAATTATAAATTTATAATAACATAACTTTACAACATCATTGAAGAACACAAATAAGTATTTTATGGAATTTTAAACGGTCATTTAGTAGGTTTATACTTTTATTATATTAGCATGCGACTTAAACCAAATACTATAAGTATTTTATTTACAGCAATAATATTAATAAATTGATTAAATTATGCATCCCCTATTGCACAGTAATCTGGAGAGTCGAGCTCAGTACATAAGCAAATTTCTACAGACTGCTAACGCTTGTTGGATACGTTTCAAGCAAGTAAAATTCCTTACGTGAACGGGGCACGGGTAATGCATTCTATTTACCCACATTGTTCAGGTTAAACGGACAGATTTTATTATTCACCGCCGATTCCACACGCCTGCTTTGTTACATTATTTGTACGACACCAGATTTTATATATTTACCTACTCAATTTAATGTTGACCTGCTTGGTTTTTCTTTAGTCTAGTTCCTATATTAGTGTCAATTCCTTCGTAAACCACCGACGACGGGTTTCTACTGTTGACTGACTTTATTAAACGTAAGCCCGTTGACACAGGATACTAACAAGTCCGTGTAATAAACTATCCGTCTAGCAAATTCCATCCAAATCCGTTAAGCTGTTTCTTCAGGATGGACGATGGATGTTTGTTGAGTAACAAACATCTATCCTACATCCTTACAAACTTACACATTTATAAGTAACTAGCTTCTGCCCGCGACTACGTGCGCGTTGAGCTTAGAAGAACCAAAATTTTCCCGGGACAAAACCATTTTCCCGGGATAAAAACAAGTATCCTATGTGTTAATCCAGGTTATAAATTATCTGTGTTTCAAATTTCATGCAAATCCGTTGAGTAGTTTTTGCGTGAAAGAGTAACAAACATGCATTCATCCATACTCACAAACGTTGGCATTTATAATATTAAGTAGGATTTTCCGTAGTCCGTTTTCATACGACAATACCAAAATACATTCACATTTACGTATCTATTGAATATGAGACTGCAGCAGGTCAAAGTATCCACACAAAAATATAATTTAATGAGTTATTACATTATTATTTTATTCACATCACGCCCGGAATCGAATCCCGCAAATCAATTTTATACAACGTGTATGAATGAAAGGTGTCATGTTTTAATGGAATTCGTACATTCATGAGGTTATTCCATACAGTGGGATAATGCGTGATCATTTACCATTCAGATTGTGTTCGTCACCTCCCTTATCAGAATGGAATACGGTCTATTTTTGACATTTGTCAGTTTTCAGCAAAAAATATGTGTATGCTAATAGGATTTTTATTAACCTAGTGGTTAATAAAAATCCTATTAGCATACCGTAGTCGGTGACACACAAGTATACAGCCCATCTGATGGTAAGCAGTCACCGTAGCCTATAGCCGCTAGCTACTGCTAGCGGCTATAGGCTACAAGGCTAGGCTATAGGCCAGGGGTTTCACTTACACGTTGCCAAACTTGTTGTTGATGAGGACTCACTGTGCTAGCAGCATTACTACTAGCGCAGCGTATCCTCGTGGAGCACTGGCAACCGTACTCACCGCAGAAACACAACACTACATCTAAGTAGTGTTATTTGACAGCGGTCTTCTGTCAGGCGGAGTATGGAGAGTGGTACAGTCCCCAGTCGGGCGGCCCCAATATTAATGAGGAAACCCACGGGATCCCAAATCGCCCTACCTGTCTTTTTTTTAGCTCATTAATCCCTGTACTTAAGCTTAGAAAAACTTATTGGTACAGGCCGGGGTTTGAACCTGGGCCCATCAGATGGCCACCACGGCTTTTCTAAAGACGTAGGAACAAATTATTATGTGATTATGTTCTACGATCGCGAATTGTATGCGTGTGTACGTAACTAGCATACTCCAGTGACTTCATCCGTGTAAGAGAAATCTATCTCGACAACAGCGCCTCTTACCGTGTCCGACTATATGCTAAGAATCATCCAGAAGATCCCTTAAGTACAAAAAACATGAAATCGGTGAAATCGTTTAGGAGAATGATTACAAACATACGTAAGAACAAACTTCAGAATTAAATATAATTAGCTGTGAGTTTGTACGCGTGTAATTAATTTAGCTCACAATTTCATGATTTTTTTGCGCGGAACCCTAATTAAAAAACAATTAAGTAGCCTTAGTTACGCCTTATAATATCAGCTAGTGAAAGTCCCGTTAGAATCGGTCTAGTCGTTTCGGATATTAATCAGAACAAACAGACAATCAAAAAAGTGTTTTCGTTAAATGGGCCGTACATAATTTCGCATTTAGAAAAAAACTGTTATTTTGACATTAATTTTTTTTTGTCTAGAAGATGCGAGTTTTCGTCATTATTCTGAGAGATGTATACCTACCTCTTTCATATACAGGCAAAAATATCGAGATATGTAATAGCAATTTGAATCATGCCGTAACTTGTTTCCTTTACACTGGTCGATTAAAAGAACAAACTTGCTCACGAATTATGCCAAGAAATTGTAGCGAAGAGAAAGGAGATACGCAATTCTTATTCCAAGCAACTTTTTTATTGGTAACATGTTAAATACTTGGAGGAAGTGCCGTGCGTTTGTTTAGGGCCGTGAGCTGACCAAATAAGATAGGGCTGCCACAGATGTTGTGCATCATATAATTTAAAACGTTTACATACAATAATATCTTAGCATTCTTAGCTATTATGCTTTATATTCATAATAATATGTATTTCACATAAGAGAGAACAAGGGGAGGAAAGTAGTGAATAAGTATCTCAAAATAATTTTAAGACTCGCATTTCTATCTTTTAAACCCGAAGACCTATCGCTTTGGTTTAATTGGATCACCAACAAGTCACAGAAAATACTGTAAAATAGTAACAAATTAAAAACAAAAAAAGACAGACACTTATATAAAACGAACATAGAACCTCCTTTTTGAAGTCGGTTAATTAAAATAAGATTATAAGTTAAGCAGAAGTCAAAATGACACTGACTATTTATACATTGATCATGACTAAATCACCATACCCAATAATATCTATAAGTCTCCCCATACATGCAATTGGGCTATTTCACAAAAACCTATAGTATTTCATTTAGAGGCAGCCCTGTCTTCATGCAAATTTAGACATGCATTCACTTCTAATACTCTAGCATCATACCCCCCTGACAATAAAGGCGATAATTATCTGACATTTTTTTCATGGGATGCTAATATTTTTCCATAATGTCAAGTCTTGATAGAATTAAAATATAAGTGGCAAATGTTTGCTTTGGACTGTATTTGCCTTATTTATGAATCCTTTCAGCTTGCTCCATCTGTCTTTTTCCATGAGCTAACGACTTCCATCTATATGTAGGTACCTTAATTTACTTAAAGTACATATTTTTTTCTTAACCTTTATTTGACTGTATTTTACCTGCAATATGCCCGCTAGAGGGGTACCACTACTACTAGAGTATCATCGTCAGATATTCTGCCGTCAAGCAATAGTGTGTGTGTGTGTGTAGTAACTGTTTTCAGTTGTTTACTTGGCACACCTGCTACGTTGTTATATCTAATTATCTACTCTGAGGTACAGCTACGACGTGCGTGCCATCTAGGTAACCAATCTGGAACCAATTTCGCCTACTAAAGAACTCATAGCAATTACTCTTAAATAGTTCAGTAAGATGGCCACAGATGGCTCTAGTAGAAACGTCTGTTTTACACACGTCGTTTATTTTTAGGGTAATGTATGTTCCCAAAAGGTAGCAGTCTCTTTGAACTCTTCTGGAAAAAAATATGTTTTGTTTGTCTCTGGTCTATTCGACACGTCCTTGTCCCGACCTGTAGCAGTGTGTGTAACATTATCATAGACAATCTTATAAGACCTTACCATGAATAGAATTATTTTTGATGGTCCGCTATTAAAAGATGTAAGAACCAATTTAAATGTTTATTTTAATCACCTTTGTCAATTACACTAAACATTTTCCAAAGAGTACAAAACGTAACGTTTTTTTTATTTAACATTTTAAGGTTTTGGTACTTTTTGGATATATAATAAGCATTCAAGAAACCACGGAGGTTCATGCAGATGCCATAATATTAAATATCTATTAACGTTTTTTTCTTATTTTTCGATTCCAATTGATCTGCACAATTGATACATGAACTAGATCTTGACCGCCAATTTCGTGCTTTCTTTTGATCAAATTCTTTCAATTGCGCTGCAGTTATTACCCTAGTTATTTGAAGTTTTACAATTGCTTGTCTATGCAAAGGCAGCATTTTTATACTATTTGCATAACCTAAAAATTCCATATCAATTCTATCACATGTCACTTGAACAAGACTGTCTGCGGTGTTTGTGCTTATAAAAGATGTTGCAGCTTTCTTATTGCAATTGTTAGAATTAATATTGATGGCGCCACTATGGGTACAATCGTATTCGGTACCAGTTCTCTTCTTACATCGAAGATTTTTGTTATGACTTGTGTCATCTTCTGCAACAACGTGTATTATTTTAAATTCTTCAATTTCTTCCTCTGGGTCCAAGGGGTCTTCTTCTCCGTCCATTTCCTCCCCAGATATTATTTCCTCCGCTTCTATTTCCTCTCCTTCTAATACCTCAATTTCTGTTCCTTCATCCTCTATCTTTATGTCATTGGCAGTTGCACACTGTTCACTGTGTGACTGTTCATTTTGGTTTAGATCTTTGTTGTCGTCCATTTGTGAATTGATTTCTATAATGGTAGAGTCATCTGTACAGGCAGGTTCTATGTCTATAAAAGCCATGTCATTAGCCCACCTCCAATTCGAATACCTTTTTTTGGATATCTGCTTATGTTTTTTGTAAGAATCTCTTAAACTTCGCCATTTAGCTTTCAATCTTAGAACTAAAACAAAAAATATTGATGTATCGTTATTACATATTATGCCTTTTACACAATAAAATTTACAGCTAGATAAATAGTTAAATATAATAAAATGGGCCAAGTGCGAGTTGGACTCGCACACTGAGGGTTCTATGCTAAAATCAAGCCAGCTTATATGAACAACTTAACTTTGCGGTTCGATGCCTAGACAAGGCTATATATAGCACCACCGCAAATAATAAGTTTGCAACAGTAAATTATATATAAAAAATACCGAAATGGAGCCCTCTTTACTTTTTATCTTTTTAATATTTATTACTTGTTGTTATAGAAGAAATACACATTCTTTGAGAATTTCAACTGTCTACCTGTTACAGATCATGAGAGACACAGACACACAGATGACTGAGATGGACAGCAAAGTCTTAGTAATAGGGTTGGTTACCCTGCGGTTGCGGAACCCTAAAAAACAGAACGCAAAAAAGCAGCGATTTATGTAGGTATTAAGATTGAGAATTACATTACCTATGTGCACTACATATAATATGTGAATGAAAATGTAGGTACCCTACTGCATTTTCAATCGGCACTAGTTATAGCAATACATATATCCCTTGGATCAACATATACTTAAGCGGAATACCGCTCCCACACTCATCAAAAGAAGCTCGCACTAAGGTCTCACAGAGTTACAATATTGTTTGTTTCAAAACGTATTGGCTATGTAGCCACTACGTTTTGAAACAAACAGTATTGTAGGTAAGTATTATACATGTATATGTAATGATCTAGGAATTAGTCGCATAAAATGACCAACATACAGGTTAGTGAAGGATAGTACTTTGAAATGAACTTACTATCAATGCCCGTCTTTAGATGAATTTTCTTCCACGCATTGTTTTTGCTGAACGAACTTTTGTAACACGGATGTGACACTTGGTATAATACAGGATGTTGTCGAACTAAATTGATAAATTGTACTACATCATATCTTAGTTCCATTCTTTGATTTTCCATTCTGCTGACAAAAAACGCAAAACAATGCGAAAAGCCAGTAAACTAGCAGCGGTACGGTGCATACATAACCATGGTACGGTGGTTCGTAAATGACAGCCATGCATGAGAATGATGATACCGTAGGGATGTCGGTCTGAGATCGATTAATCGAATAATCGATTTTTCGGCCCTAAAAATAGTTTTTTTTAATTGATGTATAGCATTGAATTGATTCAGTGAATCAATATTTCACCATAGAAAATAGATATTTTATCGATACGTTTCCGTTTTGTTACTAAATACTAAATAGCATAAGCTATATATGTATTTTTTTTACATTTTAATGTAAAACATAAATTTAGGAAATAAGTCTCTTCTTTTGTATGATATTTTCCTATGGTTGTAAAAACAATTGTAATTATTGAATGCCCTGAACTAAAGTAAAGAATTACCTGTTTTTAATGCTAAGAGATCGGTTATTATGATGCCTTTCATGATTTCCATAAAACGTGTCTATATTTACATTGTAAACACAAAATTTTTTGAGAAATCGATCATTTAGTCCTCGATTTTTTGTGAATCGATACTTTGGATTGCGATTCGAATCAGTCCAAAAATCTATCTTTGTTGGATAGAATTGACATCCCTATGATAATAATACCCTTAGAATAAGGACTGCTAGTCCTTACTCCTTCTTCTTCTTCTTCTTCTTCTTCTTCTTCCTAAATATGGCCTCCGATTTTAAATGCGAGACCACGCAAAAAAGACGGGTGTTATAAGTTTGTAGTCTGTCTGTGGTATCGTAGCTCTTAAACGGATGAACCGATTTAAAATTTTGATTTAAAATCTGACCAGCCGTTTGGAGACCAGCATTCTCAACTCTTCACTAGCTTACAACAAATATTGCGTGCTTGGGTTCATTGCAAAGGTCTCAATGAATACAATGACATGGTAACCTTGACCTGATGCTGCAGCATCTTCTTGAATCTACAAGACACCCAACTGTTCACTAAGTTACTTACATCAAATATATCGTGGTTTTCCCAAAGGATTACAGTATGGGGTTCTTCAAGAAGGGTGTGAAGAGATTTTTGAAGGGTCGGCAACGCGCGAGTGATACCCCCGGTGTTGCAAGCGTCCATAGGCTACGGTAACCGCTTACCATCAGGCGGGCCGTATGCTTGTTTGCCACCTTAATGATATAAAAAAAAAAACGTGTTTGGGCTCATTGTAATGGTCTCAATGAATAGTCTATACTTCGATAGATGGTGATGGATTAGGAAATAGTAGTAAGGATAAATCGGTGATGTTTGGAGTCGAGGATTCATAATTTATTTATTTTTTCCTTGTGAAAACGCTTTAAACAGTTATACAGGTTATACAACGCTTTATACAGGTAAATAATAAAGCCAATTCAAACTTTGAATGTCGTGTCAGCGTTCGGCCGTTAGAACGGAAATAAGAAATGCGAGACACAATTTGCAAAATCGCCAGCAAAGATATCGAAACATACAGTCAATAAATCCATACTGTGGCAATGGAAGATTAATTTTTATCCGCCAATATATTCTCATATTAGCAGCCGAAGTTATCGGTAAACAATTAAAATTCACACATCGCAGTGCACGCGTGAGTTATTTAACTGCGTCCAACTCACAAGAGGAAGCGAGCTATTGGCAACAAAAATATATCTACACTTCTACACTATCTACACTAATATTATAAAGAGGAAAGTTTTGTATTTTTGTGGGTTTGTATTGAATAGGCTCCGACACTACTAGACCGATTTCAAAAAATCTTTCACTGTTGGAAAGCTAAATCATCACTGAGTAACATAGGCTATATATTATACTAGCGGCCCACCCCGACTTTGCACGGGTAGACAATAGACATTTATGAAATATTTTGTCTACCCGTGCGAAGCCGGGGCGGGCAGCTAGTATATTATAAATATGAAACTTTGTAAAGTTGGATGTATGGATGGATGTTTGTTGGTCCATCATGTAAAAACGGCTCAACGGATTTGAATGAAATTTGGTCCACCTTAGACGTATAACCCGGATTAACATAATACTATACCTACTTTTTATCCCGGAAAAATGTTAAGTTCCTCTGGGATTCTAAGCAAAACGCGGACGAGGTCGCGGGCAGAAGCTAGTTCCGATATGAATATGGTATTGAAATGTTAATGGATCCAAAGCTATAAAAATAGAATCAGTCTATAGAAAAAAAAAATTGTAAAAAAAAACAGTTAGTTTAATTACAAAGAGGTAAATTTTGGATTCACTTTTCTATTGTAGATTAGTTAGATTTATGCATTAAATTTTAGATTAGTTTGAGTGAAAGCATTTACATCATCACGTGTTTTCCGATTGACAGACGATACGACTGTTGAAAATCTTTTTTCGTTGTTCGGTGTCTAATAACACGCCTAAGAAGGCAGACAGAATTTTGATGATGGTGAAGATATTGTTGAAGAACCCCAATAGAACAATGTGTGAGTGTGTGAAGGATTGATTGTATTGGATAGCCGGGAACGTCACGTGGGCGCATTCGAAGCGTAATCTTATAATCTTTTAAAATGTTTGCCCCTGCAGGAATCGAGCCCGCGACCTCTAGCGTAGCAGTCAGGTATACTAACCACTAGACCAACTGTCTCGGTGTTAAGAAACTCCTTCTCTTTGAAGTTGGTTGTAAAAATAGCTGACGGTCCGCAAGAGTAGGATACATTTAAGCCGTTGGTTATAAATTGTAAAAGCCGCACATAAAGAATTGCCAGCGAAAACGGTTATTTACTGAGCCCGATAAATTGTTAATGGGAGCCGAGTCCCACGCAGGCCATATTTCTGGGATTATGCTCAGGGTGCAGTCGGGTCGTGTGGGCTAAGTCACGAGAGGCGGCGATTTTTAAAGGAGAGGCGGTGATAAGACCGTTTTAGGCTTTTATGAAAACAATCGCGAAAACTCAGACCAATTAATGGTACCTCGGTGTTCTTCTATAATCTATCGAAAGTCCATCCACAGTTTAAGTGGTATTAGTATCGATATCATAACGACTATTAGAGGTTCGATACTATCAATAGTAAGTACTACCTCAAAACTATTACGGCGACGGTTCAGAATGGCAATGCTGCCAGCATTCTTGGCACGCTCCCGCATGATTCTGGGGGTCAGAGTAGGTAAAGTTCACATTTATGTAAATATTTCTGGTAATCTGTTTTATGTTAATAAAATAAGTTAATAATTTTAATTAAAACTTCATGCACAATTAAAGTAAAAATGGTGGACTTAATGCTCGAGCATTTCCTACGTCTACCACAGGTGAGTAGAAGCATAGGAGCAGGTGTGTATAGAACTAGAATAATAGTGAGAATAACTAATACACACAAATTCTTATTTTTCTATATCACTTTGAAATGTATGAGTACACAGTCTCATTTGAATATGTAATAGGTACTTGTGTCTAAGATTTAAAAAAGAAACCACACTGTCCGGTGTGTGCCGGTGTCTCGCCGTTCGGTGGAGATAAATACACAAGTTAGCCCTACCATCTTAGAAGAGGCAAGGGTGACCATACATTGTCTATCTGTGAGGGATTAAAATAAATACTCCTTTTGTTTAGATTATCATAATATCGCTGTCTCTACTCCGCTAACTTAACTAAGCATCAATATACAATGTGGTGATTATAATTATTGATGAAAGTATTGAAGAAAGGAAGACTGGGTACTGTACCTCCACCTTACAGAAGACCGCAGTCAGTAACACTACTTTGATGTAGTGTTATGTTTCTACGGTAAGTAAGGTTGCCATTGCTCCACAAGGGTACGCTGCGCTAGTAAAAATGCTGCTACCACAGTGGTCCTCATCAACAACAGGGTTGGCAACGCAATATTGATATCCCTGGTATTGCTAGCGGCTGTAGGTTACAGTGACTGCTTACATCAGGTGGACCGTTTGTGGTGGCTTTTTCCGAACCCGTGGTAATTTTGACCTTCATAAGTGCCTTATTAGGGCCTAAGCTGAAGAAATGATTTTTATTTTGATTTTGATACAGAGAACATAATAATAAGATTTATAATTATTTTATTTAAATTCTTGTCTCATTGTATCTCAAACGCTGGTCACTGTTCGGCGCTTTAGCAATGAGGTGAGCAGTGAAAGTGTACGCAGCCTCCGTCATACTACAGGTACATACCTCGTACTGTCCGACCAATAACGGGACTTGACACACGCAAACATGGTGAGTACAAATTAATTTAACTTTTGCTTCTTGTAGTTCCCAATTATCCCGATCGGTAATTACATCTCCTATTTTTTATACCACTAAGGCATACGGCCCGCCTTATGGAAAGCGGTTACCGTAGCCTATGGACGCTTGCAACACCAGGGGTATCACTCGCGCGCTGCCAACCCTGTATTCCCTTTACTAAGCATTTAGTATGGGACACAGAGTAGTTGATCGTCTTTGGATTCCTACCAAATTGTTCAGTAACATATCTTTACTTCGCGTCATAGATCTAAGCGTACATACGGCGGGTAACGACTTTGTCTTATTTCATACATGCGTCAAATTTCATTAATAAAATATATAATAATAAATTAAATATATATTATTGTGTAGTATTTGTCCCGACAGACGTTGTCCTGTCTTAGCTATGAATTCATATATATCAAATACACCATAGAAAAAAGGACCTTTAGTATATCCCGATTAAAAAAGATCCGGTATTTTTTTCAGTTTTTTCTTTTCATAAGAACGTTCTCCTGACAATAAAAAACACAAAAATAAAAAAGAATAAGCGAAATCGGTCCAGCCGTTCACGTGTGATGCCGGGCCCAAGGGAAATAGGGATTAATTTATATATATATATATATAGAGATTATTTTGCAGGGTGCCTCTCAAAGCGAGCAGACTGGCGGCTCAGGCAAGGTGGACTTGGTGAAGAAAATAAAGACCAGACTAGCCTCCGTAGACCCCAATAAAGCTAAGGCGCTCGGCGGTGTGTTTCTCTTCAACATCATCAAAGGCACTACTGTATACTCTTGGAGTAAGTCGAGTTATATCATTATATTCAAAGCGAACAAGAAGTTCGCCTGATGGAAAGCATCACGCCCACCCATACAGATACGGATCCACCCAGAATCGTTAATTCGTAAAGCTCCACGTGGCTGAACTGCGCTCGTTATCTCAAGACCTTAGTTCATAAGTCTTGCCCAGAAATTTACCTAGCTAAAGTGCCCTGAAAACCGGAACATAACACAGGAGTGATGCCAACCGAGCTGGTTTCTTGCAATAATAGTAGTATAGCCTGGCAAGGACCTACCAAAGGACTTACCGTATAGAAACTGCTCATCATCAATGTGTTACGCTTACTGATTCTCAGTCACACACTCACCTCACACTCACACACACTCACCTCTCACTCACACTCACCCCTCGCTAAAAGTAGGGGGCATGCCGTCGTAATTGAAACATACATACCATAGTCCGAGTACAGTTAATTTATCCTAAACAGGTAATAAATAAAAAAAAAACATAAGTGCTTAAAAACTTCTTTAAAGTTACCTAACCGGTAAAGATAAAATCGCATTAGTCAATAGATTTCGACATTTGTTTATACAACGTGTGTCAAGTATCGTCAAAAATTGCAAAAGTTTTGCAACATTACCATTAAAGGATAGGTAAAATTAAATAGCTATGTTTGTTTTTGTAACAAGTGGTGTTTGTCACGCCTCCATGTAGAATTGTTCCTCTTCCTTTTCTACAATATGTGGGAGTACTGGTGATTTCGTAAGAAGGGGAGAAACCATGACGAAAAATTGTTCAGGAAGCCGGGAAAGAGCGCGCTATTTAAACACAAAGTCTGCAACGATAGTCAACAAGAATTTCATAATTAGAGAGATAGACACCTCTTTGCTTGCAATCACAGAGTACATAATCACTACGTTTTACTTGTAATATGGGGAAATGTGCAAGTCAAGAGTGAAATGGCAATCTCTATGTTCTCTCCGCCTACCCCGAAACCCTGGCGTGATGATTGACATGCTATATTTTTTTTATATTTTCTGATATCCTAATCCTATGTGTACAAATCGCGAACAAAGCCATCTTTTATAAGGTGCTGGTATTGTCTCGGGCGGGCTGAACTTCAAAGTACATAGATAGTGTTGTTAAGACTAGATAATGTGGATTTGATGCCCCACATTCAAGACCGATAGGAAAAGGCAGATTAGTACTCACCAGGAAACCTGGATATGCGTATCTCCTTCACCACGGTCACTTTATCTTCTTTCGAGCACACACATGAATACTGTATTTTCACATAAATTGTATTTTATAAGAAAGAAGTGTAATTTGAGAATCTCAAAACTCCTCGTCGAATCCCATAGAAAGAATATTTTTTAATTGTTTTGCAGGGTAGGAGCCTAGGAGGCACATGAATCCGTCAATCATTACTTCACATAAGACGTCGACAGATGGCGTTACAAGTATCAAAGCGAAAAGGAATTAATTTTTGATATCTGAATTTTAAAAGATAATAGTCAGTTCTGTAACACATACATATCACCCCAAGTCCCTTACAGGGTTGGCTGAGAGTATAAGGCGCTATTTCACTCTTGACTTACGCCTTTGTTTCTTCCTTTACATTAATTCCTCTTCATACATGCCCGCTGGTTCTGATTAAAGTAGTTACTAATTAATATTGTGAGAGTGAAGAGTGAGCCGTGGTGGCCTTATGGTATGAATCCTTGCCTGCTATTTTAGCGACGTAAATTCGCATCCCACACCGGTCTGTATCAATGAAGTTTTCTAAGCTAAGTGCAGTGATTACTCACAAAAAGGTTTACGGTGAAGCCTGAAGGACTACATCGTGAGGAAACCTGCATACGTCTGAGACGAAATTCAATGACGGATGTAGTGCCTAAGAGACTGCGACGGACTCACCGTCTGCCACGTTGGCACCAATCTTCTATCAAATTATCTTCGGTTGAATGTGGGTGTTGTACCTTTTCCTGCACTCTAGTGAGAAGGCGTGATATATCAATTGTTGTTCTAGCTCTCGACCTCAACAACGTGGTAGTATACGAAGGGGAGCCGGACGATGACCCAGACACGACGTTCACCCTGAACGAGCACTACTTCAAGCAACTGGTCCAAGGAAAAGAAGACCCCAGGGTCATAATGCAAGCCGGGAGATGTTCCGTCACTGGCGACATTATGCGGGCAATGAAGCTCGAACCGTATATTAGGTTAGAATAGGGTTTGGTTTTACTTGAGCTGTTTAAGTTTTAAAAGAGTTTAGGCCCTAATAAGACACTTATGAAGGTATATTTTTAAGACAAAGCCACCTTAAAAGAACCGGCGTGAAACTCAGTGCTCTGTTTTTTTTTCATATTGCAATGTGCAATTTAACGGGATGGCAATATAAAATATTATGTTTGTTTTAAGGGAGATAGGTACTACATACAACTGTTAACTCAACTCATACAATCTACTCTAGAAAGCGTAGGTTCTAAGCAAAGCCGGCGGATAGTGATGTTAGCATTCTTATAACAAAACTGCTGGATCTTTATCCTTTATCAGACTGTATACGTGACAAATGACAATCAATTAAGGCTTCTTGGCTTTGGAAACTTATTCTAAAAGCTTATAATTAAGATTATTTGTGATTATTTTTATGTTTGATACGTAATTTTTAAGTCTATTTAATTAAAATGTTACCTCCAGCTTTAAAATGAAATATTTGTATATGTATAGTATTCCTTTTTTATATCACTCAGGTGGCAAACAGGCATACAGTCCGCCTGATGGTAAGCGGTTACCGTAGCCTATAGACGCTTGCAACCCTGCACTAGGGACAGGCGTATCACTGGCCGACCCTAAAATTTCTATCGCTAGCTCTACAATAATTAATGGTTTTGAATTTAAACTATATAAAAGTAACAATTTTTTAAAAATCCGTAAGGCCTTGTGATATGAAATGTTACCTGCTATTCTAGCACCGCAAGTTCGAATCCTTCCGGTCTGCACCAATAAGTTTTCCGAACTTAAGTGCAGTTATTATTCACACCACGACCTTACGGTGAAGGAAAACATCGTGAGGAAACCTGCATACGTCAGAGAAGAAATTCAAGGACGTAGGTATGTAGTGCCTCAGAGACGGCGACGGACTCACCATCTGTCACGTTGGCACCAAATTATCATTGGTGGAAAGTGGGTGGTGTATCCTCGGTCTACCTCTTCGAATAATTGTGAGAAGGCGTGAAGTTATTTTATTCATTTCGTTAAGGTACATAACAAGTCATTAATTGACTTAGTATAGATAACCAGTATGTTACCTTACACTTATATCAAGAGATCTCATCGGTTCGTTCGATGGCTGGACTGGACTGGTTTGCGAACGGTAACCGAGTTCATCTGCCGGTCATACACCTCAGACCATGACATTCAAATCTAAACTCTATACGATAATATTACAGAGCCAATTCCCTAAGCTTCCCAGACTGAGGAGACACTGGTCAAGTCTTTTTTAAACCAGCCATTAATATTATATTTTTACAATTGAAATGACATTTCATTTTTAAAAATAAGGTTTAATAAATATACACATTATTTTGTCTACGGCACACAATCACAATGTATTGTCGTGTTTATGGGTAAGAGCTCATAGTTACTTTTTATTTGGCGGGATGATTAAAATTTGCATTCATCAGATCAATTATCCATCGTGTCCATAGTTACAATAAATTGTCGGTAAAAACAAATTGCATTCCAAGTTTCGATTTAGAAAATTTGCAAAAATTGAAATAAGTTATTTCCCATGTATTCTGGATGAGGTAAAAACACCTCGAAAATCATTTTGCAATCCACGCTTAAATAATTAAGTGTTTTGTGAGTGAGTAACTTTTTTTTATAATGAAACTTTAATCTCACCGCGAATTCGAGAAGTGATTTTGAAGTGAGCTCTTCACAATAATATAGCGCCTAGCGTGGTAGGTGAAGACTGGCAGACAGCTGTTTACATTATCTTTTACTGATCAGTATCTGTCTCATTACTAGAAATACCGACGCTACTGAATATGTATTAGAAAATATTTTCATAAATATTCCGATATAATATATAGTGTATTTACAAAAACAATCCTATATCTAAAGTAGATTGAAAACTAGAATCTAGAAGATAATTGCAGAGAACGGGTCCCATTTACAGATGTTAAGGACAACAACACCGGCCCTTGGACCTTAAAATATGCACTTGGTTCGTGTACAGATGCTTGCATTAGTTCTTTACGTTAGTTCTAAGTGTTAGGTAAGTTTTATCAATTATGAACTAACCCGACAGATATTGAAGCCAATTCTGTTGTACAAAAGCACTAAACTAAACTAATTTTACAGGACTAAAAGTCTTGCTATGCCTTTCTCATGTGCACGTAATAAAGGACGGCAATAATTTTGGTCCTGTTAAATAGCACCAATGTGTTGTTTTAGCGATGAACATTGAATTCGAATATTTTTTATACCACTAAGGTGGCAAGCAAGCATACTCGGCCCACTGATGGTAAGCGGTTACCGTAGCCTATGGACGCTTGCAATACCAGGGGTACGACTCGTGCGTTGCCGAGCCTGCAAAATTACACCTATCTGCTCTGATAACCTCATATTGGACACAATTAATTTCAAAATATAATCTCAGATAACAAATTTCAAAACGTAACAAAACCCAAATAACTAAGCATTACAATTTTGAGCTTTGAGTTGAGCAGATTTTTAAACAATTTTCTAAGTCTCTGAAATTTGGATTTAACTACATTCTTCATGACCATACCCCGCTGAGAAACAAAATTATAATCGATCTTTTTCGATAATGACATTTGATAATTTCCAAATTGTATTGATAGACGTAACAAAATACGCGAACCACTTGTGCACTTGATAATACCGGTAAATCCAGCCCAAGTCTTCGGTCGCATACGTATTATATTGAATAATATTCAGTTGGCAGCCCTCGGCATTGCAACAACTCTTGCGCATATTAAGAGCATCACAAATAACAAGCAAATTTAAATTAAATTGTGAGTTTGTGAATTAGTGGTTTTAAATATGGATAAAAAGACTTTCCTGATTATTTTCGCTGGCTTTTTAACTTTAAGTCATGGTAAGTAATTTAATTATTATTTATTAATCAATTATCTTCGGTTCTTCATTTGTCCATATTACCGAAGGGTATACCTTAGAATAATATTATCAAGCTCGCTATAAAGTATCAAAATAAAATCCAAAAATATTTATTCAATTTAGGACCCAATAAGGCACTTCTGAAGGTGTAAATTACCTCTGTTGTATTTAAGAGCATTATACCATATAACATTCGAACACAATTTGAAAAACAAATAACTAACATCTACTATTTATTTTAAAAGACAGGTAGGGCGATTTGGGATTTCCCGTGGTTTATCCCATTTAAATTGGAGCCGCCCGACTGGGGAATGTACCTCCACCTTACAGAAGACCGCAGTGAAATAACACTACTTGATGTAGTGTTGTGTTTCTGCGGTAAGTAAGGTTGCCAGTGCTCCACGAGGATACGCTGGGCTAGTAGTATTGCTGCTAGCACAGTGAGTCCTCATCAGCAACATGGTTGGCACCCCGTAGCGATACCCCTGGTATTGCTAGCGGGTATAGGCTACGGTGACTGCTTACCATCAGGTGGGCCGTATGCTTGTGTGCCACATTAGTGGTATAAAAAAAATGTGTACTATAAATTATTAAGTAAGATATTCATAGAAATATGTAATGCGTGAGGTACAGACAGAAAATGTTCATCGCCAAAATAACACTTTCTATAATCTCTAGTGCAATTTGTTCCTAATAAAAATGTCTAGTTTGAGTGCAATAAACAGTTACACCACTTATAACTCAAGAACGGCTGGATATTTTTTAACGATTTTTGTGTTTTTGGATTATGTTCATCCGGAATAGGAGAATAACTATTAAAATATCTAGAAAGATCCACATATGCATTATGAAAATATCTCGCCCCGGTTCGTACGATTAGGTTATCGGACATATTGTTAAGCCGTGCGAAGCCGGGGCAGGCCGCTGGTATTGAAATAAAATGTAGATAACTATTTAACGTAAAAAAACGCAAACTATATTTTTTTTTATACCACAACGGTGGCACTCAAGCATACGGCCCACCGTAGCCTATAGCCGTTAGCAATACCAGGGGTATCACTAACGGGGTGCCAACCATGTTGTTGATGAGGACTCACTGTGCTAGCAGCAATACTACTAGCCCAGCGTATCCTCGTGGAGCACTGGCAACCTTACTTACCGCAGAAACACAACAATACATCAAGTAGTGTTATTTCACGCGGTCTTCTGTAAGGCGGAGGTACAGTCCCCAGTCGGGCGACTCCAATTTAAATGGGATAACCCACGGGAAATCCCAAATCGCCCTACCTCTCTTTTAACACTAACCGACTAACAGACAACATACCTTCCCTCGTAAATTTAAATAAAGTACATACTTTCTTGTTGTTTTTTTATTTCATTTTTAAAGGTATTTTGAAGCCAAACTAATGCCAGGCCTAAAGTATCTTAATTACAGGTAGAAATTTAAATGTATTAGTCACTGATTCAGGTATTACTTAGGTATATGACAAAACAATAAGATTTTATATAGCCGTGGTGGCCTTGTGGTTGAAGCAACAGGACTGTCATCCGATGGGCCCAGGTTCGAGTCCCGGCCTGTACCTATGAGTTTTTATAAGCTTAAGTACAGTGATTAATCACACCATGAGCTTTTAAAAAGAGAGGTAGGGCGATTTGGGATTTCCCGTGGGTTATCCCATTTAAATTGGAGCCGCCCGACTGGGGACTGTACCTCCGCCTTACAGAAGACCGCAGTGAAATAACACTACTTGATGTAGTGTTGTGTTTCTGCGGTAAGTAAGGTTGCCAGTGCTCCACGAGGATACGCTGGGCTAGTAGTGTTGCTGATGTTAAGAAACCTCAGTCCGTCAAAATACTGTAATTTGAAACAGCGAGAATTGAGTCAAGTGCCTGTCACGACAGTTAATACAGTTTAAGGGGATATTATGTTGATAACAAAGCACATACACTATTACTCGTACGCAGTATATTATTATCTTCTCTGAGCTATAACACACTTAGCTGCACAAATCAAAGTGTTTGTATGTTAATCAAATGTCTACGTATTGCACTGAGATATAGTATTAGGTACTACTCCTGTGATTTGGGTAGGTACACTAGTAAGGACGAATGAGAAAATATTAGAAAATATAAAAATAAATAGCCACGAACTTAAAATAATATGTTTCTAAAATAATACTATGTGTACTTTTATTCAATTTTACTAAAGTGCCCTAATAAGACACATATGAAGGTCGAAATTACCTATGTATTTAAGAGCATAATACCAAACGTATGAAGGTCGGTCTCTCTTCGAATCTTATGATGGAATACTGAAACGACATTCAAGTTTAGTAAAAAAAAGGTCCACGTAACTGCTTGAAGTGTCGTCAAAATACCGCTTCGGATGTAAAATTGGAGGCCACACAAATTTAATGTGGCATCAGGATCATTAGACTATTTTCTACGTTACGGTATTAATCGGTGAAGCAAAAAGAATGTGATATAAATATATCCGTTAGACTTCTAGTCAGATAAATATTAACAGACAGAATTAGATCGTCCCGTTATTAATGTGCCTCCACTCGATCGTAGGTCAAGAGCCTTCGAATTATGATATAAGCAGAAACAGCTTCGGCGGCCGACCAAACGGACCAAACGGACCTAATTCTAATGGTATTTATGTCACTAATCATTCAATCACGTCACTTCATTGGTTCATTTCTCATTGGTACGAATTAACTTTTGCTGGTTCGATTAAATTGGTTTATATTTATTTATGTAGTCTATGAAATCACGCCTGTATATTTTTTTAAATGTGACACTACCGATTTAGCTTGATTTCGGATACTTACGTCATTCGCAGGTCAACCAATTTTTTTTCGGCATGAATGACATAATTTTTACGGCATAACGTTCGAAATAATAGTTAATAACACATCACAACTCACCGGAATAATAAAACGTGTGCTTACTTACCATTAGTAAACTAATTACCACAATAATTAAGGAAACTTGCACAAGGTCGCTGTGTTTTGTGAATCTTTTAAATTTAATTGTTTTGTTTTAATTATAGCATTCCCAAGATTGTTCACAAAACATGATACATGCATGAGATATGCATCTTCTTATTTTGTTTGATATATCCTAGTGGAATAATTAGTTAAATTAAATTATTGTTTCATTTTACCAAATAAAGATTAATATTTTTTTCATAAAAATCCTCATCACAAGTACCTATACCTAAAATGCCTTATTAACATAATTAGTTCACCTTTTTTTCATTATACAATAACAAAAATGCCTTTTTGATATATATACATAAATCAACTTATCATCAAAATTGCAAGAAATTTGAACCACGCTTCGCTGTGCCAAAGAAAAATACTTTTTTTTTTATTGATACCACTGCCCTTCCTCACCTCAGGATAACAAACTCGTTAAGAGGTTCTTTACGTAAACTGGTTGGTGCATCGTAGGATGAAGTTTATGATGGAATTAATTAAGGCTTTGCCTCCGTTGTGTCTCCGTTGCCTAGTTAAAGTGATGCATGCGGGCTTAAGTGCAGACGGCCAAGCTCAGTTTAAAATAACTCTAGCTTGGAGACACAAACACAATAAAAAAACGATCCACGAATAGAAAATGGTACTTAAATATATTGTTTTTCCTACTTATACATAGATTACGCGTTTATATTAATTTTAAATTAATCATTTATTTTCCTTATTCATTTTTACCTTATGCTTACCATCATTTGGAGAATATCGATACATTTTACGAGTCATGCTTAGACCTCTATTGCATACGGACCCATCAATATATTAACAATCTACCTCATCGCTTGGCAATCATCACATACCACTAACCTCCACAGGTTTCGGCCTAAGAGACATTCTGGACTATTTGGTAGGCGGTGGCTACGGCTCCTACTACCCTGGCTACCCGAGCGGCAACTACCCGGGGAGTTACCCGGGCAACTACCCCGGGCACCACGGCCCCCCTGGACCCCCGGGGGATCACCCGGGATGCCCCCTGTGCGACTCCTCCGTGTATAGCTACTGCTCCTACAAACAAGCCCACGATTATTGTTGTTGTAACCCATCTTGTAAGTATTTTGAAAAATCTGTATTATTTGAAGGTGGGTAGTTGGCGCACGTTGCCAAATTACTCCAAAGTATATCAGCCAGTTAACTCGAAACCATAATTAATTATACCCCTAAAGGTCTGGAGGACTCGGGGCAACAAAGGAGTGGAGGCCCCACTGGCCCAAATTTTCCAGAAAAAAAGCTTTTTTTTTCAATCGAGTTTTCCAATTAATTATTTATTGTGAAACCAAGTACAGATTATTTTATTACTATGTTTTATAATTTTTATTTTTGAAGATAAGATCGACGTAAATATTTGAATTTCTCACAAGATGAGAATAAGATTAAAAATAATTAAAGTTCTCTATTGTATGAGCCCCTCTTTTGTGGAGGCACCGGGTCTGTAGCCCCGGTTGCCTTCCCCTAAAATTCAGCCATATACACTTAAGCCTTCCTCATGAATCCCTCCACCCATTGGCGAAAACCGTATGAAAATCAGTTTAGCGGTTTTGGGTTGATCGCGTACAGGCAGACATATTCGCGGGGACTTTGTTTTATATTAAGTAGTGATGATTACGATGACCTACATTTATTTTATTTCCAGATGGGTCATACAACTGCCGTAAGTCTGACTGCAGTTTCCTCTACGCTAACTCTTGTGAAGAATTCAACCTCATCTCTAGCTGCTGCTGTGTAGATCTGCAGAAGAACGCCATTGAACCCGCCGCTGTATAACATACTTAGTTAATAAACTTTTATTATTAGCATTTAATTTTATAAGTTTAAGTTAAAATAATTATGTTTAATTACACATTACTTACGTATTCCTTATTTCATTTCCCATTTCCATATATTTCAGTGTTTAAAAAGACACGAGCGAGACTTGTCTTACAGTAGTCGTTTAAGATGTGTTACATCCGTAGGTTACGTCTAACCGCCAACGGCGCCAACTCGTCACCGCGCGCGCTCATTGGTCAAATAAAATAGCGCGCGCTTACCCCACTTCCTGTTACACACTTCCGACCCCTTTCTTCTTCTTCCTAACTATGGCAATCAATGCTCTTTATGGACTATTTTTGCCAGTGTCGAGTGTTAGAGAATTTCCAAGTTTCTAAATTTTTCATGTTTTCATCCAATCAATCAATCAGTCCCACAGATTGGTGGCACAGAGAACATAATCACTACGTTTTGATTGGTGGAAACAAGAGAGATGTTACACATCAATAATAACCTCAGAATAATGACTAGATCGCTAAATATCCAGACAAGTCACACATTCTCTTTTGGTCTGTTTGATGCATTTGTTGATATGATTTAGACGTAGGGCGATTGGAATTTCCCGGTGCTCCACGAGGATACGCTGGGCTAGTAGTAATGCTGCTAGCAGTGAGTCTTCATCAACATGGTTAGCAAACCGTTAGAAAAAAATAAAGTAAAGGGGGTCAGCCTCTCCCCCTCCCACGATTACAGGATCGATAGTACCGCAACATTACATGGGATCAAAATCAAATAAAACAATCCAACATACTGGTACTTCGTTTATGCACCAAGAGATAACACGTTCCAACATACACTTCTCACTTAACAGTATCTGCGAGCCAGCCACAAAGCCCACTTGAAAATGAACTTTACACCACTGTATACAGAGCTTATGTTAGTTTTCATATTTATAAAGCCAGCAAGTTAAGTTGCACGGTAGCGTTTTAAGCCACCATTTAGATCAAAATTACAAGTAAATGTTTGTATATCCAAACTGGGACAATACTAATTAAGTAATTATATATTAAAGCAGTATACATATAAGGTACAATTTACTAGACCCGAAGTATTTATGTTAAACATAAAGTCGTTACTAAATTCAATCTTATTACAATACAACAAAGTTGAAATTTTATTGTATATTCCATTTCATACAATAATAGCGGGATAGAGTATCCTAGGCGGTTTTCATACAAACATGAGAAATCTTAAATCGAACTTACGTTGTCAAATTATTTATTTGAGTTCACTTCATTAGCATGCGATAATCAACCTCAAGAGGTTCGGATATGACTTGTTTTAGAATAATTATATAAAAATACTTTTGTAAAACGTACATTTTCTATCTATTGCAACAAAGACCTAACCAAAACGACTATAGTCTGGTACTAACGAAGTGAAATCAAACGGCAACTTAAAAATAAAAAGATTGTATACACTAACACAGCAACCATTGTAACAATTTATAAATCACATCTGTCTGTTTATCATCAACTAGTTTTTGCAAAATTACTTCAATCTTTATCTATACTATCCATGCTAATATTATAAATGCGAAAGTAACTCTGTTTGTTAGCTACCTTTTCACTACTACTTACTATCTTCAATGGTTAACCAATTAACCTTGGAAAACAAATGAAAAGTATGGGAATTAAAAACTTTTACGTAACGTCACGTGGTCGAGTGTACATTTCTCATACATTTCGTTTTCTATAGCGTTTATAGATAGTACACATGGCTACCGGTACTGGTTTCTTTTTAATAGATTTTAATACACAAAGACCTTTCTGTTGCTATTTTTAGTTTAAAAAAAAAAATTTCGACTCTTTCATTCCTTTTTCTGTTGTTTTACAAAATCATACAAAACGGTTTGAGATTTTTCACAGATCTCGTAAGATTAAGTCAAAAAAAGTTTGATTTATACAGACAAAAAACATTGTTAGTTCAGGCCATATTACATTCTTAACCCATCTTTGGTTACATAATGAATACAATGTAAAATGAAACTATGTAGTGGAACCAACAGTCCAAAGCCATTTTAGTTTTTTTTCGGGTTGACAGACAAACAGTGCTAAAACTCATAATTATATTTTAGTAAGACAATTTCGCTTACGTTACACGCTAGCAAAGATTCCTGAAACACGTCGGAAGTTTTGGAGTTATGGGCTATGTTACCGGATAATTACGGATACGAGTCTTTTACGACGGGTACCAAAAAAATATTCATTGGTTTGCATGTTGATATAGTGTCCCATTACACCCTGCATTATATTGTAAACCTTCTTCAAATAAACTTACCAACAATTGCCATTTTTACTAGCGATATTTTCTTTTCAGTGTCGTACGTCGTTGGATACAAGTCTTTTAATATTTAAGTTTCAGTTCACTTATTTTGAATTAAATAACCAGCGTCATGCTTTCTAATACTTAGCGAAGTTTCTGAGAGCTGCGGGGGTGATAATTACAATTAAAAAATTGTATGAACATTTAGACATTTTCCGAGTTACGTTTTCGAATACGTAGTCGAAAGATGTTCTTGCTACCAGCATAGACATGGCGAACGTTAGAACGGCTTGGAGTGCGCTCCACCGTCAAGAACCTAACACAGGGGTCACCAAATAGTGGACATATTGCATCAGCTATCTGCCAGCGAAAGTCCCGCTCAAATCAGTCCAGCCGTTCGGATTTTGGACACAATTATGTTTTTTTTTTACTTCCCAAATGGACCGCGACAATCATATATTTTTATAAATCGGACCTCGGATGAAACTATTGCATGACCCCTGGCCTAGCTCTTAATGTTGGTAGGTTTATTTGAAACAGGGTACTAGATATGGCTTGTGTGGAGAGTGGGTGTGTGTTGAGTGTCTCAGCGCATCCTGTAGTGGTTCTTCTCGAGCACCTGGCACAGCTCCCCTTTGAAGTCGATCTCGATCTCGAAGTCGAGATCGCGGTTGTTGCGCGCGTTCTGTCGCATCGAGAATGTGCCGGTGATCTCTTCACATTTCTTTACCTGTTGTAAACATATTATTGATTTAAAACTACTTACTTAATACTAATGAAAAAAAAAACTTAACATTTTTCCTCTCACTATCCTAGGAGTGATTTCGTGAAAATTGGCAATACTGCAATTTAGCAACTAAGTAACTTTTGTGTTAGCGACTAAAAGGACGCGGGCTCGATGCCCGCCGGGCCAAACATTTATGTGATAAGCATTTTTGTTTGCCTAACGTCTGTTCGTGATATGTATTTACAAAAAAAAGTATATAAGTATTATATCAGTTGCCTGGTACCCATAGTAGAAGCTTTGCTTAGTTTGGGGCCAGATGGCGCAGTGTGATAATGTCCAAGCATTATTATTATATTAAGCGGGCTACACACCTTCAGTTTTAACGGTACAGTCGAACTGTGCAGTTAAAACTGAAGGTGTGTAGGCAAAACTGCCAACTGTGCAGTTGAACTGACAATCTAAACTGAACGTGTGTAGACACTATGGGCGTCAGTTATAACTGCACAATTTGACTGTACAGTTAAAACTGAACGTGTGTAGCCCGCTTTATATGGAGTAACTTACAGTCATGTACTCGTCAAAATAGAAGACGGTCTGCTTCCAGTGAGTGTAGGGCGCTTCGGGCGCGGTGCTGAACCCGAGCCGCTTGTGTGACTTGGTGAACTCCACGTTGAAGAACGTCACCAGCGCCTGGATGAAGTCGTTGCGACGGACCTACACACACACACATAATATTTATATACACGATACACGTGTCACAAACTAATACAGATATAACTGAGGAGGTTGGTTTAAATCAGTAGTTTTCAACTATTTTGGTGTACCTTTAGAAAATAAATTATACCCGACGCCCCCCGATATTCTTCATCTTAATCAATACAGTATATAGTGAGCGTGTAACATAATTACTGTCGTATACGTGATGGTGTTATTAGGTATCGAGATATGATTCTATTTATGTAATGCTTTTCTGATAACAACAAAAATTATACCCATAAAAAGAGTGATTTAAAATAAAATAGGGAAACTGACATACAGGGGCTGGCGCATGGCTGGCTTTGCATTTCGAATCGCGACTCTCGTCATGACCTCAGATGACCCCGAACTTTGACATCTGTTTTTCGTTTGATTACTCTGAAACGCACCCTCAAACGGTACCGGGGTACCTTGCCGAACCGTAAAACGCATCTCTTAATCTCTACGAGCTGCTGAATAATTACATTCAGTCCTACACAAACACATTGCCATATTAATTTACACGACATTTTCGCGAAGCAAAAACTAAAAATAATAAACTGGAACTACCTCTCGTAACAAATTTTGCGCGAAACTAGCTACTAACTGCGCGCCCAACGAGCCCTTTCGCCATGGTCATAGGAGCCACTTATGGCGCCAAAGACACCGCGCCAGCCGCACGACGGTGTTGAGTCAATTTGTAATATTGCACCATTTTGGGGAAATTGTTTAAGCCTGGTTACAGGGGCAGTACCAATCACTTTGAGAACCTATGCTTCAAATCAATATCTTTATACAAACTTGAAATTAATTTAATGTAACTGTTATAAAAGGGGATTATTTATTCTTTAAATTAAAACATACCTGAAGATGGAACTTGGACTCAAAGTTGAGATCCTCTTTCTTCACTGTATATAAATCTATTTCTTTTAGTAAACATGAATTAGTCACCACCTGAAATATAATAAAGAATATTTGCTAAAAAAAGTAACAAACTGTTCTATCAGTTTGTTTAAGTATATGGAACCACATTACCACCATTAAGTATATGGAATATTTTCAACCATCTGTCTACATAAATATTTTCTTTTATGATGATAGTATTAATATGTGAAGCAATAACTTCAGTACCACGTTTTTACGAAAATTGCGCGGTCGGAGTATGTACTTTGGCACAGTCAAAGTTTATATGGAGATGGAGCCTGTAAGGCTGACATTTTACATAATAATGGATTAGAATAACATTGATATGATGAAAAAAATAACACTGAACGGTTTGACATAAGTCTTACTAAATGTCACATCAAAGTTTGTTTGTATTTCAAATGGTAGTCGAAATTTGATAACTATAGTCGGAATTATAATTCGATTCCACATTTGACATTAGCTACTGTCATTTTGTAAAATAATGATACCACATATAATAGTGTAGTGTTGAACACAAAAATCGATAAACAATCGCGATTTATGTTTATGTAATCATAATATTGGTGTGCCAATTAATTATTGATTTTAATTAAAAGGTAAAGGGGCATGTAGCTCAAAATAATAAAACCTTCAAATTGACAGACGTAAGAAATTTATTTGAGGAAGGCATTCAAAAAATGACGGCTAACGAATGGTCTAAATGTGTATCCCATGTTGTCAAAGAAGAGGAAAAAATGAGTAGGGCTAGATATTATGTTAATTGACAATATTACAGACACATTTATAATAAATGTTACAGAAAGTGATAGCGATAGCAATGACGGCGACGATTAATAAAATAAAATATTACCATAATATATCTATTTGTTTTATTTCTCATGTTCCTACATGATCACATTTTTTTTATTTATTTCATACACAATTATTAAAGAAAACTCTCAGATCCTTAATAAAATGTATCGTCATAACTAAATTATCCGTTCAGAAATATTTAATTTCATGATATACCTACTTAGTTTCTATTAAAGTAATAGTTGTTTAGATATACTACTATAAACGAGAGGAATCGATCCGGAAATATTCCATTTCCGTATCGAATAATTTCGTAACGTCACTATTTAGTACTTGTCATAACGTTGCAACACTGAAATTGTCAAATCTGGAATCGAATTAAAATTCCGAGTATAGGCGACCGCTACTTATTAGAGATACGTTTTTTATACCACTAAGGTGGCAAACAAGCATACAGCCCACCTGATGGTAAGCGTTTATAGACCCTGAAACAAATAAAAAGTATAATCACCTGTTTGGCGTCAACAACATCCACTAAGGGCTCGGATATAGCCACTTTCCTAATGGAAGACATATCGAAACCGTACACATCATCCCACCAGTTGATCTTCTCGTCCTTGTACTGGCGGTCTTCAATGCCACAGATGAACAGAGTACATCTGGAAATATGGACATATTTTTATACAATACATGTAATTTTTTATATACAATCAAACATATGGCCTATCTAGTGGTACGCAGTTATCAATGGAGGCCTATAAGGCAAGAGTACATCCCACCTGTTGTAAGCAATCACTTAGACACTTGCAATATCAGTTTTGTCACTTGCACAATGTCAGCAATACATTGAGAGAAAACATGTGAGCAAAATATCATATCACCCTACCTCTCTTGAAGTAAATTGGTGGTAAAATAGACTTTAATAAGCCTTATTAGAGCCTAAAATGAATTAACGATTTTTGAAGTTTCTCTTCATTTAGCACTATGTAGGGGTGGCCCCCACTAATCAATTAATATGAGCAACAACATATCCTAATTATGATTTAACCTATGAATGATGGCAAATCAACTCCTAATAACAATCTGAAATTGCCACCTTAAAAATGTGAGACTAAAATTCACCTGTCTGGGAACAGCATGCCGTTGGGCTGCAGCCACTTGTCTCTGGCATACAGCACGGTGTCGAGCATGCTCTCATAGAACAGGCAGTAACCCATCCACTCCGATATTATGATGTCCACCTTCTCCACCGGCAGCTCCACTTCCTCAACCTAACAAGATATGTAAATTAATTATTATAACTTAGGACACCATTATAAAACATTAAAATAGTAATTATTCTGCCATTATAAGCGAAACTGAGTACCAAAAAGACATACAAAGTTTGAAAGACCACATAACTCATCAATAAATTTTTGCATTTATAATTGGAGACCACACAAAATTTATGTGGTATCAGATTTTGATACAGTTTTAGTATTCGGCCATTAGATACTCAAAATAGAGTATCAAGTGCTAAGACACTATTCAAATGTCCATGTAAAGTATATCTGAGTGTTTTTGTGTTTCAGTGTGTACATTTAAAATTAAAATATTTTTTGTTACAACTTTTTGCTGGAATGTAGGAAATGGAAATTCATTATTACACCTTGAGAGCAAATAAACTGGACAACTTAAATGAGAAGTGGTTATTCAGATTCATGCTTGACTTGCTCTAGAGTGGGAGACAGAGTATGGAGGCAATTATCGTTTTTAACTTTTGCTACTTATTATAATTCAATTTATCAATCCATAAAAACACAAATTATAAAATATGCATTCCTTAGTTGATAGATAATTCTAGGATTTCACAATTAGTTTTGCCTTACAAATAGTCAAATTACAATGCAAAAACCATAGACAATTATTTTTGAAACAATCTCTAGTATCTTACCTTTCCCTTTACAATCTCAATAATATCACTGAGACCATTAGCCTCAACGATCTTGCGGGCATAGTCCACAATATTTGAGCACTCAACAGCTATCACTTTGGCAGCACCTGCCTTAGCTGCAAACATCGACAGGATACCCGTACCACAGCCAATGTCCAGCACTGTCTGTTCACAAAAAAAAAACATTACATACTTCCGCAATCTAAGCAAATATTAAAGGGGAGCAAAACAAGAATCAAATTCAACATGGGGAAAATAAGGATTTTTTGTGGGATGTGAGATGAACATGTGGGGCCAATGTGGAACAAAATCATGCTCGCACCATCTATGGCCTGAAGATCACACCCTCATAATTAAGGTAGGCTAGTAATTCTACTAGTCATTGCTAAATTGCCACTAACATTGGAAAACACATGCATTGATTGCAATTCAAATAAAGAGCAATACATTACAATTGTGCCTCATATTTCCTTTGTTCTCATTAAAGTGTACATACAATCAAATTATATTGTATGTTTCATTTACTAAGAAACTATTGTTGAAACAAATTTGTAGAAACAAACTATTTTTGTTTTGACTCTACCAGCACCACTCATTTGATAGAAACTTTTAATTATGATAACTACAATATTAGAGAGGAAAATTATGTTGAATAAAGAAAATTACTATATATGTAGTAGAACAAATCACACCACACATACAAGGGACTACAGCATGGAATTATTAATATGAGATTTTTACATGATTGGCAATACAAGAGTTGTACCGCTGATGATGATAAGTGAAGGCACAGTAGGCTTTTTGCCAATATATTGGGACCAAGAATTTAAGGTATACTACTACAACAATCCATAATAAATAAGCATAAAAATCAACACAGTAGAAAAGGTTGGCAATGCATGACAAAAATCAACACAGTAGAAAAGGTTGGCAATGCATGACAAAAACCCTCATGTTGGGAAGTAGTAGGTTATTAAGTATGAATAAATGAAAGTTCAGAAGCCATGCACTATCAGGTGCACCCACAAACTTAAGTGGGTACACTTTTTAGCCACACTAGCTACTGCTAATGTGGCTAGTCCATACTAATATTATAAATACGAAATTTGTATAACTGTTTGTTTGATAACTTTTCGCGACTAAACGGCTGAAGGAATCGAAATTAAATTTGGCAATGAGATAGATTATAACCTGGAGAAGGACATGGCTATCTTTATCCAGAACCACGCGAACGAAGCCGCGGGCAAAAGCTGATATACCTTATAAAAAGAAATACTAACTTTGCCCTTGAACAGGTGCTTATTGTGGTACATAGCGTTCCTGTAAGTCAGCGTGCGAACTTCATCTTTCAACATTTCTTCGTGAATCCCGAAATGAGCGTACGAATCGAAGTAGTAGTCACGCGAAGTCATCTCCTCCGCTGTGACGTTCTTGTCTGGACCTACAACACCCGGCGAATTAACAATCACGATAAACAAAAGAACACGTTTTTACAAAACCCAAGCGCCGGCATCATGACGGATTTAAAAAAAGACTCACCATTTTCCGCAACGGGCGTTGCTACTGCAGACGATCCTTCTTGTGCAACGTCCATGCTTTCCATTTTAATACTGTATTACAAGAAATAACGCAAAATAGTAACTATTTTTACTATAACCTGAAACTGGAACGCCGAATCGATCTGTCAACAGCGGTCGCATAAAACGGTTCAAACCCCAAATACAACTTGGGAAACGTCTTACAAAATGTTAACTTACGACTATGATACGAGATAAGAGTAATAATTATCACAATATTTTACAATGGCTTTTCTAAAAATGCTCGAAATCAAAAAACAAGACGACGAGCTTTTTCCACCAAAATTGAAAGACAAAAGGAACCGAACCATAGGTTTAGAAAAAAGAAGTGTAAGAAAAAATATTATAAAGTAGCCATTAATAAAAATGTTTTACCATAAACAAACATAGAGTACCTTTTTAACATAGAGTAGTCGTTCTGATCTGCACGAAATTGCGTGTGATATTAGTTTACTTTAGTTATTATTCTGAGGTTTGAGACTTCTTCTTCTTCTTCTTCTTCTTCCTAAGTATGGCAATCAATCCCTTCAGGGACTATTTTTGCCAGTGTCGAGTGTTAGAGAATTTTCATGTTGCAAAATTTCTCGTGTTTGCCGCATTAAAATGCCTAGTGTCATGCATTCTAACGCCCAATGGAGTTTCTGGAGACAACCCACGGCAGTAGCAGATCGTAACACGCCTTTAGATTAGAGGTAACCTATTGACCAAAATGATAAATCACTTAACCCAAAAGTCGTATTATGGCATTATTTCCAATGCTCCTATAAATCAGTCACTAAATGAAACTTTACTGCACATATCGACACCAAAAATACACATTAAAGATCACTATAACACAATTTACGACACACTGGAAAAAATCTCAACCGCTCCGCCTGATTCCCGCCAAAAACTCTTGAGACTTCTGATTGAGCTTCTGACTCAGAGTAACGTTAAGGAGTTTTTGGCGGAAATCAGACAGAGCGGTGTAATTTTTTTCCAGTGTCTCGTAAATTTGTTAATGCGAGCTTTGGCCTGTATCCCGTAGCTCACAGTAGATAATCCGTAGTATTACTTTACTCTTTGGCTGTATTTCCAGTGTCATCAGTAAATTTCATTTAGTGACTGACTAGCTGTGCCAGCGACTTCGTACGCGTGGATTAATGTATTTTTTTCATGGGTTTAATGTATTTTGCGCGGAACCCTAATTATTTTTCTAAACTAAAAGTCACCGAGTGCCGCCTGATAGCATCAGTTATCTACCAGTTCTGTTTAAATCTGTCCTACCATTCGGATTTTGTTCGCAATTTAGGTAATGGACTTCTTTTTCTCCGCGGACCCCTAATTATTTTTTCAAAACAGAAGTAGGTATCCTATTTTATGCCTTTAGCATCAGCTCTGAAAGTTAAACCATTCAGATTTTGTTCACAATTTCATGGTTTTCACGGAACCCTATTTGTTGGAAAAATAAATTAAGCCTAAATTACGAATTATAGCATCAGCTACCTGCCAGTGAACAAATTGGTCCCACCGTTCGGTAATTGTTCAAAACTTCATCGGTTTATTTATTTGTTGCGCGGAACACTAAAAAGCGGCAGCCTAAGTAACGTCGTATAGCATCAGCTACCTTCCATTTAAAGTCCGGTTCATGTCGGGCCTGCCGTTCAGATTTTGTTCATAATTGCATGGTTTTTTTTATTTGTCTCGCGGAACCCTATTTGTTTTCCAAAATAAATTAGTCCTAAGTTACCGCTTTATAGCACCAGCTACCTGCCAGTAAACAAATCGGTCCCTCCGTTCGGTTATCGTTTACAAATTTATGGGTTTATTTGTTTGTTGCGCGGAACCCTAATTATTAAATTTACCCTAAGCAACGTCTTATAGCATGAGCTACCTGCCAGTAAAAGTCCTTTTCATATTGGTCCTGCCGTTCAGATTTTGTTCATAATTTCAGGGGTTTTATTTTGATGGGCGGAAGCCTAATTATTTTTCCAAAATAAAAGTTACTCAGGTTATGCCCAGTAAAACCAGCTATCTGACATCGAAAGTTCCTTTCAAATCGGCTCAGCTGTTTCGGAGTTACAGCCAAGTACACATGTTGACTTTAATCCCCTATCCCAGGGGAACCGTCTTGAATTTCGGGATTATTATTATTATTATTATCCTATGTTATACCTCGTAGTATCAACTCATATCGTGCCAAGTTTCATTTGAATTCGCTCAGTAGTTTCGGCGTGAAGCGCGGCCTAGAAACACACAGACAGACAAAAAAAAATATGGAAATAATTGTGCCTTTGTGTGAAGTGATCTATCGTTTTGATCCACCAAATGTTCTATTTTCATATTTATGTCTTTTTTATATATATTTTACAACTGGAATGTGCGATATTTACTTCTTCATCATCATCATCCTAACTATGGCTATAATCTTTTTCAAGGACAACTTTTGCCAGTGTTTAGTGAATTTTAAAGGTTCAAAATTGTTCATGTTTGTTGCATTAAAATGCCTGTCATGCATTCTAATGCGTAACTTGAGTTTCTGGAGACAAACCACGGCTGTAGCAGATCGTAACATGCAGAGGTAACCTTTTGACCAAAATGATGAATCAGTTAACTCAAAATTCATATTATGTATTACATAATTTATTTCCTATATGTAAATAAGTAACTGAATGAAACTTACTGCAAATAACGACACCGAAAATATACATTCTTCTTCTTCTTCTTCCTAAGTATGGCAATCAATCCCTTCAGGGACTATTTTTGCCAGTGTCGAGTGTTAGAGAATTTTCATGTTGCAAAATTTCTCGTGTTTGCCGCATTAAAATGCCTAGTGTCATGCATTCTAACGCCCAATGGAGTTTCTGGAGACAACCCACGGCAGTAGCAGATCGTAACACGCCTTTAGATTAGAGGTAACATATTGACCAAAATGATAAATCACTTAACCCAAAAGTCGTATTATGGCATTATTTCCAATGCTCCTATAAATCAGTCACTAAATGAAACTTTACTGCACATATCGACACCAAAAATATACATTAAAGATAACTACAACACAATTTACGAGACACTGGAAAAAATATCAACCGCTCCGCTTGATTCCCGCCATAAACTCCCGCCTTAATACTTAATTACCATTCCCTCATAAGTCAAACTTCATAGCCACTGCGCTGTTGAGGTTATAACATGTTATAACGCTGCAAAGTATTACGTTTACGTCATTTGTAATTTCGGTGTAAATATGCGCCACAGATCATTTTATTGGACCAATTCCGCAGTTGTGCAAACACGCAAACAATGAGTGAAGTACATTCACTTGCAGGAAGAATTTATGTATTGAAAGTATGTTTTGTTTTGTTTTGTTAGTCGGTGAGACTACAACGCCGCGGAAACACGCGCGTTGTGGTGTGCTTATTGGCGCGAAAAATTGTTTTGACGTATTCGTGATCGGATCATTTACGAACTTTTTTTAATTTAATTTTTAATTTGTGGAAAAGGACTGATTACATCAAAGACTGGTAGGTAATACCCATATGCAACAACTCGATATAATTTTTATTTCCTTGGAAATTGGAACGGAATGCATAAAAAACTGATAACGAGTGCAGAAAATATACCAAGCTAAATTAATACGGGCAGTCATTGGTAAGAAGTTAAATGTGTATTTTATCCTCAGATATTATACTGAAGCTCACAAATTTATTGATCTCAAATTTTACCTACAGCTGTTTATAAAATATATTTATTTTAATGCTATACATAGACAAACCATACTTATCTACCTACAGCTGTAATTTTTTTTTTATTTATTATGCAGTCCAGAGACGAACTCTCTCGACGTATTTTATGCCGTATTAATTAGTTCAGGTGCTTTGGTCAGCTCGCAGCGCCATAATAACTACCTGGCCTTAGGGTCATTGGCGTCCACACGTGATTCCGATATCGCTAATATTTGCCTGCGACTGACTAAAAATAGGACGACACATGTCTTGAGGAGAACCTTACTATTCCATTCAGGATATTGTAGCTTAATCTATATTAATATTAAGATAAAAAATAAATAAATTGTATTTTCTTTGTAATGAACAAACTCAATCAATGAACAAATAACTGGACCGATTTGTAAACATATTTCACCAGTAGAATGCTATATTAACATATGCTACTGAGTATAATAGGCTATATAATATATTGCTGTGCGCGTGAAGTCGCAGCATATTATAAACAGTAACATTTGCATGCGAGTGGTACTGTCTGGGACTTATACGAAGACAACAGATACCATTTACTATTAAAAATTCCTCGCAGTAGATGTTGTAGTTAGGTAACATTTTTTTTTTATATTTTGCATCTTTTGCGAATATTGATAATACGGACGTAGACATTCACGCGACACGCGAGTCGTCAACCTATACCTATAGATTATATTATATAATTTGTACTATAATTCGTTGATAACTTATCAATAATATAAATTATGTGAGCTAAAGGTTAAGGTATTGTAGTATTTTAGTGTAGGCACGTGGGTGCTATCATTATTGCAACAAAAATATAAATTAAAGGAAACATGTCGGGTTCCATACAAATAATTATGACCACGCCAAGTCCCTCACGGGGTAGGTATCTCTACCTACCCCTTGATCTGAAATGGCGCTGTATGCTCTCGCATACAGCGCCATTTCACTCTTGACTTGCAAATCTCTTATTTCTTTTACATTTACGTATCAATCAATCTCTTCATACATGCCTTCCGTTTCGAAGAACTGTACTTTTCCATCATTGGTACTTTGGTAATTTTATCTAGTTTTAATGATGTAATGTAGCTTACTTTTGAGAGCATTGGATTCGGAAACTAGTAGAATAATCACACCCATACAATAAATGCGAAAGTATGTGTGTGTGTTTGTACACTCAGGCCTCAACGGCTAAACGGATTTGTATGAAATTGTATGTTTGTATGGAATTGTAATAGAGGTAGCTTATAAGCTGGATTAACATATAATATAGGATACTTTTTGTCTCGCAAAATTATATGCTGTCGAAGGATAGTAGAATAATGCAGGCGAAGCTGCGGGATTTTTTTTCTTTTATACCACTAAGGTGGCACACTAAATACGGCCTACCTGATGGTAAGCAGTCAACGTAACCTACAGCCGCTAGCAATACGGGATCAGTAAGGAGTTGCCAACCCTATTGTTGATGAGGACTCACTGTGCTAGCAGCATTACTATTTGCGCAGCGAATCCTCGTGGAGCACTGGCAGAAACACAACACTACATCAAAGTAGTGTTATTTGACTGCGGTCTTCTGTAAGGTGTAAGTACAGTCACCACTCGGGCGGCTTCAATTTTGAAACCCGCGGGAAATCCCAATTCGCCCCACCTCTCTTTTTAAGCTCATGGTGTGATTAATGACTGCACTTAGGCTTAGAAAAACTCATTGGTACAGGCCGGGTTTGAAGTTTTGAACCTGGCCCTATCAGATGACAGGCCGTTACTTCAACTTCGAGGCCACCACGGCTTAGTATAATATTAAAATGCAATGTAAGGCCAAGATTAGATTTGCATACGTAGCAGTGTATTCGTGTCAATTGCATGTGTTTCGTACGTAAGCTATTCATAAAGTACCTAATAATAATGCTTATTTAGTTCTTTAAAGTAGCAATTATACACGTTCGAATGCTTACATTCTTAAAAAACATTAGGTTCTTTACAGGAGAGTTTAGTCTAAATTATATAAAGTGTTGAATAGAATTCTGTGGCATTTAAAAAGTTCCCATAAATTACTAGCACAGAAGAAGGAACAATCGAGACCATTCCAGAATTCAGTCATATTCCGCAATTTATATAGTCGTAGTCTTAGTCGTAATTGACTTCCAGTGATGTAATTTTGGCCCCATTCTGAAAGTTGTTTATTTTCAGTGTTTTACCAATTCTACTCATAATTATATTTGAAGTATCCGGCTAACTCGGGTCCCAGAGCAGATAGGTAGCTACGCCAAAATTTACCGAGCTATACGTAACCTTCCTCATGAAGCGCAGTCCATTGGTAAAATGGTACCGTAACTACCGTAGGACCGTACACCGTATGAAAATTATGCATAAGTTTTGAGTCCATGGCTGAATACTGAAACGCCAGTCAAATCTGATGCCACATTAATTTGCCGAAATTGTATTTTGACGACAACTCAAACAGTTACGTGGGCCTTCAAACTTTGATTGTCAAATGACAGACAGACGCTGGCCGGGCGGTGCCCGGCGCCGGTGGGGCGGGATGGTGGACTTTGTTTTTCTTAATCCTAGCGCCCCGCCTCGCCTTTGCACGGATAGCCATTGATCAAATATTTTGTCGACCCATTTTTAGTCTTTTCAGGGAATTTAAAAAAAAATCTCTCCGTCAGAACCATCCTAGTACTTCAAGGAACATTCTAAAAAAAGAATTAGCGAAATCAGTTCAGTCGCTCTCGAGATTTGCGCTTAGCAACACATTCAGCGATTCATTTGTATATTATAGGATGTAGTGATGTTTTCTCACAAAGATACAGGGCAGAACATAACACTACAAGAGTTGTAGCATGGCTATAGTCTGCTGTTAATTTGCGTATTCAATCATAGGTCTTACCCAATCTTAATTATTGAGGTTGTCTTGGACCAGCTGATACTTCCGAGAGTAAAATTAGTTAAATCAGTCTTATTACATTGAATTGCGTAATGATAATAACTGTATACAGATAAGTCAATTAGCATAAGAATAACAGAAAGTTCAGAGGTTGACCAAGCGTTATCAATATCCGTAACAAGATGTATAATAAGTTGTAATCTAATTTATAGAGATGAATATTTATGTGTAAACGTTCATTCATATTCGATGCGTTCCTATAATAATGTTTGTTTGGACATTATCACACAGCGCCATCTGGCCCCAAACTAAGCAAAGCTTGTACTATGGGAACCAGTAGCTGATACAATACTTATATACTTTTTTTTTGTAAATACATACCAAACACCCAGACGCAAGACAAACATATTTGTCACATAAATGTTTGCCCCGGCGGGAATCGAACCCGCGACCTCTAGCGTAGCAGTCAGGTATACTCACCACTAGACCAGCGGTCTCGTCTAATAAGGTAAAGAGTACTTGGAATCGGCATGTATGAAGACGATTGATGAATATAAGAGAAACAAAAGAGGTGTGCAGTCGGAGTGAAATGGAGCTTCCTATCTTTTATCCTTGCCTAGTGTCTACCCCTACACTTGGCGTGATGATATGTATGTATGTTCGTTCAATATTCATCCGATCGCATTGAAACTATGATAGTTTTTGTGCTCGAACTCGTAAAAGTTATGGCAAAAACAACACATTTGTTATTTGCAATTCACGCCGGACACACTCATCAGCACTTGAATTAAGAACCTCCTTCTGTCTGAAGTCGATGAAAAAAGGAAATACCACGCGAACTGTGCACAAGTACATCTAATATATAAAATTCTCGTGTCACAGTTTTCGTTGCCATACTCCTCCGAAACGGCTTGACCGATTTTGATGAAATGTTTTGTGCTTATCCGGTATCTATGAGAATCGGCCAACATCTATTTTTCATCCCCATAAATGCAAAAAAAATTGTCCACACGAGCGAAGCCGGGGCGGGCAGCTAGTGATAGATAAAATCTTGTTCTTAATACTGGCTGTTAATGTATTTTTTTTATTGATTTAGCTGCGACCCGACTGCATTCCAAAAAGCCATGTAAACAATTGTAAGATTGTGCATATTTCCCATTTATCTAGTTTCCCTACCAAGGTAAGTAGGTTGTTGAGGTCAAATGAGGTTCGTCACATCGAATGGCTAAGATCGGATTCAGACCCATTAATATTTGGGGGAAATGCCTGGTGCTTCAAATTTATACTTTTAATGTGTCAACACAATAATATTGCCTGCACCTACAGTATCAACATCATCAATAGCCTTAGCAACAACAACTTTCGACCACGTATTCGTATCGCTTTCGACTATTTTTGTATGGGAACTTGAACAGCGCTGCGCCGGCGAAACGTGGAACTAAAAATTCGTAAGAAAATTTTGAGTTAGGTTTTCAAATACGAAATCGATAGTTGTTCTTTCAAAGGTTCTGAATGTCAAAGTCATAAGTCATCATCATAATCAATAAGCAAATTAAACAATAAATATTATACTAGTAAATTAGTAATCACTATCACAAAGCGCCATCAGGTCCCCAATATAAGCAAAACTTGTCATATAGGAACAAGATAACGGAGTAATAAGATAATGTATCGTCCTCTCGTCATCTTCCCGGCATTTAACTCATTTGGGGTCGGCCCGAGTTGACTTTATTTATATGTCTTTTCCTGCAGCCATATCGGCTATCACTACACACCCCTCCAATATCTCTCAGTACATACACCTCTTCTTGATCCTCCTTCCTCTTGTATCCAGAAGCGTATTTAATATTTAACGCCCTGGGGCTATAAGGTTAACCGCCCCTAAAAAGGCATAAATATAGTCCCTTCTAATCTCATAAATAAGTAATTAAATAATCCAAGTGCGAGACTGATTCGCGTGCCGATATTCATCCGGTCCACCATTTTATCAAACAATGTTTTTATAGAAGCATTTTTCATAGAAATATTTTCTTCACTTTCAATATTTTCTTGATGGAATTACTTCTTTTCGGATATGACCTAAGCATGCCAGCCAGTCTTTCTTTGTCCTCTAACGGTCGAATACCAAAACACCAATTCAATCTGCTTTTGTTGGCAATCAAGCATACTAATGGTAAGCGGTTCCGATAGCTTGCAGGGGTATCATTCGAGCTTTGCCGACCCTGTGCGAAATTTTACTTGGTCGACGCTGTAAACTTTGATTGTCATTTCAACATTCTGTCATAAGTTTTTGCAGATGTGGTAAGTAATAATAATATGATGATGATTGCCGCAAAGAAATGCCTGTTAATTCATTGAGTATATTATGTGTATTTTTCCTGCTCTGTGGTCGCAAGATTAATTAATTCCCAGTAGCGCATACCATAAACGGCCTAAATAACACATAACGATATTTAATATTGTAAACATTATAATTAGTTAATGACTATATTTACATATCTAATGCTACTAATTTACGAGGGAATATGCTGCAATATTTTAACCGACTTCAAAAAGGAGGAGGTTCTATGTATGTATCTTTTTTTTCTTCTTATGTATTCATCGATATTTTTGCAAATTGTGGACCCAGACTCGCGATATGCATGATTGCATGTGCAAAATTATTAGTGGCGAAGAGATCAGTTAATTTTATTTTTTTGATACGTATGAAAGGGTTTTTATAAAAAAATGATATCTTTCCAACGATATCTCGAAGCTTGCTTTTTTCTCGTGTTATCTGGCCAGCGTTGATAATACACCGGCCTGTAGCGATAGCCGGCCAGTGTTTGTATAAGAGTGTCCGGGGGCGGACGGTGATGTGTCACGCTCACGACAAACATACATACATGCAGAACATTATATTATCTGATTGATTGGAAACATTGGTGAAATTACTGCTTAAAATAACAGTTTCGTGAGTGCCGTTTCTGTGTAATACAGGTAATATTTCATTATAAAGTATGTTTTCTGGTAATTTTTATATTGAGTGCTCGTATAACGTTTTAGATAAAGTATTTCAAAATACAAAATATAAAAGAAAAACAAATAATTTACGAATAAAGTTAGATCCTGCAAATGTTAGGTTCTCGGAATTGTTTTTGGTATTTGCATCCAACTTAATTGTTAATAAAAAATTTAGAATAAAGTGATATATGTTATAAGAAAGTATCCAAATTTTATACGTTGTTTTGCCTTATATTTAATTTCTATTTTATTTGTCAATTTTTTTTTGTATGAAAAGTAGTTTACATCTATTCTCAGACCTACCGAACAGATATAAAAAAAAATATATTAGATATTCGTTCCTCGACTAAAAAAAATACATATAACTAATATATGTATTGAATAAGTATTTCATTACCAGCATGAGGTGAAAATTTAATATGAGACTAAAATTAAAGCTAACCCAGAAACACTAAAATATTTTTGGGAAGACTCACTACTCTCTAGGTCAAGCGTAAATAAACGTATGTAATTACTTCACTACTCAAGTAATTAGAAAATTACCCGTACTTTACTATACAAACATGCAAATTAAATTGTAGATTTTGTGTATACATACAAGAAAGAACTAGATTATACGTATTAACTGCAATTTGGGTAACTTCTTACCCAGGATATCTTTTATGTTTCGTAAGGGCTAAGGCTAGAGTGGAGACCATCCACTAGAAAACGCAGCGTCGGACGGCCCCCACTAGATGGACCGATGACCTGAGAAAGGTCGCTGGCAAGCGTTGGATGCGGGCCGCATTGAATCCGTCATTGTGGAAATCTTTGGGGAAGGCCTTTATTCAGCAGTGGGCGTCTATAGGCTGATGATGATGATGATGAAGGGCTAAAACTTAAATATAGATAATATTATTCTCCCCTTCAATGGTGTCAACGGCCTCATTCTTCCAAATTTCAAATTTGTAGCAGGTCATTGGTATCTAGGTGACCATTCAAGAATTGCGTAAATAACAAATAGATGGTCATTGTTTTGCTTGACATGAGGGACGGGGGTCTGTACATAAGAATAACTTATTCTTATGGTATTTATATGGTTATTACGTTACCAATATGTATTTATTACCTTTTGCAATATTTCTGCAAAATTATGTAGATTTTAATTTGAACACATATGAAAACCCTACATGTCTATGCTCGAATGCGAAAACCATGTTCGGGGATTCTCCAAAATAATTGATAAGCTCACTCCATTTCATGTATTTAAGTTATAAAGAACCGAAGTAGGGAAATTACCGCGCACGCTATTCACGATATAGGGAAAAAATTATCATTATAAGAAATAGTCGGTACCTAATTATGACAAACTCAGTGCTATATGGTCAAAATATCCACGATGAAAGAGAAATGATAACATTATTGCCACATCTATGAGGAAAGGGTAAGAAAACGCCTTCAAATTCGATGAAACATTTTGAAATTTAAAACTATTTTAATATCTCTGTTTGTTACTCAAATTTTTTAAGTATTTTTTGTTGCTCAAAATTAAGTTTTCTATTATCTGGTAATTATAGTAATCACTATCGATTGATGAAACTAATTAGTTTACAACTCATCCTCTAGTCTAGTGTTAAGTACAAAAGCAAAAATTATTTATTCAGTTTTGGCCCTAATAAGGCACTTCATGGTCTAAATTGCCACCATCTAAATTTAGATGGTGGCAATTTAGACCATGAAGTAATTACCCACAAAAAGAAGATGCCGAATAATGAGCTACGGTGACCGTTGACCATCAGGTGGGCCGCATCCTTGCTTGCCATGTTAGTATAAAAAAGAAGACACAATGTTTCAATGCATATCGAAGCAAAACCAAATGACTCATATTTCAAAATAACAAAGTACAATTGCATCTTGTTATAAATTCGGTGAATCACAACGGGGAGTAAGGTGCAAAAAATATTTTAACAATGAAAATAAAAGTCTCTTGCAATACAATTTCAGAGAATTTGTACACACGGAATTTGTAGATCGTGCTGTGAAGCTTGCAGTTTAAAAATGCAATCTTGCAATGCAGCAATGGAATTCTGAAAAAACAGCAATTGGAATCAGTCGACACTATATCATGATATAGTGTCAGTTGCGAAGACATTTCATAAGCTGAGATATTGCAGGTGTAACTTTAAAATACGACCCAAGATTTTACCTGACTACGGCGAAGCAAAAAGAAGGGCTATGTTATGTTCTAAGAAAAGTGACAGTGCAATTTGACGGCAGAAAGCACGTTAATTTTAGGCCGTGAAACAAAGAACGTGAATCGAAACGATGGCATTGGATGCATGTGCAGCTGTTCTTATGACAGCGTATGTATTTATAAACGTGTTAATCATATTTTATAAAAAAAATACACTGAACTTGAATAAGCCAAAGCTCCCACAGTTAAAGTGTTGATTAAATCTTCAATCAGTGCTCAACTAAAGACACGTAGGAATTTACTCGATACGAGAAACGTGCTAGGCGAAAAGGGCGAGGACAGCAAGATATAAATGTATCGAATGTGATAGTTTATCGTTCGTATTATATCGTAATGAGTCTCGACTCTACACTGTGTTTAGCTTTAATAGCTTTGTACAGAACACACCTGAGCGTCAACGAAAGACAACTGGAACGTTATATCTAGCTTAGCATTTATGTTAACATCAAAACTCATCTCATCACCAACTCATGTCTAGGAGAAGAATTTTGTTATATGAATAAAGACAGAGCACTGAGTTTCTTGCCGGATCTTCTCAGGTGGTTCTTTTTTCCGAACCGGTGGTAATTTAGACCCTCATAAGTGCCTTATTAGGGCTTAAACTGAATACAGGTTTTCTTATTTAGATTTGTAATTTCATGGAATTTCCCAGAATGACGCGTTTCAAATGGGATCGATCCTACACAACATACTTAACAGGAGTTGACAAAATTAATAAAATTAATAAAAATTGAGTAGTGTGCATAAGTAAATTATTTTACTCGCATAATAATTAAGACGCTTAGGTGTGAACTGAGCGTTCGGCATATATATTTATCTGGTTTAGCGTCAATATAAATATTTGGATTATTACCACTCACCTGAAAAGTAAATAATAGTGGCTTTAGTGTCAAATTAAGGCGTGACGGGGCGACGCCCCAGGGCCCAAAATACAAAGCAGTAGGACGTAACGCTTAGTATTGCCGGAGCAAAACTTGACTTCGAATCCGGTGGTAGATTCTGACGGTTCGAGAGCACTTCCTTGTAAAGTTTAGTAATAAAGATAATTTTGATTTTGATAAGTTTTCCTGTAATTTGTTACAAGTTTGTTTGCAAAAACCTTAGGACATAATCAATCGGCGAAACTAGGACAGCAAGCGCGTAAGCGGGGCTTGGTAACACCCGTTTTATCGACATCTAGATAACTCTGTATCTATACATAATCGATAGGACAGTGTAATAAAGGTGCGAATCGATTCGGCTTGTGATTTACATCATTAGGTAGTAATATTTTGTAGACCACGCCATTATACTTATATAGGGTAGGATATGTGTACATCCTACATACCACGCCCTGCCTACACTATTAGTGTCTCCGTAAATGTATTTAATCCATGAAGCTAATCATTCTAAAATACAAGTGTGTGTCCACACTCCCACACCCCACATCCACAGTCTATTCGTAAAATTCGCTTAATTTCCATAACATATTTTCAAGCCTTCGTTTTTAATTTATTTCTTAAGAGCCACCAAGGTAATGAATGCATTACATTACAACTGAATAGATCGTGTTCACTTACTTAGCTGGTCATTAGGATCTGGCCTTGTACATACAAGAGTGGTAAACGTACCATGGAAAAGATGAACGACATTTTAAATCACACGTCCTATACAAATACTAAAATTATTTCTGGTAAATATGTACAAAGAGTTATCATAATAATTGAAACATATTTTTCTTCTGATGTGGAGGCAAGCGTAGGGTGAACCTGATGGTAAGCAGTCAACATAGCCCATAGATGCTTGCAATACCAGCGGTATCAAAATAAAGAAAAAACCTTATTCCGTTAAGGCCGGAAAAACAGCCATCTGAGAAGAACCGGCAAGAAACTCAGTGCTCTGACTTTTTCATTGTAATAATCATGGTATAATACTAATTGGCTGGTCATTACAAAGCTTATTGTTGAGAGGAATAAATTTGCTAGCAACATATCCTTAGCATAGCCATAGCGTATCGCCTTAGAGCTCTGGAAACTTTGCTCATTGCCGAAGCTGAAACACGACACCGTATCGGATTAGTTAGAGTAATTCACATTACCTTGGCCTTAGCCATTTGAGTGAGATCATTAGGGCCAATGAGTTCGGAAATACCAGACGCTAGACCTAGGATGACGTCACGGTAAACATGTTATCACAGCTTCAGCCGTCCAATCTAAGCATCAGCGTCCTAACCTCCGCAATCGTTGGGGTCGGTTACTAGATCTAACGCGATGTGGCTGGATAATAGATATATTTACAACACAACTGTCATCTGTCCTTCGTAACCCTTTTGTTACCTGACTTGAACAACTGACTCAGCTTCCAACAGACCTCTTAACGATTGCCAAATATATTAATTGAGCGTGCTCTCCGACACATATAGCCCATCTAATTTGTAATTGTAAAATTTATAATACAAAGCAAATTATAACCATCAACTGAGATTAAATAAAAAAGTTAGATAGAACTTAGCGAACAACGAAAAGACGCCCGTTAAAACTACGCCTTGCAGTGTACATATACACAATTACACCTACAACTAATACGACGACACTACGTCTAGCCTACGCTCTACATGTTTAAAAACTGACGTCTTTTCGTTAGATGAAAATTTCTCAAATGGCATTATGTCATCAATCAAATTTTTAATCGTGTTTCGTGATGCATCACGAATAACAATCCACGATGCTGAATGAATGAGTGCAATGAAAGTAAATATACAACAGTATATGTAACGATGACTACTTATCAATATTTAATTGAATTGTAAGCGATCGCTGACACAATAAATAATGCTTGCTTGGACATTATCACACAGCGCCAACTGGCCCCAAACTAAGCAAAGCTTGTACTATGGGAACCAGTAGCCGATATAATACTTATATTTTTTTTTTGTAAATACATACTTATAAAACATACCAAACGCCCAGACGCAAGACATAAATGTTTGCCCCGGCGGGAATCGAACACGCGACCTCTAGCGTAGCAGTCAGGTGTACTAACCACTAGACCAGCGGTCCATAAAAAATACCGATTCCGCAATTTCCATGTTTATAAATAAGCTTATCGGTTTATTGTTATCTCTTCAATAAGTTGTTATATATAGGACAGTTTTACAATATTTGTAATGCTATGGCATAAAATAAAATGACCACCGTATCACGTATGTGATTGTACATAAACTGGAATCTACGATTGCTATTACATTGAAAAATCATTACTAACGTTTACCACTACACCCGAACGAATTTACTTAGCAGACTACCAAAAGTTACCCAATCGTCAGAATGGGATCATAATTACACAATTTGTAATTCAATTTTAGCGTAACAGAAGGACCATCTAAGTTAGATTGAGGATTCGATTGTCGACAGCAAGAAGATGTTCATCTGAATCAAAGTAAATTAAAATATTCGTACAATAAACAAAAATATTCTTAATATAATAAATGTGTTTGAATACTACCTACGATCAACAAATCCTAGCGTACGGCTGTAAGTGATAAGCGTTATCACTTCATAAAATTATTTGGGTGAGACTAGTTAATTAAACCGACAGAGCAAGTCTTAGCCGACTTTATGTTTAATGAGTTTGACATGAGATTGTGAGGACTGTGTTATCAGATATTACTTTGTTACATGAGTTGTGTTTCACGTGCGATTCGAATGTTACATTCCTACATTGTAGGTATATTCACCTAAACCAAAGTACCTATCTATGTAGCGTTAGCAGGAACACTAAAGAATTGCGACTGCGTATTCCTATCGCTTTCGAATATTTGTGTGTGGGAAAATTATTTGCTCTGCAGCGGCGAAAAGTGGAAAACATTCTGACATTTTGAAATATGTCGTCGGAAGATGTAACTAATATCTTATACTAGACTTTACTCGCGACTTAGCCCGCGTGGGTCAAGAGAAAATTAACTGATTTATTGTTCTGGATAAAAGGTACCCTCTGTCTCAGAGTAGATAATATACTACGTACAACCTCTGTCCTTCTCTGTACCGCCGACGTGTGTGCAAAATTTCACTAATATTGGTTGAGTGAAAGCGAAACAAATTCACAATATTTATCATATAATTGAATTACCAGGCTACGACGCCCATAGAGTCCATAGACAATGGTCAATCGCTATTCTACACGTGCATTATCTTATTACACTACTGCTAATGCATCCGCAGAACTCTACATTGATAATTTGATATTAAATTTGAACTTAGTAAAATTGTATAGCTAATATCATAATAAGTACCATCATTTAGTATAAAGTAAAATAAAATATATATCTTTTTTATAACCTGCCTTTTGAGCGAGGTTTGTTCCAATTCGTTGATCGTTATAAAAAAAAAACATGCTTAAAGAACAAATATATAATCATAGGCTTAAAGTATGCAATGGGCAAATACTCAATGATTCCCAAACGGAATAAACTAGCGTTCAATGATCATTGTGTGATCTGAATGCCCCAGACGACACAAGGTACAGGTCAATTTCGTGTCTCTTGACGCGGACGATACCTAGTAGGTATATTGTATACATTAAACTTTCAACATGTGTACACGACCCGCCCGGGCTTCGCACGGGCTCTATTTACTATATAAGAAAAAGTTAAGTGCGCTACATAGTTCACAAATATTCCTCGTGTCGCTCTTTCTATGAGTGAAGACTTTACCAAAATCCGTTGGGTTATTAAATTACTGCTTTCTAAAGTGGACAAACAGACGGTGATTTAGTTTTATATTATATAGAAAGAGGCCAACCAATCAATCAAATGGCTCCGAAAGCAAAAATTTCGTCACCCTCTTGAAGAAATCTATGCTGAACTCATGTGAAAACAAAGAGAATAGTCGTTGTGTGAAAACCATGGCGCATGGCGGGGTGCTTACTTACCAACTATACATATATCAGTTCAACAACCGTAAAGATCAAATGTTTAAAGGAATGCCTAACCCTGGTACCGTATATAATACATAATTTACATTCTTAAGGCTTCATACAAGTAGTAACAAACAATGTTTCGCGCCCGCGACGGTAACTTATGAGACGCATCCCTTCATAACTAAGGTGGGAATCGAGTTCGTTCACCGGAAGGTCACTCGATTTAAGTAGGGTTGTCAAGAATATTCATATTCATTTTATTGGTACGAAGTAGTGCGAAGACATCATGTATGTATGTATGCTAATAATTAACTGGCGGGGATCAGTGTTTCGATCATAATTAGTCCAAACAAATTATGTTATGGCACCCGATAGTTATAAATATCGTTCAACAGCATCGTATCGTGTGGAGATGCATTTAGTCTAAAATATCTTAGTCAGCTCCGTCTGCCAAGTTAGACGGTATAACTATAAAGAAAAAAAGTCTTTATAAGTGGTTACAAGCGGTCACCACAACTTAGGGCAACTGCAATAGCAACCATGTTAATTTTGTCATTCACGTCAATATTCATGCTAACCCTACTAAGACGCGGCAATAAAAAATCCTTGGAATCACTAAAAGCTGGTATGACAGCATTAATTTTATTATACCTCAGAATAAGGACTACAGCTAATAATTACCACCTCAGAGTAGGTATGCGATGGAATGGCATGTACTATATTGCTAGTCGTGGTCACACATATTACCACAACAAAAAACGTCAGTACCTCGTAAAATACATAATATTAGCGTTCTACGTCAAAAGTAAACGACTTATAATAAATCTTCTACAAGAAGTCTTGATCTTAGGCTCCTGAAGGAAAAATTATAAAGAGAAAAGATTTGTAGTTTATTTGTTATAAATAAACTCATAAAGACTACCGATTTAAAAAAAAATGTCACCAGTAGTAGAATACGGTATTATCACTGGGTAACATAGGCTACACAGGTCATATAATATATTGGTACGCTGATGATGTCGCGAGGAAAAACTAGCCATAAGAATGTAGGTACGCAACTTCGTATTATCAGGTGTTCTTTACAAATGCTTATACTGAGAAAGGAAACTATACGTACTTGTTTATTAAATGACATTTAGACTTATTTCAACTTCGATTGCCCTTCGTTCGAAACATGTCATGGTGGTTAAAATCAAAGTTATCGAGATTCACGTCCCTAAAGAGAAAAGATTTTTTTTAAAAATTTATTTGTACATGACATGGAAACAAGTCCTTCAGTCGCATACGTGTTACAATTCTTATCTTACAAGCTAGAAAAGTTACGAACACTATCACCATAGATAATACACTTACATAGGAAACTATCACACACTGCTTCTTAGACGAAGTACCTAGGTACTTTGTCTAAGCACTGCTTGATATTATTTCTTATTTACCGACTTTTTTTTTTATATTTATGCTTCTACGGAAAAGTGGTCCTTTTGATTTTTTAAGTCTCAATTACGTTTGCCTCATAAATGTACTATTTATAGCCGCAAGCAACAGGTTTGCTTGATAAAAATAACTTACTTTATGGTTACTTACTTACTTTCAATATTTTTTAAAGTTAATGTTATCCTATAAATATATACGTTGGTACAGAGTCCAGTTACCAATATAGATCTTACTCATACCATACTACCCACTAACTACATCCCATTTTATAATCGCACGCGCATACTTCGTCCTGTAAAACAAAATGAATCACTCGACCTTCGACTTACGTTGCGAAATAAAAAAATGTTGCAAGCTTTTAATGCTACACCCTCTGACCAATTTTTTTCTGAGGCTAAACCTAAGCATTTCAATATGAACTCGAGCTTTCCATTTGTCGCTTACTGTTGTGTCAGACGGCAAACTATACAACCGCGCGCGCTCATTGGTAAAATCGGATACCGCGCTTCCCCGGCTCCATTTTACACACTTCCGTCCCTGTTCACGAAGTCACTCCTTCAAATTGCAGGAAAGCGAGATCAAAGTTACACATCAATAAATATTTCCGCCTTCCGACAATGCTGTTCTGGAAAAAAACCCGAGCGACTGAGCTCGCTCTTTGATGCAGGTTGACAAAATTACTACCAACGACCGTACTTCCCTCAAAACATAACAAGCTCGCTAACACTAGTTATTGTTCTGAGGTACTACCTATAGGGTGTGCGAACGTTATAGTCTTTTCTCGCTCAGACATCATAATCGTTTTTGTTGATAGTGAATTGGGGAAACAGCAGTAGATTCCGTCTTAGAGTCGTCTTAGCGTAATAAAATTCGCATGGGCATTGGTAGGGGCGTTTTGATGTTACAACAACACACACATACATTTCATCAAAGAAACTTATGATTCAATTCAATCTTTGTATTGTAGGTATATGTGTCTCGAAATCTCGATAGCTTTTTAAATTATTTAGAATATTTTGTGTTTTCGCCATGTCCCTTTCGCAATAGACAGAGAGGTGAGAGAGAATAGACTGTCGTGTGAAGCTTAACGTAGAATAAATGCTTTGATAAACCTAAAAAAATTAGGGACGCTTTCAAGTTGCTCCAAAAAGGTAGAAAAATATATAACATTTCGATCACCACGATATTTAGTAGTTCAATCAAACCAAACGTAAAAAGTAAAATTCATTCAAAAAACTAAAATACACAGTGTATTAGGAACAATTTGCAACATAAGGAATAATTGCTTGCACCTAACCTGGCTTTATACAATAGTCAAACATTCCTACTGTTATGAAGACCGTAACTATTACCCACAAATATTATTTTTCCCATGCATAACTAAACCTGGAACGACATTAAAGCGGGCTTTTGTTCAGTTTCAGTTAAACAAACATGGCCGACAAAGAAACGGAACAGATAGAGAAATATGGTTCCGGAGCAGTTGGTAGTGTGGCCGGAAGTACTGTCAAATTGAAGCGGGAGCTAGGTCTGTTCTCAGCAGTGAACCTGATTCTAGGAGTCATGATCGGTTCGGGTATATTCGTGTCCCCAGCGTCAGCATTAAAATACTCCGGTTCAGTCGGCCTTTGCCTGGTCATATGGACTGTGTCCGGAATCATTTCCTTACTAGGTAAGGTAAGATACTTGTTTTTATCTTTTTTACCGGAATTACAAATTAAGAACCACATTAAGGCATCAGCTACTTTTGCTGTATAAGAATTGAAAGTGACTGTCACCGCTATATATGATATGTTAATTTCGTCGTGAACTAGAGTGTCTTGAAATAATTGCAAGTAATAACGTTTTATTATTTCAGGAGCATTGTCGTTTGCTGAACTTGGAACTGTAGTTGGTAAATCTGGAGCAGAATATGCATATTTCCAAGAAGCGTTTGCAAAAACACATAAATTTTGGGGTCCGTTACCTGCATTTATATGTGCATGGATTTACGTGATGATCCTAAGGCCGGCTGAAGTGGCAATCATCGTAATGACTTTCGCTGCATACGCGATTCAGCCCTTCGCCCCCGACATACAACAGGATTACAAAGACACGGCTATAAAGCTAGCATCTTTGTCGGCATTGTGTAAGTAAATTACTAATTTGATTTTATTTGCATAGCCAAATAAGGTATTGTTATGATCGGTGGAAAATGTTTAAATAAGTTAACTAAAGTTTCATATTCCATATAAATAATAAGTATTGTTATCGCATTGCGCCATCACTTGCGGCTTGGAACGTTTGCTCCACAGAGTACATAGCCACCACGTTTGTTTGCTCTTCAGAATAATAACTAAAGCTCGCTATAATTTTGCCCGCAGACTGACAGCGCCACCTTTATCTGTATTCTGTCAGTCAAATGTCAAAATTGACATCTTACAAAAGAAACATTCAATTCAAAATAAAACGGATTTCCTCGGTTCAGTGTTTTTACGGTGTTATTTTGTTTTGTGAAACGTGTTGTTTATCTGACTAATGCTGTTAAAGTGGGTGCATTTTAATTTCGTGTTGTTTTACCATACATAAAGTAAGTAATAACAATAAAATAACTTTTGAAGTGACGTTGAACTTTGTTATCTTGTCATTCAACCGCACATATTTTACTTTTTAGAATGTCTTACGAACGCAATATAGAAACGCAAAATGCATTGAAACGAGATATAAAGGCTGTAAAATCCAGCTGTCTCGGCATGTGCCAGATAATAACCAATGCGCCGTTGGAAAATGCGACTTCATCACAAGAAGTTTACGAAAAAATATTAGGTTACATTGAGGGGATGAAAACTGAGGTACAGAACTCTAATACGCCAATTCCTACGGACGATAACCTCCTAACGAGTCAGTTCTTAAATGAGATCATGGAGAAAACTAACCAAGTGGAGGAGCTTACCATATTCACTAAAGGATGCATACATGATGTGGATGTCGAAATAAACAGGTGTGTCCGTTATTCATATAACCTTAAGTTATACATACACAGTCAACTTAACTGTTAATTGTAATCCATCATCATCATTCTCCTGCCCTTATCCCATATTATTTGGGGTCGGCGCAATATGTATTTCTCTTCCATACTTCTTTATCAGCCGTCATGTCTGTATTCACTTCCTTTCTGGCCATGTTAATTATAATCAATCAATGCTATTTTAATGATTGTACTATTTATAACACTGGATACTGCATGGTTATTGCCGACCATGTGAATACCTCTAAAGCTATTGGCACTCTATGAACCCCAAGTCCTAATCACCATATTGGGGCAGAATGGGCGATGTTTACTCTTTAACAATGTCAGACTGACTGCAATGCTGACAAATCATTTATTAGTTCACCGTCATTCTCCTGCCCTTATCCTCTGCTATTTGGAGTGCATGCAATGTTTTCTCGTTCATTCTTATTATTCACTCTGGTTATAATACTTAAAATTAATTTCCAAATAGATTAAAATCCCTAATGAAGGTGGCAAATGAGGCCAAGTCCCGTCCAAGAGTTGGGAAGAGACAAATAAAGGCAGAGCACATTTTGAAAGCCAAGGAGCGGTTCCACATGATGAAGACTGAGCTGCACGGCCTCACACAATCTCTGATACCTAATAATGATGTGGTTATTGATATTCTTGGGGTGAGTTTGTATCTATGAAAAGGTCTGCAAGTTATTAGTGAAATTGAGGACTTGATAGCACTAGACGGAAGATAATGTCCCATTTGAGGTTTTTGAGAAATTATGCTTCAATTCACTTCCTTTTTTCTACAAATAAAAACTGTGGTGAGTCAACTGACTTATACATTTGTGAAGCCTATAATTTCCACTTGTCTATTACAGCAACTGATGAGTGAACGCATTAATGAAGAGTCATCAGGATGCATAGCAGTGACTACAGAGAACTACCAAGTTATTGAACTGCTGAAAGACTTGAATATTGTCACAACCAACCCTTACAATAATATGGAGGTTAAGTTAGCTTATTAAGGTACAAGTTGCCAAAGCTTAAAATAAAACTATGTATGTTAAAATATTATTTGCCCTCAGCACTAAAGGTGTTTAGGTACTTAGGTATTTGCTTGAATTTTCACTAAATGAGTAAATAATTGTGAAAAGTGAAATTAAGTTCAGGAAAAATAAATCATAATTAATTATGTAGTAAGTGCAATTTGTATTGTAAATAAATCTTGGATATGTTTGTTTTTGGTTTTATTTCTTGTATAGCTAGCCCAGCACATGATGCAATCCCTTCAGTCAACTCACAAGTATTATTAACTCCTCAATAATGATTTATTATATTAATATTACTATTATTACTTACAGAAAGATACAGTTAGTAAGGAGATATATCAAACGGCAGTTAGACTGTAATTTTTTATACATTACCCTATAAAATTTGATCCAATGCTAAAACATAATGAAGACATAATTATATTAGGTTTTTTTTTTCAGTTGTAATGACCTACATCAACATAACCAGTGTGAAGCTGTTCGTCAAAGTGCAGAATGTATTTGGCATTTGTAAAGTACTGGCCTGTCTTATTGTGATAGGAGGAGGGATTTACGAGATTGCTAAGGGTGAGATTGTACTTTTTATAATTTCAAAAATGGAAGAAAGTTTCCATTTGAAACTATTTTTCTTTTTATCCAACCACCCCAAAAGGTGCGATGTATTTTAAGTGAATGTTTTTTTTTTTGGTCTATTTTTTTAAGGTCTTGTTTGATTTTACCTTAAGAGGCGTTGTTAGATGTGTCTTACTATAAGGCACCTTTATAACAATATTACGTTCCTTTTTTTTACCGCAAACGAGTGTACAGTCCTTCCGCCTGATGTTAAGCGGTTACCGTAGCCTTTACGCTCGCAATACCAGGGTGTCACGAGCGCGTTGCCAAACGCAGTTATAATTCACATTCGGTTTTATTTTTTTCTTTATATTGTGTTTATTGTAGGTAACACGGCAAACCTGAACAAGGGCTTTGAGAACAGCACGACGTCAGCGGGGGGCATAGCCCTAGCGCTGTACTCGGGGCTGTGGGCGTATGACGGCTGGAACAGCGTCACCGTGGTCACCGAGGAGATCATCAACCCTGGGGTGTAAGCATTCTTATATAATTACCTGCTTATCGACGTACCTAGGCTTTAATCTGTGGAGGGGATGGGTTTATCAGAGTTACCGTAGTTAATATAACCATTATTCGATTTTTTTGGGAATTAGATCAGAAATGGCAGCTCTGGTCCATGGGAGCAAAACAAGACAGACTAGGTCAATACGCGTATTAATAAAAAAAAGGGTAGGAGTGGAGGTAGAGTAGATCAGAAAACGCGAGTGATACCCCCTGGTGTTGTAAGCGTCCATAGGCTACGGTAACTGCTTACCATCAGGCGGGCCGTATGATTGTTTGCCACCTTAGTGGTATAAAAATATTTAAAAAAAAAATCATTATTAAACGAATACGTAACTTTTTAACATATTCGCTTACATATTTCCCAAACGGCAACGTTGTATACAATTTAACAGACACAAATAAACTCGAAATGAATTTAAGCCAATTGTATAAATCCTTTTGTATTTCGGTTAAAAGTTTAATGGCGCACTTAAAGTAATTGTTTCCTATTCCGTTCGTTTAATGTTCTTAACGAGATAATTTGGATGTATTTCAATCGTCCCGCTATTATTGCCGGATGGTGTTATGTTTCTTGGAGTTTAGGACGACAACTAAGTACAGCGGTCGCTCTAGGCTCTAGGTTAGAGCTTAAGATGCATTTGTGTTGTATGCCCTTTGTTGGGGATCCATCTATCTATATATCTCTATATATAAAAATGAATCCCTATATCCCTTGGTCACGGCATCACGCGTGCACTGCTGGACCGATATCGCTAATTATTTTTATTTGTGTTTGCTATTGTCGGGAGAAGGATCTCGTGAAAATAAAACCGGATCCTTTTTAATTTCGCAATAAACTAAAGGTCCTTTTTGCTATGGTGTATTTGTCATATGAATTCATAGCTAAGACAGCCAAGACAGGTAGGTTAAGATCTGTTTTTGTAAATAGTTTCATCTGGTTTGTGTCAACATAGCTAAGACAGGACATCGCCTGTCGTAGCGGTTGTATTCTCTTGGGCCTGTCGGGTCAACTAGTTAATAAATAAAGTGTAATTTATCACCAGTTCGTATAATAATATGTGTCGTGTTGTGGTAGTAACGTCCCTCTGAGCATCTCGATCGCGGTGCCGCTGATCACGGCGCTGTACGTGTTCATGAACGTGGCTTACATGGCGGTGCTCAGCTTCGCGGAGATGGCATCGGTGCCCGCTGTCGCTGTCGCATTCGGAGCCAGGTACTAAATTATTTTCTTTGTGTTATTAGTATGAAGCAATATCCAATCCCAATGGTCTGTACCAATGAGATATTCTAACTTAAGTGCAGTGATTAGCCACACCACGAGCTTTACGGTGAAGGAAAACATCGTGAGGAAACCTGCATACGTCTGAGACGTAATTCAAGGACGAACGTAGTGTCTTAAGCGAATTGATTTGATTTGATTTGGCGTGAAAATATATATATATACTTAGAATGTTAGCAAGCTTTGGGGCTTATTCCATTACACTCCCACTCGCATGATTTCGACTCGCATTTGCCATAAATATAACATGTATATGTCACCGGAAGATACCAAGAACCGCAAATTTATACATTTCCTAGGAAATTTATCAACCTTCGTTGGATTCTAAACGAGAGATTAATTCTATTAATTTACGCCCACATTTTCGCAAATTAATAAACTTACCGAATAGAAATAACAACCAACGTCTTCTAACCTATCACGGCCATGTCGGACTACAATGTTACAAACGGTGAACGTAAATTAATACAATTAATCTCTCGTTTAGAATCCTATGAAGGTTGATAAATTTCCTAGAATTTCCTAGGAAATTTATAAATTTGCGGTTCTTGTTATCTTCCGGTGACATATTTAAGAGGATATATTTAATTGCAAATCTTTATTCATATGAATCTATCACATCATTGTATACGCTAAGATTATTATATCTTTATAAATGTATGTGGTTTTTCTCAGGGTACTAGGGCCAGCCGGCTTTTTGATACCGCTTGGAGTTGCCATCGCTACGTTCGGCTGCGCTATGAGTGTACAGTTCGGTGTTACCAGGTAAGAAACAATGATTTAAAAGGACCCAAAATTTACAAAAAAAATAGTTCCCCCAAAATGTAAAAAATGTTGTGACTATTTTGAGATATTATACAAATTTTAACACAAGAATTTGGTCCTTCGAGCAGAATGTTACTTTTGTCGCTTTTCGCAGGGTATGCTACACAGCCGCTCGTGGTGGTCACATGCTAGAAGTATTATCGTACGTGAATGTCAAAAGGCTCACTCCGGCGCCAGCGGTCGCTTTTCAAGTAATTTTATAAGGATTTTTTATTTTGTATTTTATAAATATATATTTCCGCGAATAACTCCTGATTCTATTAAATATATTAAAACGACTTGTAGACGATGCATCGCATCCATAACTGCGGCGTCGGTGCAAGAATACATTTTATTTATTCTCAGTGTTGTTCAATTGTCTATGGTGGTAAATTAGATCTTCTAAGCCTTTATTGAGCATACATGTTTTTTATTTTATTTGATTTGCCTAATGTGTCTTCCGTTCCGAAAACAGCTCTACTTAATTCCCGCCAAAAACTAAAGATTTTTGTCTGTTACCGCAACTATAAGAGTTATTTAATGGTTTTTTTTTGTTGCAGGCAATCCTCACATCAATATTCATCTTAGTGGGCAACATAACAACCCTAATAGAGTTCGCGAGTTGGTTTTTATGGTTTTTCTACGGACTCGCCATGGTAGCTCTATTGGTGCTGCGGAAGACACAAGCTACGAAACCCCGCCCCTATAGGGTCCCGACACCAGTGCCGTGCTTTGTGTTGCTAATGGGAATATTTCTGTCAGTGCTGCCAATAATACACGACCCGTCGATAAAATATTTAATGGCGATCGGGTTCATAGTCCTTGGTGTGGCAGTTTATACTCTGTTTGTATATTATAAGAAGACGCCTACCGCACTTCTGAGTGAGTATTTTACAAGCCGTGTTGTGTGTGTACGTGTGTAATCAAATCCAGCAAGTTAAATTTTACTTCTCAGTTTCCGATTGAGCTGAAATTTGGCACTCACGTTTCGTTCCAGTGACAATGCACGATTACCTAAATTCCGTCATTTTTAATCCAATATGGCGGACGTCATACAATGGAGATTCATAAATACACAGTAACCCCTATGATATGGGTATCACATACAAGAGCTTGATAAGCAAAGCATTTTTTTTTATTAACAATAATAAGGTTGTGTTAAAAAAATTAAGTGTCTTTTACCTGACTCCTAAAGAGTATGAATATTTCACTGGCCAATACAACTTTATGAATTATGATGACTTCATGCGCTTAGGAATAGGACTTACAGCCTTATCTTACATACTAATATTATTAAGGAAAAAGTTCAAACTACCCAACCGATTTTAAAATAATTTTAACTGTAGAATGCCGTATTATCACCGGGTTATTTAACAGACTCTATTACTACACGGTAAAAAAGCTAGTGACAATATAACCTATGCTACTACTGGATCATTTTATAAGGAGTGAAAGAATATTTCAGAATTGTTTCAGTAGTTCCAGAGATTGTAAACATTATAAAAATAGTGTGTTTTATGTACCAGTATAATTTTTTTCTCTTTTCCAGGAAGGGTCACATTCCTGACGCAAGTACTTTTCGAAAGTGTACCGCCAAGCAGCCATCAAGACTGAGTTTTGTACTACGATAGCAATAAATAAAGTCATATCGTCTTTATCTGTAAATATAGTACAAAAGACGAGCAACAATAAATAATATTCCAAGTACAATTTAAATTTGTTTAATTCTCCTTTCAAAGTCCTTTCACTATTAGGGTCGCGTACTTCTACTTGTTCCTAGCTGTTGCAGTCAATCCTCTTCGAGAACTATTTAGCCATTGACGAGTGTTAGAGAATAATCAAGTTTCTCAATAGTCTGTTATGCCTAGTATCATGACTAATGCATAATGGAGTTTCTGGAGACAATCCATGGCAGTTGCATTATTCTGAGATGCAATTACTGTAGCCACAGAATAGTAAAATTTCAATATTTTTAAGAGGCTCCTCTCTATATCCCCGCACATGAGATAGAGATAGCAAGAATTTTAGTCGTGTCAAATTAGTTCGGTTTAGTGATTTTGTACAACAGAATCGACAACATTTTATATTGAATATTAAATGTAGCACAGAATCTCAGAGTAGATAATATACAGAATCAGATTATCATCCCAACACTATCAATATTGTCGTTGTCTATTTTAGTGTCCATGTTAGCGCCATGTTTATTACATACATTACTTTGTCTGTGGTCTATTTCTAAATTTACGAGCTTGTTTGGAGTGTTAGAAGAAGAAAAGTCGGCTATTATTTTTGAGGTTTAGGTGGATGTATACATTTGAAATAAATATCCCTGGATCATGGCGTACCATTACGTCGTCACAGCCCAAAAACCTACAGCGGTCACAGCATGCGTTACCGGTAAGTACAAATAAAATGACTTCTTATAATTCTTTCGTAGAGGTTATGTATTTATAGATGACAATCTATAATAATCGATAAATGCTGTATCTTTTCTTATATTCGCATTGAAATACGTTCAGGCCTTTATAAATTCAAAATGTAAATTTTAAAACAGCTGCGTGACAGAATTTCTTGCTGTAAATTCCAATAAATGTTCGCTGGTCCTCTTGTCACGCGTTCATTACAATTACAATAATAAACAAACAAATGGGCGGTCAAAGAATTCGGCAGTTAATTCTAATCAAATATTGGGTATTAGAATTGCGACAATCTGTACATTGTAGGGCATATTGATCATGCTTTCAGTCAAATCTGATAATGTATTGTAAACATCTTTTCAAGGTTTCAACTATGTAGGTAATATTTGGATAGAATTATTGTGTAACAATTTTCCTGTTGCTCATCTGTAATCTGTAGGGGTGATTTCGTGAAGGGACGGAAGTGTGAAATAGGAAGCTAGGGTAGCGCACACTATTCCAATAAGCGCGCGCGGTTGTAGGGTTGCCGTCAGATGTCTGATGTTTCATATTATATGTAACTACCTTAAGGCTTGCTCGTTCTTTACATATGTCTAATAATGCCTCCCCCAGAGGGGCAGAGGTATGTCAACGGTCAACAGTCCCTTATCATTGAGGATGTATCAAGTTCTAATTTGAGTAGTGGTGAGCCCATTGCCATGTAGAATTGCAGTAAAGTATATATTTATATGCCTCAGGTCACTACTTTTGATAATATTAATGTAAACAGAAACCCTCTGAAACTAATGTGCTCACAACTAGCTAGCAAAAATGCTAGACAACAATACTTGAAACCTGTGTACATTTACAAATTGTTGCTCATGATGGCTTGTGGGTACCACCACTGTGTGCAATATTCTGCTATCTATTGGTAAAATTTGTATTTTTAAACATTATGTACATACTTTGATTGAAGGTTGTTTTCATAATATTGATGTTGGAAAGGAAAAACAAATGAAGCGCCACTTGGCCAATTGTTCAGCAGTGCTGGTCAAAGTTTAAAATTTCAATAAAATGATTATATCTTTTTTATTTAATAATGGATTATATGAAATATATGAGTTTCCAATTGGTGTCTAACCTTAACTGATAAATAGAGTATCCAAAACTCTCTGCATATAAAACTCATTTTCAACCAAAGTGGCATTTCATTTCTTCTTATTTTCCACCATCAATACATTGGTAAATAGCATTTAAAAATTTTAATGGATTAAAAAATTGCAAATATATAATTATTTCCAGGCAATTTCACATCCCCGACAGACCTGAACCTGTTGGTAGCCAAGGTATCCCGTCTGGAGATGTACCTGGTGACCCCTGAGGGCCTTCGCCCTATGAAGGAGGTGGGGCTCTATGGGAGGGTTGCCAAAATGAAGCTCTTTAGGCCTCCAGTAAGTATTTACTATATTGGTATTTAATTTCATTGATATCTGCACTAAAGTTATGGTATAGTTAATATTAGTTACTGAATTAGAAATCTATTTTGAGGCAACATCTTTTTTCAATTTATTGACATCTGCGAATAAGCAAAAAAAAAAAAAAACGCCTGCAACCAGTCACAACTTGCTTTTAACAGGTGTTGATGATGATTATATGGATACTCAGCCATTAATAATATGTTTTTAAATTTCAGAACGAAAATAAAGATCTCATTTTCATACTAACAGTAAGGTACAATGCAATGATACTTGAATGGCGTACCGGAGCGAATGGAGAACTTGAAGTAGTGACAAGAGCACATGGCAATGTGTCAGACCGTATTGGCAAGCCTTCAGAGAATGGTATCCTGGTTGTGATAGACCCACAGGCACGCGTCATTGGTCTAAGGCTGTATGATGGATTATTTAAGATTATACCTCTAGATAAGGATTCGACAGAACTGAAAGCTGCTAGTTTAAGGTATATTACAGATATATAGCTTGTGAACATTTCTTTCTTTATTAAGCGGGCTACACCTTCAGTTTTAACTGCACAGTTTTAACGGTACAGTTGAACTGTGCAGTTAAATCATATGTGTGTAGGCAAAGCTGACAACTGTGCAGTTGAACTGACGATCGTGATCGAACGTGTGTAGGCGTGTGTACATACCAGGGGCGTCAGTTATAACTGCACAGTTCGAATCTACAGTTAAAACTGAAGGTGTTTAGTAATACAGTTAGCTCGTGACCACGGCCGATGCAACTTGGTCTAATCGTTTTCATGTCAATAATAGTGTTGTTTAGATCGCGAAAGTTAGAAATTTTTATTTGTTTCTTTATCGAAAGCCAAATGTCCCCACTTAATTTTTAATGATTTTGTTCCAGATTAGAAGAGTTGAATGTTTATGATGTAGAATTCCTGCATGGTTGCTCCAACCCTACATTAATATTGATTCATCAAGATATCAATGGCAGGCACATTAAGGTAAATACAAATAATTATTAATACTATATAAAGGTCAGAACTACTGCTACTATTAAATATTTCCCATTGAATAGTAACCTCATTGCAATCACAGCCAACCCTAGGGTAAAGCGACAGGAGTGGCCGCTCTAGGCGCCAGGTGACAAGTGACGCCAAAATGAGTTTTTTTATTAAGTAATAGACTTAAGCAGACGCTTTATCATTATTAGAACATAAATCTGGGCAAATGCATGAACCGAAACCGCACAGATATTGAACCTGGGTGTAATACAATAAAAAAAAATATGCAATTATGTATGTTTGATGAAAATTATTTGTATATTCTGTCAGATTTCTGTGTAATATTATTTATTTATCTATTGAATTATCTTTTTTCAGACACACGAGATAAATTTGCGTGACAAGGAGTTCATGAAAGTGGCGTGGAAGCAGGACAATGTTGAAACTGAAGCGTCTATACTGATACCTGTACCCAGTCCGCTTGGTGAGCATCTGATCACTTAAACTGACAATAGACATCTTTTATCTTGACCCTACCCTACTATAATATCCAGTCGGTTTGCTTTGGTTAACCAAAGTTATTAGTCACATTTCTATCAATAAATTATGAATTGGGATGCTTCAATGCTGCATGATTCATAAATGTTTATGAATTTATTTTCAGGTGGTGCCATAGTGATAGGCCAGGAATGCATAGTGTATCATGATGGACAAAGCTATGTGGCCGTTGCCCCACCACAGATTAAGGTATTGTGGAAATAAATCACAACACCTTCTCATATAACACTTAAAGGCCAGAAGCTTGTATAAACACTTTCTGAAAGGAAATCTGCTTACCACTGACCTGGTGTGATGATATGTAATGGTCTGTGTAACTTATCTTTTGATTCAGCTAAGCGGGAGAAGTCACTTGTGTCTCAGCACTTTACGCTCAAGGACGCGCACATTTATATCAATCTCCATCACTTTAGTTACTCAGACTACGATAGATATATACAACGAGAGAGAGAGAGAGAGAGATAACTAGAAAGAGTGAGAGAGACATTTGTCACATTGAGACACGTTGTGCAGTTGAACTGACGATCTAGTCAGTTCAACTGCACAGTTGTCAGTTTTGCCTACACACATACGATTTAACTGCACAGTTAAAACTGAGAGTGTGTGGCCCGCTTAACAGAGGTTGAATGTGTTGTCAGCTGACGGCGATCAACTGCTACTGCCGCGTGGACACGCGCGGGCTGCGCTACCTGCTCGGCAACATCGCGGGCCGCCTGTTCATGCTGCTGCTGGAGCTGGCCGAGCGCGCCGACGGCACGCACGTCGTCAAGGACCTCAAGGTCGAGCTACTCGGTACGGACCTCCACAGGATACAGGCACTGCCGCTATCCTCCACCCACACCAGCCCAACCCTAAACTTAGGGTCTTCAACGCGCGAGTGATACCCCTGGTGTTGCATAGGTTATGGTAACCGCTTACCATCAGGCGGGAAACCTGGGGGGAAGTGTGAAGCATATTAATTTTTACTCTAAAGATGGCTAGTTTGAAGCAAGGTGTGTGATTATAAGCAGAGTAGTGTTATTGGACTGAACTTGTCTGTATAGTTGGGAAAGGCTGGGGATGCAACGTGGACATTTCAACCACAGTGGGTTAGCCCAGCTTGTGATGTGTTTGCGTGTCGCGACTGGCAGGCGAGATCCCGATCCCGGAGTGCATGACGTACCTGGACAACGGCGTGGTGTTCGTGGGGTCGCGGCTGGGGGACTCGGCGCTGGTGCGGCTGGCGGCCGCGAGGGATGAGGCCGCCGCCTACGTCAGGCCCATGGAGGCCTTCACCAGCCTCGCGCCCGTCGTCGACATGTGCCTCGTCGACCTCGAGCGGCAGGGGCAGAACCAACTTATCACCTGCTCCGGTCAGTACACTACCAACCTGCCATCATCATCATTAGCATCATAAAATAAAAATCATTGATGCTCGTTATTTGTGATGATGGGCTGAAAATCGGTTATCTAGTTACAGAAATCCTACACCGTATATAACATTAAATACACTTTACCTGTTCGATGACACCTTGTACTACATTCATTTGCAGATGGCCATGTAGTTAAGGCGACTTCAACTCAAGAGTGATCTCACATCTTACTATGTAATATGATCAATGCGAAAGTTTGTTTGTGTTAATACCCTCTTCACGCCTCAACGGCCGAATGGATTTGCATGAAATTTGCAAAGTAGGTAGCTTATATGCTGGATTAACATATAAGATTAAGAAAAACCTTTTCAAGTTACTTTAATTTTGTAGAAGATTAAAAACTAGCCCAGCTAGTATTAAAATAATTTGAGTTTTAATATCGTTTCCACAGGTGCGTTCAAAATGGGTTCCCTTCGGATAATCCGCAACGGCATCGGTATACAGGAGCAGGCGTCCATCGACCTCCCCGGCATCAAGGGCATGTGGGCGCTGACGCTGGCTGAAGGCTCGCAGTACCACGATACTCTCGTGCTGGCATTCGTTGGACAGACCAGGTATGCTGGTAGAATAACAGACCAAACATAATACCATAATTACCTTGGGGTTCTCGATACATCTAATTACATGGGAAATACATATTTAACGCGTGCAAGCAACAAATTTAATTAAGTACTTCAAATCGTGACATTCAACGTGCACAGAGCGAATACATTATACTGTAGACAATATTATTAAAATAACATAAGATGTAATGAAGGCGTTGCCTTGTATAGGCACGCCTTCATTCAGGTGCTTTAGTGTAAACAGATTATAATTACCTGTAATGTTACGTATAAGTGAGAACCTTTAATTGGCTTTATGTTAACAATCCTTTGCTTATGTCATACTAAGTTAGCTGTTGGTTTTCCAATAAATAAATAAACAAACACATTTTATATGATGAAATAAAAGTTTTTAAATCAACACATGTACTAATTAATAGGCTATTTTGTAACAGCCTAGTGCAGTTCCATCATAACCCGATTAATGTGAGCAGGAAGACTATCCAATTACTTTCGCCTTCGTATTCGTATCGCTTTCGACTATTTTTGTATGGCGAAAAGTAGAAGTTCGTAGTCGAAAGATGTTTCTATCTATATGAACGTTTACCTTTTGCTAGAGTTCTCACGCTGAGCGGCGAGGAAGTGGAGGAAACAGAAATCAAGGGCTTCGTGTCCGACCGGCAGACGTTCTTCACTGGCAACGTGTGCCACAACCAACTGGTCCAAGTGAGTTGTACCATCAAATTGTCCAGGAGCTCTGGAGACCCTACTTCCTTCGGGAACACAACACTACATTAGTGATCTGTAAGTTGGCCAAAGTCAGCCAGCTCCTATTTAGTACGGAAAGTTCCCTTGCGACAATACTACTGCGTGTCCCACCAATGCTATATATGTGTTAACGTCGTATGTGGAGGCGGTACACCTAAAAAGTTTAAGAAACACTGATCTGCAGGAAAAATGCATTTTGCACGCCTGGCGACTTGGACGCACGCATTCCAGAATTAATGGGCGTGTATTTACGGACAATTGTGTAATAAATTGAAGGACGCGTATACCGCTGTTTCAAGATGAATATATGTATGTGCAGGTGACGGACGAGGGTATCCGTCTGATCGCGCGCGGGCCGGACGGCGGCTGGGCGCTGGTGGCGGAGTGGGCCGTGGGCGGCGCGCGCGGCGTGTCCGTCGTGGCCAGCGGCGCGGACCGCGTCGTGTGCGCCGCCGGGCCCCGCCTCTACCAGCTGCACATCCGACACGCCGCGCTGCACCTCGCGCAGTCAGTACCCTCCACACACACTGCCCCGCCTCTACCAGCTGCACATCCGACACGCCGCGCTGCACCTCGCGCAGTCAGTACCCTCCACACACACTGCCCCGCCTCTACCAGCTGCACATCCGACACGCCGCGCTGCACCTCGCGCAGTCAGTACCCTCCACACACACTGCCCCGCCTCTACCAGCTGCACATCCGACACGCCGCGCTGCACCTCGCGCAGTCAGTACCCTCCACACACACTGCCCCGCCTCTACCAGCTGCACATCCGACACGCCGCGCTGCACCTCGCGCAGTCAGTACCCTCCACACACACTGCCCCGCCTCTACCAGCTGCACATCCGACACGCCGCGCTGCACCTCGCGCAGTCAGTACCCTCCACACACACTGCCCCGCCTCTACCAGCTGCACATCCGACACGCCGCGCTGCACCTCGCGCAGTCAGTACCCTCAACACACTCCCCCCCTCTACCAAGTACACATCCTGCCACCAGTACTGTGTCCCCCACGGGTGTTGTACAGTATTGTTCGTCGTGTGTCGACAGCACGGTGTGTATGGAGGAGGAGGTGGCGTGCCTGGACGTGGGCGGCGGCGAGGGGGACGCGGCGCTGCTGGGCGTGGGGCTCTGGACCGACATCTCCGTACGCGTGCTGCGCCTCAGCGACATGACGCCACTACACACAGAGAAGCTCTCCGGAGGTAACTACATACAGCAAACACCACATACATATTTTATTATTAACTTATTTATTTTTGTTTATTAGAATACCAACAGCTAACTTAGCATGACATAACTACTGGATCGACTATCGCGGGATGATCTCTACACACACACTGTATATGTGTGTGTGTGTGTAGAGATCATCCCGCGCTCGCTGTTGATCTGCGTGCTGGAGGGGCAGTGGTACCTGGTGTACATAGAGCCATTTAAAAGTTCACTTTTAATATATCTTCACGCCTTCCCACATGGATCGCTAAGATGTAGGCAGAGGTGTCACAATACAACACACACTATTAACCGAAGATAATTTGGTGCCAACGTGACATATGGTGAGTACGTCGCCGTCTCTTAGGCACTACATACGACCTTGAATTTCGTTTCAGACGTATGCAAATGTCCTGACGATGTTTTCCTTCACTGTAAAGCTCGTTCATTAGCGTATGTGAGCGTACCCAGTTTTTGATCTATGGGGAGGCAAATCAGAAAATTCCTCCAGTAATAAATGGATAATAGTAGAATTCTAAGCTGCCCCTCCTCTACGTACGCGTATGTTTGACTTTGGGAACATAACCGACACGAACGATCACAGATGTTAGCTTGTGCCTAATCTCTAACATCTCTATCACTACACTACAGTGATGATGTGTGTGTACGCTACAATGCGAACGTTCTCTAGAGTGTTCATGCCAGTGTGTGTGTGTGTGTGTAGAAATCATCCCGCGCTCGCTGTTGATCTGCGTGCTGGAGGGGCAGTGGTATCTGCTGTGTGCTCTGGGCGACGGGTCCATGTTCTACTTCACGCTGGACCCGGCCAGCGGCGCGCTGAGCAACCGCCGCAAGGTCACCCTCGGCACGCAACCCACCGTGCTCAGAAGCTTCAGGTCACCCAAACATCGTACACACTATATTCTCCTCCGCCTCCTTCTTTTTCTTCTTCCTATCTATGGCAATCAATCCTCTTCAAGGACAATTCTTGCCAGTGTCGACTGTCAGAGAATTATCAAGTTTTTTAATGGTTATGTATGTTGCATTAAATGTCTAGTATAATTTTTGAATAATTCTCCGCAAGAACACAACTTCATATTAGAGTAGCGATATTAATAAAATATATTTTTTTAATATAAGCTTTTAAAGTGGTTCGAGTACTTTCATTCGAAACCCATATCATAGGGTTTAGTGTGGAAATGACAAATCGCCATTTTGAAATCCGCCATGTAAGATAAAAATTGGCATTAAGGTAAGCTTGGATTGTTACGGGAACCAAATGTGTGATGCCAAATTTCAGCTCAATTGGACACTAGGAAGTGGGTCTAATTTAACTTTCAAATTTAGCAAGATTGGATAACACACACCAGACAGATGAAACTAAATTAAAAGTTGTAAAAATATAAGGTATTTTTCATCTCTTTCTATTTCACTATGAGTGAGCAGCGCGTAACGTGACTTTTCTACCTGCACGCCTACATGCTACAGCCGCTACGTTGTACCTGTTTATAGGAATATGTGCCTTATTGTGTACACAGGTCGCTGTCGACGACAAACATATTCGCGTGCTCGGACCGGCCCACGGTGATATTCTCGTCCAACCACAAGCTGGTGTTCTCCAACGTGAACCTCAAGGAGGTCACACACATGTGTTCGCTCAACGCACAGGCGTATCCCGACAGGTGAGAATAAAAAAAAATCTTTAAGCCTACTAACTGAGCTCCTAGCACCTATAATTCGAGAAGTATCGGTAGCCCTAGCAACAACAATTTACGACTACCTATTCCTATCGCTTTCGACTAATTTTGTATGGGAAAATGAACAGCGCTGCGCCGGTGAAAAGCAGAACTAAACCTGACTGCGAAAATTTTGACATTTCGTGAGTTACGTTTTTCAATACGTAGTCGTAAGTTACTCTTGCTCGGCCTACCGTATCGTTAACGTAAACATTTCCATTGTTACCTGTGTTTGTTTATGTATGTCCGGAATTTAAATAGAAAAAAACCCTGGTATAACAACTATAGTGTATCAGGATGTGACCCGGGTCTCGTGGCAGGCATTCGAGGACTCGACTCGCTGTATCACTACTGCGCTACTACTTCACGAATCACGATATATTTCAATCGCTTGTTTTGCACGAACCGGAGGTAAAATTGAGTTTCATAACTGCCTATGATACTAATATTTACGATTATTATCTTAAAAATATATTGATGGCTATTTTCTATCAAAATACACTACGAGGTCGGTGTTATTTTGACGCATACAGGTACATCTCAAGTAATTTGTGTTCACCTTAAATCTTGTTAAATGAAATGGGTTTAAACAAGACCCAGCACGGGTATTTGACCTCGATAAGACATCTAGCCTGCCAACTAAACCGATTCCCTATTTCAGCTTAGCTCTAGCGACTGACAGCACGGTGACCATCGGCACGATCGATGAAATACAGAAGCTCCACATCAGAACAGTTCCTCTTGGGGAGACGCCGCGCAGGATTGCCTACCAGGAAGCCTCACAGGTTAGATATTGAGAGCTCTGTAGGGCTAGCATGAATCATTTGCGACTACGTTAAACGTGCCTTCGACTATGTTTGTATTGGAAAAAGAACAGCGCTGCGGCGGTGAAAAGTGGAACTAAAAATTAGTATGGCAATTTTGATATTTCGTGAGTTACATTTTCGAATACGTTGTTGAAAAAGTTCATGCTACCTTCATGGTACCTTCATGCACTGAAGCCAAATCGTTCGCTTAGTTAGAACAAAGTTCAAACTGTTGCACCGATTTGTTTATTTTTTCGTACTTGTAGTGAAAGCAAAGTGTTACACACGGCGCTAAAACCCATTGTTACTCGGTTTGTATTTACTCCCTCGCATACATTGGGTGAGTTTAGCCCCTTGTATAAGGATGTAGTATGATTGTGTGTGTGTGTGTGTGTGTGTGTCAGTCGTTCGGCGTGATCACGATGCGCGTGGACCGCGTGGAGTGGGGCGGCGCGTGCGCGGCGCGCGGCTCGGCGTCCACGGACGCGCCGTCCGTCAGCGGCGCGCCGCCGCAGCCGCCCAAGCACGCGCCCAACGCGCAGGACTACGAGATACACAACCTGCTGCTGCTCGACCATCACACCTTCGAAGGTACCGTACACACTACATACCGAGCTTTGGACTTAGCGCGAAAATCTCATCAAAAAAACATTTATTCCGTTTACGCCCTAATAAGGCACTTACGCCGGTCTAAATTACCACCGGTTCGGAAATAGCCACCTGAGTAGAACTGGCAAGAAACTCAGGTGCTCTGTCTTTTTTTTCATGTATCAATCATGATATTACAATTTGTAACAAAATTCTTCTAGACATTAGTAGGTATTTACAAATATCAAAATGAAATCTACCAAATTTGTTTTGTCTCTGCTTTCTTAATATTTTTTTAAACTATTTCAATTACTAGGAGCGGGGAGCCACTTATACAAAGTGAATCTATATATTCCATTTTTAATAACCTTTACATAATCATTAATAATAAAAATGGATATTTATAATTTCCCTATGATATGGGTATCAAATTACCGAATAGTATATATAAAAAAAAAACTTAATCACATGAAAACGGATCTTATACGCGATATTAAATTGTTTATTTACTTATCGGCGTTTCGTAAGACTCGTTTCGATATCATTAATATGTGTTTAAATCGTGAAAGTTAGAAGAAGAGTAAAAATGATATGTGTTTTAAGTGAGTTGTCCCCCCAGTGCTGCACGCGCACCAGCTGATGGCGAGCGAGTGCGCCTTGTCCATAGTGTCGTGTCGGCTGGGCGACGACCCCAACCACTACTACGCCGTCGGCACGGCGCTGCTTAACCCAGAGGAGTCAGAACCCAAACAGGTCACTATACCACCACTAACCTAACTATTACAAAACAATGTGTGCACTAAAATTAAAGAGAGAGAGGGTGATTTGGGATTTCCCGTAGGTTATCCCATTTAAATTGGAGCCGCCCGACTGGGGACTGTTTCTCCACGTTACAGAAGACCGCAGTGAAATAACACTACTTGATGTAGTGTTGTGTTTCTGTGGCAAGTAAGGTTGCCAGTGCTCCACGAGGATACGCTGGGCTAGTAGTAATGCTGCTAGCACAGTGAGTCCTCATCAACAACATGGTTGGCAACGCGTTAGTGATACCCCTGGTATTGCTAGCGGCTATAGGCTACGGTGACTGCTTACCATCAGGTGGGCCGTATGCTTGTGTGCACCTTAGTGCTATAAAAAGAAGTAAAGCCCCCCCCGTCGAAACGAAGTTGCTTACTAATACTGAAAAGCAAATTTTATATTTTACTAGCTGTTACCCGTGACCTCGTCTGTTTTTGTTTAAAGACAAATTATGTACTTCCCTAGGATATAATCCATCTACTAGTCAAAATTTATTACGATCGGTTCAGCAGTTTAGTCCTGAAAAGACAGCAAAAAAACGGAGTGACTTTCGCATTAATAATATTAGTAAGGATTTGGAAAGAGTAATTGCTTAATTTCTGATAGATTCTGATAATTTTAAAGTACTTATTTGAAAAGTCTAATCAAATAAATATAATTTTGAGTTTGATGCTTAATTATTTTTTTATACCACTAAGGTGGCAAACAAGCATACGGCCCGCCTGATGGTAAGCGGTTACCGCAGCCTATGGACGCTTGCAACACCAGGGGTATCACTCGCGCGTTGCCGACCCTAAAACCCTTACATATTTTGTAACATTTTCTTATTTTTATTTTAATACTCATTTTTTTTGTGTTTGTCATGTACCTACAGGGTAGAATATTGTTATTCCACTGGTCGGAAGGCAAGCTGCTGCAAGTGGCCGAGAAGGAAATTAAAGGCGGGTGCTACACTCTAGTCGAGTTCAACGGGAAGCTGCTCGCCTCTATCAACAGTACCGTAAGTAACGTTCACTTGGCGAATGATTGATGCGAACATTTTGACAAAAGTAGTTGAAACCGCCATTTTTGTACCACTAAGGTGGCAAACAAGCATACGGCCCGCCTGGTGGTAAGCGGTTACCGCAGCCTATGGACGCTTGCAACACCAGGGGTATCACTCGCGCGCTGACGACCCTGTTGCTGCTACCTACGTCAAACTGACGTCAGAATCGTGCGACCGTCATCTACATCTACACTTATATTATAAAGAGGAAAGATTTGTATTTTTGTGGGTTTGTATTGAATAGGCTCCGAAACTACTGGACCGATTTCAAAAAATCTTTCACCGTTAGAAATCTAAATTATCCCTGAGTAACATAGGCTATATATTATACTAGCTGCCCGCCCCGGCTTCGCACGGGTAGACACAATATATGATAAATGTCTACCCGTGCGAAGCCGGGACGGGCCGCTAGTACGGAATAAGCTTACAGATATACAGCAGTTTGATGAATTGTTTTTTTTTTCGTGATTCTAAAAGTCACGTAAATTTACGCAACAACAACACTACACTTATGAAGCGCGATCATTACTGAAATACAATTTATGTGATGTGAAAGCATCGACTGAAGGGCGCCGTACGACAATCTCATAATAGCACCGTGATCATGGACTAGGGTCACTAGGGCCGGCGCTGCTGCTTATTATTACATTATTGCGCATGCGATTGTCTTTTAAATTTTAATATATGTGTCAACTTTAGTGAGGGATGGCGGTATAAAACCTGACCCTATTCTAGGTAAGACTATTTGAATGGACGTCAGAAAAGGAATTGAGGCTGGAATGCAGCCACTTCAACAACATAGTAGCGCTGTACTTGAAGGTGAAGGGAGACTTCATACTGGTCGGTGACCTCATGAGGTCAATGTCCTTGCTGCAGTACAAACAAGTGAGTGAGTTTGTTTTTATATATAGATTAACTAAGTCATTGACGGTATTTTGTTAGTATATATCTTCACGCCTCCCCATAAGGGTCCCCGAAGGGGTAGGCAGAGGTGTTGCAACATCCACTTTCCACCGATATGATATGGTTGCACAGGCATGGGTGCCAACGTAACAGGTGGTGTGTCAGTCGCCGTCTCTTAGGCACTGCATACGTCCTTGAATTTTATTTTGCTAGACATGAATATAATAGCGTTTAAGCTTGTAAGCACGGGAAAGTATTTATTAATCTATCAGATCTCTGGTACCAGTACTACAAGCTTTCGCTTAGTTTGGGCCCGGCTCTTCATGATAACGTCCGGCCATTCATACGCGGGTGAAGTCGCAGGAAAAAAACTAGTGTTTAATAAATATTAATATCCGCTAAGCAACAATTTACTATTATTCATAACTAGCTGTTCCGACAGATGTTGTCTTGTCTTAGCTATGAATTCATGTCAAATACACCATAGAAAAAAGGACCTTGAGTTTATTCCGAAATTAAAAAATGTTCCAGTTTTCTTTTATAAAAACATTTTCATAAGAAGCTTCTGAGAATATCAAACACAAAAAACACTTGCTATATCGGTGTAGCCTTCACGCCTGATGCCGTGATCAAGAGAAATAGAGATTCATTTTTGTAAATATAGATTTTCAAAATTAATTGAATGTTTATATATCACTTGCGGCTTAGTCACAGTAGTAAAATCATAAAAAAACTTAGGCTCAGAAAAGGCACTTATGAAGGTCTAAATTACGACCGGTTCTCTACTCTTCAACAGATGGAAGGTAGCTTCGAAGAAATAGCCCGCGACTACAGTCCCAACTGGATGACTGCGGTGGAGATCCTCGACGACGACACGTTCCTCGGCGCAGAGAACAGTTTCAACCTGTTCGTATGTCAGAAGGACAGGTAAGGTATTCTATACCACCTGCCACAAATCGCCCCTCAAACTAGGTCACGTGACCATGGAACTGACGTCATTAAAATAATGAAATATTGATATATTTCTTTTGTTTTCGAAGGGCCACTAACGGTCCTAGAAAACTGTAAAATATTATTTTCTTAATTAGATTCGTAACAAAGTATGGCTACTGCTTAGTGTAATATTCAGGTGGTGTGTGTGTTCAGTGCAGCAATGGTTGTAATACTCTGGTGGTTTGTGTGTGTGTGTGTGTGTACATGGGCCAGTTCCACCTGGGCGACATGGTGAACGTGATGTGTGTGTGTGTAGTGCGGCGACGACGGACGAGGAGCGGCAGCAGATGTCGTACATGGGCCAGTTCCACCTGGGCGACATGGTGAACGTGATGCGGCGCGGCTCGCTGCTGGGCCAGCACGCGGCCGCCGCGGACTCCGCCGCGCCCGTCGCGCACCCCGTGCTCGTCGCCACCGTGCACGGCGCCATATGTACGGACACCAACACACACACAACATACACCCACACTACATTCACTCCAACAGACCGCTGGTCTAATGTGCTAGGGGTCGTTGTGCCAATACTGAAACGTCTATCAAATCTGATTCCATATTAATTTCGAATGGCCTCCGATTTTACATGAGACATTAGATATTGTAAGATATTAGCCACTAAGGTGGCACACAAGCATACGGCCCACCTGATGGTAAAGTCACCGTAGCCTATAGCCGCTAGCAATACCAGGGGGTATCACTACGGGGTGCCAACCATGTTGTTGATGAGGACTCACTGTGCTAGCAGCATTACTACTAGCGAAACGTATCCTTTTGGAGCACTGGCAACCTTACCGCAGAAACACAAAACTACATCAAAGTAGTATCATGTGACTGAGATTCTGTAATGTGGAGGTACAGTCCCCAGCTGGTTATAATGGGAAAACCTACGGAAGATATCAATTCGCCCTACCTCTTTTTAAGCTCATTTCAAAAACTTTGGTACAGACCATTGCACCTGGGCCCATCAGATGACAGGCGGTTACTTCAACCACAAGGCCACCATTGTATTCGACCCTTAGCCTAAACAGAAACTAATAGAACCCCATTCATATGGCAGGTCTAGTAGTCCAACTGAAGCAAGAGCTGTACGAATTCCTCCACCAACTAGAGGAGAGGTTGACCCACACTATAAAGTCTGTGGGCAAGATCCCGCACGCCTTCTGGCGGTCCTTCAACACTGACATCAAGACGGAGCCCGCGGAGGGCTTCATCGACGGGGACCTCATCGAGAGCTTCCTGGACCTCTCTAGGGATATGCAAAAGGAGACCGTAACCGGCTTGCAGGTAACTTCATTTCGTATACAACTAAGGTGGCACATAAACATACGCTGATGGTAAGCAGTCGCCGTAGCCTATAGCTGCTATCAATACCAGGGATATTACTGACGAGTTGCCAACCCTGTTGTTGATGAGGAGTCACTGTGCTAGCAGCAATACTACTTGTCCATCGTATCCTCGTGGAGCACTGGCAACCTTACTTACCTCAGAAACACAACACTACATCAAGTAGTGTTATTTCACTGCGGTCTTCTGTAAGGCGGAGGTACAGTACCCCGTCGGGCGGCTCAAAATTTAAATGGGAAAACCCACGGGAAATCCCGTATCGCCCTACCTCTCAAAAATATACCTAATTTAGGAATCAATAGCTGGAATAATGCATATTCGGGTGACGTTCTTGTCTGCCACCATTCAACGGCTAAACCGCTGAACAGCTCTTAACAAATTTGGATGTGAGACAGTTTACATGTTGAGGAAGTTAATAAGATACTGGTACAGATTCTCTTATTCACCTGTCTAAACTATAACTCAGCTAAAATAATGTACCCTATTGGTGTCGATTCTGTTGTACAAAATTACAAAACTAATTTGACAGGTCTTAAATATTGCCATCCTTATACAATCCTGCACATGAGAAAGGGATAACAAAACTTGTAAGTCATGTCCAATTAGTAGAGTTTAATGATTTCGTATAACAGAGTTGGCACCATTCTGTTATTCTTTGAAACTGAATTCATTCATCATTCTGACAGGACTTCCACTTTATCAGACAGCACTAATAATTTGACAGATCTAAGCTTTAATGTGTAATTGTAATTTACGATTGTGTGACAAGAGAATTGGCACCACTGTATATTTATCAAAACACAGTTTAAACGTGCCAATTCTGTTGTTCAAAATTTCTAAACTTAACTAATTTGACAGCTATTAAAGGCTTGCTATCCCTTTCTCATGTGCGGGGTTAAATAAGGATGGAAATGCTTTTAGAACTTTCAAATTAGTTTACTAATTTTGAACAACAGAATCGACACCAAAGTCGTGGTAAAGACATTTAATATAATGTTAAAATGGCTTGTTTGCAGATTGACGACGGTGGAGGCATGAAACGCGACGCGACGGTGGACGACCTAATAAAGATAGTGGAGGACTTGACGAGGATACACTAGGAGTGGTCTTCTAGTTAAATAGGTTTATAAATACTTTATGTACTTCACGTGCTGTGTTATTGCCACCTTAACGGCCCATCAACACCATTGAAGCGACGAATTTATTCAGGCCCCAGTAGGCTACGGTGACCGCTTACCTTACCAACATACAGACCGTAAGCTTGCTTGCCATCTAAGTGGTATAAATGTTAATGAAAAATTTACTTTTCAGTTCAGTCACCACCATATTAGCTTATGAATTTAGTAACTTTATTAGAACTTAAAAACCAGAAAGCAACATAATGTGATTGATAATATCAGTGTTTAATTATTAGAAATAAATTAAATTTATCCATCTGTCTGTATGTCTCACATTACCTTATGAAGGTTAGGATACAAACTAATACAGCTTGGAAGATAATCAGCAAATAAGTGTCGATAAATGAAACAAAATATCTGCTCGTTGATTTAATCACAGAAAGGCATGAGAATCACAGCCACAATACCACCCAGTAAATAAATATTATTATGTGACATGTATAATTTCATTTATATCAAAAATCTATACACCATTGCAAACTATTATATAATTTAATTCCGTGCAGAATTTGTCAAATCTTAAATATAATTTATATTCCGTACATTCCCCGCGATAAAACTAAACTATAAAACATCAGTACAAATAAAAAAATATACATTCTCAAACTACCAGTATGAACAAATGAAAATGTACTTAAAAAAAAAAAAATGTAGTTGTCACATCGTCCCATGGACTTCAAGCACAAGTAGTGAATATAATTCAATTTTCGAGCAGAAACGAATACATAAACAAAATATGAAAAATAAGATATTTCATCATGAAATCATTTGGGCGCAGACTGAAGAAATAAATATATAAATTGAAGCAAGTTATATCATATTTTGTATTTTATAAATATGAGTTTCCGCAAATAACACCTGATTCTATCCAATACACTATATATATATATATATATACATGTAATAATCTTGTACTGCTCAGCTCAAATCTGTAAAATAGTCACCACTACAGCTATAAAGGCACCACCCTAAGATGCACTAAGGCCGATACCAAAGGAAGGTTATTTACGACGATACATTCCTCATTATACAAGAGTTTAATCAATCTAGCGTAGCTTATTGCTGAACAATGAGTACGATTATAGCGTGCAACAATTAATTACGGATTCATTGGTACTGATAACGATACTAGTACAAAAAACTAACATGAATAGTAGACGTAATAAAACAATGTGGTCATATTTTGTGGGGCTGTTTAGAACCTTCCTATGATCATGTCTATAAACAACGAATATTATAAAAAAAAAAACCTTTTTCTTTTCGTGTGTCCTGGAGAGTATAATTATGGTTGTTCATTCTATCAATGATGTAATTTATGATTCAACAACCCCAATAGGTATGACTGAACTACCGAGCTAGCTTTGTCTATAAAAAAACTGCTATCTAAGACTTACTACATACATATGTATATTACAACTTCAAGCTAAGAAGAAATAATAACAATATTTCCGGCAAGCAGTGAGCTATTATAGACATATTAGCTATATAGTTACGGTTAAAATAATAAATAATAATAAATGTGTACGTACAATATTATGTCCTACAAAGAGGTCAAAGATATGATGAATATTAGAATTGATTGCTACACCGACAAGAGCCTAACTCTTAAAAGTAAGACGATGGTAAATACTTCTACAGTTTATGCTCTTTATGAATTCTTACTAACAACTATTCTTAGTGAATTTAATTTTATACATTGTAATATAATCCACACATTTATATGATTATCTTCATTAAAATCAATAAAACATTTCGTACATACATTTTATGACTCGTCAATCTTTTTGCATTCGCCACAAGTGTATGCATATGACCTGTAGAATGTATATAAAATTATTACTTATCATTATGCAGTGTCCATGTCTAACTTAAAACACCCCACCATTTATAATCATACCTTTCTAGGACAATGGTATAAAAACAAGGTCATAATATAAATTCTGCTTCATCCACAACAGTTATTGTACAAGATAATTTTTCAAATGATTTTCAAGCTTATTCAATTTAAATTACTAGCAAATGGCATTGATTTGATAATATGCTATCAAACAATTATATATGAGCAATCATTGAGAACAATAAATACTGATTAAATACCAATGGTGTACTGGAACGGAATGCATTTTATCAGCCAAGCCCACCCCACAACCCACTTTTGCAAAGAATATTTTAGCAGACAAAATTTTATCCCTAGTTTGACTACTCAGAAAAGCGAAAAACATGCATAATACGTGCTCTTGATAAATCCGCAGCAGAACACTAGTCCCGTGTTATTTTGACATTTAGACAGCAATCACATTATTCATTCCAAGTGCTGCCAGCATTTCATCTCAACAGTTGACAATCACTTTGATAATAACACTAGCGTTCCAGTACTGTAGTATTGAAGGCTTCCATAGGCTACAGTACATCAAATTTGCCTGCCTTCGGTGACCATCTATCAGAGAGACCATACACTTGTTTACCATCATTGTACTAAAATGAAAATTAATTAAGGGCCCTCTGTTAGCATTATATAGAAATGTTGCCTATCCTGTAAATCTATTATCATATCTATTGTTATTAATCCATGCTCCAAGTTAAATTCTTGTAGAAAGTACATAACCTACTTTCTGTATTTATCAGCTTTGTTGTGAAGGAACCACATGAGGGCATACAGGCAGCTCGGCGGACTCGCTAAAGGCCCCGGAGACGAGAGCATCTTCTCTATCTCCGGGATTGTCATCTCAACCACATCTATTATCTCGTCGTCTATACCACCACCTTTATAAAAAAAAGTTTAATTTCAATATCTCATACCTTAATCGTGATGTGTATTTTGACTTCACTCTATAAGATAGTATTAAAAAGGATATTATATCATCTCTCAGAAGTACCGCGGTTAAAATGTTAACAATGATAAAAATAGAAACATTCTTACACAATAATTTGGTACAAAAATTGATTATTTTCTTTATGGTTTTAACATAGGCATTTATTTTTAATTTAAAAAACTATGAAGTTTGTGAAACGTAGCTCGGCACAGATAGGAGGTATGTACTTCAAAATTAGTTTTATACTTTCAAATTAATTTTGTGCTATACTGTACCTTCCTCAGTCTTCATATCGTCAGTGACTTCACAGTAGAATAATGTTTGTAAAGCTCCCTGTACACCTACTCCTGACCTGCAAATTTCATACAATGTTAGTTATTATCATATCTCTCTAAAATTGAATTCATACCTAAAACAATATATAAATTAAAATGACAAGAGTCTAGTTTATAAAATAAACAAACTTAAATATTGTTAAGTTTTTTAACAACTTAAGCCACATCAAAACAGCAATAGATTTCCATTACCTTTTTTTTAAATGAGTGCAGGCAGAAGTTTCAGACATTATTTGTAACCTTTCAACAACAAAATTTACCTAATATTACTTTAATTAAATTACCCCATGACTGTTTAAGGATTCAGGCATACAAAAATAACATTTTGTTGTTTTCATAATCCCATATAACTAATTAAGTAAAAATATTCTATGCACAATGCACATTGAACTTCTTACTATTAGTGCTGCCACTTGACTTTCAAAAGTCTATGAATAGTCGGGCAACAGTATGACAATTGACAGGGTGGCGTCTATTGAGGTTCAATACTATTTAATATTTTGTATCAATAATATTACCACATAAGTATAGTTTTAATATTTCAGTATTGTGAATAGTATTGTTAGGTATCTTCTCCTAACAGATTTTCAAGGTCAAACTAATGCAAGTCACACTAAACTTCATCAACGCTACTAGCTATTAGCTACATCTTTTGCAATATAACTCACTTATCATCACAGATTTTACCGCTATCCACTGACCTATAAGAAATAATCCTTTGTAAGTCGCTAGGCTGAACATCATATCCACATTCTTCTAGGACCTCTTCCCTAGCTATCTCAATGAGAGGTTTATCCTTATCCACAATGCCGGCACACATCTCCAGGGCAATGCCCAGAGACGCCGGGTACTTGTCTGTCTCAATGCATCCTGATTCACGATCTTCAGGTGAAATACAGTTGTAGTATATTGCTGGTAAAGTGATAAAGACATTTTTAATGATGTACAGAATGGGTCATCTCATTTATTTTATTGTTTATTTTCTAATGAATATGTAATACAAGCATATGACCTGTGTGGGACCTGATAACATTACTTGAAATTTAAATTAGATTTAATTGAAAGTGAAATAATTTTGGACCTTTTTCGTAGGTCATGTTATATCTCATGATTACTTCACACTACTGGCTAAATGCAAAATCTCCTGGGTAAACCTTACAAGTAGGGTTTTAAGCCCAAAGATTATATGCCCATAGGTTATGGAACTATACCATCAGAGGAGACATAAATTGCATAACTTACTGGCCACTACAATAATAGTATTTTTTTACAATAAAAAAACTATCCTAATTGAGAACTTCATATTTTTCAAGTCAATGTAAATTGTACAAGCCATTTGGCGATAGATTGATATACATTTGTGGAGAAGCCGGTTATCTAATAAGAATAATAAAATTATTTTAATTTACTCACCTGGTCGGAACTGCTTTACGAATATCATTACCTTCCTAGTTACGTTGAAGACCACAATCGCAACGCTATCGTGCACTTCTAGTAGATCCCATGACTTCTCTTTACCATTCTGTGTGTAATTAAATCGAAACGGTTTTACGTATGGCGAGTCGGGAAGAGGGCTTATGAATATGTTTTTTAAGTCTTCCATAGCAATTATTGAACTCCAAGCAATCCCGAAAATATTATTATAAGTACGACTGGTTCCTCATCCAATAACTGACCACAAATCGAATTAGACGTTCCTTTCGTTATGGAGAAATCTGGAGAATCAACAAAACAAATACCTACCTATTCAACCAACTTCAACTTAATTTGTCAAATTGACATTTCAATACTTTTATTTCAATGTTTTTTCAGCAATAGCTGGTCTTCCTAACCATGGCAATCCATCCTCTTCAAAGACAATTTTGCTAGTGTCGAGTGTTATTTAAGAGAATTTACTAATATTTACTTGGTTTCAAATGAACAAAAAACTATATATCCTCGAAGACGATTGATTGTCATAGTTAGTCCAGGAAGAAGAGAAGTGATGTCAATGTCATATGTCAGTTAGACTGTCATCGTGTGACGTTTGTATGTCATGTGTTTACTGTTTTGTGTTGCTCTGTCTGTACTCTGCAGAGCTTCAATAACGTTATTTAAAAAAACAAAATATAGTGTAAAATATAACGTTATGAGTATTTCGTTATGTTATTTCATTATCATGTTTAACGAAAACACGAATAACGTAATAAAAAAAATACGTTAAATCATATCGCTATAAAATATCAATATTAAAATAACGTCAAAATATTGTTATTGTATAGGATTACCCAACCCGAGCGGCAAACAACGTAGTTAACATCGTTATTTTGTAAATATCGTTTATTGATAGAACGTTATTCTGATATATCAAATAACGTTATTTTGAAAACGTTTTGCGTATAACTTTATAGACATCAGCATGTGATGATAACGTTATGATTTTATAACGGTATTTGAAGCGCTGGTACTCTGTACTCACTCACGTACTCTGTGTTGCTCGAGCGAGCGAATGGCGAGCGACTGGAGTATGTGTAGAAAAAAATAAATTGAACAAAACAACTCAGCAGCAGCTAAAAACCACGCGAAATTTCATCTGTTTTGATGTTTATATCAGCCAAATATGTGATAACAATGAGTAAAAAGTAATATAAAGAAACATGGCCAAGCAAGAAAAAGGACTCAAGGCTGGTTTCGTGATCAAACTATCCAATGAAACAGTTCAGAAGTTATCCGAAGAAGACCAAGCAGCTAAGATAGAAGAAAGGCTACCCGAAAAAAAAGACATTGCATGTCCAGTGAGTGACAAACAAATAAAAAAAAAAGTTGAAACCATTGTTTCAGGTTCCCTTAAAAATTCTATCCAGGAGGTTGGTACTACTGAGCCACTTACTGAGCTCAATGTACAATCTGCTTCTGAACCTGACAGTCTCGGTGATGTAGATAATAGTAAAGAATTGAAGGGACATGATGGTGATAGTAAAGATGATGAGAAATCATCATGGGGTGCCTATGCCGAACACGTCACATATGAAGGTGACGAGGCCGTATATACGGACCCCACTACAAAGTACAAGTACACGTGGAATAAAGCTAGTAACTCATGGGTCGGGGACACAGAGAGCAGTGTACCCGGCCGAGTGTGCAGCTATGAGAATGATACCCATGTCTACACTGAGGCTGATGGCTCTAAATTCTTCTGGGATAGTGACAAGAAAGCTTGGATACCAAAAGTAGATGATGACTTTTTAGCTTACTACCAAATGTCTTATGGATTTGTTGACAACAAAACTGTAGACAAAAAAGTTGAGACAGAGGAGGAATCCAAAAAAAATGAAGTCGCTAAAAAAGAAGTTGGTGTCAAAAGGAAAGCCGAACCACAGTGGTTTGAGCCTGCAGAAGAAACAAACACTAAGGTTTATGTATCAAACCTTCCGCTTGACATGACTGAAGAGGAATTTGTCAACTTCATGCAGAAGTGTGGTCTCGTTGAGCGAGATCCAAGTACACAGAAAATGAAAATAAAGCTGTACATGGATAAGGAGCATAATTGCTTTAAGGGTGATGCCCTATGTACTTACATAAAAATAGAGTCAGTTGACTTAGCATTGAAATTACTTGATGGCAGTGAATTCAAGGGAAACAAGATTAAGGTTGAAAGAGCTTTCTTCCAACTGAAAGGAGAGTATAACCCTGCTCTCAAGCCAAAAAAGAAAAAGAAGAAGGAGCTGGAAAAATTAAAGAAGATGCAGCAAAAGTTGTTTGATTGGCGACCAGAGAAGTTTGTTGGAGAAAGATCCAAACATGAGCGTGTAGTCATTGTGAAGAACTTGTTCCACCCAACAGACTTTGATAATGAAGTACAACTTATTCTTGACTACCAGCAAGATTTGAGAGAGGAGGCTACTAAATGTGGGGAGGTGAGGAAAGTTGTGATCTACGACAGACATCCTGAAGGAGTAGCCCAGATTACTATGAAAGAACCTGAAATGGCAGATGCTGTTGTACAGCTCATCAACGGAAGGTGGTTTGGCAAGAGGCAGATCACTGCAGAGATTTGGGATGGAAGGACAAAGTACCGTATTGCGGAAACAGATGCTGATATTAGCAAGAGAATAGACAAATGGGACAAGTTTCTCGATGGCAAAGAAGATACAGCTAAGAAACCTAATGATGGACAAGATCCTGCCATAACAAGTACTGAAGGAATTGAAATTGTAGGTAAAAAAGTGGAATGTGAAGAAACTGAGTGAGTCCTAGAACAAAATACCAACCATTTGTATGGACTTCAAACTATGAAGTCCTTAAATGTACCAATTGTGTATTTATTTAATTAAATCAATAATCTAAGTGGAGATATCACGTTGTTTTAATCTTCAATATACTATTCTCATATAACCTATGACAATACTTTATTGAATAGGTTAGGTTAGGTTCAACAAGTAACAAGGTTTTGTATAGTATGTTTTTTGTTCATTTCCTAGGCAAATTTGGACCGTACCGAATAATATTCAAGGGCTGATGCAGACCGCATCATTTACAATAAACCGCATGATGCAGTTAATATATACACATTTTATTTTTGCAAAAAAAAATGTTGCCCAGCTGGCAAAAAGATCTTGATCTAAAAAAAGCATAATAAAACACAACCGTCATGTTATCTACCTGACATAAAACGTAGTGGTTATGTACTCTGTGCCTGACATGACACCTGACACCTGACTTTGTAGCTGTATTCTTGCTTACAAAATTACAGATTTATCAATTGATGCTTTTTAATTTGTGAACGGGCTATATTTTAATTAAAACATAAAGAAAGTAATGTAAATCGCACAGCTGAGTATGTAGCTGCTATTAGAATAATGGACGTGCCTTTAAAATCAGTTCTGTTGAAGTTGGTGTGAGTTGTCATATCTAATCGGGCTTCTTTTAGCGGTGGAGTCTATGCATAATAACAGGATAATATGATAACATGGCTGTGCAATCTGATTCTGGGGGGAAGGATGACGTGAAGACGCAATTTGTGACGCGTGAGGGGACGTATAGACTGATGACTTTATCGGAGTATTCTCGTCCTAACCGTGTGGGCTACACGAGCGGGTCGGGGTCCTCGCACGTGCGAGTGTCGCTAGTGACCCTGCCTCCGGTCCCCGACGGCGCGCCAGCTTCCGACGGCCAGGGCTCCGACGATCGGATATGTTTTAACCACGGGAAGGAGCTTTACGTCTATGTGTATAGAGGTGTTAAGAAGGTAAGCCAAATGGTTGTTACAAGAAAAGTTTTGTAAACAAAGTGCATGATAATGTTAAAGAATGTTTAATGAATACCATACTCAACCCATAACCCATTAATTTTAAAGTTTTAATAAACTCCATCAGTCCCCAGCATCATCATTTGGTTTATATCAAAATTTCTTGTTTGTCTTTTTGTAACATGTTCAATGTCAGTACCTGTAGTACTGAAGGGTACATTACCCTATTGAATTTGGAATTTACAAAATTCCTGAAGCTTACCTAGCACTAGCCACAATTTTGACCAACAATGTTCTTGAGTAAAAAATTACTATGTGAAAGTACAATGTTCTACAGAACTTTGTACATACACATTCAACATGCTTTTTACTTTAATGGTTCTGTTAAATATTTGTGTGTTTTTATTAAGCTGCTTTCCCCATGTTTCATGTGAGACAGACGCAATATAACTTTCTCCTCCATTCTTTAATCAGCTATAAATAAAATCCCTTCCAGGCAGCAGATCTCACAAAGCCGGTGGACAAGAAAATGTACAAAGGCACCAACCCAACATGTCATGACTTCAACTCAGTCACGATGACACCGGAGAGTGTATCACTAGTTATAGGATTTTCTACCGGCCAAATACAACTCATAGATCCTATTAAGAAGGAATTAAGTAAATTATATAATGAAGAGGTAAGTCAAATAAGTAATTTTCATAGCTAAACATTTATGTTACAGCATGTGGTATTGTAATAACTAACCTAATTTAAAATTGTATAACAGCCTCAACTAAAAAAACCTTTTAAATCATAATTAAGAACACTCTTGATTAAGTATCATCAAAACAAAAATAATTAAGAATTTTTTACCTGATTAGATAGTTCAACATAATTAAAATTAGTTAGTAGTGAGTACTTGTAATGTTATGCACACATACCTTGGAGCACAATTCAGATCAGAATTTTTCATTTTACTTTGTACTTGTTTTTTATATAATTGTGTTCTGTTTTTTGTGCTTAATAAATAAATAGATTAGGAGCTACAATGCCACAGACAGACATAGACAGTGGTGTAGCTACTGGAAGGCTAGAAGGGGCAGTGCCTCAGGGCCCCCAAGCTCTGGGGGCTCTTGGACTCTGACTTAAAAACTGTGAATTGAACTAGTGAACATTTCTCCCACATTCAGAATATAAATAAACCAGATTCCAGGAACGCGACTTTAAATATTGACAACTTTGTCATTTCCTACTATGCACAATAAAGAACAAATCTGGATTATGACTAATCTGGAGTAAGTCAAATTCGGAACACGACAAATACAGAATGAACTATTTTAGATAGTTTAGTTGAGGCCCGTTTATTTTTTTCCCCAGGGCCTTTGGTTACCTAGCTATGGACACAGCTACACACTTTAAACTTATAACCCAAATGTGTTATAAATAGTGACCACTATATACTCTGCCTACACTTGAGGGATTTTGTGTGATAATAATGTAGGTTTGACATATATCAGCTATTACTAAATAAATATATAAAATTATATATTTGGTTTCCTTAGTTATTTAATATGCAATTGCAATTTAATATTTTATTAAAAAGCAAATTAGTTCACTTGGAGCAAGGTGGGAATAATATTCATCTGAATAATAATAAAAGAAAATGTTTTTAACATAAGGTACAGAGATAATTTAAATTTCGTAAAAAAAACTCATCCAGTCATCTACTCAATTAAAGTTACGCATAATACAATTCATATCTTATCTTAAAGCAACAGTAGGGATTTCAAATCAATATTAGGATTGTGAATCTCTCAATGTTTTTTTACCTCAGCCTTAGCAAATTGGTTCAATTAATTAAGATAAGGAACAAATTATCAAATCTGTTGGTGCTAACTTTAAACCACATCAGTATACAATATTCTGATGTGGTTTAAAGTTAGCTTTGTTTATTGGTGCGCATGAAAAAGTGCTAGCTATTAATGAAAATATGAAATCATTAAACTAAACTGATTTGACAGGACTAATAGTATTGCCATCCCTCTAATGTGCGGGGTTAAATAAGTATGGCAATATTTTTAGTCCTGTTAAATTTGTTTTGTGATTTTGTACAACAGAATCATCACCTAAATCTTGTTTTAATAAGTGTTTTTTTTTAATAAATTAAATTTTAACATTTTCTGTCAATTAATTAAACATAATACTATACATAATATCTATATTCTCTAGAAGTTTATGTAAGTTCAGTATAGAATAAAAAAAAAAATTGAATAAAAATAAATCTTTGGTGTAAATTTTTATTCTCAGCATTTTGTAACTGTAGAATTACTTTATAATATAATTATTAATTCATTCGTTGGAATCACCGACGTTTTTGCCTTAAAATCGCAGCCTACTATTATTACTAGCTTATAGCAAATTATTGTTGAAACAACAATACCCGAAATAACAATTTCCTTTGTGCGTACGTACAGTTGTGATATTATTTGGCAGAGACTGATAGACAAAACGCGCGTGACCTGCATCAAGTGGGTGCCGGGCTCGAGCAACCTGTTCATATCCGCGCACGCGTCGGGCCAGCTGTACGTGTACAACGAGGAGCTCTCCTGCGGCACGGCCGCGCCCCACTACCAGCTGTTCAAGCAGGGCGAGGGCTACTCCATACACACGTGCCGCACCAAGTCCACGAGGAACCCGCTCTACCGGTGGCTCGTCGGGGAGGGAAGCTGTATCAACGAGTTCGCCTTCTCGCCCTGCGGCGCGAACTTGGCCGTCGTCAGCCAGGACGGCTTCCTGCGCGTGTTCCACTACGACACGATGGAGCTGATCGGGCGCGCTCGCTCCTACTTCGGCGGGTTCCTGTGCGCGTGCTGGTCGCCCGACGGGCGCTACGTGGTGGTCGGCGGCGAGGACGACCTGGTGACCGTGTGGGCGCTGCAGGAGCGCCGCGTCGTGGCGCGCGGCCAGGGACACCGCTCCTGGGTCTCCGTGGTGGCCTTCGACCCCTTCGTCTCCGCGCTCGGGGAACCCCCCGCCGAGCGCGGCGCGCAGTGCTACCGGCTGGGCAGCGTGTCGCAGGACACGCAGCTCTGCCTGTGGGACCTCACGGAGGACGTGCTGCGCCCCCCGCGCGCGCGCGCCTCCGCGCACCTGTCCCCCGCGCCCCCCAACGGCGCGCCCGGCCTGCGCCCCCCACGGACGCGCCCCAAGCAGCCCCCCGCCGACCCCAAAAACAACAAAACGAAGGTCAACAACGTCACCACGCTCAACATAAGCGTGGGCAAGGCGAAGGAGGAGAGTTCCACCTCGATAGGGGTCAACTCGCTCACGCAGAGGCTGGCCGGGTTCTCCTTCGGGGAGCGGCGGTCGGAGCACCGGCGGAACTTCAGCTTGACGTCGAAGCCCGAGACGAAGTCGGCGGCGAGTAGCGTGGCGCTGCGGGGCAAGTCCTCGGGCGCAGGCGCGGGGGCGGGGGCGGGGGCGGGGGCGGGCGCGGCGGACCCGCTGCGGCTGATCGGCACGGCGGCCTGCCCGCGCTTCGACGAGTGCCCGGTGCTGGAGCCGCTGGTGTGCAAGAAGGTGGCGCACGAGCGGCTCACGGCGCTGGTGTTCCGCGCCGAGGGGCTGCTGACGGCCTGCGCGGACGGCTGCGTCAACACCTGGGCGCGGCCCCTCCACCACCACAACGGCGACGCCCGCCCCCCCCTCTCCGACAACATCGACCTCGTCGACTAGTGCCGGACCGGACGCTACAAGGGACTTTCTAATTTATTTACTGGCAACCTTTTGCCCGCGATTTCGTCCAATTTAAGTCTCGTGGGAACTGTTTGTGTTCCGGGATTACCCTGTATCTTGTTTGAGGTTTGATCTGTGTCAGGTTCAATACAATTAAACGAACATAATTTTCGCATTTGTTATATTAGTAGAAAATTCGAGACAAACTATTTTTCTTGTATCGTTTATTGATAGTTTTAAATTCAGGTCTAAACTGCATTTGGAGGTTGGACCTGATGTCCTTTAGATGTGCGCACGCGAAGTAAGATGCGCGTACGCATAGAATTTATTCCATGTTAAGACGGTTTAGTGTGTGTGTTTTAATTGGGACTTTCGGTGTTTTTACATAAAATACCATTAGGTATACTCAGTACATATTTATATACTGTATTTGTTCCAAGCCAAATTACTACCTTATATTACAATGTGTTTTTTGTAATTGAAATAAATATTTATTTGCAAAGTACATTATACACATATTTACAGCTGAATTCCAACACGCTTATGTATTTTAATTAAATATTGAGTACATTATACTTACTTCAAACCGGCGGGCATGTACGAAAAGCTTGTTGAATGTAGAAAAAGCAAAAGAGGTATGCAAATCAAGAGTGTAATGGCACTCTATACTCTCTGCTTAAAATGTATTTGTTAATTCTGTCATAAAAAAACATTTCGTATGCTACTCTAACTACGACTAAACTAAACCGAAAATGAAAAGACAAATTTTAATTTTACACAAAGAAAAATCAAAGTTCACATGTCTATGTGTTTCTATTTCGTCTGAAATAGAAATTTTCAGGCAACTAAAATGTATTATTTCTCTCTTCACCTGTTTATTACGACTAAACTAAACCGTAAAGGAAAAACAAACATTTTAACACGAAAAATTTACGTAAAGATCTCTAAAGAAACTCTACGTGGAAGAAATAGATTTTTTCAGGCAGCTAAATGTGTTATGGGCTAAAAACACTGAAAGTCCGTAACAACGGGTCAAGTTCCGATAAGCATTTCTGTTGTTGTTCTATGATATACGAACGAAGCGTGGCTGTTAGTTGTGAGACTCATATGATGTATATAGATTATAGTCCAGTGTATATTGTAAGGTACATATGTTTCCTCGGCTCACTTGTGTAAATAAACCTCGAAGGAAAGTGCGATTTGATCGCCAAAATATGGTATATGTATACACTTGCGTAAAATAATTTTGTATTTATCATTTGATAATTTAAATTCAACCTTTTAAGCCAAAAGAATAGCCAGAGCATAGAAGATACAGTTTTGTATAGTTTTATTTTCAATTTTTTTTTATACCACTAAGGTGGCACACAAGCATACGGCCCGCCTGATGGTAAGCGGTTACCGCAGCCAATGGACGCTTGCAACACCAGGGGTATCACTCGCGCGTTGCCGACCCTAAAATATCAAACCTATTTACAATAATGTATACTAAAAATAATGATCACGCTCAGAAACAAAATAGCTGCCTCTGTACTACTGTACCGAATTCAAGTAAGGAGGTTGTATGCCCTTTTTTGTGACAGATTCCGTGTAAATTATCAGTTTACAGACAGACATGTCCACTTAATCGAATATGTAATAAAACGAGAGAACTCATATCTGTATTTCGTTACCTTGTCAAGGCTATTTTTAATAAAACCGGGTTTAGCTTAAGATCTCATTTTAAGTCACTTTAAACCTCAGAGCTAGAACACTAGGTAATCGCATCTGTATACATATGCCTTGACCGATTCATCATTTTAATATATTTATTTGAATCAAACAATTTTGTCCATCGATTGTACTACTGCATCAATTACATGTCTGTAATGGCCGTATGCTGAAAGTCCAGTCAAATCTGATGCCACATTCATTTTGAGTGGCCTCCGATTTTTCATGCGACATTGAATTTGGACGACGACGCTTCACACAGTAAACGCCTTCAGAATTTGATTATAGTTTCAGTGTTCGGCCGTAAGACTTGCAGAGTTGTATTGATTCTCTTTATTTGTGGACTTTACTTTGATTTAGGAGGCCCATACACGACGCGGAGTCGACTTTACACTTTATTTCACTAGCATACACTATATTATGTGGTAATTAATTTTATTCGAATGTCGAAATCTTTGTACAAGTAGAATGGACAGGACTCGGAACTATAAATCTGAAACGTATCGATTGCAGTAGAAGTTTCTTTCTTAAATACGTCATTTAATGGGTGAACTAGCTTTTTCCTACGACTTCGCTCGCGTAAGATATATTTTCTGCCTTGAAACCAGCGTCATCTACCGGGTACAACTATAAATTAGCACCATCGTAATAGCCGCTAACAAAACAAAAAGTGTTAAAAGCTTAAAATAAGCTCGTTTTAAGGACGTGGTGGTTCTTAACAGCAGAGTATGATAAAAAAATAAAGGTGTGGTGGTACGGCCTCAGGAAGTTCTCAAAATACAAAAATCATCAAAACAGTCAAATCGTAAAGGAGGCGATAAGATAAGAATTCCTACCGGTTTTAAAAAGGTAGATTACCTATAGATAAAGCAAATTTTACGGACACTTTTATAGTTCTTTTTACAGGCTACAATTTCGGTTACATACCAAAATGTCCGATTTATGAGGAGTTTTGTCGATTCCGCTTCGTGTAATCAGAGGATTCCCTTAGCCATTAGTTTAGAATGTAGCTTAGTGAATTTGTTAATGTTAATAAAAATATAGGTCAATACTTTTGTTCTACTTGTAAATATATTTCAGCAATAAGCACTGTATATTGAATCATTCGCCTTTGAAATACTACCTATATATAGGTCGCGGCACGAAACTCTAGCGCTGACCGTTATTGCGCAGAAGTAAAAAATAAGGTGTCTTGGCGGGGTACAGGGGTGAAGGGCGAGCGTGCGTTGCGCCGATTGGCTCTCCAGTCGTACTCCGTCCCCCGTGCCGATACGACGCTCCGCGCACTTCCAGTGTACAGTCGCGTTCTGAATTGTTTTGTTGTCATCGTTAATTTTTGTTGTTGTTTTTTGTTAAGTTTGTTTTGTTGATTTGTTTGTTGTGTTTGTTAGTTTATTCACTGTTTGATTAAGTTTGAACAGTTTTTAAACAGTGAAAATGCCGAGGCCGAGAAGGAATACTGTTTTGAAAAGACAGGCACGGAAAATGGTGTTTGACGTGCATTGTTTTCTGAAAAGGGAATCGAATGATTTCATTAATTCCCTGAAACAAATTCAAAGTGAAATTGGCGAAGCTGCGAGTATTTTACTCGATTCTGACCGCAGCACTGTAGATATAAGTGAAATAAAACAAACTGCAGAAGTTATTCAGGCGGGAAATATAAAATTAAATAGTATAATTAGTGACTTACAGAAAATTCAGAAAAGGACAGCTGAATCTACAAAGACGTCCATAGCAACGGTAAGGAAAATCTCCACTGAAGCCAATAATTCCGACTTATTATCAGTATTTAGAACACCAGGCAAAAAACGCTCCAGATCAAAACCGGTCACAGATATTGATAACTTTGATCAAGGATTAATAAAGAGGTGCATACATAACTTTCATAGGACAAATAATGAACTTCCCACCGTCGGAAAGTTGAGAAAGAAGCTAGAGGAAGATATAAATTTCAAAGGCTCAGAACGAAGTCTTCGACGAATAATTAAGAGTTTAGGGTTTCGGTGGAAAAATACTGAAAACAATCGAAAAGTACTGATTGAAAGTTCAAATATACGTTTACTACGTATCGAATACTTACGCAAAATAAAACAATATCGCCAAGAGGGAAGGCCCATCGTATATACAGATGAATCTTACGTAGATTCATCGCACTCTGCTCCAAAAGCCTGGACCGATGGTACTACAAAAGGTCTCAAAAAACCTATCTCCAAAGGACAGCGGGTGGTCATTGTCCACGCAGGATCAGAGGCTGGGTTCATACCGAACGCACTGTTAACTTTTAAAGCTGGTGCGAAATCAGGCGACTACCACGACAATATGAACTACGACAACTACGAAAAATGGCTGAGGACACAGTTATTGCCGAACTTACCGCCTAATTCTGTCGTGGTAGTCGACAACGCATCATACCATAATAAACAATGGGACCTTGCACCCACTTCTAATTCCAAAAAAGCTGACATGCAGGGTTGGCTTACTGAAAAGGGCATACAATATGAGGAAACTCTACTAAAACCTCAACTATACAATTTAATACGGGCTAACAAAGATAGATTTAAAACATTTTCAATTGACAGGATACTAGCAGAGCAAGGACATCAAGTGCTAAGACTGCCACCATACCACCCAGATCTAAATCCAATCGAAATGGCATGGTCTGACATAAAGCAATATGTAGGCAGTAAAAATGTGAAGTGGAGTGTTGCTAAATGTATAGAACTAATTCAAGAAAAAGTTTTGCTGATGGGTGCTTGGGATTGGGGAAAGTTATGCCAAAAGGTAAAGGACATAGAAGAGCAATATGTCAAGAGTGACCATGTCGTGGATTTGGTTACAGAAGAATTCATCATTCGCGTTGATGGTGACAGTTCAGAGGATAGCCTTGGTGAGTCTGATGACGATGACGCTGTTAGTGCCGACGACCGAAGCAGCCCTGAGCCGGGGCCCTCAGTAAGCAAAAGGCCCTGTTGGGATACTATTGAAGGTGTAAGACCATTGTCTGATTCGGACTAGATATCGGAAAGGAGAATGCGGTGTCTGATGTCCACACCCTGCCGAACTCGCAGGTTTCTTCTATCCTGAGAAGAAACTTCAGTAGGTTCTTATGTAATTCGGACTTAATATAATTTTTTTTATTATTTGGTATTTAATATAAAAATTTACAAATCCGATAGTGTATTTATTTTTCTACTCCCCATAAACTTGTTAAAAATTATATTGTAGGTAACATGAAGTAATATTTGCGTGCGTGACAGTACCCATACGCAGTTAAGTTCCACATTTTGTTCACCGCTAGACTTACTATTTGACTTTACATTAAAACATTATTTTGCTGTTTTTAACTAAGCAATTAAATTACTAATTTGTATTGCGTGCGCGATGGTACCCATGCGCAGCTATCCCCTCCACGTTTCGCTCAGCGCTAGAGTTTCGTGCCGCGACCTGTACTTTATAAAGACAATGCAAACATTTTTACAAGTAACGACATTATTATAAAATGTTTTCGTATATCCCTTTATTATTTATTGTAATAAAATTATTAAACTCACTATTATTTATCTGTATCGCGTATAACGTATTATAATTTTAAAGCTTGATTTGTATATTGTGCCCAAATATATGGCGTCATCAACTGTTTTAAAGCAATACAAAATGACAGCTCGCTTCCCTGTCCTTATCATGTTTATTGTATTCACATGTTGTATGAAAGAGACGGCATGATCTGTCAAAAATTACTAGAAGAATACGTAAGAAGTTGGCTATACTTAATGTGGGTAGGCATATGTAATTGTTCACCATATTGTGCGCGTGGCATTAAAAGCATAGTATAAAGATAAAAGGGTGGGGTTTCGCCTAATAATATGTCCTTGTACCTATAATAGTCACACACACATGGAAACACAAAATGATGAACAATCCAGCCAGTACTCAAACATTAAGTCGACTTCTTAATAATTTTTGTTCGTGGCCTTATGACGTATATTTCTGGCTGCCACCTTCAATAAACCGATTTTAGTTAACTGCCTGGACATCAATATCAGGGCACTAATAAACAAATAATGATAAAATTATAAAAGCTTTTTTTTATATTTCCTGTGCCACCTAGTTACCTGCCAGGTTCAAATCGAATATAGTGTGCCCTAAAAAAATCTTCAATGTATTGAATTCGACCTGTTATTTAATTGTATTGTAACGATTTGTACCAATTGGGTTGACACATGTCGAAGGGGCGGTTGGGTAAGGGAGGGGGTTGAAACTTACCCCATCGATTCGCCGTGGGCGCTTTCTAGGGTTGGGGCGCTAGAGGGGGTACGAAATTTTTGCTATTTTTAGCCTAGGACGCTCGGTTTTCGAGATAAACGTGATTTTCTATTTGGTGCGTGAATTTTGTTTGTAGACAATAAAATAAGCCTTTTTGCTTCGCCGTAGTTGAGCAATGTAGAGCCATCTTTTCATGTTTCTACGAACTCTACTAAGTAAAACTCTTAAAACTTTAAATGAAAATATAGTTTTTCTCCGTGGACCAATTTTGATTAAATTTGATTCGCTCTAGTTACCTGTTAAAACCATAAAAAATCATCGAGTAGTTTCGGAGATTAGCGCGTTCAGCGCAAACAGATAGACAAAGTTTAATTTTTTTTTATATATTATTTTCTGTTACACTGACTATATCACCCGCAATCAGTTTTTGCCAAATATTTTCATTGTACGACTTGTACAAATTTATTATAGTGTAGAAGATAGATAGGAGAAGAAGATGGGAAAAAAAAGAATAGATAGAAGAAGAAGAAAGTACTAGGAGCTCAACAATACTAGACCATCAGGTGGCTTTGTTGCTCTCAGATAATATCAAAGAATACATAGTAAAAATCAAACAATTAGTTAAAACTAATTAATCATTTATTACAGACTTGATTAGAAGCCAGGGTCCCAGGTTGTCTGATCGGTGACCTCGACCATTTTGTAGCAGACCACAGTGTCGCCTGGTTTCATCTCGAAGGTGGAATCTTCGAACCTGAGCCCGCACTCCATATCTCGTTTAATTGTGTTCACTTCATCTTTCAAGTGCTTCATTGAAGCTAGTTTACCTGTGAAAAACAAAAAACACTGAAATTGCGACTAAAACGGCCGAATTTGAAAATCCAGTTTGTCTTTTTATATTTTTTTTTAATAAATTTAAAATTATAACGGATAAAACATTATTTATCACGAGGCGGACCATATTACCCACTTACAACTTATCCCACTGCTGGGAATAGAACTCCTTTCTAGAACTTCACGCTTTCCATCCATTATCCATTACCATTTGTCAAGAATGGAGGATATTTCTTCCAAATTCTGTTACTATATCATCCTACCATCGGGTGGGTCTAATTGTACGTAAATAAAAATACCTTCGTGTACTACTTGTTGTCCCCTCACGACCCTGTAAAGGGCGTTTCGAACGAGACTCCCCTTGAGACAGCGACATCCCGCTACGGGAACCTTGCGCTTGCCTTCCGATACTAGGAACTGCTGCAGCACGTTTGCTTCACCTGGAGATAACATATTCATTATAAGGTGACCTTGACTTCTACAGTTTAATGTTCAAGACAAACTTAAAGGAGTAATAAAATTTGTTAACAAGTCATTACAGATAGCAAGTTAATGCTGTAATTGACAAAATGTATGTTTTTACTCGTATTATATGGACAGCCTCTGAACATCACTATGAATATGTTTTTTTTTTATATCCTTGAATATGTATTAAAATAAATTTGTAATAATTATTGACAAAATACGCTAAAATCTTTGAAATAAAAAAGTAGGCGCTCCTTATTGAAATCTATTTAACTAACATCATAAAACGATAACATTACGTTAATAAAGGTAGCTGACTATTGTTTTAACAGCCTGAGCTTTAACCTTACCAACCAACCAGGATGAATAATCACGTTCTTCCCTGGAAATTGAACCGGCGATACCATAGACCATAGTTCTCAAAGTGTGGTGTAATTTGTGTCCCTCACCAAGTATTTCCTCCTGCTGCCTGGTGGGTATCCGCGCGCCGATCTCCTCCTTGATGTCGTCCACCAGCTTGTATATAATGTTGTGCTTCTTCACCGCTATGCCCTTCTTTTTCGCCTCCACCGCCAGGGGTGGGGGGCACTCCACATTGAACGCGTAGATCACCGCTTTGAATGCCTCTGCCACCTGACATTTTGAATTTTAACTCCATTGGTTTAGAGCAAAGGCTCCCAGACATTTTTTCCTGTAGACCAGTTTACCTCAACGGACCCCCTGCTGCTACATTTTTACCATTGATATATTAAGGAACGTAAGTGAAAGAAACCGTAGCTGAAAGCGCACTGCCGCGCATTTATTTGTCATCACGTCATTATGTCAGTTTAAAAGTATAGCCGACAGGTGGCGCTAGTTGATAAAGACACAACAACCATATTCCCAAATCTCGTGATAAATGTGAAGATTAGATCTAACGATGGAAATTCCATCCATCGAAATCAGATACATTTTCGTGGACCCCCACTTATAACATGTGAACACCCCCATTTATTTTTCACGCCAACGTAGACCCCCATCTAGTCTCCTGTGGACCCCTGGTGGTCCATCTGGATCACTTTGGGAATCACTGGAAGTCTTATTTCCGTACGTCATTCCCTCATTAATATACTTATTTATTTTATTACAAAAAGGTTACAAATCATTGTACAATACACATTAAACGCAAACATTAAACTTCCTATTTACCATAGGCTACGGTAACCGCTTACCATCGGGCGGGCCGCATGCTTGTTTGCCACCTTAGTGGTATAAAAAAATATAGAGAATGGGTATGTATGTATGTTTAGATATTGTTCTGACCTCCAAGTCGTTGGGTGTGACGGGCCCCACTCCGAAGTGCACCAGGTCTAGTCTCACGGTGTCGTGCTCGTCATACGTCTCCAGTAAATCCAGGATCGCTTCTACAGAGCCGTCCACGTCGCCTAACAAAAAAATAAAAAAATAACATATACAATTCCAAGAACAGTGTCCACGGTAGAAAGAAGCCCTGAGCATCATGTCAAACAATTCCAAGGACACTGTCCACGTTAAAAGGAAGCCCTGAGCATCATGTCAAAGAATTCCAAGGATAATGCCTAGAGACGCTAAACCCAAAATTAATACCTTTGACAAGCACATTGAGAGCGGGGTGCGTATCCTCTTGTATCATCTTGCTGCGAGGCCCCTCTGGACGTAGTCTGAAAATGAATTTTAATCGATTATTCAAAGGACATCATCTATTTTTTTTTTATACCACTAAGGTGGCACACAAGCATACGGCCCACCTGATGGTAAGCAGTCACCGTAGCCTATAGCCGCTAGCAATACCAGGGGTATCACTACGGGGTGCCAACCATGTTGTTGATGAGGACTCACTGTGCTAGCAGCAATACTACTAGCCCAGCGTATCCTCGTGGAGCACTGGCAACCTTACTTACCGCAGAAAGACATCACTGTTTCATAGAGATTCATAGAGGTCCAAATCTGAAAATGCCGGTCAACGCATTTCTTACGTATATTCTGTTAGAGCTTGTCCGTCTGAGCATTTATTACTATGGCACCAAAGTTGGACATTACAGGACTTTTAATTTGTTTTGGTAGTTTTGAATTCCTATTTTCAACAATAATGAAAATTAGAAAAAGCGACTACATACATATTAGTGCAAGTGCTTTATTAGGGGGCCTAAACTGAACAAAAGATGTTTTTTTTAAAAGGCCCTTTTTTAAAAAGACGCTGAGTCACAAATCTCGACAAAGATTTAAGAAAAAAAAGGGTAGGTACTTGAACCGGCCCAAAGCCCGTTTCCTGGCTAAGGCGGCCCGGTACAGCTCCTGGTGTTCGGCCTCCTTGGCTCCTATCGCTTCCATGTCCGCCGCTTGCTTCTCCTTCATACGCTGGCCCTGACGCCACTTCATCACTTCGTTGGCACGCTTCTACAAAAGCAAAATAAAAAAATCAAATCAAAATCTAAAATTCTTTAATTCAGTTTAGGCCCTTTTTTATACTACTATGGTGGCAAACAAGCATACGGCCCATCTGATGGTAAGCGATCACCGTAGCCTATGGACGCTTGCAATATCAGGGGTATCACTCGCGCGTTGCCATAATAAGACAGTTATGAAGGTCTAAATTACCACCGGTGCAGAAAAAGCCACATGAGAAGAACCGGCAAGAATCTCAGTGCCCTGTCTTTTTTTCATGTATCAATCAAGATATAACAATGTGTAACAAAATTCTTCTATACTAAAGTAGGTATTTACAAATATCAAAATAGAAGCTACCAAGTTGGTTTTGTCACTGCTTTCATGAAATAAATATTTTTAAACTATTACAATTACCAGGAGCCACTTGTGCAAAGTGAATCTATACTGAGTCTTTGTTTATGAATTGCGTCCGGAATACTTTGTTTATGATTAAAGAATTGTTTTTAACAAGCTTTTATTAGCTTCACCTGTATGTAAAGCGAGTAGATACTAGCTTCTGCCCACGACTTCGTACGCGTTCAACTTAAAATCCCAGAGGAACCTAACATTTTCCCGGGATATAAGGTCTATATGTAACATTCAGGTTATAAAGTATACGCGTATCAAGTTTCATACAAATCCGTTGAGCCGTTTTTACGTGATAGAGCAACAAACATACAGCCATACATCCATTCTTACAAACATTCACGTTTACATTATTATAGCAGAATCGATGAAATTGAAACTTTCATCGTAATCTTCACCGGCTTCAAGGCGTGTGATCTTTTTGAAAATTTGCACTCGTATTAAGAACCGATGACCATACAATAATTTCATAACAATATCCTAGCATCGTGCCCATGATTATCAGGAAAAAAGCATTTAAAGCGTGATTTTAATAAAAAAAAATAACTGTAATTTATTTATAAGGGAAATTTCAAGGTTCTAATTGTGTTAAAATCACGCCGGCGGCGTCATCAAAACTGACGAGCGAAATATACTACTTAGCCACCAAAGGCAGGATATTTAAGCAGGGCTGTGATAAGTCACACCACGAGCAATACGGTGAAGGAAAACATCGCGAGGAAGCCTGCATACGTCTGAGAAGAAATTCAAGGACCTATGTAGTGCCTAATAGACGGCGACGGACTCACCATCTGTCACGTCGTTACCAAATTATCTTCGATGAAAAGTGGGTGTTGTAAGACCCGCCTACCCTTTGGGGTTCATTGTGGGAAAGCTTGCAGATTTATTATTATTATTACAAAAAAATAATTAGGAAGTAATTGTTTAGTTGATAGACTGACCTCAGAGGCGACCTCGAGCACCTTATCCCCAGCGGAAGGCAACTCCTTCCAGCCCAGCACCAGCGCAGGCGTCGAGGGCGGAGCCTCCCGCAGCGGCCGGCCCTCCGCCGAGCTCAGCACGCGCACCTACACAATACACAATACACAATACAGGACCCGCCTCCCGCAGCGGCCGGCCCTCCGCCGAGCTCAGCACGCGCACCTACACAATACACAATACAGGACCCGCCTCCCGCAGCGGCCGGCCCTCCGCCGAGCTCAGCACGCGCACCTACACAATACACAATACAGGACCCGCCTCCCGCAGCGGCCGGCCCTCCGCCGAGCGAGGCACGCGCACTTACACAATACACAATACAGGACCCGCCTCCCGCAGCGGCCGGCCCTCCGCCGAGCGAGGCACGCGCACCTACACAATACACAATACAGGACCCGCCTCCCGCAGCGGCCGGCCCTCCGCCGAGCGAGGCACGCGCACCTACACAATACACAATACAGGACCCGCCTCCCGCAGCGGCCGGCCCTCCGCCGAGCGAGGCACGCGCACCTACACAATACACAATACAGGACCCGCCTCCCGCAGCGGCCGGCCCTCCGCCGAGCGAGGCACGCGCACCTACACAATACACAATACAGGACCCGCCTCCCGCAGCGGCCGGCCCTCCGCCGAGCGAGGCACGCGCACCTACACAATACACAATACAGGACCCGCCTCCCGCAGCGGCCGGCCCTCCGCCGAGCGAGGCACGCGCACCTACACAATACACAATACAGGACCCGCCTCCCGCAGCGGCCGGCCCTCCACCGAGCGAGGCACGCGCACCTACACAATACACAATACAGGACCCGCCTCCCGCAGCGGCCGGCCCTCCGCCGAGCGAGGCACGCGCACCTACACAATACACAATACAGGACCCGCCTCCCGCAGCGGCCGGCCCTCCGCCGAGCGAGGCACGCGCACCTACACAATACACAATACAGGACCCGCCTCCCGCAGCGGCCGGCCCTCCGCCGAGCGAGGCACGCGCACCTACACAATACACAATATAGGACCCGCCTCCCGCAGCGGCCGGCCCTCCGCCGAGCTCAGCACGCGCACCTACACAATACACAATACAGGACCCGCCTCCCGCAGCGGCCGGCCCTCCGCCGAGCGAGGCACGCGCACCTACACAATACACAATACAGGACCCGCCTCCCGCAGCGGCCGGCCCTCCGCCGAGCGAGGCACGCGCACCTACACAATACACAATACAGGACCCGCCTCCCGCAGCGGCCGGCCCTCCACCGAGCGAGGCACGCGCACCTACACAATACACAATACAGGACCCGCCTCCCGCAGCGGCCGGCCCTCCGCCGAGCGAGGCACGCGCACCTACACAATACACAATACAGGACCCGCCTCCCGCAGCGGCCGGCCCTCCGCCGAGCTCAGCACGCGCACCTACACAATACACAATATAGGACCCGCCTCCCGCTGCAGCCGGCCCTCCGCCGAGCGAGGCACGCACACCTACACAATACACAATACACAATACAGGACCCGCCTCCCGCAGCGGCCGGCCCTCCGCCGAGCGAGGCACGCGCACCTACACAATACACAATACAGGACCCGCCTCCCGCAGCGGCCGGCCCTCCGCCGAGCGAGGCACGCGCACCTACACAATACACAATATAGGACCCGCCTCCCGCAGCGGCCGGCCCTCCGCCGAGCTCAGCACGCGCACCTACACAATACACAATATAGGACCCGCCTCCCGCAGCAGCCGGCCCTCCGCCGAGCGAGGCACGCGCACCTACACAATACACAATACAGGACCCGCCTCCCGCAGCGGCCGGCCCTCCGCCGAGCGAGGCACGCGCACCTACACAATACACAATACACAATACAGGACCCGCCTCCCGCAGCGGCCGGCCCTCCGCCGAGCGAGGCACGCGCACCTACACAATACACAATACACAATACAGGACCCGCCTCCCGCAGCGGCCGGCCCTCCGCCGAGCGAGGCACGCGCACCTACACAATACACAATATAGGACCCGCCTCCCGCAGCGGCCGGCCCTCCGCCGAGCGAGGCACGCGCACCTACACAATACACAATATAGGACCCGCCTCCCGCAGCGGCCGGCCCTCCGCCGAGCGAGGCACGCGCACCTACACAATACACAATACACAATACAGGACCCGCCTCCCGCAGCGGCCGGCCCTCCGCCGAGCGAGGCACGCGCACCTACACAATACACAATATAGGACCCGCCTCCCGCAGCGGCCGGCCCTCCGCCGAGCAAGGCACGCGCACCTACACAATACACAATATAGGACCCGCCTCCCGCTGCAGCCGGCCCTCCGCCGAGCGAGGCACGCGCACCTACACAATACACAATATAGGACCCGCCTCCCGCAGCGGCCGGCCCTCCGCCGAGCTCAGCACGCGCACCTACACAATACACAATATAGGACCCGCCTCCCGCAGCAGCCGGCCCTCCGCCGAGCGAGGCACGCGCACCTACACAATACACAATACAGGACCCGCCTCCCGCAGCGGCCGGCCCTCCGCCGAGCGAGGCACGCGCACCTACACAATACACAATACACAATACAGGACCCGCCTCCCGCAGCGGCCGGCCCTCCGCCGAGCTCAGCACGCGCACCTACACAATACACAATATAGGACCCGCCTCCCGCAGCAGCCGGCCCTCCGCCGAGCGAGGCACGCGCACCTACACAATACACAATACACAATACAGGACCCGCCTCCCGCAGCGGCCGGCCCTCCGCCGAGCGAGGCACGCGCACCTACACAATACACAATACACAATACAGGACCCGCCTCCCGCAGCGTCCGGCCCTCCGCCGAGCTCAGCACGCGCACCTACACAATACACAATATAGGACCCGCCTCCCGCAGCAGCCGGCCCTCCGCCGAGCGAGGCACGCGCACCTACACAATACACAATACAGGACCCGCCTCCCGCAGCGGCCGGCCCTCCGCCGAGCGAGGGACGCGCACCTACACAATACACAATACACAATACAGGACCCGCCTCCCGCAGCGGCCGGCCCTCCGCCGAGCGAGGCACGCGCACCTACACAATACACAATACACAATACAGGACCCGCCTCCCGCAGCGGCCGGCCCTCCGCCGAGCGAGGCACGCGCACCTACACAATACACAATATAGGACCCGCCTCCCGCAGCGGCCGGCCCTCCGCCGAGCGAGGCACGCGCACCTACACAATACACAATACACAATACAGGACCCGCCTCCCGCTGCAGCCGGCCCTCCGCCGAGCGAGGCACGCACACCTACACAATATACAATACACAATACAGGACCCGCCTCCCGCAGCGGCCGGCCCTCCGCCGAGCGAGGCACGCGCACCTACACAATACACAATACACTATACAGGACCCGCCTCCCGCAGCGGCCGGCCCTCCGCCGAGCTCAGCACGCGCACCTACACAATACACAATATAGGACCCGCCTCCCGCAGCAGCCGGCCCTCCGCCGAGCGAGGCACGCGCACCTACACAATACACAATACAGGACCCGCCTCCCGCAGCGGCCGGCCCTCCGCCGAGCGAGGCACGCGCACCTACACAATACACAATACACAATACAGGACCCGCCTCCCGCAGCGGCCGGCCCTCCGCCGAGCGAGGCACGCGCACCTACACAATACACAATATAGGACCCGCCTCCCGCAGCGGCCGGCCCTCCGCCGAGCGAGGCACGCGCACCTACACAATACACAATACACAATACAGGACCCGCCTCCCGCAGCGGCCGGCCCTCCGCCGAGCGAGGCACGCGCACCTACACAATACACAATACACAATACAGGACCCGCCTCCCGCAGCGGCCGGCCCTCCGCCGAGCGAGGCACGCGCACCTACACAATACACAATATAGGACCCGCCTCCCGCAGCGGCCGGCCCTCCGCCGAGCGAGGCACGCGCACCTACACAATACACAATACACAATACAGGACCCGCCTCCCGCTGCAGCCGGCCCTCCGCCGAGCGAGGCACGCACACCTACACAATATACAATACACAATACAGGACCCGCCTCCCGCAGCGGCCGGCCCTCCGCCGAGCGAGGCACGCGCACCTACACAATACACAATACACTATACAGGACCCGCCTCCCGCAGCGGCCGGCCCTCCGCCGAGCTCAGCACGCGCACCTACACAATACACAATATAGGACCCGCCTCCCGCAGCAGCCGGCCCTCCGCCGAGCGAGGCACGCGCACCTACACAATACACAATACAGGACCCGCCTCCCGCAGCGGCCGGCCCTCCGCCGAGCGAGGCACGCGCACCTACACAATACACAATACACAATACAGGACCCGCCTCCCGCAGCGGCCGGCCCTCCGCCGAGCGAGGCACGCGCACCTACACAATACACAATATAGGACCCGCCTCCCGCAGCGGCCGGCCCTCCGCCGAGCGAGGCACGCGCACCTACACAATACACAATACACAATACAGGACCCGCCTCCCGCAGCGGCCGGCCCTCCGCCGAGCGAGGCACGCGCACCTACACAATACACAATATAGGACCCGCCTCCCGCAGCGGCCGGCCCTCCGCCGAGCAAGGCACGCGCACCTACACAATACACAATATAGGACCCGCCTCCCGCTGCAGCCGGCCCTCCGCCGAGCGAGGCACGCACACCTACACAATACACAATACAGGACCCGCCTCCCGCAGCGGCCGGCCCTCCGCCGAGCGAGGCACGCGCACCTACACAATACAGGACCTGCCTCCCGCAGCGGCCGGCCCTCCGCCGAGCGAGGCACGCGCACCTACACAATACAGGACCCGCCTCCCGCAGCGGCCGGCCCTCCGCCGAGCGAGGCACGCGCACCTACACAATACACAATATAGGACCCGCCTCCCGCAGCGGCCGGCCCTCCGCCGAGCAAGGCACGCGCACCTACACAATACACAATATAGGACCCGCCTCCCGCTGCAGCCGGCCCTCCGCCGAGCGAGGCACGCACACCTACACAATACACAATACAGGACCCGCCTCCCGCAGCGGCCGGCCCTCCGCCGAGCGAGGCACGCGCACCTACACAATACAGGACCTGCCTCCCGCAGCGGCCGGCCCTCCGCCGAGCGAGGCACGCGCACCTACACAATACACAATACAGGACCCGCCTCCCGCAGCGGCCGGCCCTCCGCCGAGCGAGGCACGCGCACCTACACAATACACAATACACAATACAGGACCCGCCTCCCGCAGCGGCCGGCCCTCCGCCGAGCGAGGCACGCGCACCTACACAATACACAATACACAATACAGGACCCGCCTCCCGCAGCGGCCGGCCCTCCGCCGAGCGAGGCACGCGCACCTACACAATACACAATATAGGACCCGCCTCCCGCAGCGGCCGGCCCTCCGCCGAGCAAGGCACGCGCACCTACACAATACACAATATAGGACCCGCCTCCCGCTGCAGCCGGCCCTCCGCCGAGCGAGGCACGCACACCTACACAATACACAATACAGGACCCGCCTCCCGCAGCGGCCGGCCCTCCGCCGAGCGAGGCACGCGCACCTACACAATACAGGACCTGCCTCCCGCAGCGGCCGGCCCTCCGCCGAGCGAGGCACGCGCACCTACACAATACACAATACAGGACCCGCCTCCCGCAGCGGCCGGCCCTCCGCCGAGCGAGGCACGCGCACCTACACAATACACAATACACAATACAGGACCCGCCTCCCGCAGCGGCCGGCCCTCCGCCGAGCGAGGCACGCGCACCTACACAATACACAATATAGGACCCGCCTCCCGCAGCGGCCGGCCCTCCGCCGAGCGAGGCACGCGCACCTACACAATACACAATACACAATACAGGACCCGCCTCCCGCAGCGGCCGGCCCTCCGCCGAGCGAGGCACGCGCACCTACACAATACACAACACAGGACCATTCATACACACTATTGAACGGTTCAGGGTATAAATATACCCAATATCCGCGTAGTTATATTCTTATCGCCACTGACCCACTTAGGTGGCACACACACAAGCGTTTGGCCAACCAGATGGAATGCAGTCACCGTAGCCTAAAGCCGCTAGCAAAACCAGAGATAACACTAACGAGTTGCCAACCATATTGTTGATGAGGACTCACTGTGCTAGCAGCAATACTACTAGCCCAGCGTATCCCCGTGAAGCACTGACCACTGGCACCCTTACTTACCGCAGAAATACAACACTACATCAAAGTTGTGTTATTTTACAAGTAAGCCACAATTTTGTCACACAGTATTACAATTGATTATTTAACTGATTAAGACTGACCTTAGCCCACCCACAGCCGGCTACTATGATACTGCCTCTTCTCAACGTGCCTCGCTGTACGAGGACCGTTGCTTGCTTCCTGTTAATGACGAAATAAAATAAATAGTATTCATAATTAATACAACGTCATACTTTTAAGTTAAACACGGTACACGGTATATAGGCGCCATTGCATTGACTTGCAAACCACTTTCGCTTCCTCTACATAGTTAAATCTCTCCGTACATGCTCTTTGGTACTAAATACTCTTCTTTACATCACTGACAAACATCTGTAGCATTAACAAAAACAACTTTAGTTAGACTACGCACTCCTATCGCTTTTTACTATATTTATGAGACAATGAACAGCGCTACAGCGGCGAAAAGTGGAACTAAAAAAACGTATGAACATTTTGAAACAAACGTTTTCGAATACGTAAACCAAAGATGTTCGTGCTACCAGTAGCGCGAGCATGAATAATTTGCGACAACGTTTTCGTATCGCCTTCGACTATTTTTGTATTGAAAAATGAACAGCGCTGCGGCGGTGAAAAGTGGAACTAAAAATTAGTATGACAATTTTGACATTTCGCGAGTTACGTTTTCGAATACGTTGTCGAAAATGTTCGTGCTACCGGCACAGTAGTTTAATTCAGTACCGGCGTTAGGGGGGCGTGATAAAAAAACAAAAATAATAATAAGATGAGCTCCAAATTTTAGTTTTTTTACGTCTGTGTCGTTGTCGCTGGGTAATGCTAAAGGAAAGATTAAATTCTTAATACAAGTCCACACTGGGTCAGCAAAAAATGTATATCCGATAATGATTCCCTTAAGTGGGCGCCACACTATTTTTGCCCGGGATATCAGTAGCCCTAACGCCGGTACTGCGTACTCTTTCTTCAGTGTCAGAGAATCGTCAAGTTTCAAAATTTCTCGTGTTTTCCGCATCAAAATGCTGCTAGTGTCATGCATTCTAATACTTAATAGTTTCTGGAGACAATCCACGGCAGTAGCAGATCGTAACACGCCTTTAGGTCAGAGGTAACTAACCTATTGACCAAGATGATAAATCACTGAACCCAAAAGTCGTATTATGGCATTATTTCCAATGTTCCTATAAATCAAATCAGTCACTAAATGAAACTTTACTGCACATAACGACACCAAAAATACACATTAAAGATCACTACAACACAGTTTACGAGACACTGGAAAAAATCTCAACCGCTCCGCCTGATTCCCGCCAAAAAACTCCTCGTACTTTCTAAATACTCCCTTACCCAGTCTTCGGGTCGAGCTGTGCTTCCAACACGACGCCTTCAACGAACCCTCCGGGGTCCGCCTTCAGGTCCATCAACTGAGCTTGCAGGGTGAGGGCCTCGACTAGGGTATCCAGGTTGGTCTTCTTGAGAGCCGACACCGGTATAGCCTGAACATCACCGCCCAGGGATTCGCACACTATCCCGTGCTGGGATAACGCACGCAGCGTCCGATCCTATTGGGATATCACGGGTTTTTTTTTATTTAATTTTTATGTCTCTATGATCAATGATGGCCCGTAGTCTATAGCCTGTAGCAATACCAGAGGTATCACGTTTTGCCAACCTTGTTGTTCATGAGGAGTCAGTGTGCTAGCAGCATTACTACAAGCGCAGCGTATCCCCGTGGAGCACTGGCAACCTTACTTAACGCAGTAACACAACACTACATCAAAGTAGTGTTATGTGATTGCAGTCTTCTGGAAGGTGGAGGTACATTCCCAAATTTAAAACCCACGGGAGAACCGAATTCGTCCTACCTCTCTTTTTAGAACGATAAACAAGAAAACTAATTAACAAGCAAACTAACCTGATAGTAAGCGGTCATCGTAATCTATAGACCCTCGCAATACCAGTCACTTGCACGTTTAAAACTTAATGTTGAGGACACTATGCTAGCATAATACAATCAATGTGCCTTCATTCACCGCAGAAACTCAAAACTACATCAGAGTAGTGTTATTTGGGTACGATCTTCTGTAAGTAATCCCTATTTAACCTGACACATGAGAAAGGGATAGCAAGACTTTACGTCCTGTAAAATTAGTTTAGTTAAGTCATTCTGTACAAGATAATCGACACTTTACTTAGTGACGACACAAAGCGACATAAATATTGAGTATAAGCATACCTACAACGTTTACACCTGGCTTGTCGATCTTGTTCACCGCCACTAGAATGGGCACTGGAACAATGTAACAGACGGAAACATTCTTTACTCTAGTAGAGATGATATGAAAAACTAGCTTTTACCCGCGACTTCACTCGCGTGGTTCTAGATAAGGATAGCCTATGTCCTTCCCCAGGTTATAATCTATCTCATTGCCAAATTTCATTGCGATCCGTTCAGCCGTTTAGTCGTGAAAAGGTAGCAAACAAACAAACAGACCTACGTTCGCATTTATAATATTATTAGCGATTCGTCCCGGCCATCGCACGGCCAGCGTTAGCCATATACTTTCAAAACACAAGTGAATTTTACTTAAAATCCTTCCTCTTGAAACACTCTATCTATTAGAAAAACCGCATCAAAATCCGTTGCGTATTTTTATAGATCTAAGCATACATAGGGACAGACAGACAGCGGGAAGCGACTTTGTTTTATACTATGTAGTGATTTGAATGTATTGAAGTTTTTAGGGTACCATATTTTAAAAGGAAAAAAGGAACCCTTATAGGATCACTTTGTTGTCCGTCTGTTTGCCAATTTTTTTTATCTCAAGAACGCGTAGAGTTATCAAATTGAAATTAATATGAAATACCCGGGTCAATGGTCTCTTTCGGCTGTAAAATAATCAAACCTGTATTCTACGTGAAGAAAAGATATGAACGTTAATGTCGGAAAAAAGGAAAAAACCTACAGGGTACTTCCCGTTGACCTCGGTGCGCGAGTCCGAGTCGCACTTGGCCGGTTTTTTTAGTATTAGAGTAGGTGTTACCGTTGGCTTCCCTGGCCATCCGTATGGACTGCACGGTCTGGTCCATGACGCCGTCGTCGGCCGCCACCACCAGCACCACGGCGTCGGTGGCCAGCGCCCCGCGCGCGCGCATCGCCGAGAAGGCCGCGTGCCCCGGCGTGTCCAGGAACGTTACCGTCTCGCCCGACGACAGTTTCACTGACAAACACACACACACACACATCACACAGGGGTAGGCAGATAAACAGCCGGATAACAATATAATAATATATACATACGTGCTACATTACAAGATATACAAGTTACATTATATACCGAAACAATACAAAATACCACTCCCGGCAGATGTGAAACATACACCCACACAAGCGGCATGACGACATAAGAGAGCGTTCTGTCGTTTGCCAGGTGGCAAACAAACATACAGCCCGCCTGATGGTAAGCGGTTACCGTAGCCTATGGACCCTTAAAACACCAGGGGTATCACTCGCGCGTTGCCGACTCTAAAAATGTACTGCCAAGGCAAGACAATGGATGTTTCACAAAAAACATTCTTGATTAAATGATTATAATTAATAATAACGATTTCAAAGTATTGACAAGTGTAAGAATGAGAACGAAACGTGACACGTCCGGCTAGCACGCCGGTCGACCTAAGAATAAGAGAATTAGCGAGTTTCGATTAAAAAATATCAACCTACCTTCAAAAGCACCGATATGCTGGGTGATCCCGCCAAACTCTTGGTCCACCACGGAGGTGTCCCTCAAGGCGTCGAGTAGCGTGGTCTTCCCGTGGTCCACGTGGCCCATGACGCACACCACGGGCGGCCGGGGGCGAAGCGCCTCGGGTGCCGCGGGGGGAGCTGACACTGCATCTTTGTTCTATGAACCAAATACAATAAAAACTCATGATTCTCCGATTTTTTTTTTTTAATATTTCAAAGATATATTTTTTACTTGGTTTATTGCTTTTTTAGCTAGTTGTTACAATTCTGTCAAATCATCAAATTAAAATTTCGGATGAAAAATCTGAGGCCACTGATATAATGTGTCATTAGATTTGACTGGTGTTTCAGTATTCAGCCAATAATATGATTACCTCTTCTTCTTGCACTTCCTTATCCGGTCTGGGAACAATCTTGAACCGGTACCCAGATATCTTGACCACGTCTCGGATGATCTGTGGGTTGTGGATGACTGTGTTCTTTGTATAAACTGTGTCCGATGTCTTGTCTGCAAACTCGAGGGCTTTGTACACATGATCTGCAATAGAGATATAGATGACATGTCATAGTGGAATTTGCATAGGTATAGTAGGCTAAGTAAGTACATAGGTACTGCATGCCCTAGAAAATGATTAAGATATCAATGTGTGTGTCCGTGTGGGCAGTGCTGCAACACAAGTGACTTCACCTGCTTAGCTGAACCAAAAGGTAGGTTATGATACATAAAATAATATGATAAGTATTTTACGATACGTAAAAAAAAACTGGATGCAGTAAAAAAAAATATAGCTGTGTCTTTGTCTTGTACATTAGTACCATATATAGCCTTCTCTTTGTCTGTGAGGAGAGTAGAAGATGTTATTGCGTCTATTAATTTCCCCCTCTAGATAGGTATATTTCCATCTACAATGCGAAGTAGAGTAAGCTGAGGTAATACCACATTTTAGGTCATTGGTTATTTGATATATTTATTTTATCTATATTAACTATATTAATTATCACAGAACATTAATATAACTCACTAAAAGAGTAGATTTTTAAGAGGCTTTAGCTTATTATTTCATTTATGTAGTTGTAATATTCTAACTAATAGTTATATTACAACACTTTTCATTTTCATCCTTACCTAAGTCTTTATTGAGAACATTAGCTAAATCCTGTACAGTCATGTTCCGCCATATTCCAATCACTTCTGAAACTGCTTTGGGTGAGTATCTGATGGCTTCCCGGCCATGACTTGCTGCTATCTATTGAAAAAAAGTATTCAAAGAATGGTTGTTATTTGTGGATTTCATAAATAAATAAAACAGCATTACATCAAGATAACAGACAGTATCACTACATTTATTGAAATAAAATATAGGACATTTAATTCCTCACTTATGGGATGTCCAGACCAAAGCACAAGTAGTGAGACATTTGGATAGTTATAATGAGGGCAAGCAAAGCACAACACCGAGGCAATTGGAAAAAGAGGAGAGGTCTCTGCCCGGCACTGGGACAGCAACGGCTTAAGAGAATAGAAGTAATCATAAAATATTGATTATAACCTTGTCATCTTCTGATCGCCTTTTCTTCCATAGGGAGAGTGATGTTGTTATTGGCCTAGTTAAGTGTTTACTTGTGTCTAAAGGATCTATGCTCGGAGTGTTTAAAAGGCATTCCCTTTTCAAAAACCTTAAAGGTAACCTAGAAAAGACCGAAAAGTTTATGCAAATGAGAATATTATTCATTAAGCACTAGATAGTTTCTGGGATCTTACCGTCTTAGTAGCATGCTACTATACATATTCGTATTTAGTAAAATAACACTTCTAAGCCTTACATAACATGAATAGGTGAATAATAATTATTGTAGAGTTATTGTATTGAAATAGGTTATGTCAGAGACAAACATTGCTCCTACTGCAGCTATAATCCTTTGGGATGTGCTTTCTGCTATATTAATATTGAGTTTTGTGTTAAATTTACATTGACTCAAGAAATAATAGAAATTGTATATTTTTGAAAACATAACCTCAATCAATAGTTTGCTTGACAGTTTAATTTTTTAAGTCATATATTTCACACACAGTTCGGATACATAGTTTATTAGATCATTTTTCATGTACATACGTGAAAAGACACCTTTCAGTGTTTAACTTGGTTTCCTAAGGCATTATTTTTTTCATTGTGTGTGTCTTTTAACGTTAACTTTTGTAATGTAAATTCTTAATTTTATTCCGAGAGAACAGAGAATAGAATGATCAGAAATCGTAATAAAAAAATTGTTACATAAAATCACATAAATTTAATATATTTTTAAATTGATTAATTAAATAATGTTATTTTTATAATATCAATGGTTATTTTTATGAAAAGGAACTATGGACTATAGACAAATTCCAATAAACTATTTAAAAAAAAACTTCATAGACAATTACTATTTATGTCCGCCATTCATTCATTCTTTTGAGTTGCTTTTTCGTTTTACGATTCTCAAGAGCACGATTTGTCATCCAGATCTACGCAATATCGTCGTAATTGATTAACCTACGAAGACCCTGAAGAAACAATAAACTCTACGCGTCGAGGCATCACAGCCACAAGTCTAGTGTAACCACCTTTGACGTGATCATTGTGAGATCGTATCTTCTAGTGATGCTTTTGCTAGCCTTTTACGTTATCGGTTGCGACGTGCGTTCGAGTGCCTGATGGTGTGGAAACTATGTGTGGTTAATGAAATAATAATTAACAGAGACTAACAATGGGGGCATTTTTGAATAAGCCTGAGACTAAGAAGTACAACGAGAAGGGGGAAGGAAACGGTCTTCGCTATGGCGTGGCATCGATGCAGGGTTGGCGCGTGGAGATGGAGGATGCCCACCACGCGCAGCTCACTCTGAACGGCACTCTATCTGACTGGTCGTACTTTGCGGTGTTTGATGGGCACGCTGGAGCACGGGTGTCTGCGCACTGCGCGGGAAATCTACTCGAATGTATATTGCAAACGGATGAGTTTCGGCGCGAAGAAATAGCTGAGGCAATACGCACAGGATTCCTGGACCTGGACAAGAAGATGCGGGAGCTCCCCGAGCTGTCTAACGGCGAGGAGAAGTCTGGTTCGACCGCGGTGTGCGCGTTCGTGTCGCCGAAGCAGATATACATAGCAAATTGTGGTGATTCGCGCGCCGTGCTCGCTCGGAATGGGGCGCCGATCTTTGCAACGAGAGACCACAAGCCGGAGCTGCCGTCCGAGAAGTCTCGTATTGTGCAGGCTGGAGGCTCGGTGATGATTCAGCGTGTGAATGGGAGCTTAGCAGTGTCTAGGGCATTGGGGGATTATGAGTACAAGAAGGTGCTTGACCGCGGGCCGTGTGAGCAGCTGGTGTCGCCGGAGCCCGAGGTGTCTGTTCACGAGCGCTCGGAGGCAGAGGATGAGTTCTTGGTGCTGGCCTGCGATGGGGTCTGGGATGTCATGAGCAATGAGGCTCTGTGTGCATATGTGCACTCCCTGCTGCTGCTCACCGATGACCTTATTGCTATCACCAGCCAGGTCATTGACACCTGCCTCTACAAGGTAAGATATACTTAAAAACATATTTTTAGACCACCGAAATGCATATATGGACAATGGTTCATAGGAATTGTGGTAGTGGTTTTGCAGTATGTTAACCTACAATCATAACTTAGCCTGGGTTCTAAACTGAGATCTTAGCTTAACAAGAAAAAGTTATATTTCTAAAATCTTCTTATTAATAATTTTGCTAATTGGTAACTTAATATGCTAGTGGCAGGTAATTGTGCAACTGTTGCAGTGTTACATAAAAATGTGTGTAACCCAGCTAATTTTAATAGACACACTTGTATTGTGATGATGTAAATGTAATTATCATCAGTGTTTTCTTTTGGTCAAGTCAAACAATGTATGAATCATGGTTACATTACTGAGTCAAATGTTTTGTCTCCATATATTTAATGCTATTAAACATATTTATTCCTAAAAAAATATAATTATGTTAGAGAAGTTTCATAAAATATATTCTTCTTAAGAATCTGCTATGCATACATTTAAAAACTTAATTATTTTTCAAAGTAAAACCACAACAAAATTGATTTTCTGAAAGAAAAAAACTTGTGTGCATTTCTCTAATATGAAATACTTCAGTATGATATTTTTGGATTGTTTAGTTTGTTCTGAGTTTGAATTGTCTTAATCAAAATCAAAATCAAAAATCATTTATTCAGTTTAGGCCCTAATAAGGCTCTTATGAAGGTCTAAATTACCACCTCATCACAATCATCTATCGCTTCACTTATTTGTCTTTAAAAGTGTTTGAACAGTCCCTGGTACCCATATAATACATGCTCAGTTACATGCTCAGTTAGTTACAATAATTGACATATTTATATATAATAGGGATAGGGATATTTTTATAACAATCTGGCTAATAAGTAAATTAAATTACAAGTTGATAAAGGAAAGCCTCTTTTATTCAGTAAGTTGGCTGGAAATTTCTTAGGAAAACACATACAAGCAATTTCTAATGAATTACTCCTTTATACCCAATTTACTTATGTGTATTTCTAAACAAGTACTTATTAGTTGCAGATAAACTTTACTTTTTGATATATTTTTTATTGCAAGAACCATTCACAAAATGTTCACCAAAGTTTCATCAAAATCAACATGGTGGTACAGGAATGCACCAAAATATGGGCACCCTACTATATACCCATATATTTATAATTGTCTGTTCCTAGATTATTACATAATCCAATATAGAAGAAATAGCTGACTTAATTATTAAATAGGTTACACAAGAAACAGCTTTTAGATTATTTATAAGCTAAACAAACCTCAATCATGTACAACAGTGTGTCAAAACAAAGGTCCCCAAATTTGCTACTGTAGGCTCAAGCAATACACAGTCTATCATATATTATAAATTTGCTACTGTAGGCTCAAGCAATACACAGTCTATCATATATTATTAATTTGCTACTGTAGGCTCAAGCAATACACAGTCTATCATATATTATAAATTTGCTACTGTACGCTCAAGCAATACACAGTCTATCATATATTATAAATTTGCTACTGTAGGCTCAAGCAATACACAGTCTATCATATATTATAAATTTGCTACTGTAGGCTCAAGCAATACACAGTCTATCATATATTATTAATTTGCTACTGTAGGCTCAAGCAATACACAGTCTATCATATATTATAAATTTGCTACTGTAGGCTCAAGCAATACACAGTCTATCATATATTATAAATTTGCTACTGTAGGCTCAAGCAATACACAGTCTATCATATATTATAAATTTGCTACTGTAGGCTCAAGCAATACACAGTCTATCATATATTATAAATTTGCTACTGTAGGCTCAAGCAATACACAGTCTATCATATATTATAAATTTGCTACTGTAGGCTCAAGCAATACACAGTCTATCATATATTATAAATTTGCTACTGTAGGCTCAAGCAATACACAGTCTATCATATATTATAAATTTGCTACTGTAGGCTCAAGCAATACACAGTCTATCATATATTATAAATTTGCTACTGTAGGCTCAAGCAATACACAGTCTATCATATATTATAAATTTGCTACTGTAGGCTCAAGCAATACACAGTCTATCATATATTATAAATTTGCTACTGTAGGCTCAAGCAATACACAGTCTATCATATATTATAAATTTGCTACTGTAGGCTCAAGCAATACACAGTCTATCATATATTATTAATTTGCTACTGTAGGCTCAAGCAATACACAGTCTATCATATATTATAAATTTGCTACTGTAGGCTCAAGCAATACACAGTCTATCATATATTATAAATTTGCTACTGTAGGCTCAAGCAATACACAGTCTATCATATATTATAAATTTGCTACTGTAGGCTCAAGCAATACACAGTCTATCATATATTATAAATTTGCTACTGTAGGCTCAAGCAATACACAGTCTATCATATATTATAAATTTCACTGAGTACATCACAATTTCAATATTGCAGGGTAGCAAAGACAACATGAGTATCGTCCTGGTGGTGTTCCCAGCTGCTCCGAAGCCGAGCCCTGAAGCCCAGCGAGCAGACCGCGAGCTCGACGAGACTCTCCGACAACGGATTACAGGTTGTTACCATTCTCTACTGCATGCCTGTTCACACAAACACAGGAGACAGACTGACGGACTGGAGGATGTATGTGACAGTACTACAAATGTGTCAAATGACACAAGGGATTGATAAGAGTGACATTAGGATTTTGACAGCTGGGATAGGCATGTAACTTAATACCCACCCTAGTAGTGTTAGCAGACAGATTGGGTTTTAGATCTGTCAAAATAGGTTTCATTTAAATATTTGCCATGGGTGCAATGCTTTATTTTTATTAATTTTATTATTAATGCTACTTAATCTAAGTAATTATTTATTATTATTTTAAAGATAATCCCTAAAAGATGGGATAGCTTTATACAATACCAGTACAACTTATTTAAATTATATTAACATTTAAATGTAATAAAAATATAATATTTCCAGAAATAATGCCTTAAAAACAGAAAGACATTATTTCGAGCCAAAGACAAATTTAGAAAATTAAATATTGGCGATAATTCAAAATTCCAGGACTAGTTTTGGATATGAATATAATTAGATTATGGTCTAACAAATTAATTTTAAGAATTTTTAACATTCTCTTTGTAAAGCCATTTTCAATTGATGGAATATTATTGTTAGTCCCTCATACGGTAATCCGCAGCTTTATAATGGGACCACCTGTGCACACTCTTTTTCAAGGGTATATTCAACAAGTGTTTTAATTAGTATGAGGTAGGAAATTTGGTTAAACTGATTTATTTTTGCCATTAAGAATGTTTTCACCAACATATTTTTTAATATTAACAATATTTTTAATGCCGGCTGGAACAGTCAAATTCCCAAAAAAAGGTTCCTTATTGCTTCACGTGATTCAATGACAGGACCTGTCAGTTCCGGAGTATGAAACTATTATACCATAACTTACCCGCCTAATACCCACCATATAAACAAAAGGACGTAACTGCTGTATATCCGGCAAAATGTGGGCTTAGTCATTCAGATATTGTAAACAATTTGAATTATCTTAAATAATCGTTATATCAATCAAGGATAAAGTATAAATTGATATGATTATATTAACTCGTAGATTATCAGTTTATGGTAATTATGTTATATATCCTTGGCGTGGCGATATGTATATATATTTGTATTTACGTTATAATATATATACATTAAACAAATTGACTACAAAATAAATCAACACCGTTAAAATGCGACTTGCGTTGATATGCGCCTCATTCTAGCCTTCCCAGTAACGCGTGACGAAATTAATTGCACCTAAATGTGGTGGCTGAAAGTAGCTGATACTGTTCTAAAGTAAACATCACACAAACGTCAAAAACTTAGTAACTATCCAGTGACTTGATTCGTTCTATTAAATACTAGTTATGTCCGCGACTTCGCACGTGTGGTAAAGCGAATAAGTCAACCTATATATAAACGACAGCTTTTGCCTGTGGCGCTCATGCAATTAACTTTGAAAACTACGGATTCTCATTGAAAAATCATCACCTATTTTACCCCCTCAGAGCTGGTATTTCCAAAAACCCTTCCTTAGTGGATGCCCACATCATAAAAGAGGTTCTTACTGTCAAAATTTTAAATCTATTCCTAGCCGTTTAGGCTGTGCGTTGATATGTCAGTAAGTTACTTCTTTTATATATACAGAAAAAAAACAAGTAATATCTAAAGATTCACCAATTAGAATACTTGGAGTTCGTAATAGTTCAAAGTCCATAGATTTTATCGCCGTATCTACTTGATATTACATTCAGCTTAGTCACGAATGTGGATACCTACCTACCTTTAGCGTATTGCTTTTATAGCGTTTTCCACGCTGAACCTTGTGGGTTTAAAAAATATATATACTGTTTATAATACTTACGATATGTAAACTTTTGCATGGTCCATTATACAAGTTACCAACATAGTCGCTGTAATTGTAACATATCATATTTCTAAAATAATGTTCATTGCCTTCTAAAGCAAAATTTTTCGTTAAGATTAATAGGAATTTGTTAAGAAAAAAATAAAAAGGTTCTTGTTAAAATTATTAGGATTGGTATTCTATTATTCTACTAAAACTGGTTTGGATTCTGAATAGATAACAAGATTTATTTTCCAATAAAAATAATTATATCGAGTTTTTCATAGAACTACATAAATGAATTTCTTCCGGGGACCATTATTGACTCCTAGGAAATTATCAAAAATTGGCACGATTAAATCGCCATAGTTGTATTTGCATTATACTGTAGCATAAATAAATATTTTAAACAAGCGATTAGTTCATACATTGATTAAGCTGTCCATAGCCTTCAGTGTCATTATGTTTAGCTCACGACCAGAATACCAATTAATATCTTCATTACAATATAAACAGGGCAAAGTCACGTCACACTACATGACCGATTTGCAAAGAAATTAATTATGGCACCTGGATAATGCTGTTGTCCTGATGAGGATCTATAGTTTAGTTTTATTTATGTTGAGTGTAGACCTTTTTTTAGTCGGGTGGCTCCAATTTTTTTATGAGACTTTTTACCCGACTATGACAAACCCAAAAAAGGGCTATTAATTTAGCAGTCATGTATGTTTGTATTTACGCATGTTCCTGCGTAGCGCCTAAACTATTAATCCGATTTTGATGAAAAAGGTGTCATTATTTTCGTTTTTTTTGACCCGAGTAACATAGGCTACTACTAAAAGTGAAATTGGTCTAGCCGTTCACGCGTGATGCCGTGACCAAGGGAAATAGGGATTAATTGTTATATGTTATATAGATAAAAGTAAGGATTGCCAAGGCCTGCGTTACTTTTATGCAGTATAGAATATACAACGTGTTACAAAATACCGCGTTAAAAATATAATTTATTATCAAAGCCAAAAATGTTGTCAACCCTACTAAGCTGTCATGTCAGGGAAACAGAATATTTAACAGAATGGCCTACGTACCTATTTTACTTAATAGGGTTTGCACATCATTAAAAATAATATTAATAAAAAAAATGGTGTATGTTATACAGCGTGACTTCAGTTCTTAAATATTGTGAATGGACTCGTTATAAGGCCCCATTTAACCTCCTTTCGGTTTTACGAGGTACTTTGTAACACCCAGTGTGAATTCTCTTATTTATAGAAAAAAATAAAACAATTCCAAACTTGCCAAAACTTAGATCGTCGAATATCATAAAATGCAATCTACAGTATGAGATTTAAATATAAAGTACATGTACCGTATGATGCGCCCCTAGAATATTAATGGAACCAATAATAATTCTATGATGCATTCATATAGGTGTAGATCGGAATATTTTATTTCGCTTTTAATGTTTAAATACTTACCTACCTACTTATGTACATTCGCCTCTTATATCTGTCCTTTTTACTCATCAATTGTTGCTATAAATCGCTACCTTTTAGCTTTTCATTGAATTGAGTGATTTTTTTGCTAGGGATTTATTTATTATTAGACTTACTAAATACATTATTTACTAACATTTTCAATGTCTAGGATTATTGAAACTGCCTTGAAATTGAGGACCTTTATACATATATAGTAGTAATATTTATATAATAAGTGTTTGAAACTTTTTTTCTAGCATAAAGGATTTTCTTGCATATCACTAAATTCCACACGAATTTACTAACAAGTGTGTGCCTACTTCCTTTATCGATAAGAATTTCACTAGCTAATAGAACACAGTGTAACACTGCAATCATTATAGTGTTAGATAAATTAGGTATTTCAAAAATGTACTTACACATTTCAATTCAAATACAAGTATTAGTTGAGATATGAAATATTATATTAATAAATATAGTACACGTAATTAGTTTTTAAGCTATGGAAATGTTACTGAATGGCTTATGATAATGATATGACGTAAATTTTGCAACATGAAAATTCTCTAACACTCGACACTGGCAAAAATAGTCCCTGAAGGGATTGATTGCCATACTTAGGAAGAAGAAGAAGAAGATATGACGTAGCAATTGACGCATAAAGCCACATTTTTTTTTTTTTAAATTTGAGGTCAATTAGTAAGGTGTAGAATAAAATTCCAATATACCTTCATGAGCCAGAGACAAAAGGCAGCTAGTGAATTTTGTGATATATATATATATATATATATTAACGAAATATGAAAATTAATTGATTTTTCTAGAAATATATTGAATAAGAAAAAAAATAACAGTTCCATAGAATGATAGTACAAATCATCAAATTTTACAATTATTAATTAATGGATTAAAGTAATATTTATTTTATTTTATCATAAAAAAAACATTTAGTATTATTTTATGAAATCGTTAGGTGGTTTTTTTCCACATGTTTTGTGTGTTGTTTTTGTTAATTGTATATATGAGGAATACTATGTTATAACAAAATATTTATTTGATTATTTAATAATATTATGTTTTCCGTACATTACGATTACTCCCTGTTTTTTAAACCGTAACGTATGTCTATTTCTACTTAAAAAATATTATTCGTTTGATGAAATCTCGCAATACTCAATCACGCAAAATACAATTTAAAAGTTCATATGTTTACTTTTTACCGTAAAAAGAGAGGTGATGCTGGATTATTACAATTATATTATTTAGACTTAAAGATAAGATTACTCAAATTTCTTGCAGCTGTTCTGTGCCTATTTATTATTCTAATGAGAATTGGAGATTTTTGTGTTTTGTCGTGATTGAGTAACAAATTAACAAACTTTCGTCTTTATAACACTTGTAGGATGAAAAAACAAGATTTTATCAAGTAATCACTTGATAAAATCTTGTTTTTTTTTCTTAATACCTACTTATAGCTAAAGTTAGACCCTTGTTTAAAGTCACAGCCTGTAATATATATATATATATATATATATATATATATATATATATATATATTTGTTTATAATCATTTGACAAAATTGTACCCATATTGTGATATTTACTGAAACGAAGTTATTTAAAAATTTATTTATACGGGCTTAAAGTCAGTATGTGCTAAAAGCTTATGAACCACTCTGATTTAATGTAAGCCATTTAAGTTTGATGCCTTCAATAGCTTTATCTACTAATTTAACAAATAAAAAAGCAAACAAATGTTAATTGAAATTAAGAAAAATCAACTAAAGGCATTTTATGTGGTATATTCGCCAGTTAAAGCAATTAGAATATTGATATCGAGATTAGTATCGAAATGTTTTTTTATTTTTATTTATATTTGTTATTTTTTCCCTCGTCTCTTATACAATTCCTTACCAATTCATACTAAGAACTTACTTTACCCGTGTTAAACTTTTTATTAAGACAGTTTTTTTTATAGTAGGTAAGACAGGTAATCTTTTAAAATGTTATTGTTTGGTTACTATTAAAGATTTCAAAAATATTACTCTTTAGTTTCATTGCTTTAGTCCTCTTGTTTACCTAAAAAGTTCATTATTTTCATTTATATTATAATTATTTTATTCATTTCAATATTACAAAGGGTTAAAGCAATGAACGTGTAAATACGGTGATGGTTTCGCCTGAAATGAGAATACTAAGGCACTTGTACTATAATCTAAATAGTTATACATTTACGGTGAAGCCAACACAGTGCATGCACTTAATCTTGTCGGTTATCGATCTATGGAATCCAGGACACAATCGTAAATATACTATGCTATGTCAATACTAAAAGAAAAATAATTCAAGTCGTAGAAGAAATTTATGGACGTTTCGCAAAAGGTCTATTTTAACATTCAACGACAAGAATTATCAGGGTACACTGACGGTAGGGTTTAGTTAGAATCGGCGGGCTGCCGGGCATGTTTGAAGATATTGATGAATGTAGAAGAAGCAAAAGAGATGTGCATGGCAAGTGTCTATATTGAAAGGGATTTGACACGATCTTCAAGTATGCCGTTGTGGTAAACACAAATATATGTACCTATTTGTTTCCAAAAACAACACTTTTTTAAAATGGGGTTCTTTGTGTATCTTTTGGGGTAGGCAGAGAGTATATCACTGGTGCTTGCCGCATCATAAATACATATTTTAGTTTGCACTATAACAACATTCATGGCAGGTCAGGCCGAAATGCCAATATGAAAAGTTTAAATATATGTGTCGTTTGTTATGGGCCTTATTTATAATTTGTTTGTGAAAGAGTATGTCGGGGCTTGTTAGTTGTTACATTTTAATGGCGTAATTAGAGAACAAATTTACGAATATAGGATGCTTTAGTTAGAATGCAGATGAAGTAGGTAGATAGCTAGAATTGAGTTATTGAAAAAAAAACTTGTCGTATTTCGAAAGATCATATATAAGTTTTCATGCAAAACTATTTTTTTTTCAATACTCTATTACAATTAAACTGCTTATGAGCTGTGCCTGTCTTGTAAGTTGAAGATATCCTAGATACATTCTTGGATTCAATAGGCTATTTAAGGTTAAAAATTATTAGGTTTGTACGCGTATTTTTTTCAAGAGCGTAATAAAGTCCCTTAAAAATTGCCCGTCCGACTGGGGTCACCCCCACCAAACAGAAAATCACACCGAAATAAAACACTATTGTGATGTCACTACATCAAAGTATGTATTCGTGTCGTGAGTAAGATTACCAGAACTCCTCGAGGTTACGCTGTGCTGGCAAACAACAAGCTGTAGTCACAGTGAGTCTCCAACGATAAGGTTAGGAACGTGCTAGTGATACCCCTAGTATTGTTACGGTGAACACTTACCATCAGGCGGGCCGTACGCTTGCTAGTACCTTGGTAGCATTTAAATAAAAAACGCACCTTTATCTTTTGTCAGCTCGGATTTTGACATTATTACTACACTACTGGTTGGTTAGAATGAGATAGGTACGAACCACGTCTCGTGAATGCGGTATAGATTTGCCTTACACATATAATTTATGGGCACTAGAAGCCGGTGACATGTCGTGAAAAGGTAACATTTAGCTTCGAAATGTCTTAAGAGGTGTTTGATGAATCCATACACACACTTATGCATGGAGGTTGAGATATTCGTACCCGACACCCTCGGTCATCTGCTTGGGTACCCACCAGTAACACAGTAGATAGGGAGTTCAGCCATATTATGACCGGATTCTTCTCAGCCAAAATGATAGATTCAGACGATTTGTAAAGTTTACTCAAATTAAGATGATTTGATTTTATGCTATCGAATCGATACCATCGATAGTAGTATCGATATGCTAACTGATTTTGAAGATCAGCTATATAATATAGTAGTCAAGGCTACGTGCGAATGTATAATTATATAAAATGTGTATGTTTTGTGGTGCGGCAGCGCTGATCGAGAGCACCGCGGGCGCAGAGGAGCGCGAGGACTCGGCGTGCCACTTCTCGTGGGTGCTGCGCCAGCTGCTGCAGGAGGACATCCCCGGCCTGCCGCCCGGCGGCGGGCTGGCTGCCAAGTCAGTACACACACCTTACCATACCATACCTTGCCATACCCGAGCACCTTACTTTACCACACTCACAACTTACTAAGGTAAGGTGTGAGTATGGTATTAACTTACCTTCCCATACCCACACCTTTAGATTTTTACCTTTGTTTTAGGATGACGTGGTCCGATCATATGACGAAATTTCTGCTTAGGAAAGATACGTTAATTGCACTCCAGTGCAAAGATTTATTTGTGGAATCTCTTAAATAGTATGTCCATCAAATGGGCTGTATGTTTGTTTGTCACCATATGATTTAAAAATAACCTATGCTCGTGATTGTAATTAGACCTTATTCCATGTTTTCCAGGCAAGCGCTGTTGGACAAGATATACAGGGAGTTCTACCCAGATCACGTGGACAGCTCGGAGACGTTCGACTGCCAGGCGGAGCTGGCGGACGCGTTCGGCGCCAACTAACGTCATACTTTACGGCATTAACATCCACCACTCTATCGTACACTACACAGAAACGGCGATGTACGCCGAACTATGCGAGAGGTACGTTACACATCTGTTAACAATATAAGTACAATGCCTAATACATAGTTGTTCTTGACGTGATGTTTTTGAAAAGTACAAGTCTCTTGTGTAGAGTATTTTTTAATATGATTGTCTAAATCTTGAAGTAAGTAGATTTTAAATATATAATTTCCTGTCTGGGGACTGGAACATCGACAAGATATAGATAATACGGTCACCTATCTGTTCACCAACCTCGGCGCGCGATACTTAACAAATAAACACCGCGACATGTATAGTGTACGATACAGTTCCAATTAGCTGAGCATAGACAATCAGATGACATTATATTTACATTACTTGACAGCTGTCAGTGACAATGTTGGTAGCACTGACATTTTTGTACATAACCTCTCGAAAGTGGTAATGTAGGTGCAATATTGTTTGATTTATCGGGCATACATGTTTGTAGACTTGGTTTTATTGAAGTTAATTACATAAGAGATTATGGATTACATAATATTATATGTAAACGCCACTCGGTTTTGGATTTTAGCGCATAGCATGTAACTTTTTGACTGTGTTTTAGTCCTTACATTTGAAAATATTCTATTCATGTAAGAACTGACTGTAAAAGATGTCATTTCACTCCGTATCGTTCATCATATCGTACGTGTGAGCGAAACAAATATACTTATGTTTAACTTGGATAAAATCATTTTGCTGTAACTCTACTTTGTCTATGTCGATTGCCTTTTATCCGGTTTGTTTAAAAAAAATACGTCACGATGGTTTGTATAATACTGTTACAAATGCAATACAAATCTTGCTGAGAAATGTCTAAAAGCGGCACAAATCTCGATTTCCTCCATAGCTGGTAACCCATTTGTAATACCACAATGTTTATAGCAGTACACACTTTTTAATTTGGTCTTCGTATATTTTAGTAGATTAGTTTGTTCTCATCCCGACATTGGCCGATAATGAATGTCATAATAATATTAGACGTGTATTATAGTGATTCGATATAAAAATAAATATATATATACATATAAAAAAAGAACTTTCAACATTTTTTTCTTATTTTGTGACGTTGGGATTATGTATACTTTGTTCCAGTTCGATTTAATAACGATTACCAAGTTTATTTGCGGCCCAAAAACACGCCACGCCTAGACTGAGAGAGCGATGTGACGGCAAACACTGCTTTGTAATACACATTTGTTTCTGCTGCGGTCCGCTCACAATATAGTCCCGGTGTGTTATTGAAGCGCGAATACTTGTAATCGCCATTAAACTCAACCGGATTGAGGTTAAGTATGTATTATTCAAAATGGCCAGTTCACATATTATTGTAATTTAAAGCGATATATATCATTATTGAATGTTACTTTGAAAACCTAAGAAATTATTGGTGAAGCATTATCAATTTAAAATAATGAAATACATTAGTCTCTTTTTGTACATATTTTTCTATATACCAACTTACGTAGTCAGATTCCAGAAGGTCGAGTCTTAAAGTAGAATAAATAATAATATTAATAAAAGCGGGATTCGGGATCTATTGGGGTTCGAAATAAGTTTTCTTTGAAAGTGTACTTCATTTTGGTTTTATGTTATGTACTTTTGGTTTGTCACGCATTATTCTTATTTAGTTTTCTTTTTTATTTGGTATGCTTTCAAATTGCTTAGTACTTAGTAAACAAAATTTCAATTTAACTAATAATATGATGTATGTGACGCGTAAAAAAATCGTACAGAACACTTGAATATGTAGACAGAGATCGCATGTTACCGATTAACAATTACAACACTATGTGTTATTATTATTTCAATGAGAAATATTCGATTTTATTACCTTTTGTAATTAAAAAGGAGAAAAAACATACTTTTGTACCTGTGCGTAAATATTGATAGCTTGTTACTAACTAATGTGTGGGGTTCGTGCTCGCGAGCCCTGTGGTTGATGTTGGTTATACTTGTTAAATACACGAACCATTTGAAAATTGACACCTAATTAAACTACTGTTCAGATTACAAACTTTACGTGCGGTCCAAAGCCACGCCACCAGTATACTGTGAAAGCAACGCACCATTAAAAGGCTTGGTAATGAAAAGTTGCTTATGCTGCCGAACTACTTGCAATCTAAATAATAAATAATCGTTATTCTGTATTTCGATTGGATCAAGATTTGTGGTGTGCCTAAGGTAACCGCTTACCACTTTTCTCTGTGTTTTAATAAGTATTTCCATGTTTGTTCCGGTGATTAACTGAATAGTTTTTACTGAACAAAATGGTTTGATCGGGTCTTGAGAGTAAAGGGCGCATATTTCAGCTCTAACGATGAAATAAGTATCTAAAATTATAACTGTCACAACTTAAGTACAATTCAAAATTACTGTCAAATCCTGAAACAGTCGACTTTATAACATACGATTGTGTAGTGGATTTTTTGCTTAGCAATTTTGAATTGTTACATTTGGATGTGTCTATACGAAAACAAACCATATCTGATATCTGAAGCAAACATATAATAAATATTAATTAATTTAATAACATTGAACACCTGTCCCATTGAGTCACTTTGTGGTGGAAACAAAGAATATTCTACCTTATTGTTAAACAAGTATGAATGATTTTTACAATTAACATGTCTTGCATTATTACTGGATTGCTTCCTGTAGGAACAGATTGATGTATCTTTAAGACATGCTAAAAAAGGAGCTAAAGAATAATATTGATAGTGTAATTTCTTTTGCTTCCACCTCAAGATTATTTCCAAATATATTTGTATATCATTATTTGATAACCCATTGTCCCAGTGCAAATTTATTGTATTGTTTATGGCAACCCTTCCTTTTCTCTGTAGCCACATTGTCTTTTTTTGTTTTTACGTAGTTTGTTCAGTAGTGCTATGTTCTTTACTTTTAGTTTAGTTTTTTCGTTAATTAGACCAAATAGAGACAGTGGGTTTTAAATTGGAATTTTATAATGAATTTTGTGTCCCGAAACGATGTAGATTGAGCGTCTGGTTGTTTTTTGTAATTATTTTTTGCTTTCGGACAGACGTCGACGTTATACGGATTGTGTCTCGTTATTATAGTAGGCGCTTGAACAATAAATACCCGTACCTTAACTATTTTGTTTTTTTATTTCTCTTTCACCCTTTTATTAGTCCTAAATTTTTACTGATACGGCAAAACGGTGTGCATAAAGTCTGAAAGATTGGTTTATATTATTTCTACTTGAAACAGACAATGCTATAATTTTCTGGATATGCCGATGTACATGAGAAACACGTTCTACGCGCATAAATTGTGTATATCTTTAATGGAGCTGAGAGGTTTTTTTTTTAATTTTACTTCACCGGTGTGTAGGTAAACTTTCGGTTGGACTTACTACATAATATAATATTATTACTTATGCTCTTTGAATGTGCTAATTTGAATGACTATTAAGCTATGAAGTATTAATAAAATCTATTTTATATATTATATGAAAAGTATGTGATACAAATCTACATCACTTATGGTTTGGATCTTTGGAATAAGTTGATATGCCACATCAGATTAGGCAGAATTTGTCAATTTCTCCAAGTGTTTACCGTTGTACTAATAACATATTTTTCAAATTTTGATAAAAGTGTTAAAAGAAACAAGATTTTTACAACCTAACAGAATTATTATAATTAGCGTTTTGTATTATCTTTGATAAGATCATGGAAAAGACGATTCATAATTTTATATTTCATTACTGGAAACATAAATCAATGATCTTTTCTTTAAAAATTAAGCGATAACTCAAAGTAATCTTCCCAGCTTTTGTAATATTTCAATAATATATTTGAAATTGTCCCTCAACCCTATTTTTACATCTTCTGATGAGTAGCGTTACAAGTAGACCATAGGTTAAATGAAATAAACATTGATATTAACTAATTGTTTTTTTGCGTGTTGTGCACTGTTAAATATTACTCCTTCCTTTCATGCGCAGATTACTTGTTCGCATGGATACATCAGCTCGAAGGACCATGTGGTCCTTCGATTCACATTAAGCTTGGAAGAGGGGATAATAACAGACTGGTAAAACAAGTGTTTTATATCCAAAGGTGTTATTCGTAACATTACGAAACTCTAATACCTACTTGATAAGAGTGGCGAATAAATAAATTATGAAAAGATTAATGAGCTGCGATCAAAATGTGACGAAGAGAAGAGCTTGCCCTGAAATGGACCTGACTTGTAATAAGTAAGTAAATAAATAAAATAAACAATCGATAAGTAAAGTGTAAATATTTATTCAATTAGTCGGATCGTAGAATGTTTCCAATGACTTGATAAAGTTCTGTTGAGCGACGTGTGCGTCGTAGACAGCCCTATCTTGGGCATCGTCGGACTCCTCCGGCTTGCGCCGTTTTATCTGCTTCGACTTCCACTCCTTGGAGGCTTTCATGGCTTTCTGGAAGGGCGAAATTTTTAATACGTGCATACTTTCGACTAACACTAATAAGAAAATCAACTGAAGCCTCCTGAAATTTGAATTTCACTAAGGAGGTATTAATTAATTGCTAATAAGAAGAATCATATAATTCTTCGTAACGTAACGCACACAACTAAAATCGTTTTATGTGATGAATGACATCATTATTTTATTAAATTTTAATCCGTTGGATATATTTGATTTAAGTATCAAAGACTTATTGAAACTAAGGCATAATAAATAGGTAGACTTATGTAGTATTTACTCGTTACGGATTGTTTATGGGTATGGTATCGTAAACAATATTCGTAGCCGGTGCACTCATTATATGTGGAAGATGTTAAAGTATTGTGTAAGCTATAACCATGGAACACGACTTGTGGATTAAGTTGAAATAAGTTTATGTAAGATTAAACAATACCTCTTTGCGTTCTTTGAAAATATTCGCTCTATACTCTCTGGCTTCTAAAATCTTCTTGCTCAGATTTGAAGTCGAGCTACCGTGCCTATAAGGAAAAGAAATAAGTGGGTAACTAACGTAAATTATTATGTAGATTCTACTTATAAGAATCCCCTGAATTAATGATACACAACCTCCATATTTAAATTAATATTAATAGCAAAACATCAATACAAAGACAGGATTAAAAAATCTTGCCAACCCTTTCTCATGTGCGGGGTTAAATAAGGGTGGCAATACTTTAAGTTCTGTCAAATTCGTTTAATGATTTCATACAACAGAATTATTAGCACCATAGATAATATACTCATATAGGAAAATTAGCACTACTGTTTATTTACCTATGAAGCAACAATTTGTGAGCGAGATAGTGTATCGGGTTCTTAGGTCGGGCAACGGCAACGTCGCGCAGCGCGTCCGGAAGCACGTGACATAAGTTCTCCCACAAGTAGGTTGCTACTTCGCCGTCCAGAGTACCTGGTTTATGTACATTGATTAATATATGGTACATAATGAGTATAGAGGAAGCGAATGAGGTGCAAAGTAAAGAAGTGGCGCTCTATGTTATCTGCAGCTCTCAAAAGGGGTGCCAGGACGTCATGATAGGTATTTTAGTCCAAATTGCAAGCGCTGCATTTAATTTCGCGGGCGCGCAATTTTGGTTTTAATATCAATGGAGACAATGATAAAACAAAGATGGCGCGACGTAGTTTGGTACTAGACAAAATTATAGTAGTGTATACAGTGTATAGAATATTATCACGCATTTAAATACCAACGCGTCTAGAATATGATAGGTATAAGGTCTACAAGGCACGTCCCAGTATCATAGTCTAATTAAAATTTAAGACAGAGTAAACCATCGTGGTTTCCGTGGACCTCAAAACCAGAACGTAAAGTGGCGACCCTGCCAAAGGGCATAAGCGATTGGTCGACTCTTAGCGGTGGAAAGATCTCAAATGCGGTAATTATGATAACCTGTGGACCTGCAAGAAGAAGCCTCACTCAACGTAAGAAACACCTGCTTCACACTACCCTACACAGTACACAGTACGCACACAATAGTAGTGTTGAGTAGTGAGGAGAGTTAGTCTCTAAAATAACAGACTTCTATGACTTGCTTCTTTGACTATACTAAGTGAGCGCCAGTGATTAATTAAGGAGACGCATATTAGGTTTCTTATATTAACACGGGATGTGGGTTACATCTTACGTTTGATATCCATCGGATCAGCTACAGGCAGTATCTGAGCATCAGCCAAATTTAGCATCTCACGACGGCAATGTACATTCTTGCGCTCAGAGTGTCCACAGTCTTGGGTTATTTTGCAGAAAAGATTGTCGTCTCCTAAATTGTACTGGCTAGTGCAAGGCGCACATTGGTACACCTTTTCACCGTCTCGGAGGAAGTAACGGCCGTTAAGATCGAAATAGTACTTCTCTTCATCCTTAACCTGTAAGATTGATTTTATTTCTTTGTCACTCGAGTAATTTCTTATCGATTTCTACCGATATCGATATTAGCCTTGGTCAAAGGAACCTACTTCTTGCCAAAGTTGATTTTACTTTCATTAATAAGATAGCTAAGATTTTTGGCATTGCATTGTCATTTCATACTCACTTGTCGCATTGCCTAATTTGAAAATTGATAAACACATTTCACTGAACTATCACAAGTAGCTACTTACTTAAAAAAATCTTATACGAATATATACTAGATATGCAGATACCTCTATGAAATTTCCATCGCAATCAATATGGAATATTCCCAAGCCATTATCGAAGTAGTACACTTGATGGTAATAATCGTCCTTAAAGAACTGGCCGACGTCGTCATGGTACATCACGCGATTTGGACCTGCCAATGTTAATTTTTAAATGTAAGCAATGTATAGATCTTGTAATTTACGTCGTCACGTCATTGGCGTTAATATCGCAACGCACGAACGATGGCAATGGAATGTCGCCATAGGGTTATTTTCCAGGAAATCTGGCCTCTGAGATACGAATTGCGATAGCCGATGTAGCCGAAGCCTAATTTTGGATTGGTAGCCCAACATCCTGGGCTGGTACACCAGACCATTCTGAAGTGGATACGGCTCACCCAATAACTTCAGACGCCAAATTTAAATATAAGTCAAATTCACAGTTTTTTTTATTTTTTTACCACTAAGGTGGCAAACATGCATATGGCCCATCTAATGGTAAGCGGTCACCGTGCACACACGCGCGTTGCCGACCCTATAATAACACTTCTGCGCCTAAAATCTATTCATCCGTTTGGGCTCCTGACGGACCCTGCGAACCTGACTTTACCTGCCGGGCTAAAGAAAGTTATCAAGGTCCTAGCTGCTTCGGGTAGCTTTTCATCAATCAAGTCCAATCTCTGACGGAAAGATTCTCCCATTTTCTGCCAACATTTGTACTTCTTTCCTGGCAATTCTGTGCTCCTGTAAACGTAATAAAAATAATTGAAATGGTGTTTGAATTGAACGACATAAAAGGAGCGATTATAATTTTCTAATTGTTTCTTGTGAAGGCTGGTTATGAAGCCTTTTATTATTAACTACAAGCTTAGATTTGTAATTCAAGCATCAGTATCCTTGTTTATAATTATATGATAACTTTTTGTGATATATTCTTCTCCGTAAAAAACTACCTTTCGAATCCGGTGGTAGATTCTGACCATTTGAAAGTACTTATTTGTAAAGTCTAGTCAAATAAAGATGATTTTGAGTTTGAGCAGTGCTTTTAGGCAAAATACAACTGAAACCGCTCAACCGTTTTATGATGCGAGATATCCAATTTACTGCGACAGATCCATTGCATTGCAAGGATTCATGTTTTGTGTCCTATCTCATTCGCAAGTCCCAATAGTTTTTCTCCCATTAGCTGAATAGCAAGAAGGAGGGCCGAGTGCTTTTAATTTTTATCCAAGTCGGTTTAACAGCTTCACCGTGATTGAGTTTCAAACTTCCAAGTTCTCACTACAAATTTCCTTTCTATGTTTAGGCTAGTCATCTGATCTACACTAATATTATAAAGAGGAAAGATTTATATTTTTGTACTTAACGAACAAACTTGAAAAACTACTGGACCGATATCAAAAAATCTTTTGCCGTTAGAAAGCTACTATCACTAAGTAACAGGCTATAATGCCGTCGCCGGGAAGCAGATAGTCTGTGATAAAATACAAACTTTACTAAGACGAATAAGTACCTCATAGTACGAAACATCTCAATTTGCTGGTTAACATTCTCTTGTTCAGCTTTCAGTGTTTTGACAAGCTTGGCGATCCTGTGGAGCTCCTGAACCATCATGGTCCAGTAAGATACCTCTCTCTCGAGTCGGGTTTTTGTCACTTGCATGTCCTCCTTGTTCGCTATCTTCTCTTTTATGATGTCTAAGCCCCGAGACACCTTTCAAATAGTACATATTTTATTACAAATCAACCATAGAACCATAGTAGAAATGTAATTAATCAATAATTCCTACTCAATTTAAATAAAATAGAAGTGTTCCTATGCAAGTAGCCATTGCTTCAACCACAAGGCCATAGGCAAATCTATAAGCTAGGGGTCGCGAGTTCGATTCCCACCGGGGCACACATTAATGTGACAAACATGTTTGCTTAGCGTCTGGGTGTTTGGTATGTATTATAAGTATGTATTTACAAAGTATATAAGTATTATATCAGCTGCTGGTTCCCATCGTACAAGCTTTGCTTAGTTTGGGGCCAGACGGCGCTGTGTGATAATGTCCAAGCATTATTATTATTATTGTTTGACAGTGCTACACGAGGAAACGCTGCGCTAGTAGTAATGCTGCTAGCGCAGTGAGTCCTCATCAACAAGATGGTTGGCAACACGTTAGTGATACCCCTGATATTGCTAGCGGCTGTAGGCTACGGTGACTGCATACCATCAGGTGGGCCGTATGCTATTGTGCGACCTCAGTAATATAAAAAAAACCCTCAAAACTCTGGTTAACAACTAACTTCAGCATGATCAAAAGAATTCCGCTTGACTTGTCGGCACATAATAAACATGTGTTCCTTGTTCTTGTCGTAGAGCTCGTACAGCAAGCTGTTGATATGCTCTTCGTTCTCCTCCTGGATGCGGTCTAAATTGTTCTTCATGCGGAGCAGGATCTCTTCAATGCTCACTTGAATCTTGTCAATCTTTGTCAAAAAAGTTTCATTACTCTGAGCGACAGTCTGTAATTCTCTCTCTCAATATAGCGCCTCAAATTGCATCATAATGAATTCGAGCAAGTGGGGTCGGTAAATAGGACGCATTAATAGGGTTCTGATATCATTGTCAATTGAATTAAAATTTGAAAGTCTTTAATCAATACAAGTGTCTTAGTCCGTGATACCTATTGTTGGTCGTACGAAGTCACGGGTTAGGCGAAATTACTTATTTTGGACTCTTAAATAATTGTACAGTTGTAAATGCACTATTATTTAGAAATTGCGCATAATATGTAGGTAATAAGCAGCACCCATCGCTATTATTTGTACATATATGTTAGGAATGAATATCCTAAAGTACTTAGACAAAAAGGTTCCCTTTGGTCAATAGGTACCAGTTTTCTCATCGTTGCAATTTCTTTTATTTGTAGTTCCTAGCATAAAATAAGAGGGATTTGGTTAGAGTCCTTACACCTTAAAAGTGTAGGAACCCCTGGATCTAAGATCAATTGACTACCACTACGATTGTCTCGCCTGGGACACTAGCGGGTGCATGCTAGGACGGGCTTGGTCCATTTGCTAAGCAAATAAGTATATATTTTTTACTAACATTATCAGCCAGCATCATCGCTATAAAAGTGTGAGTGAACTGAAATATTTCACTCATCCTCTTAACAGATATTTTAAAATGATCTTTAGCAAATTCGTCCACTTTATCCTGTTTTTGGAACGCCTCAAACCTATCTCTGAACTCCAATAGTTCGTCCATATGTTCTGTGTATTTAGCTTCTACATCCTCATATATTTTCCTTTCGAAAGGCGATTTCACAGGAAGAAACTCCCTACCAAACTCTACTTGGTTAATCTGGTAGATATTTATAGTTCTCTCAGTTATAAATAAAAGTTCATCCTTATCCAGGACGTTACTGCAAGTATCAGCGTCGATTATAATATCGTCCATAGCTCTGCAATAGAAATCTACAAAGCTGGCAATTATTTTCTTTACGTGACCGTAATATGTGTGATACGATCCGTCTTCGTATTTTACTTTAGTAAGCAGGTAAACGTAATATTTCAGTTTCGGAAGAACATTATCGAACACTAATAAATAAGTATCTTTAAATGTTAGTTTTGTAATACGTTGTAAGAAATCTTTGTAAACATCCATTTTTTCGAATTAGTTTTGTTGTAAATTTATTTTCGACTATAAAAATGCAGCTACATTAATATGTACTTATTTTGAATTTTGACGCCAAGCGTCACATACCAAGAGAATACAACCGCTACGCTAGATCACATACAATCAAGAGGTTTTGTATTCTCTTTGAAAATGACGCGTAGCGGTTGTATTCTTTTGGACAATCAAAAATTACCAGTTATTTTTACTAGCCTATTTCGATATTTACCATTCTCTAAAGTCGAGCAAATCTTGGCTTGATGTTATGTAGCCTACGTAGAGGTAGCCTAGAATTGTATAGATTTAAAAATAAAATAAACAATTTGTTATCTTTGTAAAAATATTTTATCCTATCTTGCGAGTCTGTGTTATTAGTTTTAGGTTTTAATCGAGTCCACCTTTGATTACACGAGTCCACAGATAACCATACCATACCATAGATAATCTAAAGCTCAAGTCAAGTCAAGGCAGTCAGTCATAAAACGTAGCGGTTATGTACTCTGTGGTCAATCAAGTCAACCTTCAAATCAATGGACTCTGGAACTATCTGTCATTGGTTATCTAAATTTTATCAAAAACACCTGAAAATATGAATGATAACATGTGTGTCGTGACTGATTTAAGCTTCGTTCTCTTGAAATAGGCAATAAGCACCGTGCCGGTGGATGCTATCCTGTAACAATAGTGTACACTGATCAGAAATATACTTTACAAAAGTTCCTCCGGCGAATCAGTGAGACCACATTTTATTTCATTATTTAACTTCATTATTTATACTGTTTACACAGTGTTTATTCATGTGTAAGTGTGATGTATGAAGTGTATTCCATCGTGTGCTATGATAAAGTGGATTCTAATGTTGTCCTTGCGTATAATGTTAGTTCAGTGAATGTTGTTTACGTTCGAAGCTTACCTCCGTCATTTTAGTACCTAATTTACTTACGTGATGACCGTCACAAAGGCAGAGCGCCGCACAACGTGCGTTGGTGTGCGCCCATCATTAGCTAGTTGACCTACATACCAAGTTTTATGTAACCTAATACATCGAAGCTCGCGTTAAATTACATCTAAATATTGTGACCAAAATGTGACATTATCACTGTGTTTTTGCAGAACTTTCGAGCATGTTCTAAGGTTGTCGATCGACATTCTTTAATCATTCCATTAAAAAAAAAGAAAAAGGTGAAAAAAATGGCAAGATATTTTGAAAATACTTCAACATTCAACTTCAGCTGGGACCAAGTGGCGTGTGGGTACTGGAAAAGGTACCCAAACCCACAGAGGTAAGTTTATAAACAAAGGCTTTGCTTATGATTGCTTGACAGTCATAAACATGATATCAACTTGTTATTACCAACCATAACACTGTCACCACTTTGCATTGGCTAGTATCTCAGCTGACTACTTTTTGTGTGTTTATTTATCTGTTATTATTATGTGTCCCTATATACTGTGAGAGTTTGACTATAGAAAGACTTTGCTTACACTTTTCATATTATGGCTTGACAAAAATTTAACCCCATAAAATATTACTTTATAACAATATATTCTCTGGATACATAAATACTTTTTCTTATTGTCCAGTGTTTTATAGCTATTAAATTAACATTGGTTGTTTTTATTACAAGCCTCTTTATATTCTACACCCGTAAGAATTTAATTTTAAGATGCAGATCTTTTTAAAATTAACATGCAATGGCTTATGGATAGCAATTTCTGCAGTGAGTTTTTTTTTTCGTTAATTTAAGAATTATTCCGGTTTGATCAACAATTTCTTATTCATGTTTATATTATGACAAATGATATACCTGCAGCTGAAAGTACATACTTCAACATTCAAGGATTTTATCCACTCTCAACTTCACCTGCGTATAGATACATAGCATGTAGATATAACATAGTATATCAATCAAAGTTAGTTGAGCTGTTAATTTGTGTGAGATTTTGAAAATTGGTTCATTGTTCCAGAGATAAGTCCATATATATAAAACATTTTAACTAATTCTAACATTAGAGTTAAATGCTACAAAATAAACACAGATATTATGTTGGTCCAGTCTTGTTAGCCTTCATGTTAATACATACTAACAAATTCCCATATAAAACAAATTTTATTGGCTGATTACTGAAACAGCAGTTAAATTTGAAAGCATATTAATTTTGAGTAGTCCCTAATTTTACTTGCAAACTTGTATTTTGACGATTCTTCAAACATGTATGGTATGTTAACGGTATAATTGTGTATTGTTCCAGCACACATGTGTTGTCAGAAGACACATGTAGTAGACAAGTGAAGGATGGCTGCCTGCACACAAAGAGGCTGCTTACAAAGACTAACAGAGTACCTAAGTGGGGTGAAAGGTAAGGAAATAAAATCTGAAATCTATGGGTTAAGTTGCAGGCAATAACTAGTAATTAGGGTTCCGTACCTTAAAAGGAAAAAAGGAACCCTTTTAGGATCACTTTGTTGTCTGTCTGTCAAGAATTTTTATCTCAAGAACATGTGGAGCTATCAAATTGAAATCAAACTGACCTCATTTGAAGTTCACCTATGTTTAATGTTACCTAGGTGTGTACGGAACACTCGGTGCGCGAGTCCGACTCGCACTTGGCCGGTTTTTTTTATGACAATGCTTTGTTATTTGACGGTTTCTCATCTAGTAGAGATTATAATTATTGCATTAAAAATAGGTACCTCTGTAAGTCCCTCATATGTACACACCATAACATACTAAAACAGTAGATCTTTAAACCGAACAGTGGTTGAAGGTCATTTTAATTAATAGACGAGATATATACAAGCAGCATGATTGCTCATTGATTGAGGGTGTTCAGATTTCAATGCATATCAATTGAAGTTAAATTGTTTCTCTAATCGCTTAATAGATAGGTAGCATTATAGGCACTGGTATGATCGGGGAAATCCAGGGCCCTGATAAATCTTTATAAATAAAGATTGCATTAATTCTGGTGATATTATATGTCATAAACAGAAAAGAATGCGTCAAAACGACGTCACAGTACATGCATACATATCAAAACACCAAGTTCCTCATGAGGTAGGCAGAGAATATAGAGCACCATTTCATGATGGATTTGCTCACATCTTTTGCTTCTTTTATATGCACCAATCTTTTCATACATGACTTTTCTATATACTTGTACTAGTATTATAAAGAGAAAATATTTGTATTTTTGTTTGTAATAAACTCAAAAATGACTGGATCAATTTTAAATATTCTTTCACCAGTGGAATGCTATATTATCACTGAGTAACATATGTTATATGCTATATCATACCTGATTCAATGTACTTACATACAGAAACTACCACGGACGGACAAGGGATGGCAAACTTGTGTAATGAGCATTTTAGATCTGTGTTTGAACCTGAGTCTACCAATAGTTCACAACCGTCTAGTTCTTTTTATAATCATTCAAATGTAATAACTCTTTCCGATAAAGTTATATCACAACAAATGGTAGAAAAATACCTTTCGAATTTAGATGTTACGAAAGGCCCGGGCCCTGATGGTTTACCTCCATTATTCATTAAGCGGTGTTCTTCTTAATTAGCTTTGCCTCTATATCTTATATTTAAACAGTCCCTCGATAATGGTATATTTCCGGATGAATGGAAGAAGTCCTATGTTGTTCCTATATATAAAAATGGTGATAGACATAATATTGTCAACTATCGTCCAATCTCAAAATAATCTGTTATCCCTAAAGTTTTTGAAAAGATAATATGTGATTTAATCATGCCCTTGATAAGACCCAGTATAATTTCTCAACAACACGGATTTATTCCTAAACGGTCCACTGAAAGTAACCTTTGAGAATTTATCGATTTTGTTACTTCCGCAATGGATTCAGGTCTGCAGGTAGATGTCGTGTATACTGACTACTCCAAAGCATTCGACAAAATTTCACATAATTTATTGATCCTGAAGTTAAAGGAGTTCGGTATACACGGTAGTTTGCTGCGTTGGATCGAATCCTATTTAAGAAATCGTAGCCAGAGTGTGACAATTCGGGGATTTCAATCATCATTTGTCCCTGTTACGTCAGGTGTACCCCAGGGCTCCCATCTCGGTCCTCTTCTCTTTAACATTTTTATAAATGACATTTTAGTTAATTTTACCAATTCTCATTTTCTTCTTTACGCTGATGACAACAAAATCTTTCGTACCATAACATCCCTTAATGACTGCATTTGTTTTCAAAAAGATTTGGATAAACTATGGAACTATTGTTCAGCTAATTTCTTACAGTTAAATATTAATAAATGTCATATGATTTCGTTTACCCGTAAAACCACAAATAAAATATTTTTTTCATATTCCTTTAATAATTCTCCTATCACTAGAGTAACCGAGGTGAGGGACCTGGGTATTATCTTGGATGATAAATTGTTATTCAGTTCTCACATTGATCATGTTTGTAATAAAGCCTACAAAATGCTTGGGTTTGTGCTTCGTATTTCGAAACCATTCAAGAATGAAGCGACGCTTGTTAAATTATATTATTATTTTATTAGACCTCTTCTCGAATACGCATCTACATGTTGGAATCCCCAATACTCAGAATATACTAAAAAAATAGAAAGGATTCAAAATATTTTTTTAAAACATCTTCACGATTTTAAGTTGCCGTCACTAAAATTCAGAAGAACAATTCGCGACCAAATGTTTTTACATAAAATATTGCATAATTCAATTGATAGTATATATTTATTACAAAAGTTACAAATACGATGTCCTAGCAAAGGCTCTCGTCTTAAAACATTGTTCCATGTACCAAACTTTTAAAACCAACTATGCTACAAATAGCTTCATTCCGCGTTGTATTAGCTCATATAACAAATATTTTGGCGATGAAGATACATTTCATTTTACCTTATATACATTTAAGTCACATTTATTGAAATTAAAAATTGTAACTAGTATTTATAATCATCTTATATAATCTTAACTTTTGCACCTATGACTTCCGCATGTTTGTTTTATAACTTTGGATACTGTTATGTCATATACATTATGTACTTTTTAACTTTAAGTTGTCTCTCAATGACTGTTTGTATCCTGAATAAAATAAAAAAAATCGCTAGGCGGGCTAAGTCGCGGTGTGAACGCTAGTTGTATATATGAGAAAGCCCTCTCATATTTGATACATAGGGTTTTCTAAAGGTAATCTGGTAACCTTACTCACTATCTACAATATTATGCTATGAAGTAATACTTTAAAAAAAAAATTGTATATATCAGTGTCTTCAACTGATAATCTTGTTGGCAACACCTCTCTATTGATAAGATACAATTCACTTGTCATTTTGTAATAAAAGTATTGAATGATAATGTAAGTATTTACTATTATTTAAACATACAGACATATCGTCACTCCTTTAAGTCTAACAGGGTAGGCAGAGTATAGAGCGCCATTTCACTTTTGACTTAAACACCTCTTTTGCGTCTTTTACATTTGTCAGTCTTTTTATACATGCCTTCTGGTTTCGAATACACTACCCTTTTTTTAACCGCTAAGGTTGCAAACAAGCATGCTGCCCGGCTGATGGTAAGCGGTTACCGTAGCCAATGGACGCTTGCAACACCGGGGGTATCACTTGCGTGCTGCCGACCCTAAAATCTTTCCATCATTGAGTACTTTGGTTGAAAATTTTAATGAAACAAAGTAATAATAATAATAAAAGGAGAGACATTATCACACATCGCCATCTGGTCCCAAAATCAGCAAAGCTTATTGTTTATGGAAACTAAACAAGGGACATAAAGCCTAATTATTATTTTTAATACCAGATACCTTGTGTTGCGAATTTGCGATAGAATCAAACATTCATCACATGGGGTTCTTCAAGATGGTTGGGATGAGATTTCTGCATGGATACCCCGGTGTTGCAAGCGTCCATAGGCTATAGTAACCGCTTACCATCAAGCGGGCCGTATGTTTGTTTGCCACCTCAGTGGCTTAAACCCAGAACATTTTGTCGTCAGTGAAAATAAATTGATAAAATTATAGTAAGATGGGATTTTCTCATGTTATAGGTTTTTCAATGCAAAATCCGTGAAAATAATTGAAGAGAGCATCGTCGACCCCAAGAACAAAGTGCTGGTCACCTACACAAGGAATCTGGGGTACACCAAGGTTATGGTGAGGTCACCTACTTAATTATTATTATTATTATTATTTATACCACTAAGATGGCACACAAGCATACGGCCCACCTGATGGTAAGCAGTCACCGTAGCCTATAGCCGCTAGCAATACCAGGGATATCACAAACGCGTTGCCAACCGTGTTGTTGATGAGGAGTCACTGTGCTAGCAGCAATACTACTAGCCCAGCGATCCTCGTGGAGCACTGGCAACCTTACTGACCGCAGAAACACAACACTACATCAAAGTAGTGTTATTTCACTGCGGTCTTCTGTATACAAAAATGCACATTTATATTATTAGTAGGATCCTATAATTGGGCTTTTTATTAGGTCCAGGCTACCCCAGACGAATAGCGACCCTTGGGATCTTTTGCGGTGATGTTAGCGCTTGTTCCTCGTACATTACCAAGTTACATTACCGACAATGTCCAAGGAAAAAATATTCTTCGTACATAACCGGTAATTTAAGTTGGTAATGTACTTGGAACAAGCGGATGTTAGTAGGATAATGATAATGTTTGTGCGTGATGTGTAGAGCGTGGTGGAGCGCGTGGAGTACCGCGCGGCGGGCCCGGGGCAGACGGTCGCGCGGCGCTCGGCCTGGGTCGACTCGCAGGTGTTCGGCTTCTCGCGCGCCATACGAGCCTTCGGCGTCGACAGGTTTAAGAAGAACGCCTCGCAAATGGTAAGCACATTGACCACCATCCAACAAAATATAATATTGGCGTATGAAACTACTTTCCTGCAATCTGTGGTAGTGATTTCGTGAAGGGGGACGACGGAAGTTTTATTTAGTTTTATTATCACTTTTATACAAGTTAAGTGAACAGATGTAACTGAGACTAATGATAGCACAGGTTTGACGTTGTTTTTTGTTTGTTCAGCGGTTTTTGTTGCTATTTATTTGTGTGTAAAATTACTATGATTATGATGGTAATTTTTACGATATTTTTTTGTCTGACCCTATGGTAATTTAGACCTCTATAAGGGGCTAAACTTAATAAATTATTTTTAGGGTTCCGTACTTTAAAAAGAAAAAAAGAACCCTTATAGGATTACTTTGCTGTCCACGCGTTGAGTTATCAAATCGAAATGAATATGAAATACTCGAGTGTATGGTCTCTTTCGGCTGTAAAATAATCAAACCTGTAAGTCAATATGATGAAAAGATATTACCGTTTATGTTGCAAATTGTTCGCATATTTTGCGATTCCACAAGGGAATCAAAACCTGTAGATGGTACTTCCCGTTAACCTAGAACCATGAAATTTGTCTAGAAGCGGTGTCTTACAGCACAAGTAAAGGATAAAATCTGAAAACCGTAAATATGTAGGCTTTTTTATGCGATTTTACTTAAAACTATTCCTGATTCACGCTGTTGAGAGTCACCGACGAATAATGGCCTCATTTGAAGTTTGCCTACTTTTAACCTTACCTACAAGTGTGTACGGAACCTTCAGACTCGCAGTTGGCTTGTTGTTTATTCTTTTGATAAAAAAAAAGTGAAACCGGTATCTGAGGAATCACGAAAATGATAGTACGATGTCTGTCTGTATGTGTGCAGGTGAACGGGTTCAACTTCGTGCTGCACAGTATGTTCCCGCGGCAGGCGGGCGTGCAGGCCATGTCCCCCGTGTCCCCCGTGTCCCCCGTGTCCCACACGCTGAAGGGGCTGGCCGCCGCCACCGACCGCGCCAAGGCCAACGTGCTCTCCTCCGTGCACCGCACATAACACCAACCACCCGACTAGACACCACACACCAGCGGCTCTCAAACTGCCGTACACCGTACACCGTACACCGTGTGGAAGCATTTCATTCAAACTTTGCAACAAATGTAGGTTTGAAAGTTATACATTTTGAAGACTAAGTGACGTGATTTTAAGATTCCCATCAAAACTGATTTTTCAATTATATTATCTGGGTAGCGGTGGGCTGATATTATTTATAAATGAGTTAGAGAATCCTTGCCTAGAGCCTCACTTCACTGCTACAGGCCGATTTAAGAAGCTATATTGACTAACTTCACTGCAATATGTGGACGGAGTGAATACGACAAACCATTAACATAATCGCTGCAGTAAATCAAAACGCCTTAGATATTAGATAAAACTAAAATCAAAATCAAAACTTTACCACCGAATATAATGCACCTTAGTGATACTAGCTGACCGGTGTTGCTAGCGGCTATAGGCTACGGTGACTGCATACCATCAAGTGGGCGGTATGCTTGTGTGCCACCTTAGTGGTATAAAAAAAACCAACCAATATCTTTTAAATATTATCTTGACTATCAACTAATAATTTGTGAAAAAAGAAAACGGCTAACGCGATATATCCAGTAGTTATACTGTGCTCTACAGACGTGGGTAGTTGCATATTTTCAGGTATACCCGTTTGAAGGACCATGTTGTATATAATTTCTCTCACTGTACTAAGAATGTAGGTAGGTTGTATTTCGCAGTTCTGTAGAAGAATCTTATATAAGTACGTCAGTAATCCCACCATTTTATGTGCACGTCCGAGTTCATTGTCCTCCGAAAATGTGGGCACATTGAATTAATGACTCAATTGTCTCGATCGAAGGATTAATTTTCAACGACTCCTTTGTAGTGTTTCTCGAAGGGTTGCAAGGATATGACCACATATGGCGCTGGTAGTCAATTTAAAGAGAATAATTTTAAAAATATAGGTACTTGTATTCAGTGGACAAAAAAATCCAACAACTTTTTTTTATTTTTATATGATTCAGTTTCGCAATTCTCTTTTACAAATATTTTAAAAAAAATTGGTCAGTAAAATGTACAACTTTAAGCCGTGTAACTACAGTCAAATAGTACTCAATTCTATTTTAAAAACTTTATTGTACAACACCAAGGAATACAATACAAGAATACAGTGTGACATAGTATAGTACCAATGGCGGCCTTATCACACTCGGCGATCTCTTCCAGACCACTTTCTACAATACCACAATGTATTAGATACCTATTGCTTAATGGAAATTAAACCAATGTCTTCAATATTATTATGTATCTCCCACTGCCGTAATACATTTATATGACCGTGTAACCCGTAGCATTAGCGATGTCTACTTGTACCTTATACCGCATTCCAACAGTGGGGTTCATGTTATTTGGTTACATTACACAGGTGTCCCAAAAATATTGTAAAGCTAGCCTTAAGCTTTACAAATATAAAAAAAACATCCATAGACACTGATAGCCTTATGTATGGCCTAAGGTTAATCCCGAGTTGATTTTTAAAGTTTTTCTAAACATAAATTCCCGAAACGAAATAAGACAAACGCGCTCAATATAGATGAGAAACATTGCTTTGTCTGACTGTATCACTACACAAAAATGTCTTGAAGTTCTGAAGTCAATCTGTCTAGAGGTGATCTGTGTCTTGGCTTTCTGCGTCGCACAATTGTTTGGGCCACCTGGCCCTCGAATCCGCTATTAAATTTATCACAATTTCGTACCATTATGCGGGAATTGCCACACTTTACTTACAACTTACCTACCTTTACTTACAATTGCGGCAATAATAGCGTCATAATGTCACGAAATTGTGATAAAATAAATAGCGGACTCAAGGCCCGTATGTTATGTTATTCAACTATGTATTTATTTGTGTCTGGCGTTGTAGCTAACGATGTATCAACATTGCAAATAATTGTATATCGTTGACATTTTTATGTATAGCAAACTGAATAAATAGCTCGTAGAACGGATGGCCGATGGGGCCAAAAAGTGAGTGGAAACCACGCACTGGAAAACGCAGCGTCGGACGGCCCCCCACTAGATGACCGATGACCTGATGAAGGTCGCTGGCAAGCGTTGGATGTTCAACAGTGGACGTCTATAGGCTGATGATGATGATGAAAGTATAAATAATGTGAGGCAAAAATTTTTGAGCGAGTTAGCCAATTGCTGTTTGGCTAATAATTCGTCTTTGGTGCCCAATTGTAGTTTGTTTTGTCAATCCTTGCTGTGGGGTGTGATTTGATACATTTAAGATCAATATATTTAGAATTAACTAATTCCTCGGCGCTTATATGTAAATATTGATCTTTTGCTGTGTAGTTCATATTGATATGTTATTTTTTAGATTTTGTATTGGTTCTGCGTGCGTTATTTAAATCTGTTTTATTTATTATCGTTAGCTATACCGCGGTTTGAATGAACACTTTAATGAGCGCATACAATTAATATTTATTATTAATTTATTATTATTTTATTATTATTTCTATTTCAATAGGGGTTGCATCTAAAATATCAGCATTTCAGAATGATGAATGATGAATATGTAAATGGGATTTGTTTTTCAAATGTAATACTACAAACTCAATCCAATGTGTTTTTTTTTTGAATATCGAGATAATTAATAAAAATATGTCCAATTTCATAGTTCATTAATTCTTGGTGTAATAATTATCACCTAACTAGTTTGTGATATAATTCACAACAACGCAAGTCTCTGAGTGGACCGTGGCAAAATAATTTATATATATTTTTTCGCGCAACATATTTTAGATATACGAATATATGTAGACATCGGCTCTGCTAACATATAATTTTATATTAATTTGGCGTATTATGTTCATTTATATACTTTAGAAAGACATGTTCTATGAAAATTATCAGCTAATTAGTTATATTATGTTTCTTATATATTTCACAAGGATTGTAATATTTGTAACGTGTTCGATGTCACGTAATTTAAATGAATAGGTAATTGTTTTTTTTTTATTTGAACGTGTTTTGTGATGGATTGTACTAGTCTAGTTTTGTAATTAGATTCTAACTCCCCTTACGCTATATTGCGGGAGAAACTTTACAAAATAATTTCATGCTATGCTTTTAAATTAATTTAAATGACGTTTTGTTAAATTCATGCTTCTAGACTAGAACCCTTCGGTTTACCTGCGTTTTCTGGCATTCAGTCCTTTGAAATTACGAATTTTATTTAAGTTGCGTGACATAATAGCACTAAAGCGTATTGAACTTTAGTCTAATATAACAGATGGAGGTATGCCTCCGCTGGAATGGTCTTGCCGTAAAGAGAAAATAATAAAAAAAAATGAAATATTTATTTACTCGAAATTTATTTTGTAACTAATAGTCTCAGCTCTAATAAAAAGGTAGATGGAACTTTGCGAACAATAAAGTGACGCCGGTTAAAACTACGCCTTGTACATTTACACACTTACCCGCATACACCTACAACGAATACAATGAAAATAAGCCATGTTAGAACACTAGATGTTTAAAAAACCGGCGTCATTCGTTGTTCGCACAGTTACATAAAACTTTTTTATTTGATCTGACCTTATAGTCTAGTGACTAGTCCATTGAATATATCTAATGTTATCACTTCCAATAAGATGATTGTATGATAGTTGGGTAGTAGAAATAAATAGAAGGTAAAATAAATTATGGTTATTAATTTTGATGCTGACATTGAGCATACATGTTACACAAGTTTCAAAAATGTTTGTTGAAACTGCTAGTTTTAAAATTAGATATAGTTACGAGTTTCGAAAATAAGATCAAATATAATGAGTCTATAACAAAACTTTTTTTTTATTGTATCTTTATTCCGTCGGTGTATACTTATGTACTACCTCACAGGGTAGGCATAGAGATTAGTCATTGTATGTTTGTTGACCCGAAACATATATGTATGCCATTCGATTCTGTTTTACAAAACACATAACTAAACAAATTTGACAGAACTAAAGACTTGCTATCTCTTTCTCATGTACAGGGTTAAAATAGGCGCCCCCCATCGCTTGAAGCCAAAATTTCATGTCACAAAACAGCAAAAACAAACTGATCAAAAAGCTTTTTTAAAAGCTTTATAGAATATTTTTGATATTTTGAAATTAATTAGATTTGATGCACCAGTACAAAATATGGTATATTATGGTCCACAAGGAGGTGGTCAGGTTTTAATTTCTTTTTCCATTTTTGCCAGTGCAGTGTTCAGTGTAATTGAATTATCGAGTTTCCAAATATGTTTGTGTTTGTTGCATTAAAATGCATAGTGTCGTCATGCTTAATGTAGTTTCTGGAGAGAGAACCACGGCAGTAGCAGATCGCAACATTCCTTCAGGTGAAAGGTAAACTAATAATAAAAATTATAGATCACTTTACCCAAAAGCAATATTACAGAATTACCTCCAATGTTCCGATAAATCAGTCACTAAATCAAACTTTGGGGCACGTAATGACACCGTAAATACACATTAAAGATCACTATAAAATAATTTAAGACTGAAAAAAATCTCAACTGCGCTGCCTGATTCCCGCCAAAAACCTACATATCTATTTATCCTTATACCAAAAAGCTAGTCTTGTTAAATGCCAATGTGATTAATTGCCAATGCCGTTAAGTATAACACAGATAAATTCCATATTATCCTTATATATTTTCTTTTCTTCGCTACTTATCGCCAAATAAGAATATTTTCTACTGCTAGACATGAGAGCTATAAAGGCCAAGCAAGAAACTTAAATAAAAAAGGTTAATAATTTAATCTTGTATCATATCTAATCTAATACTAATAAACAGAACATTTATTTAACTTTGATTGCAGCTCTCAATCTTGCACTTCTACTCCTAGGGTTCAATTCCACTTCTTCATCTGTGGGTATCTGTACATGCTTGTTGACAGCTTTCCATGGTGTATCCAGGAATTGATTAATTGTATCCTGATCTTGAACTATTGCTGGGTTTAAATATTTCAATGGCACAGGGTTCGCAACTTCATTGATTATGTTACCAGCTATATGTCTTTTGACAATTGTATCTTCCAGAGAATGGAAGCAAATAGTTACTAATTTTCCATTAATTTTCAGATAGTATCTAGCTAGCAACATACCATAGTTTAGTTCATTCAGTTCATTATTAACAAATATGCGTAATGCTTGGAATACTTTTGTAGCATTTGACTGCGGTCTCTGTAGCTTGTCTAACCGGACCTCATCGGGACAGCAAGAGTTAACAACATCAACTAACTCATGCGTAGTTTCAATGTTTTTGATCATATATCTTGCCTGTATGATGGTCTGGGCAATTTTCGCAGCTTTCTTTTCTTCCCCATATATTTTGAATATTTTATAAAGCTCATGTTCATTTGCAGTAGCTAACACTTCTCTAGCAGTGATCTGGTCTGCATCTCGGCCTGCATCCATCCTCATATCTAAATAACCATTCTTACTGATCGAGAATCCTCTTTCACCAGTATCTAATTGCATTGATGAACATCCAAAATCAAATAGAATGCCATCTATAGAATATTGGGTTATATTATTTTGTTTCAGCAACACTGGGAGTTCACTGAACCTTCCCAGGAGTGGTGTGACTCTATTTGGGTGCTCCTCAGCTAACTTCTTAGCCTTTTCGTATGCTACAGGGTCTCTATCTAGTGTGATTAACTTGCAATCAGCAGCTTCTAGAATTTTTCTTGAATGTCCTCCTGCTCCAAATGTCATGTCAATGTAAACTTCATCTTTCTTAGGATTTAAGTGCTTTATAGCCTCAGTGAGCATAACGGGAGTATGGTCTCTGTACTTGGGTCTAGTGGACAGTTTGCGGTACAGAACACTTGGAAGACTTTTAAGCAACATTATTTGTTTTTAGTTTTTATTGAATATCTTTTTAAAGAATCCTTTGTTTTCTTCCTTCAAATAGTCAAGGACCTCGTCGGAGAGTATAACGTTACACTCTTCAGTGCTCAGACCTGTCGATGTACTTGTTTTGGTTCTTTTATACTTATTTTTATAGTAGTTATCTGCTAATTTGTTTAGTGAGTTGTACTGTTGATTACAGAGCTCAGAATCCAAGTTCTGCCTTTCAGATGACTCAAAGGCAAGCTTAACCTTATCCCTTATTATTTTTCCAAGGTCTCTGCAATAGAAAAGGTATATGTAGCGTATTTTTTACAACTGAGGAAATATTTTCTAACCTAATTTTCTTCCAACCAACCTTTCGCCTTTATTACTGTCCAAAGGCCACTTAGCAATGAGTCTCGTGAATTTCTTATATTGAGTAGTCATAGCTTAGATTGTTTTCATCTTATTGATCAAGTTATTAACTAATAAATTATAAATTATAGGGACCAACGACGTCCCTTCTCGAATCAGATAAAACGAAATTACTAAATTTATAACGAAATGTCAAATTGTCAACTTGAACTTGCAACGTCTATCAATGGCTTGTCAAAATTGACAAATAAATAAACGAAACGCCAAACGTAAAAATGACAAAGGTATTCTTCTTCCAAACAATCCTCTTCTACCAATGAAATTTTTTGCCAGTCGAGTGTTAACAATAATTATCTTGTGCTGCATTTAAATACCTAGTCATGCATTCTAATGCTTTTGGGAGTTTGTGGAAACAATCGACGGCAGCAGCAAATCGTAAAAAATGTTCTAAAATAAAATTACGTTTTTTATCACAATTTTGTGAATCAGAATATTAAATACCTATTAATTACAATTACAGCGTCCTTGCCGGTTTTTCTCAGAAGGCTGTATAGCGATGGTAAATAGTGACAAGACAGTCGAAAACCACCCAGCGGCGTCGTTTGACCATCTTCACCTATTTGAAAGCTGTACTACCAGTCGCCATCCCCGGTCAGTGTACTGAATAAAATATTTTATTATATACCTAAATTCATACTTACTTATGATATAAATCAGATAAACAAAAGTGAGGGAGGGGGTAAAATAGTATATCAGTTAAGTCTATTTATTGTCACCTGGACTCATCCGCCGCCGGTTTTTAGAACACGTAAATTTTATAACGTGGATTAACATATAGGAACTTTGTATCCCAGGATTCTTTTTATCCCGGGAAAATGTTAGGTTCATCTGGGATTTTAAGCTCAACGTGGATGAAGTCGCGGGCAGAAGCTAGTTGATTATAATAACTGATCTAAGAGTGTTATTTAAAATTGTGTGCAGTGGTAAAATATATACCTACACGAATGAGTATAATGTCCGTTATCTCGATACCGTTCATTACAAAGTCCCAAAGCTGTAAGTTATCATAATAGTAGGGGAGCCCAAGCGGGGATTTCAGGATTTACTAAAGCGCGGCAGATTAATATACAGGGCGATACCTTGTATCCGGTTAAGTACCTCCACCAAATATGAGCCCCATATATAAGGCCGCGCGTGAAGGATAAAGGATCAGATTAGTAAAAAAAAATTGATTATTAGAAATTCTCGAGCGCGTCAGATTAAGGTAAGGTGAGTTAATTACATGCTAAAAAGTGTATATTCCATCTGACAATTTGAGGGTGACGTAAAGAAAGGGGAGGGCAGGAAAGTTGTAAAAAAAAAAGTCATCTCGACATTCTCGAGCGTAGCCAATTTTTTTTTATTTTGTAGGAAATAATTCAAGGATAACGAAAAATATATAATCTGACGATTTCCGTAAGCCGAAATAATAAAAAATCGTCGATAAAGTTTAGTGCGTGCAGCTGGGTGATACCTATATTTCCCTCTCCGCGTTTCTACTCCTTTGGGCATTTTTTTATTTTTTTTTCTTAAAAATACAAGTATTCGACTCAAAAAACATATACTTATTTATTTGCATGCTTTTTCCTGAGCTTCTCAATTAATTATGTTCAATGATTTAAAAAATTGAAAAAAAATAATGTTTTTTTATCAGATTAGGCGAATCCCTTTAGATAATCGTCAGATTATGAGACAGCACGTCTAGAACAATACGATGAACAACATATATCTATTTCATCTATTTTATTTTTGCACATTATAATAATGGCCGCGAGTTTGCGTCAAATCGAAATCGTCAGATTATTGAATGAGAGCTTTTTCTTGGTGCACTTAACACCCCCTTAGAAAATCTGACGCGCTCGATATTTTTTCATTTTTAACCCTTACGTACAACCACCCGCATCATGCAAATGATCAGATTAACATCATTAAAAATACGTAGGACATTGATGCTATCAATATCTGACGCGCTCGAGTATGTCCATGCAACAGTATTTTTTTACATATTAAAAATCTATAGCCGCTTCCCCCACCGATGAAAAGGCATATATTATATAACATTTTTTTCTTTTTATCATCTAAGCTTTGCAACCTAATAGGTCTCTATGACGCTCGAGTAAATCCCCATTTAGCATCGTGGGCTCCCCTACTATAAATCCTTATATTTCTGTTTACTCATATGCCAATATTTATTGCGCGCCCTTCGATGGATCCACATTAAATTCTTTATTGCACTTCTAGGCGGGAGATCTCGCTTACCAAAATCAACATTTTCTTCCACGGTGACTTACCTTCTTTTACCAAAAATCAAATACTACGCGGTCCAAATAAACTTCTTAAAGTCCAACACTGGTTCTGTATGAGACGTAGTGCATAGAAGCAAGTGTAAGCACGCAGTGAAAATATTTACAGGAAAGATATTAGTTTGAAAAGCGTCGTTGGTGAAAGGGAACGCTGAACGTTACAAAGTGCGAGCCTTTTGTCCGAATTAAGGTGCGGTTTCACAGTTGCGTATTGTTTAGAATTAATAAATTTGAACAGGGTGGGTAAAATATTTGTTTTAATTGATAAAAAGCTTAAGAGAATCGCTGCCTCTCGAAAGGGATTCGGCTTGAAGATATTTAGATGTAACATAACACGACGTGAGACCTCTCAATCGAGCGCCTAGGGCAAGGATGATGGCACCAGACTACGTGGCAGTTCTTCCATTAGGTGGACCGACCAAATCAAGACCGCAACAAATTTTACGAGAGTACCAGTCGTGCAGGTGGGAGGGGGAATGGCGCCGTGTAGTAGGTAAAGCTTGCTACTCAACACAACACATGACGGTCACGACCACTCTGCCAAGAGTGTAACGACGAAGAAGAAGAACTGATGTCTATGTGACGTAATAGTGCAGTGCCATTTAGACTCGCTCCTCCCACTGCTATAGGAGTGAATGAATTCTGACAGTGTATACACACTGTCAGAATTCATTCACTCCCATAGCAATTCTCCATATTAAAATGAATAAAATGTTATAGAGAATCAAACTAATTAGGCCAAATCACCAAATTTCTGTACCGAAAAGAGCCACCTTCATTTTGAAGTCGTAAATTTTTTAAGTCGCAACGTGTCGCTTCGTAGTTTCTTTAGAAGCGCATCATCAAAACGCGAGCTAACCGAGGGCGGGCGGCGCGCGCACCCGCCGCCATTTCTCTGCAGTCGGTCTCCGCGCTTCGCTCGCGCCATGCAACCAACAACATAATTCAATTACATAATTCCAAGCTAAAAACAATATCCGATATTGTGTTCCGTGATTACTAACAAGTGTTCAACTCAGTGATAGACCCCAGTCGTGCAGTAGACGATCGATGACAATTCTATAGGTATATGAATTACGTACGCTAACTCGGCAGCCACGCTAAGCACGAGCCTTTTTATACGTTTTTATTGCTGTATAAACATTTTTTTGGCTTCAATTATTTCACATAACTTCTAAGTAGCTAGAGCCACCAGAAACCCATTCATTAATCTGTATTCCATTTGTATGTTTCACTTTTTCCTTACGTTAGTATCGCCAATGTTTTTAGCTATCGATTCGTTCTTGTTTGACTTAAATTTTGGTGTTAAGTTTCAGTTAAAGTAATGTTTGACATGTTGCAGCAAGTTATGTTATAGCATCGTTACCTATTGTAAGATATTTCGTGTTTTAATTATGGATAAATGCGTGACACTATATTTAATTTTAAGTTGTAGTCATTTTATTTTAACATACAAATAAGCAAAATCGTAGTGAACGACTTGTACCTTTAAGTGGTTACAGTTGCTCATTACACAAAGTCGTCATTACTGAGCCGACCCTTAGCTGATCAGAGAAGTTCCTCGGCTGGCTTAATACTTGGATCTCCTACAACGTCATTCGTCTCAAGGAGACAACGCTTGGGTATATAGTAATATGAGACACAGAGCTCCAGTAATGTTGAAGCTATTTGAGCCAGGTACCAAATTTAAGCGCGAAACCTACCTCTCTTGTTTTGATGCCGGCCAATGGAAATCAATTATTCAGTTCGCTCTGAGAAGGGACTTATGAAAATCAGCACCATCTGTCTTCGAAACAAACTTAAAAACCTTATTTTTACAATACTTAAAACGCCTTTAGGGGTAGAACAGGGCATTCTTCTTTTGTCTTTATTAAAGGACATCATCCATGTTTCATAGAGATTTGGTCCAAATCTGAAAGTGTCGGCCAACGATTTTTTTTCGGTATATTTTGTTAGAGCTTGTCCGTCTAGCATTTATTACTATGGTACCAAAGTTGGGCATTACAGGACATTTCATTTGTTTTAAATATTTTGAAATCCTATTTTCCTACAGGTTTAGTGCCACAGTAAAAAATTTTCAGACGGGCAAGCTCTAACAGAATAAATAAAAAAATGCGTTGACCGGCCCTTTCAGATTTGGACTAAAATGGATGATGTCCTTTCTACATAGCTTGTTCGAACAGTGTCTTCCCTCAATTTTTAATTTTAACAATTTCTTGACGTACTTTTCTGTCACGTGCCGTATTTATGTTTTCTGTCAGTCTCATTGTTCATACAATATTATCTCCGTATATTTTCTTAAATGTTATATATTTTGTTGCGCCGCCAGTTGATGGTATGTGATTCAAACCAATAAAACCAGACGTACACTTAAACAATATATTAGCTTGAAATCAAAACATTTTATTACATCTTTTAAATTCAATATCAATGTTCTCGTGAAAAAAGACAAAAGCCAATCGCTTCTTAAATTCAAAATAGGTATAATTAAAATATGTTTCTTCTGCTTACAATCCAGCCAGTTCTAATTTTAAATATTATAATAATGAGGTTAACACACTCAATAATTGGACACTCATCAATATTTTGTTCTATATGTCTAAAACATGATATAGCATGTCTTTCATCTCATGTTCATGGCCCATCTATATGAATCTCTTCATCGCCGATTTGATTGACACGCAGGATATTGTTGGAAGAGAACGTAATTCTACTGTTATTTCCTGTCATACTCTGTCAATCTTTCATTCCTTGGATTGTTGAATTCAATACCGTTTGAATTATTTCAAATAGTGTCTGTTCGTTCTCAGAATGTTATCTTCAACATTGGTTCAGCTTAGCTTTGTAACTGTAACCAACAAATAGATAAGCGTTGAAACATCTGTCGCCGTTGCATGCAATAAAATTACGTACGATACGTAATTATGATTAGGTTACTAAGAATCCCTAAGACCCTAAGACCACGCACTGGAAAACGCAGCGTCGGACGGCCCTCCACTAGATGGACCGATGACCTGATAAAGGTCGCTGGCAAGCGTTGGATGCGGGCCGCATTGAATCGGTCATTGTGGAAATCTATGGGGAAGGCCTTTGTTCAGCAGTGGACGTCTATAGGCTGATGATGATGAATAATCCCTATTTCTCTATAACTTTACCTTCTGATGATTTCTTTGTCTAATAATGGCAAGAGCTTTGGTAAGAGGTACATTTTGTTTGTTATGTATATATGTATATACAGAATACTGGAGCTATAAAAAAGGATTGTTACAATGTGAGCGGTATCGCGACAAAAGGCTAGTTATAATAAAATTTATTAAAACCTTGAAACGGTACCGTCGTGCCATTCCTTACCGGAATTGAGTTCATTACTTAAGCTAATTCCTAGGCTATTTCTCAGGCTGCCTACCCAGGTGGGACGTGGGTACCTCCATAGTTTGTTTAACACTTAAATTAGTTGCCAAGTTCCGCTAGCTTGAGAGCTTCTACGTAGATTACCGAGTTGCAACGTATTTTGTGCACAGGAGGATAGATAATGGCTTATAGTGGATGGCTATGTTATGCTCGTTCCATTGGTAATTTAATACGCCTGAAATAAAGTTTATGATTGTAATGATTAAAAGGTGTTCAAAATTTACAAGCCAAATAGAAAAGCCAACGGTTAGGCTTAAATTAACTTAATAAAGCTGACATTTCAGCAAATTTGGCCGAAGCTAAGCAAAGCTTGTACTTTGGGAACCAGCAGATGATCCAACTGATATTATGACTATGAGTTAGTAAGAATGGTTGTATGTTGGTTGCTCAATCACGTAAGAACGGCTTAACGGATTTGTATGAAATTTTGCACACGTATAGTATATAACCAGGATTAGCATATATGATATTTTTTTATCACGGTAAAACGTTTATGTTCCGGGATGTGTGAAGAAAATTTTTAGTTCTGGCATTTTAAGCTCAACACGGACGAAGTCGCGGCAGAAGCTAGTGTAAAATAATCCTCATGTGTATTTTTTTCTAAATTTAGATATACCCTGTTGATAGGTAGATGTAATTATTTTAATAACCACTGTTATCGATGATTCTAATAGACCCGTTTGTTACTTAGATAGATTGAACTAATTGCAGCTATACAACGTGTTACAAAATAACCCGTAAAAAATATAATTAATTATCCAAGCCAAAAATTTTGTCAACCCTAGTAAGCTGTCATGTCAGGGAACCAGATTATGTAACAGAAATGCCTACGTACCGATTTTATCTAATAGTCTATATTAAAAGTGTTCTATTTTTCATTCATAAATGTTTGCTACCTCAATACAAGGATGTCATTATACTCAAGTACTGGCTTCAAAATTTCTCGTTCCGTAAATTAGGAAGAAATGTAGGTACATTCTGCGTAGTTTACTCTTTAATTTTACTGTGATAGGGTTTGCACACCAGTGAATATATTTTATTTTTATTTTTTGGCGTATTTTATACAACGTGACTACGGTTCTTAAATATTGTGTATGGACTCGTTATAAGGCCCCTCCTTTCGGCTTTACGGGTAGTTTTGTAACATCCTGTATAAACCCGTTATGTAATTATTGTAAAGAGATATATATGTGTAAGCGAGCGTTAGTAGAATTATATTTGCTGCTAGCTTTCCGATCGTAATTTTTATAAATAAAAAATATAGGTACATAAATATGGGTTATCGTACTCAAGGGTAGTGTTTATTGTAGTGTAATTTTCTTTACTAAAAGCTTTTAAGAGCAAGCAAAGCTTTATCTGCTCTGTCCATCGCGTTGGTGATCACGAGGTCTTACCAACGACTTTCCCCACTTTACCCACGACACTATATGTACATGAACTAAAGTCTGTCCCTCGAAAAATGAGACCATCGTTCACACAAAACGTTTCGCGATTAACCCAGATTCCATCCCATACACACAGTCCTAAATAATAGCAGATAATTTATATGATACGACCTAGATCTACAGAATATTTTGCCGAATAATGTTGTGCCATCAACCGAACACTAACAGAATACTTTGATGAATGTCGAAATATGAACAGAAATATGGACAATTAAAGTAAATTAGCACGAAATAGGAAAGTAGGAAATTAGTTAGCCGAAATCAAGACGATACTTCTATTTGACGGTAAAGGAAAACATCGTGACAAAACCTGCATACGCCTAAGACGAAATTCAAGGACGTAAGTAGTGCCTAAGAGACGGCGACGCACACTCCATCTGTCACGTTGGCACCAACTTCGGTGGAAAGTGGGTGTTGTAACCTCTGTCTACCTCTTCGGGGACCTTTGTGGGAAACCGAGAAGATATTTATTATAAGAAGCCCGCCAAAGAAAGCTCATACTCGTTACTTTAGATTATAGACTCTTACTCAATAATTTAACGAGGAGTTTCGCCATTCACACCAAAACAGTAATAATTGTCTAAGGAGTGCGTATGATAACGACGAAAGCAACTCGGGAATAATACACTGTTAACAATTTCAAGCGCAAAGTCTGAACGCTTATAGGATTACATACATTCAAAACTTTGTTTGGGAAGTTATAAATATCATGTCTGTTGCTAATTTGGACTCCTCAGAATCATTCCCATCTATGTTAAAAGAGAGGTAGAGCGATTTGGGATTTCCCGTGGGTTATTAAATTGGAGCCGCCCGACTGGGGACTGTACCTTCGCCTTACAGAAGACCACAGTCAAATAACACTACTTGATGTAGTGTTGTGTTTCTGCGGTAAGTAAGGCTGCCAGTGCTCCACGAGGATACGCTGGGCTAGTAGTATTGCTGCTAGCACAGTGAATCCTCATCATCAACATGGTTGGCACCCCGTTAGTGATACCCCTGGTATTGCTAGCGGCTATAGGCTACGGTGACTGCTTACCACCAGATGGGCCGTATGCTTGTGTGCCACCTTAGTGGTATTAAAAAAACGTTAAAGCTAAATAATCCATGATGAAATAGGATTTTGAAGAACACCAATCAAGCTTTTAAATGTGTTGTTAAATGAGTTGTAATGAAGTTCTTGTAATTAATTCGCAATAGCTTAAATGAGACCTTAAAATGTATTTGGCTGCTAAATAGATTTACAATAACAACTAAATTCTAGATAAACGGCCGATGCAACTTGGTCGAGATAAAAACAATATTTAAGAACCGTTCTTATATCATGAACTTCTAAATTAAGTCTTAGTGGAAGCAGGTCTAAAGGTAAAAAACTACTCTAAGCAGCCACGCTGTAACGCTAGATTAAAAAGGTATATTTTTCCATTCCCATTTATAAATTCAGTCCTTGGTGCCGATTCTAGTGAAGAACTTTCAATTATAGTTCGAATTATTTCCGACAATACAACAAAAAGTTTCATCAACCACTTTTGTGTGTATGAAAATAAGGTCTATTATTCTATAGGCATATTGCACGTGGCATGTTATCCTTCGTGCGAAGGTCGGCCAGCTTTGATTGTGCCTTGTACCTTAGTGTCAAGGACATATTAAATGTTAGGAATTCAAATCTAATTGCTGTATTTTTTTAGCATGGATTTTTAGATTCGTTTCAACTAAGAATTCTACTGTTATTGCCACCTATTTGAATTCTTGACACGCTTTCGCGTGACAGTTACTAAAAAGAAGTGTTTAATTTAGAAAAAAAATGCTTCTATGCTATAGATATTTTATCACTATACAGCCAGGATTTTTTTTCGATTGTATATAATGTTTTAATCTCTTGCTGATGATTTGACTTCCGAAGTTATCAAGCATATTTCATTATTCTAATGTCGTAAAATTATCCTCTATATCAGTGCCGGTAGCATGAACTTTTTCGACAACGTTTTCGTATCGCCTTCGACTATTTTGTATTGAAAAATGAACAGCGCTGCGGCGGTGAAAAGTGGAACTCAAAATTAGTATGGCAATTTTGACATTTCGCGAGTTACGTTTTCGAATACGTTGTCGACAATGTTCCTGCTACCGGCACTGATAGTTTGCGAGTTACGTTTTCGAATAAGCAGTCGAAACAAGTTCCTGCTACCAGGTACTGATCGTTTATAGTGTTGTTTCAGTGAGAGCTACGTTTTCAGAGCTCGTCTAAGATGTTTAGCTGGCATTAGTGTACATACTTGACAGTGATTCCCATAAACATAAAGATAAAGTTACCACCGTGGTATAGCACACGGTAACTGCAGTGACCACTTTCCATCAGCTGGGGCGTTTGTTTACGACCTTTGTTGTTAAATCTTTCATAATTCCTTGGCCACATCTTCTTATTCACATTCACATTCTCCACTCCTTCGTAGCAAAGCCTTCCTGATTTTTCGGCCTTCGTTATAGCTACACGAAACTATATCTTCAAATGGAATCCATCGCGGGCCACTATATCGAACGTCGCAATCCGTGCTTCTACCGCAGCCGAATGGAATGTAATTTCGGATTGTTTCCGCTGCACACATACGCAATGCCCCATGCTCTATTATACAGCTAGGGTTGTAGTTAAGTAGCAGTGCAATGACCGACTATTCGATCTATGTTTGAGGCTATGAGGCGAGAGCTCTGGTCTACTGGTTAGTACACCTGACTGCTGCTCTAGAGTTCGCGGGTTCGATTCCCGCCGGGGCAAACATTTATGTGACAAATATGTTTGCCTTGCGTCTGGGTGTTTGGTATGTATTATAAGTATTTATTTAAAACAAAAAGTATATAAGTATTCTATCAGCAACTGGTTCCCATAGTACAAGCTTTGCTTAGTTTGGGGCCAGATGGCGCTGTGTGATAATGTCCAATCATTATTATTATTATTATGTTTCATTAGAGATTTTGTCCAGATCTAAAAGTGCGAGCCAAAGCCAACAGTTCTACATAATATCTATGGATTGGGCTCCCATTGCTATTTCTTTTATAGACTGTACCATTAACCAATACAGTCTAGCATTAGCAGTGAACATTAACAAGACAATCACCGAACTGAAAAGAAACATAAGCTTTTATATACACATAGCAATTGCAAAGAAAATTAACTTCTAACGCCGATATCTGCAGGGTTGCCACTTGCCACTAAGGGCCACATTGTTTTAACTGTCAGGTCTCGTATTGGAGGCTAATCCTCATTGCCGAAGTAATGACAATTACTTTATTGTTATTAGAACTTTACTCGATCATTATCAGTATTTAAAATTATGACGCAAGACTTCGGTCATAATGATGGGATCAAGTCGAAATTTTTAAAACTAGTATTAATAAAAATTTGAAATGTAAATATAAAAATAATATGATAAATTCTAAAAATTCTTAAAATATCAGTAATGGGTGTGGCAGCCCTAACTATCTCTTTACAGGACAATAACGGGTCATAAGAATTTGTTTCAGCACTGGCAACACGGGCCAGGACGTGACCAATTAACTTTGTTACGACTTTTAATAACGTTCCCGGTGTTCTGCGCCTCCTAAAAGGCTTTGTCTCTATGCCTCTTTTTTGCGGAAATTTAAAAACAAACTCCTTTATCCCCTTGATGTTAATAAGCTTTACGATTCTCGTTATTAGGTACATGTCTTTGTGCTATTTTGATTTCTTTGGTTAATTAGGTCCATAAGAAGGTTTATGGTTGTTGATCTTTCTCTTTCAGAATCAAGTTGTAGGTACGTCTCTTTGTCTTGTTTACTATGGCGTAAAAGTGAAACGTCTTTTTTATTTTGTTTGGATTATAAATGCGAGTTTGTGAGCATGGATGTATAGATTGATGTTTGTTACTCTTTCTTGCAAAAACTTCTCAACGGATCTAGATGAAATTTGGAATGAGTATAGTTTATAACCTGGATTAACATAGAATACTTTTTATCTCGGAAAAATGTTTGTTTCCTCTGGGATTCTAAGCTCAACGCGGACGAAGTCGCGGCCTAGCTAGTTGGACAATTTTTTCGTCTATTTGGTTTCCGAATAAAATGCATAAATGATAATGTTCTGGTAAAACATATACTAGCTTAATCATGCGTTAGAAATTAGTATGCGCAACCTGCTTAAATCAAGTAAAAGACGCTGCATTCTTTGCTTAATCAAATATCAGTTTTATCCCGAATATATAAAGTAGAATTCCTCGTTCAGTCTGGATTATAACTGACTGCAGTTTGCGGTAGCCATTAGCCAGGATTTCCTGCAAACAGCTTCCGTTTTCTTTGCGGTGTCCTCTTACTCTTTGTTTTCATCGTCAACACAAGGGATTGCGTACAGTTAGGTTAATTTTGATTGATAAGTAAGGCTTATTTATGTTGTGAGTATATCGCGAAAGTTTGAGAATGTTAATATGAGTGTCCTTATTGCGAATTGACTTAAACTACCAAGCTTTATATTTATCGGTATTATTTTTAATAATTAGTCCAGTTACTTTAGTATTAACGATGTATTAATCTGGCTTTTTGACGGGACCGCTGGTCTAGTGATTAGTTACCTGACTGCTAAGCTTAGAGGTCTCAGGTTCAATTCCCGCCGGGGCAAACATTTGACAACCATGCTTACTTTTTGTCTGTGTGTTTGGTATGTATATGCAAAAAGCATATAAGTATTATATCAGCTACTGGTTCCCATAGTACCATAGGCTAGTTTGGGGCCAGATGGCGCTGTGTGATAATGTCCAAGCATTATTATTATTACTGTACCGGTAGCAACAACATATTTCGACAAAGAAAACGTAACTCTCAAAATGATAATGATAATTTTTAGTTCCAATTTGAAGTTACAGTGCCGCGCTGTTTGTTTTCCTATATCATAAAAGTCGAAGATGATACGAATACATAGTCGCATGTTGTTCTTGCCAGGAATACTGATATAATTTGTTTTGCGTTCCTAGTTTGATTTTGAAAATCGTCTTAGTCATTTACATTTTTTATCCGGCTACAACCGCCTTTTCTCTTCATCACGATTTGTATGAATTGATTGATCACTGATTCAAACACCAATCTATAACAATAGTAATAGACACGTATAACTAACTAGCAGTCATCCGGGCCAGTGAATCAAGTGTAGAATAGCACCACAGATCATCGAGATACGATCTAGATGTGGCATTGGAGGCCGTTTGTGATAACGTAGGTCTCACTAATGCATACAGAACATCTCCGCTCCGCTCCGCAAATTAAGATCTTTATAAATACCAAGTAAGAAGCTGACTTTATAAATTGGCTATACTACAATAAAGCGTGCTACACACCTTCAGCTTTAATTGCACAGTTTTAACAGTACAGTCGAACTGTGTAGTTAACTTAGTTAGTTAACCGTACGTGTGTAGGCGAAACTGACAACTGTGCAGTTGAACTGAAGATCTGAAACTGCTGATGACTGACGATCTGAAGTGACTCTAGGGGCGTCAGTTATAACTGCACAGTTTGACTATACAGATAAAACTGTGCTGTTAAAACTGAAGGTGTGTAGCCCGCTGTAGGATTGAACTTTTGATGTTGTTACTAGCTGTCCCGACAGACGTTGTCCTGTGTTAGCTATGAATTCATATGACAAATACGCCCTAGTTATAAGGACCTTTACTTTATTCTAAAATTAAAAATGTTACGTTTTTTTATTAAGAACTTTCTGACAATAACTAACACAAAATATGAGTTAGCGCAATCGGTCTAGCCTTTCACGCGTGATGTCGTGACCTAGGAATATAGATATTCATTTTTATCGTAGAAGTAGAAGGGATTTTTATATATTTTATAGATATACTACCGGCCCGCCCCAGCTTCGCACGGGTAGACTTTTATATCAAATATTTTGTCTACCCGAGCGAAGCCGGGGCGGGAAGCTAGTATAATATATAGCCTATGTTACTCAGTGATGATGTAGCTTTCTAACGGTGAAAGAATTTTTGAAATCGGTCTAAAAAATAAAAAATAAAATTTAGGGATGGACTACCCCTAACATTTAGGGGGATGAAAAATAGATGTTGGCCGATTCTCATAGATACTGGATAAGCACAAAAAATTTCATCAAAATCGGTCAAGCCGTTTCGGAGGAGTATGGCAACGAAAACTGTGACACGAGAATTGTATATATTAGATGATGAACGAAATGGGAAAGTCACAATATTACAAAGCTTAACTCATTAATTGACAGAGAATGTATGGACTCTAATAAAGTATTGAATTTCGATGCTAACTTAAATGACTATGGAGTAACTGTTGTCCTTACAAATATAAAGTTGAGTGTCTGTATGTGGAAATTAACCCTTTTCACAGCTCATATTATGGTTCTTTGCACGTCACCCAATTTTTTTTGTCTATCTGTTTGTTTGTCACGTCTAATCTCCGGAATGGCTGAACTGATTCTGACGTGGTTTAAGGACTTCAGTTACGTGTAAACATTGAAACCGACATGGGGTTATATTTTCACGATCGGTTCTCGAAAAAGGAATTGAAAAAATAAACATGAAAAAAATATTCGATTTAACTTTTATGTATTTGAAATCGGGGAAAAATGTAAGAATTGAAATAAATTCTCGTAATCATAATTATAAATTTGTTTTTATGAGCTGGGAACCACCCAAAACATTCTATGAAAATTATGAAAATGATGGTAATTTTAAAGGACAAAGAAAATATTTGATAGCACGAGTACCTCCTGAAGGTAATTACTGCGAGTGACATAATTTTATAAAACAAAAGCAAACCAAATAAAGCACACTTATTCACACAAAGGAATAGAATAACATTACTACCCGGATATTAACACACAGTGCGATCTAGTCTCAAACTAACGTAACGTAACGTAAAGTTTGTATTATAGGAACCAGACAACTAATAGAATCTTCTGTATATATAAAAGAAGAATCTGACTGACTGATATATCAACGCACAGCCTAAACCAGCGGTCAAAAGCTGTCATTTACATATAGGTTCATGTTGACTTATTTACTTTAACACGCGTGCGAAAGTGCAAGCAAAAGCTAGTACTTACCTACATATACACAGTAAGTACATCAGGTAGTCCGGTATAATAACCGCTAGACCAAAAGTCTCGTTCGATATCTATATTGCTTCTAAAATCTCCTTAAAGACTATGAATGAATCTTTTGAAGAAATAGGGGACAGATAGCAGGGTTAAGATAAAGATAAAAACTTACTTCGGTTCTTATTTTACTTTAAAAAAATGTAAGCCATTTTAAACCTTATCGTAACAGGAGAAGAATCAAACTTTAACGATCGCCTTTCCGATGTTATCCCCTTTCAGCATACTCAAAAATGTGTCCGGGAGTTCTTCAAAGCCATTTGAGACCGTTTCCTTAGCTTTGACGGTTCCTTTCTTCACCCACTCCATCATTTGCCCCAGTGCCTCGCTCTGTTTCGACCAGTCCCATTGTGTGAAGCTGAACGATTCTATGCGAACCGAGACTGGCATATTAGGTCTCTTAGTCCTAGAGGGCTCCTGGCCGTAAGTGCTGATTGATCCACAAACCGCCACGCGTCCAAGCTCGTTCATACATTCCATTATATTCGCAGCCAATTCACCTCCTACGTTATCGAAGTAACAGTCGATGTTTTTCGCAACAGACCAAATACTCTCCTTTACATTGGAAGTTTTATAATTGAATGCGTAATGGAAACCGAGTTCTTGGCGCAGTAGCTGCACTTTCTGGTCGCTACCTGCAAAGCCGATGACTGTGCAGCCCTGTAATCGAGCGATCTGGCCCACTAACGAGCCCACAGCGCCTGCCGCGCTCGTTACACAAACAATCTCCCCCGCTTTCGGCTTACATATTTCGAGCAGCCCTAAATACGCCGTTATACCCGGCATACCTAATGCCCCGATCGCGAGAGACGCGGCTAGGTTACCAATTGTGGGTTGGTACGGTTCTATGTTGAAAATGTCGTCGGGGCTGCCGTCTAGGACGGTGTAATCCCGCCACCCCGAGTGGGAGACGACATAGGTGTTGATAGGATACTCTGAATGTTTACTATCGATGACATTACCGACTTGGAATCCGAATTGTACGTAAGGCACGCTGCGCTCGTTGCCAAACGATCTCATGTACGGATCCACGCTTATGTACTCGGCTTTGACGAGGAATTCGCCAGTCTTCAGTTTCGGGATCGATTCCACAAATATTTCGAAGTCTTCCCGCTTCGGTAAGTACTCCGTGAACGCGTTTATCACCTTAAATTTTCGAAGTTTCTTCGGCTTTGATGACATGTTCTGCGTCCTGATAAAGTTTTCCAGAGTAAATTAAAGTCACATACAAAATTATAAAACTTTTACAAAGGATACGAACTACCTCTGTGAATGGCATCATTCGATTCCACTGACGCAAGACTGACGTTTAATAAGCGTTCAATGTATAAGCTGTCAAATTGACATTACGTTTCGTATTTGCTATGAAATAGTTTATAGATGGTTTATAGATTTGCCCATAACATTTCAAAAGAAAAGAGAATCTTTCCAAAACGGTAATTAAACATTTCATTATTTAATAAAAAAATAACATTGGTACATTTTGGCCATTCGGTAAATGAATGATTTCTAATAAATTCTTTGGAAGACAATTTATAGAACTTTTGAGACGCACATTTTATTTGTTAACGACTTTATCTCGACGTTCCCTTCAAGTTGCATCACAGGTCACGATGTTGAATGTATGTGGCGATATATTTACGTCTCTTAAATCAATAATCCTGGAAACAGGCCTGCTCGGCCCGCGTGACGTATCACCCGCTGGGTAGCTTTTATCCCATATTATTATGGCGTGTTGATTTATGGATGTTACATTTCATCTAATTCCAATGCGGGTGGAGAGAAGGATTGGACATGGATGCGAGTGTGACTGACAGGGGACGTGCGGTCGTGTTCGGTTTGTGCGGGAAACAGGGAAGTTATTCGTGTATTTAAATTTTATTGGTAAATTTGTGTTTTTAAGTTGTTCAAACGTCCTGTTTGTGAAGGTACGGTACCAATGCTAAGAGGTGCAGTGCTGATTGCAAACAAGACTATATCTTCCATCTAAATTGGAGCCGCCCGACTGGCGACTGTACCTTAAAGAAAACCGCAGTGAAATAACACTACTTGATGTAGTGTTGTGTTTCTGCGGTAAGTAAGGTTGCTAGTGCTCCACGACTATACGCTGGGCTAGAAGTAATGTTGCTAGCACAGTGACTCCTCGTCAACAACAGATATCCCTGGTATTGCTAGCGGCTATAGGCTACGATGACTGCTTACCATCAGGTGGGCCGTATGCTTGAGTGCCATCTTAGTGGTATAAAAAAACTACCAGATATCATTAGGCGCATACGTTTCGTCAATAATACATAAAACATAATGAAAACAAAATAACGAATATCCCTTTTAGAATAAAATATTTCCAATTCACATATTCCTCACAAATCTTTTAAACATACATGAAAGGGTATTCATGACACATTAACCACGTGGTTAGCCGCGAAATTTCGTAATTTCGAGGGCCTTACTAAAAAGGTTCGGTACATAATAATAGTTATCTATATGGATGGGTGTGCAATGGTCCGGAAATAATACGGCCTGCCTTGGACTCGTATAAACCTACATCTATGTATTCTATTGTGGACACGTGTGTGGTATTGAATTGTCCTTTTATCCTTCTCACATTTTCTATTTTATACAGTAGTGAATATTATTAGATAGGTTAAATTTAAATTGAAAATGATAACAGAAGGAAGGAGGAGGGATATGTAAATAATTATATTTAAATTGTGTTAAACTAAAAACTTGACTATAGGGATTGCTTTGCTCTGTGGATCTTTGCAAATCTAATCTCTATGGTTTAGAAGTTAGGAAGTGTAGATTAGTGTTTATTTTCTGAAGACAATAATCTTCGTAGTCTATAATTTAGATTTATTTAATTACTAGCGGCCCGCCCCGGCTTCGCACGGGTAGATATTTATATCAAATATTTTGTCTACCCGTGCAAAGCCGGGGCGGGTAGCTAGCCTATGTTAATCAGTGATAGTGTAGCTTTCTAACGGTGAAAAAATTTTTGAAATCGGTCCAGTAGTTTCGGAGCCTATAGACTTTTATCAAATATTTGTCTACCCGAGCGAAACCGGGGCGGGAAGCTAGTATAATATATAGCCTATGTTACTCAGTGATGATGTAGCTTTCTAACGGTGAAAGAATTTTTGAAATCGGTCCAGTAGTTTCGGGGCCTATTCAATACATACAAAAATACAAATCTTTCCTCTTTATAATATTAGTATAGACTTTTAAAAAATATGTATTATTAACTGTTAATGGTTTTTTTTCTAATGTCGTGTGTGACTAGAAAATAAAACATTATTTCTTCTTCTAATGAAAAAGAAGCAAAAGAGGTAGTGCATTCCACGTAACGTATCTGTATGAAGGTATGATAATTAATTTGTATGTTGGTATGAGTATTTTAGCATTTTGTGACCGTGTTTACGACGTGACTGATTTTTTTCCGAACCGGTTTTGAAGGTGACATTCACAAGTGCCTTATTAGGCCCTAGGCCCATAAGTAAAAAAAACTATTTTCGATTTAATTTGATTTCTTTGCCACCTTCTGAGTGTAAAAAACGAAAAAGTATATTTTCGAATGCCCTTAAATTTGCAAAGTCATAAAATAAACTAACTTTTAACAAGAGACGATCTTGTAAAATCTCGAAAATTACGGAGACCATTAACTTGCAGAAAGTCAACAAATCAAAACTTTCTTGAAAGAGGGTCGTCAATTGGCAAAAAACCGGAGCCGGTGCCAACTTCCCCCACAGGCTGCACTGTTAGGAATGACTGGGCGCTTTCCGTCCGGAAGGCTTTCACGGAGATAACGTTGGATGCGGCATCGATGACGTGAAACATTTTAAGACCATTATTTTTCCGAAGTTTTATTATTATCTTTAATATTACACTACGCAAAAGCCTTACACATAAAAGAAACAAATATTCAGTTCCTCGTGGCCTTAGTCTCCTTTTTTATTGTGAAGTTGGCCATTAAGTCAGAAAAATCCGCTTTGTGTAAGCGGTCGCGGTTGTTTAGGACCATTCTACCGACTGTAGCCTTCTTAAGTTACTACTAAGGTGACATACAAGCGTACGGCTGGTGGCAAGTGGTGTGTTTCACTCACCCAGCCATTTGATACCTATATTAAAGGGATTATCTTGGAAATGAAAAATCTCAATTTTATAACCACTGGATTGGATGAAAAATTGCGGCATTTAGGTAGCCATGGATTGTACCGGGAACTAGACGGGTAGTCCTCATCAACAACATGGTTGGCAACCCGTTAGTGATACCCCTAGTATTGCTAGTGACTATATATAGGCTACGGTGACTGCTTACCATCAGGTGGGCCGTATGCTTGTGTGCCACCTTAGTGGTATAATAAAAAAATGGGTCAAATTTAACTTGCAAGATTTGATTACACACACATACACATCGGATAGGTAAAACAAATTAAATGCTTGTAAAATAAAAATAATCTATAGAGTCAACAAAACCTAAAAGAATATCATCTAAGAACGATTAAATATTAAGTATCTCCCATTGAGGTGCAAAATGCCAGCTCTGTTCTCAAATGCATCGAGCAGTCTACACCGGCCTACTTTTCTCTCCTTCGGCCTTTTGTGCCTTCGAGAAGCTTTTTACTTGCACTAGATAGCCTCCGTACATACTACGCTTATATTTCCTTAACTTGTACAGCTAGAAAAAAAAAAAAGTAGAGTATGTAATACTGAGAGAAGGTCCTATACTGCGTGTTATGCGTTACGTGAACAAATACTCAAAAAATCTTGGCCTATCTCTACTAATATTATAAAGAGGAAATATTTGTATTTTTGTATGTATTGAATAGGCTCCAAAACTACTGGACCGATTTCAAAAATTATTTCACCGTTAGAAAGCTACATTATACATATAAATATATGTTACTCAGTACATATATTAAATAGGCTATATATTATACTAGCTGCTCGCCCCGGCTTCATTCGGAATCACTATCTAAACCCATCAAAATCCATTGCGTAGTTTTAATGATTAAAACATACATAAGGACAGACAGATAGCGGGAAGCGACTTTGTTTTATAGTATGTAGTGATTTTCGTTGCTTATAAGTTTCCGTTTGTTACAGGCGCCCAAGAGATGAAACGAAAAAGGTGTCCCAGTTCATCGGGCGTCGCTTGGTGACGTGTCGCGTGTCTCCCGTGCCGCCATGTCCACGGATGACGTCACAGCCATGCGCTACATAATCTTCTGCCTTCTCTCTCTCTCCTTCAACAAAAACCTCGCATTCGTCCTCGACAAACAGAACCCCTACTCGCAGTTCCGAAAATGGAACGCCGGCTTGAATGGGACGTTGGAATTAGAGTTCAAAACTGACCAGCCGAACGGCTTACTTTTGTATACGGACGATGGGGGCACTTACGACTTTTTCGAACTGAAGTTGGTCAACGGTGCGTTGCGGTTGAGATACAATTTGGGCGGAGGGGCGCAGATTATCACCGTGGGGAACAACCTTCACGACGGACACTGGCATAAAATACAGGTCAGTGACGTCTAAAAAAAAAACAAAATAACGGTCTTTTAGGGTTCATAAGCGTCTGCAGTAGGCACAAATTTTAATAAGATCAAATTCCCAGGTCGACCTAAAAACAAACTATTGATTTTTAGGGCTCCGTACCTTAAAAGGAAAAAAGGAACCCTTATAGGATATACCACTTTGTTGTGCGTCCGTCCGTCCGTCTGTCTGTCAAGAATTTTTATCTCAAGAACGCGTGGAGTTATCAGATTGAATATATATGAAACACCTATGGTCTTTTTCAGCTGTGAAAATATCAAACCTGTAAGTCAATGGTCAGAAATGGTCGTATATGTCGCAAATTTTACTTTGCGATTCCACAAGGGAATCAAAAACTATAGGGTACTTCCCGTTGTAATAGAATCATGAAATTTGGCGGGAAGCAGTGTCTTACCACACAAGTAAAGGAAAAATCTGAAAACCATAAATAAGTAGTTGAATTTTTTTCAATGCGAATTTACTTTAAAAAAATCTGAAACGCGCTGTTGAGAGTCACCGACGAATAATGACCTCATTTGAAGTTCGCCTACTTTTAACCTTACCTACAAGTGGAAATGGAACCCTCGGTGCGTGAGTCCGTCTCGTACTTGGTCGGTTTTTTCCACATTCAGTTTGTTCTGAGTACTTTTACCTTACGCCTTTGATATAAGGTTTATGTATTGTGTAGGTGGCGCGCAGAGAAGAGCACTCCTCGCTGACAGTAGACGGCAGTACGCTGAGCAAGACCTCGCGCGGGAAGGAGTTTGTCTTCGGCAAGTTCAACACCAACTCTGATGTCTTCGTCGGGGGTATACCGCCTTCGTGAGTCCTTTATTTTTTAATACACAAATTTTAACACGCTATACAACTGTTTTCTACGTCTTTTCAGTCGTCATTTGAGCTAATCATAAATCTATATGAAATTATTAGAAAATCGGATGATTTTTTTTTATACCACTAAGGTGGCAAACAAGCATACGGTCCGCCTGATGGTAAGCGGTTACCGCAGCCTATGGACGCTTGGAACACCAGGGGCATCACTCGCGCGCTGACGAGCCTAAAAAATAATAGTGATGCACCTGCACCCGGAATGCATAGTTATTCACTATGCATTCCGGGGATGATATTTGCCATGTGTCTAACCAAATATAAAAATAACTCGAACGAGCCTCCCTCTACGTGTTGGATGTATATTCCCACGCAAGCCTAGATAAAGGACAGGACCTAATAAGGCTCCGTGATTTTAAGAGATCAATCTATATGTATATTTTTAAGAAGAAACTGACATGTCAACGCACAGCTTAACTCTGTAATAAAACTATATAGTGAAACTGCTATTTTTTTATTATTATTTATATTATATTATTTAGACCTTCATAAGCGCTTTATTAGGGCCTAAACTGAATAAATTATTTTTAAACGGCTGGGTTAAGAGACTTGAAATGTTAACAGTAGGTATCTTTTATGACGTTGGCATCCATAAAGAAAGTTTTTTTGTAAATACCACCCCTAAGGGGGTAAAATAGGGGATGAAAGTTTGTATGAAAATCCATAACTTTTAAAGTTGAATCTGAAAATAGTCACCGGTATAGCTTTACTTCTTTATTCACTTTAGTTAGCGTGTGAAGCTGCGGGCAAAACCTAGTAATAATAAAATAGTAGTAGTAATAAGTAAAATACCTTTGAGTAAGTAAGTTACTTTCCACAATAGTCCTACCTAAGTTGGATAACTTAGCCGCAAGTCGCAACCCTTTTAAGTTACCTAAGACACTTTCATTACCCGGCCCGTATTAAATCCACGCCAACTTATAATTCTACTTGCTAAAATTGTATTGCTTTAGTTAATTTACTTAACGACGTTAAATTGCGCAAATCTGGATTTGTTTTACCCGGCAATGATTGGATTGAGTTAATAAGCTTAGTTTAGTAACGTTCATTGTAGACTTCTTTGAAGTGATTCTAAGAATGCTCTTTGGTTATTACCATTATTTTTATTTTTTCCCAATAAAACATTGCCGCTCGACTGGGGACAGTTATTCTTACTTACAAATAATTTAATATTTGACTGCGATCTTGTAAGTAAGAATAGTATTCCTTTTATTCCTGACAGTTATTTAGCAAAAAATAATCCTTATGATGACAAAGCTACAGGGTCTTTATTTTTTTCGTGTAACGGGTTCGATCCTGGTTTAACCATAGCATTATTTAAATATCTATGAATACAGTTTAAATTTTTTTTTATATTCAAAGTCTTTCAGTAAAATGTTCCATCTTCAATATTCTAGGTACTTTCCCTCCATGTGGCATATCCGTGGGACGACCTGTATATGCACTTTAAGTAACGATGTTTTATAATATTTGAGAATATCAACATATGGAAGAAAAAAAAGAATGAAAAATAATTTAATTAATTTCCTACCTTGTCCCATTTGTTAAATGTTTGAATTTTGTTAAAACTGTCATGAATATGCTAGATAACGTTCCATTCAATTTCACACCTTATCACTTGAACGTTTTGGTTTAATTTGTATAACAACATTGCGGCTGGCAGGCTATTTGGCTAATTGGTGGTTCTGGAGCCATTAGCCGGTTTTTACGAATGGAACGTGGGGATATAAATTGTGTTCGTTACAATTTAAAAGCGGATGTTTCACCGTAGAATGCAGTTAGGAATGTTTTAGGTTTTTACCCGCGAGTAGACAGCAATTGAATTTTAAAATACATACATACATATATATCATCACACTATGTCCCTCACGGGGTAGGCAGAGTATAGAGGGCCATTTCACTCTTGACTTACGCACCTCTTTTGCTTCTTTTACATTCATCAATATTTTCATACATGCCCGCCGATTCCGAGTACTCTTTACCTTTCCATCATTGAGTATTAAGAACCGGCCAGAAACTCAGTTCTCTGTCTTATATCACGTAACACTCACTCACGATTTAGCAATATAAAAGTTTAATCAAATGCTTTATATTTTATTTTGTAAGCAATAACTTAAGCGTTAAAGAAAAATATGTAGACATCAGCTAAGTTTCCACTGGTATATTATGCGGTATTTTATGCGTAGAATATAAACAGTATGTATGAAAATGAAATATTAGATCTCTGACCTCTCAGTGGCGTAGCACATACTAAATGCTATATCGTAGCTCATACTATACGCTACGTCGTAGCACTAAGCCAGAGTTATGAGCTACGGAGCTACGGCTCGTAGTCCGTAGCAACATGATTGCTTTTGAGTCATATTAAAATGTATCTCACAAGATGGCTGAATGTAATTTATGTAGGTTTTTGTATTTAATACTTTATTGTAATGAACTTTCATAGAAGTAACTGAACATTTCGAAATGCAAAGATATAAAAATATAATTACGACTATAAAAGCATTTTAAAAAGCCATGGTGGCCCTGTGGTTGAAGCAACGGGTTTGCATCTGATGGGCCCAGGTTCAAACCCCGGCCCCGGCTTGTACCAATGAGTTTTACTAAGCTTGAGTACGAAGATTAATCACACCAGGTAGGTCGAAATAGAATATCCCGTGGGCTTTCCCATTAAAATTGGAGCCGCCCGACTGAGGACTGTACCTCCACTTCACCGAAGGCCACAGTCAAATAACACTACTGTGATGTAGTGTTGTGTTTCCGTAAGTAAGGTTGCCAGTGCTCCTCGATGATACGCTGTGCTAGTAGTAATGCTGCTAGCACAATGAGTCCTCATCAACAACAGGGTTGGCAACTCGTTAGTGATAACCCGGTATTGGTAGCGGCTATAGGCTACAGTGTACAATTGCTATGATTAAGATTTTAGAATTATACATTGGTAAAACAATTAACTTTATATCGTGTTACTGGAATTAAGCTTAAAATAGTATTGAAGATCGATCGCTTATACGCTGAGAACTGTCGCTCGATAGAAGTGATAGAAGTGCCTCGAGCGATGTCTGAGCGAACTAAGCGGAGCTTAAGCAGAAACAATTCTCTATGCCCTAGTTTTTAGTTCAGTGACGACACATTTATTGAACTGAAAGTTTATTGATGGTATGGACTGGATACTTGTTTATATACAAGTTTTATGAATTGATGAGTATTATCCATACTTAATATTATAAATGCGAAACTGACTCTGTTTATTTCTTTGCTACCTTTTGAGCATTAAACGGCTGAACGGATCGTGATAAAATTTGACAAGGAGATAGATTATATCCTGGGAAAGGAAATAGGCTATATTTTGTCTTTAAACAAATGCAGACGAAGTCGCAGGTAACAGCTAGTAACTGGTAGGTAACTGAAGGATGTCCACCGCTTACCAATTGCTTGGTACTTTCGTTATATACTAAAGAATGCAGCCTACAGGATACATGTATCGGATATACTTTCTTATGTATTTAGACAAAGGTGTTATTTTGTCATTACAAACAGACACTTCAACGTTATTTACAAATTTGTACAGATAAAAACTCAAACTAACTCTCAGAGGTCAAGGCTTGGAAGCTAGTATTTCAGGAAACTGTGTTACGCTTTCTAACTAAAATTATGAATATGATTTACGACTTCTGTCCACCGTATAATTAGTTTAGTTCCCTCCAGGCCAGTGTACGCACTGTCTCTTGACGGGGCGGTACGTATTAAATTATAATAAAAATGGTGTCAGTTCGCTACCTGGGGCGCCCTGGTTGAAGAGTTCTAGATTCTCATTATAAAGTAAGTTTTAATCTACTTGTGTAACAGAGAGGATATTTATAACATTACCAGCTGCCCGCCCCGAATTCGCAGCACGGGTGGACAAAATATTCGATAAATGTCTATATGATCCGAAACTACTGGACCGATACAATTATTTTTTAACCTTAGTGGGATGAAAAATACATGTTGTCCCATTCTCAGATCTACCCAATATGCACACAAAATTTCATGAGAATCGGTCAAGTCGTTTCGGAGGAGTTTGACTACAAACACCGCGACACGTGAATTTTATATATAAGATTTTATGATCCTATTGGGGTCTTTTAAAGGTATTTAGGGTCGGCAGCGTGCGAGTGATACCTCTGGTGTTACAAGCGTCCATAGGCTACGGTAACCGCTTACCATCAGGCGGGCCGTAAGCTTGTTTCCACCTTAGTGATATAAAAAAAATGTTAGTATAACAATTCTGAACAAGTTGATAAAATAAAAGGATTTTCTTGGCGCGATACCCTGGGCCGGCACAGTTTTAACACAATCGGTTGTATATTAAATAATGATTTATTTGTTGATTATAATTTTGCATTTATCAGCTAATAGTTCCTCGAAAACTATTATATAAATGAGATTGGTGACATTATTACTGTCAGTATTATACTAATGACCTAATAATAAATTGGGTCAGTGACACCAGTCTGATAGTATATTTATTGTCTTTCAATTATAGTACTTTAAAATTATTAAGTTTTTATGGTTTATGAACTTATACGTAGTTCTAAGGAAATGTACAATAAGTAGTTTCAAATTCAGACTCAAATTCAAAATCATCTTTATTTGACTAGACTTTACAGTTTTTTTACTTTCAAATCATCAGAATCTACTACCGGATTCGGAAGGTCGTTATTCGCTACGAATCCGGCAAGAAACTCAGCTATATTTTTTTATTGACTGGGCTGTTTGCGTAGTTAATTATTTTCTCATTTACACGATATTTTATAATTTCACCCTCGATGTGTGTATAAAGTTTCCTATTTTGTCTTCCTATTTAAACCAGAATACTTCACGCTAACGATATCAAGATTCGGCAAATTAAGTCAGATGAGTCATCGGTTTAAAGCTCTTATCTGCCATGTTTTAGAGTCCATATTGTAATACATGATATGTACACAATGACCAGCAAGTTGGTGATTGATTACGTACTCTATGTGCGTGTTATAAAGCTCAAAGTTATAAACATTGCTTAGTTTTACATTTGGCATCAGGAATAATGCATTTTTTTGTATATGTATGTTGCCCGTACCATGTTAAAGGACATCATCCATTTTGGTCCAAATCTGAAAGTGCCAGCCAACGCAATTTTTTGTATATTCTATTAGAGCTTGCCCGTCTGAACATATATTGCTATGGCACTAAAGCTTTAGGACCTTTGTCCTCGATTTTATTTGAGTTCGAAGATCAGAATTTTCATATTTTTTTGTTGAAAATAGGAATCAATAACAAACAAAACAAATGAATTGTCCTGTAATGTCCAACTTTGGTGCCTTAGTAATAAATGCTTAGACGGACGGACAAGCTCTAACAGAATAAAAAAAAAAGTTGGCACCAAATGAAACATGGATGATGTCCATTGAAATTAATCTGTCGCATACTTTTGGAGATATCATGATGAATCAGTCTGTCCGTGAGTGGATTTTCGCTTTTATACACTATGTAGATATAACGCTAACAAAAATCCTTTATTCATGTTAAACTTCAAAGCGACACATTGTCAATGCCCAAATATTTGCACCGACCCTTTATTGTGTAATGTGTCTTATCACTGCGGAATTTGGGCCATATTGTAAGGGATGATTTATTTTGGGGCTCTCTCTGTGATTTGTTTGGGTTGTAATTACGTCACGAGCCTCATTCGCTTAACGAGCTTATTCTTATCTTGTTGGAATATTGCTTGCAATCAACCAATAAATTAAATGATATATCTTCACGCCTTCCCACAAGTATGCCCGAAGAGGTAGGCAGAGGTGTTACAACACCCACATTCCACCGCAGATAATTTGGTTCCAACGTGACAGGTGAGTCCTTCGCCGTCTCTTAGGTACTACATACGTCCTTGAATTTCTTCTTACACTTATGCAGGTTTCCTTAAGATGATTTCCTTCACCGTAAAGCTCGAACTTCGAACTTGCGTCGCTAGAATAGCAGACAACGCTTCCTATCACAAGGCCACCTTGGATCCACGAAGTTTTTAGTTCATAAATATTGAGAGGATTGCGGCAGAGTTGGGCTAGTAATGCTGCTAGCACAGTGAATACTCATCAACAGGATAGTACACTTGTTGTTGGTTTATTATATAGCCAGGCTGTAGTCGTGGTGTGGGTTCCTATAATTGGTGTCGTGGAGTGCCACTTTATTGGACAGCTGGCACTAACGACGGCGGACCGTTAATAGTCCTTGAATTACTACCAATCAATAAATCAATCGAGTATTATATACACGTTGGAATAACTTCGGTTCTGTTTTGTGAATGGTTTACATCGTTCCTATGAGTTCTAGAAGCTTGTCCCAGAAGAATGCTTATGTTTTTCGAATGTATGTATGATCAACCAATAAATTTAACTAATATTTCAAATTAACCAGTATGTTCAATAAAACAAATTACCGATATAGAAAAGAAAACAATATTCTATTCAACTAAGCGTGATTTTCGTTAACGTGATTTTTAACCGATGACTATAAAACTAAATCTTAACTAAAATAGCACGTAATATTTTCAACCATGATAAAATCGATATTTTTGTTAATCAATTAACGTTGAACTAATAAAAAAATCAAAACTGATTGACAACTCTAGTATGTATGTATGTTTCTTCGGCACGCTCTGGAGTAGCGCAGGTGTCAATCGATTCGTTATTATGGCCCCGGTAACATAGGCCATATTTTAAGTGATGTGATTTAAAAACAAATGCAATGTTCCAGTGTACCTATCTAATATATATGCGCTATTGATAACGTCGAACGCAATATGACAAATAAATCTATACTAATACCAAAGAGTAGATACTATACTACGTACAACTAATAGTAATAATATTATAAAGAGGGTTTTTTGTATGTACGTTAGTAGGCTCCGAAACTACTGGTCCGTTTTCAAAAATCCTTTCACGTGGACAAAATATTTGATAAATGTCTAATATATTTATCTTGTCAAGAGAATTGATTGGTATGTTTTCAGTTCATGCACATAGCAGTAATAACATATAAAACTCCACGAAAATCCCATTAGCACAGCAAATATTGGAATGGAGATAGTCTTTTGACACAATTACAGCGAGCACACAACCCGGCTCTTATTGAAGTAATTCAACTGGAGTGTAAATAAGCCACAGCCACATATTAGGCAAATATTAACTTCTTCGAGGTAACACCCGGAAACAGGTTGTCTCTCACTCGACCTACCAAAGCCTTCCGTTTCCTGCTTATTTGAACCTCAGAGTAGATAATATACTTGTTTGTACTGTAAGGATTTCAAAGCCATCTCCACATGATATGTGAAATATTTATTCCAAAATGTAGGGCTATTTTCAAAATCCCATCATCTGCTTCAACCTGAATTCGTTGATTATACGTACACATATGCACGCCCCTCCTTGTTGTAAGCTTTGTGTGTGTTCCGACGTTCAGTGGTTCTTGTAGCAGCAGGAAGGTGGAAATTAAAAATGATTGTGACTTTATAAATGTATTGTGCCAAACTTACATTCCGTGGTCTTGCTTGACATCCGTTTGTGACCGAAGTGTTGCCACATGGCAAAAGCATAAATTAATTATTCATGTTGCCAACACTCTTCTCGGTCTTGAGCTCTCCGCATCCAGCTCCTGCCAGCCAGCTTGGCTATATTGTCCACCTACCAATTAGTTGGCAAACCAGGGTTCAGCTCGGCTGATGGTGGTTACCATAGCCTTGGTGGTTGCAAGTTGCAACACCAGGGGTATCACTCGCGCGTTGCCAGCAGTTGAGAGGTCTACTTTTTCGAAGGATTTTTTTCTTATGGCTAGAACAAGTGGACATTTTTTTATCGTACTTAAAATATTATATAATCAACAACATCTATTTAAATATATAATGTGATCTGTTTTGTTTTTTGTGCTTTAAATCTCGTACTATTTAAAAGGATGAACATCTCAATTTAAATTAAACCAGAGAAAATTAGGTATTAAAAATATCACTATTTATTCATTATACCTATGCCTAAAAATTATAACTTTATCTCACTACAAACTTAAAAGACAAAGACGCACCTCATCAAGCGAGCTGTAGAAAGGTCACCATTTTCGGCCAATCTCATCGACCCTGAAGTTTTATATTGCTGGCAGTTGCCTTGTATTATTTTAGCCGAATAAGGGATTTGCGTGAAAAAGTATAAAACAAGACGAGATTCTTTAAAAAGGTACATGATTTCATGACCGACCGCTCGGCTTGTCTGAACTGTAGGCGGATTTTGACTGGTACAAGACTCATTCCGAGATACTCGTTTGAACAAAGAATAAAGTACGGTTGGAATAAAATGTGCATTGTTTTTTTAGACGAAGAATTTGAATTTGAAATGAAGGCAAAAAGCTATGTCGTCACCTACTACGGCTAATCAAGTCGCGCTAGATACTAATTAAGCCTTATGCCTTACTAGCTTTTTCCCCGCGACTTTTATTAATATAAGTGTAGATAAAAACGCTGATGGAGACTTATTGTTTTATGAATTCGAAACACTGATCTAAGCGATTCGAACGAACAAGTCTTGAAAATATAATATAAAATCGATACAAATCTGAAATCAATAAAGCCTGGCTTCCTCGTGCAAAAGACTAAACATTCCACCGTATCTATTAGTCATAAAATACAATTTCCTTCGCCACGGGCTAATCAAGTTCCTTGCGTGCCCCACACGCCCGGGGCATTACTCTTAGGAGGCTGTAAGCCTCATATGGTGCGGGTATAATGTTTACCATTTTGTGCGGGCGCTGGTTTATTGAGAATATGTATTTGATATTAAAGAGGAGATTCGATGATATTCAACAGCATAGAACATTACAAAGATACAATTTTAGATTTACGTACTATCTCTTGCTGGAGAGCTTGTAGGAAGAGATTGATGGATGCAAAAGTGTATGTAAAGAAGCAAAAGAGTGTGCAAGTCAAGAGCAAAATGGCGCTCTAAACATTTTTTTTATATTATTAAGGCAAACAAGCATATGACCCCCCTGGTGGTAAGCGGTTACAGTAGCCTATGGGTGCAATGGGTACCACTTGCGCGTTACCGACCCTGAAAAAATCTTCACACCCATCTTGAAGAATCCCATGCTGTACTCCTTTAGGTAAACTCGGCATAACGCGAAAGGGACTTGGCGTGATAATAGTTAGATTTTTGTATGTCCTATCTCGCTCGCACATCACAGTAGTGTCCGCCTCAGTTTCTTTAGAGATCACATAGCAGACTGTAGAAAAAACGGCTTAGATTTTTTACTTGTATAAATGGTTGATTTCTATGGTGAAATATGCCAGGTCATTGGAACCTCGCACAAAAGGCAATCTCTTTTAAATTGCTACCAACCCATTTTAAGCTTTAAAACATGTGCCAACTAACCACAAAATCCTTTATTTGTAACCTACATACAATAGCCCCGATCTCCACAGTCGGGTTAAAAATGATCTATTGTGCTATCTGTCCAGATGTAGAGGTCATGGAGGTCACCCGCTGACCTTTTGGAGAAAACTATGTCTCCCACTTACCTACGGCTTTAGTTTAATGGGAAAATGTTATAACATAGTCTGTGTATATGTATTAAATGAAATAATGTTTTCTTTTTTGCTCACAAGATGTCGCCGCTAGTAAAAGTAGCAGTCACTATATTTCGTTTGAAATTTGTACCCTCCCCAAAACAGCTAAATGCCAGGAAATAGGTTATTTATGAAATGGAATAGTGTACAATACAGCTTTTCCCGGGTAAAATTTAAATTATATGAATTTATCGCCCGAGTAGTGAGCATTTCGGGTCACGGAGGAAATTGTACTTTACTGCGCAGAAGTTATGGCTTAAACCCCTATTGTAATAGACTGCTTTATGTTTTTGCATATAATAAACGGGAAATATGTGTTTTATGGTAATTTCGTATACTTTTAAAGTCAAAAGTTTAAACGTCTACATACCATGACTTTAATTTTAAAAAATCTTTATTATCTATGCATATCCTATATTATCACATCAAGTCCGTCACCGGGCAGGCAGGCATTTGCATTTTTTGCTTTTCAAGTTATCAATCTCTTCATACATGTCCCGTTTAGTTATCTTAGGTTCCGAGGTCTCTTGTTCTTTTATGTATTTATTTTTTGGTAATAAATACACAAGACCAATTGCTTTCATAATGGGAATGAAATAAGGGGTCACAGGTCTGATCTGGAATTCAATTCAAAGATAAATGTGCACACAACCAAAACTATGTAACTGTTACAAACCAAGCAAATATGATGGGTTGCTGAATGTAAGTACAAGCATAAGTAGGTATAGGCTCAGAGTAGATAATATGTATTATGTATAGGTAATTATGTAACCAACAATAGGTATCGAAGGTGGATTAATGTTTATAAGACTTAAAAACTTTTCATCATTGAGTGAAAGAGAGAATGTGGCAATTTGATCTTGACAATTATTCATGTTTGTTCGACCTGTCAATCAAGCGCTGACAGGTTGACAATGTTTGACAGCAACAACCGCGCTGCTATCGCTTGTAACAGAGCAGCTAATACAGCCTTTGCGTGCCTCGTTACATAGAATAGGTATGTATAGGCTGGACGTATTATGTAGGTTCGCGTGACGTAATACCTGTTTTATAGACACACAACGACAATCACTATTTTATAGCGCCATCAATCAGTCTATTATTTTTCGTACTTTTCGTGGGCTTACAAGTTATGTAACGCCGTTGTAAAGGCTTCGGTGAAGTGGTACGGAAATTAGCACTCTACGGATGGCTGGTTGACAGTTCATATAGGTAACCTTTTGTGTTTTATTAAAGGTTAAAATTACTTTCTTATATTCATCGAAAATTTCAAAGCAGAAACAAAATATTGGCACATTCCGGGTAGAGTGAAAGTCGTTTTTTAATCAACCTATTAAACTCGGACGAGACCTCTGGTCTAGTGGTTAGTATATCTGACTGCTGCGCTAGGGGTCGCGGGCTCGATTCCCGCCGGGGCTAACATTTATGTGACAAATATATTTGCCTTGCGTCTGGGTGTTTGGTATGTATTATGAGTATGTATTTACAAACAAAAAGTATATTAAGTATTATATCAGCTGCTGGTTCCTATAGTACAAGCTTTGCTTAGTTTGGGGCTAGATGGCGTTGTGTGATAATGTCAAAAAAAAAAAAAACTATTATTATTTTGCGATTTCCAATGCGTTTGTACAAAAACTATACTATAGGGTATGTTAGTCGTTTTTAAAGTATTAATTGAAATAATAGCCTTCAATTAATATTTTAATTCCTAAATATTCTGCGTGAACTTATCATTTTTATGTGCGGCGTGTTCCGATGCCTTATAACTAGATAATCATATTTCGCTAAAGGCCCTCAGGGTGTGTATGTATGTATGTTTATATGCTGTTTATACTATTATGAATGTTCAATTCCTGGATTTGATAATTCGAAAAGTCATACGAAAATTCACCTATCAAACTTATGGTCACTATACCAACCAGATACAAATTATGTTATTTTATCTCGCCTTTAAATCGGGCATTCGGGAGCAATTTACATCCGTAACTCCTACGTTATAAGGTATAATGTTCAACCGACATCCACATAACCGGTTTGACTTAATTAAGTAGCACAATTTGCCTCATAGCACTATTACTATTAAGCAACTATGTAAGTCATTTAAGCCTGATACATGTAATCCTGTTTGAAGTCGTTTAAAATATTACATGACTATTAGAAATAACGTTACAAAAATAAATTCATAAATATCACCACGCCGTGTCACATTCACGGTAAGGGCATTGGTATACAGCGCCATTTCACTCTTGACCTCTTTTAACATTCTTTTTTTATTCTTCATCAATCCCTTCATACATTTCCGAATGTTCCGTCCGAGTACACTTTTTGGTGGAATCGATAAGACACTCTAAATTGAGCTATCTGAAAACGGCAGGCCAACATGCATATAGTCGGCCTAAGTATAGATTCACTACGTAACCCTATTTACAATTTAAAGTCTACCTTGAACTGCGAGTTCCTCGCGTATTCAAATCGTTAGTTACTCCTCGAAGGCTACGATCAAATAGAAGCTCTGCGGAAAAGACGATGCAATTCAATTTCGTTTGACGTGCTTTATTGTGTCTTTGAATGGATGTACGTGGTTTTAAGTAGAGCGAATAGCTTTGAAGTTTGCTCATGTTTTATTTGTCTTTTGCTTGCGACTTTGTTCACAAATTAAACAACAAAATAATTTAACATATTACCGTGGGCGCCTTTTCTATTCCGGGATGAAATTAATGTTTAGATTATGGTTATTATGTATGATATAGAACGAGTGAATGATTAACTCTAAAATAATTTTGTCTCCACTTTTTTTATATGTCTCAAAGCCTCCTTTTTAATGCTGTTGTGAGCAAAGGAACGGAAGAATTCAAAATCAAAATCAAAAATAATTTAGATCACCAGGCGACCGCTATTTATACCAAAAAAGGGGTCAACATTTTGGTAAGTGGTGATCGTAGCCTGAAGACGTTATTTCAATATTAAAGTTACGATATACATTTCTATGTGCATTAATTACTTAAAAAGAAAAAGAAAAACTAACCTAATATAAACAATTAAAATAATTAAAATAAATAAAACACTTGTCCCAAATCGCTGTCACGCGGGAGGGTGCCAAGAAGGCTGGCAGCATTGTCCCGCTGTATGGCAATGCTGATCCTTTGCGCAAAATATGTTCCAGCCTTCTTGTCACCGGAGGCCTCAATCAATCGTCGCGAGACCTCCTTGTACAGCAGATGAGCCTCTGGACCCCATGGCCCCAGGGTCTCCACCGCAAACACAGCAAATATGTAGCCCCTTCCGAGGCACACATACTTGCGGCGTTTGAGGCTCTCCTGTTGTACAGCAGCGGCACCGGCCGCAGTCGAAGTGCCCGGAAGATGGGACGGCGCCAGAGTATCGACGCAAGTAGCGTCCCATACCAGGGGCTGCCCCCGACTCCAAGGCACTAACGACATTCCGTCTGGCCTCTTTCCGTCATCCCGACTCAGACCCACCGGCTCCAACACTGCTGGTACTCCAGCTGTAGTTAGACCTCGGCGGATCAAATCGTTTAAGGCGGAATGTCGAGACATGCGGCCAGCACTTCTGCTGCAGGAAAGGCCATGGTGGCCCAGACCATCTACGCATACGCCGCAGTGACAACGATGTGGGACAATACATGTACATCCTAATCGGAGGCAAGTGCTCAGTCTGAATGTGGTATCGTCCAGCTGCGTTCCGATATTGGCAGACGTTATTAGTTAGGGATAAAATAATCTGTTACATTGTTAGTCGGTTAATTTAATCCAATATAGTAGCCTTAGCATGAATAATACCAGGACACTGGTAGAAGAACATCTTGCGACTGCGTTTGCGAAAACGTAACTCGCGAAATTTAAAAACACATACAATTTTTAGTTCCACTTTTCACTGGTGCAGCGCAGTTCTTTTTTCCATATTAAAATAGTCGAAAGCGATACGAAGCCGTAGTCACAAATTATTGTTGCCCTACTGAAACACTAAACGAGTACAGTGCTTACAAAAGTAAACAGTTAGCAATTGGTGGCAACGCTCAACTAACTTGTAGGATATCCCGAGGGAGGGCTCGTATTCCGTTTGACTGGAAAACGTATAACTGCCGGCGGACACACGTGCGACTTTGCGACTTGTCGCAGCTCACTTTAAGTACTAATAACATCGCTATTGGTGTCTATTTTGTTGTTCAAAATTACTAAACATAACTGATTTGACAGGTCTAAAAGTCTTACTATCCCTTTCTCATATGCGGGGTTAAATAAGGATGGCAATATTTTTAGATTTGTCAAGCTACTATGGCACCCTCAACGGCGAAAAAATTAAAAACAACACATACCTAATTGACATATTAAGCTTAGATAACATGGATAGGTCTTATAACTTCAATTCAATTTCGATATCGCAATTTTTACCTAATTGCCACAGAAAGTGGGTAAGTTTGACTATTTTCTCAGCAGCACTGACCTCAAACATTTTATGAGGTCAGTGTTTGACATGCTCTGTAGCTAAAAGCGCTGGATGGATTTAAATATAATGTGAGGTGTCGCTTAACCCTGAAGATAAAAGGTTGAAAGTGTATTTTCTTGGCTACGTGAGCCGAACTCGGACGAAGTGGCCCGAAGACACCCGAACGCGTGCTAAAATGGCGTCTATTTTTTTAACCACAGACATTTTTTTTATTATTGCCGTGCAACTTCTGTAGTAGTTCGCGTCACCGACATGCTGCCAAGTCTTTTAAGCTGTAACTGCAGACTATTTTTATTTATATTTACTTGTATTTACACTTAGAATATAATGGTACGTACATTGGTACACAGAAAACTATCTCACGACAAATCAGGCGACTTCTTGTCTTCCTTCGTCTGTTGAAATATGTTTGAAGTTTGAAGTCGCAAGTGTGTGCAGTCTGTGGCCTACTTCGAGGAAATCTATAAACGTCCTGCGGGCACCACTATTTGCTGCTCCACTCATATCGTCTCTCCAACTTCTGCTTCATTAACTTGCATGGTTGAGGCTCGCTGTTTACTATATTTTTGTATGAGTGGTCTATGTATGTTTGTGTCGCGAGCTGTGTGTACATTTTTACTAAGTGAGCTTGGTAGAAGTAATATAAATTAGGGTAGTAAAAATATTGTGTCCCGCCCATGTAACAGGCTGATGTATGTTATTTTGATAACATAATATAGCGTTGCGTATGCTGTGAATGTGGGACCTTTTTGCGCTTGCTGGAGACAGACTGACAGCCTCAAAGCGGAACTTATAGTCAGGTCAGTTATATACTCTTGACAAAATTGGAAAGCTCTTTTAATAAATTAGTCTTATCAATAAAAAAATAAGGGATGTCGCGTCGTTTTAAAAACAAACTGTCTAACTAGTGCTTGTTGAATCACGCACATTGTAGATTTGTACGATTCTAAAGGCATCTTGACGTGGTACAAATTACGAGAACACTAACCTAACATTTTATATGAAGGCACAGGGAAATGATAGCGGGCCATTGACCCTAATGAGGCCACGTTTTTCATCTGCTACGCTTAGGCACAATGTTGTTCCTACTTCCTGTGTACATGACTAATATTTTTGGTCATATAGACTGCATACTTTACAGTTAGCCTTTCCGTAATATGTACTATGCATTAAGTTCGCCTACTCGTATGTTCTACTTTTATTGTGCAATAAAGAATTTTCTACCTATCTATCTAGTACTACTTTGATGTAGTTTTGTGTTTCTGCGAGAACGCTCCACGAGGACACGCTGCGCTTGTAGTAATGCTGCTAGCACCGTGAGTCCTCAACAACATGGTAGGCAACTCGTTAGTGATACCCCTGGTATTGCCACTAGCAATACCAGTGTTACCCGCGACTTCGTCTGCATTTGTTTAGCGACAAAAATGTCCTTCCCCAGTATATAATCTATCTCCTTGACAAATTTTATTCCGATCCGTTCAGCCGTTTAGTCCGAAAAAGTTAGCAAATAAACAAACAATCAGAGTTACTTTCACATTAATAAAATTTATTTTTGGTATGGATCGGTAACAATTTTCCGCTTGTTCATCGTACATTACCAAGTTACATTACCAGCAATGTACGAGGAAAAAATATTCTTCGTACATAACCAGGTAATGTACAAGGAATGTGTTCAACAATGGAGGCAATGCTTAGAAAATTATTTTATACAAATAAAAAACTAGTTATATGTGGTGATTTTAATGTAGATACTTTAAAAATGTCAACTGAGGCCCGATTATTTAAAAATCTTTTCAAATCATTTAATTTAGACATTATATTTAATGAGCCCACAAGAATAACAGCCACTTCGTCTACCTGCATTGATAATATAATATCAAATGGAAATATAAAAAATAAGTCGTTAATAAGTGGCATTAGATCAGATCATATGGCTCAATTTGTTGAGTTGCATGATAGTGCACAACCTAGCACCTCTATGAAAGAGTGTAGACCCCTGTCTAAGAATAGAATGGAAAGGTTTAGGAAGAATTTAGAATCAAAAATTTGTAATTCTAAGTCTGGTGAGCCCAATGAATGTTTTCAAAAATTACAAAACGTTATATGCAGTGAATTTAATAAGGCCTGTCCTAAACGAAAGATGAAGCTAAATAACAAATTGGAATTTAGTAACTGGGCAACTAAAGGTATAAGGAAAAGTAGAGACACTTTGTATGAGTTGTATTATAAGAAATCTCATACAACTAATGAAGAGTTTTATAGTTACGTGAGAAAATATTCTAAATTATTTAAAACTGTTTGTCAAATAGCTAAATCAAAATATATAAGTAATGAAATAAGTAATTCCGATGATAAAATAAAAACGGTTTGGAAAGTTATTAATAGGGAAACGGGAAAGAATGGAATTAAAGAAAAAGTAAGCACACTTCAAATTAACGAGAATCTTGTGTCGGATAAGTTAGACGTCGCAGCAGCTTTTGAGAGCTACTTTGCCAATATTCCGTCCGAAATTACAAAAAACCTTAGCTCGTGTGCAAATACAGCCGAAGGCTTACTTAAGAAATCGTTTAATAAAGTTATTCCAGAGTTTTACTTTCGACATGTAAATGCAAATGATATTATTAAAACATTTAAAACGCTCAAAATTAAAAACACGGAAGATTTATGGGGACTTTCGATTAAAGTTATTCAAGCAATTCTACCAACGATTGCTCCTATACTGGCAACCATTTTTAATACTTGCATTGATCAAGGAATATTTCCTGATTTAATGAAATATAGTAAAATAATACCGATTTTTAAGGCGGGATCTAGAGAAAATCCTTCTGATTATAGACCAGTATCAATACTGCCGGCTTTGAGTAAAATATTTGAGAAAATTATGTTAAATCAAATGTTAGGTCACTTTAATGCGCATAATATATTACATGGAGACCAATTCGGTTTTACTAAAGGTAGATCTACAAGTGACGCGGCGGCAAAATTACTGAAACATATATTTGAAGCATGGGAAAGTTCACATGATGCCCTAGGTGTATTTTGCGACCTATCTAAAGCATTTGATTGCGTTGAACATAGTACGCTACTGCTCAAACTAAAATATTATGGTATCCGCGGAAATGCCCTTGATCTTGTAGCCTCATATTTGTCCGGTCGTCAGCAAAAAGTCGGTGTCGGAGGCATAACTTCCAAAGGCACATTAATAAAAATGGGAGTTCCGCAGGGTTCAATATTAGGTCCTTTCTTATTTTTGGCATACATAAATGATCTCCCACTTGTAGTGGATAATATCTGTGACATAGTCTTATTCGCGGATGACACGTCTCTGGTATTTAGAGTGAGCAGAAAAGACAAAGAAATGATAAGTCTAAATGAAACGCTAGCATCCGTTTCTAAATGGTTTGACGCCAATAACCTAGTTTTAAATTCAAAAAAGACAAAATGTATACGGTTTTCTCCTCCAAACTCATCGCAGGTAGACACGAATGTACAATTAGATGGCAGAAAACTTGATTTAGTTGATAACACGATTTTTCTAGGTCTAACACTAGATGCAAAATTGCAGTGGGGCTCTCACATTGAGACTTTGTCAAAGAAACTTAGTTCAGCTGCGTTTGCCATTAGGAAAGTCAGACAATTGACAGATATTGATACTGCAAAATTAGTTTACTACGGATATTTCCACAGCCTCATGTCTTATGGCGTGTTATTATGGGGATCTGCGGCGGATCTGGATACGATATTCATTCTACAGAAAAGGGCAATCAGGGCAATTTTTGCAATGGGTCCCCAAGAATCGTTAAGAGAATTGTTTAAGAAAATTAATATTCTCACGTTACCGGCTCTTTACATCTTTGAGAACTTGTTGTTTATAAAAAAGAACATTAGAAGTTTTCAGTTAAATTCAGACAACCATAATATTTATACAAGAAACAGAAACAAAATTGTGGCTCCTAGGTTTAGACTTACAAAAGTAAACAAATCATTTATGGGAAACTGCGTCCGCTTTTACAATAAAATCCCACAATCTATTACCGAATTGAATTACGATAAGTTTAAGACTCATGTCAAAAGAGTTTTGATAAATAAAGCCTATTATAAAATTAATGATTATGTAAATGATAAAAATGCTTGGAATATATAGACTCACTCTGCACAAGTGGCTCCCCGCTCCTGGTAATTGTAATAGTTGGAATATGTATTTCATGAAAGCAGTGACAAAACCAACTTGGTAGCTTTCATTTTGATATTTGTAATTTCATACCAATGTCTAGAAGAATTTTGTTACAAATTGTTATATAATGATTGTTAAATGCAAAAAAAGACAGAGCACTGAGTTTCTTGCCGGTTCTTCTCAGGTGGCTTTTTTTCCGAACCGGTGGTAATTTAGACCTTCATAAGAGCCTTATTAGGGCCTAAACTGAATAAATGATTTTTGATTTTGATTTTGATTTTGAATTATTTTCACAGGCGAGGTAACGGACATAAAGCTAGTCTTCATTTATTCCGCACCTGAGCGTATAACCATATCTCTTCCAGTGCGTTGAATTCAATTACATTTGATTTCATGCGTGGTCAGCGCTGGTTCATTTATATCCGAGATCCGGGACGTTGGATTTATGCTTGTTTAATTTAATATCGTTTGATGATGTAAATACCTCTTTTATATGTCTGTTTGTTTGTAGATATGAGCTGATATATTTCTCGCATCACTTGGTATATTTATTTTGAGGGGATTAGTTTTTAATATTTTATTTTTGTTTGGGTTTTTTATATATACGCGCCGTGCGCGGTTTTAGCGGCTCTCTCCAATGCATATCTTAATTATACGTTTAAAACCTCTTTGGAGTAAATAATTAGTAGAAAAAAAGGATTTGTACTTTAAGTTTGTACTTTTATGTTTATTGCCCTGTCGTGTATTTTCAATCATAAATCCATCAAATTAAATAATGAAATATCTAAGCCTAACTGCCGAATCCTTAATTATATTCAAAGTTTGAAGGTCCGCTCAACTGTTTGAAGCGTTGTCAAATTCAATTTCTCATGTAACGTCGAAGGCCACTCAAAATAAACTACCTACCTAGTTATGTACGCACCCCCTTGTAATGCCGTAGGTTAACTAAATATGTATAATCATACAAGTTAAGCGCTTTTGCACTTTCCTTATCTATAAGATCCTAGCAAACTTTCTTCATCGAATTACTGGGAATGCTATGTAAGCTAAATATATAAGCTCAATGACGCTCCGCTTCTATCTTTTTTGGATCATTATATTAGCACCTTTACATTGGTGAACTTATCTTAGTTCTTTTGTTTTCAAAACCAGAAATACGCCCCTAAAACATGACTACCTTCCTATTTTTATATTTTAAAACTTTATTGTACAACACCTATAGATCGGTGTACAACACCTAAGAATAAAATATATGAATAGTTTGACATATTATAGTACAATTACGGCCTTATCACATTCGGCGACCTCTTCCAGGCAACCGTGGGATGGAATGAATTTTCCTCCTTTACCTTTTAATATCAAAGAACTTGATAATGTGGTGTAAAGTACGCCCCAGAGGTGTCAAGACGAATATTGGAAATGTCCCTGGTCCTCTAATTACTAGAAGCACCGTATATTCTCACTAAATTGGCTCTAATTACATAAGGTCCCCAGAGCGCTCGCAGTGAGCTCTTGATTTACGCGAAGGGCCCCAAATTTCCGTGGCCAAGGTAAAGACAAAGGTTTTACAAGAACCAATGTTTATTCAGGTTTATGGATCTTCAATAGAGGTGATTAGAAATTAATGGTTTTAAGCGTTTTAGTCTTGATTAATTTGTTAAAGTTACGTGTCATTTTTATACACGACTTTTTTGGTTGGGTTTTTTAAAAAACGATTTTAATTTTTTTACTAGGTTGGATATTTGTTATTGGTCAGATATAAAAAAAGAATAACGTAAATATGTTCAAAAAAAGAAGAATATCTTACTACGTATTCGAAAACACTTTCAAAATGTCAAAATGTTCATACATACATATATACATATAATTTTTAGTTCCACTTTTCGCCGGCGCAGCGCTTTATTTTCCCATACAAAAGTAATCGAAAGCGATACGAATACGCAGTCGAGAGTTGTTCTTGCTTAGGCTGCTGTTCAATCAATGTTATTGCAAAACAATTGACAATCAAAAACTTGGTCTCCACTTTTCAAGAAGCGCCTTTAAACCTATCTAGGTAAATGGGCTTTTAAATTGCCAAGATGTAAAAAACTAATGAAGTAGATCAGAAATATATTATCAAGCTTTAGGAACTCCCATCAAATGTGTAGGAAGTTGTTTTTTTTACTAAATTGCCGTAGTAAAAGCGGCGAAACGCGTACGGAATTTTAATTGAGTCCCCATTTTAGGCGTGGTGCAACGGTAGAGCGGTTGCGTTAGAGATGACTGATCATAGTATTTTTTTTGCGGTTTTGACTCAGTACTATCAGCCCTACAGATTTTATCAGATTTGACATCTCCATTCTTTAGCGTTTTGAGGCGTCACATCCAGTGATGTGAGAGAGTATTGTATAGCATACAAGCTTTTGCTTAGTTGGGGCCAGATGGCACTGTGTGGTAATGTCCAAGCATTATTATTATTATTATTCTGTATCCAAGAGTGCCGCTGTAGTCTTCTTTTGTACAGTGTTTGACAGATCATAGTAAAACGAAAGGTAATTTTGGTTATTTTGTGCCGTAGATATAACGCAGACGAAGGGAATGAATGCCGCTTCAATAAAAATAAAACATAAAAAAATATTTAACCACCTTTAATACATTTTTAGAAGCTTTATGGTCTTTAAGGGTCCAATTAAGTAGAGGAAGTAGATTCAATTAATCTTAATTTATCTAAAAATCAATTTATGCCTTTCGTACATGCACTAAATAAGCGCTACCCACTGATATATTTGAAAGCAGTGCCAAGCCCGTAAGTAATTGCGGAGCGATTTAAACAGCTTAATAATGATAACGTAATTAACACATTCGTAAGAAAATACTAAAATTTTGTTAATGGTCAAAGTTCAATCAATAAAATGTGCAGATTCTACAAATTTATCAAAAATCTTACGAAGCATCAAAATTGGATGTTTATATTTGGGCTTGGCACCGCCTTCAAATATACCTATCAGTGGGTAGCACTTATTTAGTTAGGTATGAAATCTAATATATAAAATTCTCGTGTCACAGTTTTCGTTGCCATACTCCTCCGAAACGGCTTGACCGATTTTGATGAATTTTTTTGTGCTTATCCGGTATCTATGAGAATCGGCCAACATCTATTTTTCATCCCCCTAGTCCACCCCTAAGTTTTATTTTTATTTTTTAGACCGATTTCAAAAATTCTTTCACCGTTAGAAAGCTACATCATCACTGAGCAACATAGGCTATATATTATACTAGCTTCCCGCCCCGGCTTCGCTCGGGTAGGCAAAATATTTGAATGTCTATAGGCTCCGAAACTACTGGACCGATTTCAAAAATTCTTTCACCTTTAGAAAGCTACACTATTACTGATTAACATAGGCTACCTGCCCGCCCCGGCTTTGCACGAGTAGACAAAATATTTGATATAAAAGTCTACCCGTGCGAAGCCGGGGCGGGCGGCTAGTAAAAATTTATAATTTGTAGTTATTTTGGTAATTTCTTTTGTTTTAGTAGGTACCATTATTTTTAATGGTACCTACCTACTACTTTTGTTTTAGTAAATATACTATGGTGGCGCTACCCGCTGATATATTTGAAGGCGGTGCCAAGCCCAAATATAAACATCCAATTTTGATGCATCGTAAGATTTTTGATAAATTTGTAGAACTGCAAATTTAATTGATTGAATTTTGCCCATTAACAAAAATTTAGTATTTCATTACGAATGTGTTAATTACGTTTAAATCGCTTCGCAATTACTTACGGGCTTGGCACTGCTTTCAAATATATCAATGGGTAGCGCTTATTTAGTGCATGTACGAAAGGCATAAATTGATTTTTAGATAAATTAAGATTAATTGAATCTGCTTCCTCTACTTAATTGGACCCTTAAAGACCATAAAGCTTCTAAAACAAGATACTCTTAAGGAAATATGACGACAATAAACATTCCAGAGTAGCCCCTTTATTTAACATTCTGTCTAAAATAGAACCTGTGTGGCAAAAAAGGTATTTAGGACTATTTATTTTAAGCGACCTCTTTAGTGTATCTTATTCATCGTTAACTTTACGTGTAAAGTTGGCTCGGTTAAAATAATCCCTTTTGTTTTAAACATTAGTGCACTGTGTTTCGGTTTAATTTGAGTTGCTAAAAAATAACGACTTCTGCAAAAATAACTACTACGGTAATGGTGCGTTAAATTTGTGATGTTCTGTAGTATATAAAACTCATAATGGACTAAAAGCATTTTAAGTTTGAACAAGGTGCTAAAGTGATACAAAATATATGCGTTTCACCTTTCCTTGTAGTTTTAGATTATAACGAAATCATATTCAGATGTTAGGCGGGTGGTTCTCCTTTAGTGATTCTTCTCCGGTCTCCGATGATTCTTCAATAAATCTCTCCTTTTTTTTAAGTTATTTATTTAAATATTTATTCTTTAAATTTGCCTGCATTTTTTTATCATTTACTCGAAAACCTTCTGCTGTCAAATAATGATTACATTCATCCAAACCAAATTGTAATCACTTAATGACACAAAAAGACAAACAGGATGGCCAAGTACGTGCTTGCAGCCGAGTTTGGGGCTTCTTAACGAGCCAAAACTGGTCTGCACCAGCCATAACCGGGTCACGGTAGTGTAGTTAACACTTGAAAACTATTTTTTACTGAAATTTACTGCCACTGGGAATACTCAGGCGACGAGAATGGAACAACCAAATAATATTAAAGGAAAATGTTGTTATATTGCGTTTGGATTTACTTGTGGACTTTCTAGTGGCGAGGTGTGCAGGGTATTGGGTAATATTACCAACGTGTAAATAAATTCATGAGCTTATTTATATAGCAACTAGCTGTTTCCCGCGACGTCGTCTGCATTTGTTTAAAGACAAAAGTAGCTCATGTCCTTCCCGAGGATATAATCTAACTCCTTGTCAAATTTTATTTCAGCAACCTTTTCAGACAGAGCTACTTTCGTATTAATAATATTAGTAATATTATAAACATCTTTAGTAACATCATTACTAAGTAAAATAAATGGAGTACGCGAAAACACAAATGATCCTCATTAAGATGTTGGATGTTACACAACTTACTTGTTTGGAATACTGTCTAGACGTCTTTTATCGGTTTTCCTTGCGTCTCGGCATTGTAGTATATCATATGTAAGCATATATTTTAGCTAGTAAATATTGCACTATTATTTGCTGATGTGTATACGTCTTTTATTGAAATAGCTTAATGGTAATTTTAATATGTAGTAGAGTAGTGTAAGTAACTACCATCGTTAATTTGAATGTTGAATATTAGCGGACCCAAAGTAGATCCTTGTAGGCACAACGGATTATAAATAAAATTTATGTTAAAGCATTGATGAATTATATAAGTTATTAATTATATTATGAAAATATGATATCAAGGTCTACTTCAGATTAAAATACGAGCTATGTATGTCATTTATTTACAGCTGATGTGGGGTATATAGTGTCAAAAGCTTTATAATAGTTAATAAAAAAAATACTGCAGTAAACTATGCAATCTCTTAAATGTTGCTCTTAGAATAAACCTTGGTTAGAAAACTAATATTTCAGCATGAAACGTTTACAAATTCAACACTTCTAGATCTAGAACTGGTCCAATTTGCCCGGATTACCAACCAAATAGGGATCGTTATGCTAAACTAGGATTGAACAAATGATCCTCCTCCACGTTAACGTACACCGTTTGTGTATGTTACGTCATACCCAGCTAGGGATGTGTAGTAGCTAGGAGCTAAGTACTTTTTAATTTAGTTATTATTTATATCTTATTCTAGCTGACCCGGAAAACTTTGTTTTGCCACATAAATTATTTTTATTACGCTTTGTCCAAAATATGAAAAAAAAATGTTTTGGACCATCCTTATCACTTAGCGGTTTGATAGTCCTAGTCTCAGACCTACCGAAGATACACCGGCCAAGTGCGAATCGGGCTCGCGCACTTGTAAGTAAGGTTAAAAATAGGTGAACTTCAAATGAGGTCATTATTCGTCGGTGACTCTCAACAGCGCGATTCAAGAATATTTGTATTTAAAAAAAAACTAAATATTTATGGTTTTCAGTTTTTCCTTTACTTGTGCTTTAAGACACTGCTTCTTACGAAATTTTATGATTCTAGGTCAATGGGAAGTACCCTATAGGTTTTGATTCCTTCGTGAAATCGAAAAATATGCGGAAATTTGCGATATAAACGGTCATATCTTTTATTCATATTGACTTAAAGGTCTAATTATTTTACAGCTGAATGAGACCATAGACCCGGGTACTTCGAATTAATGTCAATTTGATAACTCCTCGCATTCTTGAGATAAAATTTCTTGACAGACAAACAGACAGACAGACGGACAACAGCGTGATCCTATAAGGGTTCCTTTTTTCCTTTTAAGGTACGGAACCCCTTCGCTGGATGCTTTCATTTATGAAGCAACGGACGATACCGCTAGCCATAAAAAAACATCATTACTAATATCCTAGATATATTATATAAATTTGCTTTTTATAAATATATTCATATTGCGTACAACCCTGGAGTTTACGATCCCGAACTATATTCTATTTTCTTTACCCTGATAAAATGAGGTCAGTGTTATGAAATGGTCTAGACCCGACCGACGTGATATATTGTTTAAATGGAAATCCGTGCGTGTACCATTATTCTGGAATATTATTTTATTACTGGTATTCCTCATCTCATCACATCTAGTCTAGAAAATATGTGTGGCAAGGTACTAAAGCAGATTGTGAGCATGAATTGTAAATCTCTCCGTCCTTTTCTCGGAGCTTTTGTATGTGTTAATACAATACGTGTATTAAATCGGAACTCGATGAAACTTCGGAGACGGATGTAATAGATTTCGCTAAAACAAAAATAGCTATAATACTTATTTGTTCAGCTTATGAGTCCGAAGTACAGTAAGATTTCTAAACTTATATGTTTCTTGTGGAACAGCCGTCAAACTAAAATGGGATTGGTTTCGCCACGTTTCCCGGATTCAAGACAACTTTTGGGCTAAAACCACCACTTTCTGACCCCAGTAATTGGACTTCACCGTCGTGGCAGACCAAAGCACAGGTGGCGAGACGATTTAGACAGTTTCAATGTGGATTGGGCAAGCGAAACACAACAATTGGAAAAAAGGCCTTTGTCCAGCAGTGGTATAGAAACGGCTGAATATAATACAATATAGTATTTTGCTTGATATTAACCGTAATCATTGAAACATCTCTTTCAATTATCTACAAGAAAGAACAATATTAGTAAACATTTGAATGTTCAACTAATATTTTTCAATTCAATTTACATATTATTACTTGTAGTTGCGTTATGGGTCTATCTTTAACTTAAAATCCTCAAGTTACAAGCTCAAGTTTAAACTAATAGTTATCTTAAGCCTGTGATAGAAGACCAAAGTTGAACCGAGTTGTAAACTTACCAGACAGTCACATTAAGCATTCATGATACTTAGTGCAGAGAGCTTCACTTAGTATATTTCTTTAAGTTTGCCAAGAAATTATATTGCATTTTTACGTGGTAGCAAAGGGGTACAGGGGTCAAGGTAGACCTAAGAAAAGATGGATGGATTGTGTGAAAGATGACATGGCCGGAAATTAAGTGAATACAGAGATGACAGCTGATAGAGAAGGATGGTAGAGAAATACATATTGCGCCGACCACAACTAGTATGGGATAAGGGCAGGAGAATGATTCAGTGCTCTTATATATAGTTTTATGGATTTATCTTTATATTTTATACTAAGTGTCGAGGTAACGACACGGGATTTTAAAGGTCCTGTGTGGAACTGCATCTGTTACATGAGTGGCAAGGGAGGTCCCAGCTCTGAAGTCGGGGGGCGTAAACTTGAGGTCTAGTGAGGACATGCTCCAATTCGATAACAATAAAATAAATCCAATTATAAAGAATTTGTATTTGACGCACTGATCATTAGTGGGTCAGTAATTTGACGTCTAAAAATGATTGTTTCTCTTTTGTCTTCTCGCGAAATGAGTTATGACTTCCTCCACTTGAATGGTATAACCAGCTGAACCAGATCGGGAAGCTCATGTCCTCAATGACTTCCCCCTGGATCCGCCCTTAATAGGGGACGTGACGCGTACACCGTTTTGAGAAAAACAAAAAAAGATTTACATAAAAACATTCAGTATGAGACCAGTCTTTTATTTATTTCTGTTCATGTTGTTTTATTTTTAACTAGATATTTCCTCTTTATAATATGAATGTTGATTTTTGGTAGTTGTTAGTCATTTTTATTGTATGTGCCTTTGTAGAGAGTTTGTGTTAATTAAAATATATGTTTTGTGGTCCAAAAATGATCTAAAAATGTTTTTTTATGAAACTCGCAGAAGCCCAAGCTAGTTCAGTTTTTTAAATTACCAAAGAATGGAAGATAAGACTCAACATTTTGTGAAATATGAAGTTTGCAGTGTCAGTAAGTTGGTCCCTGAGGAGACATCGCTCTCAGCGCGGGAAGAATTACTTATAGCTATGAGGAAGATATTCAAATATTTTGTACTTTGGTGTGTATAGCTTGGGTTAGGGATTGCTGTCTTTTGTAGGTCAATAACCTTCCTCTTCTGAATTCGGTCACAGGCGACAAATAGGCCGATTTGATAACAAGGTAGGGCCCAGATGAAAGGGGAGTTCTGACAGTTCTGTATATCTATTGATTCAGATCGATTCTATTTTTTTTCGACGTGTTACCGTTGGTTTCGGTTGGTTTGGTTTCCGTCGTCACTATTTTTAGCTGTCATTAAAGTTCCTATGACTGACTATATTTAGGGTTAACTACCTGTGCTATTTTTATAAAAAAAACTACACTTGACGAATGAAATAGAATATCAATAAATATCAAAGTAAACCGCAAGTGAAACCGTGTTGTTCACTTAGTATGTACATTAGTATATACGTATAATGAATACGTGGGAAAGTATAATCAAAAGTCACTTGACTGCATCAAACAGATCTTTATAACCAAAACAAGTAAAACTTCGTACACATTTCATAACTACATTAGCGTTTGGGGTCACAAGAGCTGAATAAATTGAACAACTTCTGAAGACATCGTTAAAAAAGTCCCCGATGCTCCGCAGGACTGGCAACTTTAAAAAAGCAATAATTCCCATCATCCTCCCCAGAGCAGCATTAGACTAATTAAATTCCAACTCCAGAATACTTCAGATCAGCTTTAATGTATAATGTTGCTTCAAAATATATTTTATACCACTAAGGTGGCACACAAGCATACGGCCCACCTGATGGTAACAGTCCCCGTAGCCTATAGCCGCTAGCAATACCAGTGATATCACTAACGGGATGCCAACCATGTTGTTGATGAGGACTCACTGTGCTAGCAGCATTACTACTAGCCTAGCGTATCCTCGTGGAGCACAGGCAGGAGGCAGTGGAGGTTTTAGAAACAAAGGATATAAGTAAGTTCTTCACGCCTCCCCCATAGGGTCCCCTGGCGGACAGGAAGTACCTAATAAGGGACCGTCACACAATTAGTTAATTTAAAACAAGGCCAAAATTTACCCAAAAAAGTCGTTTCATTATCCGACCAGTAATTGCGTAGCAAACGAAGTTTCCTGTGTCGTTATACCGAAGCTCAATTACTGTGGTCTGTTTTAAACGAATTTCGACAAACAGATTTTCGTTGTTCAATTTTGTTTTTGTACCAAATTACACATTTATTGTATACTAGCGACACGCCCCGGCTTCATACGGATGCTGTATACTTATTAAGAAAACTATATGTGCGCTACAAAACATAAAACTGAACAAATAATTTTTATACAAATTTTATGTATCAAAACACTTACCACTTAGTTTTATATTATTAAGACAACTTTTTATAGAACAGAGGAAAATATAAAAGCGCGTTATGTATAACAAGGATCGTTTCACATCAAAAGCCGTAGTGGCGGAATGATATTGAGCGTTGCCTGCTATTCTAGCGACGCAAGTTAAAATCTCACCGGTCTGTACCAACGAGATTTACTAAAAGAAAGTGCTCTGATTAGTCACACCACGAGCTTTACGGTGAAGGAAAACATCGTGATTAACCTGCATACGTTTTGACAAGAAGTTCAAGGATGTATGTAGTGCGTAAGAAACGGCGACGGGCTCACCATCTGTCACTTTGGCATCAAATTATCATCGGTGGAAATTGGGTACTGTAACCTCTGTCTAACTATTCGGAGACCCTTGTGGGTAGACGTGAAGACATATTTGAGCTCTTGGGACTTCTTGTCTGTAAGATGATTGCAGCATTGTTGATAAGTAAACTTCTTTACATGTAACATCAAAATTAACGCGTGTAGTATGTAATCTTCATCCAATTTATTACCATGGCACCTAATATTATTCCAGTCACTTCCATAGCTCAATAAAATATTTAATTAAACGAGATCCCGTCACCAGAATCGCGCAGTTTGAGCCGAGCAACGACACTGTGCGTGCTAAATTGTACCTTAACGAGCTTAAGATACGTCCGTTTTTGTTAATTGAGATTAAATACAGTAATATTTTTGAATATTATATTTTCCGTACAGTTTTTTGCATCTGGTAACTTAAACCGATAACTTTATGATGGGCCTTGTTATTCTTTGACTCTATTAAACCAGTAAATGTTAAATTATATGGAAGCACGTGATTTTCAAACTTCAAAAAAGGAGGAAGTTCTCAGTTCAAAATTACTGAACTATGTAGACAAATAAAAATATCTATTTGAAGTCGGTGCCAAGCCCTACACATAATCTCTTGTTGTTGAAGTCGGTTTTTTTTTTTTATTAAAATGTTTTTTTTTTCGTGTTTAGATGCAAAAGGTTGGAGGTGGATCACTAATCACTTTTAGCAAAATTAAACTATTTGTAGTTGCCGTTAAGACTTGAATTCGATTAGCAGTAATTTATATTTTTAACAAAATACAATAACACGTCTGCTCGGTTCAACAGCCGGAGCGACACATCATTTTTTTGTGAACCAAATCACACTGACTACCAACTACGTGACGTGAGCATCAAAATTATCCTTTCTTATTCTTTTCTGAGTGTCAACAACTCAGAAATCGATTTTATATACTTAATAGGCGAAATAAATATCATTTGGGATGGCGACAACGATAGTTAAACAGACCTTTATAATTGGGTGATGGTCTTTTTCATTTTAATTAAAGAGTTATAGTTCTTTATTTAAATTCACTTTTGTTTCACTCAGTCAGGTACAGTGGGGCAACTTTTTCCCAATTCCATTTTGTTCCATTAGTGTTTTTCATAGCGCAGAGCAGACTAAGCATTAAATAGATAGGAGCAAAGTGTATATTTACTTTGTCTTCAAATGTATATATTTCCGTTAGTAATTAATTATCTGCGTATTTTGTTGGAAAATTTAAATGTTTTCCATTGTTCTGAATTCAAAGGTCGAACGTTGTAAATAGATGGAAAGGTCCATATTTCTAAAGGCGAACAAGCACCCAAAGAATATTTCTACGAAATGTAGGTAGGTACATAAAATGTAACAAGTTTGTGTTAATTAGAGTGAAGGGAAGATGGATCTAAATGAACAATAACGACCAGTGGAATCGTTCCAAATTTAATTTGGACCAATAGCGTCGCGCCATTTAAAAATCGATAGAACGTTCCAGAAAATTCTTTTCTTAAAGAAAAGCGTAGTGGAGTTTTACAATATGTGTTCTGGGAATGTCAAGTATTCGCTGAAATATTGTTCTGTTTAATAGAAAAGGAAGGAAGATAAATTGTAGTGCGTTGCCGCAGTCAGGATAAGATGGATGGTGCAGTAAAGGTTTCTATTAAAGTTGCAGTTTGTTTGTCTTTCAATGATTGCATTCAAGAAAATAACTGAGATACTTTGGAATGGAGTTTTTTTTAATTGTACCTTCTTTTTTAGAACAAATTGTCTTGCCCGTGGCGGTTTTGCATTAGGCGTGAGGTCGTAATGGTGCCAATTCTGTTATTCAAAATTACTAAACTTAACTAATTTGACAGCTCTAAAAATATTGCCATCCTTATTTAACCTCGCACTTGTGACAGGGATAGCAAGACTTTTTAAACCTATCAAAGATCGAGTTAAAATAGACGTATGTCTTGAATCGTAATCACACGTATTTGTTAAGTGTTGATCAAATTTATTTCTAGATATAACCCTTAATATGCATATTTATGAGGAAAAAATATATAAATGAAGTTTTGTTGTTTCAGATACAACTCAAAGCTGACAACCCTAGCTTTACCGTCGGTGATATTCGAGCCGAAATTCCGGGGCGCTGTCAGGAATTTGGTGTACTCAGACCTCCCTGGACAGCCGCCGAGGAGGCAGGAGCTGAGGCATTCCAGGGATTTGAAGGTAAGTGCTTAAATATACATTAAAATTTAATAATAATGCTTGGACATTGGTGTCAATTCTGTTGTCGACAAAACTAAACTAATTTGACAGAACTTACAAGTCTTGCTATCCCTGTCTCATGTGGGGGGTTAAATAAGGATGGCAACACTTTATGTCCTGTCAAATTAGTTTAGTTTAATGATTTCGTACAACAGAATTAGCACCATTATCATACAACGCCTTCAGAAACTAAGCCAAGCTTGTACTATAGGAATCAACAGCTGATACAGTACTTAGAATACATACCAGACACCCAGACGCCTGGCAAACGCCTAGCCCCGGTGGGAATCGAGCTTGCGACCTCTAGCGTAGCATTCAGGTAGAGTAGCTAACAACTAGACCAGCGTTCGGTTTTCGTCAATCGATTATTAGTTAGACGCTGTATCTGTACCCGACGTGTGTAATTGAATGCTTTTTATGTCAGACTCCATTTGAATGTAACAACGACGTATATCGCCAAAGAGCGGCGACGGACTCACCATCTGTCACGTTGGCACTAAATTTGAAAGCAAAAATGTTGAAAGCTGGTGTCGTAAAACCTCTGCCTACCTATTCCCTTTTGTCAAGGAGTAGAGATATGTTATTATTAATTTCTAATCATTATAAAAAAAAACATAAATTAAAAATATCCTATCTGATTGTAGGACGAATAATATTATTTAGTAGTACTGGACTAGTACCAGAAACCAAAAACTATACCTATGATTACAATATAGCCTATTATTCAGTGTAGATCACAACTGACCGTAGAACAGAATTTATGAATAAATCTAACTCGCAAAACTCATTTTGTTATGGTAATATTATCTCGGCACAGCTAGCAAGTAAATCAACTAAGTTATTGAATAAATATGTACCTAAGGACTTCTTTACGAGGGCTCTATTTTGTTTGGGTCAAATCTCTATTGGTTTTCAATTTGTTTTGGTTAGTTTTCTGATCATATTCTCACGTTTCATGGAGAAACTTGGGTGAAGTATATTGGTTATAGTTTTCTATGTATAAACAATTCGATTAATCAACAATGTATTGTATTGCGGACGAGTAGGAATATGGATATCGACAATAACGCCAACCATCCGGTCCAATTATAAGAACCATTCAGAAGTTCCTATGTGTACAAAAAAAACATCAAATCAGACAAATCGTTTAGGAGAGGAAGAATTACGAACACAAACACACACTTTGGAAGCCGTGATGGCCTTGTGGTTGAAGCTACGGCCTGTCACCTGATGGGCCCAGGTTGAAATCCCGGCGTGTACCAATCAGTTTCTCGAAGTTTAAGTACAGTGATTAATCACACTAATAAACGCAAAAGTAATTGTCTTTCTGTGTATATTTGTGTAACATTTTCGCGAGTAAACGGCTTAATCGTTCTTGATGAAGTTCAACAAGGCAAGTATGCATTTCGAGGGAAGATATAGGTAGTCAAATACGTGCAATTTTTCATGCTTACACGTTTTAAGTCACGGATAACCCTTAGTTTAACATAAAACTGCCCTATCCAGGTGTATAAATACGCAATAAACCGACTCGCATCAAATACCATTCGATTCCAAACACATTCGAATAAATCTTCTACTTAACCCTTCCGTAAGTAATCGTCTGTAAAAATGGGTCACGTTTTAAATAGAGTCGGGTAAAATTGGACAGAAAAGAAATTATTATAAACACTTAGATCCTTAAATTAACAATTTATAGTACGCCTTATGTTGTTATAACATTTTTAAGAAGGCACTGTTCTTATGTTCCTAATAAACATTGTGTCACTAGCGTGTTGCCAACCTCATTGTTGAAAGATCTCACTGTGCTAGCAGCATATGGTATCCATGCTGCCTGCGCTGCGTAGGAAAATAATGGTGCCGATTCTGCTGTACAAAATCACTAAACTAATTTAATTTTACAGGACTAAATGCTTTGCTACCCCTTTCTCACGTGCGGGGTTAAATAAGGATGACAGTTCTTTAAGTCCTGTCAAATTAATTTAGTTTATTGATTTCGTACAACAGAAGCACCAATATCTCAAGAGATTTGGCGTGTCGTTTTTTGGCTGCGATCTTCTGTAAGGTGGAGATACTATCCTATTTTGAACGGGAGATACCCTTGTGATCTATATTTTTGTATTGCTAAGAATATCTGGATCTCAAATAAAAGTTTCAGTTCGATTAAGCTTTCGGGTCACTTAGGTATATTTTAAGACAAATATTTCCGTTGACCCAGCATCAGTCAGGGTCTAAGCCAAGCTCGATATATCTGTCTGGTTTAGTTCGCGACCCCTATGTCGATTTTAAAAATAAATTACTTCTAAAGCTAGTTGGTAGTAAGGTATAGACCTCCACCTTACAGAAGCTGGGGAATATTCCCCAGCCGGGCTGCTCTAATCACTACAAATAAACTCAGACGCTGGGGCTTGAACCTCGGCCCGTCAGGTGACAGGCGGTTGCTTCGAATACACGGCCACCACTGCTTTAATAGCTGCTCTGATGTCATTAGTATTGGACTGAAAATTCTCAAAATCATCTTTATTTGACTAGACTTTACAAGTACTTTCAAATCGTCAGAATCTACCACCGGATTCGGAAGGTCGTTTTTTGCTGAGAAGAATCCGGTAAGAAACATAACGAAAAAAAAGATTTACATTCACATTTCTAAAATGATAAGAATAAATCACACAAATTCGTTTTAACTAATCGAATTAAGAGCTTGTGACACCAATAGCCGGCCTCCGCTGTTCCACAAAACATGAGCATCTCAACGCCCTTTCGACACGTTATTTATTTAAACTGTCGTCATTGAATTATTCCCTCTCATGTTCACAAACTTATTGATGTCGAGTTTACGTTCACGGAACAACATATGCAAAGGGAATTGCCAATTTACATGGTGTGATGGCAAAAACATGGCTTGTTATTACAAAAAAAGGACAGAAAATGTGAACACACTTCGAACGCAAATCCTACTAATATTATAACTGCGAGAGTTTGTGAGTATGTATGGATGTTTGTTACTCTTTCACGCAAAAACTACTCAACCGATTTGGATGAAATTTGAAACACAGATAATTTATAACCTGGATTAGTACACGGATACTTTTTATCCCGGGAAAATGTTTTTATCCTGGGAAAGTTTTAGGTTCCTCTGAGATTCTAAGCTCAACGCGGACGTAGTCGCGGGCAGAAGCTAGTTAATTAATAAAATAATACGTCTGTGATATCCCTGGTATTGCTAGCGTCTATAGGATACGGTGGCTGCTTACCATCAGGTGAGCTGTACGTTAGAGGACACACTAGCGTGCGGCTCACCTGATTAGTTTTGATTAGTTACAAAATATATTTCTAATGGTCGGTTAAATTAATTATATTGACCGGCAAGTAATGATATAATGATATAGCATGTATATGACGCACGCACACACACAAACTGGACAGTGAAACTTGTACGTAGTATATAACCTACTCTGAGGTGAAACTAAGTAAAAGAACACATAACAAGCAAAATAAGAAAATAATACAATGACGTCACTCATTTCACAATCAAAGCGCGAGTCACTGAAAATCTACAAAGAGAGCGACTTTATAAATTTTAACAAGACTTCGTAATGGGATCTTTGTGAGAACTTCTTTGTATTATTTTGTAAAGAGATACTTTATTTCGTTTAAACATTGATTGTTACAACCTGGTAGGGGAGTACGTGCTATTAAAATCGGTAGCGTAAAGAGAGAGGGGATTTTTTTAACAACCCCGTACCCCAACCCTATTGGTGGAATACCGCGAGATTTGGTTTGACTCTCTCCCCGCCAACGTGAGATATTACAAAAGGCGTGATTAGAAAATAAGGTTAATATTTTTTATCTCCACTAAACTCATGTAACATTTTACAAACTTCGTAATTTAAAAAAAATATGGAGATGTTTTACCTAATCTAACACCGTTTTCGTCGTATATGCATTTTTTTTTCCACGTGTACGAAGTAACAAGCAAAAGCTAATGGGCATTTTTTTATACCACTAAGATGACAAACAAGCATAGGGCCCGCCGGATGTTAAGCGGTTACCGTAGCCTATAGACGCTTTCAACACGAGGGGTCCGTAAATTCACTCCCTCGTAAAATTTCCTCGGCTACTATACTCGTAATTTCCTCCCCCACTCCTTCGTTTATTCGCCATATTATATGCAATTCAAATTGTCCAAGCAATTGTTAACTACTAGTTTCTGCCCGCGACTTCGTCCGCGTTGAGCTTTGAATCACAGAGGAACTTAAAATTTTCCCGGAACAAGTACCCAATGTGTTAATCCAAGCTATAAATTATCTGTGTTCCAAATTTCATCCAATTTTTTTTGCGTGAATGATTAAATCACACCCATCCATAAATCCATACATCCATACTCACAAACTTTCGCTTTTATAATATTAGTAGGATTAAGATCTCTCGCAACATGTAAACACCTCAACTACTTAGACTTTGTGCTCGATAATAAAATTGTACTAGAGTACATAATTTCCATACAATTGAAGAATCGTTCGCGAGTGAAGTGGCGATGTAAAGGTAAGGCCTTGTTATAAATTGAGTCTGAAAGGCTAAGGTCGGGCCTACGGACATCGTGCGCTTTCATTAGGGCTGTCACACAACGTAGCAAGTTATACAAGAGACTTTGTTCCTGCAGAAAACTATTTGTTTTCGATCATAAAACAAATAAATCACATCGCGCTGTTGAAAAAATATGGTGTACTTTACACGTAGCCGCAGAAATAATAAAAAGAATGCTTCAAAGCACTAAGAGTTGTTTTGGTATGAATAATATTGAGAGAGTGTTTTTTTTCTACCCGTTTTGAGATGCATTATAAATCTACAAATCTTGTATTAGCCTCATATTATTGGTTCATTAGTTTGGATATAAATCCATACTAATATTATTTTGACGAGACCGCTGGTCTAGTGGTTAGTATACCTGACTGCTACGCTAGAGGTCGCGGGTTCGATACCCGCCAGGGCAAACATTTATGTGACAAATATGTTTGCCTTTCGTTTGGGTGTTTGGTATGTATTATAAGTATGTATTTACAAAAAAAAAGTATATAAGTATTATATCAGCTGCTGGTTCCCATAGTTCAAGCTCTGCCTACTTTGGGGCCAGATGGCGCTGTGTGATAATGTCCAAGCATTATTATTATTATAAATGCGAAAGTAACTCTGTTTGTTTGTTTGCTACCTTCACGGCTAAACGGCTGAACGGATCGTAATAAAATTTGACAAGGGGATAGATTATATTCTGGGGAAGGACATAGGCTACTTTTGTCTTTAAGCAAATGCAGAAAAGTCACGGGAAACAGCTAGTTTGCATTTTTGCAATATTATATTAAATTTACTGTATATGCCTTTTGTTTAGTATTTTGATCATTGGTTAGTCACTTGAGGGGATGAAAATGTATCCCGTGTATCACTACATTGTATAAAACCGCTTTCCGCTGTCTGTCCCTATGTACGCTTATATCTTTAAAACTACTCAACGGATTTTGATGCGGCTTTTATCTACACTAATATTATAAAGAGGAAAGATTTGTATTTTTGTATGTAACCAATAAACTCAAAAAGTACTGGACCGATTTCAAAAATTCTTTCACCGTTAGAAAGCTACATTTTCACTGAGTAACATAGGCTATATATTATACTAGCTGCCCGCCCCGGATTCGCTCGGGTCGACAAAATATTTGATAAATGTCTATAGGCTCCGAAACTACTGGACCGATTTCAAAAATTATTTCACCGTTAGAAAGCTAAACTATCACTGAGTAACATAGGCTAGCTGCTCGCCCCGGCTTTGCACGGGTAGACAAAATATTTGATCTAAATGTCTACCCGTGCGAAGCCGGGGCGGGCCGCTAGTAATAGATAAAATTCAAGAGTATGGCTTACAATTACATATATAATTAATGCGTTTAGAGATTTACGTATGTTAAGCCAAAGTTATATATTTTTTTTATTATTTATACCACTTACCACAAGCATACGGCCCACCTGATGGTAAGCAGTCATCGTAGCCTATAGCCGCTAGCAATACCAGGGGTATCACTAACGGGATGCCAACCATGTTGTTGATGAGGACTTACTGTGCTAGCAGCAATACTACTAGCCCAGCGTATACTCGTGGAGCACTGGCAACCTTACTTACCGCAGAAACACAACACTACATCAAGTAGTGTTATTTAACTGCGGTCTTCTGTAAGGCGGAGGTACAGTTCCCAGTCGGGCGGCTCTAATTTAAATGGGATAACCCACGGAAATCCCAAATCGCCCTACCTCTCTTTTTAAATGCTCATGGTGTGATTATTCACTGTACTTAAGCTTATAAAAACTCATTGGTACAGGCCGGGATTCGAACCTGGGCCCATCAGATGACATGCCGTTGCTTAAACCACAAGGCCACCACGGCTTTTTCCTGATCAAAGTCAATTTATTCCTGATCATAATATATATTTTTTGTATTATTAGCAACAGTTGACAGCCCTAGCGAGTCTTACATGAAATCTTACGATCTTTCCTGCGAGGGTGTAACTTTAAGTGCTCAACGGAAATTCTTTTTTGTTGTTATACATTTTATTACGAACTGAAGGTCCCATTTCCCGCAGTAAGGTGACTTGTTACATTTTTGGGTCACGGAGGGATTTGCTCCTCTTATTTGTCACAATATATTTACCTTAACAATAGATATGGACATTTGCACAACTAGTCTTTACTCGCGGCTCCGTCGCGCGAAAAAACTGAATTATAGTATAAAAAATACGCTTCAAATGAGCTAATCCTGGTGAACTTAAGAACTTATTGTATTATCATATCGGTAGCCAATACGTGTTAACGAAATGTTCAGACGTCTTGAAGTCGGTGAAAACGACGTTGAAAGATTCCATCACATTGATAGATATGTCTAAATAAGTGGGTACCCCTGTTATCCAAAGTCGAGTTCGAGGTAAAGAAAGACCCTAGAAGATCAGCCTTCTCTTTAGCACTGTGAGCCAAGTTGCCATCTGGCAAAAGATATACAATATGACAGAGGTGCTAAGAAAGTTGTGAGAAATCTTTTTAAAGTACAATAACTAGTAAAAATTCGTGTGCTACCACGAGCTCCCTAAAGAAAACTCCACTTAGCGTCACCTACCACGCGCCGGACATAAATCCCGGAGCTGTAACTTCAAATTATTTCCTGGACACGAAACAATTTTAAATGACTCTTTTACTAAATGGAACGATAGGGACTTTGTTATCTCTTTGTGGATGGATTTTTTTTATCACACTGAGTATATTCTGTCTTTACTGTAGAGATCAAATCGACTTGGTGTAATTTTTCTTTTTATGTATGTATGTATGTATGAATGTAAATTGACAAAGACAATGTCTCTTCTTTATAAAACGATTCACTTTTTTTTAGTTAATTATTGATAAACATTAGTACATTTTAATGTTTTTTATAATTCGTTGCCACAGAGCACCGGGTGTAGCTAGAAAATATAAAATTCTAAAACATTCCACTGATTCATCATAAAATGTAAGGAAATATAAAAAAGATTCCTTATCCCTACAGCACTTTTTAAATTAAAATTTCTAAATGGTAGATATTTACGTAATAATTCTATAACTTTGTCCTAGTTTGCTTACTAGAGTAGAGTCATCAGGATAAATAAATATTAAGTGTATTTTTAGCGTTTAGAAACTATATTAAAAGAAACATACTTAGCTTAGATGACAGCAAAATTTTATAAACAATTGACAAAAAACAAAAATTATTTTGCTACACATCCTACGATGTCTGAAAATTATATCTTCAACTTGTGTTCGTATGAAATGCATTTTATTTCGTCACAAACTCTTTTATGCTACAAAGTAGGATCGCGTCACATTTTAAGCACATAAAATGCACTCAGATATAAAACGTCGATATTCTGAAATAGGTGCATTAAAAATCCATTAGGTAGGGTTCACACTCGATAGCCGTATAATCCCTTGCACCAAAGCTGCTAAAACGCTAGATAAGTTAAAATATTTGCACTTAGCAACATATATATGTTAAAGTTAGACCTAAACGATTTTTTAGGAGTTTGTTGGAGTGTAGCTTTTGGGTTATCGTTGCAATAGTAACTATTTGGGGTTACTTCACTTTTCATAATTATAAACAACATATTTCCCTTTGAATAGTTTTTTAAACTAGCAGCCTGCCCCAGCTTCGCACGGTAGACATTTATCAATTACTTTGATCTACCCGTTTTAGACATTTTATACATTAAAAAAAAAAAACTTCGTAAAAACCATCCTCGTACTTCAAGGAATATTCTAAAAAAAATGATTAGCGAAATCGGTTCAGCCGATTCATTTTTATATTATAGATGTGTATGCATCTTGTACGGCAGGGACAACCCTAGATGCCTGTACCATAATAACAAAAAAAAACAAAAATAAGTTGAACATTTAATTTCGACCGGATTCTCATGAGCATTGACGAACCCGGTCAACTTTGGAGCGCTGTAACTTCGTTTTAAATGAATGAAATTAAAAAAAATATAGAGAAAAAATTTCCTCAAAAGATCACCTACAAGATTGGTCTGAGATTTTTTTTTTGTAAAATGTATAAAAAAAGTTATAGAGCAAAAAAGAATTTTTTTATAAAAAAAACTCACTTTTTTGCTTATAACTTCTTTAATTTTTAATTTAGGGCAAAAAGTTAAATGAGCATATTTGTAGGCGAAACAATTTGCTACAAATTATGACTACAATTTTTTTGTTAGACGTACAGTTTCCGAGATTTCGCGAAAAAAGTGTTTTCACCCCTTTTTCCAAGATGGCGGCCGGGGGACAAGGTTGGCAGCCCCACAAACTTGGGGTTAAGCTTCTATTGACCCCCCAAACATGTCAAAAAATTAAATTGCGTCCTCTAAAAAATGCAATATTCGGTCCTTAAATTGTAACATTTCAATAGACTGACTATATTCCTACTTTTTAAAATATAGTTTTTCTTTATTTGAATGCACACATTCAATTTTTTTTCTTTTTTCTAATTTCATCCATTAAAAAGCCTTGTACAAATATTATTTCGCAAACAAATCAACGTCGCAAACACAATTGTTTTGCATGTCAAATAGCACTCTTCGTTACCCATTACATTTATTATTAGAATTTCACCGACGTTTTAGAGAACCGCTGGAAAATGTGTGCTTGGGCGTTGTGCTGAAATGTTTTTGCACATACATGTTCATATAAATTAACGTAATTGTTTCTGTCTGGATAGCTAGAAATATGTTGACGAGACCGCTGGTCTAGTATTAGTATACCTGACTGCTACGCTGGGGTCGCGGATTGGATTCCTGCCGGGACAACACTCATGTGTTAAGCAAAAAGTTTGATAGAACTTTGCGTACCACGTAGTGATGCGGACTAAAACTACGCCTTGCAGTGTACATATACACAATTACACGAACACACCTTAAATGAATACAACGAAACTACGCCTTGTCAACGCACTACATGTTTAAAAACCGGCGTCACTTCCATCCCATCTAACTTTTTAAATGGATTTCGTATCATTATCCAAAAAAATTCGCCACATAGATAATCATCTCATTCAGGGTAGTCATTTCACTCTTGTCTTACACCCCTCTTTTTGCTTCTTTTACATTCATAATTCATATCCACCGGTTCCGAGTACCCTTTACTTTACCTGTAAAAATCCCTGAAAGTCTCAAATACATAAATCTAAGAAAGTGCTAAAAGTTAAAATATAGGTTTCCTAACGTAGAGGTAGCGATGTAGGTAAGGCAAGATAGAATACTTTCCTTTATATAACTAGGGTTTGAGAGCGTTACCAAGGATTATGTGTTTCAAAAGTTTGACAGATTTCACCTGAAGCTTGAATTTATGTGCTGTGATCTGTTCACTATTCAAACCCTTTTTGAATCGACACAATTCTGTAAAAACATATGAAAAGTCCTGAAGAGCCGAATATCAGCCGTGGTGGCCTTGTGGTTGAAGCAACAGGCCTGTCATCTGATGGGCCCAGGTTCGAATCCCGGCCTGTACCAATTAGTTTCTCTAAGGTTAAGTACATTGATTAATCATACCATGAGCTTTTAAAAAGAGAGGTAGGGCGATTTGGGATTTCCCGTGGGTTATCCCATTTAAATTGGAGCCGCCCGACTGGGGACTGTACCTCCGCCTTACAGAAGACCGCAGTGAAATAACACTACCTGATGTAGTGCTGTGTTTCTGCGGTAAGTAAGGTTGCCAGTGCTCCACGAGGATACGCTGGGCTAGTAGTATTGCTGCTAGCACAGTGAGTCCTCATCAAAAACATGGTTGGCACCCCGTTAGTGATACCCCTGGTATTGCTAGAGGCTACAGGCGACGGTGACTGCTTAACATCAGATGGGCCGTATGGTTGTATGCCACCTTAGTGGTATAAAAAAATAACCTTATCTGGTTTGATGATGGTCACTCTCCTGTCCCTCGTACTCTCTCTGCGCTCAACGCCCTCTTGGAGTCCCAACGCTGACTGTGACGTGTTCGCGGATGGATGGCAGATGATAATGTCGGCATGCTTGCGTTCTAATTAATAAAAAAAGATTATGAACGATTGATGAATGTAAAAGAAGCAAGAAAGGTGTGTAAATCAAGAGAGAAATCGCGCTGTATACTCTGCCTACCCCGTACCATAAGAATAAGTACTGATTCTTATGCCCGTACTTGGCTTGATGATGTATATGTCTGTCATGTTTCACTAAATCGCTAATATAATTTCCTTGTAGTAGCCTCCTAATCGAGCCCTCTATGTCGCGAGATTCAGACGTAATTTTATGGGACACTTGGACCTCAACCATTCGATCAGTGTAAACCCCATTCAAATCGTTTCAGAAGACTTGAGTGATACTCGGACCAACAGACAAGAATTTCAAAACCATAAATTTGGATTTAGGACCTCATGTTACTCCATACCGCGTTTTTTAATATCGGATTTTAACAGTCACGGCTTATTTCCAATTTTATAATAGTATAGATAATATTATAAAGAGAATAGATTGATTTTTGTTTGTAATTAATTCATTTGTATCCCTTGCAGCACCAGGGGTATCACTTGCGCGTTGCCAATCCTAAAAGTAGCAGGTGAATAGCTAGTTTTAATAAATTCTGTTTGGAAATCTGTCCATGCTCTGCATATATATAAATATTCACACTGATAACATGGTAGGTACTTTTCTATCTACCGTAACGTACTCCTATACATATATATATTAATGAAATAAGCAATCGCTCATGACCAAGATTATTTTTTATTTTTTTAACAAAATCTTCTCTCATACAAAATGTGTATAAATTAATCATTAATGCGGTGGCTAATTTACAAGGCCCTTTGCGGTCCTATGTGGGTGGGCTCAGTTAGAATGAGGCGTGACACACGGGAGCTTATTACAGGTATTACCGTTGCGATTTTTAAAGATCGATATAATCGTGATCGTAGACATTATGGAGGTATAATTCTTTTATTAAAGCTTGAATGTATTTTGTCTAATGGGAAAAAAATGTATTCAGTAGCTTTTCGCCTTTGTAATTAATGATCAATGATATCAATAAGATAGATATTTTCATAATCACTAATTGATTTTGAGGTTATGACGTTGACTGAACTGAATTAGTGAGAATAGACGTTTGGTTTGACTGGCATTAATGACAAAAACAAAAAAAACACTATTATCGTTGTTTAGGCTTATTTCTTCACACTCTACTCCCGTCATTTTACTCTCGACTTACGGATCTCGTTTGCTTATTTAAGGCACAACTAAAAAAAAAGGTTTTATGTAACTTGCAGATATGATTATGGATACTAAACACTAATTACAACTAAAGGGCTTGTTTTAACATAACTCAGGCTAAGTTTGAGCACATCCCTTGTTCGCCTTGGAGGCAGTTTTGAATGGGACAAGTTTCACCAATTTCAAGCACGTATTCAATCCAATAAAGTTACGATCGTATGTTATTGTGTCACTGGAAGCAATTACTTGTTATGCGATAGTTTACAATAACAACGTGTAAATGTGTGATGTATATAGATAACAGAGTTATACGACACTAGCACTTCGCCCCGGCTCAGCCATATAATTTAGCTTACTTAACCTACAAAACACAAATTAATTATACACATAAGCCTTCCTCTTGAATCACTCTATCTATCGAAAAAACCGCATCAAAATCCGTTTAGTAGTTTTAAAAATCTTAGCATAAATAGGCACAGACAGCGGCAAGCGATTTTGTGTAATACTTTGTAGTGGGTAATGATTTGTATGTAAGCTGTGTCGTAATAGTAACTTTTCTTGACGTCCTTTAGGAATATCAAGCCTTAAATGAGCCGTACTAAAATAACTAAATGATTAAGGGAACTTAGATAAAATCCAGTGTCGTTCAAGGTATTATTTGTATCCAAATTAGGCACACGCAGTTTTTCTGCGCACAATACTGTCTCGTACGTTTTCAACGTCCCACACCCTTACGCCCACGTTTCACGATAACACAAAGTACCGGTCTATAGAATACGTAATATTCGTTAAAGTTGCTTCATTCTAGCTCCGCATTTCGCGTAGGACTTGTCGTGGGTGTTTCGTTTATCGGATTCCTGGAATTCCTGAAAAAACGTTTAAACTTTATTTACCTTTAGTATGGTTTTAGATCCTGGGTTATTGGATCTGGATCTTTGTAGGATTTTTTGATAATACCTAACCGACTTTCGTTTAAAGAGAAACTTATTATTTATCCGGCCAATAATTCGAATAAAATTTAACTCGACCTTACAGACGATTGCATGTAACACTGGTGCTAATTCTGTTGTACGCAATCATTAAACTGATTTGAGGGGACTTCAAGTATTTCCATCTTTATTTTACTCCACACATGAGAAAGAGATAACAAGATATTTTAGTCCTGTTAAATTAGTTCAGTTTAGTGATTTTGTACAACAATCGACACAGTTGTCTTACTACGGTGAATAAGATTACTGGAGCTCATGAAAACACGCTATGTACTATGTATGGATAAATGTTTTTTCTTTCTTTCTTTCTTTTCTTCTATGTCAGGAGTAAGGATGCCATATGCGGCTAAATAAAATTTCATAACATATCGTATGTTATTCAGTGTATGCTATGTATAAACCTGCTTGTTTATCGATTCACGCAATGCCAGTATGGAGGGACACCCCGATATTGCAAAATGTGCTGAGTTTCTTGCCGGATTCTTCTCAGCGAAAAACGACCGGTGGTAGATTCTGACGATTTGGAAGTGCTTCTCGGTTAAGCCTAGTTAAATAAAGATCATTTTCAGTTTGAGCTGGAGTTTGAATTCCTTATATGAGACAGTAAAATCAGGCATATTACTTAAAAAAATATGTCTTGAGTATTTAGGCTTTATAAGTTCGAACCGGCGACCGCAGCGTACAAAGAACGTTAACTTTTCCCTTCATATCGTTATTTCTTATTTAGCTACCGGTGTTCAACTGTACTTACGAAGTATAATTAAGGTAAAAGAGTTAATTATATCGTTGGTAAAAGCAACCCACTTCTGAAGTGTAATTTAACTTTGTATTCATTTCTAATGGTGTGATTGGCAGAGCTGGGAGCTAGATTTGTATTAAAATTACTTCTATAATTGTCAAGTATTTTATGAATTCCAAAGCATTCCGTCGTTGAATATAGTGTTGATTTTTATATTGGGACACAATGAAGAACGTTTTCATATAAGTACTTACAAAGTTGCCTTTTTTGTCCGCTGCTTGGCTCTCTCGCCCTTTTCCTTCCCTTTCACGTTTTTCACATTTTGTATATAAAAAAAATAAAAGCCTTGTTGAGTTTCCTGTAGGCTTGTATTGAAAGCATTTTTTCAGGAAGGATGATAGATTTAACTGCGTTCATAAGTGTCCTATCATGGCCTAAGATACAAATTTTTTTTTGGCGCAATGTGACTTCCCATTGAAAATGAGATCCATCCGACTGGAAATTTCCTAAGGAAGAAGAAAACGCTCTTAAATATTTTGACTCGGCTAATTATGTTTTCATAACATTAAAACTTATTTCTACAATCACTTCACGTTGTCACTGGAGTTTCAGCTGTATACAGCTAGTTTGAAAATTCAATTTGGATCACGATTCTTGATATTTATTTTAAGAGGTATGTGTGATTGATTTTCAACCGTACCCTAATGCAGTTAGGATTTAAATTCGATCACGTAGCGTGACCATTTTTACTTGGCTTATAGTTTCGTGCTCGCCCCGCGTGCTATGATTTATTCAGGAGGTTGTCGGGTGAATGGACTTGTTAAGACTATAATTATACACCTTTTCTGTTGTTTCTAAGATTTATGGGATTTTAATTTTCACGAAATATTTATTTCTTGTTTAATAAATGTGCTACAAAATTGGAAATAGTTATATAATATAAGTGTGAACGACGAAAAGGCACACAGAAGAAAAATCTCTGTACATAATTACTTTTTAATAAATATTTAAATTACATGTGCTTATTGTTGGGGATGTGAATAATTGTGATTGATTCCAGATTTATTTTCGTATATACTATGAATGTTCCAGGAGTAATGTATCGAATTATGCAATATTTTTCGTTTACAATGTGCAAAAATGTCCCATTTATTTTATAATGTCGATAATGAAATTTTATTAGAAAATATTACAATAGCTTGAAAAAAATAGCGTCAATTCGTCTTGGTGATAGAATTCGAATTTCAGAACAGAAAAAAATATTTACATTTTGAGGCAGTAATTTCCGTGCAATAACTATTGCTTGCCGACGAAGTCCTGGTGGATCGTTTCAACGTCGATGAACTTACGAGCGACTCATTATGTCATATCCATACCAAGAATACAAGCTTCATGTTTTCATCCATAAAGACATGTTGTATCTAGGTAGCTGTTAATACTAGAGTAGATGATACCGCTATCGCGGGTACAGAGGCAATTAATCGTTAATCTCTAGCCGACGGCACTAATCTCTTGATGAATCGATCTAGCTGCTGTCTCAGACTGTTTGCCAGACGAACTCTAGCTGCAGAGGTTGTATATTAAACATTTACTTACTATGCTACGTATTACACACATACCCGCGAGTGCTAATACACACACACGCGTTCATAAAGTTATTTCTTCGTAAGATCGTAATTGACGAGACCGTTGGTCTAGTGGTTAGTACACCTGACTGCTAAGCTAGAGGTCGCGGGTTCAATTCCCGCCGAAGCAAATATTTATGAGACCAACATGTGTGCCTTGCGTCTGTGTGTTTGGTGTGTATTATAAGTATGTTTTTACAAAAAAAGAGTATTCTATCAGCTGCTGGTTCCCATAGCTTTGTTTAGTTTGGGGCCAGATGGCGCTGTGCGTCCAAGCATTATTATTATTATATTATAAGTGCCTCATTAGGGCCGCAGCTGAATTGAAACGAAGCTAGATTGATTGATTGAATATGAGATCCTACTGGAAACTCTAGGAACCTACATTAGACCTAAAGTAAGAGTAACAAAGTATAATGTCACTTGTCCCCAGTCATCCCGGATAACCAACGCCAGTGGCGATGCCTGTGAACGAAGAGATCCTTGCCAACACGGGGGTGTGTGCATCAGTACTGATGACGGACCCATCTGCGAGTGTCGCGACGGAGACTACGAAGGGGCATTCTGTGAACGAGGTCAGTGGTAGTCCTAAAAGCAAGTTGCAGCAAGAGGGCATGATAAAGCGTCTTAGCTTGTAACGAAAATGTGTTTAAAATCATCTATGAGCTATGTAGATGCAATATGACCGTAATTATTCGCTTTTATTGTGAAAATAGAAACAAGGAAGGCAGTTAAAAAAAACATCTCTTTACTACTCGTAAAAACAGGGAAGTTATGTAATAGGAATTTCATGAGAGCAGTTTTTTATTTATACTACTATGCGGCAAAAGTGAAGTGTTACAAGCACGTACGTATTTTGTTTCCTCTTCTAGCTTATATGGGATGACACGCGTGAGAGAGGGATTAACACACGTTTGAAATACATGCTTGAAAGCTAACCCTAAAATGATCGCGCGCTGACTTAGCGAAGCTAGCTATATTACACCATTTACAGCTGTTTTAAGGCAAACTAATGGTCGTTTACGTGAACTAACACGGACTTCGCTGAAAGATATTCCCCAATATTACTGGATCAGACGGTGTTGTAATTTAGCTTAATATAATTTATAGTGTAAGGTAAAAAAATCGAAAACAAAATTGTTATCTATTTGTTGTGTACAAGAATATTTTGCTATTTTCTTTTGCAATAATATTATTCATGTTGATTATATACTAGCTGCCCGGGCAGACTTTGTTCTGTCGATTTACGTTAAATGTTTGACAGCTAGTTTATGTGAAAAAATAATGTTGTTTTTGCTATTTTCCACGAAATTATTAGAGAAGTTGTAATAAGTAATGCAGTAAAAATATTTCATCTTTCGTATGATCTTATCGACGCATCTGTTGAAGCTCCTTCCACTGTTCCCATACCAGTGCTGCCTCTTTAATGACCATAAATAAATGAATAAGAAATAGAAAGAAACATCCTTCGTTCTTAAAATTTTATATACATTTTGCTGTCACATCAAACAGTCATAATCAACTCTTATATCGTATATCGTGTGTCTAGCCTGTAACAGCAACGCACCTGAACTCGATAGTCTAGCACATCCCTAAAGACTTGGAGCTAAATTAGCGGTATTGCTAGATTTGCTAGCTTACACATTCAACCAAGCACCCCAGAGCCAAAGTAATTCACAGCACGCCAGTCTACGATACAAATTGGTAGCGCCTGCTGGAACGAAATAGCAATGCTAATTGAGTGTTGCTATTATTCTTCGACAGGCGTTTTGGAAATTATTTCGCCAAAAACTTAATACATAATATAGTAATTATATTTATTTATTTGTTCATTTGTTTTATATGAGTGCTTATACACTTTGTCAGCTTACGATGAATTTTCGGTGACTTGTTGACTACCGGGTATTCATAAGTACGTAGGAGAAAAAGGTAGGTACTGCAACGTAAAATGTCTTTAGAAGTTCAGAGCTAATTATTTGAAAATTTAATTCTAAGCGCGAGAGCTGTTTGGAGTAGGTACTTTTGGAGCGATTCACTTCAGTGCGCTTAGAAATACGCGTCTCTAAACCACACATTAAGCAGAAAACAAGTAAGCCATTAGCCCAGGCGAAGGAAAAGTTACCGCGATCTGATCCTAGCCCGTGGCTTTATTAAAAAACTTAATGGCTTTTAAGCACACCCGCCACGCTCGCTGTTACGAACTAGGTGTGTAAATAAATGTTGGAAAATGATGTTATAAGATGATATAAAGCTTACGGATGAACTTGAGTAACGGGAATTAGGATTTCTAGACTAATATTATAAAGAGGAAAGATTTGATTGTTTGTTTGTTTGTATGGAATAGGCTCCGAAACGACCGGACTGAAAATCTCTTTTGCCGTTTGAAATCTACATTATCACCGAGTCACATATATTATATTATATTGTTACGCGGGCGAAGTCGCAGGGAAAACAGCCAGTTTGACAATAAAAAAATATTAAAAGATGTTTGAAATGAAACGCGTTCGAAAATCGAACGTTTATTCAGTTAAGGCTCTTGTAGTAACTAATAGAGGCATTAATATATGCATGAAAACGGGTCTTATACGCCGTCAGCCCGTGACAACAGCCGATGCAACTCGGTCAAAACGTCGGGAGGTAAATAAATCATGTCATAACTATTCTAAAAAGTATTGAATCCGTTTAATTGTTCAGCCATCTATTTGCGCTCGCACGTTAGGGTGACTCTGACCTTTAAAGGCTGACCTTATAAATACAGAATATAGCAGTGCATTAACTCCAGCGGTACATGCTATAAATATAAAAGATATTCGGGCACGATTACACAGCCCATCTGTCAAAAACTAAGCAATGCTTGTGTATGAATTTTTATTTTATTATTCACATATAGAATGCATACCACATATTTAGACTAAAGGCAGCACAAATTTTCGTCACATAAATGTTTGCCCTGAAACGAAAATCAAACTGGCAGCGTTACTTAGTTTATTTACAACTTAACCAAAGGTATCGTAAAACAAGTCATATTTTCCTTTTAATCGTCCCTACATCATGTAATTGAGATATCAAACGTTTTATTAGGCATTTTTTAATCCTGACCCTCCGAAGAAAGTAAGTTAATTTTAAAATTAAACTTTCATAAAAGATAGTAAATTATGGGTTTAAAATCACACAAAACACGTTATTAAACATCATAAATTTGATAAATCCCCATTTATTTACTTAACGAGATTATATTATGAAAAGTTTGCTCGTTAAAAATAAGAGATTTAATATCCCCCTACCAGTTGTTCGTGATTTTCGCATGTACAATGAATGTCACTCGAATGTGTACATGTGCTGCTTCATGTCCAATGGGGTTTCTCTAAGAAAATAGACTGTCTTCGTAATTATAATTTCCATGCGAACGGTGGCACGAATTTCAACTCTGCTTAGGCTTAATTCATATTTTTCTATTAACATCAGACATTATTTTTATTGAAAGGCACTGTTATGTCATATCAAAAGCAAACTAAAAAAAAAGTTTAGGCCCTAATAAGGCACTTATGAAGGTAAAAAATACCACCTGAGAAATATTTAACAATCACGATATAACAATTTGTAACAAAGTTCTTCTAGAAATTAGTAGGGAATCACTAAAACTAAGAATGAAAAACATACTATCTAGTAGACACGAGTTATATTTAAGTCTGATCATGCATGACAATAGGTCTTTGTCGGTTGATTATTATATTTTTAAAGTGATATAGCAGCTCGTACGATATTTTTACTAGATTGATTTCAGTTCTCGTAGTAGAGGACAGAACGCATTCTATCAAATCTTAAAAGTTTGTCATCGAAGTTGAAAGAGCATACGTTTTTTAAGCGTTAAATATGACCAAAGTGTGGTGTAGTCGAGATACAATTATATGTTTTAGCGTGCATTGGACGTATTTTCGAAAACCTTGCAATCAATATAAAATTTTATTTCATTTAGGCACATCACAAGAGACTAAAAGGACCAGTCTTTTAAAAAAATCGTGAGCATTTGCATTGTTATTTCTTTGGCATGTAGGTTTCTTACCAGAGGTGAGGGGTGGTTATGAAAATGGAATTCTATTGTCGCACACGAGCCTAAATGAGACTAAATTATTATTTATTGCTGCGTGTCAAATGAAGTCCTGTAAAAACGACGAATGTAGTTTTAATAAACATCGGTATATCGTAAATATTTTTATATTTTAGTTTAGTTTTAGTCTAGTCAAATGAAGAAGTGTGTTAAAAACGTTTTTTTTACCATAAATTTGGCAAACAAGCATACGGCCCGCCTGATGGTAAGCGGTTACCGCAGCCTATGGACGCTTGCAACACCAGGGGTATGACACGCGCGTTACCGAACCTAAAATAATATTAACACAAGCTTTTATTCTATCATCATCCATTACATTTGATACCCATTTCATAGGGGTTACTTTAGAAATGTTAAATTTCCATTTTGTCTCGCCCACCATATTGTATAAAAAATGGCAGAATTTTGATAATCGCGCGTGCATTGTCACGGGAACCAAACGTGTACGCCTAATTTCAGCTCACGGACACTGGGAAGTGGATAAAATATAACTTGCATGATTTGCAGTTGTAACGAAATAAACGCTTATTGTAATAAAAGAAATGCATATACTGCGTACAAATATGTATTAGTATTATGAAAGATGTGCACGAATCTCAATATTAGTATGCAGTGCGTCATTCGTCGCCGAATTGAAGGTTTCCATCGAAAAATATTTCCAATTCTAAAACGGCATTTGGCAATACATTTCGTGCGTGAATTTTAAACTTTGCGGTCGGTTGGTTTTATTTCTGCCAATCGTGAAATATATTTTGCAGCTCTATTTCTGAAACAATATTAGACTCTACATATTTTTTTTTTATCTACTAAGGTGGCACACAAGCATAAGGCCCACCTGATGGTAAGCAGTCACCGTAGCCTATAGCCGCTAGCAAATACCAGGGGTATCACTAACGGGGTGCCAACCATGTTGTTGATGAGGACTCACTGTGCTAGCAGCAATACTACTAGCTCAGCGTATCCTCGTGGAGCACTGGCAACCTTACTTACCGCAGGAACACAACACTACATCAAGTAGTGTTATTTCAATGCGGTCTTTTGTAATATTATGAAATGAAACAAAGTACGTGCTTCTGTGTGTCTGACGGCGGTAAACTCTAAAACTGAGTAGTACATAAAACAGTGTGTCATTCATGAAGGTTTTGTGTCCATTGGCTTAAATATGACGATGATAGTTGAAGATGACACAAAAATAATGGCGTGCGTATAAAACGCGGATAACAAAAATTGGCGCAAATGCTTTGCTGCCCCCGCGAAGCCAGATTTGCTACTTATCTAGACAATTAAAGCTTGAAAATGAAATTTATTGGGATGTTTTATCGAAAGCTAAAAATGACGAGACCGTTGGTGTTGTGGCTAGTATACCTGACTGTTACGCTAGGGGTCGCTCTTTCGATTCCTGCGGGGCAAATATTTATGTGACCAATATGTTTGCCTTGCGTATGGGTGTTTGGTATGTATTTACAAAAAAGTATATAAGTATCATATTAGCTGCTGGTTACCGTAGTACAAGCTTTGCTTAGTTTGGGGCTGGATGGCGCTGTGTGATAATGTAAAAAAAAGAAAGCTATAATGTCAATTTTAATTATCAGTATCGTGAATGGAATAATCAACAATTTAAACTGTACTGCTAAAGCATCCCCAGTAGCGATAATAATAGGTAACGTTATCAATTCACGGGTTACTTGGCTTTGTACCTAATGGGTGTGAGTCCTTTGTTAACGGTTTAATTGATCATTGACTATCGAATATTTGAATTTGTATTATTTTTGTTGTTGATCAGGGCTAGTTAGTGTTTGTATCGTGTTCCCAAACGTTACATAAATAGTTTGGAGTATTGATAATAATTATTCCCTCTTTCACTCCAGTTATTTTACATATCATTTCACCCATAAGGTGACCATATTTTTCGTCCATCATGTTGTGAGTGTAACCTGTGCCGGTAGCAGGAACATTGTCGACAACGTTTTCGTATCGCCTTCGACTATTTTTGTATTGAAAAATGAACAGCGCTGCGGCGGTGAAAAGTGGAACTAAAAATTAGATTGTCAATTTTGACATTTCGCGAGTTACGTTTTCGAATACGTTGTCGACAATTTTCCTGCTACCGGCACTGAGCTTATGATATGTAACCTCCTTCCTAAGCTTAAGCTAACTAAAGCTCCTCCGAATCGCTAAAATAACGTCACCTGACAATATATTCAACGGGTCCTAAACTTACATAGCACTGAACCTTCTCGCTCGATCTGCATAATCCGGCGACGGCGATATATAAAAGGTTTTGCTGCACACCTGACGGAGCGGTTATTTGACGGCTCCGAATCAATATATCTTGGATTGACGTGGGGTTTCATTATAATGTCTCCGTTGTATTTGTACAGTAGATATTTTGCCTGCCATCTTACCGTTTTTTTATAACCGATCATAGAAGGTTATCGATAGTGAATCTGTAGTAAACTGTTGGTAGTTCACCTTGAAAAGTTTTAAAGTGTTTTATAACCAGTTTATTATGTCATAATGGAAAATTGAAAATAATAATATAATCTAAAACTTAAGGAAAAATAAAAACTAACCTAATAAAAAAAAACTTGTCCCAAATTGTTGTCACGCGGTAGGGTTATATTAATTTCGGCATATGTTGTTTTCTACACTGGAATTGTCGGTAAAGAAACACTGGTAAGTCAATAAAACAGTGGGTCTTGGGACACTGGGTTTTTGGTTTACCAAAATCAAAATCAAAATCAGAAATCATTTATTCAGTTTAGGCCCTAATAAGGCACTTATGAAGGTCTAAATTGCCATCGGTTCGGAAAAAAGCCACCTGAGAAGAACCGGCAAGAGACTCAGTGCTATGTCATTTTAATCATGTAACAATCATGATATAACCGTCTAGAATCTAGATAATTATATTAATACATACATGTGATTATTGAAAAGGAAACTGTATATCGTTTGAGTCTGGGTCCAAATTTATACGAGAGGCCGAGAGCTCTCTGCGCCCTTCTGTGATTAAACTCCACAATATACACTCGGATGACGATAAATATATATAAATGTTAAACGTGAAATAAGATATTCAACAAGATTGGGTCACGAGTCGCAGAATCGTAAATGTAAATTGGTGCCCACAGCTGGGTACCTACAGATTACAGGCTACATGGCAGTTTGATAACTTCATTTATGTTTAATTTGAAGTACCTTCATTTACTGAAATAAAATAAAACAGTCATCTACTAGCAGCTCCACACGACCACATCTTCACTTACCATCAGTGCCGGTAGCAGGAACATTGTCGACAACGTTTTCGTATCGCCTTCGACTATTTTTGTATTGGAACATGAACAGCGCAGCGGCGGTGAAAAGTGGAACTAAAAATTAGTATGACAATTTTGACATTTCGAGAGTTACGTTTTCGAATACGTTGTCGACAATGTTCTTGCTACCGGCACAGGTGAGATCGTGGTCAATCGCTACCGCGTACGCATATAAAAATATATTTATTTAATGCTTTAAATTTATTTAAAAACAGAATCGTTAAAAAGAATTCAACTGAATTATGTTATTAAAGTAATAACTAACACCAAAATTTATAAAACAAAAACATAGCTGTATAATTAAATTATCATGAATGATTTGTAATATAATTTGTATTTTCCGAAATAACTCCTCAACTCATATACATATTCATTAAAAGCTGCGTTTCCCTAAGGATCAGTGTGTCGAAATACAAATGAACCCCAAGATATTGCTGTCAGGAGAGCTCAATAGAAGGTAGGTGGCTTCAACATCTAAGTAGTAGGGTTAAACAATACCACACAATTATATTTAAGAAGTTCGTTAAAGTCGCCACATTGTCTACGGAAATTGGAAAATACACACATTTATTTCTCTACTCAAAATCAAAATATTGTCTCACTTTATAATTTATGTTTTTATTTTTTAATTATTAATTAAATTAAATTATTAATGTATATTGGGTTTTTGCGACCCTTTCTTATGAAAGTAATTTCCTCTTAGCGCCCTCGTAGCACTGGCTACGGTGTCCACCGGACATTGACATAGTTCTAGCCAAACTCTCAAATAGTATTGTAAGAACTATGTCAAAGTATCTCTAATCATGTTCCAAAATGTCAGTCATTTTTGCCTGATTTAATTTCATATATTATAACTTATGGTTATAATATATGAAATTATTTCAGGCAAAAATGACTGACATTTTGGAACATGATTAGAGATACTTTGACATAGTTCTTAAAGTAAGTAATTTCATATATTATAACTTATGGTTATAATATATGAAATTAAATCAGGCAAAAATGTTGACTCCTGACATTTTGGAACATGACAAAGATTATATTTCTTATATTTGTAGAAAAAATAATGATTAAATTATAAAAAAATGTATTCATATTTCTGTCATATCGTGATAAATTCATCAAAATCAGAGTTTTCGGAACATTGTTTTACAAATACTATGGATATAACTTAAGTGTACTACTTCATACTTTACAGACTGAGATACGTATAGAAATATTCTTATATATACGGCAGATTGACATTTTAAATACCTAAATGTAGACTTATGGCTTTAGAGCCATCATGAACAAACAAATCTAATAAAATCACCCTTCAGATTGCCATAATAACAGTTATATTACCATGTGCATCATTATTTTAAACTCCGAAGCCATCAACTTCCCATACGTTATCTTTCGTGCGTTCACCTCTGAATGACTGGATATTTTTAGGTTATTGAACCTGCATGAGTGACGGCTCATATGCGTTAGAGGCTTTAGGGGTGTACATACATGCCTGTTATGTAAACGTGGAGGCTTACATTTCGTTTGACAGATGGCAACCCTATTCTCCATTAGGACACGTAGGCATTTCGTATTCTAGATGATTACTCTTCTATTTTTTGTTGCGCTCTTGTGTGTGATTTTTCAATCTGGACGTTAAATAGACAATTTTTTTTATGTTCAAAAGTCGGCGTCGATGTTAGTCTAAGCTACGCTAATGTTGAGCATAAATGTAATGTGGTATATTATATTTACATACCTCAATTAATAAATAGATGCGTTTATTTTTCATAATGTTTTTTTTAATTAAAGTTTCGTGAGAACAATTGCTCGTAAATAATAATTGATTTTAAAAGTATTAACTTTATATCTTGGAATAGAAACTATCGCGCCGTAAGTAAGCTCTCATACAGGCTACATGGCAACGCCAATATATAGAAAAAAACAATATATTTCGCAATAACAAACATAATATAAGAGGAGCAGAGGACTATTTGGTTAGAGAAATTCGAAAATACACTATCTCATTCATACATAAAATTTTAAACGGACGTGAGCCGGCTGGTATTGCAAGAGACGATGGCAAGAGACCGGACGGTATGAGTTTGATTCCATGGAAGATGGGCCGGGTGCTGGTATGGGATGCGACCTGTTCAGACACGCTAGCCCCTTCCCATTTACATGGAATCAACAACAGAGCCGGTGCGGCTTGTGAAGCGACTAAAAGCTAAAGCGTGCAAATACAGGGGTCTAGGCTCCGAATATGATTTTGTACCATTCGGTGTCGAAACCCTTGGTCCGTGGGGTCCTAGCGCTATAAGGCTTTTTAAGGAAATAGCAAAAAGGTTAGTCGACATCACAGGAGACCGAAGAGCTGGCAGCTACCTCGGACAAAGGTTCAGTCTTGCTATTCAGAGGGGGAACGCTGCCAGTATCTTCGGAACCTTGCCCACAGGGACTCTGTTTAATAATATGTTTTAATATTTATAAAATCAATATACATTTATAATGCTTAATATTAAATTGAAGAAATTTTAAATATCTGCATACATCACATAAAGTCCCTTGCGGGGTAAACAGAGAGTACAGCGCGCCATTTCACTCTCGACTTACAAAACTATTTTGCCTGTTTTTAATATTGCTATCATATTCCTAGGAATTAATTAAATATTGATCAAAATAATGTTTAACTAAAACGGTAAACTAAGCTCTCAAAAAATATTCAATACACATTTTCAGTAACAGTCAGTTTAGCTTAACCATTTATACAATTAGCGTGCAATTTTTGGCTTTAAAGGAATTCGCTCCAGAGGAATTCTCAATGGAATTCCAGTCTTCGCCAAATGGGTTCCCTTGTGCAATGTGAAAAATTTTAACGCAGCATTCAATGCTGCGTTTGATTGTAATAAGAATTTTGGGCTGGATAAAATTCAAAAAAATATTTCTAATAAGTTTTTCTGTATTATTTAAATTTTACAAATTCACAGAAAATCGAATCTTTTAGTGAAACCATATTACTATTAATTGGCAACGACACTAATTTTGTACATTCCAGCCTGCCAAGTAAATTGCTTTGACTGGAAGTTTTGAGCAAGAAGCCGTAAAGGAACCAGTCTATCTATACCCGAGTCTCTACATTTAAAATGAGCGTTAAAACGTCACTTATGATTGATCTTCCTTGCATATAATGTTAAGTAAACGTAGTCTCAGATATTCCGCCGCTGTATTCGATATAAGAACATTGTAAAAAAAGCTATATTTTAAGGCCATTTCCACGAAACTGTAGTAGGGCCCAGATAAAAGGTGACTTTTGACAGCCGAAAAACGTGACGTAAACAATTTGTAAATGGCGATTAAAATATGAATCGATAGAAACATAAAAATATGCAGACCTAACATAAGTCACCTTTTACCTTAGCCCTACTTTAAAATATCTCAAGATGAGTAGTTCAATCTTGACGACTCGAGTTACCGATTGGGTTTTATGTTACTTTACAATATTGACAGGGAAACAAATCTTCATGTAAAATTAAAGCTTCACTGAGCTAAAGGTCGTATCAAATTTGAAGGCGAGAAGGTCACTTCGCCCGACTTCCGGGGTCCGTCATCGTCATTTCCTGAAGAACGCGTCGTCCGCCATTATTCCGCCCGACGTGTGGCGGATATAGCCGAGTTCACCCGAACTCGCCCGCTTGGCAATTTGAATTGGGAAGCACAGAGAGGTGTGAAATTACCTATGAAATGGACTGTGAGGTATCTATATGTTCAGTAAGTTTCGACAACAGTTATTGCATTTCTTAATCTATAACAGTTGTGTATATATAAATATAACGTATTTCCAATTCAATTACATTAGGCTCATCTGCAGTACAAGGAGGTCTCACGACGATTGATTGAGGCTTCCGGTGACTAGAAGGCTGGAACATATTTTGCGCAAGGATCAGCGTAGCCATACAGCGGGGCAATTCTGCCAGCCTTCTTGGCACCCTCCCGCGTGACAACAATTTGGGACAAGTGTTTTATTTATTTAATCTTTTTAAATTAGGTTAGTTTTAGTTTTAGATCGTATTACTCAATAATAATACGATTTATTCTTTTTCTTTATTAATTTCATCATGCAATGTGATCATCACATTGTCATATCAAATGGGTGACTTCACTATGTCCCATAGCAAGCAATTTTATTTGCAAATTTCTTGGTACTAAATAGTCCTAAGTTCCAATATGTTAATGATTTTGCAGCGTTTTAAGTTACGCCTCACGGACTACAGTGCTTTCACGATTATTATTCTCGACCTTTATAACGTTTAGTTTTATTTCACGTGTATATTAGTTCCACAAATAAATATAAGTAAGGGCACGTCGACACGAACACGTACTTCATAAGGTAATTAAACTAACACTCATCAAATCAAAGGGCAAGGGGTTAAGGGCTAAGCGATACTGCTACCAACCGATGCTTAATCTTAATTAACGCATAAATTTTACCAAAGTAATTGAAATAACAATCGCATATATAGCAAAAAGGCTGTAACTGCTGTTTATGATCCCTTCGGGGCATTAACATGCAGATTGTAGCCGCTATTCCGGTTTGAGCCGGATCGGTCCGGTCAAAGCCAGCATTAATCCATGCTACGTTTATATCAATGCCTTAGATCAAATAAAAAGGTAGATGGAACTTTGCGAACAACGAAGTGACGCCAGTTGAAACTACGCCTTGCAGTGAACATATACACAACTAGTTTTTGCCCGCGGCTTCGCACACGTGGTACAGTGAATAAGTCAACTGGTATAGCTTGATTTAAAAGCATTAATTTCTTTATTTTTAACCGATACGCCAAATAAGTACCTATTTTCATAGTTTTTCTTTTAAAAATTACGGATTCATACAAGCTTTCATCACCTATTTGCCTCCTTAGTGGTATTTCCAAAAACCCTGCCTCGTCGCAGCTTACACGTAAAACCTACTGTAAAAATTTCGAGTCTCTAACCCTATCCGTTTAGGCTGAGCGTTGATATGTCAGTCAGTCACGTCAGTTTCTTTTTATACCTATATATATAGATTACACGCACACACCAACAACGAAAACAATAATATATGATTCGAGAAAAAACAAAGAGTACTTACATAAAAATAATAATAATGCTTGGACATTACCACACAGCGCCATCTGGCCCCAAACTAAGAAAAGCTTATACTATGGGAATCAGTAGTGATATAATACTTATATACTTTTTTTTGTAAATACATACTTATAATACAAGACGCAAGGCAAACATATTTGTCACATAAATGTTTGCCCCGGTGGGAATGGAACCCGTGACCTCTAGCGTAGCAGTCAGGTGTACTAACCACTAGACCAGCGGTCTCGTCAAACGTCAAACAATGGTACTACGCCTTGCATACGCACTACATGTTTAAAAACCCGGCGTCACTTCGTTGTTTGCAAAGTTCCATCTATGCATAAATCTACAATTTGACAGCGATCGTAATTTTGTATCAGCTTATGATATCAGTAGTAGTTTGGCAGATTTTTTTGCGTGTTTCAACCTAAGACAATAGTCGTCGTGTCCTATACTTAGCCTTGGTTACAGGCCTGCTTGTCGTGATATACTGGAGATACGTCACGGTATTACAATGGATATATTTGGATCAATTGCTTAGAACATGTCACCCTAATACCAAACTACGTGTCACTATGCATTTGAATATAAGGCTAAATTACGAAGCCGTGACGGCCTGTTATCTGATGGGCCCAGGTTCAAACCCCGGCCTGTACCAATGAGTTTTTCTTAGCTTAAGTACAGTGATTAATCACACCATGAGCTTTAAAAGAGAGATAGGGCGATTTGGGATTTCCCGTGGGTTTTCCCATTTAAATTTGAGCCGCCCGACTGGGGACTGTACCTCCAGTACCTCCACCTTTCGGAACACCGCAGTGAAATAACACTACTTGGTGTGGTGTTGTGTTTCTGCGATAAGTAAGGTTGCCAGTGCTCCACGAGGATTCGCTGGGCTAGTAGTATTGCTGCTAGCTCGGTGAGTCTTCAACAATATGGTTGGCAACCTGTTAATTATACCCCTGATATTGCTAGCGGCTAAAGGCTATGGTGACTGCTTACCATCAGGTGGGCCATATGCTTTTGTCACATTAGTGGTATAAAAAAAAATGATTGTTATTTTATTATTCTACGTAAAATAATTGCGTTTCAGACATACAGTTAATCTAATTTTAGACTTTTAAACGTTTTTTTATTAGTCCAAGCAAAGTCAATATCAATATCAAATAAGCACTTCACATTCAGATTCAGTTACATGATGTATAATAATATGTTGCTGACAAACCTTAGATATAAAGAAACCTTTTTCGTAACGAAATGTGGTAGTATTTTGTTTGGTTGTGGTTTTGTGAAGTTTCTGCCTCCTCGGAAACGGTATATTCCTTCGTCTGGTAAATATTATTAGGATCTAAAGCCTCCGTAGGTCGGCGTATCGTTCCCCTGAATCCGTTCTCGTTTCACTTTGTGGCCATCGAGCGGGGACGTTCTATTTCTGGTATCTTTTATTAGTAGACTTTATGGGAAATTGTGGGCAGGAAATGGTATAGCGTGGAATGGTATATAATGTACATGTAGTATATAGACTGAGGTATTAAACAATGAAATAACAAAAGGCTTAATTTTAATAAACATTTTTGTTCCACGCTTTAACTGTCTTGCTGGACAATTTTATAGTTATAATAGTATAAGTGGAAATGGTTTTTATTCAGCTCGCAAGGTTTGACCTAAGCAAAAACAATATATCTGGCTATCGCGGGAAGTTTTCCCCTGTAAAATAATGTTTAAAATATACATGGACTTTAATTGCCACATTATATTAAATTCAATCGTGAATTAAAATTTGCGATTGAAAACTATTTATAATTGACAGACTTTTCGCATTGCTCTCTCGCTTCGTTGAAGCTCAGAGTAGAATTTAAACTGCATGTTGACGCGTATATGATGATGCTTATGATCAGCACCGCAGCCGTCTCTCATGCGTATAGTGTTTTGTTTATAATTTGTGTTGCATTTTGTGTGTGTACTCAATTTTAAAATATTTGTGGATAATATCCACTCTTGTGTGCCTTCGTTCTTGTTAATCTTATTTGAATAAAGTAACGTACAAACAAACTAGACACCAAAACATACCAAATGTGTTTAACTCGTAAATTACTCTCCCTAAATCATAACACATCAAAACACTCTTTCAGTTTCGCATACAAAACTAACGAGATTAGTTACGAACTAAGGGCGAGCGCGTACTGCGTTGCGTTTATCAGCCGCACATTCTATGAAGTAAGGAGTGTGCACATACGTTTATGTCACCGCAGTTCTATGACGCTCCATACTTCACAGAATGTGCGGCATAAACGCAACGCAGGATAAACGCAACGCAGTGCGCGCTCGCCCTAACGGTCCAATTAACAAACGAACGCAGCGTACCTACATATTCATAGGCTAGAGGACTGCTCTCGACTAGTCTACTACTACTACTCCGAGAAACTAATATTTATGTATTACATAATCAAGTAGCTATGTTAAGGTAAAATTTGCATTTTATTCTGAGAGTAGTTTCAGATTGGTTTTTATTAATAAATTACAGTGTGAAGTTCTCCGAAGTTAGTGAAGAGAATTTGAGTTTGTTTATGATCAAGTGTACCTCACATTTGATCATATTAGAATACCAGTAATATTTAGTCCTGTTTAAGAGAACTCATTCAATAGCTTCAACGGTGGTATTCCATGATTAAATAAGCTACATCAACCAGCTGAATATAAGCTACTGGAATAAAAGTTCAAATTTCCATTAATATCATCACGCCAAGTCCCTCACAGAGAGTATAGAGCGGCATTTCTCTCTTGACTTACACACCTCTTTTGCTTATTTTACATTCATCAATCTTTTCATATATGCCCGCCGGTTCCGTATATTATTTTACAATTTACAAATTATCGTTATCAAATAACATAAATCGCCAGTGCCGCCAGTTTTGCAGTAAGTAAGGTGCTATGAAACCCTTCAAGAACGTATCGAGAACGCGCTAGTTTGCAGTCTATAAGCCAAGACTGCTCACAATAAGATAGAGCGAACACGATTTCATAAGAGCTTTTGTATTTAAATATCATAGAGTAAATGCGATTCATATAAAGTAGCTCCAAAATGCGTACTTCCATTTCTGCTCCATAAGTTAACTCATTAGTAGGTGCTTTTGAACCACTAGATTTGAGCTCACGTGATGATAATTTTGTATGGTATTTGATTCTGAGACTAACGACCCGCCCCGGCTTCACACGGGTAGACATTTATCAAAATATTTTGTCTACCCGTGTGATAATGTAGCTTTCTAACGGTGAAAGAATTTTTCAAATCGGTCCAGTAGTTTCGGAGCCTATTGACATTTATCAAACATACCCATAAAATATAAATATACAAATATCAAAAATAAAAATCTTTCCTCTTATAATATTAGTATAGATTAAAAATGAATCGATCACGGACTCCAAGTAAAGGGTATTTAATCAAATTGTTCAACAAAAAGTTACAGCTGTATTAATATCAATCCATGTGGAATTAACCAGAACGACAGTACCCAAATCCGTCGTCAGGACACAAGATTATCCAAAGACAATGGCCATCTCAATCCTGGAATTCCTCAATTTACAAAACATAATCCATAAACCTATTCAAATTGAGTTGTACATAACGTTAACAAGTTAATTCCTGTTATGATTGAACATTGACTTAACAAAATCGCCCTTGGTTGAAGTTTGTTAGAATTATGTTGAATTGCTTCCCAAGGTACTAAGCAACTAGCGTTGGAGAATTCAATAGTATTATAGTTTTCGGTCAAAAAGTTTTGGATGGGTAAATTGTAAGCTGCTTAGTTTGCTTTCGTCAATAACTAAGTAGAACAGCAAAGCCTACTAAATAGTCAATCGAAAGAAAAAAAATGAGTAAAGAGTTAAAAGAACGAGTATTAGTTCGAGAGGTTCTTTATTTGTATGTCACTTTGAATTTATATGCGCCGTGTGGTGTCCGGCCTTAAAGAATAGCACCACTCCATTTCTGCCCGTGGATGTCGTAAAAGCCGACTAAGGGACATAAACCAGAAGGATGGGCAGCAGCGTCCTCTCTGCCGAACAGTATACATACTGCGCTCACCAACCCGCCTGCCAAGCGTGGTGAGTATTGGCAAAACCCCCCCAATGTCAGCACAACTTAAGAAATGGCCCCTAGTCCCCGGCGGCCCCGCTATTCCTGGTTCTGGTAGCGGCCATGGTAACGGTGGGGCAGGGGGTGCGAAGAATCCCCGGCAGAGATCCAGCTACCATCCCAAACCAAAACTGGCCCTGGTAACATATAACAGCCGCACACTGAGGGCAGACGAAAAGATAGTTGAGCTGGAAGAAGAAATAGAAGGGTTGCACTGGGACATCATGGGTTTATCGGAAGTCCGAAGAGGGGCGAGGACACGATAACCCTGAAGTCCGGCAATCTGTTTTATTACCGAGAGGGCGACCATCTGTCCCAAGGTGGTGTAGGGTTTCTTGTCCACAGGTCTCTCATTAACAATATTACAACCATCGAAAGTGTGTCGATTAGGGTAGCGTACCTTATACTCAGATTATCGCAGCGATACTCGCTGAAGGTCATACAGGTCTACGCGCCGACATCGACAAACCCAGATGATGAAGTAGAGGTAATGTATGAGGATATTAGTAAAGCCATACATAACTCCAAAACACACTTCACAGTTTTGATGGGAGACTTTAACGCAAAACTGGGTACGAGACGCGACGATGAGCTGAAAGTGGGGCAATTTGGATATGGGCAACGGAACACCAGAGGCCAGAGGCTGGCCGACTTCTTGGAGAAAGAGGGACTCTTCATGATGAACTCCTTTTTCTTCTTCTCTTTGGAGGAAAAAGGAGTTCCTATGAAGGAAATGGACATGGATGAGTCCCGATGGTTCCACGAGAAATGAGATAGACTTCATTTTCACCAATAAAAGACAAATATTCAATGATGTCTCCGTGATCCACAGAGTGAAAACTGGAAGCGACCACCGAATGGTAAGGGGCACATTGAATATTAACCTCAAAATTGAGAGATCTCGTCTGATGAAGTCTACGCTCCGGCCCTCTAAAGTGCATATCCAAAACCTCGAAGGCTTTCAACTTGAACTTCACAACCGCTTCGCGTGCGTGTTTCAGTGGACGAAATAAATGGTCGGTTGGTAGAAACCGTCCACACGGTTGGGTCCAAGTACTTTAAGACACACCGTAAAGGTAGACCAAAAAAGCTCTCTGACTACACCCTAAGCCTTATGGCTCAGCGACGTTCAATGAGGATGCAGTTCTCTGATGATGCTGAAGCATACCGGCTGCTCAATAGACAGATATGGAAGTCACTGCGGCAAGATATTCGTACCTTTAATACCAACAGTGTTAAAGAAACGATAGAGCGAAATAAAGGCTCCAAAGTATTCGCAAGACACGCGTCTATTGGGCAAAGTCGGATAATGAAGCTGAATACAGAGAATGGCAGAGTTTTTTCGACCGGGCCTGAGCTTCTGGAAGAGGTCGAAAAGTTTTACGAACATCTGTACACGTCAGTAACCAATCCTACCATCCGCTTCCGCCAAGACCCGCGAGCAAAATTAACCCGACACTATACCGAAGATATCCCGGACATCAGCCTGTACGAGATTAGGATGGCTCTGAAACAGCTTAAAAACAACAAGGCACCGGGTGATGATGGAATTACTTCGGAGCTTCTGAAAGCGGGTTCAACACCAGTACTTAAGGTCCTCCAGAAGCTATTCAACTCCGTCTTACTCGAGGGCAAAACGCCAGAAACGTGGACCAGAAGCGTGGTGGTGCTATTCTTTAAAAAGGGCGATAAAACATTGCTGAAGAACTATAGACCCATCTCGCTTTTGAGCCATGTTTATAAGCTATTTTCCAGAGTCATCGCGAATCGTCTCGAGCGCAGGTTTGATGACTTCCAGCCACCCGAACAAGCCGGTTTCCGTAAAGGCTTTAGTACCATAGACCACATCCATACGCTGCGGCAAGTAATACAGAAGACCGAGGAGTATAACCTGCCACTATGCTTGGCATTTGTGGACTATGAGAAAGCCTTCGATTCGATCGAGACATGGGCTGTGCTGCAGTCACTTCAGCGGTGCCATATTGACTATCGGTACATTGAAGTGTTGAAGTGCTTATATAAAAACGCCACGATGTCGGTCCGATTACAGGAACAGAGCACAAAGGCGATTCCATTGCAAAGAGGAGTGAGGCAGGGGGACGTTATCTCCCCGAAACTGTTTACCGCTGCAATGGAGGATGCGTTTAAGCTTTTAGAGTGGAAAGGATTCGGCATCAATATCAACGGCGAGTATATCACTCACCTTCGATTTGCCGACGACATCGTAGTCATGGCAGAATCGCTGGAAGAGCTCGGCACAATGCTCAATGACCTAAACAGAGTTTCCCAACAGGTAGGCCTAAAAATGAACATTGACAAAACTAAAATCATGCTAAATGCCCATGTCACGCCCACCACGATATCCGTTGGGAACTCTGTTCTTGAGGTTGTTGACGAATATGTCTACCTGGGACAAACAGTCCAATTAGGCAAGTCCAATTTTGAGAAAGAGGTCAACCGTCGAATCCGACTCAGCTGGGCAGCGTTCGGAAAGCTTCGCAACGTCTTTTCGTCGAATTTACCGCAATGCCTTAAGACGAAAGTCTTTAACCAGTGTGTGTTACCAGTGATGACATACGGAACAGAAACGTAGTCATAGTGAGCTATGGGCCTCATAAGAAAGCTCAGAGTCACTCAACGAGCTATGGAGAGGGCTATGCTGGGTGTTTCTCTGCGAGATCAAATCAGAAATGAGGGGATTCGCAGAAGAACTTAAGTTACCGACATAGCTCAGCGGATTAGCCAGTTGAAGTGGCAATGGGCAGGGCACATAGCTCGTAGAACGGATGGCCGATGGGGCCAAAAAGTTCTAGAGTGGAGACCACGCACTGGAAAACGCAGCGTCGGACGGCCCCCCACTAGATGGACCGATGACCTGATAAAGGTCGCTGGCAAGCGTTGGATGCGGGCCGCATTGAATCGGTCATTGTGGAAATCTATGGGGGAGGCCTTTGTTCAGCAGTGGACGTCGATAGGCTGATGATGTATGATGATGATGTTGAATTTATAAGGCAGTTCTAGAACGTTTTAGGATTTTGAAGAACTGCTATATTTAAAATATATTTTGATTCCTCGATTGTTCTTTGAGACTGCCTAATGACATATCATACTTAGAATCAACATCTTACTAGCCCTTTTCCCAATTATTTGGCGTCGGCTCGAAATGTCTTTTGACGCCATCAATCTTTCTGTAACCATCTCGGCTGTCACTCCACACTTTTCCATCTCCTTCCTTACACTGTCCATCCACCTCTCCAGGGGCCTCCCCTCCCCCTGCAACTAGAATAAAAATGTTAAATTTAGCTGTTCAATGTGACGTGCGTAAAGGTGCGTAAAGAAATAAATAAGTTTCGATGAATAAATCTGAAAACTGTTGAATCTCATTACATTCCAAATAAAGTTCTCCCGCTCCAGTTTATATTCTGTTGTTTTCGATGAATGTTCGAGTTGAAAAAGCCCCGAAATTCAGTTCGAAAGGTCACTTACAGTAAATTAGGGTGCTAGAATTAGAATAGGCCGCACCGAAAGCCATTTGCATAAAACGCACTGCCGAAATTGAGTTTCGCGTGCCTACCCGGAAGCAAACCTATTTCAACCAAAGTACATGAATATTTCTGATGTCAATAGCGGTTTTCTTCTAGGAAAAGATATGTAGAAGATAATATCTGTCTATGTATCAATATCAACGCAAGTCTAAACTTATTTGAAATTCCAAAAATATTTTCTTCATAGAAATTATTTAAATTTTATCAGGAAAGAAAATTAGCCTCTTCTTCTGTAGGTAAGTTGATTTCTTTAGGATTTTGTAACACATACCCCTGTTATCCTTGTTTATTGTACGGTAACCGCTTACCATCAGGTGGGTCATGCGTTTGTTTGCCACAATAATGGCATAAAATTTATATGAAATCCTGCTTATATATAAGGTTAGAAGTTTTACATAATATATAGCTATATAAAGTGTCAGTTCAGTCATAATGGATAAGTCATGTAAATCGATAGAGGTCTTCCACTACCCGACGTTATTAATAGCATTACATATTTATATGTCATCCGATACGCTTCTAATGTTGTGTACTTAGTCGATTTCGATTTTCCTATCACAGGAGATTTGTTGAGAAAGCTCTGCTCTCTTAGAAACAAAAAATACATTAAAGGACGGAAACGAAATTCGTATAGGTGCCGTACGAATATTTTATTATATGTATAATCAGATAAGTTCAATATGAACGTGAAATACATCCAGCTTCTTAAAAAAACTTTTTTATTCGCGACTGAATTTTGGACGCGAGATGCGTAATTAATTATGTTACCCTTTTCACGGTCAAACCGATTTCTTGTTTAATATTCATCTCACGTAGGTAGATGTAGTGTTTTTTCTGCGTAGTAAGGTTGCCAATGGTCCACGAGTATACGCTGCGCTAGTATGAATGCTGCTAGCACAGTAAGTCTTTATCAATAACATAGTTGGCAAATGGCAACGTGTTAGTGATATCTCTGGAGTTGCTGGCGGATAAAGCTGCGGTGACTGCTTACCGTCTGGTTGGTTTGCTTGTGTGAATTTGATAACTCCAAGCGTTCTTGACAGACAGACATACAGACAGACAGACAACAAAGTGATCCTATAAGGCTTCTTTTTTTCCTTTTAAGGAACGGAACACTAAAAAGAAAAAAAATATAAGATTGAGTTTCTTGCCGGATTATTTTCAGCAAAAAACGACCTTTCGAATCCGGTGGTAGATTCTGACAATTTGAAAGTACTTATTTGTAAAGTCTAGTCAAATAAAGATGATTTTGAGTTTAAGTTCAAAGACTCTTTAGATGAGCTCAGTCCATTTAATACTGACCATGTGGTGTGAATGTTCGCACCACCAACCGACGCAGCGCTAATACAGCCAGAGTGCTCTAATTGACTCAAGCACCCCTCGACTCAACGGTAATTGAATAACTTTTATAACAGTAATAAAAGTTAATGTATTTTACTATGAGATCGCGCTTCTAATCAGCTTGTGTACAGAGGAAATTAAATTACGTGAAATTAAAAAATAACATTAAAGCTTTTTTAGGACGTTACACTCTACTTAAACTGATATAAAACATTGCTAGTGACGGAATAGAAAATCACAAGGTCGTCGCTTCAGAAAAGCTATTTAATTCTTACTACATAAATATTTGAGCGTTGAGTATCCATTTTTGAGTGCCAGAAATTTCGAAAGCTCGTAGATTAAGGACAGACTTAAATATGTTAATTTGATAGAGAGATAAAGTTTGTTTGTTTGTAGTAAGTAATTTCTTGAACTACAGAATCCATTTAAAAAAATCTTTGACCATTAGAAAGCTACATTATTCCCGAGTGATGAAGGCTATAAATTTTTATTAGTACGTGGGTGAAGTCGCGGCATAAAGCTAGTATTTAATAAAACTTTAACGAAAGAAATATTCGATTGTCCTTAATTTCTCAAGAAATAATTATTTACGAATAAATATGTATTAAACGCTTATTTGTGTACAAATAAGACTTAAGTTATAAAAATGGCCAATAATCAATCAGACTCCCTGCCGCTACGAGGCAATCATTGAATTAGCAAAAGTTTGCGACTTCGTGCAATTTTAATGGCTTCGGAGCTCCCGCCACCTGTACTAAGGAAGTTGATTAATTACACCAACTTCACCGCTAGTATCAACTATGTATTATTTCCTTTCTAAGCTTTAATAAGTTTGGTGCTCGTATTGCTAATTTGCTTATAGGATTGGCATGAGATGAATAATTCTTGAAATCTTTAGATGGAATTTTGTTATTTTATAGTGCTAAACACTTTCAGCCGCGACTTCACTCGCATAGCAATATGAATGTCGACAGCGCCGCCATACATACCCAGAAGATCACAATATACTAAGTACAAAAAAAATATTTGTCAGAATTGGTCATAAACTGTTTTTTTTTTCGTCCGTATAAATAAACTCATTTGACAGGACTAAAAGTATTACCATCCTTATTTAACCCCGCACATTAGAAAGGGATAGCAATACTTTTTAGTCCTGTCAAATTAGTCATTTTTTACAGCAGAATCGACACCGTTATCATATCGATTAATAATCCTTTCATCAACACTATGCTAACACACAAATTAAATCTAATACGAGCATTGTTTATGATTTCCCTCCATACGAGCCAGCGGTCGATAAATTCATAAAGCCGGCTGAGCACGTTATGGTGATAAATATACTAATCTAGGAGCTTTCATGTGATGCATTTGTGGGGATTATGTGCAATTATGGAAGAAGAGTGATGTATGTGTGTATATGTGAATCAAATTCGCGGCACGCTATGTCAGATTGAGTATTTAAAAAGCATTTTTTTTATCGGATAAAAATATTTATATTGTAGTTTAATAAACATTCTTTGAAATTGAATGTTTCAAAACACTTAGTAACACTTTCGCTCCATCTTAAATAGATACTTAAATATTATCAAACCAATACTTACAAAAAATATGTCATAAGATTGGTAATTTGATTTGAAAGTTCATGTTATGCAGTTGTGGGGATTATGTACGGTTCACATTATGGAAGTAGTGATGTATGGCACGTTTTCTAGACTAAACGGCTTGATGGATTTCGTTAGTATCGTCTTTATTGTGGGAATTCCTGTTTACTTTTCTATATTATTTATTTGTTAGTTAGACTTTTGTTTCTAAGATCAAAACATTTTAAATTACATATAGAAGTAAAACATTAAAGCCCTTGAAACAATTATTAGCATTTACTCGTATTTATCAATGAATTACATTGATGACTGATTACAGTGTACGGAAATGTAGCTCGAAGTTTCTTATTTCGTTTTATTCAATGTTCGCGCGTTCTTGTTTCGTTATACATATTTGCTTTTCTGAAAACTTAACTACTGCGATTTTTTTTTGATAATTTTAAATGATAATAAGAAATTGCCTTCATTAATTCCTTCCATCCACAGGTGACAGGCAAAATCCAAAGTTTTAATTTGACCCAAGAAAAATAACATGGAATAAAAATATAATGTCAAAACACCAAAACTGGACAGAACAAACTTGGTAGTATTCATTTTGATATATGTAAATGTTTACTTATTTCTAGAAGAATTTTGTACAACTTTGTTATATCATGATTTTCTGGCCGGTTCTTCTCAGGTGGCTTTTTTTCCGAACTTGTGGTAATGTAGACCTTCATAAGTGCCTTATTGGGCCTCAAATGAATGAATGATTTTTTGATTTTAAATATCTGGTCCGAAACCCAAGACAGGCACTAATAATGTTCACAACACACAGAACAGAACAGAACAGCTAGTTCTATGCAAACTTTTATCTCCCACTGTCTTTTAAAACTGGTAAAAATCTATATCAAGACCAATTCCTTTGTTCCAGACAAAGCACCATCAGAGGCAACATTTCGCGGTGCGGAATTTTTGTCGTACGACTTGACACAAACTGGAGGGGAGCCGATCGTGAGCACGCAAGACGCAATCTCCCTTTACTTCAAGACCAGACAGCCTAATGGATTGCTCTTCTACACGGGTGAGTACATATATAGGAATATAGACTTTGTCTTCTTAAATATAGGTTTTGGTTTTAACTGTTCCGTGCCGGTTGCATAGGGGGAGACGTTTATTCAAAACGCTTTAAATGTTATAAGAACTAAATACGAAATCAAACCATCGAATTTAAAATCTCCGAGTTGTTTTATTTCGAAATATTTATTTGGAATCTTGGCAATAATCCAGACAGGTATCAGCACTGACCTAGGATATCAGACACCAGCTGTAAAAACAAATAACAGTCACATAATTTTATAAATTTTACGCTTTATTATTTTTTTCAATTTTTCTCTATAATTTTACTTAGCATAGCCAATAAAGCTCTAGCTTTATACTTCACTTGCATCTTACAGAGGATCGCTGTCAAGTAACACTATTCTGATGTAATGCTTCTGCGGTTACTTAGACAGAGCTCCACAAGAATTCTCTGAAAATGTCTATAGGGAACGGTGACCGCTTACCACCAAGCAGGCTTTGTCTAAATAAGTAAATTCTTCACCAGGTCATGAAGCCGATTACCTGAACCTAGCTGTCCGCGATGGAGGCGTCTCTCTTACCATGGGCCTCGGGAACGGCAAACAAGAGATGCACATCAAACCGGCCAAGACTCGTTTCGATGACCACCAGTGGCACAAGCTTACTGTACACAGAAGAATACAGGAGGTAAGATGATGATGATGGTGAAAGAAAGAGTGAGACACATGAAAGAGAGGGATGAAAATTTTCGGTTGACTAGGGGCTGAATCTAATTCAATATGCAGCAGTACATTATTTTAAGGTTCATTTTTCGATAAATTTTATAACATGTAGCTTCGGACACTTCACAAAATAATAGCAGTTTATTTTAGTAAAAACATAAGTTTAGCTTTTAAAAAGCGAAGAATTAATTTAATGGTCTCGTTCTAAATTGATAAGATGCTTTGGTTGTATAAATTTTTTTAAAGTGTATTTTTTTTTTCCAGATAACCCCATTTATGAGTTTCTGCAGGGTAAGTGGACGACAAAACTAATTTCTATGTAGGTTTAAGTACTTTGCTTTGCATATACATTTTTCTATTAATCCAACATAATGGTTTTGACCGTCTGTCGGGCTTGAGACTATTTGCATATTTTCCATTAGAGCCTTAGTTTTCATTTTAAAAGGGCAAGTTCTAATGAAAATACACGTATTTTTTTTTTAAGTTTTCATTCGGTTTAAATACTCTCACCACCTTTCGTCCTTTATTTTTTATAGGTCATTAGACTTAACAAATCGTCGGTATCAACCGCCAGACGGTTCGGTTTAGCTGAGAAGAATCTGGTTGATATGAGTCATTTTTCCCTTCATAAATATACATATACGTAAACAATGATACACTGCTCCAAATATCAAAAGGGTTTTTATTGTAATTAAATTGTATATATGAGGCATTCTTGAGTAAATAACTTACATACATATTACATACATGTATATCAACACGCCGCGTCTGTCACGGTGTAGGCAGAGAGATGAATTACACAACTCTTTTGTTTCTTTTATATTAATCAATATTTTCATTCATGACATGACGAGACCGCTGGTCTAGTGGTTAGTATACCTGACTCCTACGCTAGAGGTCACGGGTTCGATTCCCGTCAGAGCAAACATTTATGTGACAAATATGTTTGCCTTGCGTTTGGGTGTTTGGTATGTATTTATAAGTACGTATTTACAAAAAAATATATATATAAGTATTATATACAAGCTTTGCTTAGTTTGGGGCCAGATGGCGCTGTGTGATAATGTCCAAGCATTATTATTTATTTATTTATTCATGCCCATCGGTTCCGAGTACTCTTTACCTTTCCATCAATTGCATCATTGAGTACTTTGATAATTTGATTTAGAAAGTTCCACCTTGGCCTTACGGTTTATTCTTCCACTCACATTCGAATTGTATTTATTTTGTAACACCACTAAAAAGGTCGACACCCTCATCATATCCCAAAGAGCGAATAACCTACTAAATTCAGAATAAGGCCTTTATGAATGCCCTGGAATTACGAATAGGACTGGTTTGAATTCAACTTTTTCATGAATTAGTAAAGGGTTATTGTGGCGAGGTCATAATAGGAGTGTGGCAATGAATAGGGCACAATAGTGCGTCTCACAATAGCTGGGTTATATGAATCACGGTTGTCGCTAATGAGGTGATCCGGGGAACCAAGGTGACCGACATAGCTCAGAAAAGTGAGCTGAAGTGGTAATGGGCCAGTGGCTATTGAAGAGCATATCACAGTTGGGGTAAACGAGTGAGGGAAAGAGCGGAGGCCGCGCGTAGGCAAGCGTAGCGTAGAACGCCCTTCGGCAACGGAGCGACAATCTGCGCACTATTAGCTGCCTGGGGGTGGATGAGGAGAGTTGAGGATCAAGCTCATCGCCGTGAGCAGTGGATTGCTATTATGAGGATGATAAAGTGGCGGGTTTGATAATTCTGATTTGTTAAAATTTTCCTCAAGAATTTGTTTAGGTAACGTAACAGGCGTAGTAGATATGGCGGATGGACTAAACTTCTCATCTTAGCTTATTCCTGATAGCGATTATGTGTGGCTTAAAGAAATTCAAAAGGACAAGGCTGGTACACGTTGTAGTATATTGACAACATTATTGTATATTAGAATATATTGCTGGTGTTTAGTTGGAAGTCAGTAAACCTGACTGCTTCACACAAGTCGTGGGCTCAGTTCCTAAAATAAAATAAAAAAAACATAGTTGCAAGGCTAACATCTCTGTAATACTTTTTAAAGTCCGTATTTAGTTATTTTTTCGATCTTTTATCTCTCAATTTCAAGGATGGGTCCTAGAAAATATTTATAAATAAGCAAGAGTATTTTATTACTACTTTGCATAGAGAACTATAGTGTATATTATATTTCATCCCCAATATTGCCATATAAGGACCCACATAAAAAGAGAACATTACAACGTAACATAACGTGCCACGTGGCAACCCTACGCGGCAGTAAAAATATAAATTAATATGGAACCGCTGGGGCCGTGACAATATGTAAACGTTTGTGTTTCTCTTGGGGTTGAGAAATAAATTTTCATACACATCCTGTTTTCTTTTGGGATCTAAGGTGTATCGTTTATGTAAGTAAAAACCTACTCTACTGGGTTTTTTGTTGGGATATCTAATACAGGTTGTAATAAGCCTGAGCCGTATGTTTGTATGAAGATAGATAAAAAAAAAAACAGAATTTTCTTCTGTGCATTGATAATTCTGTGTTTTTTGAAGTATTTATAGATTGCTCATTGTTTACCAACTTGCTACAAATTGCTACAAATGGCTCTTTATATGAAAAAGTGCTATCCGAAAATTAAAAATGAACTATTGAATTGATTCAGGTTTTACTTTGCGGAAATTCATATTTATAGAATACAAACCATGTATGTGTGTAAAAATGAACTTTTATTTTCTCGAGGAACATGCTTCTTTAATGTTTCATTTGAAATGAAAAAATATTTCTTTTTTAAATAGCTTTTAAAAATCTAGGTATTATTGTTGAATTAAATTTTTTGTTATTGTATAATAAGTCATTCACAAAAAAAGCAATCCCTTGGGTATAATTTAATTTAAAATTAAACTGGGTTGGCGTGTAGCTGTCGCAGGATTATTTTTTTTGATTTATTGGTTGTTTTATTGAAGCAAAGTTTTTATGGTCAAGTTGAAACTCAAAGGTCTTGAACACTTTAAAATAGCTCTTTATGTTGTTTTTTGTGAAACTTCTTAAATAAATAAATAGGTACTTATTAGAACTTATTCCCACAACAAAACAAGATGTTAAATAACCAACCGCTCATAAGTTCTCCAACTTTGTTCGAAGGACCAAAATGGCTGACGACAGCTGTTCTAATAAGTCTTAACACAACTTGTTGGAGTGACCAGAAGTTGCTATACGTAAGGCATTGTTATCCGATACATTTCAACTTAGTTTCATTATACTGGTTGGCCGATATGAAAGAAGTTTGATATTTTCTGGAACAAGAGATTGTGTTAGGTCTGCAATATGCAGCCCCAAGGACGTTCTAACTTTGACAAGATAATGGTATTGATTCTGTTGTACAAAATCACTAAACTAAACTAATTTTATGGGACTAAAAAGTTTTACTATCCCTTTCTCATGTGCGGGGTAAAATGTGTTATAAGTTTTAAGTGTGTATCTGTTTGTCCGTGGCATCGAAGCTCCTTAACAGATGAACCGATTTTGATTTAGTTTTTTTGTTTCAAAGCGAATGAATCGAGAATGTTCTTAGTTATGATTTTGGGTCAGAGTTCTACTTAATTTTTAATTTAGGTTAGATATTGTTTATAGTGTTAAATTAAACATAAATACAGCTTTCTTCATCACCACCATCATTTATTTTATTGTAAAGTTTTGCTTGCATTTGACCTCCACGTCGTCTGATTTTTAGCGATGGTGCGATCTACTGTCGAGCACGCTTGCCTCGAAGAAACCGATTCAAGATTATATCAGTCTACAGCTAAATCGATCGTCTTAACCCTTGCATTTTGTATCTGTTCCCAGGTATCAGCTGTGGTAGACGACGTGTACTCAGATCATTCCCACGTGGCAGGTTCCTTCTCCATGCTGGCCAGCTCGCGGGCCCACGTGGGCGGCTCCTTAAACGCCAGGGCTCTGCCCGGCGCGAGGGTTCATACTAACTTCATTGGCTGCTTGAAGAAGGTATTTACAATTACTTTTTTATGCAAAGTATTCTTCCTCTCCGTTGCCTTTTAAACATTCTTAAATAGAACAAGCTTTATCATCTAGAAAATATACATCGTCGTATAAATCTAATCAATGCAATTAAAATCGCCATCCATGTGTATCCATCCATTCAGATTAGTCCGCACTTGTCAGGAGCACGGTAATGTAAGTGTCTGTTGTTTCGGCGTTCTAATAAAGTTTTGAATGGAGGTTCAATATTAAACGAACTATTTTGTAATAACTTGCATTTTGTCAGCACATTTCAAATTTCGAACTGTTTTTATACAACCCAAAAGTTTTTGTTACTATTAATCTCAAACATCGACAAATTGGTTACCTTCCATCCTGATTAATTTCTATATTCCATTTTATTACCACTAAGGTGGCACACAAGCTTAAGGCCCTCCTGATTGTAAGCAGTCACCGTAGCATATAGCTGCTAGTAATTCCAAGGGTTTCACTAACGAGTTGCCAACCCTATTGTTGATGAGGACTCGTATTCTAGTAGCATTAGGTACTACTATGTAGTACAGCGTATCCTCGTGGAGCACTGGCAACCTTACTTACCGCAGAAATAAAACACTGCATCAAAGTAGCGTTATTTGACTGCGGTTTTTTGTAAGGTGGTGGTGCAGTCCCCAGTCGGGTTCCAAATTTTATAGGAAAACCCACGGGTGATCCCAAAATCAAAATCATTTATTCAGTTTAGGCCCTAATAAGGCACATATGAAGGTCGAAATCACCACCGTTTAAATTATCCCAATTTGTCATATTTTCCCAATTCTTACCAGGTGGAGTTCTCCGCGGACACCCTACGGCTGAACCTCATAGACCTAGCCCGGACTGGCAGCAAGCTGATCACAGTGACAGGCAGACTGGAGTACGCTTGCAGCGCCACCGACTCCGCTGATCCGGTCACCTTCTCCACTAGAGACGCGCATTTGGTGAGGATTTACATACTTAACACCGGGTCTTACTTATGTCGTCTTTATCATTAAATGGGGGAGCCTTTTGTCCAAACTAGACTTTGCTCGCATATAATTATAACGCCTATGTCACTCGGTGATAATATAGCATTCTAATGGTGAAATATTTTTTAATTGGTTCAAACTTTTTTACGTTTAGGTATTTTTTTCTCTTTATATTATTAGTATAGATGATCCAATTTGAATAAAAAAAACCATTAGCAACCAAATACACATACCTTATTAATTTTCAATATTTCTGCGTGTTAGGAAAATAATCTTGTTTTTTATATGGGTGCCAAATTTTATCACTATCACGTTCTCCTGTATTTGCGTTATTATAAGAAAAAAAAACATTAAAACTAGCATTTTACTTTAAAAGTGGGGTATAATTTACTTATTTCGCTATAAAGCTGGCATAACACTATACATTTACATATTCATATAGTTGTAAATCATTTGGTATGTCGTCTCTCCTACAACACAATTTAATTCAGATCTTTGAGTATCAGCATAACCTGTAACACCTCCGTAATTGCTCAACATATAGCCGAAAAATTCGGATCAAAACGCCACCAAAGGTCTTCAATTCATTACCAAGCTACATCGAGGCGGGACATCGCAAAAACTAAGCACCAATTAAAAACAATGGACAGCCGAAAATCACCAGGAAAGCCGACACTTTTAAGAATCCCCTATTGTATTGAGAGCTCTCTGAAATTCGGATTCTTGGATTTGGTCGCTCACTTTGATTAGAGTGCTGCTTTATTGGATTTTGGTCGAGATTCCAAGTACCTTAAGGTTTATCTTGGATTGATCGGATGATTTTAAGACTTAGAGTGGCCTAACGAATTTTATTACGGGAATTGGAGAGGTTTTAACAGTTACGTAGTTATGGCGGATTTTTTAACAAATGTATATTTTACTCGTAAATTATCACTCATGGAGTACCTACTGTAAATCTATCAAGTAAAAATAATCAGTCGCCTTGAAGGAGCATCAAGCTTAGAATCATAATTATATGTCTGGAAAATGCCATTTAGATATTCTTACTATTACTCTACATTATTTCTGAGTAATATAAGCTATATGATTTATTTCTACGCGGTCTAAGTCGTGGAAAAAAGCTGTTACATAAAATAGGCATTGCAAGCTTCTATAGGCTAATGTGACCGCTTATCACAAGGCGGGTCGAACGGTGGCTGTCTACCTTAGTATTATTAAAAGAAACTCCGGAATAATATAAAACCAAACACATTTTTTGTAAGTAGTGCGTGATTTTTATAAAATGTTATACCGAAGAGGTAATATGACGGAACCGCACCACTTGTGCTTACTCTAATGGAAGTAATCGATTTTATAATGCGATAATCCTGCTGAAATACGGTGTTTGGAAAGCAAGCGAAAACACCGTATTTTGTTGACACTGCATTCTCAGATCAAATGATAAAGGTAGGTGGAACTTTGCGTACAACGAAGTGACGCCGGTTTTTTAAACATGTAGTACGAGGGCAAGGCGTAGTACCATTGTATTCGATGTAGGTGTGTGCGTGTGATATATACACTGAAAGGCGTAGTTTTAACCCGCGTCACGTCGCTTATCGCAAAGATCTATCTACCTTTTTAGTTTGATCTGAAACTGCATCATAATTTTGTACAATAGGTGACGAGACAAGTTGACGTACCTACAAAGCTTCTACCTACGCACTTTTAACGACCTTTACCAAAAAAGATACAGCTGCTTTATTTCCCAAAATAAACCATCTGAATATTAAAAGAAAAACTTGTTGGTACAGACGCTTCATACCATGCCACAACGGCTCTCACATTTCTAGTATAATAAAATAAAATAAAATTCATTATGAAATTAAAATACCATAAATCACTCTATTCACACTTCAACTAGTGTATGGGTGATATTAAAGTAATATTTGTATCGCCATGTTAATCTAAGCACGTAAATTGGGAGGGCGCTTTGCCCTGGGCAAGGTCACATCGACCCCACATTAGTATCGGTGAATGAGGTAGAGTATATTTTGAGAATACATGGGTATTTATTTATTAGCCAAGTACTTTATTTCCGAGTACTATTATTGTTTTACCAAAAAAGTTTATTTACGCTAGATTTTTGTTCTGATGTAATCGATTTAAGACATTCCACACGTTTATTTAAATTTATAATATATTTTAAATACGTTAATAATGAAAATATGGCTGAATATTTTCAACCAAGGCCGTCTAGACCCAAACCTCAGAGTATATAATAGGTATACTACGTACAAGCTTCTACTATGTGAACCAGACAACTATACAATACCTACACATAAATAATCGATAAAGCAGGTTTGATTACATAACTCACACATGCCGACATTCATAATTTCTATATAAGTAGGGTTCCATGAGTCATCCGAACCGGCAGTTACAGAAATACATTCGATTAATTATTAGTGATTAGGTTCATCGATTTCGCCGACTAAGACCACTGAATTATATAATGACATGATGATTCAAAAAGTTATATTGGTTACGAGGCCTACATGAAAGTATCGATTGTAATATAGGTGGTAATTTAGACCTTCATAAGATCCTTATTAGGGCCTAAACTAAATAAATGATTCTTGATTTTGATTTTGAAATATGTTACACGTAATTTAAATACGGAAATTTATTTATTACATACTAGCGACCCGCCCCGGCTTCGCTCGACCAGCGTTAGCCATATATGTTAAATACCTACAAATCACAAATGAATTTTACATATAAACCTTCCTCTTGAATGACTATCTATTAAAAAACCACATCATAATCCGTTGCGTAGTTTTAAAGATATATAATAATAATGATAATAATAATAATTCTTGGACATTATCACACAGCGCCATCTAGCCCCAAACTAAGCAAAGCTTGTACTATGAGAACCAGTAGCTGATATAATACTTATATACTTTTTTTTTGTAATTACATACTTATATTACATACCAAACACCCAACAGCAAGGCAAACATATTTGTCACATAAATGTTTGCCCTGGCGGGAATCGAACCCGCGACCTCTAGCGTAGCAGTCAGGTATACTAACCACTAGCCCAGCGGTCTCGCCGAATATAAATCTAAGCATACATAGGGACAGACAGGGACTTTGTTTTATACTATGTAGTGTTTTTTTATTATGTTTTATGTAAAAGAAGAATGCTTTGAATACCGTAATGAAGTTGTAGTGTAATCCACTAGAGCGTAAACCAAAATGGTGGACGTACACAAAAATCTAGCCCTGAGCACGGATCCACTAGACCGAATAGGTATAAAACTGGGATATTTGTTCTTAGATTATTATGACGAGGATAGTGGGTATGAAGAGAAATTCATTAATACTAATGAAATTAAATAAGAATGGAAGGATATTTTGTATACTACAAATGTGACCAGCGATCTGACTACCCGACGATAAGCGGTTACTGTAGTCTAAGGAATCCTTCAATACACCTTCAATCACAAGCGTTAACCACGTGTCTGAAGGGTTCACGGACTAAAATTATTTAAATGAAGATATAAGAAAGAAAGAAAAAAACACTTATACTTTATGGTTGTGAAGATAGTTTCTTGCACTAACACACAATTCTCTACCATATCGTGTTCTGTGGTCTCATGATATATGTAATTCAAACCCTTTTCTCTTATCCCGCAGATTCTACCAAAATGGGAGGCAGTGAAGACTGGCACAATATCGTTCAAGTTCCGTACAAACGAACCCAACGGGCTGATACTCTTCAACATGGGAGCTAAGCCACCAAGGGTAGGTTGCACGGTAAGGGGTGAAGCTTTTGGGGTCAAAAACACCTAAAAAATGATTCCAGTCCTAAAACCATCATCATTCATTCACATCGCCATTAAGCAATGCTTTACTTGGGAATTGTATTCGGTTTTCAATCGCCATTGGAAGCAGGCGGTCTTATATAACTCAGACTGTAAGAAGAGCTTGCGTTACCAGTGTCAGTGTGAAAATTTACCCGTTATTTGCCTTACATCAAAAATAGACTCCAATGTTTGGAGAATAAAATTGAAAATAGTTCATGCAGTCTACGCGCATACAACCGTTCGAAAAGCCTTTTGACAAGAACCGACTTGAATCTCGGAATGGTTATCGATATTACGAGGTTTTGGGATATGATCGCGGCTATGATGTTAATAATGGTAATCCTTATTTGGTCGTGGATCGGCTCTGAGCCTCATGGACAATATGTATGTATCATCCATGCAAATGTTTAAGGCATTTGTACATTTTACTATCGTCCTTCAGATAAATATAATAATAATAATAATAATAATGCTCGGACATTATCACACAGCGCCATCTGGCCCCAAACTAAGCAAAGCTTGTACTATGAGAACCAGCAGCTGATATAATACTTAATATACTTTTTGTTTGTAAATACATACTTATAATACATACCAAACACCCAGACGTAAAGCAAACATATTTGTCACATAAATGTTTGCCCCGGCGGGAATCGAACCCGCGACCCCTAGCGTAGCAGTCAGGTATACTAACCACTAGACCAGAGGTCTCGTTTGTATACAAATGTAATAAAATAACCAACGTGAAATCTCCGAATTGTAAAATGAGCTTGTTGAATATGCAAGGGTTTATAAAGAAATATCTCGCAGTTTATTTGAATAACTAATTTAATTTCGTGTTTAGGTGTAGCCAACAAATGAAAAACTCCTTAGACCTTAATATCAAGCTTAATCTATTTATCTTTATGTCTCACGAACGAGAATAATAAATTTATACAATTCATTTCTATCAAACATGTCTTTTAAATTTCTATAAATTTAATGAATTTGAAAGCGACTGACCTTTCGACCGTCAACTCAATTGTTTAACGATCACTTTTACAAGCAATAACTGTAACGTCTAATGTCGAATGTTAAGAAGGCGAAATCGTGCAATTCCCAACAAGTCCCAGTGGATAATACGAAACTCCAAAATAAGCCGCGGAATTTCGTTAAAATCGCCTTAACTTTATTAAATCGCGCCATCTTATATTAAGGCCCGGTTTTAATATCAGGAGGTCTTATTAAATTATCCTTTGGGACTGCTGCATGGTACGAAGAACTGTCAAGTGTCAATTTAGGGGGAATTTGTGTACGGTACCTTATAAAGTTTCACCCAGTTTGATGTTAAATGGTTGTTTCTATGTATGCACAGTAGACCTCTGAGCACTTACCCTGAGGACCCTAGCACTAATATTAGATAACGCTATGTTGCACTGAATTCGATCAACTAAAAGGTTGTATTGGTGTCAACGGGAGACAGTGTTGTAGTAACATGGTAGTAACATGGGTAAATACTGTAACATTCTTAATAATACGAATCGTGACCGGATTTGATCTTTCTGGATGAGATTCTGGTTATTGGTCTGAAGTCTAGACGATAATTATGTTATTTTAGGAAGGACAAGGCGACTGATTTCAAATTGTGGATGCTTCTAATAAGAAAGCTTTATATACCTACACAAATTCGCACCATTGCCTCCTCAATTTTTTAATTCACTTAAATTAGCATTAGAAACACATATTTTATAAATTCTTAGCTAGATCTTAGTACATATGTTGATTTTGTAGGCTTTATTAGTTTAGTAGTAAATTGGTTCTGTAAGTGAAGTGATCAGAACGAAGTATCAATATTTATGAATATCAAGGTTATGCAGTAAAGTACCATCAAATAACTGTTTATCTATCATCGCAGGATCATCTTTTGGTATTCCAATGCAAATGACTATTTCAATGCCGTGGAATTTTCATCTGTTTCTAGATAATCTGTTTAGATTATCTTAACATTAATTCGACGATATTTTACAGAATTTACTGTAATATAAAATTGGTTTAAATTTGCATGACTAGAATCATAGCTTGTCTAGGATTCAAATATTGGAACTTGCATGCTACATGCAGTTAGGAAATATTTTATTTATTTATTTCTGAAGGTACGTTTATATTGATTTCAGCCACTATTATTAGTTTACCTAGAATTTCGTTTGGCCTAGTTTAACCCAAGGCTTCCAAGGGAAATAGGATTGCTTTTTTCGTTTCATAGCGTTTTTAGTGAAATGAAAGTTATAGAACTCCGCCGTTACCTCAAAAATTTGCGATAATATCAAACCTTACAAACTCGATATTTGGGTATTATACTATCGTCAGTGATGTTTTCGTTTTATTCAACAGACTCCTGACTCCATTAGATTAGAGTATACTCCATTAGATTAGACGCTTGGTATATTTTAATAAACGTGACAGTTAGTCTAGGTTCACATTTTTATGTAGGTAAGTAAATAGATCGCCTGTTTTTTTTTCAATTTTCCGATAGTAACAGCAGATGTATATGACATATTTAAATTATTTGATTAATGGAAGGTAAGATTGATAAATTATTCATAATTTAATACCGTACGAATAATAGTTAAGTTATATTTTATAACAGTCAATGATATTTTAGATTATTACCTGTGAATATGAATTTACTTTTTACGTGCAGCCTAAACTAGAAGTATGAAGTTCTGCACGGGTGTTCCACATAGAGTAGTGACGTAGGGCTATGAACAGTTTTTATTTAACCCTAAAAAGCTTATAAGGAAGTTAGCAGTTTAAATGGACGAATTAGCGACGTGTAGTAATGAATTTTGGAATCCACAAATAAATGGTTTGAAGAAGATAAAAAAGTCACACAACAAAAAGGCTACTTTAGTGCAGCCACCGTTATATTTACAGCCAGACAGGTGGACCATGGTGAAACTATAAAATTCCCTTTAAGGTTTGACTTCGGATTATAGCAGCAAATATTCAAGTTCTTTGACCCGCATCGTTTTGCAGGCGGATCTATTCGCTGTGGAAATGCTGAACGGGTACATCTATGTCCACGTCGACCTTGGCTCTGGTGGGGTGAGGGTCAGAGCATCCAGAAGACGGGTCGATGACTCCCATTGGCACGAGTTCCTGCTCAGGAGGAGTGGTAGGGACGGCAGAGTTACCGTTGATGGCGCTAATGCTGAGTTCAAGACTCCTGGTCAGTTGGTCCTAAATATCAGTATTGGTTAGAAAGAAGATTAAATTAAATATAATTTGTTTTTTAATTGAAACCATTTTATTGCAGGAGAATCTAACCAACTGGAACTAGACGGCCCGCTCTATGTTGGAGGTTTAGGGTCAGAGTACTCAGCGTCCAGAACGCCAGCGGCGCTTTGGACTGCAGCCTTGAGACAAGGATTCGTCGGCTGCATCAGAGATCTGGTACTCAATGGCAAGCCCCAAGACCTCACCGCGTATGCGAGACAGCAGGATTCTGGTAAGGAAATGGACATAGGTTTTGACTGGAAGTAGTTGAAAAATTAAAAAGAAATTAGTACTATAGTAGGACTAAATTTTCAAAGAATATAATTAACAAAATTCAATCATTTATGGCTGCATGAAACTCCTGGCTATTCGCAAGATCATTGTTTTACACAATTTCTAAAGATCAGTATTGCCATGCAGTGCGTCAATACTGCCGGCTTTGACCCTTGGTCCTTGGCACTTTCCTTGGATAAGTTTGGTTAGGTTAATATTTATTTATATACATATCATCAAGCCGTCTCTTTCTAGGGACTAAAGAGCGCCATTTTACTCTTGACTTGCACAGCTGGACAGCTCTTTGCTTCTTCTGAATTCATCAATTTCTTCAAAAATGCGCGCAGGTTCCTAGTACTCTTTTAATGTATATTCCTATATTATTTGAATTATAAACATATTACATCGTAATTTCCTCAGCATCAGTTCGACCAGCGTGTCACGTCCTGATGAAGCAGTGTGTGAGCTCGCCGTGCCAACATGGAGGGATTTGCTCCGAGGGTTGGAACCGGCCGTTGTGCGACTGCTCCTCCACTAGCTACGGGGGTCCTACTTGTGGGAGAGGTACGGCCCACGACAGTTTTAAATATCGGTAACTGTATGAAACTGATCTCATTTGTTTGTGGTTCAAATGGTATTAATGAATAGGATTTTGTGCCACAATGTGAATGGAGTGAAACATCGCCGTATTTTTCTTCGTCGTAATTTGTACCTATAAACTGTTACAGAAATATTCAGTTGCAGAAATATTCGTCGAGTAACTGTGTTTTTTTTTATTCTTATGTTTTTTATATAAATGAAATAACTTTACTAAGCAACATACATTTTTACGACAAACACCTAAAAACATCGTTTCATCACCTTCCAGAATCCCCGACAATATTGTTCAACGGCAGCCAACACCTGACAGCAGCGTTGGGTGCGGAACACGTGACCCAGACGGAGGAGCTGATGTTCCGCTTCAGGAGCAGCAAGGCTGGGCTGCTGCTGAGGACCGCGTCCGAGCACTCCGCGGACAGGATCGAGCTGGCCGTGGCGGCCGGGAGAGTGCGGGCCAGTGTTCGGCTGGGGGATAGAGAGAAGGTAAGTACACGTTCATTTATAGTTACTTCAGTGTCGGTAGCAGGAATATTGTCGACAACGTATTCGAAAACGTAACTCGCGAAATGACAAAATTGTCATATTAATTTTTAGTTACACTTTTCTCCGGCGCAGTGCTGTTCATTTTCCAATACAAAAATAGTCGAAGGCGATACGAAAACGTTGTCGACAATGTTCCTGCTACCAGCACTGGTCCTACGGTTATATTTGTAGTCGGGGAGCCCACGATGCTAAATCGGGATTCACTCGAGCGTCATGGGGACCTATTTTTGAAGGTTAGATAGTAGGTAGAAAATAAGGTTATATGATGTATTCCCCCCTAAGCCGGCTAAAAAAGCGATTTTGAAAACTCGAGCGCGTCAGATTTTTTTACAGATGGTTCAGCTTGGTGTCCCAGTCATGCTGACACTATAATCTGACGGTGATAGAGAGGATATTTCTTAAACTGATGGTTTGAAAACTAAAAAAAGGTGCCCTAGACGCGCGGACCTATATGGAGGGCTCATATATGGCGGAGCTACTCATCATGGTGCAGGGTACCCCCCTTATGTTAATCTGACGCGCTCGTGTAAATCCCAAAATCCCCGCTTCGGCTCCCCTACTATTGTGGACAGGACAGAAACGAGAAACTATCACATTGCGCCAGTCACAAACCCATTAAACTCGCTGTCTCTAGTAAAAAAATACGGTTGTTAGGTAAGACATTCAAAATGAAAGGAGTATGTTATTATTGAAATAGTACATACTAAGGTCGGTTATAAATATCCGGATTAACAAGATTCCCATGCTACCACTAAATACGCTCGCAGTGCTTAAAGAAAATAATAAATAGCATAATAAAGACACCTATTTACTTTTCTGATGAACTTTTATTTCAGAATCTCCTAGCCGGCTCCAACGTGGCCGATGACAACTGGCATACGGTTCGTTTCTCAAGGCGAGCATCGAACCTCAAACTGCAGGTGGATGGGGCTCAGCCAGTGCGCGGTATGTTATGTACGTATGCACGGGACACCACCCGCACCATTTTGTTTTACCCTACCGTAGTGGATACGAGGTTGGTTTTGATTTAGCTGAATTACACGTATATGATCATACATACAATGATTGACGGTTAAGTCCAAAACGAAACTAAAATTGAAATTGGTTTATCGTAATTATTTGAAATTAAAGAAAGAACTGTAATCAAAGAAGAAAATAATCAAGATAACATCGAATAATAATAGCATAATGCCATTTCAGCAAAATCAAATGTAGCGTTTAAGATAATAGTTTTTACTTGACTTAACCAAGTAAATTCTAAAGGGCGCTTTTCGATCCAAATGTTCTTGAAGAAAAGTGCCTTTGTTTTGGTGTTAGATGTCCTATTAGATGCGTAGATTAGTCGCTTAGTTTATGTTTGTTTATAGCTGGCACTTGATATTACCACATTTCAGTTGGATGCTATTCTTTCTTGACTTCGTTTACATTTTATTTCTTTCTCCTGTAGTGTATCCTTGTAAATGTGCTATTTAAATTTTCTGAATTTCATCTTTACAAACGACTGGAACGAATTCTAGCAGGTAATCGTTGTATTATTAGAAATAGTAGTTTTTAAGTGATTATGTTTTAAAAGTGTTTAAATATTAATTCTTCTAGAGGCGATTGGTCTGAAAGTCTATCTAAAGCTGCTTGACTCTGTGTAAATGCTAGTTAACTGTACATAACTGTTCAAGAATGGCTGCTAATGAGAATCTGTGGAGCGTTTACTTTGCTAGTTTTGTTTTCTTTAAAGTCAATGTTGTGGCTAGGTGTGTGCCAAATACCATAATCAAAGTACTAAAACTTATATTAAAATTTACAGCGGAAACAATTTTAGGAAAGGCTTCCACTTTGGAAATATCAACGTTACATCTCGGAGGTCTATTCCATCCAGAAGAAGAGATACAAATAACATCCACACTTCCTAACTTTGTGGGGTATATACAGAAATTTGTTTTCAATGGTATCAGATACATAGATTTGGCAAAAACTCTCGGTGTTGGGAGCACAGATGAGAACAACAATATCTACGATACCTCGAATCTGATATTCACGGGCACTTTCGTTAAGCCCGACGCCTTGAATGTTTATAAGTCTGTGACTTTTAAGTCTAAGCATACTTACGTTGGATTGCCGCTGCTAAAGGCTTACGCTAGCACGTATCTAGACTTTTACTTCCGTACAACTGAGATGGATGGCTTACTCTTCTACAATGGAGGAAAGAAGCAAGATTTCATTGCTGTAGAGTTGGTGAATGGCCACATTCATTGCGTGTTCAATCTCGGAGATGGTGTGGTTACCATGAAGGATAAGTTGAAGAATTTCTTGAACGACAATCGATGGCACACGGTGTCTGTGAGAAGACCAACGCCTAAGATACATACGCTGCAAGTTGACGAGGACTTGGAAATGCATACTACGAGTAAGTTAGCAAATTTGTCATCCTACTTGCTACTTTTAAAGTCATAAATGGAGATTCCAAGGACCTTTGGAAAATATACTCAATAATATAAAGTTTTTGTGAAGTGAGGTGAAATTATAAAGGCAACATCAAAAACTTCAAATTAAAATGGTTTATTCAGCTTAGACCCCAACAAGTGTACTACCAGAGATGTTTAGGAAGCGCTATGTCGTTTTTCTTATTTTTTAGGCCCAAGGAAATGTAATGAATATGAATGTATGTTTAAATATGAATTTAGTTATAATATAATTATGTCCTAAATGGCAAGCATATTTTAATTCAGGTAGGGTGGGAAGAATTTTTTACAATCTCGGCAACGCGCGCTCAATACCCCTAGTGCTGCAAGCGTCCATAGACTAAGGTAACCGCTTACTAGCTAGCTAGCTTACCATCGGCGGGTCGTATGCTTGTTTGCCGACTTAGTAATATAGAAAACAATCCTGAAGTCAGGTTTTCTGGAAGAGATGCTTTAGTGATAAGGCCGCCTGTTGTCTTCACTACACTGTATCAGTAGGGCTAGCATAAATAATTGCGACAGCGTTTTCGTATCGCCTTCGACTATTTTTGTATTGTGAATTATGTAAAATGAACAGCGCTGCGCCGGAGAAAAGTGGAACTAAAAAATAGTATGGAAATTTTGACATTTCGCGAGTTACGTTGTCGAAAATGTTCATGCTACCGGCACTGTTTATTATTATTTATATTTTTCTTTGCAGTGGGCAGTAAAGAGTATTTGTATTGTATTGTAAGTCAAAGCTATAACAATTGTAATATTTTCAGGTTCAAACTTAATGCTAGAGCTTGATAGCGTGCTGTACGTGGGTGGAGTACCTAAGGACATGTATTCAGCTTTGCCAGTGGGAGTACTATCCAGGCAAGGCTTCGAAGGCTGCATGTCGAGCCTCGACTTGCCAGGAGAATCTCCGTCTCTGATGGAGGATGCTGTTGTACCCAGTTCGTCTCTTGGCTCTGGATGTGAAGGTAAAAAAGGTTTTGATATTTTTTCTGCCCATTAGCTCTTCTTCTTCTACTCTCCCGTTCTGCTATTCTTTAGTTCTTCAAAATTAAACTGAAAATAAATAAAGATTTAAATAAATAAGTATCGATCATGATCTCAAGGTTGAGTGTGTTCAATAAAATAAAGAAGGCTAAGGTTGGTGTGTATTTTATGAGTTAGCATTTAGACAAAATAAACCAATTGTATATTTTTTATGCTAGTAAAAACCATTATCACCTGAAATTCGAGTAGAATCCAGAAATAATTAAAAAATAAAATATAATCGCTGCTATTATAACCTACAATAAGATTCATTAAGTTTAATTCTTATCTATTTCTAAAACAATCCGTTATATACACACAAGAAAGAAGAGAGATCATAATCACAGGAAGGAGACAGATTGTACACGGGTAAAGCAATTTTTAAATAAATCTATTATGATTAAGTTACTACAAAATTTAATCATTGCTGTGAGCTCATTCCCTTAAGCTATTGTGTCAAATTTCAGGACCAACGAAGTGCACGCACAACGCATGCGCCAACAAAGGCGTGTGCGTCCAGCAATGGAACACGTACGCCTGTGACTGCGACCTGACTTCCTTCACCGGACCTACATGCTATGATGGTAAGCAACATATCAGTCTTTATGCAATAATGCGGTAGGGAAAGGACTTCATTTTGGTTAAAATCTGAAAGTCCGGCCAACACATTTTTTTCCTATATTCCAGTAGGACCAATGTAGTTGATTATATCTGAGTTCGAAGATCTGAATAATCATATTTTTTTGTTGAAAATAGGAATACAAAATAACCAATACTAATGAAATGTGAAAAATAAATAATTACACTATTTCGCAGTAAAGTAGTATATTCTAAATTATTTTAAATGCAGATGTAACCCTATTTCTACTCAATTTGCAAAAGATAGTTTCGTATGAAATAAGATAAACGCCCGGCTATGGCCCGGGAAACAGGCTACATTTTAACCGACTTAAAAAAAGGGGGAGTTGATTTTATCACGTAAGCCCCGATTTCAAGCGCTTTCATTTCTTTTTTTTCGCGGGGTTTTAAATTTATTCAGAGTCGTGTATCTACAGATTTTCTGTAATTTTTGTTGTGTAATTGTAGAATCGATAGCGTATGAGTTCGGTCCGGGGCGCGGCATCATCACGTACACGTTCCCGCCGAGCGCCGTGGCCGACACCGAGACCGACCGCGTGGCGCTCGGCTTCGTCACCAGCAAGGCGGATGCTGTACTGCTCAGGATCGAGTCCTCCAACACTCAGGACTATATGCAGATGGAGATCGTAAGCTGTGCTTTTGTATATCTTTCGTGGTACAACACTTTTCACCGAAGATTTTGTGGCAACGTGTCTGATTATCACACTCTTATAAATGCGAAAGATTGTGTGTAAGTGTGTTTGTACCCTATTCACGTCTCAACGGCTGAATGGATTTGCATGAAATTTTTAATGGAGGTAGATTATAAGTTGGACTAACATAAAGAATGTACTCCTTGTCACAGAAAGTTGTAGTTCCGAAGGGATAATAGAACTATTCGGGCGAAGTCGCCGGTTAAAGCTAGTGACTATAAGTACCTGCATGTTTCTGTCTGTATGCAGGTTTCTTCACGATGTTTTCCTTCACCGTAAACCTCGTGGTGTGATTATCACTGCACTTAGTTAGATAAACTCATTGGTATAAAACGGTGTATGATTCGAACTCTCTTCGCTAGAATAGCAGGCAACGCTTCATACCACACGGCTACCATTGCTCTAATAGTGAAGTTTAATGACTGCGAGTTTTTTAAGGTGTTTTTATCTTATACCACTAAGTTGGCACACAAGCATACGGCCCACCTGATGGTAAGCTGTCACCGTAGCCTATAGCAATACCAGGGGTATCACTAACGGGTTGCCAACCATGTTGTTGATGAGGACTCAGGTATTTTACATTGTCATGGTTGTGACCAGATCCGCGGCAACCTGTTCATGGTGTACAATGTGGGCGGCGGCGACCAGCCTCTGGGTGACGAGGCGGCGCGCGTCGATGATGGCGGATACCACGTCGCGCGCTTCACCAGGAACGGAAGCCGCGCCGCGCTACACCTCGACACATACGCCGTCAACATCCGGCACCCGCAAGGTAACACCCGCACCTCCACACCTACTGTCAACATCCGGCACCCGCAAGGTAACACCCGCACCTCCACACCTACTGTCAACATCCGGCACCCGCAAGGTAACACCCGCACCTCCACACCTACTGTCAACATCCGGCACCCGCAAGGTAACACCCGCACCTCCACACCTACTGTCAACATCCGGCACCCGCAAGGTAACACCCGCACCTCCACACCTACTGTCAACATCCGGCACCCGCAAGGTAACACCCGCACCTCCACACCTACTGTCAACATCCGGCACCCGCAAGGTAACACCCGCACCTCCACACCTACTGTCAACATCCGGCACCCGCAAGGTAACACCCGCACCTCCACACCTACTGTCAACATCCGGCACCCGCAAGGTAACACCCGCACCTCCACACCTACTGTCAACATCCGGCACCCGCAAGGTAACACCCGCACCTCCACACCTACTGTCAACATCCGGCACCCGCAAGGTAACACCCGCACCTCCACACCTACTGTCAACATCCGGCACCCGCAAGGTAACACCCGCACCTCCACACCTACTGTCAACATCCGGCACCCGCAAGGTAACACCCGCACCTCCACACCTACTGTCAACATCCGGCACCCGCAAGGTAACACCCGCACCTCCACACCTACTGTCAACATCCGGCACCCGCAAGGTAACACCCGCACCTCCACACCTACTGTCAACATCCGGCACCCGCAAGGTAACACCCGCACCTCCACACCTACTGTCAACATCCGGCACACCCTGAATGTATTCATAAAACTAATACATACATCACCAGAGTAGTGTTTTTTTGGACTGCGATTTTTTGTTAGGTGGATCATAGCATCCCGCATGAAACATTCAGACTCAGATATTATATCAGATGAATATTTCTCTATTACAATTACAAGCTTCTTCAGCTGCACCGAGAAGAGTAAAACTCTTAAATAAAAAAAGAAGTAAATAATATATATAGCTTTAAAATCTCTTCGCGTTTTCTCAAGGAGGACAACAATCAACAATCTTCAATAGCATGTCGACAATAACCGTGGGAGGTGGTGCTGGAGGGGCGAGGACGTTCAGTGGAGTGATGGCCGGTCTCGCTGTGGATGGGGTGCGGGTTCTGGACCTGGCCGCGGCTGGTGACCCGTCAGTCTCAGTCAGGGGAGACGCCAGGAGAGCTCACACTCCACTGGACAGAGATATTAATCGCATGCAACAGGTACGTCATTAAAATCTGTCCGTTTTTTTTTCTATCCCACTAAGGTGACAATTATGAGGATGAATTCACCGCCGATGGCGAAAAGTGCTGTAATAGAATGTTATGTTATAAATAAAATTAAAGTTGTCTGTCTGCGGTTTCTATAATGCCCTTTTTTAACCTGATTCGGCTATTTCCTTAAACAAAACCTAACTCTAACTCTAAGATATCTGGTCCATCATTAGTATTTTTTTAAACTTAGGTGAAGAGTAACTACAATGTTTTGAGATGAATTGGCCTCTTTTCTGTTTCGTATGTCAACACTGGTTAAAGACTTTCGTCTTAAGGCATTGCGGTATGTTCCAATATCATTGCAATTTTATATACTCGTAAGTTGGCAAACAAGCATACGATCCGCCTGATGCTGAGCAGTTACCGTAGCCTATGGATGCTTGCAACACCAGGGGTATCTCTCGCGCATTGCTAACATATGTAAAAAAAACTGTTGTACACATTGGCTAGTTCCCATGAAGAGAATTGATTGCCATCACCCACACCTCTATACCTACTGTCAACATCCGGCACCCGAAAGGTAACACCCACACCTCCACACCTACATAGTTAGGAAGAAGGGGTATCATTCGCGCGTTTCCGGCCCTAAACTCGTGGTACCGGCCAAAACTTTGTGAGCTCTCTCCAGACGCCGCCGTCGGGCTACGGCGGGCCCGGCGTGCTGGACGAGCTGGTGTTCTCGGGCGCGGGCTCGGGATGCCGCGACGACGACGAGGACGCCTGCGTGCTGCCCGACGCCGGCTCCGGGGACGACCTCATCACACCCGTCTACGTGCCCTCCACCAGGAGACCGCCCGCCCGGGTCTACAATAAGGTCACTTTTATAACACAGGGGCCGTTCAAGTATTACGTAAGCAGTGCCGGTAGCAGGAACATTGTCGACAACGTTTTCTTATCGCCTTCGACTATTTGTATTGGAAAATGAACAGCGCTGCGGCGGTGAAAAGTAGAACTGAAAATTAGTATGACAATTTGGACATTTCGCGAGTTACGTTTTCGAATACGTTGTCGACAATGTTCCTGCTACCGACACTGATTTATTACAAATATCCCCCCCCCCCCTTGTCATCAAAAGTAAGCAAAGCTCTTACCCCCCCTCTCATGCTTACGTAAGCATTGGAATATGCATTTTTCTTTGAATGTGGGAATCCCTAAATATGTATTTCGTTTCCAAGCATAGACAATGTGTGGGTTGCCATTTGAGTAAAAAATAATATAACTACTGCTGACGTAATCACCATCTAGATCCCCCCACCCCCCATGTCATCAAAAATAAGCAACGTATAGACCCCCGCCCCCCTATAGTTACGAAATACTTGAACGGCCCCGCATGTACAGTACGTGATGAAGAGTAGGTACTCCGATGAGAGCTTGATGAATGTAGAAAAATAGCGTGTTCAAATTGTGAAGCAATCTATATTGTAAGGAAGGCAGCTGAAAGGGACTGAGCGTGATGATAATATCAGCACTGTATTATGTATCTTATCTTATAATTTGGCTTTTTATTGGGACCAGGCTACCCCAATCGCACGTCGACCCTTGGGATCTTTTGTGCTGCCCTTCGCCCTTTACGGTCTACTTACCTGCTGTATCAAATACTGTATTATTTATGTATGTATGTGTATGTACGATTTGTATATGCATCAAAATCTTGTCCGTGGATAAGATTGACAAGTTCACTTTTTTATACCACTAAGGTGTCACTCAATCATATGGCCCACCTCATGGTAAGGAGTCACCGTAGCCTATAGCCGCAATACCAGTGGTATCACTAACGCGTTGGCAATCATCTTGTTGATGAGTACTCACTGTGCTAGTAGTATTATTACTATCGCAGCGTATCCCCGTGGAGCACTGGCAACCTTACTAACCGCAGAAACACAACAATACATCATAGGTAGTGCTATTTGAACTGCGGTCTTCTATAAGGTGGAGGTACCGTCCCCAGTCCGGCTGCTCCAATTTTAATGGGAAAGCCACCACGGGAGATCCTCCTCTTAAAAAAATATTGGGGAACATATAATAAAATAAAAAATACACACATGTGGTGGGGAATTTATTTATGTAATTGATACTTCTCTTACTTATAGGATAAATGTATAAAATTTTCTTCTCGAAGTTTTGTTAGATTATCATGTTTTATATTACCTTCCAGGGTCAAACGAGTGGTAAGTTGCTGAAGCCCTGTGATGACGAGGATTGCATCGAAGGCTCTGGATCCAACGGAGAGGAGATTACAGAGCCTGAGCATCCCATGACTACGTACGTACTGAAATTATATTACTTTAATACTGAACTACGTCAGATAGGATAATAATAAATTAAAAAATCTTAAAGGAATACATGGTCATGATATTTTCAATATTTTTTTCTGTAATTATTGCTATGAAACAACTACTGACAATTTTTTTTCTTATAATTTAAGAGCTATATTTTTGTCGGTGTAGCCGATGAATCTTCCTCCATTTTTCCCTGTTCATTGCTTAATCTTTGACCACGTGACGCCTATCTTATCCTTAACTTGCTTGATGTAACTTATCCTTGGTCGTTCCTTGCCACGCTTCCGTAATTGTATTGATAAATTACTACATCAAAATAATTAGGTACTGAACGTATTGAATCATTGTTATTTATAGGCAGAACAACTATGACTAAATGTTCTTTATTTCTTTCTAGTTCTGGGGCCAGTAGTACCCACAGCATGACGTCATCAACGACGTCAATAATCCCCACAGAACACGTGGACAAGACTCTAGAAGGGTCGACAGATGGCGCCACAGGCTCTACTGGTGGAAGCACTAAGAGCCACACGGATGGTCACACGACATTGCCAGACCATGACAATATGCACGCTGGTACTGTTGACACTGCCACCACACCTGAAAAAGGAACTACCCCTACTGAAGGTTATATTCCTTAAAATAGATATCTCTTACATTGAAACTCGCTTTACAGATGTAGTTACAGTAATAAACTTTAAATTGAATCATGACGATCATGCTGATTGAAATCGAAGCCGTGTAAATGATTTTATCAATATCCCAACATTCCCAACCAGTAAAACTGATACAGATACAGTTGTAATATCACATTGCTATTCTCATGTAACTTTGTAAATAAGGTATGTATTTTAAATCACTGCTGCGATAGAGTAATTATTTCTCATCTCTTCAATCCGACCTTATTCTGTAATCATAAAAAAATACTCGTGGTTCGTCAAAATTCTGAATCTGTCAACTGGGACTATGCAAATCCATCGTCTTCCAAAGATTGATTAAAATGAGATATTTTAAATTAAATTATACCTTTTCCAGAACACACTCACGCCCACAATCAGTTCACGCCAACACAAACAGGCCGACATGCTCCAGATGGTACAACACGAACTACAGACGAAGATACTCATAATATACCAGACTACGAGGTTGGACAGGAGAATGAGATAGAATCTCGACCGCCCACATACGAAGTGGAGAGTGAACAGGACAGAGTACCTGGGCGAGTTCATACTGATTACAATGGATTCGAGCATGAGATGACCACGAAGTGGTATTACCCAAAGACGACGGACAACAGGGTAGTTCCACCTGAATCGGAATTCTTTGCTACTATAGTTGGTGAGCAAATTTAGGAAAAGTACCTATTATTTTGAATTACTCATAATTCGCGTCCCATAATTTTTGTTTAATTCTCCATATTATATTGAATTGTCGTACTTAAACACTGCTCAAATAGAATGGATGTTAAATTTAAACAATATTAGCTAACTATTTATCCAATATGGCCAGAATTTATCTAATTGTACCTGATTAAATATGTTTTAATGAATGGTCATAAAAAGACAAGCCTAATTTTTTTATTTATTTGATTAGACTTCTCAAAGAAGTACATTGAAATCAGTCCCGGTGCACATGTAAACTAATAACCTACAAATTTGTTCCAGGTATCGTGGCATCAGTGCTGATAGCAATAATCTTGATAGTGATTATTGTGCTCAAGTACATAGTTTTCAAATTTGATCCTTCATATAAGGTCACTGAGGATAAGAATTATCAGCAAGGAGCTAGTGCGGCTTTGTTGGGGAATCAGGTGAGGAATCATTTTTGCCTCAAACTCATTCAGTTATTATTATTTTAGTAGTAATGTTGTTCACGAGAACAGGTTCTAGATCTCTAGTGAAATTGGTGACTTAATTTGGGATTGGTTTATGTTTATAGTACGTTTTGAGAACCTTCATTAGTAGGACATTATCATTATCCTCTCGTCCTTATCCCAAGTCATTTGTGTCTACATTTATCTTTATCGTATATGTATCTGTATCGTAAATGACGTTATTTACACTTGTATCTTTTCTTTGATTTTCGGTACGCGTATGTTGGATCTTTAAACAATCGGACGTATTAAGATTTTTATAATATTTTATTTGGTTAGAAATTTTCGTCCAATATTCCAGAGAACCTCCCTACCCCTGGAGGGACTTGGCGTGCGGATATGTATGTATATATGAGTAACAAATATAATGTATTTATATTGTGTGTGCAGGCGCACGCGAGCTACCAGGCGGGCGCGCCCTCCGCGCCTCCAGCGCCGACGCCCGCCAAGCGGGACGGCATCAAGGAGTGGTACGTCTGAGGATACCACTACACTCACATCATAAACCAATCAACTACAAACAATCATAACCAGTGACCAAAGAGACGATGTTCATGATCTTGACAACAGAATTAAAATGGTACGGGATTAATGTTTCTATGAAACAACGGTGGCGGTAGAACTAACAATGGTTGAGAATAAAGTGATTTAACATGTACCTTTAATCTTAAATTTCTTTGGTAAAATAGGACTGGAATTGGGGTACAAAGAATATACTTACAAATTTATCTGTGCCCATAGGTGGTTATGGTGGTAAGACAAAATTTGTGTTTGTGTGTATTTGATCGTAAAGCTGTCACGAAAAGAAAAAAAAAACCTTTAAAAGTAAAGTCGTCGGCTACAGCAACAGGTTGCTTATTTATTTTTGGATTTATTAGAGAAAAACAAATAACAAATGTTGTCTTACGCGCTTGTGCTATGGGTGATAAAACTTCTACTGTCAATAATCAACTAACAAAAAAGATAAAAATAAATTAATAAAATGTTCATCGATCAGTATAAACTCGTGGCGAGGTAACAAATTGTGTCGATGTCTTAGTATCACTAATAGAACTATGACTTACCGACCGAAAAGTATTCGGAAAAGACCATAAAATACTCGCTATTTTGTGATATGCTTCGGACATATCAAGGACCGTACTTGGGTAATGTGTGTGAGAAAGTAATCGGACCTTTAGTTGCTTTTCTCATGGATGTTCATTCAAAGTTAAGGCAAGAATTGACGCTGAAAGTATGACTGTTGATAACTGACGTATGGAAACTGCTTTAGGTGAATAAGATGATAATGTAAATGACATACTGACTGATACGCAAGTGTTTAGTACTGTAAATATTAAATGTAACGTTATAGAAATCACTTGTGCGATCGTGTGTACGATTTTAATATTCGGTATGTGAAACCTAATAACTAGTGAAGTTTGGAATTGCATTTACCATATAGGTACTATGAGGTTTATTTTGGATAGTGATTTTGTTATCAATGTCGATACCTATTGCTTTATAAAATGTACATTGCTATTATCATGTATTTTAAATTGTCTGTCAAACTTTTTATCAACATTGCCTTTAATAGTATAACTTGAACTAAGACTTTTATTGGTTGTAGCCTTGTAGCCGTGTCTATCAAAATTGCTTTATATTTTTCTTCGTAGATTTTTTTTTTGCATCGGAAGGTGTAAACAATTTTGATGGATAGTTAGTATTGTCTGCTCTAATTTCTAAATCTTAAGGCGAAAATTCTTAATAAATATATTCGGGGCAGCCATCATGAAAATGAAGCATATCGTTCAACTAAAGACTACAATACTTATACGGTTTCAATCTTTCCTATATTTATTAGATCTTATACAGAATTAGGAGTGGGCGCGACAAATTCTAATTGTAGAAATGCATCATAATCATGAGAGATTAAGGTTAAATTGCTTGAAAGTAGATTCAATAACAGGTTTTGTACATCGTAGGGCGCGTAACGTATGTATGAGCTTGTAGATTTGGTATGGAATTTAGATGTTTGGTTTTCGTGTGTACATTGAACCTTCCCATCCTAAATTGCTCAACTGCAAACTCCTGCAATACTCCTAAAAAGTTCATTACTTTCTGTTTCGATTAAAAAGTGCTTATAAATAATACAAAATTGTAAATAATTATAACAAAGATGTATGATGAGCGTTTGATAAAGAGAATATCAAGATTAAAGTCAACTCCTAAGCACTACATCATAAATCAAGCTGGCTACTGAATCCTATGGAGTATGGTACATGTTACAAAACATAGTCGAAGAAATCTCAAAATTTAGTCTCGTTTAGAGATAGTGACATTGGCTTCCTCCAAGGAGGTAACCTATGTCCAATTCTTTGAATGCATTTCACTAATAACATTGTTTTTTACAATAATTTCTTTAGTGAAATGTGTCTCGTATCCTTATATTATTGCATGCAATTTATCCCATTTTAAAACGAAATATTCTGCTTATATTTTTACAATTAGTGTGTACTATACATCCACCGTCCCGTTTCCTCTTTCCGATTAAATCTTGTATTAGCTTTAATCTAAAATAAACCTTATTTATATAGATTGTTATAAAGCACAGGTTCTAGGTATTCGAAATTGCATTTATTGTAAATAGATAACAAAACTATATTAAACTATTATAAGTGTAAGCGGTAAAGGTACAGTAAGGAGCATTGTAGACTTGAACATCCTGATAGTGTAACGGCGAAACACATTTTTACAAATCATAAAACCCATGTTTATAAAACATTTCAAAGAGAAATTAGGTCCGTATATATTATATTCAATACCAGTCTACACTTACTTCGTTTTGCGATCGATGTATACATTAACATGGAAGTCGTAGGTCATAGTGCCACCGTCCAGACTAAACTAACCTCCATGGGCTGGGTTGATATTCTAAAAGATACAATATGATAAAAATAATACTTTATTAATGACCAAGTATATAATCAAAGTCAATGACATTCTACCCGCGAATTAAGAAGGAGACGGACACAACTACAATCAGTCGGCACGTGACAACGGCCGATGCAAAACGGTCGAAACGCCGAGAGGGAAATAAAAATAATAAAGCGTATAAACCCGTTTTAATGTCATTTATATGTGTTAAGATCGCTAAAGAATGAAAAATAATATATGCTTTATATCGCAGAACACAGCTTAAAGATTAAATTAAAGTACTTAGCTGTTACACTACATGCTATCGAGTCTACGATATCCATTACGTGTTAACACACTCGTTTTACGGCACAAAATGTTAGTACCAGAACAATTTGTTTATCTGTCAATTTTAGTCGTTAATGATTGAACGTTATAATTAATGATTTGTACCGTAAACGTAATTTAATGGAAATACAAACTCGATGCTTTGTAGCTGCTACGCCTGGATAAAAATATTCTGTGAAATTTGAATAATAGCCTTGTTGAAGAATATATTGTAATAACATTGTTCTAATCTTTTTCTATATTGGAAAACCTGTTTCGAATGTAAGCCACAATTAAATGTCTACTGATTACAGAAAAGAATTGTTGTAATATATCTTGTCGTCGCATCTACAAAGCATATTAGACCCGCACGTATGTTTTGTTGCACGATTTATAACCCTGATGTTGTTTACACACGATTTCGGTCGGACCAAGGTTTGTTTCACTTAAAACTGACAGTTTTTAAAATAAAATAATTAAATATTATGTAACAACCCTAGCCGTTTTATTAATTCCACATTCACGCCAAAATAATCCAATCCAAATAATTGAATTACCACTCTATTTTGTTTATTTAGAATTTTATGGCTATAGTTTATCGACTTCGTATGTAGATTGCCGCGTTATTGGTATAAAATATGTTGTGAAGATGCAATATCACGCAATATTGGCATTTGGCTGTTAAATGCTAAAATGCCCCGCATGAGAGATATTGTATGTAATATACATAAAAATAGAAAATAGAAAATATTTTATTGTGTAACAAGCCAAATGTTACAAACAAGTTGTTGGAACACCCTTTTAAGTATCATGAGACACCTGTGACAGAGTACTCCGCTTTTCCGTATCTAATTTACACAATACTATAAGTAGAACTTCATACAAAGTTATATAATAATAACTAGAACTAGATGACGAGATGATCAAGCCATTCGCTAGACGGCAAGGCTAATCGTAAAGTTCCGCGTGTCACTTCACTGCTCGACACCTCGAGACCTTAGTTCGCAAGTCTCCCTTGACCAGTAATTTCAATAGCTACTTCAAGCCGGAACACCGGAATGCTTACTCCTACTTGCAGAATAATAGCCTAGCCGGTCTCCGGCAACAAAAACCCTGTCGAAGGTGGCAAACAATCCTACGACCCACTTAATAATCTTATCACTATTAACCACTTTAAAACGGCCGTGGTGGCCTTGTGGTATGAAGCGTTGCCTGCTATTCTAGCGACGCAAGTCCGAATCCCACCGATCTTTACCAATGAGTTTTTCGAACTTGAATGCAGTGATGATGGTAAGCAGTCACCTATAGCCGCTAGCAATACCAGGGATATCACTAACGAGTTGCCAACCCTATTGTTTATGAGAACACACTGTGCAGCATTACTACTAGCGCAGCATAACTGGCAACCTTACTTACCGCAAAAACAACACATCAAAGAAGTGTTATTTGACTGCGGTCTTCTGTAAGGTGGAGGTAAAGTACCCGGCAGCTCCAATTCCATGAGAAATCCCACGGTAGATCCCAATTCGTTAGCACCAAATTATCGTCGGTGAAACTATCTTCGCTGTTTGTAACATCTTTGCCTACCCCTTTGGGGACCCTTGTGGGAAGGCGCGAAGATATAAACACTTTACGAAGAGTAAAGTGTTAATTTTGTGTTCAAAGATATTATCTATTAAATATCTCCAAGCTAATCTCCAAAGCAGGCCAACGACAGCTAAGCCTTCCAAATCCTACAAATCGTTTAACCTTGAGCCTGGGGCTAAGACCGAAACTTTTCCTTATGAGAAATCGTAAATTGAGCTTGTATCGATCAACGACTTTATAAGCACACCAATAAAGTTCAGGGTTCTAGTAATTCCTGCGATATAATAATGTACTTTGTAATAATAGCCTGTTTATTATGAAATGTCATATGAAATTTGTATTAGCAGCTTTACGAAATGTCAACAAACTTTTCAGTTGTCACAAACTATCATTTGAGTTGGGAACTTTTATAATTTCCAAGAACCTATAAATAATGATCCTTCTAATATAATGAATGTCAAAGTTTGTAAGAATGGATGTATGGATGTATGTTTGTTGCTCAATCATGTAAAAACAGCTCAACGGATTGATATGAAATTTGGTACACGTATAGTTTTAAACCCGGATTAATATATAGGATACGTTTAATAAAAAATCCTGGGAAAATGTTCGGTTCCTCTGGGATTTTAACTTCGACGCGGATGAAGTCGCGAGCAGAAGTAGTTATAAATTAAAATAGCTGTTTCCCCGCGACTTCGCCCGCGTAGCAATATAGTATACTATTACCCTTTTTCCCGTATGAATGAAGCATTTTCCAGCGGTAAATAAAGTTGCCTATGTTCATCAAGGATAATGTCCTCCTAACGGCTTCAATTGGTAAAAGAATTTTTCAAATCGGGCCTGTAGTTTCGGAGCCTCTTCAAAACAAACAATCAAATATGTCCCTTTATAATTAGTGTAGATTACAGTTAAAAACACACTTAGAATGTTTTATCGTGATAATTCGGGTCTAAATATTAGGATAAATTTAAATTATTTTATTTTTATCGGTTCTTCATACGTGAGCAAATTTTCACAATGATCGATTGTACATCTTCGCTTCGGTGTAAATTAGATCTGAAAATTCCGCCACATTGATACCCCTCAGAATATATACATGGTGAAGCGTGAGTGGTGAAGAAGTGTAATTAATTAAGCACCGACATTAAAGGTAACTAAGAAAAACTCAGATTCCTTCGGAGAACGTTTCCTACGACTTCGTGTACATATAATCGTGGTATACAAAGTATCATATCCCTTTCCTGGTTTCAAGTTACGTCTATATAAAACATTCTCGAGTGCACTTCAGTCGGTTAAACCTGAAGAGGTTACAAAAAATATAGGTGTCGGCAGAGAAATAGGCTGGCACCTGTTCGCGTGACAGAGAGGAAAAGTTACTTTGACTGTAACTTTTATATTAGTGCGACTAGTTTATGGAAAGAGATTTAGAAAAATATTCTTAGAAATTGTTGCTCACATCAGAATATCAAGTTTATTTTATTTCAAGTAACTCAGTTTCGCACAGTATTGTGACTCGCAACTAACGGCTAACAATGCATACAAAAAAATTGGTCTGTCTACTTTACATACATTTGATTTCATTGATTGTAAGCGAAAACCCACTCCTGATGACATCTGGAAATTGCGATCAAAAGGGAAAAATCGCAGAGTGTGTTTTAAAACTGTCTGCCAAATACTTTGTAGAAAAAAAGGCATTAAGCGGCAGCATCGTGATAGTGAACATCAATTCTTATGCCTCTCCTACACAGAAGATATTACTGAAAACCATTCACGGTGGTATAAAATATTCAGTCATGGTAAAGGACTCTTTTTACCCTCATGCAAACGCGTCGCATTTTCCGGAGAAAGCGAAAAATTATATGTTGGTTTTGGAAGAGAAAACGGAGCTTACAAGAAATATACTGCAGCTACACAAATTACCAACGTGGAACCCATTAGCGAAAGCCATTGTAGTGTACCAGCTGCGTGGAAATGAAACTGGGAGCGATATGGCTATTGAATTTATTAATGAGCTTCGGTGGTTTAAGCTGTACACATCCATAATATTCGTCTATAAAGAATTTGATGACGAAGTTGTCTCGTACTCCTGGAGACCCTACAGTGACACAAATTGTGGCGGAAAATGCGATTCAGTACATATTCTTGACAGATGCAAAGATGAAGTCGTGTATCAAATCGAGCCGCAAAGAGAAATTTTCCCTTTAGACATGAAACGTTGTCCTCTTATAGTTTACGCAATCATTGCAGAGCCTTATGTAATGCCACCCGTTAAGAAACTTAAGAATGCTTATTTTAATGATGTTTATGAATTCAACAAAGGAGGCGAAATCAATTTAGTCAAAATCATCAGCCAATTTACTAATATGACATTAATTGTACGAATGTCAGACAAGTATGAGAATTGGGGAACTATTGACTCACAAGGAAATGCCACTGGCGCTTACGGTGTACTGGGAAATGATTCCGCCGATCTTGTTATTGGAAATATCGAAGTAACAAGGACTACGCGGAAATGGTTCAATCCGACTATTAGCTACACTCAGGACGAAATGACTTGGTGTGTCCCGAAATCGGGGCAGGCTTCGACATGGAATAATTTAGTTACAATATTCCAATGGACTACATGGGTTGCCACTTTTGTTAGTGTTATAGTTATGGGATTAGTATTTCACTGTATGTATTACATAGAGCACAAGGGAAAGGTAACAAAATGGCCCACAAATTCCTTGCTAATGACGTTCAGTATGCTATTAGGTTGGGCCGCGTCATTTAGGCCGAAAAGCACGTCGTTCCGAATATTAATATTCGTTTGGCTTTGCTTCAGTATAAACATCGTTATATCATACGGATCATTCTTGAGGAGTTTCTTAATGCATCCGCGATTCGAGAAGCAGATAAGCAACGAGGCGGATCTCATACAATCTAAGATTCCACTGGGAGGTAGGGAGATTTACCGATCCTATTTTGAGACTAATAACGCGAGCTTGTTTTATTTGTATCGCAAATATAACTCGACAACATTCTCTGAGGGGATACGTCGAGCGGCCGTGTATAGGAATTTCGCCGTTGTGTCTTCGCGGCGGCAGGCCCAGTATCAGGATCAGAGATTGGGGAAGGGCGCACCATTGATTTATTGTTTCCCGGAAAGTAATAACTTGTACAAATACGGAGTGGTTCTTTTGGCCAGGAAATGGTTTCCGATGTTGGACAGGTTCAACGGGATTATACGGCGCGTGTCTGAGAACGGACTGATTGACAAATGGAACAAGGAGATGCTAATACACTCAGTCTTAGGCGATGGTGTCAGTGTTATAGGGCCTCTTAGTATTCAGCATTTATTGGGTGCTTTTGTGATTATTGGTTTTATGTATGCAGCGTGCGTGGTGGTCTTTATGGGGGAATTGCTTTTTGGTTTAATGGGGACGAGAACAAAGGGAGCCAAAGGAAATGCAATGAGTATGCGTGCTCGTTAAATGTGTATTAAGAATCCTGTGTGCATTATGAGATGCAAATTATATAATTAGTTCGGGATAATTTGATATGTACTGCCTAATGAGTGTCTATATTTTTATAGAACTATAATCTTTAATATCACGATGACCACATTTGGGTGCATACATTTGTCGATGATTGCTCCAATTATGAATGGTTTCATGTTAAGGTAGACTAAGCTAACCAAAGAATCTATATCAGAATTTTTGGTCAGACAGGTTAGCGGTCGAGTCAAAGGGATCACATCGGATTAGAATCAAACCAAACTTATAATGTATGCCTTATGTATTGTTGATTGCTAAGAAAACATAAATTCACTGAAGATATTACCAAAAAAGTAAGTTAAGGGTAATTCATTGTATGTTAGAAGTGACATCATACAATTCAAAGTCCCATCACGATGAAGCTACTATTACTACTACTACATACTACTACACCTACACAGTGAAATATTTCATGCAATGTGACCATTTCATGAAATCTCGAGCATTTCATTAAGTGAGCAAATCTAGGATATGGCCACGATATACATACACTGATAAAGTTTAAACTTTGTGCAGTTTGATGTAGGGATCAAAATCGTTAGTTTTACATTCAAAATGGCAGCGCTGATGGCGTTCCATATAATTTAACCACGCATTTCACCATTATTTGCATTACTATCACGTATTATATCACTTCTGTGTCTATTATTCGCAGTTTTGTTTACTAGTTCGGTGTGTAAGCGAGCGTATGCAATACGACTCCCAGTCAACGGTAATTCGCGATGTTCCTATCCAGTACCAACATAACTATATCGCTAGAAAATACGGCGTTGGCTCTAATACAATGTGAAATAGAGGTGGAATTTGGTTGGCTAATTTTGTGAAGAGATGTTCGGATGAATTTGTTACATCCCCTAAGGTAATAGTGCGCCTTAGAAGCTTATTAAGCGGTAATCATGCATTAGTTTGTTTGATTCGGTGGTTTGGTATTCATTACATTACGTCATGAGTTATGTGCTCAGTTAGATGAACTTAACCAACCGAAAAATAGATTGAGTTGGTATTTACATTAAGCGGACAAATCTACAGCAGTAAAATGAGAAATATGTTTTATTGGTAGCTTCTTAAAAAGATCATTGCATATCTTATCTTATCTGTTTATGTAGAATAAAATAATTATCGTAAAAGATAATACCTAATATTATGTTGAATAATACGACGTCAATTATCTGCCTAAATAATAAATTCTTGCGTTGCCAAAAAACAATATCATATTAAATATTATTTAAAGTGTTTATGGGGTTAGTGTGCAATAAAGATTTATTTATCTCGCTGTATCTAATAATCAAAAAGTCGAAAATTAAAATACATCACTCAATATACAAAAGTGCACCACGTGCTGATGAAAACATCTTTCGTTAAAAGTTAAACAAAGAAAAAAGCGAAAAGGACATTAACCCCGTCAGTAATCGCTTAAATTAAGCGACAATACTTTAAAATGTTCTAATGTTACCCCGAGTAACAAATGTTCCGCTTCTAAGACGTGTCACTTTCGAATGCTGTAAGATAAATTATTGTAAGCTCTGACCCGGGTAAACCATATGCGGTTAGCGCGACCTGATGTGAACTTTGGATAATTAAGACTTTCATGTAACTTCATTGTGTGTACATGAATTTGATGATGGAAGCGATGTATTTTTTTTATATCACTAAGGTGGCACACAAGCATACGGCCCACCTGATCGTAAGCAATCACCGTAGCCGCTAGCAATACCAGGGGTATCACTAACGGGTTGCTAACCATGTTGTTGATGAGGACTCACTGTCCTAGCAGCAATACTACTAGCCCAGCGTATTCTCGTGGAGCACTGGCAACCTTACTTACCGCAGAAACATAACACTACATCAAGTAGTGTTATTTCACTGCGGTCTTCTGTAAAGCGGAGGTACAGTCCCCAGTCGGGCGGCTCCAATTTAAATGGGATGACCCACGGGAAATCCCAAATCGCCCTACTTCTTTTTTTACACTAAAATGTCACGCAAGCGTACGGCCCACTGATGACCGCTAGCAATACCAGGGATATCACTAACGAGTTGGCAACCCTGTTGTGGACTCACTATGCCAGTATAACTACTAGCGCAGCGTATCCTCGTGGAGCACTGGAAACCTTACTTACAGAAGAAACACAGCACCACATCAAAGTAGTAAGTAAACTATTTTGACCTGGGCTCATCAGATGACAGGCCGTTGCTTCATCCACAAGGCCACCAAGGCTCTAAGCTCCCCGTTGTCCAGAGTCCAAGTTGCTTGATTTCGCAAATCTGTGCCATCTCTGCCCGACGCCCTGTATAAACCAAGGGCTAATCAAGGGGGAGGTCATGGAGGTCATGAACCCCTTGGCTGGGTGTACCCATTCAAGAGAAGGAATTCATAACTCGTTTCAATAGAAGACAAAAGAACAAGAAAATGTATATTTAATTTCTATAAAATACGTAAAATATCTTTATAATATAAATATATCGAATATTTTGTTGTAATCGAAATTGAAGCCTTTCCTGACCAGATTTCGACTAAATGACCCCCCTTACTTGAAAACTAGATCTGTCCTTGGTATGCACACGGTTTGATGTTTTGGCGATGGTGATTGTAAATTAATTGCTTAAAACGTCTCTATGTGGACAAAACAGTACCAAATCATTGTTTGTGTTTAGTATGACAAATGTCCGCCAACAATTCGCCGGCCCATCACTAAATCATACTTACATTAACACCTGAATACAAGGTAGAATTACCCGTAATGCCTTGTCGCGACCGTTTGATATTCCTTCTGAATATTGCATATTTCCCCGTGGAGCTATTTTCTATAATGGAGGGTTGTATTTTGTGTCCCTAATAGACACGTTCGGCTGATGTGCCCTAGGGGTGGAATAACCATCCTTTTTACACAATTACTGCCAATGGTACACGTTATTGAAGTATTATTATATTGTTAATCGATGCCGTGAGTATCAGGGTCAAGTCAAATTGCACCGTTCCCAGTGAATTAAAAAAACAACTTTCATATAAGCCACGTTACGATAATTGCAAAAAGAACAGTCTAATCTGTCCAGTCGAGTGATACGCTTTTCAACGAAAAGATTTAAATTAAAATGTATATCTACTTAAAGTTACTAGAATCCGAATTTCTACTAAACGTGGTAAAAATATACCTATAACAACAGATTGACTAATTTGAAAAATTGTCCTTCTACCGTCATAACTATAATATTCGTAGCTACTATGAGAAATACTTTATTTTAAATTAAATTATTGAAAAAATCCACACACTATGGAACTGTGAAATCTAAAATTAAAAATGGCATGTGTGATATATGAGCGAGAAGTAAAGGGGAGCATCTGTCTGTCAAAGACCACCTAGCGGGAGACAGGCGGGCACCAACATTCATCTTTATTCCTCCTAACCATTTACACATGCACACCGTCACGACTTTATACCAACTGCAACAAAGTCCTTTATCCTTCGCACGAAACTTCCAAACATGTTTGCTCAAAACACCGTCAAGTAATTTATGGTGAGAGCTAGATCTTATCACATGCGATATAAAGACGTTATTTGTATGTGCGTAATCAAAAATGAATTCTGAATAATATAGGCGAAGTTTTTTGTTATGAGCAATGGAAAAATATTCTTTGTAATGAGCATTGTGCGAGTTTAATTGTTGGGTTCTTTGTTCGCCTCCGTTCATTGTGGATTCTTTCTACGTTTGAAATCAAAACTTGAAGCTTAATGAGTGATAGATTAGTGGGGTGTTCGTCGTTAATTTTCCTACATTTTCTTTTATTCTTTGTGTGAATGTTGACATGGATAGAACGGAAGCAAATAAAAATGCGGCTGTAAAAGAAAATAAAAACTACTTATCACAAAAGTATTCTTCTAATTTATTGATTGCGTACTATAATTACGACAATAATAATAATTGTTCTGACTCTATCACACAAAGTCTTCTAGTCGCAAACTAAGCAAAGCTTGTATTAGGTACGTAGTTGCATACCTACTGACCAGCGTGCGATTGAGCTGAAATTTTCCATTTACGTTTGGTTCTCGTGACAATGGACGATTATCTAAATCTAATATTGGCGGACATCACACAATGGACATTTATCATTTCCACAGTAACCTCTATTATATGGTTATCAAATGAAAAGGCATGATGAGCGAAACACAGTAAATAAAATTACGTCATTATAAATTAGATATGGCGGCCGCCGCAAGAAGGCGATTTTTATTTTCTACATTAACTCCTATGATAGTATATCAATTCATTATTCAAATGAAGAATTTCCCGTGGGTTTTCCTATTTAAATTGGAGCCGCCCGATTGGACTGTACCTTCACCTTACAGAAGACCGCAGTGAAATAACACTACTTGATGTAGTGTTGTGTTTCTGCGGTTAGTAAGGTTGCCAGTGCTCCACGAGGATACGCTGGGCTAGTAGTAATGCTGCTAGCATAGGGAGTTCTCATCATCAAAATTGGTTGGCAACCCGTTAGTGACACCTCTGGTATTACTAGCGGCTATAGGCTACGGTGACTGCTTACCATCAGGTGGGCCGTATGCTTGTGTGTGGCACACAAGCATTAGTGGTATAAAAAAATAACAGTCAATTGAAGACCGATAAAAATTGTACTAAAAAACTTTTAACTTAACCACTTGTTTAGCGGATGCTAGGACCAAATTAGTATATATTAGGTGTCCTTTTCGATGTAGACATTTCCATCGTACCAGTAATTATGTATGCATGAACAATGTACCAGAGTAGGTATACAGGCGTAAACAAGACGCCCGGCACTCCTGTATTATTCAGGGTGAAGCATTATCGTCACTTCACCTAAAAAAATAGGTCGGAATTTAGCTAAAAGTATTTGGGTCAAGCTTTTATAGGTACCATTTCAGTGTCTCGCTTAGAGTATCATTGTTGGTATCCAGCTTGTCTATGCTGCCTTCCTGGTTTGGGATGATGAAGAAATGATTGGGAGAATCTTTAATTAATTGCAAAAAGTTTTATTAATGGCATAAGTATTCATAATTTTCAGCCTATCTATCTTTTTGCCTTCCTGTCAGTTAACACCTGCGTCTCTCCGGACATACGGTCCACCTGATGGTAAGTGGTCACCGTAGCCTATGGACGTTTGCAACATCAGGGGTATACATCGCGCGTTGCCGATGCTTCAAAAATCCCTTCACATCCTTCTTGAAGAACCCCATGCTGTACTACTATGGGAAAACCTCGGCGGGTAGTTTATTAAAGGTTATTCGTGCAAATTAAATAAATACGACTATATGTTCTTAATTACATTTTTAAGTCTTGTATAATTTAAAAGGACAAAGTAATGTTTTGTTAGTAAAGTAACATAATTTTTTTTTCTGTAAGTACACTAACATTGGGACTAAATCGAACTACAAAATATCATGGCATGAATATTCAACACTAGCACCCGCCCCGGCTTCGCACGGGTTGACGTTTATCAAATATTTGGACTACCCGTGCGAAGCCGGGGCGGGCAGCTAGTATTAATATATAGCCCAGTGATAAAGTAGCTTTAACGGTGAATTTTTGAAATCGGTCCAATAGTTTCGGAGCCTATTCAATACCAAACATACACACAAAAATACAAATCTTTCCTCTTTATAAAATAAGTATAGATATCAACTTAGGTACAAGGAGAACTGCTTAATTAGAAAACAGCCTATGGTCATAGAAAATTCGGCTCGCGTTAAATTTGAGTCTTCAACGGTCTTCGTTATAAAATTTTATGATCGACTCGAGTGCTGGATATGCTTTAGTTCGATGCAGAGAACACAACTTTATACGGACCATTCGGTTATTAAAGATGCTCTACTTTACAGCCTACAGACCGGCTCTAGGACGAATTATAATTAGGCACTTTTGAAGGGCTTATGGAACCAATTACGCGCAACACGCTTTAAAGGTACCTTATAAATTATTCAAATAAAATGGCAGATATTCATCGAACGTTTGAATTGACCTATTAAACCACACAAATTAAATTCTGTATTTGATAACACTTAACAAAAGAGTACTTTCTAATCGTCAAAATTAACTGCAGGATTGAGAATGTTATTTTTACTCAGAAGAATCCGGCACGAAACAGTAATTAATCTTTTATAAGAAATCTAAGTACAGTCGATTTGGTTTTTGATCATGACGTGTTTATTGGATGTGAAGCAATGTAAAAAGTAGTATCAAACTCTTTGGTTAAAATGTTTCTTAAAGAAACAATACAACACACTTATGCGATTTAATAATGTCGGTTGTTACCATTGTTCAAATGCGTTATTTACCAAATACCAACATCTACTCAATCAATATAAATTTGGTGTTGTCAAATTTATTGAAGTGAAAAGTGTTGGTGGAAAACGTATGGATTCTTTTCACCGATATGCTGATGCCACTAGTTGTTCCAAAGTTTGTAGTTTTCACTTTTGTTGGCTGTTTCGATGACGGCCTATTTTTTTACTAATTTCTTTTGTGTTCCTTAATATTTATGTATTATGGTAATTTTTTCGAGTTATTAATTAAGCGTTTTCACTTTTGTTCGTCCTTCCAATATTTTCTCTCGTTGTTTTTGAATTCACTCCTATCGAGTCATGCTTCATTTCAAACCATCTGCAAATTTCCATCTCAGATGCATTCCATTATTATTCATACTCTATCTACCTAACTACAATATGTTATCGTTTCTTGTGCCTAAGTTTAAGCAATATCTAAGTTGAGAAGCTTTTGAATAAGTATTAGGCAGTTGCACCAAGTTTGGAACCTGCCAGGCTAAATTAGGAAGTTTGTGTTTATGGTACCAGTAAGGTAGGAGCATATGCTTAGGTAGCTAACCATAGAACATCACCATTAATAATACTTGTCTGGGATGAAGCTTCGGTTGGATCTGCATTCAGAATAATTTGCAGTAAATTTACTCGAATCAAATAAAATAAAAACCAAAAAAAAAACATCGTTATTTGATCAAACTTTTCAAATCTGTACTTTCACATCGTCAGAATGTACCACTGGCTTCGGATAGTTGTTTTATGCTGAGAAGAATCCGGGTAGAAACTCAGTAATTACAATAATATCTATACTAATATTATAAAGAGGAAAGATTTGTATTTTTGTATGTATTGAATAGGCTCCGAAACTACTGGACCGATTTCAACAATTCTTTCACCGTTCGAAAGCTACACTATCAGTGATTAACACAGGCTAGCTGCCCGCCCCGGTTTTGCACGGGTAGACAAAATATTTGATATAAATGTCTACCCGTGTGAAGCCGGGGCGGGCCGCTATAATATATATTTTACATTTCAATTACCTATATGATATGAATATTTTAGAAGATTGGAATATAAAAAGACAGATGTTGAAAAAAAGGAACATTAACTTAATATAAACAAGGATTGTATGCTTGAATTTCAAATCTACGCTAGTCTATACCTACTATTATATCTACTCTGAGTTAATACTATACAGAGGATAAATTTGTATTTTTGTGCGCATAACAAATTCGCAACGAGACATGTTTTCGAAGGCAAAAGCTTAATTAGGTCCACTGAAATCTTCGTTATCTAAAGCAATAAATAAATTAGTAGGTAATTAACATTATATACCGCAAGAAACTACAATAAATACTTAATTATAATTTGATTAGTCGATTAAATTAGCTATTGTTGGTGGCAACACTTGCAATGGAAATATTGACAGTTCACGGTTACTCTGACACATACTTTCGGCGGTCTTAAAAACGTGGATTTCGATATCTTGTGATTTACCAATGTTAATCGACATTATGTGTGAGAACTATTATATATATAAAGTAAATGTGATAAATAAACTATTAACACGGAAAGCGTATCGTGTATTTGATCGTGCTCGCCGTAATACATTTTTTTTTCACCCAACGCCATCTAGCCCCAAACTAAGCAAAGCTTGTACTATGAGAACCAGCAGCTGATATAATACTTACATACTTTTTGTTTGTAAATACATACTTATAATAAATACCAAACACCCAGACGCAAGGCAAACATATTTGTCACATAAATGTTTGCCCCGGCGGGAATCGAACCCGCGACCTAGCGCAGCAGTCAGGTACACTAACCACTAGACCAGCGGTCTCGTCAACTTTCAACAACGTTTAACGTCTGGGTGTTTGGTATGTACCTATTAAAAGTATTTATTAACAAAAACAAATTGTATATAAGTATTCTATCAGCTGGTGGTTCCCATAGTATAAGCTTTGCGTAGTTTGTCGCCAGATGGCGCTGTGTGATAATGTCCGAGCTTAATTTATTTTTTAACTAGCTGACCCGGCAGTCGATGTCCTGTCTTAGCTATGAATTCATATGTCAAATACACCATAGCAAAATAGACCTTTAGTTTATCGCAAAATTAAAAAGGTTCCGGTATTTTTTTCATTTTTATCTTACCTAAAGAACCTTCTCCTGACAATAACAAACAGAATTAGCTAAATCAGAATTAGATAAATGTCTATGCTCCGAAACTAATGTCTACCCGTGCGAAGCCGGGGCGGGCCGCTAATTTTTATATGTAGATGGAGCAATGTGTTTATAGAATAGAATATTCATTATACTGTGACACTAGTGACGTCACGGACCGGTCCCTACGGAAGATTAGCGCTGGTTGTCCATCACAAGACATCCAGCACATGCTGAGTTGGGACCGTTTCATAATGACACGATGTTCTTCTACACTTGTATTCCTTTTGTATATCTTTGTGTTGTTATGAATAAATATTTTTCTTTCTTTCTTTCATTTGCGCAAAGTTCAGTTTCTTTAGCAATATGTTGGTAACAAGATCAATGCGAGGAGTATAGTGTGGTTCCGGGGCTACATTCGAGTATTCGCCATTTGGAGGACTGTAGTTTCAGTCTGTCATAATGCAACGTGCAAAAGTACACCATCACAAAGGCACTGTTTGTCACTGTTGCCTTGTGTGGAAATATTCTATTTTTGCGCAGACTCATCTGTGACTCAAGTTATGAGTGTGAGCGCCGATAGTATTGTACCACAAATTTAAGGAAAATATAATGCAATATGGAAAATATACTCATATTAGGCATTTACACAAGCATAAAAATAAGGAAAAATTGTTTACGTGAGAATGAACACTTTGGGGAAAATAAGAATCATTCCAGCTCTCGTTATTGGTCATTATGTTAAACAGGCCACCGGTGCTCAAACTTCTAGGAAATAAAATAACCAGCTTTGCAATCACTGACTTAATAAAACATTAAAACACACTAGACAAATCTTTATAACGCACTAGAAAATGAGAATAAAGGTCAGTGTGCGCCACTAGATTTTTATTATACCTCCATTGTACCTACTAGGGCAGTACCTGCAATACATCGTTTTGACAGGACATTTGACGTGATAACGTATCGTTAAAACTTATATCTAGAAGAATTTTGTTCAACTTGTTAAATCTTGATTATTATACGAAAACAGACAAGAACACTCACATGGCTTTTTTATGAACCGGTAAAGTAGAGCTTCATAAGTGCCTTATTGAGGCCTAAACTGAATTAATGTTGTTTTTTGTTCGTATCAAAATTTTTACTTTGAGAAAATTCTACAGTCGGTAATATAAAGCGTAATAATTAAGATATTATGATGGCTTTAACAATATGTAACGTAACGCTAGCATCAACTGTGTGTATAATAAACGATGAATTGCAGCTGAAACTAGTTTACGCTGGTAATAAAGCTTGTGCTTTGTTCCCCTGAAATGCAACTCCGGTGTTATGTACATCAAAAGACAGTGAGATGATATTTGCAGGGTTCACGTTCACAACAAGAATAGTATTAAATTTAGTTAAAAAGACAGAGTATGTTAGTTTTTGGTTGGATATGAAAATATTTATCACCTGACTCGTATAATGGGCATGTTTTAAATGACAAATAAACAAAAAAAAAAAACTGCTTTCGCCACATATTCTTTCTTTTTGAAATATATTAATTTATATTATTGTTATAACGAATTTATTGTTTACCGTTTGCGTTAAATAAAAAATAAATAAATAACAAAATACATTTCTCCATTGTATACCATGTGGCCTATTAGACTAACATTATTACAAAATAATTATGTGTACAGATTATTTCAGAATTGAAAGACAATTTAACTTCTTTTAATTTTTTTTTAGGTTATAGATTTCGTAAACCACACAATAAAGAGAAAGTTTGAGAGCCGCTGTCTCAGACATTAGGACTATTATGGCCCAGTGATTACGTATCATAGTGTAATACCGGAGACACGTGTGCGACCCAATTATTATTTAACCATAGTCAGATGTCTTTAATGGCTGGTTGGCCGCCATTAAACTGCGAATGTTACGGTTATTGTCGGGTCAGTATTTTGCCTGAATTACTGACGTCTAAAGATCTTTACGTTTATTCCGGTGTTAGAAATTAAATTTGGATTTCCATCAATTACCTTTTATGGATATTTGAATTTCAAACGTAACGTTAACTAAAATATCATAAACAATATCATCACCACGTTTTGTTTATATCAGATTTGAACAGACACAGCCGCTTTACAATTTTAAATTGGTATAGAAAATTTTGTAATGGTATTTTTTTTTCGATTGGTTTCGATACTCGTTTAACTGAACAAGTATAATAATATTTTTTTGCAATTCGTAGCAAATAATGGTATTATCGCTAGCACAGTTTTATTAATCTATAACTTAATTAAAATCCACCGGCTGTCAACAATTCCAATGCCGTATTAATTGATTTAGTGAGAACAAATCTTTGGGTGTGTATATTTTTTAATTTAACTGTATCTATACTCTCTGCTGCCCACGAAACCCGCTATAAGCACGATCTAAATCTAACGATAAATCCAAATGTACGCAGAGACCTGAAATGTAATTAAAAAAAACATTAATACATGAATAATGCAAGCTGTAGCCATTCCCGATAATTTTCTCCTAATTGCCTTCAGGCATTAAATATAGATTACCTAAATGTACCACTCAGTGTTGATGCAGCGAATCGCAGGCTTTTTGAAGTAAAAATATATTGTCCTGCCCGATTTTGATTATTAAGATGAACCTTTGCGAACACCGAAATGACGCCGTACATAAACCTCAGAATTACACACACATCTACCTGCGTCTTGCCCACTAATTTTAGAAAACCGGGCGCGACTTAATTGTTCATAAAGTTCCATCGGGTACTGGGGCATTTCACACTACGCGCGATTCGGGGCACGATGTGAATCGCCCCAATGATCTTTTTGAAATCTCCCTTTTAATTTTTTCTAAGGATACGTGTATTGGCACATTCTGTAGCCTTAACGGCTTAATGGATTTTTAAATATAGGAGGTTCGAGATGCAACCTTATTGCAGCAGTGATACAGTGTACATTTAAATATGGCGTCTACGTTCAGATTTTTTTAAATAAAAGTTTTTTGATGATTGACTAGCTTAATTAGAAGAATCTGAATCTTAGTGAAGGATTCTCCCTAAGAGAATTCTTACTTACCCATTGTGAAAAAATATGGCGCATGAAAAATAAAAGTAATTTAAAACTTCATACTGCACTGGTAACACTGCATGTGGACGCTGGACACATGACGCGCAGTGTTCCCAACTTGGCGAAACAAAAGGAAGGAAAAAACTCGCGGGCAGAACGTAAAACTCGCCCCCATGGTCAGTCAGTACAAAGCATAGAATATACATCATAGAGATGATAGGTAAATTAAATATTTACTAATAAAACCAAAAGTTTAAATATCGGGTCAAGAGCGAGCTAGACTCGCGCACTAAGGGTTCCGTACTAAAAGACAAACTAGCTTAAATGACAAACTTAACTTTGCCGTTTGATCCCAAGACGGCTATTGCACCAACAATAAATAATTCGTCCTTTTTTCTTGAATTCTACTCTTTCTCATTATCAAGATGGAGTATAAGAATCACGTTTTTAGTAAGGGATCTTTAATTTTTTTTTTATTATAGATAGTGGCTACGGAAATGAAAATTATGTGAAAATTTAAACTGTCCACCTATTTCGAATCCTGAGATACAAACTGTCGGACAGACGGATGGGCAGACGGACAACGGGGTTTTGGTAATAGAGTTCCGTTGGTTACCCTTCGGCTACGGAATTCTAAAAAGGTCTAAGCAGAAAGTGAAGCCATCGGTAGAAAAAAAATACAAATAAAAATATACTTGAGAGAATCTGAAGGTGCCTCCACCGAAGCTTGGGTCTGAAACCACCCCGAGTCTTATCGTTGGTCCGCTAGGTTCAGTTTGAAGACTGCCCTGCCTCGCCAGCCTGAATTAGACCGCTGAGTAGTATCGGCGGCAATATCATAACTGGTCGCGAGGTTAATTGGTTTTTTGTTCTACAAAGCTGGCAAACAAGAGTCACCTGATGCTAAAAGGCTTAGCGCATACCGTGACAAACCACCTGTTAGAAAAGTGTGTTACCAGCATTATATAGAGATGGATCCATAGTACATTGAATCTTATGATAGAGCTGTAGGTATAATTATCGATTGAGTAATATGAGCTGCCCTCTCTACACAACTACCTAGTCTATGTTTAGTGAAACGCTCAGCTTATGCACGACTGTAAAATTTAACGGTTCACAATAAAGTAGTGGACTAAGTCCACGCACACACTGCGCGACTATAACTCGATATGTGTGGCGATGCCTTAATGTTTAGCCCTTTTAATTCCGTCTTATTTGCTTGATGCTAGTGTGTTTGTAGTGTGCGTAATGACTTAGTTTATTAAATTAATATAATATTAGCTGTCTGCACTCATTCTCCAATAAAAAAAATAAGTGTGCCAAGTTTCATACTAAACACCGCACAATTTTCGTAAAACGGCGATGAAAGTGTTTGCCTCACGCATTAACAATATTATTTAAAGAAATATATGGTTGGGTACAATTGAGGAGCTGTTGCCTCGTCTGAGATAGTACCGCTTACTTACAGCAGATGGCTGACCAATTAAAACTAACTACTCCTTTATGGACTAATAAGTGGTGTAGTTTTGGAGGTTTGAGAAAAAGGGGAATAAAGTTTCCGTCCAGTTTAGTCCAGCACGTAGCCTTCTTAAGGCGCTCTGAAAATGCAGAAAACAACACTATACATCGTTTTAGTATTCTAATAGCCCTATTTAAAAAAGCGAATTCCATTGTAACTTTACTCTATTAAAATTCAAGAGCTTCCTTAGTGAATAAATTAATGGGTAGGTATGTTTTAATACGCCCAGTACCATAGTCTTCACGATTAGTTGTCCAATATCCCGTATTGAGCATATACATTTTTGTATACAACTTCTTCTGTATAGATTTATGAGAAGGTCCCTGATTGGCCGGAACAGAGCCTATGTTCATTCTCGAGCTGATAGCTATATTTGTGCCAAACCCTTCGGCCGTTTTTGTGTGATAAATTTACAGAGACATCAAACGATTCGCATATATGTTATCTTAGTGTAAGTAAATAATATATAATTATTATACTAGTTTCCAAACTTTAATTCCAGTCGGTAGAAACAATATTTCCAAATACTAGGTACATACTACCAGGTACGTTTTACGAAATAAATGTTCTACATTGTTTTATTTTACGTTTGAATTTAAACTCTACATAAACTTAACGTTTAGGTTAGTTTTGTACTTCTTAGTTTAGTTTATTTTAAGTTTTTAATTTAAGTTTACGTTTGAATTAAATAAGAAATTACATTAGCAATAATACGTTTAAAACCACACATCAACCTGCCGACTACATTAATCTTCACACTGAAAGATATCTATATCTATCTATACTAATATAATCATATTTTTATGAAAGGAAATATTTGTATTTTTGTATGTATGTTTGTGTTGAATAGGCTCCGAAACTACTGTACCGATAAAAAAAACGCTATTAGAAAGCTACATTATCACTGAGTAACATAGGCTATATATTATACTAGCTGCCCGGCCCGCCTTCGCACGGGTGCGAAGCCGGGGCGGCCCGCTATTCCAACATAAAAAGCTACTTCCATCCGACTCAAAGAGTTAACGATGGACCTAGCAATACTAGTTTTGGCTACGAAGTTGAATCTTAATAAAGAGTTCAGCTTTGAAGCGAGCACTTAACTTTGATAGTTTGTTAATAAGTCGTCAGACAGTAAACGTCAAAATTGTATTAGCGCTCTACGTACAACTCTTTCGCACAACTTTCTGATAGTAATTAGCAAAATTAATTGTAAACGTTTTAACGAAAGTTTCCTCTGTTTCGCTGTAACTATGCCCCTATCTGCATCGCTTGTATTTCAACGCGAAATTTATTGAGAAAGTTTATGTAGTGTACGCCTTTTGTTAGCTTCCTTGCCGATTCCCATCTGAACCTTACCGTTTTTCTGTACACACCTAGTCTTTGCGATAAGTACAATGTACATCCTGTATGCTTTATAATATTATAACAAAGAAAGATTTGTATGTTTGTATTGAATAGGCTCGGAAACTACCTACTGGACCGATTTAAAAAAATCTAATTAGTATAATATATAGCCTATGTTACTCAGTGAAAATGTAGCTTTCAAACGGCAAAATAATTTTTGAAATCGGTCCAGTAGATTCGGAGCCTATTCAATACAAACAAACCAAAAATCGTTCATCTTTATAATATTAGTGTAGAAAACGCAAAATAAATATATATTCTGCATGATACCGTAACGCAACATAAATTATCAAGTACATGCTCGTTACTGGAAATTATATTGTCAGCAACTGGGCCGGAATCACGTCCGTGCTGGCTCCACGAGGAAACAATAAGAATGTATTCGCGGCACGGAGCGCGGCGGCCGATCAAATTCGGCCCGCACCCCCATTAATAAATATTCAGTCTTAGAGCACTGTGTTCACATTGCGATACTAGTCATCATATTGCTAGGAAAATTGGTTTTAACGTGGTTTCTTCCGATACGTGTTTCAGGACTTCCACGTCCTATCGCACGCAGCGGCACCCTGATGATGGGACGTGGAAGTCCTGAAACACGTGTCGGAAGAAACCACGCCTGAGCTCACACCTGGGCGCAGGCTGTTCGACCGTTTCACACTCCATTTAAGCGGAAAAATCAAGTTATACTATATTTTGTATTCTATAAATTTCCGCAAAGTAATACTTGAATCTGTTCAATATATTTTAGAGTTGGCAACAAGTGATAGCCCTGGTATTGCAAGCGTCCATAGGCTACGGTGTCTGCTTATCATCAAGAGGATAAAAAAAAGCCGTCCCCTTGCAATAAGAAACCTCCCGTCTGGTATATTATTATTTAATTTAGGTTCAAATAATGTAATCGTAAGCGTCAAACAATCTCTTAGAAAATTCTTTTAAGAAATCATACGAGAAGAACTGGCAAGCAACAGAGGGTAGCTATTTAGTAAAAGGTATTTCGTATAAATGTAGGCAGTATAAAACAATTGCAGATTTGAATTTGGAATTTTTGCCTACTTCGTCAAAATAAGATCGATCCGTCTGAAAAGAGAAAACCCGTAAATTTCCATCCCAATATTTAATTCTAACTGTACCTATGTTTTACCTGTATTTTATTTAAGACACAAACGAGAACATCTATGTTGCATTTCGCAATAAAAATTGTATGCACTTTGAATAGGTTTTTTTTTTATATCACTAAGGTGGTAAACAAGCACACGGCCCACCTGATGGTAAGCAGTCACCGTAGCCTATGGATGCTTGCAACACCAGGGTACCACTCGCCGACCCTTCAAATATCTCTTCACACCCTTATTGATGAACCCCATGCTGTACTCCTTTGGGAAAACCTTCGAAAGATTGCTCAGTAATTTGTATGTTTCATATAAATGTATACCATATTATTTTTGTTTCACTTGATACCTATGTATATCGTTGGTAAATATCGGCTCGCCCAATCAGAACGTTCAAGTACCTCCTGGAAAATTGGGGCATTTTTCGTGCAACGTGCGAATTATAGCCCCTATTATATAGAGGGTGGAATCCCAACCGATTTGCGTTTGATTCGTAGCGTTGATTAGATGAACCGGTGTCGACTTTTATTGATGGAAATATTCTGTTTGGCGAACAAATCTATATAAATAAATAAAAAATAATCGCCGACATATGTACGCGCGTAACTTCCAAACAACTGCATCAAATTGAATTATTCTGTTTTTTGTTTCTTTAGTATGGGGTAGAAAACACATATGAAAAGTGAGGGACTGTTGAAATTGTAATTCAATTTCTTTACATGGTCATACTGTTACCGGTTTTTTTTTGTCTATTTTTTAATTTGGTACAAAACCACCCGTGCGATGAATGCCGGGGTGGGTAGCTTGTTTATAAATATTTTTCACGTTAAAACATAGCTATTATAGTAGATATATATAGTTTCTTGACAACTAGTTGTGAAACTCTGCTATCATCTACAAATAGGTTGTGAAACAAGAACCATTGTTTTCGCCGATTGATTGTGTAGCAAGACTTACTATATCTACTGTTCGCAACTGGTTGTGAAACTCAGTTGCCTTTTTTATTTTGTCGTATATGCTAAAAAATACTAGTCTACGATCAGTTATTATTTTAACATTAATGTAGCGTCATGATGATGAGGAGATGATCAAAAATATTTTTGAACAACAACACCCTCATTACGGAATCTCGAAATGATGCAGTTGTCAAATCTAAAAACAGTCATGTCATTCAAATATTAACGCTCTTATCGTAAACATTATTGAAATTATATACACACCCCTACGCAGTCTGTTTGTCCGTGGCGATCGTAAAAATGTAAATTAACATATTTTTTTTACAAAAACATGCAAATATAAGCCGTATGTAGTTGAATTCTGCGCAATATAAAAATATCAACAGCGTCCCGCCTCTTCGATGTAAATGTACGAACTAAACACTTTAGAGCCGTGCAAAGTGTTATAAAATGCAGAATATAATATGTCGATATGACTGATGTTAAATTTATTTTTACAATAAATTAGATGCCCAAATGCTTTTTGCCTCTCATTCTAGAATTCAGTTTGAAATTCGCTTTTGATAAAAAAAATACCTCAAATATTTTTATTTTTATTTTTAACATTCCATTGATTTATTAATCATAAGAAGAGCAAATGATTTCTTCCTATCTCATCTCGTCTCATGCGTGTGTGCCGTATATAAGATTTATTAGTATATAGATGAAGATTTCACGAGTGTGAAGTCACGGTGAAAAAGCTAGTTCAAAATAAACTAAGTAATGTCATCAGTTATATCATTACATCATCATAACACGATGGGAATGTCAAAACATTGTGGGAAAGAAATCTTTATACTCTGACTTGTAATGCAAGAGTAATATTCTTTTTACAGTCGGCATTTCGAAGAAAGTTCCTTTATAAACCGAATCACAGCACGTTGGGGCCACATGTTTCAAATGGTGTGTGTAATGAAAACTATTACGGTGCACATAGTCTTATGTGAAGGGAGGAGTGGTATCTGAATTGGTTCTTGGAAATATATAATATATATAATACTTTTATAAAATAAACTAGATGTTACCCGCGACTTCGACTGCATTTTTTTTAATACAAAAGTAGCCTATGTCCTTCCCCATGATATAATAATATATCTCCTTGACACATTTTATTGCGAGCCTTTCAGCCAGTCCTGAAAAGCTAGCAAACAAACAAACTAGCAAACAGAGATACTTTCGCATCTATAAAATTATTAGTATTGGTAATATTTTTGGAAAACGTATACTCAAAATCCTTTTGAATATTTAAATAACATACGACAAATTCTTTATTAGGCTTAACTATAAATATTTAAGGAGCTCATGCCTTCTATTAGCGTAAAATTCTCCTACTTTTTTTTATTTCAAAGTGTAACGATTATTATTATTATTTTTTTATCCCACTAAGGTAGCACACAAGCATACGGCCCACCTGGTGGTAAGCAGTTACCGTAGCCTGTAGCCGCTAGCAATACCAGGGTTATCATTAACGCGTTGACAACCATGTTTGTTGATGAGGACTCACTGAGCTAGCAGCATTACTACTAGCGCAGCGTATCCTCGTGAAGCACGGACAACCTTACTTACCGCATAAACACAACACTACATGAAGTAGTGTTATTTTACTGCGGTCTTCTGTAAGGTGGTATATTAAATTTCAGAACTCAAGTTTTGTGTAACTAACTTATCTTGCTTTAAGCAATAAATAAGCATCAATAAGTCAAAAGAGAAGATAATATTTCTTTTTTAACTGAATAATGCTGGATTTTCAATTCCAAACCTTAAAACTAGACTAGCAATTTATTTTACCATAAGTATACCACAAATCACATGAGTATGTTCTCTCTAATCCCATCTGAAAAGAAACATTGCAGAAAATCCTTTTAGAGCAAAATCTATATGTGTAAGGTAAATTGAAAACGGGCTCTAAACAAATTGTTTTATACAAGTCACGATCAGATTACAGGCCGCTTTGCAAAGGTAACATTGGGATTACTGCAGTCGGCGAACGGCCATTCAAAATGGACGGTCCGGTTTTAATATAGGGAAAAATCGTTCTATTTATAAACTTGGTTTTCGATTAACAAGAAGTAAAAGAAAAAAGAATTAAATGTCATATTAAATGTCATATTTTGGATTACGAATTGTTTACCAAACTATTTATGATAACGTTTTTCTGTAAAGTGTTGCGACTCTGGATACAATGTCCTTTTGAGTATTTTGATTTTTTTATTAAAATTCCTAACGTCACAATTATTTGAATTCGAATAATAAATTGAATGCTCAGTACCATTTCTAGAGACAGCTATTAAAAAGCAGAAGCAGGGACTAGTTTCTCAAAACACCGCTGATCTAATGGATAGTAAATGTAATAGATAGATAGAGAGATTGATTCCACTAGGGCAAACATTGAAACATTAATGTTTGCCTTGAGTTTGGTTACTAAACTAATCAAAAATAAAAATTCTTATTCTGGAACCAGAAGGCGATGTGATGTGTTATATATTACTTTTTTAAAATTAAATATCTCCAATACCAGAATTTATTTCAATCGCCTACCTGTGAGCTACCATTGTATGCACCTACTTCTTTCACATAACTACCTGAACACCTTAACTCTTCACCCACAATCTGACGCGCCATCTGACACCATGCACTCATCGCGGAATGGGTTTCCATTTAACCACCAACCCTGTAGTGTAGTGTGATGCGATAGCGAATAAATCTCGGCGAGAGCTCCTCTATCATGTACATTATGTGTACGGAAATGAGATCTGAACAGATCTAAGGAAATAGCCATGAATGGTTGAATAAAATACTAGAAAAAAAATATATTTTTAAAAATATCTCTTATTTCATTAATAGCATACCCACTGATGCTTTGGCCACTTTAGGGGCGGAGGTTAAGACAAATCTTGAAGCATGTTATTCTTTTTGAACTGAAAATCCATATCTATGTTTGATTAATATCAATAACAAGAACGGTGGGTTTTTTCCCTACGACATTTGCGACAGTCTTGTTCAAATCGATCCCACTGCCGTTCGGATGTTAGTCACAATTAATGAGTTTTATTGTTCGCGTAGAACCCTAATTATTTTTCCAAAATAATGTAGCCTAATAGCATCAGCTATATATCACTGAGAGTTCTCTTGAAATCGCTCCAGCCTTTTCGGAGATTACCGCGAACAAACAGACACAGAAATAATATTTTTTTGTCATTAGTATCGTGTTTACTTTTACATGCAGTTAGTAAAAAGCTGTTATTTTGACATTAAAAACAGACATTTCAATTTTATTTATTGGTATCTGATTGGTATAGATATTATATTAATACTGAAACCATATTCAAGGTTTGAAGGTAACTGTTTGAAGCGTCACGTCGTCAAAAACTCAAAATACAATTCCGCATGCAGTATCGTAGGTTACTCAAAATTTATGTGGCTTTAGATTTGACTGGCGATTCAGTATTCGGCCATAAATGAAACGCGTGTTCTCAAAAGACAAATTTACGGTTTAATTATGTGCCGAATAATTATTGTATATTGTTTAATAAAGGTGCATGTGCGAGTAACCTATACGCGATCAAAGGGCAAATTTTAATGAACCCTTCTCGATATTGTTGTATCAGAAGCGATTGGTCCACCATCCACTTAGATAATGATGTTACATGGAATCAAGTTAAATTTTAAACAGCAATTTGTATATGAAAAGTTGTACATAAATGTATTGTTTATAGATAGCCGTCGACTTTGTTCGCGTTGAGAAATACTTACATCCCACTATTTAGTCTCCCTTTTCTTAAAATCCGTGTGGTTTTTTTTTTTTGGAATAAACACATTTTTTTTGTGGGTATACTGAAGCCGAAACCTAAGCTCAGTTGCTCATATTGTGCTGTGCGGTATTTCAAGCGTTTTTAGGCTGCAGTGACAGCTGCTCAGCATCAGGCAGGCCGTTCATGCTTGCAAATGTCTCGTGGTATTAAAAAAAACTGGTCTTGCAAGCTTTAGCCGCAAACCGACCCCTGTACCGCCCTCGCCGGCGAGGAGCGTCGCACTCATCCCGTCTTCTTCGTCCCCAAAGCCAGTCTAGGCTCCGTAGCCCATCTCCCAGCAACGCCCTTAGTTCTGTTGCTTAGATTAAGTCCCCCTTCTGGCTGGAGGCCTTAAATGGCCTCGCCACTTTAGTCCGGTTAAGCAGTAAAAGTTCCCTCGAACTAACTGAGAGAGACCATATTCTTAAAAAAAAAAAAAAGCAAGCTTTAGCGGTAACAACTTGCCATCTGAACTCTGACCCTCAACTTGTGTAGCTATAAATAAATACTATAAAATAAATGAAAATCCATACTTCACCACTAATATTATAAACGCAAAAGTAGCTCTGTTTGTTTGTTTTTCGATACCTTGTCAGGACTAGACGGCTGAACAGATCGTAATAAAATTTGATAAGGAGATCGATTATATCCTGGGGAACGACATAGCCTACTTTTGTCTTTAAATAAATTAAGACGAAGTCACGGGTAACAGCTGGTAATGAATTAATTTTCAGGTCAGTACTAAATCCATTGGATGCTTTCCTATACATTATGAAACTAGAACATTAATTTCAGGTCTCACTCAAGCAACCGCAGCTCAAATTATTCATGAGCGAGCATCTTGGATATTCAATTTTCGCCTCAATTTACATTCAGTTAATTAAATAAGAATACGGGATGAGGTCATCAATTCTCATACATTATTCCGCTATACACATAACAGTGGAGCTCGCATCATGAGAAATTACATAATAATTGTCAGTGGCTGAAAGGATGAAAATGGTATTGACAGATGACGATAACAGGGTAGAGCTATTGGTGGGAATCAGGCGAAGCCGTTGAGATTTTTTCCAATGTCTCGTAAATTGTGTTATGGTGATCTTTAATGTGTACTTTTGGTGTCGTTATCTGAATTTAGTGTCTGATTTACAGGATCATTGGAAATAATGCTATAATATGACTTTTGGGTTCAATGATCAATCATCATTAATTTTTAAATCATTTTTTGAGCTTGTTGCATAAAACTCCTAGTGCCATAACGACACTGAAAATACACATAAAAGATCACTCTAACACAATTTACTGGACACTGAAAAAACCCTCTACCGCTCCGCTTGATCGCCGCCAACAATTCCGACGTTGGCCTTAGTATACTTATATATTTCGTACCATTTACTGAAAAGTTCGTAGACATAATTAGCTTTGAATATTAAACCTTCATACTGCGTAGAGTGGTTGTATTCTCTTGGCTGCATAGTGCGTACCTCTAGTGGTGCTTCAAAAACGCTTTGTAACTATAATATATTTCTTTTTAAAAAAAATATAGAATAGCGTAGCAGTATGTATGTCCAGCGTCTACTGTTTTTATCCTAACATGCACACGGAACGATGTTAGGTGACAATACAGTTTCAAAGTCATTGTTACAGTCGATCGTAAATATAAAGACTATATTGAAACTGGATACAATAAGCATATTTACATGGTGGGAATTGTTTGCTCTCGGTTTTGGTGAAGAAAGTGTAAAACGAAAAAAGTATCCGTTTTTTTTATATGATTGACTAACTTGACTATAGTATAAACCCAATAGTATAATAATTACCCGATCAGATAATGTGGTTTAATTTTTGTTTGTAGCAATATTTTTTCATTATGTTCTTGTTTTTTTAATCTTAAAATACATTATTATTCTTAATAATAAAATATGATATTTTGGACTAAGATTCGAAGTTATTTATTTACCAATAAAATTATGCGAGATTCTGATTAAGTGAAGCTAACTGCTGACAACACACATGTAATTAAAGCCCTCAAATCAATCATTACAGATTCAAACAATACATATTTAATTTTAATTTTCTCATAGTTTTTACGCAAATTCTTACAATTAATCGACGTTGCGCTAATTGTGGCACCGTCGATTAAATTATCTTAAACGTGGGAATTACTTTGGCCAAGACGGTCATTAATTAATGATTTACTGCAATTTTAAGCAAACATAATTAACTGCACAAGAATCAAGTAATTGTAAGTATGGTTGACAGTGCTCCACGAGGATACGCTGGGCTAGTAGTAATGCTGCTAGCACAGTGAATCCTCACTAACAACAGAATTGGCAACGCGTTAGTGATATCCCTGGTATTGCTAGCGGCTATAGACTATGGTGACTGCTTACCATCAGGTGGGCCGTATGCTTGTGTGACACTTTAGTGGTATAAAAAATGTTACAAAATGATTATATTTAAATCATGCGTGCCTATTGGTTTGTTACAGATGAATTTAATAATAATTACCAACTTGATTTGCGGTCCATAAACACACCACGCACGGACTGCGAAGGCAACGCGACGGCAAAAACAGCTTGGTAAGGAATACAAAGTTGTTTTGCCTATTGTTTATGTTACGCGTGGTTTTATAAATTGGATTACTCATAGATTAACTACTTTATCATTCCATACTCGTCAAAAGGTAGATGGAATTTTGCGAAAGTGATGCCTGTTTTTTTTTATACCACTAAGGTGGCACACAAGCATACGGCCCACCTGATGGTAAGCAGTCACCGTAGCAACCTTACTTACCGCAGAAACACAACACTACATCAAGTAGTGTTATTTCACTGCGGTCTTCTGTAAGGCGGAGGTACAGTCCCCAGTCGGGCGGCTGCAATTTAAATGGGATAAGGAAATCCCAAATCGCCCTACCTCTCTTTTTAAAAGCTCATGGTGTGAATAATCACTGTACTTAAGCTTAGAAAACTCATTGGTACAGGCCGGGACTCGAACCATGGCCCATCAGATGACAGGCCTGTTGCTTCAACCACAAGGCCACCACGGCTAAAACGGTTTTTTAAACATGATACACATTATACTGATAAATGACATAAAATATTGAATTATTAATATATCTGATGTAGATAAATGTAGGAATTTAAATCGCCCGGGTATATGATTGGATATTTTATGCTGATTAAAACTTACTTTATCTCTGTAGTGGATGGTTGGCATTACCACATTTCTTTTTTATTTTAGCTTTATTGTACAACACCAAGAGATAAAACAAAATGAATATAGTGTACATATAAGTAGAGTACAATTGGCGGCCTTATCACACTCGGCGATCTCTTCCAGGCAACCGTGGGATGGAATACAATACCATACATTTAACGGGCAGAAGTGGTGTGCACCTAAGGTCAAAATAAAATAAAAAATTAAATAATAGACTAATGGAGAATCTAATAAACTAAACTAATTGATATCTAAGAAGCATAATACGTAATAAACAAAATATACAAGTATACCCAATCAAACATAGGAGATGTGCTCTTGCGTCTGCTATTTAGCTATTGAGATAATATTCCTTAAGGAGCCTCTTGAAGACTTGCAGAGTTTTAGCCTGTCTGATGGACAGTGGCAAAGCATTCCACAGGCGGAGGGCCTGCACTGAGAAAGATTTGTCCATGAACGTAGTGGAATGGAATATCACATTATTATTAGAGAGAATGAAAGAAATGTTTTTTCTTTCGTGCCTCCAATGCTCTTATTTCAACAGGCAACGTACAATTCTCAAATAAAATGAACTAAGCACTTACCTGGCGAACGGGTAAAATCTAAAACTTTGACATCTAGCTGTCTACATCGGGACCCAAATTGAATAATTGAATTTATAGTAGTTGCAAAATTTCATATGATGCGCCTGGCTTCCATCCAGGTGTTAGGACCAAGTTGGTAATTGAAAGTTTTGCTTTCAGAACTGATATATGACTGTTATATTAAATATGGCTTGGATAAAGTACTCGGAACTGTGGGCGTGGAAGAAACGATTAATGACAGTTAAAAAAAGTAAAATAGGTGTAAGTCAGGAGAGAAATGGCGCTTTATACTCTCTGCCTACCACGGCACTTCACTTCGGCGGAAAGTGGGTGTTGTAACAACCAAGATCATTTGGTGCCAACGTGACAGATGGTGAGTCCGTCGCCGTCTCAGACACTACATACGTCTTTGAATTTCTTCTCAGACGTATGCAGGTTTCCTCACGATGTTTTCCTTCACCGTAAAGCTCGTGGTGTGACTAATCACTGCACTTAAGTTAGAAAAACTCATTGGTACAGACCGGTGGGATTCGAACTTGCGTCGCTAGAATAGCAGACAACGCTTCATACCTCAAGGCAACCACGGCTCAGCATTAATCGAAACAAGATAATAAGCTAATTATTGCAGTAGATACTTTGAATAATTTCACGTAAACAGATGACTCGCAGAACAATTTGAACGCTCAATATTTACCTCCAATAACCCAAAACTTGGTACATAATGTGTAACCTTACTTGAACACAAACATTTGGAAACAGGTGAGACCTTTTAAAGATCAACCGAGCGCCAATATGTTGAAGTTAATTTATATTTGAACAAACATTTGTGGGTGTTTCCCCAGTATCAATGTATTGTTATAGACATGTGGGTATTGGTAGCAGCTTACAGGCCGTCTGATTGCTTGTTGGTCATGTTAGTGCGTTCATTTGTGCTGCTGAATATGTTAATTGAATTGGTTACAAATATTTTACCATTTAATTAGTAAATCGGGATTTTTTATGATACACGTTTTTTTTCTTTTTCTTCAAATCGGCAATCGGCTTGATAGCCATAATCATTTGCTTTTATTATTTTCAATTGGTTGAAGTTCCACTGTTAGTCAGTCCAGTAGACGGTGTCGACCCATAGTTTGTTTTTATCCCATCATACGCCCCGCTTGATGGTAAGCGGTTACCGTTGCCTATGGAAGTTTGCAATACCAGGGGTATCACTCGCGCGTTGTCAACCCATCGACGTTGGTGGGGCAAAAACAAAAACTTATGGGTTCGCATCACCTACATGCGACATGCAACTTGCTAACGTGATCTATTGTCTCAAAGATTAATGTTTATATTGCCGAATTTGTTATTTGTTCCGCACTCGCCCCACGAGCATAGTATAAAGAAGAGTATGCCACGAGTCCCGACGAATGTAATGTAAAAAAATATACAGTGAAATAGCACATTATAAATGAAAAAAAAAAACAAAGTTACGGTCATTGATCTGTAGCCTTAGCAACTATAACTTTCGATAACGTATTCGAAAACGTATCTCCCAAAATGTCAAAATGTTCATACGAACTTTTAGTTCCACTTTTCACCGCCGCAGCGCTGTTCATTTCTCCGTACAAAAATAAAATAAGTGTAAGTATTCGACAAACATCTATACTAATTAATATTATAAAGCTGAAGAGTTTGTTTGGTTGAACGTGCTAATCTCAGGAACGATTGATTCGAATTGAAAAATTATTTTCGTTTCGGATAGTTCATTTATCGAGGAAGGCTTGGCCATACTGGCTGCCCGCCCCGGCTACCGGCCTACAGAAAAAAAAAGATAAATGTCTACCCGCGCGAAGCCGCGGCGGGCGGTTAGTTCTTAACTTAAGCCAATTGGATAAAATAGGAGAATAAGATTCAAGGCCGGGATCACACGCGACAAAGCGTGCTGGTAAATGCCGTCGCGCGATCTAACATTCCTGTTATAAATATACTGAACTGGCAAAGAATAAAGAAAACAATCATGTAGATATGAATTTAGGTAAACCTATTGCTAGACATTTAGTTGAAGATAGAATAAGGCGTTGATATATGGAAGTTAGAAATAAAAAAGCGTTTTTTAAATTAAAAGTACATTTTCACAGTTTTCAGAAATGAAAAGCAAAAGATTTTTTAACTAATGATAAAAATAATTTTCTTTTCACTTCAATTTATTAAAATAATGAAGATCTCGAATTTAAATAATTATGTATACAAAGTACCTTACACTCTATTTTTCCATTGACTAATATTTTCATGAATAAATCACAAGATTTTTAATTCCTGTTATATATATTGTAACAAATTGGAAACGTCTTAGGTTGGAATGGAACGTGTAAATACGATTTTTTCCAACATTAATAGGTAGTTAACAATTTTGTGATTTAACGACTAATAACTCTATAGTCATATTTTATAACCGTATCTTTATTGTTTAATGATTTTTAACTCACCGAATACCACATTATTTGTGGCAAATCTTTGTTATAATTTATTTAGTATTCAGATTTGATATATTTCTAACTTTTTGATTTGATTGATTTATTATTATTCTTTTAAAAGCTGTCTCACACCTGTTATTAGTAAGTAGGCTAGATAATAAGACAAATTGTATTCATTTATGTGTGAAATTAGCCTATAAGCTGTTGGTGTGCCAATAAAATAAATAAATAAACTCTTTTAGAATTTATATCAAGTAGTTCCTCTATTCCCTCAATTCCATCTACATTCAGTCTTGCACATACCGTTCACAAATCAGTCGTTAGTATCGACACAAAGAAATACCATAGGACTTTATTTATGCAGTCTCGCCGGATGCACGATGTTTATATTACCCTGCCGTATTGACACAGTACAAGGTGTAACAGTAGAACAAATGTATTACGGTAGAGTAGCTGCTGTAATACAGCGCTTTTCACAATACTGAAGTTAATCTCAAAGAGTACAAATATAATAAAATAATTTTCTTTCTCCTTAATGACAAAATTGAATAAATATATAGGTATTTAGTAGGTCTGACTAATTGCTTTTAGCGCCTTTGTAAACAAGTGTTGTAAGTCACTATAGATTTGCTAGAATTGGCTTTACTTCCGCCATGTGAAAATACCGTGACCAATAATCTTTCGTAAGCTTTTGTTTCACTGTGCTGTCATATTTATGTCAAATTAGACGTTGACTTCACTGACATGTTTCGATACATTCACTAAAAGTTTCTATACTATATAATACAGTAATATAACCAACTAAACCACATCTGTAGTGTCAAGTCACTGCAGTTGTTTCAGCGTGGATCATCAACTGGACGTATACATCGGACTTGAGTTACCGTTTGCATTTGATGGACTGTGGTAGAGTACTACAATTAGTATTTTACAGTTTTATTTTAGACGTTTCAGAAGAATTTAGTGTCGGTCTTTAGGGTGCGTTTGATGTACTTATATGGTGGGAATTTACGTGTTTGTTTTGATCGGCATATTTATGAGATGTTCGTGAGATAACTGTCTAGAAGAATCCGAGTTTAATGTAAGCATTACTTACTGAGTATTTACAAAATTAACTCACTTAAGATTCTGTTAGTAGGTAATTTACGGGAGCTTTTGTGGCTTCAAATCGGGAATGCTTTCAACTCTAGGTATATTATTTGCATGCGTCTGTTTTTGTGTTTAGGTAACGAAACTACTGATATAATTGGCTTTCGCATTCGGTGCTGATTAGAAAACTGCATTAGTAATTAGTGAGACCGTAGTTTCTTGACACTCTTTGATATCTCTCATATAAATTGAAATTCAGTTAATTTTTCAAAATATCAAAGAGCTGTATGCATTTAAATGCCAGTAAACAGAAACTAACATAAAAAAATCACTATAGTTAAGAAAAAAAAAACAATTAAAATAATAGGCAGCGATAATACGGGTACATATAAAGGGGGAATGAATCAATTTGCTAGCGAACGGCACACTACTAACGAGCGTATCGCATGCCCACAAATGTGTGCGCGGCCTAATCCTCTCCCGACGTTACATTCAAAACATAATTATTACTAGCGAGGGAAAGGAGCTAGGGGCTCATATAGAAAAACTATAAATATAAATTAGTAATAACACAAAATAAAAAATTAATATTTTTTTTTTATAACACGAAGGTGGCACACAAGCATACGGCCCACCTGATGGTAAGCAGTCACCGTAGCCTATAGCCGCTAGCAATACCAGGGGTATTCACTTACGGGGTGCCAACCATGTTGTTGATGAGGACTCACTGTGCTAGCAGCTATACCACTAGCCCAGCGTATCCTCGTGGACCACTGGCAACCTTACTTACCGCAGAAGCACAACACTACATCAAGTAGTGTTATTTCACTGCTGTCTTCTGTAAGGCGGAGGTACAGTCTCCAGTCGGGCGGCTCCAATTTAAATGGGATAACCCACGGGAAATTCCAAATCGCTCTACCTCTCTTTTTAAAAGCTCATGGTGTGATAAATCACTGTACTTAAGCTTAGAAAAACTCATTGGTACAGGCCGGGATTCGAACCTGGGCCCATCAGATGACGGGCCGTTGCTTCAACCACAAGGCCACCACGGCTAAATTACAAATAATTCTAATTACAAATAATTTAAAAAGCCCCCGACTCAATAGCCTCTAAAAATTATAGATTAGAACACTCGATCGGTTCATCCGTTTATGAGCTACGATGCAACAGACAGAAACACAGCTACACTGATATACGGATACACACCTCAAACTTATAACACCCCTATTTTTGCGTCGGGGGTTAGCAAAAGAACATAAACTACCTACTTACCTGTTTTTGTTATCAGTTTCTAGAGCTTTCTTATCCACTTTAATCCCATGTATTTCAAATCTATAACTATATATATATATATATATATATATATATATATATATATATAACGGGAGGATTTATTAGGTTTCTAATAATTTCAAAATTTTATCAGCATTAAAATATACATCTAAATTTGTAAAATTACATCGTTATCAACAATATCAATGTAGTTTTATCTCCACCTACTAATTTCCTTTAGTAAGCTTAGAGACAGCTGGTCATATGCGTAAAGGTACATGTGATATTGTATTATATTACCAAGCCAGCTCTTCGACTATAGATACTAGCATTTTATAAATGTGTGCTATTAGAGAAATGGATCAAAAAGGTTGCTAAACAAATTAGTCGGAAACTTTTTAACAACAATTTGTCTTTCATGTGGTTGTTCAGCTGAGAAAGACATATATATTAAGAAGGAAACAACACAATTTCAATATAAAAATATTTATGTCAGAAACTTGGCCAAAATTTGTAGAGTAAACAATAATATCCTACAGAAGTTTGTATTAAAAGTATTGGTGTAATACATTTCCTTCCGTAGATACCGAGAATTAGTTACAATTGCGATATGTGATTCATGAATGTACGTGTAATCTTGGATGTAGGATTGGAAACAAGATACATGACTGTACGGAAATAGACTGCATAGACTTTATATGAGTAATCAAATAACGATCCCGATGGCCTTAATATGATAAAATGTATATTAATAGAAAAAAACGAAATAGTAAAATAGGAATAATTTTCTTTTGTTTATTATATTTTTAATTAGAGTTGAAGCTATTGGCGAGATTAGAGTTATTAATAAAAATTATGGATGTAGAAAGATTTTTTCTTTGACTCAGTGGGTCGGGTATTGGTAATAATAATCATTTTGTCAAAAATGTTTGTTAGCACTTTTCCGTATTTTTTTTGGTATCTCGTTTAGTTAGCAGGTCGTCTACATAATCAAATTAAACACATGGCTAGTATAAAACGGTGGATCTATGTACTGCGTGGTGGATGTAAACTGACGAGACGATAAAGGGTTGTTTACGAATAACGGACAGACGGACAATTTGTTGCTGTTTGCTTGTATATATAGCCGTCAATATAGAAACGGGATTTATTTGATGATTTTCACGTCGATGATCTAATGCGCACAACATTCTACAGATGTTATTTATTATGGAGAAAAAGAAAATGAAAGTGGATAAAATACAATCTTTTATTTTTATGATCGTTTTTGTGTTTACCTTTGTCATATATTAGGTATTCAATTTTTTTTAATATGTGTGTAGCGACCTCACCGCTACATAAACTAACGTTAGAAATCTACTAACTAGCAGAACAACATTCAACGAATGACAACTACATACGTCACAATCCTGCCACGCGCCAGCGAAGTTTTCTACGCAATTCAACATAATATATACTATTTTATGTATATGTATGGAGAACCTTGTAGCTATCTATTAAATCGATCGTGGAAAAAACCAAATTAATTAATTTAGGACCTAAATCTAACATAATATGAATGCGAATGTTGAATTTCCGCAAAGTACGGCCAGATTCAGTTCACTGAATAATTGCTTTTTCATTTGTAACAACTACTATTCAAAAGTCGGTCAGCTCGATTTTTTGCCAGTTTACTACGTTTATTGATCCTTTCGGGTCTTTTTGGGTGTTTTAGCCTTCGTGAAATTGAGGCCGAGTTTCATGTATTCAGATAACGCATGCCACTGGGCTGGTTTCAGTGTAAAATTTATGAATTGTCTTTCCAAAAATCCTCACTTGCTTGTTGTATGTAGGTAGCGGTATATTGGTAGATGTAAAATGTGTGTCTTTAAAACATGGCAGTTTCTTCTTAGCATGATATTTTATTAAGTACCAGAAACTAAAAGTAAACTAAAATTAATAAATCAACAGTTTACTAAAATGTACAAACTAAATTACAATAAAATTAATGCCGATTCAAGACTAGCTTGACAAAATTTTACGACCTACATCTAAACAAAAACATGTACTATCTCTTTATAATATTAGTGTGATATAACGTAGACATAAATTATGTCGAGAACGGAGAATATTCCGATGAAATTGTAATGCAACAACTAGATAATACAAACATTTCTGTATAATAACTCCGTGAAGCGTGCACTTTTACAATTTCCACATTGATTTATTGTGTGTTTGTTTGAATTTGTTCACCGTTTGTTCACTGCCGGAGGTCCTGATACGAACGATAACAAACACAATTATTTACAAAATATATATTCCAAGCTCTACGCTTACACTTCTGAGAAGCAACAGTCACCGCACAGTATCATGCCTGTTTTGTTACAAATAAATTTTATTTTGTTTCTTGTTTTGTGGCAATGAACTTCTTTGAAACTACATATTTTGTTTACTTTATTACTTAAAACTAAAAAGATTAACTAGCCAATGAAATCGAAATTTACCATAATATGATGACAGAAAGAGTAAGCCAGGAAGTTCTAGATCAAAAAAGCCGTGGTGGCCTTGTGGTTGAAGCAACAGGCCTGTCATCTGATAGGCCCAGGTTCGAGTTCCGGCCTGTACCAATTAGTTTTTCTAAGCTTAAGTACAGTGATTAATCACACCATGAGCTTTTAAAAAGAGAGGTAGGGTGATTTGGGATTTCCCGTGGGTTATCCCATTTAAATTGGAGCCGCCCGACTGGGGACTGTACCTCCGCCTTACAGAAGACCGCAGTGAAATAACACTACTTGGTGTAGTGTTGTGTTTCTGCGGTAAGTAAGGTTGCCAGTGCTCCACGAGGATACGCTGGGCTAGTAGTATTGCTGCTAGCACAGTGAGTCCTCGTCAGCAACATGGTTGGTACCCCGTAGTGATACCCCTGGTATTGCTAGCGGCTATAGGCTACGGTGACTGCTTACCATCAGGTGGGCCACCTTAGTGGTATGAAAAAAAATCGCTAAAGTACTCAATGATGGAAAGATAAACCTGTGGGCATGTATGAAGAGATTGATGAATGTAATAGAAGCAAAAGGCGTGCAAGTCATCTGATACAATAGCGCTCTATACTCTCTGCCTACCTCATAAGGGTATTTATTTAATCTTTGAAGTTAATTGTTCAATATTCACATATCAAAATCTGTTTTATTTATTGTAGTCAAATTTGTATTATTCCTATCCCGGGCAAAGCTGAAGACAATATTTTTCATTGAAAAGTAGGTAATTTAAGATTAAATATTAGTTTTATTAAATCCACTCCTAGCCAATTAAACGCACACATTAATTAGTTTAACAGTTTAATATTTATCAATCATGTTGTGGTATGAAATTAAAATTGTAATATTATAAGCGTCTATAAAGGAGTTGTGGTCACTATGAAATACACTTTTCAATAAAATCACCACTTACTAACCAATACTTAACAAACTATTACAAAGACTTAATAACAATAAAATTTACCTAAATTAAGCTTTAAGGCTTGCTGATACGAATCAAAAACCAAAACGACGATGTGATTGTTTAAACAAACTAATTCAGTTCAGTTGAACAAATCAAATTTGATCGAGTTTCCATGCTACCGCAAAGAGTGTTACGGCAAATGTAAGTTTGTTAATAAAAGAAAAGCTCTGCTGCTAGAAAATAAAGAGATTTTGTGGGACATTACAAAAGAAAACCGCAAAAATCGAAACAAAAGACGGGGCACAATGGCTGTTGACGAATTGTTGAGTACAGATGTTGCGCCATAAATAAAACACATTTAAAAGTACAAAAAGTGAAGCTCTAACTTTTGGCTTTTGATGCTTTTCTGTTCCATTGTTCAGTCGTGGAATATAGGTTGAATTATACGGAATAGTACGGGCGCTGTTTCGAGAAGCAATGTTAGTAGTTAGTGACAGAACCGTTGTTCTAGTTATTAGTAGTTCTTAGGGGCCTGCGAATTGAACACATTATGAAACGCGAGCACTCCATTTTTGCAAATTTTTTCTAGCTTGAAACTGAGAGTTTAGTTCCAGGTCAGATTTAGATGCATCTTTTTTAAAATTACAATTAAAGTTTGATAAAAGCGTCCGGCCCGCTTTAGTAAGCGGTTACCGTAACCTATAGACACTAGCAAACGAGAATATGTCATTACAGCACAATTTAATTTTGCGGGCAACAATTTACAAGCTTGCTTGGGAAGACTGTCGACCACAGGGACAGAGCCGGTATGTCTTGTAGTCGCATTATAGTATTTAAGCTGCGGACATTTTTGAGCGCAGACCCGAAACATGTACTATTAGGTCAGTGGTTCCTTAGTATAGAAAAACATAAGTTACACCAAAAATTTTATAGTAAACTTAAAATTGCATTATATTCTGAAATAAATGTGTTAGATTAAACATAATGTGCGTAAATTGCGCTGTAGCGGTTGGCACAGCCCTCCGTGGATATATCAGCTCGTTTTCTTTGAATTAATTACCGTTTGGGGTGTATGGTAATGTGTGTGTGGGAATCACGTCGCCGCTTCGATGATTCCTCTGTCTTAATGTTTGCCGTTCCTAAGGGCTAGGATTCACGGGGTCAGGTTTGTGCGGACAAAATACGTAACATAGATAGATAAATCTTGATTGTACGTACGCCACAGTCATTAACAGAGAAACATAAAATACATTATACAATTACAAATCGCTAGGTACAAATGGCGGCCATTTTTCTACGGTGGCACACTAGAGTACGGCCCACCTTCACTCACCGTAGCTTATAGCAGTCACCGTAGCTTATAGCCGCTAGCAATACCAGGGATACCACTAACAAGCTGCCATACCTACAAGCCCAGCGTATTCCCGTTGAGCACTGGCAACCTTACTTACCGCAGAAACACAACCCTTCATCAAAGTAGTGTTATTTCACTGCGGTCTTCTGTAAGATGGAGGTACAGTCCCCAGTCGGGCGGCACCAATTTAAAACCCACGGGAAATCCCTAATCGCCCTACCTCTCTTTTTTAGCTCATTGTGTGATTAATCACTGTACTTAAGATTAGAAATACTCATTGGTATAGGCCCGGATTTGAAGCTGGTCCCATCAGATGACAGGCCGTTGCTTCAACCACAAGGCTACCACGGCTTATCACAAGATGTGATCACTTCCAGTCAATTTCTATAGGTGAGAACTAGAGCATAGGTTCTCAAAGTAGGCGGTACCGCCCACAGTGGGCCGCTGCGGCCTTCTGAGTGATATGTTATATTGGGGGGACTAAATAAAAATGGTAACTTTGCTTGTCCAATTTTATATGCGTATGTTTCCGTCAAATGATAATCTCAAACAAAGTCCTGAGATTAATGTTATATTCTTAGACTCAGCAAAATGTGATTTGCTCAGATATTCTGTATAGTAACAGCAAAATTTGTACCTAGCAAAGCCTTATCAATAAGGTATGACAATGCTGCGGTAGGCAGGTTGTTTGCAAACTCAAAAAGAGGCGATGTAGGATAACATCATCAGTATTTGGTGAAATTTAAAAATTCTTATTATTAATACAATCCTAATGGTTTAGTACTGAGATCAGTTTGGTCGCAAGAACATTTCTCGACTACGTATTCGAAAACGTAACGACTATCTTTATAAGGGAAAATGAACAGCACTGCGCCAGCGAAAAGAGATAATTTCTTATGAAAATTTGAGAGTTAAGTTTTCGAATACGTTATTCGAAAGTTGTTCTTCCAACACTATGATAACCAACCCAGAATGTGTTGAAGAAACCATCAGTTAACTGAAAATGCTGCCAGCTTTCTTGGCACCCCCCGCGTGACAACAATTTGGGACAAGTGTTTTATTTATTTTAAATTTTTATATGAGGTTGTTTACCTTTAGTTGTATTATTATTGTCCCCTATTATACATTATGTATTATACTGAATAAATATAAATGAACAATCCAAATAGCTCATTCATGATTCAAGAATCCTTTTTTGAACGATCCAAATAGCTCATTCATGATTCAAGAATCCTTTTTTGAACGATCCAAATAGCTCATTCATGATTCAAGAATCCTTTTTTGAACAATCCAAATAGCTCATTCATGATTCAAGAATCCTTTTTTGAACAATCCAAATAGCTCATTCATGATTCAAGAATCCTTTTTTGAACAATCCAAATAGCTCATTCATGATTCAAGAATCCTTTTTTGAACAATCCAAATAGCTCATTCATGATTCAAGAATCCTTTTTTGAACAATCCAAATAGCTCATTCATGATTCAAGAATCCTTTTTTGAACAATCCAAATAGCTCATTCATGATTCAAGAATCCTTTTTTGAACAATCCAAATAGCTCATTCATGATTCAAGAATCCTTTTTTGAACAATCCAAATAGCTCATTCATGAATCAAGAATCCTTTTTTTCATACAAGCATAAAACATGGATATGTTCGCAAAAAGCCCTCTTGCAGTTATGTGGGGACATTATTGTTTAACTCCGAATCGCTGGCCATTAGTAGGATTGTGCGGATTTGCCAAAAGTCAGAGGTCGTCTGACTCAGCGTGTATGGTTACCCTAATAAACCTTAAGTACGGGGCCCTTATGACAGTTTAATGATTTCTTGTGCGGCTTCATACTTGCGTTTTTTAACTTTACGTCAGGTTTGGCCATCAATTCTGGTTTTATGGATTTTCATTTTATTGCTGGGGAGTAAGCGGTTCTCTGAATTGATAAACGATTATCGATTAATCCGTTTTGCATTTCTCAGGAAGCTTAAAAACATACGCCTTTCCTCAGCTGACGTATTACAACAGAATACATCATGTTTTTTTAGAGTGAGGGCAAAATGGGATCTCTTGTGGGTCTTTCCATTAAAATTGGAGCCGCCCGGCTGGGGCTGTTCCCCCACCTTACAGAAGACCGCAGTCAAACAATATTATTTTGATGTAGTGTTGTGTTTCTACGGTGAGTAAGGTTGCCAGTGCTCCACGAGGATACGCCGCGCTAGCAGTAATGCCGCTAGCACACTGAGTCCTCATCAACAACAGGGTTGGCAACTCGTTAGAGATACCCCTGGAATTGCTAAAGGCTACGGTGACTGCTTAACATCAGATGGGCCGTATGCTTGTGTGCCACTTTAGTGATATAAAAAAAGGACAGGGTGATGATAATGTTGAGAGCACTGTCATAAATAAGGGATAGAAAAGGTCTCCCTACTGCTTATAAATTACTTTATCTTAGAAGTAAACGGTTTGTATTGCCTACTCAAATAATACCTAACTTATAAAGATTAATCCAAAGAAAAACTAACACAATAATTCACTTCAACTTCACCGTTTAAAATGTATTTATTTACATTAGCAAATAAGTCTTTTAATGTCTAGATTTATTCCCCAGGAGATTAACAAAAAGAGAAAAGGATTGTAGGCAATTTTAGCAAAGACTTTGTTTGTTTCTTAATATTTTTAAGACATTAAACTTGGATAAATGGAACTCGTGTCACTAAATTGTGTTTTGTGAAGTTTTTACATAAATTAACGGTATTTTGTGAATTTCTACAACTGTGTCGTGGCTAAATTATGTTATAAAAACACACTAATATTATAAATGTGCAAGTTTGTGTTTGTGTACCCTCTGCACGCCTCAACGGCTGAATGGATTTGAAGCTTATGAACCGAATTAACATATAGGATAATTTTGTAGTTCTATTCTCGGGATAGTAGAATAATGCGAACGAAGCCGCGAGTAAAAGCAAGTATTTAACAAGATTCGTCAATTGCAACGTGTATTTAGTTATTTATTTGGATCACCAAAGGTGGAAACACTTCAATCTTATATGAGCTGACAAGAAAAAAACTTAAGTATAAGTGTAGACACACCGTTTGGGGTTGGAGCTTTTTTTTTTTTTTTTTTTTTATACCACTTAGGTGGCAAACAAGCATACGGCCCGCCTGATGGTAAACGGTTACCGCAGCCTATGGACGCTTGCAACACCGGGGGTATCACTCGCGCGTTGCCGACCCTAAAACTCCCTATTCTTGAGGCCCGTAAGCTATCCAGTTTTTAAAAAGATCTAGATCACGTGCTGATCTATATCGCTTCTGACATGGCAAGAACATCTCGAGAAGAGAATCGGAATTCCCATCCAGCGTTAAATTATATTACCTACATGTGACATGTAGTTATATCAGACTAGCGGCCCACCTCGGCTTCGCACGGATAGACATTTAGATCAAATATTTTGTCTACCCGTGCAAAGCCGGGGCGGGCAGCTAGTATAATATATAGCCTATGTTACTCAGTGAAAATGTAGCTGTCTAACGGTGAAATAATTTTTGAAATCGGTCCAGTACTTTTTGAGTTTATTCGTTACATACAAAAATACAAATCTTTCCTCTTTATAATATTAGTGTAGATAGTGTAGATTAACGCGCACTAAAAGTATAAATATAAATTTACAACAAAATATTCCCACAACTTAATTTGTTTCCCCGCAGAATGGATGGAGCGGTCAAAAACGCGTGCTTCAAAGTGAAATTTCAATGTGCAAATGACACCGCTAAAAGAATTATTTATGGCCGCCCATAGACAACTGCGAAACACAACCATAACTGTGGCGTAAAAGCTACTATCCCAACTGGGGACTTGACAACTTTTACGAACCAACCCCTCATAATCTTTTTATTACGTTCTGTTAGATATCATGTCCTTTTGTGAAGAGACATTTTACATAGTTATTGGTGTCGGTTCTGTTGTACAAAATCACTAATCTAAACTAATTTGACAGGACTAAGAACCATGCTATCCCTTTCTCATATGTGGGGCTAAATAAGGATGACAATACTTTAAGTCCTGTCAAATTAGTTTAGCTTAGTGATTTCGTTGAACAGAATTTGCACCATTATAATCTGCTTGAGTATAAAATAGGCTATGGTTTTCTAAGTTGTAATTAACTATTTTTGCTATACAACCAGGTGCACGAAGTTCTTCAAGTGTGTGAAGAGATTTTTGATAAAGTGATACCCCTGGTGTTGCAAGCGTCCAAAAGCTACGGTAACTGCTTACCATACCGGGCCGTATGCTTGTTTGTCACAAAAATTTAAGAGTAGCACTAGCACTACTCAACCTTGTACATAATCGCAGTCAAATAGCACAATTGTCTTCGATTTTCTATAACTTTCAGTAGACGCACTGAGTTTTATTGGGATATCTCATATATTTTTCATTAAGCCCTATCTATTTATATACAGACAAGATGTAATCATCTCAGTAGAAAAAATAATTTGGTAATGAACTTTCGGCGTGACACCTACCGCAGAACCTTGAGCTTCGAAGTTTAAATCCAAATGCAACACCGCTTAGCAATAATAGGACACTTTTAAAAAGGGAGTGCATATTATCAAATACTAATTGCGATGCTCGTATCAAGAACCTACCCGATTGAGCAAAACAAAAACCACTATTAATACATATAGGTCATTAAATATACCTGCGTTACATCACTATAAATGCAACGATTATTATGATATGGCCATCTGACGTCAGTGTGACGTCAACAGAGAGGTAGGGCGATTTGGGACTTCCCGTGGGTTTTTCCATTTAAATTGGAGCCGCCCGATTGGGGGCAGTACCTCCACCTTACAGAAGACCGCAGTGGAATAACACTACTTGATTTAGTGTTGTGTTTCTGCGGTTAGTAAGGTTGCCGTTGCGGTATGTAAGTGCTCCACGAGGATACGCTGGGCAACAACATGGTTGGCAACTCGTTAGTGAAACCTCTGGTATTGTGACTGCTCAACATCAGGTTGACCGTATGCTTGTGTGCCCCCTTAGTGGTATAAAAAAAACTTAAAGTGTATCATTTGAACATCTTAGAATGCCATATTTGAAGCGGTGGTGGGCAGCCGTGGGCTTAGATGATCTGACTGCTGTTTAGGGTAGTCCGGCTTCAAGCTCCGGCGTCCTGCACCAATGAAATTTCCTAGGATTAAGTATTTATCGAGAGATTGACCTCACCATGAGCGAAGGAAGCCAAAGGGCCAAACATTAAAAAAAAATACCCACCTCGGTACAGCACCTTCACCTCACAAAAATCTCAGTCAAATAACGCTAGTCTAATGTTAAAACTAAGTGTTTGGTTTTGTGGTATATTCGCTTCTGCTTTTCGTCTTTTCCATCCATTATCATGATATTTCCTCCATTCCAATCTCTCTTCATCCTGACGCCTCTCTTACAGAAAAGCCCATCAAACTTTTCAATAGGTCTACCCTATCTTTTCTTCTGATTCTGTCACTGTCTTCAACATTCTCTGAGCCAATATTTTTTATTCCTTCTTCAACAATGTCCCAGCCACTAAAGGTTCAATTTAAAGTTATCAGTTACTGGATCTAATGTAGACTTTGTCATTTTCATTAACACATATAAAAAAAAATAGTAAAATGTAGTCAAAATAAAACAAAAAACAATATATCCTTGGCTAATTTTGTTCAAGCACAAGAAATAACAATTGAGTCTTCCTCAATCTATTGGGATTGATATCGATAGACCCCGCAGTGCACATACGCGAGCCGTCATAATCAATTGCAACCTGCCTACACTAATCGCATATACAGGGACACAGCTGGAAAACGGCCGAACATTTATTTATAGAGTAAACGCGTCTCGAAAATCGTAAATTAGTCGCATACTGCGCGTCGGCGCGCGCGCTCGTTCGTTTGCATTGATAAGACCTTTCAACCGATTTGAGAATTCGTGTTCGAAATGTGTGCAGATTCAAATTTTTGTTCCAAATTTGAATTGCGGTTGTTCGAATGTCGCCCGTGTTATCGAATTTCGTTGGTTGTTTTGAATTTGTGCCGTGTTTGTGTTACACGTGGTGGATGTTTATTTGCAGGTAGTTACATTTTATTTATACTTCATGTTCCTCATAAATTACTAGTGACCTGCCCCGGCTTCGCACGGGTAGCAGATCATAATATACTCTTAAATTTTTACCTAGTATCATCATCCATACGGCTTTTTTTACGATATCCTCAGAAATCATCGTCATATTTCAGACAATTTACACGGATTTATAATGAATTATGAACTTAAGCTCTACCTCATGAACCACTTCGTTCTGTGATCGAAACTGTTTGAAAATCCGTTCAGTAGTATTCAAGATTATCGCGTTCAGACAGACTTACTCTATGATTATGTAGTGATATTCTTTCTCCTGTCACTTACCATGTGCAGTACCTAGCAATGTTTCTCTTACATTCCACCTTCATACCTTATTTGATGCGTTCCAATATCAAATCTTCACCAAAAAATAGCATATTTATGAATAACTTGCTTTTTCTACGCGATTACACCCGCGAAGACATATAATAAATAGCGTATATTTTTATTATTTATTTATTTTTACATCAGGCACGAAGGCCCATTGAAATAGGTAAATTTTGGTTTTTAAAAGAGTAATTGCTGAGTTTCTTGCCGGATTCTTCTCAGCAAAACCGACCTTCCAAATCCGGTGGTAGATTCTGACGATTTGAAAGTGCTTGCCTGTAAAGTCTAGTCAAATAAAGATCTTTTCGAATTTGAATTTGAATTTAGAAGTACTATATTATCACTATCTAATTCACACGTTTAGTAGGCGTCGTGTGTCGCTCCGTGTCGGACCTATGTTATTCAGTGATAATACGAGAGTAGCATTCTGTTAATTAATTTTTTTTCAAATCGCTGCTAGTCTTTGAGTTTATTCATTACAAACAAAAATACAAATCTTTTGTTTTTAAACTAGGTATTACTGTCTGCATTTATATAAAGAGAATTCAGCTTTACACGTCATGATCGCAGCTATAAATACATATATTCATTTTCTTAGACTACTGCGACTTGTCAATCAATGACAACTATAGATTTTCCATGAAATTTGTTTTTAATTTAATGTATTGGGTGAATGAATATATCACTGAATTATGGTGTCTATAGATGTTTGTATTTTTAACCTTGAATAAATTAAATTGACTATAGAAATAATTATATGTGCGAATCTAATATACGTATAGTCAGCTAATTTTAAAAGAACTTACAGAAGTATCGTTAATAAGATCTAAATTTAAATCACCAATTCTATCAGCTACTGGTTCCCATAGTACAAGCTGTATGGGGCCAGATGGCGCTGTGTCATAATTTACGTGCATTATTATTATTATTAAAGCACCCTGGAACCATTCATTCAAACCAAATTCGCACAGGCCAACTAAACCTGTAAAGAGACAAATATAACAGACAACGCAATACGGAATCGCAAATTTGCATAAACAGATAATAGAATTGTTAATATTCCTTATTTTAGCCTACATATAGTGAATGACTTTGTTGTGTAAAACATAAATCAAAATCAATTAGCTTTGGGAATAAAAAAAAAGTGAAATAAAGTGTAAAAGGTAACAAAAGATAATGAGTTGTTTCCAACATGACAACGGAAGATAATTTAAGAAAAGGAGGACTGTTCCTCCACCTTACAGAAGACCTCTGTCAAATAACACTCCTCTGATGTAGTGTTGTGTTTCTGCGGTAAGTAAGGTTGCCAACGATCCAGACACGCTGTGCTAGTAGTAAAACTGCTAGGACAGTGAGTCCTCATCAATAACAGGGTTGGCAACCCGTTAGTGATATCCCTGGTATTGCTAGGGGCTATAGGCTAAGGTGACTGCTTACCATCAGGTGGGCCGTATGCGCCATATAGCACTGGCAGATCCCCGTGCAGCACTGGGAAATGAACAAAATGTAGGTGACTTAAAATTTTTGGTTGTATTTCTACAAAGATTGATTTATATGGATTCAAAGTCATAATTATTCAAAGCGCTCAATGTCAGAATTAAGTTTTAATGAAATAACAAGCTACATAAATTATATTCAATCATAACACGCACAAACAGATCAGCTGTATGATATATTGTCAGCGTGTCGGTATTGCGTGTTCCAGCTACATAACACGGTTAGGATAAGCTTATATGCAATAATGGATCACCATCTTGCACGCTCATTGAAAATTTGAAACATATACAATTTAATATTGAAAAACTATGGACATAAATAATAATCTTTGAAGATGTTTATATTCAACAAACTCATACATTATTATTTAAATTCAGTGTATGAAATTCAAAGAGCTTGGATCATTCAAAGGCAAATTTAGATCGCGCATCGTAGATTTTTGTTCTGATACCACACCATTAACTTTGTGGAGTGTTTCGCGACTGGCAAAATGCACTTGCAAACTTTGTAGCCGCAGTCGAAGAACATAGGCTTTTGTGATGTTTTGAACTTATTGCCAAAATACTGGACCATAGGAAGAAACTGGTAGATACATAATTAAACTACATACTATAAAGCAAAGTCGCTTCCCGCTGTCTGTCTGTCCGTATTTTTGCTTAGATCTTTAAAACTACGAAACGGATTTGATGCGTTTTTTAATAGAGTGTTTAATGAGGTAGGTTTTAATGTATAAATTTAAGTTTTGTGTAACCATGTAATAATAGCATATTGTTACTTGTAATATTCACACAATCCTGAAGGATTACAGGATTCAGACAGATTCTATTCAATGGAAATTTGTAAACCTTCCCACACCGAACACAGTGTCACACAGTGCTGTCAGTTGGAAAAGCGTGAAGCGTGAGAGGATGTATCAAATTGAACAGGTAAGTGCTCCCCTACGCGGACGTGCGACCCGGCTTGCGAATTGATTTGAGAATAGGCATCCTTTTAATAAAGTCGATTGGTTGGGGCACATTACTAGGTGAACACTAGTTTTAACAGAAGAAGTTTGAAAGTATAGTAACTTTTTTTTACCACTAAGGTGGCACACAGGCTTGCGGTCCACCTATAGCCGCTAGCAATACCAGAGATATCACTAACGAGTTGCCAACCCTGTTGTTGATGAGGAGTCACTGTGCTAGAAGTATTACTATTAGCCCAGCATATCCTCGTGGAGCTCTGGCAACCTTATTCACCGCAGAAACACAACACTACATGAAAGTAGTCTTCTGTAAGGTGGAGGTACAGTCCCCAGTCGGGCGGCTCCAATATTAATGGGAAAACCCACGGCAGATCTCAATTCACCCTACCTCTCTTAAAACTGCACGCATCTATGATGTGGTCGCTTCGTTTATGAAGTTTGCAATGAAGAGATGCATAAAATAACTGCACTGAAAGAGGGTGTATATCTTTTTTCATCTTTACAATCACAGATGTAAAAGGGAATGCTACGTTGGACATATGTAATAAACAATACATGGAAGTCTGACAAAAATATATACAATGCGAATGTGAGTGGAAGAAGAAGCTGAGGAAGGCCAATGTCCAAATGTCTAGGTCAAATAACCATACAGATGGAAAGGTAAAGAGTACTCGGGATGCGATGAGCAATGAGAATTTATGGAGAGTTGATTTTTTTTTTTTTTTATACCTGTATGTTGGCACACATGCATACGACCCATCTGATTATAAGCAGTCACCGTAGCCTATAGCGGCTAGCAATACCAGGGGTATCACTAACGGGGTGCCAACCATGTTGTTGATGAGGACTCACTGTGCTAGCAGCAATACTACTAGCCCAGGGTATCCTCGTGGAGCACTGGCAACCTTACTTACCGCAGAAACACAACACTACATCAAGTAGTGTTATTTCACTACGGTCTTCTGTAAGGCGGAGGTACAGTCCCCAGTCGGGTGGCTCCAATTTAAATGGAATAACCCACGGGAAATCCCAAATCGCCCTACCTCTCTTTGAGAAAAAAGTGGAATTTAAAGGACGCAAATTAGTTCTGCAATACAATAGTGTTGGCGCTCTATACCGACTGCCTACCCCGTGAGGGAGATGGCGTGAAGATATTTATCTTTGTACATTATTCGTCGACTCTGCTTGGCTTGGAATGTAGGTGATTCGGGAATATCTCGAAACATCTAGCAACATCTACTTGTTATCTACATCTACACTAATATTATAAAGTGGAAAAATGTGATTATTTGTTTGTTTGTATTGAATAGGCTCCGAAACTACTGGAACGATTTAAAAAAAAACTATTAGGAGCCGACATTATCCCTGATGAACCTAGGCTACTTTTTACCGCGGGAAAATGCTTCATTCCTACGGGAAAACGCGTCGGAAGTCGCGGGGAAAAGCTAGTTAATTATATAAGACCAGATCTTATACACGATATTGAATTGTTTATTTACCTCGACGTTATTATGTGCTTAGATCGCAAAACTTATTTGGGTTGAGACCGTTTTTTGAGCCCTATAATATCTTCGGTGAGAAACCTTACATTACCAGGTGAATCCATTTTATTTTTAATTTAAAAATAATTGATTACCCTAAAACAGGTGCGTTTATGCTTAAGTTGAAAACTTAAATAGTTATTTTCGTTAGAACTGGACAAATTTATGACTTTTTTACAGAATAATTTAAATATTTAAAGAGAAAATTTAAGTTAAGCCACTGTCGTTTAAAAGTACACCTCTGACGTTAAGTGTAAAACCGTCCATTTAAGGATTTAGTCCGTTTTTCTCTTTTAAATGTACCGAATACTGGAGAGGATAATGAAATAACATTTAGGGCCACAAATCTGCGAACGCAAAGAGGGATTTGTCGCACTTTAAACAAAATCTTTTGTGTTTTATTTTCTTAGGGTTCTGTTCGTTAATCCACTAAAGCTTGGCAGAAAAATAGTACATATTAGTCCTATCGACTTTCAACCAGGTTTTCTCAGAACTATTTTTTTCTACCATCTAAACCATCTCCCATTTCTGTTATCATAGTTTTATTACGATTTTTTATATACTATAGGAAGATGGACCGAACTGTCATTGTATCTAAATTAAATGTTTTAAAGAGTTTGACTTTGTTTATTTGACTGACAATATATTTTTATAATTATTTAACCAAAGTATAATCTACACAATCCCTAATAAAATTTGTTATCTTATTTCTATACGGGCAGAATCGCAGGCGGAAACATAGTCGTACAGTTAAGAAAGGTATGGGATTTCTTCTATGGTGTCAGTAAGGATAGCGTATGCTGCAAGCAAAGTGAGTTATGCCCAGTAATATGGTTGGCAACGCGTTAGTGCAAGCATCTAAAGATACGTAGTGACCGCTTACCACCAGGCGAGCCGTCCATTTGCTTGCCAGTTGCCTTGATGGTATATATAACTTTAAAAAAAATCTTGACGCAGACAATTTATATATGACGCTTTTATTAAATTCACTTATATGTATGGTTCTATAAAGGGAACTGAATCTTTCAACATCATTTGAACCGACCCAAAACTTCTGATTATTTTAAATATTTGCCCACGTTTTAAGGATCGATGACAATACCATAATTTCATAACCTCATCATCATCGGGATAAATTAATAGGTACATTAAATAATGTGCTCAGATCTCGAAATTTTGAATTATTTAAATAATTTTGTTCTACCGAACCCAAGATTTATGTTTTTGTCGACATGCTAATGGACTGCCGAATTAAGATTCGCCTCTGTCTAATAACTGCCACTGGCGAATGGCTGATGGCTTAAATTCTTACATCCTTATCCTTTAAAAACGTCATTTTAACATTTGCTTTTGTTTCGTCGTTCTGCGTAATCTGTTGACCAACATTTTAATTAAAAACTCATTAGTAATTAATTTATTAAAAACGGATATCCTACAACTTTTAAGTATAAGTACAATTTTAAAGTATTTTTCTTCTACATACAAAATATTTTAAGGTGGAAAACAAACATACGACCCACCTGATGGTAAGGGGTCACCGTAGCCTATGGACGCTTGCAAAAAAAAACTTATTTAAACCATTCTCATATAATATTATTCTCTTTATCTAAATTCTATTGAGGTTTACTTTAAAATATATCTATGCCCCTTTTTAACCGATTCAAAAAAGGAGTAGATTTCTCATTTCGACCGTTTTTTTTTTCTTTACATTTTTAGTCATATTAAAATTCCATCAGTGTATAGGCATAAGACCATAGAAATCAAGGAAACGTGCAAATCTATTGTTTTTTATAATCATGTTATCAGCATTGCTGTCAAGCGTGGCAAGTTGGCAGAATTGGTGGCACGCTCATGTTATGGATCAATTTTAAAACCTTAGGAACTAAAGTGAATTCTCGACATAAGTCATAATGGAAAATAATGCAATATTAAATTATCCAAACACAGGGACGTAATGCTCAATTATGGGAATGTCGGAACCCACAATTTTCAATTGGAATAATTGGTGGCAGTTTCCTGTTCCAAAATAGTTTGTCACATGAGGGTATTCAGTGAAGTGGTAAAGGAAATAATATTGTTATGACAGAGCATACTGTATGAAGCGATTGATGAATGTAGAACCATAAGAGGTGTGCAAGTGAAGACACGATTTGAATTGCGCTCTATAATCTCTTCTCCGAAAGGGACTGCGCAGTGGCACGATGATATATTATGTGTCATTTTTTTTTTGGTATGACTATATTTTTTCATAAATTCGAAGTTTGGACAACAATTTGGGACAAGTTTTATTTATTTGTTTTTTTTTTATATTAGGTTAGTTTTTTTCTTTTAGTTTAACAATTTATTATTATCAGCATAGATATTAGTTATCGAATAAAATAATTCAACAAATTATATAAAAAAATATATAAGTGAAAAATTAACTTATCGTTCTTTACGAATAAAAAACTGGCTTACAGATTGGGTCAATTATTAAATTCTGGACATTGAAATATAAAATTTGTATTTTTTTTATAGGATATTAATATCAATTCAAATTATAATTCCCTATTTAAATATCATATTATTGTTTCGTAAAATAATATATTTTGCAAATGCATAAAGCAAATAAATCATGTCAACCATTTAATTGGAAATTTCATTTTCGTTCTAAATTTGATTAATCTTCCAAATTGAGCTCTAAATTCAAATAATATTCAAGTGGCACTCAAAATTGTGACCTCAAGGTGAGGTCACAATTTGACATAAACACCCACCAAAGTACCACAATCTATTGATATATTTTTTATACCACTAAGGTGGCACACAAGCATACGGCCCACCTGATGGCAAGCAGTCACCGTAGCCTATAGCCGCTAGCAATACCAGGGGTATCACTAACGGGGTGCCAACCATGCAATACTACTAGCCCAGCGTATCCTCGTGGAGCACTGGCAACCTTACTTACCGCAGAAACACAACACTACATCAAGTAGTGTTATTTCACTGCGGTCTTTTGTAGGGCGGAGGGGATATCTCAGACCAACAAAAGAGAAAGACAGCGCGCCGCGGGCATTAAAATTGAAGCCACCTCTTTATCTAGTGTGTATCGAATATTATCGGGTTGCCATTTGATAAATATTTTCTCTATAATTTGGGAATATTTGTGTGGATAGGAACTAGTATAATATTTTAAAAGTAAGATAGGTCTGTTTTGTTGGCCTGAGATTGGTATGAATAAAAGTACAGACAGACAGAGGTTGTTCATACAACAAATAATATCGAGACCATTAATAACATGTCGGCCTTCCGACCGTTTATTGTTATTAATAGTTGGGATAACTTGATTAATTTATTTTTATGTGGCACCACTTACCGACTTTATTGGATCTCAGAATTTGTGGTAATTTGGGGATCATTTGATAAATTTGTCGGTGTTGGAAAGTGGTTCATTGTTTGTTTGTATCATTGATATAAAAATAATAATAAGTATTCATATATTATGAATAATTAATTATATTTATCTCATCATTATTAATGAATGAATAATGGTGTCGATTCTGTTGTTCAAAATTACTAAACTTAACTAATTTGACAGATCTAAAAGTCTTGCTATCCCTTTCTCATTTGTGGGGTTAAATAAGGATAGCAATATTCTTAGACCTATCAAATTATAGAATACAAAATATATTATAATTTGCTTTGTCCGCTTAATGAGTGTGATACGGCTCAGCCGTGGTTTCTTCCGACACGTGTTTCAGGACTTCCACGTCCCATCATCAGGGTGCCATTAAGCGGACAAAGCAAATTATAATATATTTTGTATTCTATAAATATGAATTTCCGCAAAGTAAAACCTGAATCAATTCAATATATCCTATCAAATTAGTTAAGTTTAGTAATTTTGAACAACAAAATTGGCACCAATGTCTGTACTTAGTTGCAGTCAGTGCCACTGACGATTTTGTAGAAGAAATATTTAGAGCAACTGTAACCCGTGACTCCATCCGCGTAAAAAATAAATGATAATTAGTATATTATATGTACCTACTCTATACTTCAGATCTCGATTTTCTATATACCAGCAAGGTGGCATACAAGCATACAGCCCACCTGATAGTAAGCAATCACCGTAGCCTAAAGTCACTAGCAATATTTTGCTATCAGATTTCGGCAATAATTGTATCAACCGGGCATCCTATATATTTTGTTTAGATCATAAATTTTCATGACGATGACGGTATCATCATTGTCAAATTAGGACAAGTTCAGATTACACGCGAACTGGCATAACTACGATCCAGTAAGACAGTCCAGTACGTAGCGCCCATTAGGACAATTGATGCTATGTCGGTCTCGTGTAGCTGCCTAAGGATTTCATTAGACGGATATTTGTGACCACTATCTAAGAGTTATTGTAAGAGTACAGTTTCTTCAAGAATATACTAGATATTATATCTTTACATTTCTCTACTATAATAATATTATGAAGAGGAAAGATTTGTATTTTTGTGTGTATGTTTGTATTGAATAGGCTCCGAAACTACTAAATTGATTTCAAAAAATCATAAATCGTTATAAAGCTACATTATCACTGAGTAACATAGGCTATATATTATACTACCGCCCCGGCTTCGCACCATATATCCATCAGTCAAATATGACGTGAAAATGTCTATACCTAGTTGAATTTGGTTGATCTTTTGTCTGGTCACTTGCTCTGTTCACAAATTTGTTTTTGAATCCACAGAAACCTGACTGCACCAGTTACATACAATCACGTCATAGTGACACGACCGTTCAGTGACCTTGTTACATAAAGAAAAACAAAATAATACTATAAGAAATTTGCATCCTACGAGAGGTTCGCGCTTGACCCATTTGGTTGAGATACCACAATTGCTTTAAGTGGCAGACTATTTTACATTTCAAAGGAATTCTTTGTCGCTCCATAGTATTTAGAGTTTCTATGGAAATCTATTCACGGTTAAGTAGGTTGGGAAAAATATGCTGTGGTTTGTACTCGGTTGTTTTGCTGCGAGATTTGTTGAGATAATGTTGTGTAAGGAAGATTTGTTTAAATATATTATGGTTTCAGTAACTATTCTTTTACTAGCCTTTAATGGTAGGCAAGGGCAAGCATAAAATCGTTGTCAGATAAAAAAATCCTTAAAGTAAGTGAACATAATATATTTATTATTATATTTATATTTTATATATTATATTATAATATATTGCGTCTATGTATTTTTTATATTCACATCACGACTAGTCCCTTTTGGGAGAGAGAGAAAGAAAATATAGAGGGCTCGCCTCTTTTGCTTCTACTTTCAGCAATGTCTTCATACATGCCCGCCGATTCTAATTACTTTACATCTCCATCACTAGTGATTGAACAAGTCAAAACAAGAAAGCGTGACTACCGTTTGAATAAGTCTACGGTAAAAAAAGATTTTTTTAACACACTTCAAAACTCATTTATATCTCATAAGCCCATTTATTTGATAGCCAAATCGTATTGTTTACTGTGGAATTTATTTAAAATCTAAATTTTCTGTCGTCCGCCTTATAAGATTAAATGGCGGCATTTAGGTAATCGTGCATTGCTTCAGAAATTTCAATCGGAAACTGAGAATTCAAATTTAACTTTTCCATTTATTGACAAAAAACAGATTAAACTATTTAAAAAAACCTATCTTAACCTACCTACTTATAGATAAAAGATCTGACCCAAACCGGAATCATGCGGGAGCGTGCCAAGAATCCTCGCAGCATTGCCACGCTGGATAGCAATGCTGATTCTCTGAGCGAGATATGTTCCAGCACGCCTGTCACGGGAGGCCTCAACCAGCCGACGTGAGACCTCCTTGAATTTAACTTAAAAGATTTGATTACATACACACCTGACAGGTGAAGTAAATAAAAACATGTAAAAAGAACACAAGTTTGGACCTATTGAATCAGTCGTAATGGCAAGCAGTGCTAATATTGCAACACCTGGGGTGTCATTCACCAAAAGAAACGAAAAAACTGTACTAAAAATAAAAAATAATTAACAAAGTCACGAGGACAGTTTTACAAGTTTAGGAAACTAATTTGATCTCCCAAACGTGTTATATTGTATACTATAACGTTGAGTTTTTGTTTACGCAATAAACCGTTTTATGCCAGTTATTTCAAAGCCACTAGAGTGGGCAGTAAATTAGAAGCCAGCGATGACACAACACTATATTAGATACAAAATGAAAATAATTTCATTGAGAACTTTACTACTATGCAAGTACGGATGGTAAACGAAGTAATCATAGCTTATCCATTATGGGGCTTAAGATAGATTGACAGTCAACTCGTGTTAATATTGGATAGTAAGTAATCAGTAATAATACAGAGATACAGAAATCGATAGTTCTAGAAATTTATTTCGCAGCTAAAATAGAAGTTCTATCTATAAATAAGAAATTGGCAAAGAGGCAATAACGGGTTAACGAAGCCTATAGACACACTAAACGTAGGGTGTTACTGTAAGACACCGATCTTGTTAAAGATATAAACGCAATGTAAGCCATAGTGCTAAAGCAACATGATAAGTATTTCTGCAATATTTATAAGGCTTCATTTTAATTTCCGTTGTAGGTACGTGATTCCTTTATGGCAAGGGAAGTAGGTAACATGACTCTGTGTATAGTGGAAGATATAAAGTAACTTTGTTATGTCTTTTAATTTAAATACGTCAAGGAGTTAAGTAGTTATTTGTTGTTTTTTACAAGTGGTAATTTCTTCTTGAACGATCCGTGTGCATTTATTTCTGAACGAAGTTTAGTAGCTGATTAAGAGAAATTATTACACTTCTAAAGAGGGTGACGAAAATAATCCAAAATTGTTAAAAGATGGCGGGTAACACATTGACAGTATAAACCACGTATCATTAGAGGATATATTCGTAGCTAAAACAAAGTTTGTCGTGAAGTTAAAAAAAGATTGTTATAAATCTCCGCGATTTTGTATACATTGAGTGTAGCCGGTGCCACAACAGACAAAAATGGGCTTTACGGTGCGACGATAAAAGTTAATTTAGTTGAAATTAAAAGTATGTTGCTCATTATAGTGGCGTTTGATGTGAGTCTCTTTGATCTGAGTGACATTAAGTAAACTGAAAATGATTTGCTTCGGTTGGTAACACTTTCCGCAGCAGACGATGATGCCCCGCGCACTGCTAGAGTTATTGTTCTACTAATTATAGAAAAAAATGTTATCGAGATTAATGGCGTGTGGAATGACAAGGGTTAAATACAATTTAGTAGAGTTATGTGGGAAGGATTGAGAGTAGAGGAAATTATAGATGATCCGTCGGCTGAATAAATTTAAATAATGATGGATATCCATACTTTGCTTTGAATAGATGGTAACTTAATTTTATTGCTTTCCCAAATTAGTAATTTATCGCATGACGGACAACCTCATGAGGTATTTAAAACAAGTAAATTATTAAAAGTTTTTGATAAAAAAATTAAACTGACTTCAAAACAACAAAAAGACACTAAAAAGCGTTTAAGCGGTATTCGATTCTGAGATTTGAGCACTGAGAAACAGAATCTCCACTTCCATAATTCAAAATTCAAATTCCAGAAAGTGTGTATTCTGTATGCGTTCTAATATTTTCCAGCCTACAAGTCATGTACGAACATATTGTTGGACTTCTCATATGTCATCATGAGACGGACAGTTAACTTCATGCAAAATCACCACTTCATGAAAATCAAACATAATATGTCCAATAAATTAAGCCGCATGTCTCATATTTACCAAGATTGCTATTTCGAGAAATTCTATAAATTTCCTTTGAGAACATTGTATTGACTAGATACCGAGAACCTTAGATTAAAATAAATATATGTAACAGGCGCCATAGTAATTAGGATCAGTGAGATGACAGACGCCAATGGAATGCCATGCCATGTGTCACTACCGCTCGCGATGTTTGGTTTTAATAAGTGCTCGATGGGCAAGCTCCTAATTAGTTTACGTTTAGTGTAAAAGGTTATTTTGAATATGGAATACTTAATTCAAATGCAGTAAAAGGATGTGCAAGTAAAGAGTGAATTGGTGTTCTCAAGTATCTGCCTACCCCGTGAGGGTTTGCGTATTTTGATGGTCAACGTTACTGTTTGAGGCGTCGTCTAAATACAATTCCGCATGGCAAAATTTTAAATAATGCTTAGTTTCACTTTTCGCCGGCCCGGCGCTGTTAATTTTCTCATACAAAAATAGTCGAAACTGTTACGAATACGTGGTCGTAAGTTGTTTTTGCTAAGGCTACTGATAGGAATAACATTTAGCTAATTAAAACGTGAATACTTACGATTATGCCTTTTATTATAATGTCTATACCTCGATATTATTGAGCTGCTAAACTGCTATGCAGTGTCTAGAGTGTATGCATTAATCCAATCGGTGCCAAACTTTGTAAATTCCTAGTCCTTCAACTCCACAGAACTAACTAGAATCCCGCGTCTTTGGCCGCGTGGTTCTAGTTATCGATAGCCTATGTCCTTCCCCAGGTTATGATCTATCTCGTTGACAAATTTCATTACGATCCGTTCAGCCGTTTTGTCGTGCAAAGGTAGCAAACAAACAAACAGTACAGAGTTACTTTCGCATTTATAATATTAGTATGGATTGCCCTAAAATAAGAACAAACAACCCCATTCGTTTTTACGTATGTCGTATAAACCTCCCCTTAGTCTTGCTTGCTTGGCCCCTATCCTATGATTGTTATCACCACTCGAGAGATTGGTGACAAATAGAGTGGCAAAACATTTTGTACTCGATGGTACCGATAAAGGACTTGTTGAACGCTTTATATCGTTGCTGTTATATTGAAAAAAGGTTCTTGGACTGCAGATAATAAATGCGAAATTATTTCAGATGGCTTGCTCGCTTATTTTGAGAGAGCTATAATATTTTTTTTTTTTTTGGTCATTATCACACAACGCCATCTGGCCCCAAACTAAGCAAAGCTTGTACTATGGGAACCAGCAGCTGATATTATACTTATATACTTTTTGTTTGTAAATACATACTTATAATACATACCAAACACCCAGACGCAAGGCAAACATATTTGTCACATAAATGTTTGCCCCGGCGGGAATCGAACCCGCGACCCCTAGCGCAGCAGTCAGGTATACTAACCACTAGACCAGCGGTCTCGTCAATTAAATTCATAAAATCAATAAAATGTTTTCTTAAAATCAAAGTAGCGTGGGTAGTTCTCAATTCTAAAGCTTTGTCAAGACAAAAGTAATTTCATTTTGCAGACTACCATTTTTAATAAATATTTTATTTTTTATCATCCAAAACAGCGAGCAACATTCTTGGCACATATAAAGAAATAAATATGATAAAAATCTTATATAAATTCCTAAATTGGCTCTCAAGCTAACTAAAACTAACCAGTTTTTAGGGTCGGCAACGCGAGACTAATACCTCTGGTGTTGTAAGCGTCCTTAGGCTAGGGTAACAGCTTACCATGAGTCGATCCGTATGCTTGTTTGCCAACATAGTGGTATAAAAAAAGTTTGACTATGGGTACAATACAATAATTTCATAACTGTATCGTACCAGGATCACTGAATCAATAAGTATTGTAAAATATTTCTTCTCAATGTGTATACGGTATCTTTTTCACAAATAATAATATATAGATTTTTATTTTTGTATCTATGTATTATGTATTTGGACAAACTTAAAAACTACTGGACCGATTTTAGAAATTCTCTCACGAGCAGAATGCTATATTATCACTGAGTAACATAGGTTATATATAAGTAAATTTTTGAGTAAAAATATTTCTTTTCGATTTTTAAGCTAATTTTTTTTTTATAAAATAACTTTCCTATCACTGCTAGTTCGCAGTGTTGTCATACCGTAAACAACGAGAAGTTTAGATGACGTATTTGAGACCGTGAGATCACCTAAATATAGGATGATCAAATCATACATAGATGATGTTGCAACTATAAAGTCTGTCTTTTTTTAGATGTTTACAATTCCCGAGTAGTTGTTGATGCGAGTTGATTTCTATGATTTTCCGATGACGCAATATGTTTAGGATCTTCTCACTTTTGTTTAGGAATGGAATATCATGATATGGATACCTTGAGTTTTGTATCAGAATGTCGCTCGGCCCATCTAGTGGTAAGCACTCACCGTAGCCTATAGCCGCTAGCAATACCAGGGGTTTCACTAACGAGTTGCCAACCCTGTTGTCACTACTAGTTGTTACTACTAGCGCAGCGTATCCTCGTGGAGCACTGACAACCTTACTTACCACAGAAAAACAACTACATCAAAAAAGCGTTATTTGACTGCGATCTCTAAAGTCCCTAGCCAAGGCTAGTAACTGTAGAGCTCCAATTTTAATGGAATGATAGGACAAATTCTCTAAGCCGGGTAACCGATTTTCCCCATAAATTAGGCTGAGAAGGTCAGATGGCCGTCGCTTTGTGTAAAAATCTGTTAAAGATATTATATTTCACGAAGTAATGAGGTGTACCGATAAGCGATTATGTGCGTGTGGTCGTTGACTGAGCACTCCTGCGCTTACGAACTTATACGAGTTTAACATGATAGCAAGTCGAGCGATACTTACAATGGAAGTTCTTATATCAACTTCTGTATTAAAAGTTCGTGGCATGTTTGCTGCAACACCAGCAACTATGAAATATGAATGCAAATTTCCAGTGCATGAAATAACTCGAGATAAATTAACGAGCTCTCCGCTCATACACTTGTTAATTAAAAACAACAAGACTGTTTGTAGGTACTAATGAATATATTATGGGTGTTGATCAATGTAGCGAGGCCGCATCTTATGATTTTGGGGTTTCGTTTACTCTGTTGTGTAAACGAAACCCCAAAATCATCAGTGTGTGTGTCTGTATGTGTAAAGTGAAATATCTGTATCGTTGTCTGTAGCAGGAATTTAGGGTCGGCAACGCGCGAGTGATATCCCCGGTGTTGCAAGCGTCCATAGGCTGCGGTAACCGCTTAATATCAGGCGGGCCGTACTTTTTATTTTTTGGCCATGTCGGTGACGCGACCCCATAAGTAAACCACTACCAAAAACATCCACGCGGCTAAACAACATTCCAATATTAACCATGAAATTGAAACAATGCAAACAAGTAACATCTACAATGAAATGTAAAAAAAACAAAACTGTACATGGAAATATGACTCCCCGATAATAAAATTATATTCTTCACGATAGAGTTATTTCACGACCCTAATTACACAGAAGCTCATGGATTAAAAAATGGATCCCTTTGGAATAAAACACGGACGAAACAATATAAAGTAGGTACATAGTACACAGTACCTTCGTGGACGGCGTGATTATTTCCCAGCTAAAGCCCATTCTGCAAACAATTGTTGCGTTGCTTCCCCGAAATTAGGTCCCCGAATTAGAAATTTGAATGTTTAATTTACCCTACAATGTTGAATTTACGATGGCAGGTGAATTGAGAGAATTGCGATCTCTAATGGCAGAGATGCTGGACAGGGGGCTTGTTTAGAAATGTTTTAGTTCATTTTCATTTATGTGTCAGTAGACAATAATTTTGGGAGTGCAAGAATTGTAGAATACAACTTTTTTGTATTTGCTTTTATATGGAACTAGGAAGCTGTGATTGTCTTGCGAAACGTTTTTTTATAGCAGGTATTACAGAAAGTCCGTCAATTGCTAGGCCCCCATTTTTTTAACCACAAATTATGTGCGCGTTCTTCACGCTACTCAACAAATTTAAAGTTATCGTATTCGCATTAATGCTTTAGGAGTGCATAGAATATGCATAAAAAAATTATAGACTACTTGTATACTAATGAAAATTTATCTTTATTATCCTAGCTTTGTTTATGGTAGCTACGCTTTATTAGAGTAGAGTCCTGAGTTTATTTAAGTATGTATTTTTTTCTATATTTGATACCATTCCTAAGGATAAGCAACTCTGCGGTCTATTTATGCAACAGACGTTAATCATCCCTCTGTCAATAGAGATCAATACACTGTTTTTTTATACCACTAAAGTGGCAAACAAGCATACGGCCTACCTGATGGTAAGCGGTCACCGTGGTCTATGGACGCTTGCAGCACCTAGAGCTGCTTAAAAGCTATTCCTCCATTATATGTTCCTCAAATTATGTGTATTTTTATTTCCCTACTACCAACACCAGGGGCGCCACTAAAAGAGTTCTAAAAATTAATTGTTACACATCCCGTGAAAAAGTTAATTGCATCAGTTAATTAGCCATTTGGAGGCAAAGGAAACCCCACTTCCGCGAGGGAGCCGCGTGTTATTATTAGGCAGCGGAAGTGTGACGCACCGAGACCAGTGTTCTTTGAGCTGTGGTGTTTTGGCGAATGTTTTAAGTTACTTTGTTTAAGTCTTTGGCGGGATACTGAACATTCAATGGTTGTTTAGTGTTTGAAGCGTTATCAAAATACTATTTTTCATGTAAATACGCTCGCAAAATTAATGTGGCTTTCTAGATCAAATTGCCAAAGTACTAAAAAAAATCATAATCAAAATCAAAAATCATTTTTATAACCCTAATAAGGCACTTATGAATGTCTAAATCACCACCGGTTCGGAAAAAATGCCACGTGAGAAGAACCGGCAAGAAACTCAGAGCTATCTTTTTTTTTTCATGTAACATTTGTAACAAAATTCAATGATGGAAAGGTAAAGAGTACTCGGAACCGGCGGTCATGTATGAAAATATTGATGAATGTAAAAGAAGCAAAAAGAGGTGTGTAAGTCGAGAGAAAGGCCGCTCTATACTCTCTGCCTACCCTGTGAGGGACTGGGCGTAATCTATATATATAAAAATCAAATGCTGTTCGTTAGTCTCGCTAAAACTCGAGAACGGCTGAACCGATTTGGCTAATTTTAGTCTTGAAATATTCGTGGAAGACCAGGGAAGGTTTAAACGGTGAGAAAATATGGAAAAATTGCGAGTAAAACACTAAAAACGACAAATTTATTTTCCCATACAAACTGTTCTTACCTGACAAACATTTGATTGATGAATGGTGATAAGAAGTTCACCGGGTCATCTATATTTGATAAATGTCTACCCGTGCGAAGCCGGGGCGGGCCACTAGTAATAAATATAATAATATGTATGGATGTATGTTTTTCATAGTACAAAAAAGTTACTAACTAAATTAAGAAATAAAATAGTATAATTGGCTTGAAGCCGTTCTAATTAATTAAATAAATAAATGAAAATCTTCCATGCTATTTTAGTATTGAATTTAAGTTATAATTATACGAGTTTTATTCATTGAATTATGTTGACGACTCTTCGTACGTTAAGACTTCTGTATATCACATAGACAAATAAAAAAAATTAGGCATTTAATCTCAATTCTTCACACGAGATATTCTCAGAAAGGCACGACACATTCAAACATGAAAATGTAAATGAGACACCAATATTCCCACCTGAATCAAATTTTACCTTTAGCAGAGCGAGTTAAATAGTTCAAGGTACACTGGTGTTGTAACTTAATATTCCAAATTGTTTCGCACACTGAATGAATCAGGAACACTTTTAGCTCGTCCTGATCTCCACGTGTGTTAATTACGAACTTAAGCAAAAATATACGAGGAAATTTGCTGGATATTCTTGCCTAAATATTGAGACTTGACATTTATAGAAATACCGTTGCCGTACTAAATAAACAAAACTATTGATAATAAATGACCGATAATTTGTCCTTGAAGATTTTTTTTATACCACTAAGGTGGCACACAAGCATACGGCCCACCTGATGGTAAGCAGTCTCCGTAGCCTATAGCCGCTAGCAATACCAGGGGCATCACTACGGGGTGCCAATCATGTTGCTGATGAAGACACACTGTGCTAGCAGCAATACTACTAGCCCAGCGTATCCTCGTAGAGCACTGGCAACCTTACTTACCGCAGAAACACAACACTACATCAAATAGTGTTATTTCACTGCAATCTTCTGTAAGGCGGAGGTACAGTCCCCAGTCGGGCGGCTCCAATTTAAATGGGATAACCCACGGGAAATCCCAAATCGCCCTACCTCTCTTTTAAAAGATCTGTATGGATTGAAAATGTTGATGATCTATATAATAGAATTAGATATCTAATATCGTAATACTATAGTAGTGTGATATTATTGATAACTTGCAATATTATCGAACATCAATAGTCGCTAGAATATCGATCTATCTACTACTATCAATAGTTATACTGTTGATAGGTTATCGATAAAATTCTTAATCTGTAGGCATCTGTCGAGCAGCAACACTATATCTAAAACGTAATCAGGTTTGAACTGAATTTGGTCTTGAGTACTCTAGAATTTGGGTTGAATCTGCACTAACATTATGATGAAGCGTCATCATAAGTTATGTTATGTATGTTTGTTTGTGTTGAGAAATCTAAAAAAGGACTATGTTTTCATTTATGGCAAGTTGTGTTTCTGTGTAATACAGGCTTTATTGTAGCTGTAGTTCTTATATTTAAACCGGACGACGTCGCGGGCAGAAGATTGTTAAATATTGAGGTGCTTATTTCTTGAACCTAATTCGTACCAACATTGAATACTTTTGATGTGGTAATATAATGCGGGTTTTAGATATCTTTGATAATTATCATTATATTTAATGACAGCTCACAGAAGTGGGTTTCAAATGTATATTATTTGAAAATATATTTTATCATAATGTGTTTTCTTATAAACTGCGTCATATCCCACTCTGAAGGCCATAAGATTCTTAAAATATCGTTTATTTATATTATTGTTAACCATTAACGCATACGAAGTGTTTATAAATTAATAAAATTATTTTTTCTTTTCAGATTCAGTTCCGGCAAACGTGATGTTCGCGAAAATGCTGGACACAATCCAAAAAATATAAGTTTTTGAATCGTGTCAAAAATATATTTTTGTGTGAAACAAAGAAAGATATATCTATGTAATATCAATGTGTCCACTACTCTGCAATGAAAATAGTGATGTGCGTCTGAAAGCGGTGATTCGTGATTGGACGTCAGTAACAATCAGTGATAATGGCAAGAGACTTTCGTTTCTGTGTTATAATTGCAGTGATAGTGTTATTATCCCTGGTGGAAAGGAGCTTGGAGATTGTAGACTCACGTGAGTACCTACCCTATACTTTATACGTTAAGCTTTTTAAATGAGCGTTAAAAGGAGTGTTTTAAAAAAAATCTTATAAGAGCATAATATTATAGTAAATATGAGGTGAGATAAATTATAAAAAATCGGCCAAGTGCGAGTCGGACTCGCGCACCGGGGGTTGTGTACTAAAATACAAACTAGGTTAAATGACAAACTTAACTTTACCGTCCGATCGCCTAGACACGGCTATTGCACCAACCTGATAATAAGTTAGCTCTTTTGCCTTAGCAATACAAACCCTGTAAACATTTCAAGCGTCTACTTGTTTTCATTATTAAGATCGAAAACAAAAGTAAAAAATTGACGTTTCTAGCGGGGAGCCCCCTTTATTTTTATTATTTTAATATACAGCAATAAAAAATCATATTCCGTAAGACATTCAACTATCTGCCGTCCTATTACTGATCATGAGATACAGCCCGCTGACAGACAGACGGACGGACAGCGAAGTCTTAATAATAGGGTTCCGTTGGTTACCCTTCGGGTATGGAAATCTCAAAAGGACTACTTATGAAGGATTCACTCAGATGCCGCCGATGAGACTAGAATACCATATACTCTGCTAATCAAAGACAAAATTGTAGAATCAAACATAATATAACCCGACAAAAATAAATAGGCATCCAGAAATACCCCTTCCTAGCTTCTATACTAAGATTTGGAGAGAATAGTAAACACACATTGAACTTTTGCCATCTATTTTAGTAGCGCACGTATAGAAAGTGTCGCTACCGACCTGATTTCCGTAGATCTGGCTCCGGTCCAAATTGAAGGAATATAATACTTGCACCAACGATTTTGTCATGTGTTCCGCGTCAATAGCCGATAGTAAGGTCGGATGGCATGAGCTGCTCCGCAAGTTTCTGTTATTGAAAGATATAACAAAATTTAAACAGTTTCAAAGGATCAAAGAAGAAGCTGACTGAGTGTCTGAGAGACGTATCAACGCACAGCCTAAACGGCTGGGGTTAGAGACTTGAAATTATGACAGCATGTACCTTTTACGGTGAAGGCATCCATCTTAGTGGACTAAGGAAGAGTTTTTGGAAATTCCACCCCTAAAGGTGTAAAATAGGGGATGAACATTTGCATGAAAATCCATCGTTTTTTAAGTTAAATTCATGAAAATAGGTAGCAGTGGACAATAGCTATCATTCAGATATAGGTACATGTTGACTTATTCATATTACCACGCGTGCGAAGCCGCGGGCAAAAGCTAGTGAAACACTAACAAAAAAGATATATACAATGTGAGTGGAAGAAGAGTCCGTGGAAGGCCAAGGTCCAACTTCCTAGATAAAATTACCTAAGTACTCAGTGATGGATGGATTGAAATGAAGCAAAAGAGGTGTGTAAGTCAAGAGTGAAATGTCGCTCTAAGCTGTTTGCCTAACCAGGGGACGTGACGTCATGATAAGTATGTATACGTACAAAGGATTATACATCGGAAAGGCAGTTGGCGTAGTTGCTTAACGAACTAGTATCTAAATTAAATTACCCACTCCTACCGTTTTAGTTCACTCTACTCACAGAACTTAGATCTGAATCAAGTAGTGTATTGTATATTATTAACAATATTTCTGATAAGCACATGTGAATTATACTGTTAGAGAAAATTTCTAGAAATTTCCTGATTCAAATTGTCGTCAAATTTTATGTAAATTTACTGAACGCATACATTTATTTACGTCTAATGAAATTCATATGATTGTCCATAATAACTGCAAAGATTAGCAGAAGTTTTATTATGCGATATAAGCGTTAAAACGACGTAATAAAACATGAATAATTAAATCCATGCACGTTGTAAAAAGTGGCAAACGATAATCTCAAGCCAATAATATTCGGCGCGCATTGACCACGGAGCTTAGCCAATTGAGAATTTATTTCAACAGCAGAGGAAAGAACAGTACATCAACTGTTGTAGTTCTACCTTATTATTAATGAACTAGCGTCCCGCCCCGGCTTCGCACGGGTAGACATTTATTTGGTCAACCCGTGCGAAGCCGGGGCGGGCAGCTAGTATAATATATAGCCTTTGTGACTCAGTGATCATTTATCTCTCTAAGGGTGAAAGAATTTTTGAAATTGGGTCAGTAGTTTCGAAACCTGTTCAATACAAACCTACAAAAATACAAATCTGTCCTCTTTATAATATTAGTGTAGATGTAGATAAATCTATACTGTAATAATATAAAGCTGAAGAGTTTGTTTGTTTGAATGCGCTAATCTCATAAACAAAGGTAAAAATATGTTTTTATTTTGGATATTTGGATATTGTTGGATAGTCCATTTATCGAGGAAGGCTTCAGGCTATACTAGCTGCCCGCCCCGGCTTCGCACGGGCAGAGAAAATAATTGTTAAATATCTACCCGTGCGAAACCGGGCCGGGCCGCTAGTATTAGATGTGGTGTTGTTAAAGATTCAAAATCATAAATCATTTATTCAGTTTAGGCCCTTATAAGACACGGTCAAGGTCTAAATTACCACCGGTACGTAAAAAAGCTTCTTTTAAAAAACACGTAAGTGTGTAATATTTCTTTTATATTCTTGTTTGAGTTTTGTTGTTCTTTTTTCATATATATATATATATATTGTAAAATATTAATGTCACGTAGGTAATTAAAATGTAAATAATACTTTTTAAAGAGTAATTGCTGAGTTTTTACCGGATTCTTCTCAGCAAAAACGCCAATAATAGTATCATTATATCAATAAGACGAGACCTCTGGTCTAGTGGTTAGTATACCGGACTGCTACGCTGGGGTCGCGGGTTCGATTCCCGCTGGAGCAAACATTTATGTGACAAATATGTTTGCCTTGCGTCTGGGTGTTTAGTATGTATTATAAGTATGTATTTACAAAAAAAAATGTATATAAGTATTATATCAGCTACTGGTTTCCATAGTACAAGCTTTGCTTAGTTTGGGGCCAGATGGCGCTGTGTGATAATGTCCGAGCAATTATTATTATAATTATTTCCCTTTACTTATGGCACATTAAACTAGCCAGTATTCCATCCAAGGCGATGATAGACCAGTCTAAATGACAGTCATACGAATTGATCATAACTCAGTATAGTTCGAAGATAATATACATAGAACTTAAAGTGGGACTGTAATTAAAAGCAACAATTTAAAAGTTACTATCAACATAACCTACTGTCATAAAATTTGCACTGCCCTCTCTTTTGGTAGGATTATACAGTGCCGTGCCGCTCGTATATTCAGCGTGCCTTTATCTGGCACATTAAAATAGTTTATTGACACTCAAGTTGCACTCCGTCCACAGTACTGTAGAACTGTTGCAGTTGTAAGAAACCAGTATGTAAATTTAAATTTCGAACGATAACTACACATGGGAGTCATGAAAGATGATTTAAATATGGAACAGCTTGTAAAAGTAGCTTCGTAATAACAGATGATAATACATTTGTCGTTAGTATTGTAAGGACTTAGTGACCTAGGTCCGGGAGATATGACTTTTAAGGCCGTGGTGGCCTTGTGGTTTAAGCAACGGCTTATCTCCTGATGAGCCGAGGTTCAAATCCCGGACTGTACCAGTAAGTTTTTCTGAACTATGGGCGAATTGTGATAACGTGGGTTTCCCATTTTTGGAGCCGCCCGACTGGGGACTGTACCTTACAGAAGACCGCAGTGAAATAACACTTCTTTGGTGGAGTGTTGTATTTCGGTAAGTAAGGTTGCCAGTGCTCCACAATATATGCTGGGGTAGTAGTAATGCTGCTAACAGTGAACCCTCATCAACAACAGGGTTGGTCACTCCTTAGTCATCATGTGGGCCGTATACTGGTGTGCCACCTAGGGGGTATATTTTTTTTTGTAATTATCTTAAAAGGTCTTAGTAAATCAATCATTAAGACAACCAAACAACTGGTCCAAATGATTGAACTCGTTGGTTATGTTTGAGCTGAAAGTTTACGAAATCCTTCAATAGTCAAAACTTCTTAGCATTCTCGTGACAGCTGGCCAGCGGCAGGTGTTGCTGTTCTATATATAGTGGGTCCAGTTTCAACCTGGGTTGGGTCATAAACCTCTGCTAATGAGTGCCATTGCGCGACACATTGCCAATTGCTAATTTGTCAGTCCACCACACGCTATTTTCTACGGGCTAATGAACTATGGAGATATTTACAAATTGTACAATTCAGTGATGTTTTAGATTTGAATGTAAAGTGCTTAAATTATTCAACAGTAGGTATGCTGTGGAATTTTTAGTATTTTGAAAAAAAAGGCTCAGAATTTTTTTAAATAGCAATACTCTTACATAGAGAAATTAAGAAAATACACCTATACCTAGATGTTCATTTTATCCGATGAAAGATAAGCTTTATGTCTACAATGAAATAAGGTAGTTAGTAACACGAGCAAGAATAATTTGTGACTACGTACATATTCTAAGCGTAACTCGCGAAATTTTAGTTTTAGTTCTACTTTTCATCGACGCAGCGGTGTTCATTTTCTAATATATAAAATTCTCGTGTCACAGTTTTCGTTGCCATACTCCTCCGAAACGGCTTGACCGATTTTGATGATTTTTTTTGTGCTTATCCGGTATCTATGAGAATCGGCCAACATCTATTTTTCATCCCCCTAAATGTTAGGGGTAGTCCACCCCTAAATTTTATTTTTTATTTTTTAGACCGATTTAAAAAATTCTTTCACCGTTAGAAAGCTACATCATCACTGAGTAACATAGGCTACATATTATACTAGCTTCCCGCCCCGGCTTCGCTCGGGTAAACAAAATATTTGATATTAAAGTCTACCCTTGCGAAGCCGGGGCGGGCCGCTAGTCCCATATAAAAAACAGTCGAAAGCGAATAAGGATTAAGCAATTTTTTTTTTTTTTTTATATTTTATAGATATTAATTCTAAAACATCTGATTCTATTTAAAATACCTAGTTAACTAGACTGAAGATAAACACCGATTTCGGCATCATAAATATGACAAATGAAGAACTAACCACTAAACCAACAGTGTCATAATTTGAAATGACCGCAGATCAAAATATCAAAGAGCTTGGCTTGTCAACTTACCAAAAATACACGTACACAACGACGTGACGACACACGGTAACGAGAAACAAAATTCATTACCTACGAGAACACCGTCATTAACATTATCCCTCGACATCCATGACCACCCCAAATTCAAATCTATTTTGATCCAGCATTATTCCTGACGACAGCTACTGACACGTTCCGTCGGAAATGTCAAAAGCCTAAAGGACTAATAGAATCCTCGCCACGTGCTGCGTCTATATTAGGCTTTGGCAGCCGGCCAGTGACTTACCTAAGCTTCTTCAAGTTTAAAAACACTGCATAGATTTAGTATCTGAAGGCACGTGGGTTTATTAGTTATTGGCATTGGAGATCGTTGACGGTGACAGCTTATGCAACTGGTATTTTTTTTTGCTAGAAACGCATAAAGAATAAGTCACTAGACCGCCACAGTTATAAAGGCAAGTGTCAACATCCCATCAGGAATTACAGTCATTGTTGACAAAGAATATCAACTGGTGTCAATTGAATTAGAACCGCTTAAAATTAAAATTGAGGCGGGTTCATTAAAGAACTGAACCATTAGTTTAGTATTCAAATAATATTAGGTCCTTACATATGAAATTGGCGTTTTGTATGGGAGGAACAAAAAGTCGAATATTTTTTAATATAATATATTTAATTAATCAAAGTATGAACCATTATTTTCTATGCACTTTTGCCATCTCATAGGTAGTTCATTGATCCCTTTACTAAAAAAAACCAGTCGGACGGGAATCAATAAAATCTTTGAAGGCGATTTGGACTGCCCCATCGGAGTTGAATTTTTTCCCTTGCAAGAAGTTATCCAAATTTCGAAAAAAATTGTAATCTGTTGGAGCAAGGTCCGGGGAGTACGGAGGATGTCTTAGACTTTCCAATTGAAGCTCTTCTAATTTAGTAGCCGTCTGTAGCGCAGTGTGTGGTCTAGCGTTGTCGTGAAGCAGCAGTGGCGTGGAGCGATTGACCAGCCTAGGTTGTTTAGCCGCTAGCTTTTCCATCATGGTTTGCAATTCCTGACAATAGACATCAGCCGTAATAGTCTGGCCAGATTTGAAAAAACTGTAATGAACAATACCGGCACTAGTCCACCAAACGCTTACAAGTAACTTTTTTGGGGTTAATTTTCGCTTGGGGCAGGATTTGGCTGGCTGGCCAGGATCTAACCATTGCGCTGAGCGCTTCCGATTATCGTAAAGAACCCATTTTTCATCACAGGTAATGATTCGGTTTAAAATACCTTCATTATTGTGCCGGTTTAGTAATGTAACGCAGCAGTCGACGCGCGTTTGCCGGTTTGTTTCAGTCAATTCGTGAGGTACCCACCTTTCAAGCTTTTTAATCTTCCCAATTTGCTTCAAGTGAATTAAAACAGTTTTATCACTAACATTGCAGCCTGCAGCTAACTCGGACGTGGTTTGCGATGGATCCGCTTCCACAATAGCCTTCAACTCTTCATTATCAACTTGAGTCTCAGGCCGTCCACGGGGCTTGTTCTGCAGGTCGAAATTTCCAGAACGAAAACGTTGGAACCAAAAACGAACTGTGTTTTCTTTTGCAACACGACCGTCATACACATCATTCACCCTTCGAGTTGTTTCCGCAGCACTAGTGCCACGGCGCAACTCGTACTCGTAAATAATGCGATATTTAAGGTTTTCCATTTTGTAAAATGAGTGACGCAAACAGAAAAAAACAGAAGAAAAAAAACAAATGAATGACGATCATCGAAGCACAAATACATGAGTCTATAGCTGTACAAATTTGAATTTGGAATTCCTTACCAAAGAGGAGAAATTCGTGATTAAAGTGGCCAGTACGAAAAACGCCAATTTCATATGTAAGGACCTAATACATGATTCATTACTATGGCCCCTTTAATTTTTTTATATTGTTGTTATACTCGTAGCAGCAATAGATATATATATTCTATGAGAATGTCAACTGTCTACCTATTACGGATGATGAGATACAGACGAACGGATGTATGGTCAGCCAGCGGAGTCTTAATAATAGGATTCCGTTGGTAACCTTTCGAGTAAGGAACCCTAAAATGCACCAAAATTGAAATATTTGTACACAAATACCACGAGTGGTCATATCACTGCCACTTCAGTTTACTTATCCTTTCAGCCCACAATTATTTAAGGCGTGTGTTTCACAATCTCACTTCTCACGCACATCTGTCTTTCTTACAGAAAAACGCAAATATTTCTGATTTATCCAGACATTTGGGAAAACACAATCGCTGAAAGGTTTCCCAACTTCACTTAGAGCGTATTATCTTATTGACAGATGTAAGACAGTTACAATCTCCGTACAAACTGTTCCCGTTTGTAAAGTCATTCATCACGATCTTTATGTAAAGGTAGCGAGCCAGGTTTGATTTGTATCCAGAGCATCATAACATTATAAAAAAATACGTTATATAGTGTTGTACGAAATCACTAAATGTATTGCCATCCCTATTTAATCTCGCACATGAGAAATGGATAGCAAGATTTTTATTCCCGTCAAATTAGTTTGGTTAATTGTCTTTTAGTTAGGTAATTCTACAATAAGTACTTTCTGAATTAAGTATCAAAATTATGTTAAAACAGACATTCGTAAAATATATTAATATTTTAGTACCTACCTGTTTCTTTCACGTTCTTAAAATAAGAGATGCTACTTGTTTGTGAGTCAGTAGAATAATGTTTTGCTATTAAGTCATTTGATTTTTTCTAGGTGGCGCTTAGACCTAAAGGCTAATTTTGTCCTATGATCTTTGGCGCGGTGCCAACGCATGCCGATCTCTAAATATAATACGATGTCACAGAGTGCATTTCTGTATTCAGGACAGTTTTGATGGGGGACCGATTTATATTTAGACATTTTGTTGGATTTGTTTGAATCGGACGGTTCCGACCATCTGTTTTAGTTTGTTACTCTTTTACTGCTTGAAGGGAAATAAGTCCAATAAATGAGGGGTGATCTAAAAGAATGAACCCGTTAATTGACTAGTGGCTTCTGTGTCACAAGGGTAACTGATGATTACCTTAATCAGTCTAATTAAGCTTTTAACCATATTATATTGTTGAATATTAGGGGTGGAACACATACTTACTTGTGATACAAAATGTTTGAAAGATTGCTTTCAAACAGTTCTTCATCAAATCTACTATAATACTTCTATGACGTTTTCAGCACACATTGTTGAAGATAATATCAAATCAGAAACATTACCCACTTTAAAAATTACAAAACATTAGATGTTACTCAGTGATAATGTAGCTTTCTAATGGTGAAATAATTTTTGAAATCGGTCCAGTAGTTTTGGAGCCTATTCAATCAATACAAGCATACACAAACAAAAAAATACAAATCTTTACTCTTTAAAATGTTAGTATAAATTGATAAGGCTAAAAAAAAATCGAGTATAAATATTTTTGGCGATATAAAAATATAAAATTATATTTAGTTTGCCCTGACGGGAATTGAAGCGCGTCGCCAATTGTAGTCTGGCTTATTTAGAAGAAGAAAAAGGGATGTGAAATGGCTCTCTATGACGATGTAGGTAATATTGAACCAAGAAAGAATGGCTTACATCTAAAGAATTAATTGAAAATGATACTATGAAATAAAAGTGTACCCGATGTAATGATGCCTGTGGAACATTGAAGTAAAGATGGCACAAAACGATCCTCTGCAGCTAATGCTTGTGCCGTCAAGAAAGGCATTTCGAAGACCGGCGATGTTCGTGATCCGAATTCCGAATCTTTCCCATTTCACAGCTCGTAACTGTATCCGGGATTCACTTAGCTTGTTGTGGAATTATTTGATTAGGTAATATTGGGAAAATTACTCTGCCATTCATTTGTGAAATTACTAGATTTGTAATGAAGTGAGCAACTGAAAAGTAATTAATATAATTTAATATATGTTTTTTGGATCAATACTGACTAAGCAATATTTATTTCAATGTAGCAATCGGGACCAGTCGTGTTGCCGATTGCCTCCTCGAAAATAATTATTGATTTATTAAACCGCGATCCCGGTCCCCTCGATTCGAAGTAAAAATATAGAATACGGTGGTTTTTGTATTGAATTCTGGCGATTTGAAAGTAAGTATTTATAAAATATAGGTAAATAAAGTTGATATTGTTATCTTTATTATTAACATACGGGGTGTATAGGAAAAGGAAGACCGAATAAGGCACTTATAATATAAGAAGAATGAAGTGTATATCGAAAAAGAATGGTTGTATGTAAGAGGCGTTGCTTTCTAACTCAATAATTGGCGAAAGGGGAGAAGTAAAGTTATATAACATACTAGCTATTTTGACTTTAGATGTTAATGAATTAACAAAGAATGAATGAAGAATAAACAAAGGCTTAAAATAAAGTTGTAAGAAATTTATTGTTCAAGGAGACCAAAATCAAGAAACAGTACACATTGACTGTTTTGCGGTAATTCGTCATAACCCCTATTCCTTTACCGTAGTTTAAACAAGTGTCATCAACAAATCTAGTGAACGATTATATATATTTCGGATTTCAATACGGATGTATGTATAGTTACCACACAAATAATAATGGAGTCAAACAAATCAGGTTAACAAAAGTCCGTAGACTTCGTGAGAAGAATAACGTCCACAAAGAGGAAACGCCACCTCATCCTAATCATATTGAACCAGAAATATATTACAAAACTGAAATAAAATAAAAGACAAACACAGAAAAATATATAAGCTATGGTCACATTAGCGGGCACGCTCCGTAAGGGTCGCGACGACGTAACATCAAAAGGCGAGCACTAAGAATTGAGTTAGCTAGGGGTGTGTCTCCACTGTCCTACGATATTACTATCCAACTACTATCCAAGCCTTAGATTATTTATTACCAACTTTTAGGGCTGGCAACGCGCGAGTTATACCCCTGGTGTTGCAAGCGCCCATTGTCTACGGCTGTATTTTGTTTACCAACTTAGTGGTACATAAAAAAATGCAATGCGCAATCCTACTAATATTATAAATGCGAAAGTTTGTGAGTATGGATGGATGGATGGATGTTTGTTACTCTTTCACGCAAAAACTACTCAACGGATTTGGATGAAATTTGGAACACAGAAAATTTATAACCTGGATTAACACAATTGGAACACATTTTACCCCGGGAAAATTTTAGGTTCCTCTAAAATTCTAAGCTCAACGCGGATGTAGTCGCGGGCCGAAGGTATTAATCAATAAATAAGAGCTTCGATATGTTTAATTTTTTTACGTTAATCACTTCTATATTTGAATAGTAACACCATTAACCATTTTATAATGGTTGCCCCTAGTCAAAAATGTAATTCCGTTTCTACACTTTTTGCCAAACTAGTATCTTGAAAGACCTTGCGATCTACAGTCAAGAACTGCGTCAATAGATTAGAAGTAACAACCAGCATCCGTCTTTCAATTAATGACGTCTCAACAATGGAAACGCACGAGTACGCAACGCGTTATTAGATCATACGAGGCGCGATGCGGCAAAGAGCCCCCATGTTTTATGTATGCGGCGTACCGTGGCCGGTGCCATTACACACTGAGACAGGGACGCGATTCGACCCTTGGCACTCCCAATACGTTTGACATGAATTCCTAGTTATACAATAGGCTATGACCGGTACTTTTAACATGCTTTTATTAGCTTCGCATGTGTTTATTTATATATGTCAATCAATGTCGGAAAAGAGACGGCGAATTGGGATCTCTGGTTTTCCCAGTAAAACTAGAGCCCGACTGGGGATTCCTGCTCCTTACAGAAGACCGCGGTCAAATAAGCCTCCTTTGGTGTAGTGTTGTGTTTCTGCGGTAAGTAAGGTTGCCAGTGCTCCACGAGGATACGTTGGGCTAGTAATACTGCTACACAGTGAGTCTTCTTCAACATTAGGGTTGGCAGCCCGTTAGTGATACCCCTAGTATTGGTAGCGGCTAAAGGGTACGGTGACTGCTTACCATCAGGTGGGCCGTATGCTTGTGTGCCACATTAGTGAAGTTAATTCGATTTGAATGAAGCTGGCTGATCCAACGAATAGAATTAGTTGGTGGTTTGAAAAAAAAAAGAGTATGTCAATACCACGCTCGTGTAGAATTAGAATACGGGAATAAAAATCTATCAGGCAATAACGATTTGTTTGGATTTAACTTCTTATGTTTGGATATCGACTAAAAAATAATATCTAAAAATATTGAAATTATTTCCCTTGGTCACGGCATCACGCGTCGGTATAGCCGTTCGCTATACCGATTTTACTATTCTTTTTTGTATTTGTTATTGTCAGAAGGTACTTATGAAAAGAAAATAAAAACAATTGAACATTATTTATTTCGGGATTAACTAATGGTCCTTTTTTCTATGATGTATTTGACATATATAAATACATAGTTAAGACAAGACGTCTGTCGGCACAGCTAGTAATGTAGATAAAGATGTTTAATCATATATATGTCTCACCGCATTACATAAACGTCTAAACAATGACATCAATCCGACACCAATTAGTCATCATTTTTATTGCTGAGTAATTGATTAGATGGTGCTATAAAAGTTTACGGCTTAAAGGCGCACGAAGTAGGTACTTCGGCTTAGTTTTAAAGCTTTTAAATTTTACACACTTAAATGGGTTTTTGACGACTGCCAATACTGTTCTTTTTTATTCTGTTATTTTTTTTGTTTACGTAAAATTTGCTTATTAATTTAAAAGGTGCGAAATCCCGTAAGTGTTTGTAATTTCTTTATTGCTGCCTGCCTGTATATGTAATTTGCACTTTAAAAGGTGACAGAAACAGAATAATCGCAAAAGTTTTTGGGAAAAAATATTCTCAACAGGGCTTCAGTGGTAATTTAGACCTTCATAAGTGCCTTCTTAGGGCCTAAGCTGAATACGAGTATAAGGGCTCTGCAAGAAGGGTGTGGAAAGATTTTTGCAAGATCGACAATAGGCGAGGGAAAAAATATGACGCAAAGGTCCTCAACCTCATTTGGTCAGTCATGATCATTTTAACAACCCATTAATCTTGTCTATGGGATATAAACACTACAAAGCAATGTGTTCAGTGGGACATTATAATATTAATTGTAGGCACATGTAAAAAAATTGGGAAGTCATGACGTCACAGCCCCTGGGAAGCTATTGGACTAACAAACAGCTGTGACGGAAATGATTTAGTAATGTTATCTTACAGCATTACCATCCGAAGAAAATATGATATTTGCGAGGCATTTTATAAATAACAATGAGATTGATGAATCAATAGATTTTATATTAATTAAAAATGTAATTGAGAGGTTGAATAAGCATAAAACTTATTAAAAATAACTCATTTTATAGAAGAGAAAATAATACGGTAGGAAAATCTATTATCTGTTAAAAAGCATGCATTACAAAGTAAGTAAGTAATATAATGCCTTCCCACAAGGGTCCCCGAATGGGTAGGCAGAGGTGTTACAACACCCACTTTCCACCAAAGATAACTTGGTGCCAACGTGACAGATGTTGAATCCATCGCCGTCTCTTAGGCACTACATACGACCTTGAATTCCATCTCAGATGTAGCAAGTTTCCACACGATGTTTTCCTTCACCGTAAAGCTCGTGGTGTGACTGATCGCTGCACTTAAGTTAGAATAACTCATTGGTACAGACCGGTGGGATTGGAACTTGTGTCGCTAGAATAGCAGGCAACGCTTCACACCTCTAGTCTACCACGGCTCTTAATAATATTATAATCAATGTCTTCATCGCTACACTATTCTTCCTTACCACTATTCAGAAAACAACAAGTCCCAAAATTGCTCAGACCACTAAACCCGGAAAATGTTCGCCTAGATGTCACAAGTTTCAAACAATGACTTTCGAAATAGACAAGTTCTGAGAAGACAGCTACTCACTTAATTGAAATGACGTCTTAGACTAGTCATCGTTTGCCAGTGAATATTTGGAGTTCCCAATGTACAGGATGTAGGTAACAAACTAACGGGTGAATGATCAAACGACATTCAAAGTTTGAAGGTCCAAGTCTGTGTTTAAAGCGCCAACAATTTCGCATGTATTATCGGAGGCCACTCAAAATTAATGTGGCATCAGAATTCAATGGCGTTTCAGTGTTCGGCTGTAACAGATACACGCCACATGATCATAGGTCAACGGTAATTAGAAAGAGACAATCGCCACATGATCATAGGTCAACGGTAATTAGAAAGAGACAATCGCCAAATGATCATAGGTCAACGGTAATTAGTACATTTGAACTTACATTTATTAATATAATATTTATTCATACAGCGGGGCAATGCTGCCAGCCTCTTTGGCACCCTCCAGCGTGACAGCAATTTTCGGGACAAGTGATTTATTTATTTTATTTTTCTATATTAGGCTAGATTTGTTTTCTCCTTGTATTATCCAGATCAAATAAAAAAGTATATAGAACTTAGCGAACAATAAAGTGATGCAGGTGTTTTAAAACGTGGCGTGTGGGTAAGGCGTAGTTTCGTTGTAGGTGTGTCCGTATGATAGTGTATATGTACACTGCGAGGCGTAGTTTTACGTAGCCGTAGCCGTCGTCACTACACTAAGTTCCATCAACAATTTTATTTAACTTGAGATTGTAAAATCGTATTTATAATTAAGAATTACAAAAAGAACTATGTTTCTAAGACGTTAGAATTCAACATCATGTGGCGATACTAAATGACGTCCTCACATAGTTTCAGCCTCACATAGTATATATCCAGCAATGCCGATGCAGCTTTCGGAAGAGGATCATGTCAGTACTTCTTGAAGATAGCTTAATCTAGGGAGTGTGAATAAATTAAGGCGATTATACGAGGCGACCACTCCCCTACATAATCTAATGTTGTAATTAGCAAACATAGATGACACTAGATTTATCCTGCGACTTCACACGCGTTGCAATAGAGTAGGTATATATAGCCTCTGTTACTCAGGAATGTAGCTTTCTACAGGTGTATAATTTTTAAAATCCGTCACAATTTTTTAAATTTAGGTGTATATTACAGAAAAAAATATATCTTTATGATATTATTAGTAGGTATAGATAGACAAGAATAAAAATCCTACGGTAAAGAGTATACTAAGTCGTTCATTTGACCGTAAGCGTCACGCCCACACATACAATTCATGCAGTTCCACCCAGGACCTATTTTTTTTTTGTGCATTCAACTCTTTGTTTACTTTTATACACACAAAACAGATTAAACTATTTACAAAAACATATCTTAACCTACCTACTTATAGATAAAACCGGGATCATGCGGTAGTGTGCCAAGAATGCTGGCAGCATTGCCACGCTGGATAGCAATGCTGATTCTCTGAGCGAGATATGTGCCAGCACGCCTGTCTCGGGAGGCCTCAACCAGCCGACGTGAGACCTCCTTGAAAAGCTGAAGAGACCCAGGACCTAATAATCATAAGGCAATGCACTCGTCACCTCGACACCTTGGTTCATAATGGTCGCTCGTTACTCTGATATACGAAATATCCACGATAGAGAATTTACTCTTGACTGTTCCTGAAAAAATACACGATAAAGATTTATTAATGATGTAACTATAACAATAAACAACTAACTATATAATGGTGTGGATTCTGTTGTTCAAATTACTAAACATAACTAATTTGACAGGTCTAAAAGTCTTGCTATCCCTTTCTCATGTGCGGGGTTAAATAAGGATGGCAATATTTTTAGACCTGTCAAATTAGTGAAGTTTAGTAATTTTGGACAACAGAATTGGAACCATTATAATATATACTAGCGGCCCGCTCCGGCTTCGCACGGTTAGACATTAATTATCAAATATTGTGTCTACCCGTGTGAAGCCGGGGCGGACAGCTAGTATAATATGTAGCCTATGTTAGTCAGTGATAATGTAGCTTTCTAACGGTGAACAAATTTTTAAAATCGGTCCAGTAGTTTCGGAGCCTATTCAAGACAAACACATAAAAATACAAATCTTTCCTCTTTATAAATATTAGTGTAGATTAGTATTAGTGTAGATTAGTATTAGTCTAGATAGGTACTCGTAATTTCGAGAATACTAAACTTTGAAATCAAAATCCAGTTTAAGCTGCAATCGCACCTCGTTATACAGCTGGGACTTATGAAATTGCAATGGAAAATATCTTGGCAATATGGCGTCTGCTCATCCACTCATAGTCTCGCAATTTCCTCCCTCACAGATGACGGGACCTGCGTGAAATGTCTTATTTTATGAACTCGCTGCGACGTATGACGGTCGTTTGCATTAAATTATACTGATTTGGCGGAAATTTTCACTTGACACAGCTCTTTGGTGACTTTTAATAAGGGGCATCACGTGGTCAGCTTTGAAATACAGTCTAGACTCAATAAAATGTTAGAACTAAAGTAACTAAAGTAAACTAAAAGTAAACTTAACTACTAAAAGTAAAAGTAACGTCACATATTGAAACTTTTATCGACTTCAGTTTTACTGCCCAGTGATGAAAAGATTTGATTGCGGAGTGAATAGCGGGCTGAATCGCCCAAGGAAGCCACGATGCCAACTGACCTCAAACTACGTAGAGAATGGTGTCTCGGTTGTTCAAAATTACTAAACTTAAATAATTTGACAGGTCTAAAAGTCTTGTTATCCCTTTCTCATGTGCGGGGTTAAATAAGGATGGCAATATTTTTAGAACTGTCAAATTAGTTAAGTTTAGTCATTTTTAGCAACAGAATTGGCACCAATATATATAGGTAGGTATATAAGCGACATATCACTCAATCACTTATGACGAAATTTCAGGAAGTTTTTTGATATTCAATAAGGCGTTATAAGTGTGACAGAACAAACAAATAATTGCGTTTTGATCTGAGGACAGTTTCTTGTTTGTTTTCTTGACCCGAGTTCGAATCCATGACAATCGAACGTCAGCAGAGCTATTGCCTAAAACATGTCAACTGAGCCAATCGGCCACTCTAAATTCGCCTCTAGTATAATTTCGGTAAGACTTGTAATCTTTGGTACTCGTTAAGTAGCCCTTCTTAAAGTGTTTCTGACACGATCCCCGTTTTAAACGTACAAAAGATTATAACTAGCTAACCCGGCTTTGCACAGGTAAATGTCTACGCCCAAACCTTTCTCAGGAGCAATACAAAGTAATCCTTTTGTTGACCGGGATTTCTGCTATCCTGAAAAGTTACATCATTAAATCCGAATTCAAATTATGATGGTTGAAGTCTAAAAAACACGGTTATCATCCAATTTGTCTTCCTATCTTACCATCTCAGGATTGGAATTTGCAAAAACCTCTCTTTATCATTGGTCTTAATAACCTACTAATCCTAGAATTAAAATACGCTAAACTTTCCCTGTACGTTCAATTAAGCCTTGTTTGATCTATTTTGGTTTTGCGTTGACAGACCAATCAGACATGCCTCGTATATGTATGGAGATAAGCTCATTAAGTCGTAGCAAATGTTCGTGTGAGGCGGTTTACCTAAACCGTAAGATGCTCTTAAAGACAGCTGTCTCAGCTTAGATTAAGTATGTCTGGTGCACTAAGCTGATTATTTATAAAGACTGTCTAGTTATCTCTATGAACTGAAATAGGAGCATTAAGTGCAGGGCGACTGTAATTATTCTCGCCTAAATTAAATATTCACGCTAGTGTTTTTATACCACCAAGGTGACAAACAAGCATACATGGCAACATTACATTTGGACGGTCCAACCCAGCAAATTTCTTCACAACCTTTACTTGAAGAAGCTACTTAATATTTATTTATAGAAGCAATTGGATAAACTCTAATTATGGGTATCAAAAACCTAAAACTAAAAACCTTAAATATATAATATAAATATTAAAACATATTATTAAACCGAGTCCCTGTGGGCAAGGTTCCGAAGATACTGGCAGCGTTCCCCCTCTGAACAGCAAGACTTAATCTTTGTAAGAGGTAGCTGCCAGCTCTTCGGTCTCCTGTGATGTCGACTAACCTTCTTGCTATTTCCTTAAAAAGCCTTATAGCGCTAGGACCCCACGGACCAAGGGTCTCGACACCGAATGGTACTACTTAATTGAATTTTCAAACATTACCTTTCGAACTGAACATACATACATACATATCGTGCCAAGTGCCTCACGGGGTAGGCAGATATAGAGCGCCATTTCACTCTACATGCACACTACTGAATTAGTATTTTATGAATATTCCCAGATTAAAGATTTCTTCTGAGAATGCATGCTTTTGGAAATATTTCCATGTATATTGTTCTTGTCGAGTTGCAACAAAATGTGCTTTGCTTAAACACCTGACCGGGTGAAATTGGAAACAATGCGAGTAAAACCACTGGGACTTTAGCTGCAGAAGCCAGCTCCTAATGCAACATACAGAAATATTCAATGCAGGTAATTCTTTAGCTGGTGTAAACATTTTCCTAACCCGTCCGTATTTCCACGAACGGTTAAATGCACACACAAACATTTCTAGCAACGTTAGTTATAAATCTTTAAAATTATGCAATATACCATCTTGCGAGTCAAAGTGCGAGGTAGGTACGGAATACAGTTGTTTCGTAATTTCCGGGCTTGCGCCGAGCGCAGATGGCTCTGCTGCGCCAGGAATATAGCCTTTGGAGCCTTCTGTTATAATATATTCCAGCTATTATTTGTTTGAATGCAAGATGGTTTGGTTTGTAATGGAGATTGAGCGAAGTATGTAAAATATATAATCCACACGACAGTTTCTTTATACCACTATACTAGTCTTTGTGGGCGCTTGCTTTTCATAATTGTGTAAATCGCAATGTTACAGAATCAGTTATGAAGAATGAATATGTTTTATACTCCCATTAGCATTCGTTAGAAAATGAAAGCGTTTGTTGTATCGATTCTTCTAAATGCCAATCGTAAAGGTTTGGGACCATGCGACCGATGGCTAACTTGGTGCAGCTAGAAAAAGGTATCATCCATTCAGACACCCAGTTAAATATCGTTTATAATATCTAAAGCTATATTGCTACTTACTAACATTATGTTTGTCTAAGAAAACTCGTGAAGAAACTAGAACATTATAAGCGAGGTAATTCTTCGGCTTAACTGAAAAGAGATTTCGCTTTGATGGTTTTTGAACTGAAATTTAAAAGAACGTTTGAGATTCTAGTACAGATTAAAAGGAAATAGTTACTATGATTTTATAAGAGATATACTAATATTTTATATCGCTATAAATTGAACTAGCTTTAGGAAATCCGTTAAAGTATGAAATATTATGCTACTTTATGGGACACGTTAGACTAGTCTTAAAGTATCGATAAAAGATAAGACCGTTGGTGTATTTTTATAGTATGAGCATCAATAAAGGTTGAACACTTACTGCCGAATACTGGAACGAGTTTTAAAGTTTGAAATCCCGCATTTAAAGCGTCGTCAAGAAAATGCTCGCATTTTATATCGGCGGCCAATCAGCATTAATGAGGCATCAGAATTGACCGGCATTTCAGTAGGAAAAAAAAAGATAGTCAAGGATAGTCAAACCACTTCACAAAGAAAGAGCTTCGCATTGTTTTCTATTTTAAAATACCTAAATATATTAATTTGTATTAAGAAATCTTATGTCCATAACAAAGATATTTCGTTGAAAAAGACGAGTTTAATAATTATAATAATAATAATGCTTGGACATTATCACACAGCGCCACCTGGCCCCAAACTAAGCAAAGCTTGTACTATGGAAACCAGTAGCTGATATAATACTTATATACTTTTTTTTTTTGTAAATACATACTTATAATACATACCAAACACCCAAACGCAAGGCAAACATATTTGTCACATAAATGTTTGCCCTGGCGGGAATCGAACCCGCGACCTCTAGCGTAGCAGTCAGGTATACTAACCACTAGACCAGCGGTCTCGTCAAAATTGTATTTAATAACGTAATTGCAAGATATATGAATTATGTTTTTGAATGTTTCACGTCTTATTTTTTCTTGACATCAAAGCTTTGCGGCGTCTACTTGAGCTTAAAAGCTGTTGATAAGTACACTTGGTTAAATGTATGACACACTTCTAGCATTTGCAGAGATGAAGGCTTTGGTTTAGTTCAGGTTTGATAATCTCTTACTATTTCGAAATCTTCTGGGTTTTTTAATTTTTTTTTTATTCCACTTACGTGGCACACAAGCATACGGCCCACCTGATGGTAAGCAGTCACCGTAGCCTATAGCCGCTGCCAATACCAGGGGTACCACTGACGGGGTGCCAACCATGTTGTTGATGAGGACTCCCTGTGCTAGCAGCAATACTACCTAGCCCAGCGTATCCTCGTGGAGCACTGGCAACCTTACTTACCGCAGAAACACAACACTACATCAAGTAGTGGTATTTCACTGCGGTCTTCTGTAAGGCGGAGGTACAGTCCCCAGTCGGGCGGCTCCAATTTTAAATGGGATAACCCACGGAAAATCCCAAATCGCCCTACCTCTCTTTAAGATTTTTATTTTGTTTATTATGCTTCTGTGTTTTATTTTAATTGACGAGATTGCTGGTCTAGTATTCGTACACCTGACTGCTACGCTAGAGGTTGCGGGTTCGATTCCCGCCGGGGCAAACATTTGTGTAACAAATATGTTTGCTTTGCGTCTGGATGTTTGATACGTTTAATAAGAATGTAATTACAAAAAAAAATTTTGCAAAGGATGCCCACAAACCGCAAATAACTGCAGACAAACCTACTATGGCTAAAAGCACCATGGCAGGTGTTAAAAGCAATGCCAACAAAACGAAATAACCATACGATACAGAATGTATCGTGTTCATTGAACCTAATAGAGTTTGTCTAGTTACACTTAGTTCTACATTTGATGACGCTTCGCCAAGCAAATTGGAAAACTTTCCTGCTGGATACAAGAATGTATAAAACTCCAAGAAATACAAGACTTTTTCAGAGTTATTTCGTATTTGATAAGAACCTACGAAAGTTTGTGACGAAATGAATATTGAAGAAGATAGTAAAGTTGTCAAAGTATCGGTTGATATATCTAACAAAAACACACATAAATACACTTCAAATGTAGGTACATATAGTTTCCGCTTAGCATTATTATTATCGGTGCTGTTCGTAATAATTGATGAACTTTTTTTTATTTTTTATTCCACTAAGGTGGCACACAAGCATACGGCCCACCTGATGGTAAGCAGTCACTGTAGCCTATAGCCGCTACAATACCAGGGGAACCACTAACGGGGTGCCAACCATGTTGTTGATGAGGACTCTTTGTGCTAGCAGCAATACTACTAGCCCAGCGTATCCTCGTGGAGCACTGGCAACCTTACTTACCGCAGAAACACAACATCAAGTAGTGTTATTTCACTATGGTCTTCTGTAAGGCGGTGGTACAGTCCCCAGTCGGGCGGCTCCAATTTTAAAGGCCGTTGCTTCAACCACAAGGCCACCACGGCTTTTAATGAAATCAAACTTTTTTTAGACAAGTAAGGGGGAAGACCGCAGTCCAATAACACTAATTTGATGTACTGTTGTGTTTCTGCAGTAAGTAAGGACTCAATGCTCCACGAGGATACGCTGTGCTATTAGGAATGCTGTTAGCACAGTGAGTCATCAACAACATTGTGGGCAACGCATTAGTGATACCCCTGGTATTGCTAGCGACTATAGGCTGTGGCTACGCTTGTGTGCTACCTTGGTGGTATAAAAAAAGCTCAGCCGCAGCAGTGTTTCTGCTGGCAGTCGTAAGACCATAGGAGTTTAAGAATATATTTGTCCCTTACAATATTCTGTGTCTTTTCACAGAGACCAGTGAAATATCACTATAAGTAATTCATAATTATGCTCTATATTGTAGCAAAATGAGCATACACAGTTACAAAGCCCTGAAACTGACAATGCAGTTGCGTTGTCCCTCTCAGAGACGTCCCATCGTGTTCCAGTTTACAGCAAAAATGAGTTGGAGCAACATTGTGAAACAAATTGAATGCACAACTTGTAAATGCGCGCACAATCGTATCAGGTGCCTTCAACAGAGCTACAGAACGATGGACGGCGGGAATGGAAATTAAATTAATTTAATTAGCCTTATGTTTTAAGGTTTCTTAACAATCAAGGAATCATTTATTCAGTTTAGGCACTTATGAAAGTCTAATTTGCCACCTGAGATGAACCGGCAAGAAACTGAGTGCTCTGTCTTTTTTCATGTAACAATCATAATATAAAATTAACAAAATGACTTCCAGAATCTACCACTTGGTTGGAATATAAAATATGCGAGCACTAATGAGCGAACACGCGCATAACGCCATTCTGGGACACGAAAGCTGACTGATTAGCAAAGTGTTGCAAAGGAGTAAATAGCTGCAGCCACTCTAAAGAACTGAATAAAAATATTTATATTTAATTCTGTCTGTAAATCATTAACTCTACGCCCCCATCTATAACAAAGGTATCGACTGGCGGCTAACTTTGAATGGTATCGCGCTATAAACATTCTCATTTACAAATATAGATTGTTCAACCATTCAGTTCTATGGCCTTAGCAAGAATAACTTTCGACTAAGTATTAGTATCGCTTTCGACTATTTTTGTATGGGAAAATGAACAGCGCTGTGCTGGTAGTGGAACTAAAAAATCTTGTAGTCAAAAACTTTACTCTCAAAATGTCAAAATGTTCATACGAATTCTTAGTTCCACTTTTCACCGCCGCAGCGCGGTTCATTTTCCCATACAAAAGTAGTTTAAGGCGATAGGAATACGTAGTAGCAAGTTATGGTTGCTCGGTCTCCTGTATTATGAACAATTGACTCTCATAATTCATGTAAAGTAGGAGAAAACGTTTGTTACTACATTTCCATAGGTACTGCTTACGTAATGAAGTACATTTTCGCTAAGCCTTGCGTTCTGCAGATTAAATTGATCATTCGGTAGGATGAAAGGAAAATGTTAGCCTATTTAATTGGTATGTGGAGATTAGTAAACACAGGTAACTGAATCCTGTAGTAGATATTGACTGGTTTTCTTTAAAAGTAGATAATTATCGAAATCATACTTTTTAATTATATTGCGTAACTTTTTTTTTTTTTTTTTTTTTTTTTAGTTTCATAACTTAAAATAAAATATCATATAAGTACTTGTGTTCTTTATGATATAAAACAGCTTTTCTCTATTATTTTATAGTACATTTAAAAAATACTAACAAAAATCAAGTAAAAGATATTAATTCTAAACGCGATTTAAATAGTCTGAAATACACGCAAATTAACATGTGTTTGTTACATTCAGTTGGGTATAAACACACTGGGGATATCTTTGTAATAGCTTAGTTAAGGCAAATATAATTAAGTTGCATCTGAGAAGCCCTATGTATGTAATTTTCTACTTGATGAGGTAACTAGTGCAGCCAGAGCGCTTTCCCATTGCCTTTGCCGTGGGCAGCTGCATTTAAACTTTTATTTGGTATATATATATAAAGTAAATTGTAGTACTGATTTAATCATATCTATCTAATATATGAAATAACACTACTTGATACAACAGTATTTGCGGTAAGAAAGGTTGCTCCACGAGGATACGCTGCGCTAGTAGTAATGCTGCTAGCACAGTGAGTCCTCATCAACAAAATGGTTGGCAACCCGTTAGTCATGCTTACCATCAGGTGGGCCGTATGCTTGTGTGCCACCTTAGTGGTATAAAAAAAGGTGTATGAAATTATCGTGTTTGTAACAAAAGTCCTACAAAACAGCTTAACCGATTTTCATGTTTTCATTGTTTTGCAACGTCGTACCATGACTAGATCACCAAGGATGCCGGCAACATTTCATGAGTCTATGGACTTTACTTCACATAGCTACCCCATAGTAATTGTACATCTTACCACTACAGCGTCACGACAAATGGAAACGCGCATGAAATGAGACGAGCCGAACGTGCGGCACGCGGGTTGCTCTGTGATATATTAATTCCGCTTGACAATGTAGCCCAGATGGCAGGAGGAGTCGCCAAATAGCTGGAAGCACCATCTGCCTCCAACGGTCATGGTTCCAAGCAACTAAGATCATTTACGGTGCCAGTAGTCCCCAACGCTAATGATGGAAGAACAATTATTGCCGTTCTGAATAGACGCCGTTGTTTGGGGGAATTATTATTATAAATATCGTTCTGTGTTTTTTTTCATAACGTTATCCATTGCTTTATTTGAAAAGTTTTTAATTTGTTATCAGATATTATATTTGATATAATATTAACTACTGAAGTTACGCCTATATGATTATACAAGCTTTTTCCCCGCGACTTCGCTCGTGTAGCAATTTACTATTACCCGTTTTCCCATTGGAATGAAGCATTTTCCCGCGGTAAAAAGTAGCCTATGTTCACCAGGGATAATGTCGGCTTCTAATGGTAAAAGAAGTTTTCAAATCAGTCTAGTAGTTTTGGAGCCTATTCAATACAAACAAACAAACAATCAAATCTTTCCTCTTTATAATATTAGTGTAGATAAAAACAAATTTCTTAATACAAAAGAAAAAACTAACATTACAATTGATAAAAAAAATTTGGACCCAATTGTCAAGCGAGAGGGTGCCAAATTGTGTTACTGAATGTTCATATCCCTTTTCAAATAAGTAAAATATGTGTATAATTATAACCAGAGTCAGATACAAAATCCCATATTATCTTCAGTTATAATCTTCCTTGTCGTTCAAAGCACGCAAGTAATTAAATGTGATGGATATTAAAAACTTCCCTGTTCCTCAAATCCCTGTTTCATTCAAACCACTTTCGCCTCCATTGTTACCTTCCAAGGAGCCGTTATGAAGGAGAAATCGCCAACATTTTGTGAATTTAGGAAATTAGGCTATTTCCCAGGTAGCGACAAATTTTTAATAAGACTTAGATGGAAAGTTTGACCTAAAATTCCTTTGACAATCTAGTTATAAATTTTCGGAGTTCGAGAAATATTAATAATTTAAACAAGTATTAAGTGTCGCGTAAATTCTTTGAACAACTAGACTGAAAGAGTTTGGTATTTATAAAGATGAAATATGGTACGCTACGTTGGTTTGGATATAGATATCTACTTACATAGAATTAATTGGTGATGAAAGACTGTAGAACTACCTACAGTGCGAATGAAAAAAATCAAACTACGATCTGTGCCGGTAGCAGGAACATTGTCGACAACGTTTTCGTATCGCCTTCGACTATTTTTGTATTGGAAAATGAACAGCGCTGCGGCGGTGAAAAGTGGAACTAAAAATTAGTATGACAATTTTGACATTTCGCGAGTTACGTTTTCGAATACGTTGTCGACAATGTTCCTGCTACCGGCACTGAACCATCTACATAAAAAAACGAAGTAATTAGAGACGGAAAGAAGTTTATAAGTTTAATTCTCGTAATATTTCTTTAAAAAACGCTAGTATCATAGCATTACAGTACATGCATTTTATTCCAAGCTGCAAATTAATCTAGAAGTAAATCTTGAAAGCACTCAAGAGCTCACAATCTCCATCTATCTGGTAGCGATAGGATCGCAGCTATATCGCTATATTCGTTAGCTCTGATATTGGACGATCGAAGCTCATAAATATTCAACGCACGGACACAATTAGCTCGGTCCATAGTTTTCAAGTGGACCGCCAATTATATTTTGAAATCTGTTCGGGTGACGGTTTTTGTCAGACTGCTGGTTTGAATAGGCTATTGAGGGTGGTTATTATACGAGAATGAGGCTTTAAGGGTGTCACTATAAAAAACAGCATTAATCCGGTAACTTATATGAAGAATGTGCATTTATAAAGGAGTCATCTCACTATTACCAAATTTATTTAATACTAGCTGCTCGCCCTGGCTTCGCATGGGCAGACATTTATTTTGTCTACCTGTGCGAAGCCGGGGCGGGCAGCTAGTATAATATATAGCCTATGTTACTCAGTGATAATTTAGCTTTCTAACGGTGAAAGAATTTTTGAAATCGGTTTAGTAGTTTCGGAGCCTATTCAATACAAACCCACAAAAATACAAATCTTTCCTCTTTATAATATTAGTGTAGAAGTGTAGATGTAGAATACTTAAGGCAATTTCTCCTGCTATCTCGATTATCAGGATATTCTTATGAGCTTATGCTCATTGCTCAGCTCTATAGAAGTATGAAACAAACTAATTGGTTAAATAATTTTGATTAAAAAGGTAGAAGAAATTAAATTTTGAATAACAGCCTACCGTAAATGTTATTCATGTAAATTTTGGATATTTAGATGTTTGTAACACAAACATGTAGAATCGGCTAAATGTAGTTTAATGAAAGAAGGCGCAGATACCGTGATTTCGACAGCCATAAGTTGGTAGTGGTAGTAAGGTTTTTAGGCACGCGGAAAAATCGTAGAAAAGGGTAGGTATTTATCATACATACATATATATCATCACACGGAATCACACCGAGTGACAACGTTTTATAGATGCCCGCTGGCTTCGAGTACTCTTTACCTTTCCATCATTGAGTACTTTGGCCATTTTATCTAGAAAGTTGGTCCTTGGCCTTCCACGGCTTCTTCCACTCACATTGTATATATTTTTGTCAGTCTTTCAATAATTGTATTTCACAATAATGCTCAAACTATTATAAAATATTTTGTGAAGACTGAAGGTCTTAGGGCGTGTAAAATATTGTATCTGAATATTGTTACCAAAGAAGAAGGCGAGTAATATTCAATGATAGTCAGTAATATAACTTCAGTATAAGCATTAAAGAACACATCTACCAATTTAACCTAGTAAACGAAAAGCATACAGTCCAGCAAGTCAATCCAGCGGATTTAATTCCATTAAATGTCTGTGTATTTACTCAACCACTCTCGCTAACTTAATTCTTATATCACTGAAATTACTATTAGTTAATCCTTGACCCTCTAAATCCTGAACTTGTGATTTCTGTCCGTAACGAAACGATTTCGGGATTAGAGATCTCACTTGTATGTAAATTGTGCGTGGATTTGAGCCCTCACATATAAATGAAGGCTCAGTGATCCTCTTTACTACGAACAACTAGAATTTTACTGGAATGGATAACTGTTATTTAGAGCAGAGTTAGTTTTAGTTGAGAGTGATCAAACTGTATAGAGCAGTGTTTTCCTAACTTTTTTATGCCCCGGCCCGGTATATTTTTATTTTTTCCGTATCGTGACCCGAAGCTTTTTATCCTAGTGCATAAAGCGAAATTAAAAAAATATTCACATTTCAATGTCCACATAATATAAGTAAGTGTATTATATCAATCATAATGACGTCTATATTGAACGGGTATGATTGATTTAATTAATAAGACAATGCTGTGACCCGTTGTTTTATTTTCGTGGCCTGGTACCGGGTCGCGACCTACAATTTGGGAAACGCTGTTATAGAGTATGGGTATGTTTTGTCGGATATGTTAGTCGTATTTGTTTTAGTGTTGTTGGCTTTGAATGTCCGAAGCTTTTATTGAAATTGAAATATTAGGATCCATCAGTTAATCAAGTACTATCTGAATATAGGTTGAAATATTTGCAGGCAGTGATAAAAATGATAATAATAATAAAGTTTATTGCAACTAAAATTCAACACGTGAGATGATTAATTAAGTGACAAATATAGATTCGACAATGTTTATCATAGATACTTCTGATATCAATTCTATAAACAAAAACAAAAGATTTATCAGAAAATGCTTAGAACTAGGCACTAGATTATGCAATTTATGATCTCACAATTAAAGTATGTTTAGACGGGATGATGTCATTACCCTGCTCTTATTAACAGCATGTCGTATTCTGGATCAATTTGACGCGATTATATTTCCAATATAAAACTATGTGATAATTCTCTGGTTCAAACTGACTTATTCCGTTTATGAATTTACTCGGTCGCTATTTACTTCATTAAAAACAATTTTAACACGTTCGAACATGAACATTGAAAGTACAGAATAAGGCATCGAATATCTGCCGTTATGATGAATTAGATGAAGTGTTCAGTGTCCTGTTCTGTAGATGACACATGACATTCCTCAAAGATCATTGCGGTTGATGAAGATTTAATTGTTGTGTACAATATGACTGGTGTCGACGATTCTCGTTTTGATTGCAAAACATGTGATGTCGAGAGAATTCTATCAATTGAAAGTAATGTGGATTAAGTGGCTTAGTCCCGGTTATTCATAACAGTAGATGATGAATGTAAAGTGACACTAAAGACCCTTGGAATAAAGTTACATACTACCGAAAATGTATTCGGTAAGAAGTGGGTGCTGATTGACGTCACACCTATCTATCCATCGAGGAAGCTACCGTTGAGAAGTGGCTGTTGATTGATTTCACACTTGAGTGAACTACCGGGAGGGCGTGAAGATATTTTATAAGAATAAACAGCTTGGGGTTCTTTAAGAAGTTCTATTTTTGTAGGGTTGACAATGCGTAAGTGTTGTCTGTGGTGTCAGAATCCATGGCTGCAGTAACAGCTTCCCATCTGGCGAAACGTATGCTAGTTGGCCACATTTGCGATACAATAATATACATATGAAAGTTTTCGACCTTCGTCTCAGAAATATAAGACTTGGTATCTCAGGAAGTCAATGGTATGTTTTTTATATGGCTACAATTTAATTTAAATTCTTAACGTTGCAAGCGCAACTTTCCGTGTCTATCATACAGACCTGGCAATTACGAATACAAGAAAAAAATTACGAATCTGTCCGGCTCTTCTCGAATGATGATCTTATAACGCAGCATTTAATATATTTATATAATTAAAGATTTATAATTATCTGCTCATAAATCATAAAAATGCAATTAAATGAAAATGTGCAGATATTTTAGATTGTGCTAAATTATTAATCCCCATCAAATGATCAATTTATAACAGCAATGTTATTGTTTTAGCGTGCTTTGAAGCGATCTCTTTGAAGTGGCAACGTAATATCTTTGAGCTAGCTGAAGTGGCTAAAGGATGGGGCATACCGGTTGAAATTAATGGGAATAAATATCATTACGCCAAGGCCCTCACGGAGTAGCCGTAGGTAGAGAGTATTTTGTGTTTTTGGGACCAGAATAGGTATGCAGTGTGATAAATTGATAATAACAGAACATTAATATGGCAAAGGAAATTAAGTGGATCTTGTGATGTGTTTCATAGACATACCTCAAAGGATCATAATTGTATGACATAATACGATTGTTTTTATAATGTGCCTATATGTGCGACCCAATTAAGGCTACAGCATACTAACTATTGCTCGTGATTATTCAGCAATTTGAACTTCAATAATATTTTCAGTGTGACGTTTAATTGTGTACAGCCGGTATATCCTCGGCTTTATATTGACTTTTCGTTTGGGATCAGACCTTTTATATTTCTTTTCAGATGCTTTTCAAATAGCGGCGCGTAAGCTTTTCTATTTCTAAGTACTTTTAAATACATGACTATTGAATTTTTCTTCTACCTTTAAGTAGAACGCTTACATGGAGGTAGAACAGAATAGTCATGAAATTTTCCATTGATAAATAATCTGTATGGATCAATTCTAATGCAAGGATATTGCAGTATGTCACGCGTGGATCGCCCTTCGTATCAGATAAGGCTTTAGTAAACAGCCACGTTCCACAGCTGTTTTGTTTGGTGCAAGTACAGAGATCGGTGAGGTGACAGGCGTTGTTCCGTTGTTACTACAAATGCAATATATGTAAATTTTTGTGGTGGCTTGAGATTTTCTTAGTTAACATTTTAGAGCATTTTGTGTCGGTTGTTAAATAATGTGAAAGGTTTTTTTTTTCTATTCATGTAGTATGTCAAGGTAGTATAAAAAGCCAATTAACTCTTATTACACGTCTTTGTAGCAACGCTGTAGAGATTTATTCAAAAGATAGATAGATAGAAAGATAGAGTACCCAGATATTTTTTAAAACCACGGTTGTATGAAAATGGTGCCAATTCTGTTGTACAAAATTACTAAAGTAAACTAATTTGACAGTTCTTAAAGCCTTGCTATCACTTTCTCATGTGCGGGGTTAGATAAGGATAGCAATACCTTAAGAACTGTCAAATTAGTTTAATTTAGTGATTTTGTACATCAGAATTGGCACCATTGTACAGTGTTTAATGATTAGGCTAGAGATGAGCAGTATCTGGTTACATCAGCAGATTGGCAGACACGTCATGTTACTGCAACTTAGACCACAACAAGAGCTGTTCTGTCTCATTTGTGTTACGTGACGTTAATGAGAGGGGACGAGCGAAAAGGCGGGCGTCAGCTGTCACATCGCTTGGCGCGCCAATATAGCCATGAGCGAAATTAGCCATACGCTTCCGTATTAGAATGGTATTTAGGGAGCTTTTCATCAGGAAGGAGGCTTTTCTATAAAAATACACCGCTTAACCACTCATGCTCATTTTAGTGCGGGAACGCGCGATTCACCCCTGGTGTTGCAAGCACACATAGGCTACGATGACCACTTACCATCAGGTGGGTCGTATGCTTGTTTGCCGCCGTCGTGGTGTAAAAAAAATTTGGCCAAATATTAACTTAATAATCTTTTTTTTATACTTTCACGATATTATAGGGTTTTAAATATTAGTTGTAAAAGATAATGCTGCATAGGAAGTTTATAATTATTAAAAGCACTCACCTGCTAAGCTACCTTTTGAACTTCTATTACTGTATAAATAAATAAAACACTTGGTACGTTTGAACAATGGCGATTAAGAAAAACAAACTGTGCAAATCGAAAAGCAATAAAATTTGTTTTCAGAACAATCTTTATGCGAATCGGACTCCGTAATTTCAATGAAAAACAATAACGCTTTGAAAAAATCTAGCCCGCCGTCCAATTCTCAATAAAATAGGATTGAATTTAGTCAGGGACGCAAAGGAAACATTCTAAAACACATTCTCGGTATAGATAAAGGACCAACAGTTCAGCAAGTCAAACATGGTCCCAACCATGGGTGACAAATTATAATAAAAAAATACATTTCTTTTACTTCGAAGAACGCAAGAATTTTTACCATCAACTCCTGATATCATACCCCTGGTATTGCAAGCCGCTAGCAATACCAGTACTGGTAGCAATAACATCTTCCGACTACGTGATCGTAAACGTAACTCTAAAAAATTTCATAAGAATTTTTAGTTCCACTTTTCGCCGCCATATCGTTGTTCATTTTCCCATACTAAAACAGTTGATAGCGCTACGAATATGTAATCAAAGTTGTTTTTGTAAAGGCTACTGGGGAACAACCTTACTGTTAAACGAACTCACCATCATAGCAGATAGCAGTATAAATCATCTTCTTAGACTTCTCCTTACGAGTTGCAATATTCCTTTAACTAGCAATAATTACAGTAATAAGAAATATGGTTTTATATGAAGAGGCTATATCTAATATATAAAATTCTCGTGTCACAGTTTTCGTTGCCATACTCCTCCGAAACGGCTAGACCGATTTTGATGATTTTTTTTGTGCTTATCCGGTATCAATGAGAATCGGCCAACATCTATTTTTCATCCCCCTAAATGTTAGGGGTAGTCCACCCCTAATTTTTATTTTTTATTTTTTAGACCGATTTCAAAAATTCTTTCACCTTTAGAAAGCTACATCAATACTGAGTAACATAGGCTATATATTATACTAGCTTCCCGCCCCGGCTTTGCACGGGTAGACAAAATATTTGATATAAAAGTCTACCCGTGCGAAGCCGGGGCGGGCCGCTAGTCTAATATATAAAATTCTCGTGTCACAGTTTTCGTTGCCATACTCCTCCGAAACGGCTTGACCGATTTTGATGAAATTTTTTGTGCTTATCCGGTATCTATGAGAATCGGCCAACATCTATTTTTCATTATACTAGCTTCCCGCCCCGGCTTCGCTCGGGTAGACAAAACCGAAACTACTGGACCGATTTCAAAAATTCTTTCACCGTTAGAAAGCTACACCATTACTGATTAACATAGGCTACCTGCCCGCCCCGGCTTTGCACGGGTAGACAAAATATTTGATATAAAAGTCTACCCGTGCGAAGCCGGGGCGGGCCGCTAGTGTATACTATAAAATCACGGTACAATCACGCTAAGAACGGATCTTATTATATATATGTCACTGGACGATAACAAGAACCGCAAATTTATAAATTTCCTAGGAAAATGTAGGAAATTTATCAACCTTCGTAGGATTCTAAACGAGAGATTAATTGTATTAATTTACGTTCACCGTTTGTAACATTGTAGTCCGACATGGCCGTGATAGGTTTTTTTGTTCGGTAAGTTTATTAATTTGCGAAAATGTGGGCGTAAATTAATACAATTAATGTCTCGTTTAGAATCCTACGAAGGTTGATAAATTTCCTAGATTTTCCTAGGAAATTTATAAATTTGCGGTTCTTGTTATCTTCCAGTGACATATACACATCTTATTATACTTACAAAACATGCTAACAATCCAACGGACAACAAGTTTGAGTTATATATGAAAGCGCTATCGTTTACAAGAATAAATTTTTCGCGGATAAAAGTAAGTCAGAATAATATAAAGACATCAATATTCTATCGCAAAGAACTTTTCATCGCGTGATAAACTAGGGGAAGAAAACAAACTACACACATAAAACAACAATGTACGATACTAATCAGTTAAATTACGACTTGCTTTTCAGTAACAGTATATCACTACGAAATATTAAAACCCTCTTTGAAATTTTATTCTAAACTAGCTGTCCAGACAGTCTTATCATAGCTATGAATTCATATGACAAATAAACCATAGAACAAAGGTCCTTTAGTTTATCACAATATAAAAAATATACCGATTATTTTTTCAATTTTATTTTCATAAGCACCTTCTACTGACAGTAATAAACAAAAGAAAAAAAGAATTAGAGAAATCGGCCTAGCCATTTACGTGTGATGCCGTGACCAAGAGAAATGAGGATTCATTTTTTGTATATGATGATAAATACAAAACGACGTATTACCCGTTAGTTCACATGTCACGTCAAAGCTTCATTTAGTAAAAACTGACCTTATTTACTAAGTACTAACGTAAAAATTTGAATTACAGATGTAATCCAAGTATGGTCGGCGCCAGGTGGCATGACCAGCCTCCCCTGCGATATCGCCGCACCATCAAAAGACGTCGCCATGATGCTGTGGTTCAAAGATGGAGACAGAATGCCTATTTACACGTAAGTTACAATTTAACTGGATTTTGGTGCCAATTCTGTTATATAAAATCATTAAACTAAACTAATTTGACAGGTCCAAAAGTCTTGCTATCCCTTTCTCAAGTGCAGGGTTAAATAAGGATGGCAATACTTTAATTTAGTCGTGTCAAATAAGACTAGTTTAAAGAATTTATAGTTTGAATGAAAATTACGTTATACATCTTTTTTTAGAATCAAATTATCGCCGTAGCCTTATTAAAAAATATTGTTGTGGTCGGCATCAAGATCTACCCTGGGAAAAATAAATGGGCTTTGCGGTGTTCACTTTGTCATTGAATTGACAGTTGACACAACTCAACAGATTAAACTATTTCCAAAACAGAACCTACCTACTTATTGATAAAATATTTGACCCGAGCCAGAATCACGCGGGAGCGTGCCAAGAATGGCAACATTGCTGGATAGCAATAATGACTCTCTGACAGAAATATATTCCAGCAGGCCTATCACGTGAGCCATTACGAGAGAGGCGTGAAAGTGAGAACTCCTTAACCTAAAAAAATTCGTCCATCTTTCACAACCAAAGCAAACATGATCAATATTTTTTTTTTCTTAATACTTAGTTATAATAAATGCAAAACATAATTTATCTTCCACGAGCGCTGACAACGATTCTATGTAAGTCCCCAGTAGGGCTGATCTAATTTAATTTCAGATTATTATCATCCCTTTTTCTTGTCCTGGCGAGAATTGATCCTCCAACACCGGATAAAGTAATCAGACCCTTCTAAGAACTAGGCCAATGGTGCCATCATATATCAATTCACAGAATAATTAAAATCTACGACAAAAGCCCCGCCTCTTCCATCGTCATATCATCACAAATTTAATTAACGGCTGATTCAATAAGTTTAATTTTACATTAAATGGAATCCTATATATTTGGGCGAACTGTCTGGCTGATCAAATATTTACGGCCTACTCTGTTCCAGACTATTTACTTAGGAAATCTGAAATGCGTAATTGAGTGTCTGTAATAATTCGTAATATGGCTGGTAGAAACGTGGTATTCTAGCCGCGAGCCTGGGCGAAAACTAATTGTGCCGTAGCAATTATCTCAACACTGCTCTACACAAGTAAAAAGTTTGATAATCTTTAACACGAATACGGGAAAACCCGCGATAAAAAAAGGAATGAAATCGGGGTTTACAAGGTAATATCGACTCCTCTTGAAATTTAAGTCACTTAATGTAAGCCTATGTTCCCCGGGTCATAATAACGTATCGATTGACACCTTAGTAATCAAAATCCAGTGAATAGTTTAGGTGCTCCGGAGGAACATACGTAAATACAACATACACACTTCGCCGTGATTGGGTAAAAAACTCCTTCAAAAATTCTCAATTTTATCACAATGTTTTTATCAACTCATAGCTATCTTATTCTATGATAGCCAAACACATTGTGGGTTGGTTTTGGTTAGCGCTTTTTTATTATTCCACTATGGTAGCAAACAAGAATACGGCCCACCTGATGGTAAGCGGCTACCGTAGCCTATGGACGCTTGCAACACCAATGGTATTACTCGCATCATTTCACTCCCTTCTTGAAGAGCCCCATGCTGTACTCTTTTGGGAACACGGAGGGGAGTTCATTCTAAAATTTCTTCATTCTTTACATGACGTATGTCAATATCACCATTCAATACACGTCTATTCAAACTTCAACAAACATAATTTGAGATAGGATATCTTTTTTAGACAGCTTAAACTAGACATTTCATGTGACATTCTCCAACGTTCTTGCAGAGTAGTCACGCTCAAATAGCTCTGTGACGTCATTTAATAAGCCCATTGTTTCCGATCTGAATAGCTTAATCAGCCTTTGACAATGGCAATTCGGGCGATACGTGGGCCCCGGGCGCTGGAATGCCTTGAGCGTTGTCCGCGTTTGATACGGATGCTATAATATGGTTTCCAGCTCACACGAATGGTATACCTACATAATATTCCACGTGCGACAACGGTCGGGAATACGTAACAAAAGTATAGCAAACACCTAGTTATGAAAATTTCAGGGTCGGCATCGCGCGAGTTGCATGGTACCTATGGCGTTGCAAGCGGCCATAGACCAAGTGGTAAATTAGACCTTCATAAGAGTTTTATTAGGGTCTAAACTGAATAAATTATTTTTTTTACTATAGACGTCCGTTTTGCATCAGCCGGGATCAATGCTTGCTAGCGATTATAAGTGGTATACAACATTTTTACTCTTTTTACATTTGATTTTGGAACAAAGCGGGCGGCCCATTCTTTGCTTTAAATATCTACTTTCAGATTAGACATGAGCGCTGGATTCTGTACTTCTTTATAAGTCTAGTTCAATTTCATTTCATATCATATTGTCTCGTTCAATATTGTGTCTATTTTTTTTAAGTGGACCGCTACACTGTTCTTATGAGAAATAAATTCTTTAAACCTAAATAAAAGGATCTTGTTTTGACGTAGATTAAATAAAAAAAGTTCTGACAAATAGATTTGATGTAGGTCGAATATTTTACAAGTAATATTCCTATATATAGTTCAACATTAGAAACTACTTCATAGTAGTTACAAAAAAAAAGACACAACAATCATACAATAGCTCACCTCTTACAAGACAAACACCTGAAAACTAAACAATTCAGAACTCTGAGTTAAACCTCAATAGATCGCAAATTCCCATGCATATTCTGTTAATATCATTAGCACAAAGGGAACGCCATGAGAATTCCACCGCAGTGCTATGATTTCAGCCCACATTTCTATTTTCCTTGGCATATGCGTTTCATTTCTCTAATGGATATGAGTTTGTTGATTGCATTCAGTTGTGAAAAACATAGATAATTTTTTTATTGGTGTCGATTCTGTTGTTCAAAATGACTAAACTTAACTTATTTGTCAGGTCTTGCTATCCCTTTCTCATGCGGGATTAAATAGGGAAGGCAATATTTCAGACCTAAAAAATTGTTCAGTTTAGTAATTTTGACCAACAGATTTGGCACCATTGTAACTTTTGGTAAAGATCACTCAGAACCGGATATATGTGTCAAACAAAAGATTGATGAATTTAAAAGAAGCAAAATAGTTGTGCAAGTCAAGAGTGAAACAGCGCTCTGTACTCTGTATCATGAGAGACGTGAGGATATTATTACGTAGTAGCTTTTACCCGCAGCTTCTCCCGTATGGTTCTACTATCCCTCGGGAACCACAATTATCCGGGATAAAAAGTCCTATATGTTAATCCAGCTTATAAGCTACCTCCATTACAAATATCATACAAATCCATCCATCCGTTGCGAAGTGATGAGGGTACACATACACCGCTACTTCGTCTGCGTTGAGCTTAGAATCCCATAGGAACCTAACATTTCCTGGGATAAAATGTTGTACCCTATGTTAATCCAGGCTATAAACTATCTGTGTTCCAAATTTCATCGAAATCCGTCCAGTAGTTTTTGCGTGAAAGAGTAACATCCATCCACCCATACATCCATACTCACAAACTTTCGCATTTATAATATTAGTAAGATTGTGATTGTGATTGGGATTGTGATTGTCACTATGATGTGATGCTGTATCGATATTAGTATCTTCGACTTGATACATATTTTTATCGCCATACCAGGGGTTACGTGATGCAATTAACGACGACTGTATGTCTGTACAAACATGCATATAATTGAGCTGTCGGACACATTGTGATCAATCACACGGAGTCTTCGTTTCAACGGAGCTCGCTCCTCACGTATTTCTGCGTTTGATCAATATACAAACGATTAATATTGAGTGTCAAAACAGGTTTCAGGACGCTGGTGTGAAGACTTAAGTTACTGGTAAATTTTGTACCTTAAAATCCATGAGATGATGTTATGAGAATCGCGTCACCTAAAGGAACTAGAATCATCCAGAATGTTTAATGTACATGAAATGAGTATAATCCAAAATGGCGCATGCACGTAAACACAGCCCTGGGCACGGATTCGTTAGACCGATTAATGAAAAGAAAATGAAAAATCAATTAAGTTTTATATAGGCCATCAGTCGTTCAATAACTACACAAAAGAAATTAAAATTCGATTTCCAAATTCTCTTCCCTTCATATTTGTATCACCTCATAGAGTTAATATTGCAATAAAAAATGGAATAAAGGTATTATTCACAAAAATCTGTATCAGGTATACATACTTTTTTATATTTTTAACTTCCTAGGAATAAGAATATTTGAATTTAGACCATTTTTAATTTGGATAATGAAAAGAGAATGACCGTAATATCAGAACCGATAACAAGTTAATAAAATTGTACGAATATCTGGCGACCGTTGACGAACTTCGGTGACGATCATTGATCATTGATTAAACATTAATTGCCAGCGGAATTGCTTTATGATCATATTATTGACAATATTCACCGTCTGCGAAATGAAATATTTTTAAAAATCGATAATTTTTGTAAAACTCACTTTTTGAGTATTTTTTTGAAGCTTATGGAAGTAGTATTATTATAATTTATCGTCTCTGAAATATTGTGAAGAAATCTTAATTTTTGTGAACAAATTCCAAAAAAGATAATACTTGGAAATACTTTTAGTGGTACTGGACAGAATGACTTTTATCCAAGTCATGAAAGCCCCAAAAAAACTATCAGTCCGTGCGGCGGGAACCAAGTGGTGGTTGAAAACTTTCTTCAGTTTTTTAGTATCATTTCAGTGATTTCTAAATTGAGTAAATAGTGATATTTAGAGTAGGAGAAGAATAAGGATATTAATGAGGAATATTTCAAGATTAAAATCATATATTTTCCAAATAAATCTTTTCAAGTAAGTCTCGCTCATAGTACAACTCGTACACTATTCAGACTACGTGCTTGATTCTTCGCCAAAGGCTTGCGGGTGACGTTCAATTCATCCACGGGTCCATTCATCACGCCATGCTAATTAATGATACGTTTGCAGCACAATTTATCAATCACACCCTGTCTTCCGGAGGGAATCTCTTGCCTGTTGGAGACTGGTTACATAAGACATGTTTATATTCAGTGTTGCTTGCAGAAATAATTCTTGTTTTTTTTATACCGCTAAGGTGGCAAAGCATACGGTCTTCCTGCAACACCAGAGTTTCACTCGCGCGTTGCCGACCATTCAAAAATCTCTTCACACCCTTCTTGAAGAACCCATGTTGTAATCTTTTGGGAAAACCTCTTCTTTAAAACTTCATGCAATTGCTTAGGCGGACTGAATGCCGTAGGCATTCTCCATCAACCTTTGGGTGATGCTGGGATAGCAAGGCAGATGTGTTGTGTATAATCAATATGAAAGCTTGTATACTCATAGTATACAGTTTAATTTACGTACTTTTTGTGAGTGATAATTATTTTAAAATGCTAAAAGGTAGGAGCGAGTGACAGTGCAAAGAGCTATGGATATTTCTCTGCAACGGTAACCGCTTACTATTTGATTGTGTTTGTATACATGCATGGGGTGACCTCCGATAGAAACGATTTAAAAGAAAAACTTTGACTCATGGAAACTTGGACTATTCTCGAGTAACATTTATCAAACATTTCGTCTATGCGTGCGAAGCCGGGGCGGACAGCTAGTATAATATATAGCCTATGTTACTCAATGATAATGTAGCTTTCTAACGGTGAAAGATTCTTTTAAATCGGTCTAGCAGTTTCGGAGCCTATTCAACACAAACACACACAAAAATACAAATCTTTCCTCTTTATAATATTCGTATAGATAAGTACTACGTATGAAGATAATATATAGATAGGTCAGTGCTATCTAAATACATGTACAAAGAGCATTTACCCACAGCAAATATCTTGTAACGAGACAGCGTTGCTTTAACAAGTATGCAGGCACAAGGTGTATTGTCCTGACAAAATTAAGGCAAGGTGGGGTGGACCACACTAGAATGGTACTTTGAATTCATAGTCGAAATTCCTTAAGCCTGTTACACTCTGAAGATAGAATAGGACTTTGGCGGGACGGGGGGAGAGGTTAAGATTTTTTCCAGTGCCTTGTGTTTTAGTGATATTTAGTGTGTATTTTAGTATCAATTCAATTCAAAAAGATCTTTATTTGACTAGTCTTTACAGGCAAGCACTTTCAATTCGTCAGAATCTACCACCAGATTCGGAATCCGGCAAGTAACTCAGCAATTACTCTTTTAAAAACCAAAAGAATTACATAAAATTTACACTTCAAATACTGACTTAACATGGATACCTATTGCTCAAAATAATATATAAAAACAATTGATAACACTAAAAAATAATATTAACACATAGACAAGTATATAACGCTTGAAATTAAGATGTAAGCTAGTAGTTAATCAAAAAGGGCTTGATGACCAGCCTCCACAAGCAGCACCTGTTTATAAGTATGACGCGAATCATTGTGTGCAGTAAAGTTTCATTAAGTGACTGCTTTGTAGGACCTATGGAAATAATGATATAATACAACATGTCTTTTGGGTAAAGTAATTGATCATTTGGGTACCAGGAAAATGTTTACGTTAACGACACGAATACTTTTTGCAAATCATAAAAGCCTCAGTCCCGCGAAGCACTGCATCATAGATATACTAATATAGGAAAGAGTTTGAGAGGTTGGGCAAATTGGGAACTCACGTGGGTTTTCCCATAAAATTGGAGCCGCGCGACTGGGGACTGTACCTCCACCTTACAGAAGACCACAGTCAAATAACACTACTTGATGTAGTGTTGTGTTTCTGCGGTAAGTAAGGTTGCCAGTGCTCCACGAGGATACGCTGGGCTAGTAGTAATGCTGCTAGCACAGTGATGCCTCATCAACAACATGGTTGGCAAAGCGTTAGTGATACCCCTGGTATTGCTACCGGCTATAGGCTACGGTGACCACCATATTGGTGTCCCACCTTAGTGGTATAAAAAAAGCACTGCGCTCATCACGTGTAAACCTGAGTTCATAAGTCTTGCCCAGTAAGTTCGCCACAGCGCTTGCTACAGCGGCTTTTACACCTTTACAATATTTGACTACGTATTCATATCGCTTTCGACTACTTTTGTATGAGAAATGGAACAGCGCCTGTGAGAAGTGGAACCAAAAAACGAGTATGAAAATTTTGACATTTTAAGAGTTAGGTTTTCGAATAGGTGGTAGAAAAATGTTCTTTCCAGCAGTTCGGATCACAGTAATTGCATACACTCAATATATACGACAGAATATAGCACTGTAGTAGTACCCATGCCTGGTCCCTTGCAAGAGACCTGCAACTTAGAATATATTTTGTTAAAACCACACTAAGAAGGTCACGGATACTCGTAACAGCCAATAGCTAATATTTCTAATTTAATTATGTGTACTCACTTTCCGAACCAATTTGGTGTCCATTAAACTAGCGACCGACACTCAGCCTCCCAGTAGATCGAATCTTCAAATTACAAGTCCCCGACATTAGTAGCACTATCACGTTTTATTTACGAATATATTATCGATAACTGAAACGCAAATTAACAAAGGGAAACTTAGCCCTTCGGTCTGTTCGTAATTGAATTTTCATTACGCATTCTAAGTGCCGAACGGAAATCGAAGCTGTGACGGGTTCAGGCTTGTTGGGTGAGAATTAATATGTAAAATTATGTGAGGCGGCATTTTGGACGATCTTTTATACATAATTATCTACTAAGAAAATGATGAAGAATTTTCAAGTTAAAGTTACAAATGAAACTTTTTGTCAATTAACACAAAATTTATTTGTGAGTCTGTGACTACTTTTCACTCTGCTTATTCGTTTCCTTTTCATGTTTAGGTGGCTGAACCAATTGATGAAATAATTCAAGAAAGTTGTGTGTTTAATAAAGGATGTAAAAGATTTTTTTTATAGAAAAGAAACTTCTTTTCGCAATCGCAAAGCTAGTTTTTACATGCTTATAAGGATCCTGAATACCACTTCTCTGCCTCATACTCTAAAGTTAGATAATATTTTCTGTACTGAAACAGCAATCTACAACAATCTTCCTTGCTCGGTTGTTCACGTTGTATCATTTTTTTCAAATACAGCCTAAACTTTGGCTTGTAGAGAAAACGTTTTATACTGTTGAAGAATATCTAACTTAAAAGTAAAATATATTTATGTTGACATTTAATAACTTGAACCTGCTTTAATATATGCAATAGGTGGTCCATGTAATAAGGGGGGGACACAAAAGGTGGTCCATGTGGTAAGGGGGGACACAAAAGGTGGTCCATGTAGTGAGAGGGGGACTCAATAGGTGGTCCATGCTGTAGGGGGGGGGGGGACAATAGGTGGTCCATGTGGTAAGGGGGGACACAATCGGTGGTCCATGTGGTAAGGGGGGGACTCAATATGTGGTCCATGTTGTAGGGAGGGGCACAATTGGTGGTCCAAGTGGTAAGGGAGGGGGGGGGGTCAATAGGTGGTCCATTTGATAAGGGGGGGAGACAATAGGTGGTCCATGTGGTAAGGGGGTGGACAGATATAGTGGTCCATGTAGTAAGGGGGGGACATAATAGGTGGTCCATGTGGTAAGGGTGGGACACAATGGTTGGTCCATGTGGTAAGGGAGGGACACAGTAGGTGATCCAAATAGTAAGGGGGGACTCAATAGGTGGTCCATATTGTAAGGGTGGGACACAAAAGGTGATCCATGTGGTATGGGGGGGACAGAATTGGTAGTCCACGTGGTAAGGGGGACACACAATAGGTGGTCCATGTGGTAAGGGGGAAGAAAATATATGAGTTCCGCTAAAATGTTCTATAATAATTTTAACAGTGACGTTAGTAACGTTACGAAAGTGTCGTTACGAAAGTACGTAAAACCGAGTAAGCGTAAAGTATATTATAACGTATCGTCCTCAATGTGAAACAACAATGAACATATAACGAACTCGTTTGACGAAACAACTTTTATTTGCGGAGTTCAACTCATAACAGTAGAGAGACAACTTGACAGATCTCCCTTCTACTGTGCGTGCTATAACTTATTTCGTTTACGCTTAAATTGGGCCAAACTTCCCCGCGAACAGCCCTAAGCTGTCGCGACGGTCGAAGCTGATAATGTGAAAGCAATGGACTTCATAACCTCTAAGGATTATAAAGACGGGCAAGTTTTGTAATATTTTCTCGACTTATGCCGTTAAGGCCTACGTTTAATATTAACGATACATTATCAATGCAACTTCAGATCTTTGTAGTAAAAAATTGCTAGCTAATAAATGGTTATATTGATTTATAAGATTTAGTGAAAACATTTAATTATACACTAAGGGTTTTAAAATGACAATTTCTAGACCTAGTTCTCATGAGCTCAATGATGGATAGTTAAAGTATTCAGAACTGGCGGACATGAATGAACGGGCTCATGAATGTAGAAGCAGTAAGAGGCGAACAAGTCAAGGGTTTTAGGGTCGGCAACCCGCAAGTGCTACGGTAACCACTAAACATCAGGCGGGCTGAATGCGGGTTTGCCACCTTAATGGGATAAAAAAATATTAATGGCGCTCTATATTCTCTTCCTATCCTAACTTGGCGTGTTTATGCTATGAGCCATAATATTTAATTCAACTAGTCAATTCATTTATGGAACGTAAAAGCCGATACTTTAACCTGACCGATAGCTTAAGATTTTTTACAAATATATGTTTTGTTACCCGACTACCCCTGAAGACGGTAATGTTTATCGTATGTTTGTATTAATGTCTATTTGGCGTTTCGATGACAGATGCAATAAGTTAGATATATAAACCTTGCGTGATAAATTATTAATAAACAAACTCTGCCCTCTATCCCTGTACTGGTTCTTAAGTACTTGTGTATTAAAAAGTACAGAATTTTAGGCTATGATTAACACATTTCTACCAATACAAATAAGTAAGCAAGAGCATAACACAAAATAAAATTACGACCAGAAAAGAGCATGAATCGAGAAAACCTCCAATAATATTTTTCATCGAAACACTCGACCAACCTTCCTGCTTCACACAGTCAAGACACGTATGTGAAAACATTGCAATTTTTACAATAAAACTCGAGCGTAAACCGTAAAGGAAAATAGTGCAGATGTAATGTTATATCTTATGGGAATAAATGTGGTTTCCTTGCCTGTAATTGAATTGTATGCTAACGGTTTATGGGCGTCCGTACACCACTTTGTCAAAGTTTTTGGTAACATTTTTGAGGGCGCATCATAAGGTAAAAGGAAGGTTTTTTGTTTGAAGATTGAATCGTGAGAGTGAAAAAAAAAATAGAGATAGTATTTTAGACCAAGTACTTCAAAAATGAAGTGGAATATAAACTTTTGTTACAAATTGTTAAATCATGATTGTTACATGAAAAAAAAAGACAGAGCACTGAGTTTCTTGCCGGTTCTTCTCAGGTGGCTTTTTTTCCGAACCGGTGGTAATTTAGACCTTCATAAGTCCCTTATTTGGGCCTAAACTGAATAAATGTTTTTGTTTTTTTTTTTTTGACATCGGCATGCGACACGACACTTTTTTTTTATACCCCTAAGATGGCAAACAAGCATACGGCCCACCTGATGGTATGCGGTCACCGTAGCCTATGGACGCTTGCAACACCAGGGGTACCACTCGCACGTTGCTGACCCTGCACACTTGACTCTTGACGTTTGGTAATGGACAGAATATTATCTTCACGCCTTTCCCACAAGGGTCCCCGAAGGGACGGCAGAGGTGTTACTACACCACTTTTCACCGTAGATAATTTGGTACTAACGTGACAAATGATGAGTCCATCGCCATCTCTTAGGCACTACATACGACCTTGAATTTCTTCTGAGACGTATGCAGATTGTATCATGATGTTTTCCTTCACCGTAAAGCGCGTGGAATGACTAATCACTGCACTTAAGTTGGAAAAACTCATTGGTATAGACCAGTAGGATTTGTACCTGCGTCACTAGAAAAGCAGGCAACGCTTCATCCCACAAGGACACCACGTCTCTATATACAACGACACATAACAGTCGATTACACCACACGGGACTTTATGTGATCCTAGATGGAACTATATCTATTGCAAAGGCGGGCGTGACGCTTACCATCAGGCGAATGGAACGACATTCGCCCAATTTTCCAATAAAACATTCAGTACAAAGTGAATTGATACAAAGATAAATAATTGTAGCATCTAATTCCCAACAAACAACTAAGGCCGAAGCTTTTCAATCTTACCCCGGCAGCAGTGGCAAATATGTCCAGAAGAAATTAATTAGCCGAAGGTCAGACACAAAACAAACTGTCCGAAACTTTCCAACGATATTGGCTCCCAATAGACCCGAAGGATCGAGATTATGTGGAATTAACTTTCGTTCCACTTTCCCGCGTAAGTACGTACATACATTTCTGACGAGCCGGGCTTAACGCGACCAATGTTTTCCGAGATAAGAACTTGCCAAATATTTTCTCCGGTAAAGTAACATCGGTGGTTTGGCAGTTGTTTTATTTTCAGAAGTCGTAGCCTCTCTTCAATCGTGTCTATGGTTGTTATTCTTTGTCAAAGGGATTTATACATGTATCTGAACCCTTTGAAAATATCCTTCCCTATTCTTGACATCTTCAGACGATTTCGGCCGTAGAGTTCGCGCCCGTTGCTGTAGCTATGTTTACTATCTGTAATCGTTAACGCTATAGAAAACGAAAGAAATGTATGGGAATTAATAATTTGACTACAGGACCAAATCGTTAGTGATATCCCTGGTATTGCTAGCGGCTATAGGCTAAGGTGACTACTTATCATCAGGTGGGCCGTATGCTTGTGTGCCAGCTTAGTGGAAGATCGCGACGAAGTGACAGATTCACCATTAGCATCTTCTCAACTTCATGAGTGCCTTATAAGGGCCAATCTTAATGAATATGTTTTTTTTTCATCAACTGTATTAATTTGGTAACTCAATAAACATTCCTCCATCTCGTAAAACGAAACGAAAGTTCTGGCATATACGCACAAAGTAAAGTGTCTGGCTATCGATATGTGTTTTGTTAATCTACCAAAGTGCTCGAAAGATTAGTTGGCAACTTGTTTTGCTAACAACCTATCGCATTCTGGGGATATGGGAACTAAAAATACCCCCGGGAATTTTATTGAGGAAGGCTTTTTGGAAGCAGTGCTTATGGGTGAAACAATGGGTAGCTGGGATGTGTACAGCAAAAGTAGGTTAGGTACAAAATAATTTGTGTACTTTATCTACTTATATACACAAATGAAACCAAACAATGTTTGTACATTTATCAATATGTACACTAAGCAATCGTAATCTTATGTTACTTTACGTTTTATTTGTTAAATATCGATACCAGTGCCGGTAGCAGGAACAGTGTTGACAACGTTTTCGTATCGCCTTCGACTATTTTTGTATTGGAAAATGTACAGCGCTGCGGCGGTGAAAAGTGGAACTAAAAATTTGTATGACAATTTTGACATTTCGTGAGTGACGTTTTCGAATACGTTGTCGACAATGTTCCTGCTACCGGCACTGACTACATAATCTTTTTTAAATCAGTAAGAAGCTGATGAACCCCTTGTATGTACCAATGAGTATTTTTTAACATAAGTGCAGTGAATAGTCACATCACGAGCTTTACGGTGAATGAAAACGTCTTGAAGAAATCTGCATGCATACGTCTGAGAAGAAATTGAATGACGTGTGTTGTAGTGGCTAAGAGACGGCGACGGACTCACCATCTGTCACGTTGGCACTAAATTATCATCCGTGAAAAGTGGGTGTTGCACCTCTGCTTACCCCTTTAAAGGCCCTTGTTGGAACACGTGATTATGTGTACTAAGAAGCTGATAAAGAAATTAGTTTCCATCATCATCTATCATAAAACATTTTAATAGGAATATTATATTCATCATCCGTCAAAACTTCAAGTCATACAATTCGTTTATCCTTACCATCTATTACTCAAGTAACCAATACTCGGTGCAAGATCCCAGGTAACGTTACTACAATCGGTCTGATTAATTAAACCAATAACAATCTCGGCAGACGTTAACAAATTGAAGTAACCCGACTAGAGACAGGCTGATATTGATCCCGTTTAGCCACCTACTACATAATATGGATGGGAAGTTTAAAATTTGGAACGATCATGTGTTGACATGAATTTGTGCTAACTGCCAGTGTTATACAATAAATATATTATTTTCGTCAATGCGGTTCTAAACTCAAATTCAAACTGAAAATGATCTTTATTTGACTAGACTTTACAGAGAAGCACTTTCAAATCGTCAGAATCTACCACCGGATTCGGAAGGTCGTTTTGGTTGAGAATAATCCGGCAAGAAACTCAGCAATTACTCTTTTAAAACCAAAAGAATATTATAACAAAATCTAGATAAAAATAGCCTATGTCCTTCCTCATTATAATATATCACATTGCTAAATTTGATTACGATCCTTTCAGCCGCTTAGTCGGTATAGGTTGCAAACAAACGAACAGACTTACTTTCGCATTTATAATATAAGTATGAATTATTTATTTATCAATGGCTTTGCACCCGAAGTGAAAGACGAAGACCTACAATACAATAAAAAAATTGAAACTGAATTTGTAATTTTTTCGCTGAGAGATGTTAAAAATTACAGATACAAAATTACATAGCAAAGAGTTTGTGCCCTACCTCGCACACTACTTCGAGAAAAAGTTGTTTCTATCCATTAATCTATATTGATGTGTTTGTTACTTTTGAATATCCGAAAATGTTTTATTCAAGCCTAGCTGTATTCCCTACGACTTCGCCCGCGTTTCAACATAATAATTGGCTATGTTACTCAGCTTTCTAACGTCAATTTTTTTTTATACGGTCCAGTATTTTTTAAGTTTATTCATTACATACTAAAATACAAATCTTTTCTCTTTATATTATTAGTGAAGATGAGTAGATAGCGAGCGACCTATTGGTTTTCATGTCTCACCCTTGGCTGCCATCTCTTGACGCACCGATGCGTTCAAAAAAGACTTTTAAATGCTATTTCATAAAGCCTATTTTAAAATCATAAAATTCCATCCATGCTAACCTCTCCACTACAGCTACTGTTTTCTTCCAACCTAAATTCGCTAACTAAATCTTACTGGAAGCAAACAGCTCGTAATCTAAACACTCAGGGACGGCCACATTGTGCAGTCGAGTATTACGGGGCTTCATTCAAATCGTAATCGAGATTTTGCGAAGCTGAGTGTACTTCTGAAATGGGGATTTAATGGAAATAATATATTGAGTGGAGTTCTTAAATATTATTATTAAGTATAAAATAATATTATATTAAAGGATATCACATATATATTTTAAAACAACGTAGATGGCAAGCTCGTCTGATGGTACGCGGTCATAGCTAGCTAGTAATACCAGGGTGCATTTATTTGGTTCACCAACAGTTATGAACATTTTTAAATAAAAAAATAAAGCATTACAAAATAGTGCATACATAAATGTCCACCCAATTACAGGTAACTTAGCTGTGGTTACCTAGGGTGTGTATGCTATAGCTATTGTAGGGTTAAAATTAACGTGTTGCCAACCCTATTGTTTTTAAGATTAAGTTCGTATTTTTTACTGTCAGTACCTAGTCTGCAGATATCATCGGGAAGCTCTGGGCTTTATTCACCACAGAAACACAAAACCACACCGGAATAGTGCTCGTTTTAAACTTATTTTTTCATTGACAGTAAACTTCTTATTTCACTATCAAGTAGGTACTTAGATACCAATATTCAATTCTCAAAACTTTCCTCAGTAATAAATGATATTGTTAATAATTTTGTATGTTAAAAAGTCAAGTATCAAAATACTTCGAAATTAAAATTAAAATGTTCGGTAAGCAAGAACTTAGTTCGTAGAATTTTGCAGTAGACTAAAATATTACCTTGGGTTTCCACATTTTCGTGATAAGTACTTCACTATATTTTACCACAATATAGTATTAAATTTGAAATGAAATTATGTTCAGTCCAAACCTGAGAGCCGGTGAGGCGTTACTTAGCAATCGTAAATTTCCAAATTACTTAGTTGATAATGCACCCAGGGGTGTTCAAAATCCCTTAACGCCTATTATAATAAATTTTATTTGAATGGAAAAAGAAGCAGTGGAAAGCCAAGGTCTAGCTTTCTAGAACAAATTGGTAAGACTCAATGATGGAAATGTAAAGTTAAGTAAAGAATTGTACGCAGTATTAACTACTCTGAGGTAAAGAGAAACCGGCGGATGTATTAAGAGGTTGATGAATGTAGACGAAGCAAGTGTGCAAGTCAAGGTTGCAATGGCGCTTTTTTATCTACCTACCCCGTGAGGACTTGGCGTGATAATATGTATGTAGGTATGTATGGTAAATCCCATTGCACCCGATCTGAAGAAGATTGCTGCCAATGTTATGGTTTTTGCGGTGGATACGTTTTCCATAGTTTGCGCTGTGCTGTTAATAATGAGATATATCTTATATTGTATATTGACGCCTTCCCACAAGGATCCCCGAAGGGAAACCCACTTTCTACAGAATATAATTTGGTGCCAATTTAACAGATGGTGAGTCCGTCTCCGTCTAATAATGAAATTTGACGTCTTATATACCATTAGCATAGCTTTTAACATAATGGAGTTATATTACCTACATACAAAATCATATTTCAGGCGCAATCGGGTAATAAAATTGTGTTATTCCACGTTTCCCCATTGAATTTCCCAATTAAAGGAGATTGGTGAACTTTTTGTCATTATTTCTAATTACAATGGTAATTTATTATTAGTTACTAAGATCTGTATATTTTTATTTTGTCTCATCACTATTCTCCTGCCCTTATCCCATATTATTTGGGGTAGACGCAATATGTATATCTATACCATCCTTCTCTATCAGCCGTCATCTCTGTATTCACTTCCTTTCTGGCCATGTCATCTTTCACACAGTCCATCCATCTTTTCTTAGATCTACCTCGACTGTACCACATTAATACATAATTTATTTATTAGTCTAGACTCATATTTTACCTTAAATTTTCATCATAAAATAATATAACTAAAACCAATAATGTTCTGGTAACAAATTGACAAGTTGTTATAACGTTATTGAAGTTGGAGTGTTCCAATTTAATGCTATTACATTGACTCGTAAAATGTTACAACTTTTCCAATAAATATTTTAGTTTCCACAATGTTGTGGTAATTTATTATCTCCGGTGGCCGCTTTGTATTTCTCGCGAGTATATTGCTATTTTTACATTATATTAATACCACTCAGGTGACACACAAGTATACGACCCACCTGGTGGTAAGCAGTTACCGTAGCCTATAGCCGCTAGAAATACCAGGGGTATCACTATCGCTTTGCCTTACCTCCTTACGGACTTGGCATGATGATAATAAATCTATGTACATTAAAAAAAACTGTGATAACGTGATAACGCTATTATACTAGAAATCGAATTAAAAAGTTAAATTACTCAAAACAGATGGTCCTCAGGCGTATGTCAAAATCTAGGTCTATCAAATGGAGTAGACAGCAGTTTCTTCAACGGCACTGCCCCGCTGGCTCAGTTCCAGATAACTTGAGGGCCACCCATCAGCCTGATCGCCATCTCTTTAGATAATGCCTATTATGATATAGTTGACTTACTAAAACACACACAGAACGAATTTACTAATAAGTTAAACAAAGCCTTTAAAAATAAACTGCATGCATACAAAGCAGCATTCTAAATTTGAATTGTAATTTTGTAATGTTCCAAATTCCAACTCCATATTCTGAAAATGTGAAATTCACCAGAATAATTAAGAAATTAAACAATATTGTGAGAATAAGCTGCAATCTATATTTGAAGAGTTTTTGGCGGGAATCAGGCGGAGCGGTTGAGATTTTTTCCAGTGTGTCGTAAATTGTGTTATAGTGATCTTTAATGTGTATTTTCGGTGTCGATATGTGCAGTAAAGTTTCATTTAGTGACTGATTTATAGGAGCATTGGAAATAATGCCATAATACGACTTTTGGGTTAAGTGATTTATCATTTTGGTCAATAGGTTACCTCTAATCCAAAGGCGTGTTACGATTTGCTACTGCCGTGGGTTGTCTCCAGAAACTCCTTTGGGCGTTAGAATGCATGACACTAGGCATTTTAATGCGGCAAACACGAGAAATTTTGCAACATGAAAATTCTCTAACACTCGACACTGGCAAAAATAGTCCCTGAATGGATTGATTGCCATACTTAGGAAGAAGAAGAAGAAGAATCTATATTTGAAAGAACAAAACAGAAGCAAAAAAACAAACAGTTTGAATGTTCCAATTTCAAACCAAACCTTCTGAATGATAAATGTATTGGAACTATATTGGCATGCATCTCATCTCCCATCCCCGTTCTCAATTCAAACATCCTTACTTTGACCCAATCACAAACAAAGTTGTTTGGCGTAACTTTAATATAATTTCAACTACTATCTAACGGTCATCGGCAGTGGTATTATTAAGTGAAGTCAAATAAATGAAATCTCAACATTCAGGACTAAAATCTGAAATATATTCAGTAGTTATTCCACTTCCCGTGAATTATTTGCATGATTATGCAAAGTTCATTTCGGAACTGAATTCTCTTGGAGTAATAAAATATGGCCTTTTCTTCTCTCGTAGCGTGGGTATTAGTTGATATAATAGCTTTTATCTTATTATTATTTTTATTGTTAGTATTATAGAGGCAGCGTTATTAACCGACTACAAAAAGATGGAGGTTTCAACTAACATTTACCTTCGGTGTCATATTTAATGTACTTTGTAGGAGTTATTGGCGGTAATCAGGCAACGCAGGTAAGATATTTTTGTGTCTCGTAAACTATAATGATCTTTAGTGTGTATTTTCGGTATCATTATGTGCAATTAAATGAAAAAAAAACAAATATGTTTAATTTAGTGACTGATTTATAGAAACGTAACTTTTAGGAGAAACTCCATAATCTCCAATATGCGTTAGGATGCATCATTGAGAAACTTGATAATTATTTTACATTTGATACTGGCAAATAATACTTCTTGAAGAGAATTGATTGCCATAGCTAGGAAGAACAAATTAAATGTTCTTTTTAATAGACCAAATAGGTATCCTTAAAAAATAGTTCGTTTTAAATTTATAAGCACAATTTTACTGCGAGTATTTTTTTAATCTTGATTGTAAACAGGTATGTATTATTTAATTCTATTTTCTTTATCCCTTTATCTTTGAGCGTGTTTTATGAATAATAAAGTGCGAATAAAAGCGGGAGCTAAGTTTACATTTTCAACGGACTCTTTTAAAAGAAAATGCAATTAAATGGTGCTTGAAAACTGCAAAAACATGAAACTTAAAAGGGTCAGTTCATTATGCAATCGATTTTGTCCCGTTTTCTTTGCATTTGCATTATCTCATGCTCCATAAAAAAAAGAGTTCTTTTTTTAAATGGTCAGGGCGTTTAATAAGCTCTGTTTTTTTTTAATCGTTCTAAAATCAAATGTACTCAAAATTCGATTACGATATTTTGTGCTAGATTGTATTCAGACTAATTATTTGTAATTTCCAGGTGTTTTCTTTATAATTAATATTATGGATTGTAATACATGTTTTTTTGGTTAGAATTGATAACGTTTTAGCTTACGACTTCGTTCGCCTAGAATTAGTACCAAGTAATCCCGTTTTTCGGAAATCTCACCGGAGCCCGTTCTTCCGGGACTAATATACCTACTTTCAAAACCCCCTGATACGTTTCTGAAAACTCCCCTTCTGCGGGTACAAATCCCGTCAAATTCCTTTCGGATATTAGCGAGGACTAACAAACAAACATGCTATCTAAATAGACAGACTGAAGATAAAAATAATTTACTAACATGCAGAAATAAACAACAAAAAGCATTTATTTCGGTATCACAGACAGACCGATTTTATTTATTTGTATGGATCTGTGAATAATTACAATCATAGCTCAATTGAAGAACAAAAAGCACTTAACAAAAAGTCGTAAAGCTCAAAAAAATTCATAAGCCATACTTTCCCATCACTATCACTTAGCGGGATTTATTCAAAAACTGGCCCATTTTGGCGGGGCTCCAAAAAACTTGGAGTGCCCAACTAGTTGCCACGGAAGTGATATTGCTGCTTCTCTGAAATGAATCCGGACACGATGTAATTGCTGTATTTAACACGATTATCATCGTTGAATCGGTTGCCAATTACGTTTCAAAACATGATGTTTTACTTTGAGGTTGTAGCACAAATATTTTTACATTATTTTTGACCTGTGTCGTATCAGGCAGGTTGGTGCATATAGGTTACTAAGATAATTAGCAACGGGTTCTCTAAAGTAGCTCCAAATGATCCTCGGCGTCAGAATGAGTAAGTTCGCATGAAACAAGGTAGGTTATAAAAACTTTTTTTTTATAAATACAAGCTTTATTCGGTCATCAAGCCTATCTCTCTATCTATAAGTAGGTAGGTTAAGGTAGTTTTTTTGTACGTAGTTCAATCGGTTTTATGTTCATAGTTGTTAATGTGGAATTTAAAAGTCACCATCCTGCGGCACGCGCCATAAATTACGTCTCTTTACTTACTGGATTTCGCTCATCACGTCCATTCATTTGATACCCATATCATAGGGGTTATTGTGGTCTATTTTGTGACGTCCGCCATATTGGATTAAAAATGGCGGCAGTTAAGTAATCGTGCATTGTTATGGGAACCAGACGTGTATCCCAAATTCCTACACAATCAAACACTGGAAAGTGGGTCAAATTCAACTTGCAAGATTTGATTACACACACATACACACACACACACACCGGATAGGTGACACTTAATAAAAGCTTATAAAAACATGCTTGCTAATCGATAATTCTTGTAACCTTCCAGTTAATTTAATGGCTGCCACAAACACAAAAAGCATGTCAGCGACGTAAACTTTGAAATTTGAAATCTCAGATTTATTAGCTGTAACAAAATCACAAACTTTATCTTCGGTCCCTACGTTACTAGTTCAGCTTAAGGTTGGCCCATAAAATTACCTGGTATACGTATTCGAAAACATAACTCACAAATTGACAAAATTTTCATACGACTTTTAGTTCCACTTTTGGCCGGCGCAGCGCTGTTCATTTTCCCATACGAAAACAGTCGAAAGAGATACTAATACATAGTCGAGGTTTGTTCTTGCTGAGACTACGGGACAATAGTACCGTGTCTCTAGTCTTATAGTTTTGACGAGCTTACAACAAACCATATTTTGGATGACTGAGTGCTATTTGCCTCCCCTGTAACAAGAATAAGTAATGCCTGTAATTACATATCGCAGTTCCACTAAACTCCCGTATATATGTCACCGGAAGATAACAAGAACCGCAAATTTATAAATTTCCTAGGAAATTTATCAACCTTCGTAGGATTCTAAACGAGAGATTAATTGTATTAATTTACGTCCACATTTTCGCAAATTAATAAACTTACCGAACAATAAAAACAACCAACGTCTTCTAACCTATCACGGCCATGTCGGACTACAATGTTACAAACGGTGAACGTAAATTAATACAATTAATCTCTCGTTTAGAATCCTACCAAGGTTGATACATTTCCTAGAATTTCCTAGGAAATTTATAAATTTGCGGTTCTTGTTATCTTCTGGTGACATATGCACTTAATTTTGAATAAGTCACTTTATAGTTAATGCAACTTTTAGCTCACAACCCTTAGTGGTATAAAAAAAACTCAATTTCAAAATTTGGTATGAATTGTGCCAAAATTCAAGAATCTTCGAGAGTTAATTTTGACAGTTTTGAGACCACTTAATTGCGAATTGCTTGACTTATCAGACTGTTTTAACTTACTTCATACTTTTGAGGCTTCGTAGATTCCTCACTTGAAAACCGACGAAGTTTCCGGGAATCGCGTAATTAGGGACGATGTTCGTAAATAGGGGCCTTGTTGATTACTTATTTGTTACACGATATGTAATGTTTGAAGTTAATTGGTTGTATTAAATTACTGTTTTACCGTGACTGTGACCGCTTCATATAAGCAATTTGAGTATCCTTCATCCTTAAAATAAGCATTATATGTTTATGATGGGCTTAGTTTATAAAACACTAGCTGACCCGACAGGCGATGTCCTATCTTAGCTATTAATTCATATGACAAATACACCATAGCAAAAAGGACCTTTAGTTTATCGCGAAATTAAAAAGGTTCCGCTTTTATTTTCACGAGATCCTTCTCCCGACAATAGCAAACACAAATAAAAAAGAATAAGCGAAATCGGTTCAGCAGTTCACGCGTGATGCCGTGACCAAGGGAAATAGGGAATCATTTTTATATATAGGGATTAAAAATGTTTTTTTAAGATTTTACGTAGATAGAACGACATCAAAACGCGATTCCAGTCGTTCACAAGTCGACACATAATAATCTACAGCAAAACGGCTGGCTCCACCTCCACCCCAGCCCAACTTTGAGGCGGCGTAATTAAGATATAATAATTAATAATATATTAATTATAATATATTATTATTATTATTATTATTATTATTATATATTATTATTATTTATAATAATAAAATTTGTAAGCTTTACTATAGTATAGTTGGATTAATAGCATTAACATTCAATTTCATTAATATCAATTTTTTTATTATAGTAATGTATTTCCTGTTTGGAAATATTAGGTCCTTACATATGAAATTGGCGTTTTGTATGGGAGGAACAAAAAGTCGAATATTTTTTAATATAATATATTTAATTAATCAAAGTATGAACCATTATTTTCAATGCACTTTTGCCATCTCATAGGTAGTTCATTGATCCCTTTACTAAAAAAAACAGTCGGACGGGAATCAATAAAATCTTTGAAGGCGATTTGGACTGCCCCATCGGAGTTGAATTTTTTCCCTTGCAAGAAGTTATCCAAATTTCGAAAAAAATGGTAATCTGTTGGAGCAAGGTCCGGGGAGTACGGAGGATGTCTTAGACTTTCCAATTGAAGCTCTTCTAATTTAGTAGCCGTCTGTAGCGCAGTGTGTGGTCTAGCGTTGTCGTGAAGCAGCAGTGGCGTGGAGCGATTGACCAGCCTAGGTTGTTTAGCCGCTAGCTTTTCCATCATGGTTTTCAATTCCTGACAATAGACATCAGCCGTAATAGTCTGGCCAGATTTAAAAAAACTGTAATGAACAATACCGGCACTAGTCCACCAAACGCTTACAAGTAACTTTTTTGGGGTTAATTTTCGCTTGGGGCAGGATTTGGCTGGCTGGCCAGGATCTAACCATTGCGCTGAGCGCTTCCGATTATCGTAAAGAACCCATTTTTCATCACAGGTAATGATTCGGTTTAAAATACCTTCATTATTGTGCCGGTTTAGTAATGTAACGCAGCAGTCGACGCGCGTTTGCCGGTTTGTTTCAGTCAATTCGTGAGGTACCCACCTTTCAAGCTTTTTAATCTTCCCAATTTGCTTCAAGTGAATTAAAACAGTTTTATCACTACCATTGCAGCCTGCAGCTAACTCGGACGTGGTTTGCGATGGATCCGCTTCCACAATAGCCTTCAACTCTTCATTATCAACTTGAGTCTCAGGCCGTCCACGGGGCTTGTTCTGCAGGTCGAAATTTCCAGAACGAAAACGTTGGAACCAAAAACGAACTGTGTTTTCTTTTGCAACACGACCGCCATACACTTCATTCACCCTTCGAGTTGTTTCCGCAGCACTAGTGCCACGGCGGAACTCGTACTCGTAAATAATGCGATATTTAAGGTTTTCCATTTTGTAAAATGAGTGACGCAAACAGAAAAAAACAGAAGAAAAAAAACAAATGAATGACGATCATCGAAGCACAAATACATGAGTCTATAGCTGTACAAATTTGAATTTGGAATTCCTTACCAAAGAGGAGAAATTCGTGATTAAAGTGGCCAGTACGAAAAACGCCAATTTCATATGTAAGGACCTAATATATAGTTCTGTTAGCTATGAGTTTCGAAATAAGTATTGTGATTGACTTAGTCGGTTACTCGCATCTTTCATTCGGTTCTGTGTTACACACAAACATTCGGGTATGTTTTCGGGTCAGATGGGGGATGGCATTGCGAGTGGCCGACGCCAGTTAAGAAAATAGGATTTTATAGGCATTCGGTGTTCAACCACAGTGATAAGTAGTATACGAGGAAATACTCGCTATTAGTGTAAATTATTTTTGAAAAATATAAGTACCGTGATTGATTAGTTATTCTACCTGTCCTGGCGAAAGTCCACAAATTAAACAAGCATATTAGTCAAATAGTTAAACTCGTAACACATTGTTTTGTTGTATGGTTTTCTAAGGGAATACAGTGTCGTTGATGTAAGTTTAACAGCTGTCAGAACACTTGACGTTAGAAATACATATAATGAACGAATAAATAAGAGAAAAAAACAAAAAAACTACTTATTATATTAAGAACACTTTGATCTGTTTATATAAAAGAATAAACTGACTGACTGAATGGCATATCAACGCACAGCCTAATGGACTCGGGTTAGAGGTTTGAAATTTTGACAGTGGGTACCTTTTATGTCGTATGCATTCACTAAGGAAGAGTTTTGGGAAATATCACCCCTAAGGGGTAAAATAGGGGATGAAAGTTTGTATGAAAATCCGTTGTTTAAGCTAAATCCATGAAATTAATTACTTTCTTGGCATATCGCTGAAAATTCAATCACCCGTGCGAAACAGCGGGCAGAAGCTAGTATTCCATAAATTCTTTAACCAGAGTAAATAAGCCAAAGGGATAATGATCATAATTTATGAAACGGACATTTCACAAAATTTCCACAATTCATAATACGTGAGCGAATAAGCCTTACTAATCTAACAAGCCCACAAATCCTGAAAGTTAATTGCAAGCTCAAAAGTAACAAGATCAGGTGGTCATTACGAGAAACATCGGAGCTAAACTCGGCATCGAACCTAACTACCCACCCTGGAGTCGCGCCAAATCCGATCCAGCAACGCGCTAGTTTGAGCGTCTGCAATTTATACGGGCCTGCACTGCATTGTAATTTAAGGCTTTTTCTGTTTATTGTCGCATGAATTTTAAGTTATAGTCGTATTGCTTACAAGTGGCAAGGAGTTTGTATTCGATGCTCAAGAATAGTTAGTTCATTGTGCGATTCATGACGCTCCACATTGTCACTAAATTTATTCAAAAGTGAGGTGGGGCGAAATGGTATCTTCTGTGGGTTTTCTCTTAAAAAATTTGAGCTACCCGGCTGGGGACTTTACCCCGCAGTCAAATAACTCTACTTTCATGTAGTGATGTGTTCTGTTTCTGCGGTAAGTAAGGTTGCCAGTGCTCCACGAGGATACGCTGGGTTAGTAGTAACGCTGCTAGCACAGGGAGACCTCATCAACAACAGGGTTGGCAACGCGTTAGTGATACCCCCTGGTTATGATAGCAGCGTATGGTGTCATGTCAAAATTTTCATATGAATTTTTAGTTCTATTTTTCGCCGGCGCAGCGCTGTTAATTTACAATACAAACATAGTTGAAAGCGATACGAATGCTTAGCCGAAAGTTGTTCTTCCTGGGGCAACAGTGTCTAATCAAACTCTATAGCCTAACATCCAGTCTCTTCGAGCGCCACAAATGAGTGCGCACGTGCATATAGCCAGTCTAAGACACGAACACGCTAGACTGAAACTTGTATATAAATTGTTTTTGTTTTAGACTCATTGGGTTCTCTCGAGTTGACAGAATCCAAACCGCTAGATAACAAATTCTCTACAGTTTATTATTCTCCAAGTCTTTCTATTGTGTAGCAAAAACGTAGATTTATTATGAAACTAATTTAAAAAGTCGCTTGAAAGGCGTCTGGTTAGTTCTGTTTTCCTACGTTATGTATTTTTTCACTACTTCGTGGTTGTTTTTAAACGAGAAAAGGTCATTTCTTTGCGGAGCTTTATATCAAAAGTTTACTTGTCTGAATAGCTATGAGTTAATATTAAAATAAAAGATTTATGTTTTAACTCATTTACATTACATTTGAATACTTTTGACTGTTGGTTATAATTCATCGTAAAGAATTACAGCCATAATAATATTACTAGGTTCATTAAAAAACTCTTTACATATTTGATTTCGAATATGTCACTTTGTTTGTATGTTAAATGCTCAATGAATTAACACTTCCATGTAAGTATTGGCAGCAAACGGAAATGTTGTATGAGTATGTAGCATTTTTTAAATATGTCTACACCAGCAGCCCGCCCCGGCTTCGCACGGGTAGACATTTATATCAAATATTTTGTCTACCCGTGCAAAGCCGGGGCGGGCAGCTAGCTTATGCTAATCAGTGATAGTGTAGCTTTCTAACGGTGAAAGATTTTTTGAAATCGGTCCAGTAGTTTCGGAGCCTATAGACATTTATCAAATATTTTTTCTACCCGAGCGAAGCCGGGGCGGGAAGTAGTCACATTTTCTTCATTATTTTGATTTAAATAATTACACAGCAATATTTATATAGAGAGGGTTATCTAAATTCGAAGAAATTTCATTAATATCGCGTATAAGACTCGGTTTTATGTCATTAATATGTGTTTATCTTGTGTTTAGATTGCGAATGTTTGAAAAATTGTATTGAGACATAAAGTCCTGGGTTCAATTCCCAGATTGGACATTCGCCAAATAGACGCAATCGTATGAACAGACTGTCATAGTCTTGTCTTTATTAACGAGAAGAAAAAAAATTAAAACACACTACTAACCTTTGATTATATACTACTAACGCTATCTCATGTGTAACATCTTTCTTCGCTTTCCTGCAATCTGTGTGAGTGATATCGTGAAGAGGGACGGAAGTGTGTTACAGGAAGTCGATGAAGAGCGCGCTATTTCATTTGACTATTGAGCGGACGCGGTAGTAGAGTTGACTGTCAAATATAATTTGTCAGATGTTACACATGATACGCGCCTACTGTAATGCTCGCTCGTTGTCTATACTCTTTGTACGTAGTTTATTATCTCCTCTGAGATACTAGGTATTCAGTAATAGTAACTCATCCACCAAAATCCGACCACATGGGAGTAACAACAATGCGTTGCCTTGACCATCACTTGGCGTTCTTCCAGCCCAGTGTACGTACAGGAGCAAACGAATCCTCCAAGACTTACATATGCATAAACATTAAGTCTTGACGCTGCTATCTGAGTTGAAGATTTTAGGAGAATATTTCAAATAAATAATGCTTGGACATTAGCACACAGCTTCATCTGACTCCAAATTCAGTGTTACAATGTTTATGAGCCCAAAGTAAGTAACATGGTCAGCAACGCGCGGATCACACCTCTAGTGTTGCAAAAGATTAAAAATACTTCCTTACTTTCCATCCAATGTGACCGAAGTAATGTTACAAGATTCTTCAACTTTCTGACAGATATGATTAATCACACAGAATGATTCATACCCTAGTTTTAAGCTATATTTCATTCATGATCTCCTGCAAAATATCCCGGTAAAAATAGGTCTTAAAACAAGCGAATAAGTCTCGTAAGGAAGCAAATAGTGGAATGCATTCGGCTTCCGACTTGGATGCTCTCCAAACTCTAGTGAATCAAAGGGGAAATATATGCTTAGACCTACCGGCTTGTTTGTTCGGGACAATCAATGAAGCCCACTTGATATTAGGCATCTTGTTTTGGCTTTGGTGTTATGAAAGATTTATCCAACGAAATTGAGTAATAGGTAGATAGCAATAAGCATTCAGTCATTAGGTTAGCTTTGTTGGTTGGTACAGTGAACGACATTCTTACATCCTTTATTCCTTACTGAGACTTAATCAGGATGTTTTTTATATTTATAGTGTTGTACTTTGTTATCTACAAATTATTTATTCCAAGATGGTAATGTAAATATTTATTTCATTAGTGAATTATACGTAATATATATGGGACAATAATAATACAATCTAAAACTAAAGGAAAACGAAAAGAAACTATACCGTATAAAATCCAAATAAATAAATCATGATAATGGTAATGTAATGCGAGAACTAAATCGCAATTTAAATATTGCCGTAATACAGTCGGCGTTAGAAGTAATTGATTGATAAAAAGGTATGATAGATTAAAAAAACACCAACTTCATATCCTAGCGTGGACACTGATAACTCTCATAATATTGTAGGACTAATAAATCTAGAACTACTTGAACACCAAGCAAATCAACTCTGTTAATAAAAATCGTTTTTTGTCCACAGAGTGGACTTCAGAAACGGCCCACCTGTGCACTGGGCTGTAGCTGGAGAGTTTGGGACCCGCACGCACTTCGTCCTGAACGAATCTGACCCATCATCAGCACACCTTGCAGTTGAGAAGGTGTCTCGCCAAGATGAAGGGCTCTACAGATGCCGAATAGACTACGTCGATTCACCCACTAGGAATTATCGAGTCAATTTGACTGTTATAGGTAAGAAATTATCGTCATTATGTCAAGAATTCTGATGGTGTATCTGATGGTCTTTTAAGAGAAGTAAGGCGAATTGAGAGAACCCGTGGGTTTTCCCAATAAAATTGAGAGAGAGATAAATCCTCCAGAGAGAGATAAAAGCTCCAGATGACAACTTCAAACCTTCCTCTTCCTTATTTCTCTTGTCTAGTACCGTCTATTTTTAAATAAACAAGCACTCTAGCCTAATTTATATAAAAAAAGCAGCACGGTTTTACAAGGAGGTTATAACATTTAATTTAAAAATCTTTTTCACAGTTCCGCCAGAAGCACCTCGGATATACGATCACGAGGGAAGAGAAATCATTGGTCCTATTGCTGGACCTTTTAGAGAGGGGCAGAATATGCTGCTCTCCTGTCAAGCAGCTGGAGGTGAGATACTATATTTAAGATTTTTTTTTATGCATTTAAATTTGGAAGCGATGCTAACCAGAGTTTTAAATGACTTCAATAATGCCGTACACTTTACTTTTTATGAGCTCCATATTATTTATTGAAATATTTATTGCTTCCATTTGATTTATTTTAAGGACCAAACAAAGATAGCTAAAAATGCGTAAAAACTTTTTTAATATTATTAAAAAACAATCAAATTACGACGTGCTTCTACCTCCATCTTTTTAGATTTGGCTGCAAAAGACACCTAAAAATATCCACGTCCTATTCTTTCACAAGACATCCAATTAGCGAAAGCAGAACACACATAGTTAAACAGGACATCTAAAAAATAATAATTTTGTCATCGTTTCCAAGGTAAGCCTCCGCCAGACGTTTCCTGGTACCACGGGGAAGAGCGTATGGCATACACTAAAGAAGGCTCAGTATGTCAGTTACATCTACAGTCTTTGACGAGGGAGATGACTGGGATGAAACTCCAGTGCCGGGTGGAACCTCCTTTACTGCAGCCGCAACATAGGGATGTCACTGTGAAGCTGTTTTGTAAGTATTCTTCAAGGATGCCAGTATTATATTATGCACAATGATCGAAAGCCATGGTGCCCTTGTTGTATGAAGCGTTGCCTGCTATTCTAGCGACGCAAGTTCGAATTTCGAATCCCACTGGTCTTTCCCAACCCCTTTCAATCCCACCAATAAATTTTTCTAAATTAACTGCAGTGATTAGTCACACCATAGCTTCACCGTGATGGAAAACATCGTGTGGAAGCCTGCATAAACCTAAGAAATAATTCAAAGTAGTGTTTATTTAGCTACGATCTATCATTTAACCACTGATGAATAGAATAAAGTATATTTATTTCAGTAAAACCACAATTCGTCAAAATCACCGGCAGTAGTACAACGCGAGCCGGCCAAGACAGATCTTTTGTGTGCACTACGAGAGGATCCAAACCAGCTCCCAATATCGATTGGTTCATCAATTCACAACTAGTGGACTCCACTTTGACTCAGGTAAATGGCTTTTGCATGTAGTGTTGAGTTCCTGTGCTAAATAAGGTTGCCAGTGCTCAACGAGGATACGCTGCCCTAGTAATGCTGCTAGCACAGTGAGTCTTCATCAACAACCAAAACATCATCACAAAAAACCTGACCTTATTATTAGGTGAGTGGAAAAGTGTGTCATTCTAGCACCTGCCACTAGACAAAATATTGAACGGCGGGCCTAACAGTTAATACTTGTAACATAGGTGGACGTCGATGGTGAAGTTACGAGGAGCGTGCTGACGTGGCGCGTGAGGCGGGAGGACAGTGGTAGGCAGCTACTCTGCCGGGTCTCCAACCCCTGGTTCCCGGCGTACACGCTCGAAGACTCGCTGATGTTTAACGTTATGTGTGAGTAGACACTTTATTATCTCTTCGTAAATCCTGAGAGTTGAGCTGCGTTGGTAACGCTTCGGTCTCTGCGAAAAGCCCAGGGAAAGGTGTCGTGATGACCTGGATGCATGCCAGGATAATTTTACAAGCATTACTGGGAAAAGGCTGTAAGGAAATACCCTAGTTTATTTAAAGTCAAATGGAATCCCGGAATCCCGGAATGTTCTATTGGTCCTAACAGTAATTATGAGCCCCTCTTTTATCACACTGTACTCTTTGTACATCAAAATGTATCCCATGATCTTAAACTTAAAAATGATGTTCGGGCAAAACGATTCTAATGGAATTCATAAATGATCAACATATTAATCTCCTATAACAGACATAATATTATTACAAATGGGTAGTCTCTATATGTTAAGTAAATCGCTAAGCAAACATTAAGTTAAGCTAAACAACTAAACACAATTACCAGGGAACAAGACGCGTAGGTACTCAACTTTGGGCCAAGTTTATTTCGTCAAGTTAAAATATTATCGCGAACTGTCAAGTGGTTGGAGCTTCACGTTTAAGCTTGGTGTACAGTAGAGTGCGTCGGTCGACCTATACATGTGAGATAGTATAGTAATAGTCAAAAGACCGAGAGAAGATTGAAAAAATCACTAAACTAAACTCATTTGACAGAACTAAAAGTCTTACTATCCCTTTCTCATGTGCGGGCTTAAATAAGGATGACTATAGTTTTGGTCCGGTCAAATTGGTTTAGTTTAATGATTTTGTAGAACAGACTTAGCAGACACGTTTTTTAATCATTGTAAATTTCGAATCGATTCGAACCGGATGCTCCTCAGCTTTTAAGGAGGTCTCTCGTCGGCTGGATGAGGCCTCCCGTTACAGGCGTGCTGGAACATATTTCGAAGAATCAGCATTGCTATCCAGCGTGGCAATTTAGCCAACATTCTGGACACGCTCCCGCATGTTTCTGGTTTGGGTCAGATCTTTTAACTATAAGTAGTTAGTTTAAGTTCTGTTTTTGTAATTAGTTTAATCAGTTTTGTGTTAATAAATATTGGTAAAAGCCCACTATTTGTAGATTTAAATTATAATATGCGATACAGATTTGAATCTAAGGATGTTGTTTAGACATCCTATAAGTTATTTGGGTTGATTTGTTTTGTACAACCTGAAAATTGCACGTACAATAAGCAAGTGAAGGAACTATGTAACGCCACTCCAGTGAACACTCATCCTAAAACCCTTAACAGTTTGGTTATTTAACTTTTTGAAGTTGTTAGTAACTTGTACACACGCGTGGAGGGATGTAAAATAATTCTATTATGATATAAAAGCCTTGTTTTCCCCAGAGAGTTGCGTCTCTTATGTTCTTCCTCAAATGCGAGGTAGCGCTGGCGACCAAGTTTGGACGTTAAACAGACAGTTCGGTTGAATTTTGAATGTGGAATTATTACTTATATTCGCATAGGTGTTCTAGTAAAACAAGGAATGCTTGATAAATTGTTTTAAACTTTTCCAATATCTGACAGTCTTCAATTAAATACGGCATTACTTTACGGATTTCATTTATAGACTGCAATATATAATTGAATCTCAAATTAGGCATAGGCAACAAGGATGGCTCAGAAATAGACTACGCTTATCCTGCTTGCTAATATTATAAATGTGAAAATTTGTAAGCAGAGATGTATTTTTTAGTAGTTTTGTTCTCAGACGTCCAAACCCCATTATGTATGGATTGATGTTTTTTGTGTACTAAATTAACTTTTTAAAACACGCGGAGAAAAAAAAACTAACGTAATATAAGACGATTTTAACAAAAAAAATAAAACAGTACTAATTCCCGCACACCTACATAAAGAACATCTGACCGCGCAAGCCACAAGTGCAGTGGTCACGAGGTCACGCGGTCAGCTTTCGGTCGACCGCACTTTTTCACCTTGCCTACTGAATTAATGAACTCCTTTCGCTTACTTTTAAACTATTTGGTATGTAAGGTTGCCAGTGCTCTACGAGGATACGCAGCGCTTGTAGTTTTCTTTTATACCACTAAGCTAGCACACAAGAATACGGCACACCTGATGGTAAGCAGTTACCATAGCCTATAGCCAATAGTAATACCAGCGATATCACTAACGAGTTGCCAACCCTGTTCATGATGAGGAGTCACTGTGCTAGCAGTATTGCTACTAGCCCAGCGTATTCTCGTGGAGCACTGGTAACTTTACTTACCGCAGAAACACAACACATCAAAGTACTGTTATTTCACTGCGGTCTTCTGTAAGGCAAAGGTAAAGTCTCCAGTCGGGCGGCTCCAATAAATGGGAAAACCCCCTTTAATGCTGCTAGCACAGTGAGTCCTCATCAACAACAGAATTGGCAACAAGTTAGTAATATCCCTGGTGTTGCTAGAGACTATAGGCCACGGTGACAGCTTACTGCTGCTGCTGCTGGGCCGTATGCTTGTGGTGGCTCCTTAATGGTATAAAAAAATGGCCTGGCCCAAGACATGCATATTTCGGGCGTTTAAGACACTTTTCTATTGTTTTAAATTGACCACCTCTGAAAAGCTGTAAAAAAAATTTATTTTAGTACCAACTTTCACAATAACTCTGCAATTAAACAATAAACTCCTCGCTATAGAACTAAAAACACCAACTCGTGTATAATTCGCTCGACCAGCGACTTATTATCACGTACGTGCAATAGCACGTTGCAAAACAAACAAACGGCGTAATAATTGTACTGTTGCTTGCTCCCTGGGTGAGCAATGCAGACCAGGGAATAATGTGGACTGGTGCAAATAGAATAACAAAATATGGTACACAGTGTCTACATGAACGGTAATTACTTTAGCTACTTCTAAAGTTCTGCATACTGTATTCTTTTAAGAGTATTTATATTAGACTAGCTTCTGCCCGCGACTACGTCCGCGTTGAGCTTAGAATCACAGAGACAAAGTAAAATTATCCCGGGATAAAAACATTTTCCCGGGATAAAAAGTATCCTATGTGTTAATCCAGGTTATAAACTATCTGTGTTCCAAATTTCATCCAAATCCGTTGAGTGGTTTTTGCGTGAAAGAGTAACAAACATCCATCCATCCATACAAACTTTCGCATTTATAATATTAGTAGGATAGACGAGACCGCTGGTCTAGTGGTTAGTACACCTGACTGCTACGCTAGAGGTCGCGGGTTCGATTCCCGCCGGGGCAAACATTTATGTGACAAATATGTTTGTCTTGCGTCTGGGCGTTTGGTATGTATTTACGAAAAAAAAAAGTATATAAGTATTATATCCCATAGTACAAGCTTTGCTTAGTTTGGAGCCAGTTGGCGCTGTGTGATAATGTCCAAGCATATTATTATTCCCTTTATTTATTTTACATCTTAGTTTTGGTTTTTTTTTACAATATTCTAACAAAAACAACACATATTATAAAAAAACACATTATTATTATTAGGTCCTTACATATGAAATTGGCGTTTTTCGTACTGGCCACTTTAATCACGAATTTCTCCTCTTTGGTAAGGAATTCCAAATTCAAATTTGTACAGCTATAGACTCATGTATTTGTGCTTCGATGATCGTCATTCATTTGTTTTTTTTCTTCTGTTTTTTTCTGTTTGCGTCACTCATTTTACAAAATGGAAAACCTTAAATATCGCATTATTTACGAGTACGAGTTCCGCCGTGGCACTAGTGCTGCGGAAACAACTTTTTTTTTTTTGGTTCCAACGTTTTCGTTCTGGAAATTTCGACCTGCAGAACAAGCCCCGTGGACGGCCTGAGACTCAAGTTGATAATGAAGAGTTGAAGGCTATTGTGGAAGCGGATCCATCGCAAACCACGTCCGAGTTAGCTGCAGGCTGCAATGTTAGTGATAAAACTGTTTTAATTCACTTGAAGCAAATTGGGAAGATTAAAAAGCTTGAAAGGTGGGTACCTCACGAATTGACTGAAACAAACCGGCAAACGCGCGTCGACTGCTGCGTTACATTACTAAACCGGCACAATAATGAAGGTATTTTAAACCGAATCATTACCTGTGATGAAAAATGGGTTCTTTACGATAATCGGAAGCGCTCAGCGCAATGGTTAGATCCTGGCCAGCCAGCCAAATCCTGCCCCAAGCGAAAATTAACCCCAAAAAAGTTACTTGTAAGCGTTTGGTGGACTAGTGCCGGTATTGTTCATTACAGTTTTTTCAAATCTGGCCAGACTATTACGGCTGATGTCTATTGTCAGGAATTGCAAACCATGATGGAAAAGCTAGCGGCTAAACAACCTAGGCTGGTCAATCGCTCCACGCCACTGCTGCTTCACGACAACGCTAGACCACACACTGCGCTACAGACGGCTACTAAATTAGAAGAGCTTCAATTGGAAAGTCTAAGACATCCTCCGTACTCCCCGGACCTTGCTCCAACAGATTACCATTTTTTTCGAAATTTGGATAACTTCTTGCAAGGGAAAAAATTCAACTCCGATGGGGCAGTCCAAATCGCCTTCAAAGATTTTATTGATTCCCGTCCGACTGGTTTTTTTAGTAAAGGGATCAATGAACTACCTATGAGATGGCAAAAGTGCATAGAAAATAATGGTTCATACTTTGATTAATTAAATATATTATATTAAAAAATATTCGACTTTTTGTTCCTCCCATACAAAACGCCAATTTCATATGTAAGGACCTAATATATTAACTTTCAAAATATTATTTCTGAGAACAATAAAGTTCACTTTGGACAAATGAACACGCGACTTAACGACACTAGGTTTTGATTGAAGCTATTTAATCAAGGACATCATCCATTTTGGTCCAAATCTGAAAGTGCCAGCCAACGCATTTTTTTGTATATTCTGTTAGAGCTTGCCCGTCTGAATTTTCTTTATTGTGGCACCAAAGCTTCAAGCAAGCAGCAACAAAGGGCCATTGTAGTTGATATTATTTGAGTTCGAAAATCTGAATTTTCATACATTTTGTAGTAAATAGGAATTTAACATCACCAAAACAAATGAAATGTCCTGTAATGTCCAACTTTGGTGCCATAGTAATAAATGCTCAGACGGACAAGCTCTAACATAATATAAAAAATAAAGCGTTGGCCGCCACTTTCAGATTTGAATCATGAAACATGGATGATGTCCTTTATGAATAAGCAATTAAAATTGTGAAAGTGGTGTACACATTGAGCACTATATGCACCGGAAGAACTTATTAACATAAAATAATTTAATTTACCATCAGATTCGTCAAGCCTAATTTAATAATGCCTCTTAAGTTCAACAAATTTCAAAATCTGCGCTCAATCTACAAGCCCCTAATTCATCCCTTCGCGATATTATCTATGGAGGAACATTACGTCGGCCCCACTTTGTCACAGGCGTGCACTGAATAAACAATTGCGTTCCTATTGTACTTATCCAAATAATCAATTTTAGCTTAACTTTTTTAAATAGTGGTCGGGAGACAATGGTGCCAATTATGTTGTTCAAAATTACTAAACTAAACTAATTTGAGAGGTCTAAAAATATTGCCATCCTTGTTTAACCCCGCACATGAGAAAGGGATAACAAGACTTTTGGACCTGTCACATTAGATAAGTTTAGTGATTTTGAACAACAGAATCGACACCACTATACAGCTATGATTAGTTACTTGGTAGGCCGATGATAAAATAAATTCCAAACGTTACTCCGTTAGGCTAGCGATGTATCTTTTGTAGTATGAATCTATTATAGATAAAGATCACTGATTGATTTGGTTTTGTTTCAGATCCACCAGTATCCCAAATATCACTAGTGGAGCCCAAAGAACCTCGTCTACTTCGGGAAGATGAAAACGCTGAGCTGCTATGTTCAGCTGACGGTTACCCTCCAGTGAACAATTACACATTTTATAAAGGACCAGAGGTACAGCATTATCCTTATTTGATGTTTTTTTATTAGTGACAAGAAATTACTTGTAACACGCACATGCGAGATGGAAAGAACTTACGTGTACAAACAGTGGCAAAATTGAAGTTTAAATGTTTTTGATCTTGACCGCGAACGTGAAATAGATTACCTGATTGGCAATAAGGGTGATAGACTATGATACGAGTAATGAGATGTAATGGAGGTTCTACATGTTACAGTAAAGTTGTAGTGAGTAAATAGTGCTTAAACTAAAGCAAAAAATCCAGTAAACTACTTTATTGATCGATCACAAACATTTAGTAAATGCATAAAGTTGCATTAGCTTATAAATATTATGAAAACAATATTTATGGGATACAAATTAATGCAAATTGTGTAGCAAACATGTGGCAAATCGTGTTGGCTTGAGGCACTACACAATAAATCAGAGTTCCAGTAAAGAATATACAATTTTAATAATAAAAGACTGTTTAGTAACAAAGCATCGCCTAGCTGTTTTTCGTTCTTAGCTGAATAAAAATATGATGTCGTAGGAAGATGGGATATTTTAGACCCACACAAAAGATAAATCCTACGAGCACTTAAGATTATTCTAAAACTGTCCGTTCTTTTAGAAATGTATTTATGTATAACGTTGATGTTCTATGCTATTTATGGGATTACGATAAAATTCGGCGAGAGGTTGAGCGTCCGCCCGCAAAGGATACTGTCAAAAACTAGTTTATTTTTGTCTTTGGTACGCGCCATGGGCAGTCGTTCAATTTATTATTGCTTCAAAAGAAAAAGAAGTTTTGCAATGCAAAGCAAAAAAATTGCGATTTTTACAATATCCTAAGACAAAATATTTGTCTTTGTTTATACCATTTTGAAAGTACCTGGTGCAATCAATCCCGCCTTAAAATTAGGAACGAATGTTCTTCACATGCTTTTCAATTCAATATTCTAGCTTCATTTGGAACATAAATACTGACAAAGAAGCAATCCAATCTCTTATCGTAGATATCGATTTTCGAAAGAAACTCCGTGGCAATAATTAAGTTGGCATGTTGAAACACCTAAGGCTCGGCTAGCGTGGTGCCAACCGCATGATACAGTAATGAGAATTTAATTATGACTTCATGAAAATTCAATTTGTTTCTCAGTAAATAATAATTTTGTAATAACGCTCCATTTGCTCGAACAAGAGGCTTCAATTGCCGTTAGTTGTGATGTTTTATGCTTGTGGTGCTTGATGGAAACCCAATCAGAAGAAACAATTTATTAAAACGGTTTTACTGTATCTGACGTATTTATTTATTAAAACCCATTGTAAGCTAAATCAACCTATATTTTTTGTATGCCGACGTTGTTGTTACGGAGCTCTAGATAGCAGTATCTGCACTTTACAAGAAATCACAGCGAAATATTCTGATGTGGCAGTATGTTGTTCCAGTTAGATTTCTAGGGCTCCGCAAAGATAAGCTTCCATAGATCCATTAAGACGTCCATAGATCGTCACCGCCTAGCAACAGGCGAGATGTTTTACCACCTTAGTAATATAAAAAAAGAATGCATGTTTCTTCTGCGTATCAGCTAATATGCTCATAAAATGCTTAAGGAATTTAGCTGTAGTAAAACTCAGCATATCGTTCTATTTTTTTTGGTTAGGTCCACCAAATCCGTGACGATCCCATCGGAGGTGTATCAGTCGAAGGCAACAAGCTGACCCTAAGAGGCTTGAGAAGACATCACTCAACGGTGTACCGGTGTAGAGCAAGAAACTCCGAGGGAAGTGCATTGAGTGAGCCGTTGAATTTGAATGTATTGAGTGAGTATTGATTGTGACGTCACTTTTAGATGCTTCCAAGAATTTATCTCCTTCTCTAGCTATTACTTTATTACCATCTTATAGTCAGGACTATTCCGTAAAAATAAACATAAGTTGGATTATTTTCCGGATACCAGTTATTATTAGCGTTATTATCTTATATTGATTCATATTGATCACATTTTGTATGATTTCGGTCCGACTGACCCCGTTATCTACATAACTTTCTTGTTTAATTCAGAGCACTTGCTACAATATTTCCTTTAGTACAAAAACATATTCCAAAATTGAAACATCTAACTGAAGCTGTCTTTTTAGCTCGTCCAGAATGTTCAGCAGGGTCAGTTGTGCAGCAACTAGCAGGAGCGCCTGGAGGTGACGTCAGGGCTCGATGCTCGGTCACTGCCCCTTCTACAAGAGACGCTGGTCCACTAAGATTCTACTGGACCTATAACGGCACTAAGGATGTCTTACCTGTACGAGAATCATGTTACTTTATGAATTAATCTATTCAATATAATTATCATACCTTATTATTTCTTTCTTCTACTTATCTTTGATGTGTTTGTAGTTGTTTCCAAGATCTACTTTGCCTGTGACCTCATTTCTCATAAGTTTATTTTGATAATCAAGGTTATCATTAATGCAATTGGTTTCTTGATGTATTCATAGCTATTATGATTTTTACTACATAAATATTCAAAAATAATCCAAGCTTGTTTATTAAGTTTTTCATCCCATTTGAGTTGACAGTCTTGCCAATAGAAAATATCACAATTTGGTACTTTTTCATGCACTACGAGTAGTCGGATTTCTGTGAAAACATTAAACCTTATGTATTTTTTACTACAAATGTAGCAACGAGTTACCTGGTGGGTAGTGGAACCATAGCCTATATAAGCCTGACATACCAGAGATATCTCTGGCGCGTTGCCAGCCATTATGTTTTGAGGAATCACTGTATAGTTCTGGTTGAAAGATTTGAATGTGAAAAAATAATTCCAACTAGATCCCAGCATCAAACGTGACTGTGACCGGAGCTAGCAGTACAGTGGTGCATGGTCTTCCTTCCGAGGATGGAGAGGAGCTGGGATGGCTAGCTTGCTGGGCCAGCAATGATGTGGGCAACCAGAGGGAACCATGTCTCTTCAGGATCATGCCTGCTGGTAAGTTGTTTGGTACTAAACTTCTCAAAATACCGGGGCTCGTATCGTTGCTTCATTTGAAACTGTCCAAATTTCGGGCTGAAACAATGAGTTTTTCATCATCTTATGTACAGTGATGAGATGATACCTTCTCTGGAACGCGTGATAGAATCGAGAGATAGGGCTACACTTACCTTTCGTAATTCACGATTACGAAAGCAAGCGGCCTGTAGGAGATAGTATTACTTCTGCTACTAATAACCACACCACTTAAATTTTTTTTTCAATCACTGCTCACATTTATCAAATTCAAGATGATGATATTGGTGAATTTCAATATATCCGTGATGACCGTGTGGTTAAAGCAACCGCCTGTCATCACAGTGATTGATCACACCACGAGCTTAAAAAGAGAGGTAGAGCGAACAAAGTCTTTATTTGAGCAGATAACTTGTTCACTATATCAAAAATATAATAAAGAAAATAGACAACAATAATTTTAGTATTAAAAAAGTTGGTCCGATATTAAAAAGTTTTAATTTATTACTCACCACTCCAACTACTGCTATAACTCTACGAAATTGGATTTCTGACTAAATAAATTCTAACTAGATACGCTTTAGTATGATTTTTATTATATTTTACGCTAGACTTAACACCTCAATTAAAACGTTAAGAGTGATTTTTTATATCCCGTGTGATACTTGACTATGGGACTAGACATATATGTTTTTAGCTCGTATAAAATCTTGGTATTCTTGATGGTTGATCTCTATGTTTGTCTATAACGTGAACACTTACATATCAAAATTCATGTCGGCTAATTTAATGTGTTCTACTCAATTGTCACTGACATTGTCACACTGTCAACTAAATTGTTTGCATCTGTTGGTGATCCTTATAAATAAATACATAGAAGTGAGTTTTTGTCGGTGTAAATCATTTCAATTGTATCTACCACGACAGTAACAGTTTTTTTTATATCACTAAGGTGGCACACAATCATACGTCCCACCTGATGGCAAGCCTATAGCCGCTAGCAATACCAGGGATATCACTAACGCGTTGCCAAACATGTTGCTGAGGACTCACTGCACGAACAGGATTTCAACTAGCGCAGCATATCCTCGTGGAGCACTGGCAACCTTACCTACCTTTCGCTACTTACTTTCATTCCCCTGCCTCTTTCTCTCCGGTCTTGATACATTGGTTATTAAATATAAATGTTTATGTCGGCCAGCTCTACCTGAACCGCCTAACAACTGTGAGATAACGAATGAGATGTTGCGGTGCTCGCCGGGTCACGACGGGGGGCTGGCGCAGCGCTTCCTCCTCGAGGTGCTCGAGGTACGGCCCGAGCCCCACGCTCAGGACAATGACCTCTCCGCTATGAACGACCAGGTGAGCCCATTGGCAATGTAACACCAGACTCCTCATCCCGTGGCTACCGTGCTTTAAGCCTGAGGTCTGCTCGAAGGCAGTTCAGGCATTGACCCCTCTGCTATGACTGGTCAGGTGAGCCCATTGGCTGGATTTAACACCATCATTATCTTCGGCCCTTGGCTATCATGCTATAAAGAGCGTAGTGTCTTACTCGAGAATCGGTTCCAACATCACGCTTGGGTCAGTGACCTCTCTGTTTTGAAAGACAAAGTGAGCCCTTTGGCTAAATGTCAGAACACCAGAACCCTCATCCCATGGATTTAAAGTGGTTCGCGGTTCGATCAGGTGAGCCCATTTAGCACCATCATCATCCTCTTGGCTATCATACCTCAAAACGATCAGCGGTCTGCTGTAAGTGAATGAATGAATGAAATTACCTGTATTTCTGACATACACACACAATGTCACACGTAGAGGATACATACAAACAATATCATGTGACATTGTGTGATGTTGGAAATAGGTACCGATTCCCGACTCAACATAAAACTGTGGTTGTGGTGGTGGATTTTCAGTCGAATCCTAGTGTCACACTAATAATAATAATTCTCACGCATTGTACCGATCACATCATTATACCGTCAGCGATCATAAAATATAATTAAAAAGAATCTGACTAGTTTAGGTAAGTTTATAAATAATTTTATTTATGTAAATCTAAGCTAGACATTTGAGTGTAACTTTAACTTTGTTAGTTGCGATGTAGATGACTTAGAGGAAAGTTAATTAAAATAAACAGAAAACAAAGTTACAAAATAATAAAATAATTATTAAACAAATGTGTTTGTCGTGTCGTGGAGTTAGATTATAATGGTAAGTCGACTTACTACTAATTAATAAAGTACTAAATTGGGTACCAGATAAGTTCGTATTCTGATTGAAAATGAATTATTTTCCATTTGTATTCAAAGTGCCCCAAAATAATACGAGCTTTCGTGTCTAGTCTAGAAGGTAATTTGAATATTTTACGGAAATAACATTCAATCACTTACACCATAGACACATAGATTCACACTAAGTTTATTCACCATGCTAATGTTTTGTTTATGTCCCTTCATAAACAAGAAATTCATATAGGGCCTTATTTTATTATTTTACTTTAGTTTCTCGAAAATATTTTAAAAAAATTATGTAAAGTTCCAATTATGATAGACATTTATCTAATTTGCGACTTTTCGCGGCTCAACGCAACTGCTAAACGAAATAAATTTAATTTCATTCATAATTCACATCACTAAATACCCATTAATCTGTCTCAGGGAATTTCCGGCCGAGGACTCTCCGAAGCAGTCTACCGAGTAAGGAATGACAGGCCTCAGTTCTCACTCAACGCCTTATCACCAGGCCGGTATACAATGCTGGTCTACGCAGAGACACCGAGAGGACGTTCTCCTACACCCGCAGCATTGCACAGCGTCTCAATCCGTACTGTCGATGATTTGGACAAACCCGGTGAGACTAAAATTTTCAACTATGAAACTTCGCATGAGTTAACTCATGCGAAGTTTTTTAACGCATCTACTAAGTAACACTTGTAGTGATTAGTCACACCACGAGGTTTACGGTGAAGGAAAACATCGTGAGGAAACTTGCATACGTCTGAGAAGAAATTTAAGGACGTATGTAGTGCCTAAGAGATGGCGATGGATTCATTATCTGTCACGTTGCCAGTTGCCACCAAATATCTTCAGCGATGAATGGGTTTTGTTACACCTCTGCCTACCTTTTCGGGGACCCTTGTTAGAAGCCGTGAAGATATTTTTTTTTTAATAAACAATTATCTGAAACTTGCAAAAAAAGGAAATAATGATACAGAAAGCGATGTTCATGATATTTCAACTCATAAGAATACCTACAAAGGAACTGAGGCACTTACATTGCAAAAGGTTCGGAGAAAATTTCTAGTTTCATTCTTTGATAACTTTACGGAAGATAAACTCACGTTTTGATTTAACGAGACGAAGTCGAACAAACTTTGAAGTCAAGTTAACTTAGTTAAGAGCTGAGATACTTTTCTCTCTATGGTTCAGTGACCTGCAAAGCTGGAAAAGAAAAAGATAGGAATATAATTTCAGACGCGAAATTATGATTTCTTGCTTATTTTACCCTAACTTTAACTTCCCGCGCGTCATGACCTTTTGTTACCATTGGATAATACAGAATTTTACAAGACGGAAGTCTGGTTCTAAGCATCGTGTGATATGAAAGTAAAGGAGATGAAATGGCATGTCAATTTTTTTATGTGAGATGAGTAAAAAAATGATTAATATGTATCCATGCCAAATTACAGTTTTCTAATGCTCAGATTATCTGAACAAAGCCACGGACGGACAGACTTTTTTCGATTGTTATTTTTTTATAAGAGTTCTACTCTTTTTTATACCACTAAAGTGAGCCCCAGGCATACGGCCCACCTGATGGTAAGCAGTGGCCGTAGCCTATACCCGCTAGCAATACCAGTGATATCACTAACGTGATAGCACATTGAGTCCTCATCATATTAATGGGAAAACCCACAGGAGATCCCAATTGGAGCTATCTCATGGTGTGATTAATCACTGTACTTAAGCTTAGAAAAACTCATTGGTACAGGCCGGGATTTGAACCTGGGCCTATCATATGACAGGCAGTTGATTGAACTACAAAGCCACCACCACTTTAAATCTACTGTGGACGTTTGGTGCTATCTAATTGAATCATTATTGACATTGTTAGAATCTTATTTTAGCGTCGATCCGCGACTAACTGGCAGGAACTGGATGAAGATCAAGTCCAGTGACGCACCATAGGAGAGACCTACGTCCAGCAATGGACTACGATAGGTTGATGATGATGATGAATCTTATTTTACTAGATGCTTGACTCCCAATTTCCCCTGATCATTATAAAGGAGATTTATCTTTATCGACAGGTTCTCTCCAAACTATGACGCCACAACCACCACCAGCTACAGATAATAGCGTGGCGTTACTGGTAGGAGCAGTTCTGTCATTAGTACTGTTGACTATACTAACCACCCTATGTGTGACGTTGGTGGTCATGTGCAAGAAGAAGAGCCGGCCGAGGAATGACGGGGAAAGGTAAGAGATTTCTGTATCTAACATAACATACTAAATACATTCCATTTATGTTTTTCAACTTGTATGGGAAAAGCAGTGATATGATTAAAGTAAGCTCTCCAATTAGTATCTGCACTGAAATTTACTATAAATTAAGGGGTCGCCGATTAAGTATGCTACTTAGCTTGTGTGATGGGAATTCGTGTATAATTCGAGATCGTAGCAGCCACCAAAAATTCTTCAGCTGTGTTCTGAGGTCACAAGACAAATACAAAACAATCAGGTCAATAGTAAAGATATTTTTTTAAGCATCCACAATGTAATGCAAAAGGTTATATTACTAGATTTTTTTGCCATATATCTTTGAATAGACTTTCTTAAAGCTGACAGTCAAGGCATAAAATAATATCGTCGTCAAAATAAACCACAATCATTTCTTTAAATTCCCAGCACAATAATGCGTCGTAGCGTAGGCGTCTCCATGTACGGAGGGTCTTCATTATCACCCAGTATAGTTCCTACTGTAGTGGTGAGAGGGCACAGGGGATCCCGGGTGCTAGCTGCGAGGTGGTCAGGAGTACTAGACGATACGCCTTTGGCTGTCCTCGCTTTGGATACGAGACCTCATGGTAAATTGTTTTCAAATTTACATTTCTTGTTTCATGATGCTTACACGCGTCTTCCTAAAAAGCTGACTAAGAACAACCTGAAACTTTTTACATCATCAGTACGTGATCAACCTTAGCTATAGTTTTAGTCTGCCATAGTTACTTTTTTCGACAGCGCGTAAGCACAGAGCTCATAGCCCCCCATCATTAGTATCTCGGATAGCTCTTGCGCTTTTATTTCAAGAATCTCCTTAATACTTGCAATAATAAGATTAATAACATCAAAAATCCATTTCTGGAATAGGATAAGCCGCTACATTGTGAAAATGTATATTGATTTAATCCTTTGACGAGACCGCTGGTCTAGTGGTTAGTATACCTGACTACTAGGGGTCGCGGGTTCGATTCCCGCCGGGGCAAACATTTATTTGATAAACAAGTCGTGCATTTGAGTGTTGGTATGTATTATAAGAATGTATTTACAAAAAGTATCCTATCAGCTGCTGTTTCCCATAGTACCAGCTCTACTTAGCCAGATGGCGTTGTGTTATGATGTCTAAGCATTATTATTATTAATCATCCTTAATATTACATTCTCAGGTGAAACGGACTCGAGTAGAAGTGACGATGAACTGCAAGAAACTGAGCTAACTAGAAATCTTGATGACATGGAAACGCAAACTGATCCTTAAAAACGATTTAAGGGTGCACTTATAGCGAAGCAAGTCGTGGAGAGGCAACTAGTGCCGCACGGTACGAATGTTGATGCCATAATAATAAAAATAGTCACAAAAAGATCGCAAGGTTTGTACGAGACATTTTTTACGTAAGTAAAAACTAAGATGTTTTCTACGTCTAGTGCATCCGACATAGACATGGTTTCATTTAAATTTGAACCTATTGGTCGCTTTTGATTTATTTACAGTATTTCGAAATAAAATTAATATTACTTGAAAAATTACTGTGAATATATTATATATTTTTATAAATAACGTGTGTCTCGAATTCGCGAGAAAAACACCGAATCGATGAATGCAATAAACAACCTAAATAAATATATCGATGTAAATTAAATTCAGAACATTCGACATTTATTTAACATAAAATCAAAGCTAATTATTAATGGAAAATGCATGATCCAGTATTATATTTATTAGTGATAATATTTAATAGGCCTAGTTATTGATTGTATATACCTACCTACACTAGATAGTAGAACTCAGAAACATCGTGTACTTGATATTATTTTGGATTTTAAGAGATATATCATAGCCTCCAAAATTACTAATAATTATATGGTACCTTATATTAAAAAAGCTGTACTGTCAGTCGGCTTGTCATAAAATCTTTCATATTAAGTTAAATTCCTAAGCAACTCTGTCTGACTGTACGCCTGCCTGTCTACGTGTATAATATATCTGTTTGTATATTTCCCGACTTTTTGTGGAAGAATACTTGTCATCTCATAAGTATAAATGGTTATTATAGGCAGGCGGAGACACGAAGTTAGGCTAAGGGTTTACGTAACTTATGACTTATGGTTAACAGCAACTAGCTTTACTACACTAATGTTAAAATTGATAACAATGTATAAAAATAAATATCACAGCATGAGTCCACAATGACCTTAAATTTTCAAATAAATAAAGTTAGTAGGGACTAAGTAAATTGTTATACTACGGGTATTAAAGCTAAGACAATATATAATTGTTCCAAATAAAGTATAATAAGATCAGTTTTCACAACGGGTGTATTTTTTAAGTTTATTGATAACGTAGAATTTGTATCACCCATTTCCGATGCAGCCTGATAATAATTTATTTTAACTGGATAATCCTCTTTTTAATAAAGTTCTACGTGCATTTGAATTTTGGTTGTAATCCATAGCTTTGAAATAAGTACAATTCGTTTAGAATTAGAATTTATGATTTCATATTGTTATTTATCAATATTGCCATTTTACTTGTGTTGCATACTAAATTTTACTGGCTAGAGACTTGACTGATTTCTAAGATTTGAAAGTACTTATTGGAAATCAAATGAAAATCGTATATTTAGAATGAAATAGTTCACATGGAATGAGACCCAATTATAGATAATAATGATACACATACGTAATTAAAAGAAATATTCTTAAATTTATGTCGTATTTATTTTGAAGGTAGTATGTAGCGTCATCTCACCGATAGATATTAGTAAACAGCATATAAAGTAAATCGTTTTAAGCAATGTACCAAGATAATGTGTTAATTTATATTTGTTTTATAAGGAGGATTCACATTGAATTGTAGTGCAGTTTTTTTAAAACTTTCCAATTCAAAACTCTATTTTTCATAGATAGCCACCCCTCCCACCATTGTCGTTTTTAGTCGCCGCTGTATATTATGATTTAGTTTGTCATTCCTCTCTCTCAGCCGTCATATCTGTCTTCACTTCCTATCTAACCGTTCTTATATTGTCCTTTTATCGTCTAAGTTCTCCACCCTTAAAATTATCCACATTAAGTCCGAGCAATACAATACAAGGCAAGGCAATTTGTAAAGCGAAGTGATCTAAATAAAAGGGCTAGATTAGTAATCATACCTAAATATAGACAGAGACTGATATAAAGAACAGTGAATATCATTTAACATTCACAAAGGCCATCATTATCAATATCTCTCAGCCCATCTGGCTGAGAGATATTGATAATGATGGCTTTGATTAGCAACATTTCAAACCATAGTCACGGAACTACAGTAGCACCCACTAAAACGGAATGCTTTACAGCTAAGCTAAGCGCTCACTTTTCAATGAAATCAGGACTTAAATTCGAAATATTTTGATCAAAATATAAATGTAGTGCGATTGTACGAAATGTTTATTTTGTCAGGTGAAAAACTTTTTTGTTTTTCCGCATGTACAATAAAGCCAGAACAAATACTTGGTGCCTTATTAAGATGTATCATTAAAACGTTTTCAATCAATCGAAATGTATACGTTTTAGTATAACATTACACCAAATCATTATGGAAAATAAATGAAATATATTTTATCAAAAATATGTATTTTCTTTCTCAACTCCACAACCAAAACTCCAAATATTCTCAATCTCCTCAACTCCCAAATATTTGAGATTTTTAGAAACTATTTTTTTTGCCTATGCTGAATAAATAATTTAGCAAATCCTGCCCGTTGGTGAGCGTCAACCCTTAGATTGTCCCATCAAGAATATTGGAAAGGGGTAACTTTTGAATCCATTTTATGTCATCTCGAGTTATGGCAACTTACATACTTCGATTGGATTACTCAACTTACTACTTTTGTACCTTCTTCTTTATTGGTTTATGTAGATGAAATTAGTATATTTTGACAAAAAAATATGTCTGCTACCTATAGAATATTTTTATATATTTGCCGTTTTCGAAACAGAAAAATAGAACAGCATAAGCTCAGCGACCCCAAAAGGGACTTGACGTGACGATACGTATATATATGAGTAAGGTGAATAAGGTTGCCATTGCTCCACGGGGACACGCTGCGCAGTAATGCTGTTAGCAAAGTGTCCCCATCAACAATAAGGTTGATGACGGTTTAGCCGCTGTAAAAATATAGCCTATAGCCGCTAGCGACTTACAAGCAGGTAGACCATACGTCGCTTGTGTGCCACCTTAGTGGTATAAAACAAAAAAAAATATACTGTGGCAAAAACTTTACTTGTTTTAAAACCCTGCTCCAGTAATAATGGAAGTACTAAAGCTGAGTACATCCTTCACATAGTAGTTTAATAGAAATATAACCCCACAACGTGGTGCATTCGAATCGTAAACATAACGCTGCAAAATAAAGTTGCAACTAAGTACTTTCACTTAACTCTCTCGGGCTTGCACTGTTCTTTGTGTACTTATTTTAATGTAATACATTACTATGTATTTTATGAGTGGAATGGCGCTCTATACTCTCTGCCTACCCTTTGAGAGAGATAAATCATTATTAAAAAACAATATGGAGGCAGATAAAAATATTTATCCTACCCGCAAATCAAGAAGGGTCGGACACACCTACAATCAGTCAGCGCGTGACCACGGCCGATGCAAGTTGGTCGAATCGGCGCGGTAAATAAACAATTTAATATCGCGTATAAAACCCGTTTTTGTGTCATTAATATATGTTTAGATCGCGAAAATTTAAAAACCGATCGTTATTCTCAATATTTCCTAAATATAACCTAACCTCCTTTGTGCTTTATTAGAATAAAGGAACCAAAAAAAAATATCTATAGCAACGATTTTGACGTATCGGATAGGTTGATGTTCGTACCATTTGAATTTCAATATACATTATTGTTTCTGTATTATTTACGTTTGAAATGTACGAAAAATAAGAATATAGTTAATTTTCTAAATATTACGTCAAGTGCAGACTATGTGTCGAAACAATTTCATGTTAAAACAGCGTGTGAGTGAAGGTGTAGCGTTGTAGGTTATTGTGACCACCGTTCAGTGCTGCTGTTTTCAAATTAGCGAGTCTACTAGAGATAAAGATAAGTGCTATATTAATCTTTAATAACATCTATACTAATATTATAAAGAGGAAAGATTTGTATTTTTGTATGTATTGAATAGGCTCCGAAACTACTGGACCGATTTCAAAAATTCTTTCACCGTTAGAAAGCTACACTATTACTGATTAACATAGGCTAGCTGCCCGCCCCGGCTTTGCACGGGTAGACAAAATATTTGATATAAATGTCTACCCGTGCGAAGCCGGGGCGGGCCGCTAGTATTAATATAAAAAATATCCCTATTTCTTTTGGGCACGGCATCACGCGTGAGCAACATGACCCATTTCGCAAATTATAATTTTTTTTAGTTTGCTTTTGTCAGGAAAAGGAACATATAGAAAGTTTTTTTTATACACACATGATAAAGCGTCATAAATATTATTCAATTGACACGTATGTTTATTTGATAGCAGCAAAAGGTACGATTATTGATAAGGAAGTCGCTGTGACAGGGCGGGGATTCAACAATGCGTGTTCTATGATATATCCTGAAATACAGACTCGACATAAATACGTGGAAATGTTTCACTCACCGTGTTACAAAGGACCAAAGATTAGTCTCGACAGAGGCTTGACATTGCCATCAAATCGTAATGTAGCTATATTTCAACGTACATGAAATACTTGCTTCTTTGGTATTTTTGGCTGTCGCTAGGCGGACATAATTTTATGTGAACTATTTATAAAAAATTCCCACAACAACTAACTTATAACATAAAGTATTAAAAATTGCGCGAGAAATAACCGTTTTTACCGTAGTCAGAAATATAAAAAATATATTTTTAATGCGCAAAACGTCCATAGTTTTTTTATGAAAGCGCTAATCTCGTTTAGTTCTAAGTAAAAATTCATTTGAATATTCTCTGTTCCTAGTTCTCTTGCGTGAATACACGAGCGGCAAAAGGTTCCAGAAAATTAAGGAAAATCGTGACTATGTGCGGACGTAGGATATGTTAAATATTTCTCGTGTTTTCTAGAATTTTCCGGAACGTGCTTACACATACACATATAAATTCCTCTATATACGTGCTAAAGTTAGACGTTGCTATAGTGGTAAACTGTAAGTGCTATAAATATTGCGCTGTAATAGCTTTGACGGTTAAAAACAAATATTATTTTATCTATATGCACCTTTGCACCAGTGCAGCCACCGTAGCCTATAGCCGCTAGCAATACCAGGGATATCACTAACGATTTGCCAACCATGTTGTTGTTGAGGACGGACTGTGCTAGCAGCATTACTACTGCTCGAGCGCATCCTCGTGGCAAACTGGCAACATTACTTACCGCAAAAATACAGCACTACATCAAAGTAGTATTATTTGACTGCGGTTTTCTGTAAGGAGGTACAGTCCCCAGTCGGGCGGCTCCAATTTAAATGGGAAAACCCATCGAAGATCCCATTTCGCCGCTCTCTTTTTAAGCTCACGGTGTGATTAATCACTGTACTTAAGCAACCTTAGAATAAGTCATGGGTATAGGCCGTCAAAAATCAAAATCAAAAAAAGTATTTTCATAACAGGAGAGAAAACCATCACAGAAATGTATTGTCTTCTTTGAAATTTCATAAGAGCCCAAATGCTAAAGCCATTCTTACAAATCTTCAACATAATCAGCCAGAAGAGATAACGTCAAGGAATAATAACACCTATTATCATATACGAAAACAGCTATAATCCCAAATCAAGTAAGCAGACATGCCAAACCTTGGATTACGACTTAAATAAACAATCTTAATATCTGACTTCATATATAAGCTCTGCCATTCTTGGCTCATAAAAAAGGGATATTTCCCTACTAAAGCATACCATAAACACAATGCGCTCGCTAGGAATTTTGCCGTTCATTATGCCTTATCTCTTTACAAATAAAGCTGTTTATACCATCTTGAAGCACTGAAAGTAAATTTGTTGGCTTGCACCGCGTACCGTCCTCTAATTCAGCTATAACAGTATGACACACTTTAGTTTATTGCAATCTAAAGTTAATAACTTTGAAAACGACTCCACAAAGGCTTTTTGGGATTATAATATCGTGTAATGTATGGGGGTTTTCACAAATTTTTACGTTGTCCTCTCCTTTCGTGGTCGTAAAAGAATGGATGATTACTGTTCCCTACATGGCTATATTAAATTTTGATATATTAGGAGCGATCAAGCATGTATTTTTAATATATTTTGGCTTACACACTAGTCCACACTAATATATTTTTTTTATTCTACTATGTTGGCACGCAAGCTTACGGTCCACCTGATGGTAAGCCACTGTACCCTATAGATAGACGCTAGAAATATCAGAGATATTTTGTAACCATGTCTTTGAGGTATTTCTATAAATAAACCCATTGCTATGTTACAAAAGTTAAAATGCCTAAAAGTTATGATATTTTAAAATACCGTGACTCTCCGTGACTTCTCCGGTGTAGAATTGATATAGCCTTATAATACGCACGATTGCGTAACATTCCATTATGTAGAAATTACTGGTCTTTAACATTACCCATACGGAGAAACCAAAGTCAATCAAGTCAAATGTACCTGTTTTAATATTAGTGTAGGGCGATAAGGCATGGTAAACAACGTGCCAAAATATTAGAAATAAAATATCTAGGTATATATGAATGAAAATCTTAAGCTTCTGGGAAATTATGGTAAAAGTAACCTGCCATCGGAAGATGAATTTGAGGTGTTTTTTTGTAGTCTTTCATTTGATATACAGCGATGAAAACATCTACTACTCAAGTTAATAATTGTTACTTAGTTTTGTGACTTCAAGTTTGAGTTATGACTCAAATAATTTACAGAAACTATTGCTTAAGTAAAAACATGGGCCAACTTATGAGGTTCCAGACACTTGGCTGGCGTCCAAATTCAGTCTTACACCCTATCTCTTGATTACTTAGTTGCTCGACCAAAAGAGATATCGTTTTAATCACATAATAGATGATTGTTATACAAAGTGTTGCAGGCGAATATATTACTCGGTGAGGGTTTGTGTTTATTTTCGTTAAGATTACCATGTTCAGACAGTTTTGTTGTCGTGTCGCTAGATGTCGTTTACCATGTGATGTATCGCGCGATAGAGATTCTCTGGGTAAGCTAATATAATTATAAACACCATGGCATTATCTCCAACAATATTACAATATTACTAGTGTTACAATTAGAAATACTAAATTTACGCTCCGTGTGGGTGGCAATAGGTAAATTATACTTATAATAATGCTTGGACATTATCACACAGCGCCATCTGGCCCCAAATTAAGCAAAGCTTGTACTATGGGAACCAGTAGCCGATATAATACTTATATCCTTTTTTTTTGTAAATACATACTTATAATACATACCAAACACCCAAACGCAAGGCAAACATATTTGTCACATAAATAAAGTAATACGTTCAATCTTATGTGGTAATCTTGCATCTTTCTGCAAATTAGAATCCAATATCTCAGCTCAGATTAATGACACTATTTCAACTTTAGAGATATATCCAATAGCAAAGATGTTTTTATAGATATACCACTTTCTGCACCAATCAAATTCATGTACATGGTCAGCGTTTAACCCACCTCTGGGTCTCACTTTGATTGTTAGTGTTCACTTTCTCGAGGATACCACTGTCACTATTTTGCTTCATCTGTCACAACTTTTGCGTTTTGTCTTACTCAGTTACAATTATATTTTAGGGTAATATTGATTCTAGAACATATAAATACTAGCTGTTAACAGTGACTGCGTCTGCATTGTTTAAAAGAAAAAAATAGGCCAATGTCCTCCCCCAGGATATACCTAATCTATCTCCTCGTCAAATTTTATTACGATCCGTTCAGCCGTTTAGTCTTAAAAAGGTAACAAACAAACAGTTACTTTCGCATTTTAACATTAGTATGGATTTTTCGAGTTGATAACTATTTGAACAGTCAAGCAAAGGCTAACAAAGAACCAATCAGAATAGTTGCACAAATGAAACGCACAGCATAAAGCCATCCTGCACAACCCCGTTTCGGAGAAAATGGTTCCGAAGCCCCACAATTCGGACGGCCGACGTCACGGACTACGAAACCACTGAGCATGTTCGTTGGATCTTCATAGACTTAGTAGTTATAGAAGAGCCTCTTCAAAAGCGTTATATGCCATTTTGCGAAAGGGACGCTTTTCGAAAGGATCGTTTTGCGAAAAGGACGTTTTGGGAAAGGGACTGATAGTTCGCCAACTAGATACGACATAATTTCCGAAATGGACACCGAACATCTAAATTCTAAATGATTACAATGGTGCGACAGCTAGGTTGGTTGGTCTATATAATGTAATAGATTGATCGTTATATGGAGCACTCTATTTCACCGTTTATCAATTTTGTTTACTTATTATTTATTCACATTTATCTGGTGACTTCCATCTAGTATTTTTCTAAAAGTTTTTATGACCCCGTCTCCGAATTTCGTCAAACTCTAGTGGCGTCCCATCCGTCTTCCCGGAATACCCATATTCTGTCCCTCCTAAACCTAAGGACCTTTTTTCTATGGTGTATTTAACATATTAATTCATAGCTAAGACAGGACAACGTCTGTCGGGACAGATAGTTAAACAATAAAAATAATAAGTCTCTTCTTAAATTCTATATATCCGAGTCAGTTACGGGTTCATCAAGCTGTTTCATTCGAACCATTGCCAATCTATACACTTAAATTATTTGCAACGCCCGCGCTGCTGCCAGACTATACAACTTTTCCCTTTGTTCGCTGATATAAATAATAGTAGTTTCTTTTTACACAAGTCACAAGTTAAATACACCATAGAAAAAAGGTCCTTAGGTTTAGGAGGGACAGAATATGGGTATTCCGGGAAGACGGATGGGACGCCACTAGAGTTTGACGAAATTCGGAGACGGGGTCATAAAAACTTTTAGAAAAATACTAGATGGAAGTCACCAGATAAATGTGAATAAATAATAAGTAAACAAAATTGATAAACGGTGAAATAGAGTGCTCCATATAACGATCAATCTATACACTTAAATTATTTGCAACGCCCGCGCTGCTGCCAGACTATACAACTTTTCCCTTTGTTCGCTGATATAAATAATAGTAGTTTCTTTTTACACAAGTCATCATATTTTAACAGACTTCACTTCGAGGGGCTCTAGATTTAAATTGAAATACACTAAAATCACACCATTTTTATGTATGTTTATTCTGTCACATTCTTTTTAACAGTTTCAATCCATAGACATAAATAACATTGAGGTGTCTGTTTGTAATGTCCAAAAAGCAGCTTTTTACAAAATGCATATGTAAGTAGAAAGTAGAAAAATACGTTTCTTATGAAAAAATGATTTTTTTTTGTGTGTTTGTCTGTTTGTTTTGGGGTAATCTTCTATATAAATGTTGCTAAGCGCTACACTCAACAACGGCTGGACCAATTAGGATTTTTTAATACTAAAAACAACACTTCTTTCCCCAAACCAATTGTCAAACATTTGACGTAAATCGACAGAACGAAGTCTATCCGGGCAACTAGTTATATTATGAAAATCTAGCGCGCATTTTTGGGCTTAGACACTGATGGACGTAAATTATAATATAGTGGGTACTAATCAATACAAAAGAAGAAATGAAAAACAAAAGGGACTGGTGTGTAAAAAATCTCTAAATATAAGTGATCTTAAATAAACATTGGTTTTCCCGAATGAGATTATAAATATTGTGTAAACTAATATCACTGATTTTGCCTCTGACCTACTCACATTCATGATCACGATAAGAAGCATATAATATTGCTTTACTTTTGCAGTCTAGTGTTTGTTATTCAAAACCAGTCACAGTTGTAGGAAGCACTCTGCTTCAGAACTAAATATTGGCTCTATCGTATAATGAGAAAATGTGCAGAAGTACCCACACAAACTGTCGTGGGAGCTGGAAAATAAAAAAAAACTGTCGATACGTTCTCTCAATGCCATATAAATGACCATAAGAACTCGGAACTGAAAATATTTTCTATTTTCTCGCAACGCAACTGAATAAAAAATAATTAAAAGTACAGTACTACGTATTTTCTTTCAGTTACTTTGTTACGTTTTGAACTTTGCACTCAGTTTTATTGTAAGCTATTTTTATTTAAGACCTGCTAACATTAACTATTACCTATAGAGGTTCTAATTCTATTGTACGAAATCGTTTAACCAAACTAATTTGACAGGACTGATATTGCCATCCTTTTTTAACCCCGCACATGAGTAAGGGATAGCAAGACCTTTTAGTTGGGAAAAGCAAAGCTTATTATTATCACTACATATTATAAAACAACGTACCCTGCTAAATAGTCTGAACGCATTTTTTTTTAAATATTAATGTAATTTTTTTCTTTCTAATTGCTGAGTTTCTTACCGGATTATTTTCATCAAAAAACTACCTTCCGAATCCAGTGGTAGAGAACCTCTAATTACGCGATTTTTGCTTCAAATATATTTTATTTAATATATAATTATATTTTCTTGTTCCAAGCGATACGATTACATCTTTACGTATGTAATAATGATCATATAAATAATCGAATAAGAAATTTGTATCCCGCGAGATTGTTCTCAGAATAAACATTTTATTTTGAATTATTTTTCTTATTTGTTGTTTTAGGGGCAACACAAATACACATTCTGTGATTAATTGATTTTCTATCTATAACGGATCATGAGATACAGCCCGTTGACAGACAGACGGAAAGACAGACGGACGGACGGACAGCGAAGTCTCAGTAAAAGGGTTCCGTTAGTTACCGGGTACGGAACTCTAAAAAACAAAGATATTTTTATGTCTTTATCTAGAAGTGTTTCGGTTTCGGTAACAATTCTGTTTACTCGATAGTAACTACATGTGATAGTTTACGACACTCGCTCTAGTTGATCACATAGCGGAAATATATTGTCAGGACGAGTGTCACGTGCTGGCGTTTGTTCACATAGTAATATTATTGCTATCACGCTGGGAACATTTCGTGGAGCGGAATCATGCTTGCGTGTTACGATTCTAAAACATGTATGTATAACCTAAACTCAAACGAGTCACGTTGAATCCTCGATATAATAGGAACTAATCTTAGCTACTATTAGCAAATCAAAGTCCCGCGAAGTACAGTCGTATTAAATTTTGATGTGTAACATCTATCTGTAGGGCTGTAGCATGAATAATTGCGACAACGTTTTCGTATCGCCTTCGACTATTTTTGTATTGAAAAATGAACAGCGCTGCGGCGGTGAAAAGTGGAACTAAAAATTTGTATGACAATTTTGACATTTCGCGAGTTACGTTTTCGAATACGTTGTCGTAAAAATTCGTGCTACCGGCACTGATATGAGTTTTGATAGCAAGGACATCTTTACATTCCGTATTCGTGAAGGTCTCTAAATGGCAAAATCCTACGAATTGTTACTTCCACTTTTCAACGGCGTGACTGTATTTATTTTCCCATACTTAAATAGTCTTTGTAAGTCTAAAGTTGTTCTCTCTAAGGCCGCAGACGGCCAACTGTACCACCGCTCGCGTTTGATCAAATCAAATAGCCCGGCTTCCTGCTGCACACTTCAGACCCTTTTCACGAAATCACTGCCACAGATTGCAAGGGAGCGCATTGAAATTTTGCTACTTTTACATTCATATCATCATGCAGAGTCTATTTCGGAGTAGGCGCGTAGTATAGAGCGCAATTTCACTCTTGACTTTTTTCTTGTTTTATACCACTACGATCCACTTGATGGTAAGCAGTCACCGTAGCCTATAGCCGCTAGCAATACCAGGGATATAACTAACGAGTTGCCAACCCTGTCGTTGATAAGGTGTCACTGTGCTAGCAGCATTACTACTCGCCCAGCGGAGCACTGGCAACCTTAGTTACTGCAGAATCACAACACTTCATCAAAGTAGTGCTATTTCACTGCGGTCTTCTGTAAGATGGAGGTACAGTTCCCAGTCGGGCGGCTACAATATGAATGGGAAAACCCACGGGAGATCCCAATTCACCCTACCTCTTTTTTAGCTCATGGTGTGACTAATCACTGTACTTAAGCTTGGAAAAACTAATTGGTAAAGCATACATGCCCACCCAATCCGAGTACTTCATATGTTACTAACGGCCCGCCCCGGCTTCGCACGGGTAGACTTTTATATCAAATATTTTGTCTACCCGTGCAAAGCCGGGGCGGGAAGCTAGTATAATATATAGCCTATGTTACTCAGTGATGATGTAGCTTTCTAAAGCTGAAAGAATTTTTGAAATCGGTCTAAAAAATTAAAAAAAAAATTTAGGGGTGCACTACCCCTAACATTTAGGGGGATGAAAAATAGATGTTGGCCGATTCTCATAGATACCGGATAAGCACAAAAAAATTCATCAAAATCGGTCAAGCCGTTTCGGAGTAGTATGGCAACGAAAACTGTGACACGAGAATTTTATATATTAGATGTACTCTAATTCCAAGATGTACATAAATCGTATTTAGGGTATGTATATAACATCAATCCATCGTCTCCACCCAATTACCTTGTCTACTTCAAAGTAAGGATCCTTTGCATAAACCATCTTAAATCTGAAGTGTATTTTTCCTCGCGAACAAATAAGGAGATCATCACAAAACGTCTCTTCAAATAAAACTAACGGATCCCAATTTTCTTGTGGACAAAGTGGGACCCAAGTAAATAGGGTGCACGCGAGCCAATCACGCTGGGAATAAACAAGCAAGTAATAATGTTGACTGAAGTAAAGAAAACCACGGGAGTTATGACGTGAAAAATTAAGATTTTGATTAGTTTTATGGTAAGCTGACTCGCTAAACATAAAGATGGTTAGGTTTATTCACGCCAATTCCTTTTTTAGGGTAGGCAGAGAGTATAGAGCGGAGGTTAAGATTTTTAGTGCAGTCAGGTGTGTCCCATCTTACATTTAGGAGTCGTAATCTGGAATCAATGGGTGGTAAGTGGGTCGATCAGTTAGTGGGTCGATCGGTCAGTGAGTCGATCAGTCAGTAGGTCGATCAGTCAGTGGGTCGATCGGTCAGTGGGTCGATCGGTCCGGGATGGGTGGTCAGTTTGTCGATCGGTCAATGGGTCGATCAGTCAGTGGGTCGAGGTACGACCAACTGACCACCCACCCGGTGGTTAGTTGGTCTTGAGTCCGTGGTGGGTTTTCAGTGGGTCGATCAGTCCATGGGTGGGTGGTCAGTGTGTCGATCAGTTAGTGGGTCGATCGGATAGTGGGTCGATCAGACCGTGGGTAGGTGGTCAGTGGGTCGATCTGTCAATGGGTTGAAGAGTCCGTGGGTGGGTTGTCAATGGGTCGATCAATCAGTGGTTCGATCGGTCAGTGTCATACTTTTTAGAGCGTGATTATTATAAAGAGAAGTTTGTTTGTTGGCAATTTCTTCAACGTGTTTTATTTGTCTTAGTCTGTTAATTACGAAGGTCGGAGCCGGAGGATCCAAAAAAAACCAAATTACTCTAAAACTATTTATTAAAACTTTAAAACTAACTATTTACAAAAGGTCTGATTGCTACCGATGTTAGGCTAACAATGAGAATATAATTAATTACGATATAAAACTAAGTTGCTGCGAAAGGATCAGGTTGAAGTAACTTTCCGTAGAAATCGCTGACTCGATGCCTCGTGCATTTGCTGCACCGTGGGAACGTGGGTTCGGTGTAACTGGGTAAATTCCATGTCCACACTTAGTCAGCGATCTTCATGAGTTGCGATTACGTAACATGTTAAAAAATATTGTCTATATGCAAAATACTATTCCAAAATATGGCCAGGAAGTTTTCTTAAATCACAGCGAAACACATAAGAGCACTTACTGCTCCTCATATATACCTCGTGAATATAATTTATTTTCCTTAAAACATTCACAGGGTAGAAAAAATGTTTCATAGGATTACCGGTAACCATCGTACTGTGAGCTGTCCGCGGTACTAAGAAGTAATTATTCATAGATCTGCATCTAAACTATTCTCAGTCCAATCGCTAATTATAGTTGACCACCGTTAATTAACATTAACCTAACAAACAACTTGTTCCTTAAAAAATATAACGCCATTCTCAGGAAATAAATTGCATGTCACGCTACAATTGCATAACTTGTGCATTGTAAAAAAGGTTAATTTACGACACAATTTGCTTGCTTCTAACTAAAATTAAGTTAGCATTTGGTAGCACTGTATTTTGATTAATTATTTAGTTATTTTAGGGTTCCGTACCCGAACCAGCGGTACCCTATTAATAAGACTCCGCTGTCTGTCAATCCGCCCATCTGTCTATTTATCAGCGGGCTGTATCTCATGATCTGTAATAGTATACAGTTGAAATTTTCACAGAATGTGTTTTTCTGTTGTCGCTATTACAACAAATAAAAAACCCTTAAAGAGAGGTAGGGCGTATTGGGATCTCCCGTGGGTTTTCCTATTATTATTGGGGACTGTACCTCCACCTTACAGAAGACCGCAGTGAAATAACACTTCTTTAATATAGTGTTATGTTTCTGCGGTTAGTAAGATTGCCAGTGCTCCACGAGGATACGCAGGGCTAGTAGTAATGCTGCTAGCACAGTGAGTCCTCATCAATAACAGAGTTGGCAACTCGTTAGTTATCCCTGGCGTTGCTAGCGGCTATAGGCTACGGTAACTGCTTACCATCAGGTGAGCCATACGCCTGTGTGCCAACTTAGTGGTATAAAATCCTATCCGAATCCTATAACAAAGCAAAAATAACTAAGCTCGTTTCTAGTAGGGGAGCCCGTTATTTTTTATAATTATTTGTTGTTATACCTGCAATAGAAATACACATTTTGTCAACATTTCCACTGTCTACCTGTTAAGGATCATGAGCTACAGCCCTCTGACAGACGGACAGACGGACGGAAAGCGAAGGCTAAGTAATAAGGTTCCGTTGGTTACCTTTCGGGTATGGAACCCTGAAAATCAACAGCAGTTTAGTTTATCCAGCATCCTCTTCTTTTGAAGTTGGTTAAACTAACCGTGCACAGCGCATACACCACACCATAACCGTTCGATCATTTCTCACAAATGGGCGAAACCTTTTATCTGGATGTCTACGATACGCCGCCTATAATTCACTATCGCATCCTCCTTACATAACAATTCCATCTATTGTGTCCCGTCCTATATATGTGTGTTGCGGTTAATGTGCCAAGTAAGAAAAAAAATTATAAATACATAAATGTATAGTTCCGAATCTCTTAACACTTGAAAATGTCTTAAAATAGACAAAGCTGAAGTTACTGTTTATTTACGTAAAAATTTTCTAAACTTTTTTGACTAGAAATTATTTATTAATAAAAATCCTCGTATTTCGTAGGGGCTTAAAAAAAATCTACACACAGATACATACTACAAATTTATAAAACCCCTCGTATTGCGTCAGGGGTATCTATTAAAAAAAACTGCATCAAAATCGGTTGCTTAGTTTCAAAGATTTAAACATATCGTCTTAATCATATAGTCGTATTTAATCGTATAGTCTTCGTATTTAATCATATAGTCTGTCTTCCCTATGGACAGGCAGACAGACAGACACGGGAAGCGATTTTGATTTATACTATGTTGTGAACAGTGAATGTCACCATAGCCTATAGCCGGTAGCAATACCAGGGGTATCACTAACGAGTTGCCAACCATGTTGTTGATGAGGACTCACTGTGCTAGCAGCATTACTACTAGCCCAGCATATCCTCGTGGAGCACTGGCAACCTTATTTACCGCAGAAACACAACACTACATTAAGTTTAAGTAGTGTTATTTAACTGCGGTCTTCTGTAAGGTAGAGGTTCAGTCCCCAGTCGGGCGGCTCCAATTTAAATGGGAAAACCCAAGGGAAATCACAAATCACCCTCCACCACTCTTTCAAAAAGCTCATGGTATGATTAATCACTGTATTTAAGCTTACAAAACCTCATTGGTACAGACCGGGGTTTAAACCTAGGCCCATCAGATGACAGTTCGTTGCTTCAAACACAAGGCCACCACGGCTTTAAGAAGATCATTTAACTTTTTTAATATTAGGTAGGTAATATAATTTTCATTTAATATCATTTTATAGTCTCAAAGACGTGAGTTTTGACTAATATGGATTAGTCGAGGGGAATGGATTAGCGGAAAAAAATGATAAGCATGGGTTTATCTCATCTTTTTGAGGACAATAATTATAAAGAGACACTTTACTGTGCAACCATTTTTTTCTAGACGACATACAAGTTCCCAAAATTGACGCCATACCTCCAACACACAAGACACGTACTATGCAACGGATACACACGTAGCGATCTTTATTGCGTCTATATTTCAGGCGATTCACGGTACGCCGCTTCCCGATATTATTTATGTGTCGTGGTCTGAAGGACCCCGCGGCTGCCGGGGTTACATCTTAACCGTGCCGTGATCGATGTCTCGGAGAGGAGGGTTAAGAGCTCCAATCACGGTATGGTTTCTACTCTGCCTATCGTCATATAACTAATACGCGTTGCGATGCACAACCGTGTATTTTGAGAAGTTGCTTTTATGTTCACCGCTTTTTCGCTCGCGTAGCAAATGTACAGCATGCTCCGGTTGGTACCATTTAGGCCGAAAGCTGAGGCTAATATACAAATATCACCTACTTGTACCTATCAAGTTATGGTCGGTTGAAGTTCCTTAGGAAACCCTGTGTTTGCAACCCTAAGTTCGTAAATAACACTAGTACATACAGTGTAGCATTATACCTAAGTAGTGATTAGTGGGGAGCATAATTCTTCGATTAAAGGAAAAAATACTTTTGTCAATTACTTATAATTAGATTTTAAGTATTATAATATTGACTAGAATGGCATTCATTTCAATATAGTCTCGACTTAAATGGTACCAACTACTTGATAATATAGCATGATGGTGGTGAAAGCTTTTTTAAGCTATCCAGTAATTTTTGATTTTACTGATTACAAACAAAAATAAATCTCTTTATAATATTACTATAGAATTTTGCATTACGCGTACCTTAAGCGGTAGGATACGCGAAAGATAAGGCAGTGATATTAGGCGAGTCTCCTAGTAACAACCTCCTTTACTGTGTGGTGTGCCAAACTCAGTTATTTTGGTACATTCCAATACTGGGCTATATTTTAGGGTCGGCAACTCGCGAGTGATAACCGTGGTGTTGCAAGCGTCCAGGCTGCGGTAACCGCTTACCGTCAGGCGGGCCGTATGCTTGTTTGCCACCTTAAGGGTATAAAAAAAATATACGCTTTATATTGACGAGACCGCTGATCTAGTGGTTAGTATACCTGACTGCTTCGCTAGGGGTCACGGGTTCGATTCCCGCCGGGCAAACATTTATGTGACAAATATGTTTGCCTTGCGTCTGGGTGTTTGGTATGTATTATAAGTATGTATTTACAAACAAAATGTATATAAGTATTATATCCGCTGCTGGTTCCTATAGTACAAGCTTTGCTTAGTTTGGGCCAGATGGCGTTGTGTGATAATGTCCAAAGATTATTATTATTATTATTATATTGAATATTTTATAGTAAAAAAACAAAATCTAGGTACTTGTGGAGCCCCATGCTATACTCGCTCGAGAAAACCACGTCGGTACGTACACGTTTCGAAATAAAATCCGAAGTGAACATTTAAAAATACATTGTAACCGATCTGAAACTCTTGGGGGTAGTTGTAAAAAGATATATATCTAAACAACTTCAGAACACATCCACGTACAGTCGCTGAGAACAATCTGTGAAGCGTCCGTAGTACGGTGTAAAATATTGAAATTACAATACAATTTTATTATTTTGTTATATTTTAACACAACAAATATATTGAGTTTGTCCGTTTGAGCATTTACTACTATGACACCAGATCTGGACATTACAAGCCATTTCATATGTTTTAGTTATATTGAATTCCTATTTTCAACAAAAATTTATGAAATTCTGACTTTCGAACTCAAATAAAATCAACGACTAAGGTCCTACAGATTTGGTGCCATAGTAATAAATATTGAGACGGGCCAACTCTAACAGAATAAACAAAAAAAAATGCGATGGGGCACTTTCAGATTTGGACCAAAATGGATGATGTCCTTTGTCATACTTTTTCAAGCCTAATTATCAATCCTTTGGTAGTTAGCCTCCAACTTGTTAGCAGTCAAAACTATCGTGGAAAACATCCGTTACATGTCATTGTTTAACAATTTTCATTTGGCGAACTTTGCCGACTGTACTTAGAACAAACCACGCGCTAATGTACCATCAGCAACAAAAACTAACGCCCAACTGATATTAAAGAATCGTTGAGAGGTTTCAAACTGTTCTCTATTTAAAAACCGAACGTTATGACGTCACAATAATGGGCAAATAAAAGCGATGTCGTGGCGATATCGGCTTATACTTCAATCGATGGTTACGGTAGCTTTAGCAAGAACAGCTTTCGACAGCGTATTGGTATCGTTGTAGACTATTTTTGTATGGTAAATAATATTATAAAAAAGTTATAATGAGGTAACTATTTTTTATTCTACGTTATTTTATATATCACTAAGCTGGCACACGAGCATACAATTCAATTTAAAAAAAAAAACTTGCAGAACGCTACTTATTTTTACATAACATTTTACAATACAATTATAGCAGTTATAAATATCATATTCGCCATAAATCTTTGCCATTATAAAAAGAAACGATTATTTTCGAAACGCAGTAAAAAATCTAAACACTTTTATTACATATTTTACTCAAATGCTGTTCTCAATAATTCACTAAGGGCAACGCAGGATCTGATCGCAATTTCTCAACTCCCATATATGCTGGCAGATAAAGCATGAATAATGTTTTAATTCCTCCCTGAGCTGGTCAATGCGAAGTGCAGAGCCGCGTTCTGGATACGTGGATCGTAACGTAACGCCTCGCTAGGTTACATGGATGTACTAATATATTGCCGACGCATGCGCTATATTACTCATCCATTTTTAGGGTTCAGTACCCCAAGGGTAGCCAATTACTAAGACTTCGCTGTCCGTCCGTGCACCCGTCTGTCTGTCAGGGGGCTGTATCTCATGATCTGTAATAGGTAGACAATTGAAATTTTCTCAGAATGTCTATTTCTATTTCTGCTATAACAACAATTAAAAAAAAAAATTAAGGGGCTCCCTACTAGAACCCTACTAGAAACTATTGGGTTTTTTACTCTATCTTAATAATGATAACAAGTAGACACTTGAAATGCTCATAGAGTGGGAATTGCCATAGTTTCTAGTCTTAGTAGTCTTCTAAGTTAATTGCAATATTGAAAATTAAAAGGGCGACTTTACTATAACAAACTTATTATTTGCGGTTATGTATGTCTAGGGATGGATTTACTGTTAGATTTGATAAAGTTTTTTCATCAATATAAGCATTTATTAATTCAGTCTATATAATGTCCACTCTCATGTATAGTTCCTGAACAAATATCCTTCACTCGCCAAAATCAATACAAAACGGAGCACCATACTAAAATTGCGAGACTCACAGCAATAGCTAAATTGAATCCATTTAGCTCGCCGTGTCCAATAGATAGTCAAGTGTTTAGTAGCTCGATGGCATGCATTAGGACGTTCAGTTTACGATCTCGTCTCGGGAACACATACAATCGTATTGCGTATCTGCTTCTATGTAGGCACCTATCGTCTGTGTTGGTTTGTTAGGTAACTGACAAATCTATTTTAAGAATATAGTCAAAAAACTTTGCATTTTTCATTATCTATGTTCCCGTTTTCTTAGCTTTTAGTTATTTTTCTTAACTTTCTTAGTTTTTACCCGACCTTTTTTTTGCTCATTGGTACAGGCCGGGGTTTGAACCCCAACCCCATTCTATAACAATAAAAATCTATTTAAAATGACGTAGAAGAACACGCTGAAATTATGTGTAAAGAAGCAAATATGGTATTGTCCACTCAACCACAATAATCAAATCAAGACACGAGTACAAAGCGGCGAATCGTTTCGAAACCCCAAAGTATTTCATCGAAACTAATGAAACTCGTTACAGCGCCGACGAACGCGGGAACAATTTGAAAACGGAACTAGTTTAGGATATTAATAAATTCTTAAACAAAAACGATACAATATTGAGTTTGGCAAGGATAGGTATTTCATTAGAATGTCTGCGACATAGTTCCCTTCTCATAGTTCAGAATAGTTTGCCAAATGATGCATTGTTAGAGTTATCGGATGATAGTGTGAAGTTTGGAGCGAGGACTTAGAATCTTGTTACATTGACATATGGCTGTGTTTAATTTGACCGTGTTTAAGAGTGCGCTTATTTTCATGCAGATGATGCTTAGTACTACTGATCTCGCTACTGCTTTTTGATAAAGGATTTTAACCTGTCAGTTTCAATAAACAGCATCAAGCGACTGTTCAGTATGCCACATTAGAATTGTATTTCAATTTAAACCATATGAAATTATACCGAACACCAAACATCAATGCAGCTTTTATTCTGAAAATAAGAGGGAGAATAGAAGGCTAGTGTTGTAAGTGCAATTCTCCGAGCAGGAATATCCATTAGCAGTAGTCCTAATGGACGATACTGTTTGGGCGATGCGAATGAATTGGAACAAAATAAAATACCGTGGATGCTGGTCTTAAAGCCAACAAAAGGCTTATCATATTTACGGAAATAAACCATACATTAATTAACCATGAAATATAATATTAAAGTATATTTTGTATAATATATAAACATATATGCGTATAAAAGATTGGACCCTTTTAACGTGTATTTGGAACTAAAATGAAATTTTCAAATTTTTAATCGAAATCATAATATATTAGGTCCTTACATATGAAATTGGCGTTTTGTATGGGAGGAACAAAAAGTCGAATATTTTTTAATATAATATATTTAATTAATCAAAGTATGAACCATTATTTTCTATGCACTTTTGCCATCTCATAGGTAGTTCATTGATCCCTTTACTAAAAAAACCAGTCGGACGGGAATCAATAAAATCTTTGAAGGCGATTTGGACTGCCCCATCGGAGTTGAATTTTTTCCCTTGCAAGAAGTTATCCAAATTTCGAAAAAAATGGTAATCTGTTGGAGCAAGGTCCGGGGAGTACGGAGGATGTCTTAGACTTTCCAATTGAAGCTCTTCTAATTTAGTAGCCGTCTGTAGCGCAGTGTGTGGTCTAGCGTTGTCGTGAAGCAGCAGTGGCGTGGAGCGATTGACCAGCCTAGGTTGTTTAGCTGCTAGCTTTTCCATCATGGTTTGCAATTCCTGACAATAGACATCAGCCGTAATAGTCTGGCCAGATTTGAAAAAACTGTAATGAACAATACCGGCACTAGTCCACCAAACGCTTACAAGTAACTTTTTTGGGGTTAATTTTCGCTTGGGGCAGGATTTGGCTGGCTGGCCAGGATCTAACCATTGCGCTGAGCGCTTCCGATTATCGTAAAGAACCCATTTTTCATCACAGGTAATGATTCGGTTTAAAACACCTTCATTATTGTGCCGGTTTAGTAATGTAACGCAGCAGTCGACGCGCGTTTGCCGGTTTGTTTCAGTCAATTCGTGAGGTACCCACCTTTCAAGCTTTTTAATCTTCCCAATTTGCTTCAAGTGAATTAAAACAGTTTTATCACTAACATTGCAGCCTGCAGCTAACTCGGACGTGGTTTGCGATGGATCCGCTTCCACAATAGCCTTCAACTCTTCATTATCAACTTGAGTCTCAGGCCGTCCACGGGGCTTGTTCTGCAGGTCGAAATTTCCAGAACGAAAACGTTGGAACCAAAAACGAACTGTGTTTTCTTTTGCAACACGACCGCCATACACATCATTCACCCTTCGAGTTGTTTCCGCAGCACTAGTGCCACGGCGGAACTCGTACTCGTAAATAATGCGATATTTAAGGTTTTCCATTTTGTAAAATGAGTGACGCAAACAGAAAAAAACAGAAGAAAAAAAACAAATGAATGACGATCATCGAAGCACAAATACATGAGTCTATAGCTGTACAAATTTGAATTTGGAATTCCTTACCAAAGAGGAGAAATTCGTGATTAAAGTGGCCAGTACGAAAAACGCCAATTTCATATGTAAGGACCTAATATTTTAATCGACTACAAATAAGTACTTTCAAATTATCATGACGTCTTAATGTACCACTGGATTATGAGGGTCGTTGCTGAGCAGAATCCGACAAATTCATTAAATTAATGAATAAATTAATCTAAGAGAGTGACGAGAAATTTTAAAGAGACACTCAGAAATACAAATATAATTATTTTGAAAGATCATTTAAAAAAAAATTAAACTATCCTCTTCAGAATCTTCAAAATACATAAATGTATCTTACAGATTTTTTTTTTATTTTTGATTGTCATCAGATCGGAAGCTCGCATGCTTGAACACTCTATTCCGAGCATAATATCTGTCACGGACAACTTAGCGCGTTTTCACATCCATCAGGCGTTTTTATTAAAATTATTCTTTCACGAGACACGTTTTTCCCTTTTTGGATGTCATGTTCTCTATTTGCATTTGAAATTACGCCATACAAGGGCTGATAGAAATATAAAATATTTATGTTGTTAGGTCTGTTTGTATCTGCGCGACTTACTTTCAGTACATGATCAGATATCAGTAGGTACACATGTTGGGATGGTTGCTACAATATGTATGTTGCAGTAGGAATAACATATAATGTATGTATGTTTACTTTGGAGCGTTAGTAGCATACTAATATAGCGAATATCTAAGAAAGTAATGGATGGGTGTCCGCCTACGTATTCGACAACATTACTCTCAAGACGTCAAAATTTTCAGACGCATTTTTAGTTCCCCTTTTAGCCGCAGCGCTGATCATTTTCCCATTCCAAAATAGTGGAAAGCGATACGCATACGTAGTCAAAACTTTTGCAGTTTTTAGGGTCGGCAACGCGGTGCTGCAAGCGTCCATAGGCTGCAGTAACCGCTTACCATCAGGCGGGCCGTATGCTTGTTTGTCACCTTAGTGGTATAAAAAAAAGTTAGCCTTTTTTTTAAAAGCGTTGTTACCGTTGGTAGTGGAGTTAAATTGCTTGCAAAGTTCCAACTTACAAGATGTCGCTTTATGATCGAAATTCGACCACTATCTATATTCATGATACGGATTTTTAGAGCTTGTATTTTTTTATATCGTATCGCATTAAATAAAGTATAGTATGAATAGCCTTTCGTATACCAACTTTGTAGTCTACGACGAAGATCAAAGAAAGATTTACGGGCCCATTAAAAGGTGTATGTTACCAAAAAAAGCTTAGAATAATTTTAGTGTCTACATTTACTTGTTAATATTCTTTCAAAGCTGAAAAAATATACTCAAAGGGAATTTATTTGTATGTTTTAATGAACCCAAATTTCGTACATTTCACACGACTCCTGGGAATATAAATGTGCTTACAAAACAGTAAATAAGCGTAATGAGCCTACCAATTTAGCAGTTATTATATTACAGGCAAATTCAGTTACCTTTTTGTAGCCCTTCTGACGCATCTATATGGACACTCAAATGAGAAATGCTTAGAACTAAGATTTTTTTTTTTTAAGAATATGGTCTCTCGCAGTTAGTTCGAGGGAACTTTTACTGCTTAACCGGACTAAAGTGGCGTGGCCATTTAAGGCCTTCAGCCAGAAGTTTAGAACTAAGACTACATGCTGCTATTTTATATACCCTAGGTGTCGCAATCATACGGCCCTCCTACTGATGAGAGTAAGGTAATTCAAAGAGAGAGAGAGAGAGAGAGAAAGAGGAAGAGAGAGAAAGAGAGAGAGAGAGAGGTGGAGATAATACAAAACTATTAACTTAAAACTATTGCACTTATTGAGGACCAATCACATTACAATAATGTCATAATTTTATCCTAATATGTATTATTAATATATTTATGTATATATTTTGATTTTTTTACTACTTATAATTGTTTTTTCTAAAGTTGAAAACGGGATATTTTTATCATAATTTTTAAAGGTAATTAAAAAAAACTCATAATTATATCACACTTTTTTAATTCGCTGGAAAACTAAAGAAATGCTTATTAAACCCATAATTGCAGTGAACATTTAAAGTCAATACGGGGCCTGCTCACGAATTTATTTATTTATTTGCTTAGGCAGACGCGACGGCTTCCACCAGGCGTACAATTTACTCATCACATCTTTGAGTTGTATGACAAAGTAATTTCTGAAAATTTTATAGCTAATGTTTTACGTAGCGTTATATTATTATACGCCAAGATTTAAACTCGACGTTTTTAATTTAAACCACCTACAGTCGGTTACATAACGGCCTCGCACGTACGGACTGCAGGTACAGTCACGTACAATATTACCGTCGACTCAACTCTGGCCTAATTTCAAGTTTCGTGCCTCGTGACGTCACTCCTTAGATTTTGTTAGAGCCCTTATTATGTTGTTGTATGTGGTCGATATAGGCGTTTATGTAGGGATGTTCTGTCGCTTATTGGCTTTACTAGTTCGATAGTGTTGTAGATACGTATATAATGCGTAGGATTAGTTGTTTTATAGACGACTCGTTGGTTGGTCTCATGTAAAAATCATGAGTTTTGAGTGTATTTCTTTTGCTGTTTTTCTAAGATAATATAAGGAGAGCGCAATCAGATTGTCAACACTGCAGTCACCCTAATGGGATGGACAGCGATTGTAGACGACGGTGTTTGTATAAAAAAATTAAAATAAACTGGGATATGAAAAAATACAGTCTGATCTTTAAATTTTCCAGAAGTATTTGAAATATTTATTATATTAAGTTTGTTTAATTTGTGTTATGTTAGTAATTATTAGTAAAGGTGAACATTTTGAATTGATTCAGGTTTTACTTTGCGGAAATTCATAATTATAGAATACAAAATATATTATAATTTGCTTTGTCCGCTTAAATGAGTGTGATACGGTCGAACGGCCTGCACCCAGGTGTGAGCTCAGGCGTGGTTTCTTCCGACACGTGTTTCAGGACTTCCACGTCCCATCATCAGGGTGCCGCTGCGTTAGACGAGCGGCGTGATATCACATCGAGGTCTGGATGCTGGAGCAGCGCCACAGCACGATGGTCGGATGCTGGAGCAGCGTCCGTTTTTGTATTCTAGATTAGGTGAAGCGCCTACTAAATTTGTCTTAGCAATAATTTTCGCTGATTCTTTTAAATCTCACTTAAATTTCCCACAGAATGCAAATTATTATATTTATGTTTAAGGGACAATTTCGAGTACCAAGTAACATGATAAAGAAGTCCATAATTATTATATCCTTTAATATGTAGTTCTGCGAACTAAGTTGCCTGATTACTTGGTACAACTACCCTCCTCAGTTAACACGCCGCGTTAAGTTTAATGCTAAGTTTCAGGGACTAGCGCTACTAAATAATACAAATATTTATTCTTGTAGAGCTTAGACTTCTCAGAAAATCAAATTAACGATAGGTACCTACTTGTTTGAATTACCTATTTTTTTTAGATAATATACAAATAAAAATATACAATGCAACCTAAATAAGATCATTTTTTTGAAGCCGGTTAATAACTATTATAATAATACTGGGACATTCTCTGCACATGAAATCGCTATTTAGACCCAAACTAAGCAAAGCATATCCTACAGATTCCGTACAACTGATATAATACTTTTCAAAAATAAATGCTTAAAAATACATACCAAACATCCAGGCATACAAATATTAGATCAATTAAAACGCTGGGCTAGTAGTATTGCTGCTAGCACAGTGAGTCCTCATCAACAAAATGGTTGGCACCCCGTTAGTGATACACTTGGTATTGCTAGCGGCTATATGCTACGGTGACTGCTTACAATCAGGTGGGACGTATGCTTGTGTGCTACCTTAGTGGTATAAAAAAAAATGCCCTGGCAGGAATCGAACCCATGACACCTGGGTCAGCATGTACCTACCTTGTCTGTCATGAAAGGTTATGAATACGTTTAACTTAAATTTATATCAAGAAAAATCATTATTGTCGTCCTTAGCTCTTTAAAGAGGTGACCAGAAACAAAGATTTCGATAGAGCAATTAATTGGTCAATATTCAACCGAATTTATAGACAACGTTTATTTGTTAATATCTTGTACAACAACTGGTATTTGTCAAGTAATTGCTGGCGTCAATCAAGTCGCAGATGAATTTAAGTGTGATTAATATATTTTATGATGGATTATCCTTTTCGTTGAAGTTATTTGTCGTTTCAATTATTACTTTATTCTATGGATCAGCTAGGGACTAATTTCTCCAAACCATCATCTTTCTGCTCTTATACCAAATCATTTTTGGTCTGATGATAAACACTCTTATTATCAGACCAAAAATGAGTGATGGAATATTTTTTTATTTGTAATGAATAAACTCAAAATAGAGGTAATATTTAAAAAAAAAAATACCAATACGTAGACTGTTTTATTATCACTGAGTAACATAAGCTATTATTTCTTGATTCTATGAATCAGCTAGACTAATTTATCCAAACCATCGTCTTTCTGCTCTTATACCAAATCATTTTTGGTCTGATGATAAACACTCTAACTATCAGACCAAAAATAAGAGATAGAAAATATTTTTTTGTTTGTAATGAATAAACTCAAAATAGAGGACATATTTTAAAAATTCTTATACCAAAACGTAGACTGTTTAATTATCACTGAGTAACATAAGCTATTATATTATATTGGTACGCGGGTGGTGTCGCAGGGGAAAAACTAGCTATAATAAGCAAGGCTATATATAAGAAGCGTTTTAAGAATGAAAAAATAAAATTAAGAACACAATGTTTGCACCTTGCTTTATACTGCGTATAGACTCCCCTTTATTTTTCGTAATTAGTACTCTTAAATATTGTATTTTATCTTCTTGGTATTTTGAACCCGTGGTGGCCTTGTGGTTGTAGCAAGCAAGTTTAAGTACAGTGATTAATCACGCCATGAGCTTTTAAAAAGAGAGGTAGGGTGATTAGGGATTTCCCGTGGGTTATCCGATTTAAAATGAGGCCGCCCGACTGGGGACTGTACCTCCACCTTACAGAAGACCGCAGTGAAATAACACTACTTGATGTAATGTTATGTTTCTGCGGTAGTGAGGTTGCCAGTGCTCCACGAGGATACGCTGGGCTAGTAGTAATGCTGCTAGCAAAGTGACTCCTCATCAACAACATGGTTGGCAACCCGTTAGTGATACCCCTGGTATTGCTAGCGACTATAGGCTACGGTGACTGCTTACCATCAGTTGGGCCGTATGCTTGTGTGCCAAATTAATGGTATACAAAAAAATAACATAAAAATTTCATCGTCATTATTTAAAAAATGTATTCTTATAACCTGAATTATTACGGGCCCACGAGTACACAGGTCTACTGATATTTTAATGATCAATTAGGGTCTAAAAGCATGTTCCCAGTTCCCACGTGAGCCGTCTTCCTGCTGTAAAAAAGAAGTGGATCCTGAAAAATAAATCGGAATACCTAACAGCAGTTGGAATTATTTTAACGGATTAGTCTTAAAGAGAGGTTGCAGGATTCAGGGAACACTGACGAATTTGAATCACGTCTTTTTGTAAGTTTTTTATTTATTAAATACTTTGTGCTTTCATCCTGTAATGAAATTATCTTGAAAGTTACTAATATAATTACGTATAATATTGTGGGGTCCAAAATAAATTTGATATTTTGTTACGAATTACTTGATATAGCGTATAAATTGATTTCTGCCGTACAAGTAATGTCGCGAATGTGTGTATCTTAATAATAATGCACGTATAGCATTTGATAAAGAAGTAAATGTCCATGATATTATTAGAAAATATAACTGACCAAAAATTAGGAAGAGCTTATACCATGCACGCAAGACTACGAACTAATTCAAACGGGATATAAAAGTTTATTGTCTCCCTACTCATGACATCAAAAATATTAATTACACTAATATTATAATCCAATGCTTTATTGAGTTTAAAAACTCTTCATTATACATTAATTACACATCTGACTTTAACATATCATTAAACGAATAATTATCATCAGATTCTAAAAGCATAATCATATTGTCGTATTCACTGGCCGAACACAATGGGGTGTCCACTTGCGCTGTCGCATTAAGTTTGGAGAAATCCACATCGTACACAGGCTTACTGTCATCGGTAATCACCATCGGCTCAAACCGATAACCCCACAGAATGTCACTTTCTATGTAACTTGACCTTGCCTGCACCGGTTGACCGGTAGATTCAATAATTCCTTCGAATACAGTGAGCACTTCTAATTTGCCACTTAACAAATCTGCTGCGGATATGTTGTATAAAGGGCTAGTCTCATCAATAATATGTACGATTGACAAAGGCCACAAAAAAAAAGTTGATTCGCATCCATCCATTTCAACATTCAATTCCATCTGTTCGAAGTTCTTAGAATCGTCGTAGTCATTATTTAGCTTAAACACGTACACAGAAGCTTTAATGTTCAGTATTCGGGACTTCCTCATGTCTCCAACTCTGAAGGCCATGCACAGTTTGTCATCTCTCAAGTTGATCACTGCATGCTTGCTGAAGAGCATAGTCTGAGTTCTTGCTTTCGGTCTGGTCAGTTTTGCAAATAAAATTCCAACCATAAACGCTTGGAAGATTGAGCTCACAATACATTGGAGACACATAGCGATGATGGTTTGAGGACAATCGAGGGTAATCTTCCTATGGCCGTAAGCGATGGTGGAATGTATTTCAACGCTGAATAGAAAAGTGGAAGTGAATCCGTAAATGTTTTGGACGCAGGGAGTCCATTGCGTGCTGTTTTGGTTCGAAGGCAGATGGTCCGTGGTCAGATCACCGTGGACTAGTGAAATCATCCAATATATGAATCCGAAGAACAGCCACTCGCAAGTAAAGGCTACGAAGAAATGTAGAAGAGTCCACCTCCACCTGGTTTCGACCATTGTGATGAACCAACGGGAGAAAAGTCCACTGCTCTTGTGTTTGAATTTGGTTGTATTCAATTCACCGTTCTTGAAGACGTAACGATCAAATTTACGCCGAAACGGCTTAAGATGGCTCGTGTGTTCTGCAAAATTTAAAGTGATTATCAGAATATGTGTAGGAATTATATTTCGCTATTTCAAATGCCAAATCAGAAGAAGATTCATATTTAATTGCCTCTCTAATTGTTGTACCTTAACGAGGTTTGTTTTTGTTGTTATATTCATTACACCTAGTTAATGACAACGTATTCTAAATAATTTACTCTAATTTATATCTATGTATTGTCCCAATATAACTTATATTATCTTGGACTTGATATTCAATGTTACTTAAATTGAATGAAGATCTTTAGATGCACTTACAAGCTTAGCTTTTGAATGTATAGCGAAACGACTACGTACTGTTAGTTGGATAGTAAATTCCTGGTGTTATTGTACCCAAAGAACCATCAATAGCTTCATCAGGAGGATTCAATCGGTTGCTGTCTCCTTCAACTAACATTGTTTTCACTTTATGGTCATTCACATCAATCTACGTTTAACAAAATTATAAGATCGCTTGAAAACTCGATTAAATTACCAAAAAAAAACAAATTTAAAGATCTAATTGCTCTTGAAACAAACTATCGCGAGCATGAAAATGGCAAACTAGGTATAAAAACAAATATTTTGTCTGTATTACCATCATCGAAAAATCTTACAGCACTGATAATGAAAAATGAAAGATAGCTTGTATTTACTCAGATATAAAACGTATTTGCTCAAATCTTTACTACATTTTGTCATTTGATACGATCTGGTTAGTAAGCCTGATTTCTATGTTGGCAGATTCGATCTTTTATCATGGCAACCATTACCATATTTCAAGGACTCTGTTAAACAAAATATATATCTCGTTGGCACAGGCAGTCCTAAGCTACTGCATTCCCGTCTGGGGTGGAGCAACTAAAATGAAAACATTAGAACTGGAACGAGCTCAAAGATTTCTAATTAAAGTAATGTACCTTAAACCCTACAGATTCCCCACCACTGAACTCTATTCCATCAGTGAATTGTTCTCTATTAGAAAATTATACATCTTACAAGCTGTGTTAAAAGTACACAAATCGCTATAGCTATAGCTATAGTCCTGATGTACTCAATAGAAGACGGAGTCATATTGTGGCGCCAGTCATCACAGTAAAAAGTAGTTTTGCCAAAAGACAATTTTACAGACAATCGGCTCACCTATATAACATGATTAATAAACATACCAATATTTATCACAAAAATTACCATGAATGTAAAAAAGCATTGCAAACATGGTTGAAAACTAAAAACTACGACGAGATTGAGGCTCTAATGAATACAATGTCATAACTCCATACCTCTTACTACATACCTAAGCACTCACACGCGCTCACTCTCACTTCCATACAAAAACACACACGCATGCACACACACACGCACACACACACACACACACACACACACACACACACACACACACACACACACACACACACACACACACATACACACACACACATACACACACAAGAGGGGGTATCCTAACACAGGTATTTTCATGCTTAAAAGGATATCTCCGTCCTAATATAAGTTTTTCTAAGTACTAGATCTTTTCGATATGGTACAAGGTTAGTTCTGTTTAGATTTAATGGCGCATAGGTCACAACTTAATTTAGTTATATTTAAAAAATGAAGCTACTTAGCCTACACATCTTTGTCTATGAACATAGTAAGTTACACGACATATTACGTGTTTTTTTTTTAATTCCTTAATGCTAATTATATCCATTTGCATACATTTAAGTCTGCTTTAAGCCCAATGTTGAATTCGTTGCGATAAAATTATTCGGTAACTAATTTTGTTTGCTTATGACGTCTCATTTATGATGGAGATAAGATTTAGTTGCTAAACTGTGAGCGCGACTTTGTTTGCGCGGAATTAATTTTGTTTTCAATTTCATGGGTTTTTACGACAGGCAGGGTATTATTATTATACCATATTATTATACCATAGCCAAATTCTTAACGATCCTGGCTTATTGGGTCCGTAAAGGGCGTCCTACACTAACCTTACTGCGTGGTGACCTGCCGTACCTAATCATAAGTCATAAGTTAGATAATATTAATGAAAGCTTTTAAGATACCATACATAAAATATATAGCGGCTCCAATGTCTCTTAGGGGAGTAACCCTCTTAAGATTGAACAAATCCATCGCTATGATTTCACCCCTCTAGTTTGTCAGTATCGGGCAATTCATTATAATGTTGTCTAACATAAGAAATTGTTCAGAATGTACCGTGACACTGGGAGCGTAGTGTGATAACCCAAAAAATAATATTTCCTGACAGATTGATTGGTGTTACATTTTTAAATTTAAACATTAAATAAATGAATGAATATTTTTTTAACTATTTACAGTAAATTATACTTCAAAAAATATTTCAGCATTAAATTCTGCTTCTTGCAACAATATGGGGTAGAAATTGTAGCATATTAAGTTATTTGCATTAGTAATCCTCTACTGTGAAATTATAATTATAATAAATTATCCAGAAAATATGTCCGAAAATACAAATTCTTAAGATTTTACATTTCTCATCGGAGGCCACCAAACTGAAAAGGGACTATGACAGATGACAGCTACCCTCCGCGCTGGTGGATGTTTGTCGTTCTATTAGCAAGGAAAACATCTTCCCACAGCTGCCCATTGTTGGGAAATCAATTTGGGAATTGGTTCTTATTAAACAGAATATCTGGGTGTGTTTTGGTTACAAGGAAGTAAATAGTGAAGTTACGGTAAGTGCTATCGATACTTGCCCAAGTTTTGGGTACCGTGTTGCCTGTAAACTGTGCATGGAAATTTTGGAATTAGATTATAATTTTAGGTAATGTTTGGGATACTTGGAAATAGTTTCGTGTATCGGTTAGTGTATGTACTTGGGAAACTGACTTTGAACAGTTTTGGCAATGGAAATGTTTAATATATTTTATTTGTAGTAAGATAGTCTAAGTTACTCAGACTCGGGTCGAAGGTAATGACCGAACAAAATATTAATATTTTATTACGTACAATTCTATGTTAATAATATTTTTTTATACCACTAAGGTGGCACACAAGCATAAGGCCCAACCGATGGTAAGTGGTCACCGTAGTCTATGGACGCTTGAAACCCCAGGAGTATCACTCGCGCGTTGCCGATCCTGTTGTTGATGAGGAGTCACTGTGCTAGCAGCATAACTACTAGCCCAGCGTATCCTCGTGTAGCACTGGCAACCTTACTCACCGCAGAAACACAACACTACCAAAGTAGTGTTATTTCACTGCGGGCTTCGGTAAGGTGGAGGTACAGTCCCTAGTCAGTCGGCTCCAATATTAATGGGAAAACCCACAGGAGATCCCAATTCGGCCTACCTCTCTTTTTTAGCTCATGGTGTGATTAATCACTGTACTTAAGCTTAAAAAAACTATTTGATACAGGCTGGGATTTAAACCAGGGCCAATCAGATGACAGGTCGTTGCTTCAACCACAAGGCCACCACGGCTTTGTTTGTTGCACATGAAAGTATCTCTGGTAGGGTAAATAAATTAAAAAAAAAACATGTTGTGTTAACAAACGGAATGCGGGCGAGTAGCAGCTAGTATATTTTTTCTAATAAAATATAAGTTTTCTGCCTACCAGTGAAGTGTCTTGCAAATAAGATGATGAAGTAGGCAACATTAGTCGCGATTTTTTGTTTAAACTTTGATTGTTAGTTGGGTTAACATTCGCATCACTTGTTCCATTAATTGAATGGGTTAACAGTCTCAAGGAAATATTCTCTCAGAATTAAGACCATTTTCTATCATTTATGTTGATAGTCGGTCCTAGGCCTCTTATAAAACTTTCCTCAATAAACTGTACAAGGAGGTCTCACGACGATTGATTGAGGCCTCCGGTGACAAGAAGGCTGGAACATATTTTGCACAAGGATCAGCATTGCCATAACAGCGGGGCAATTCTGCCAGCCTTCTTGGCACCGTCCCGCGTGACAACAATTTGGGACAAGTGTTTTTTTTTTTTTTATATTAGGTTAGATTTTTTTAGATTATATTATTATTGTCCCATATATTAGGTCCTTACATATGAAATTGGCGTTTTGTATGGGAGGAACAAAAAGTCGAATATTTTTTAATATAATATATTTAATTAATCAAAGTATGAACCATTATTTTCTATGCACTTTTGCCATCTCATAGGTAGTTCATTGATCCCTTTACTAAAAAAACCAGTCGGACGGGAATCAATAAAATCTTTGAAGGCGATTTGGACTGCCCCATCGGAGTTGAATTTTTTCCCTTGCAAGAAGTTATCCAAATTTCGAAAAAAATGGTAATCTGTTGGAACAAGGTCCGGGGAGTACGGAGGATGTCTTAGACTTTCCAATTGAAGCTCTTCTAATTTAGTAGCCGTCTGTAGCGCAGTGTGTGGTCTAGCGTTGTCGGGAAGCAGCAGTGGCGTGGAGCGATTGACCAGCCTAGGTTGTTTAGCCGCTAGCTTTTCCATCATGGTTTGCAATTCCTGACAATAGACATCAGCCGTAATAGTCTGGCCAGATTTGAAAAAACTGTAATGAACAATACCGGCACTAGTCCACCAAACGCTTACAAGTAACTTTTTTGGGGTTAATTTTCGCTTGGGGCAGGATTTGGCTGGCTGGCCAGGATCTAACCATTGCGCTGAGCGCTTCCGATTATCGTAAAGAACCCATTTTTCATCACAGGTAATGATTCAGTTTAAAATACCTTCATTATTGTGCCGGTTTAGTAATGTAACGCAGCAGTCGACGCGCGTTTGCCGGTTTGTTTCAGTCAATTCGTGAGGTACCCACCTTTCAAGCTTTTTAATCTTCCCAATTTGCTTCAAGTGAATTAAAACAGTTTTATCACTAACATTGCAGCCTGCAGCTAACTCGGACGTGGTTTGCGATGGATCCGCTTCCACAATAGCCTTCAACTCTTCATTATCAACTTGAGTCTCAGGCCGTCCACGGGGCTTGTTCTGCAGGTCGAAATTTCCAGAACGAAAACGTTGGAACCAAAAACGAACTGTGTTTTCTTTTGCAACACGACCGCCATACACATCATTCACCCTTCGAGTTGTTTCCGCAGCACTAGTGCCACGGCGGAACTCGTACTCGTAAATAATGCGATATTTAAGGTTTTCCATTTTGTAAAATGAGTGACGCAAACAGAAAAAAACAGAAGAAAAAAAACAAATGAATGACGATCATCGAAGCACAAATACATGAGTCTATAGCTGTACAAATTTGAATTTGGAATTCCTTACCAAAGAGGAGAAATTCGTGATTAAAGTGGCCAGTACGAAAAACGCCAATTTCATATGTAAGGACCTAATATATATTACGTGTTTGCAAATAAAAAAAAATACGTCAGCTCGTTGTTCTCACAAGGTAAATAGTAAAGGAATGACAAAACTTTACGTTGAATAGTTTACGTGTGTAGTTACTACGGCCGGGTCGCGTCCGGATATGAGATTCGGCGGGACGTTGAACGATGCCCGGCCCACCGTCTGTTGATGAAATTCTTATGCAAATAGTAACGGGCGCTAGGAAAATTTCACTTAAATAAGTGAATGACCAAGGCGGTGATTTGTATACACTCCCATAAACCATCATCGTCCTGGCCTTATCTCATGTATTATATTGTGGCTTCCCAAAAAAGTTATGCGTTAGCATGTGGCTAGTAGGCACTATATGTTTTTAAGCTATTGCATAGCTTTTATCGCGGGCCTTGAGCGTGGGGACCGAATCCAGAAATTCCGTAACGAAAAAAACCTAACACCCCCCACTCCGACCGGCACAGCGGTGATTCTTTTTAGTTCCATCTATCGATAAATACCAGAACTTTTAATGACTTTTTGAAATATCACGCTTGTCTCTTTAGTTCAGCAACCCGCCTTTAGGTGGCATTGGTTGTATTGGAGAACTACCGTAATCAGCTGTTTGTGAGAAAGTATATAGGTATATAAAAAATACTGCATTAATAAAATAAATAAATAATCATAAGTTGATAAAAAATGCTATGCAATAGCTTTACCGCGGCAGTCTCCGAGTGCCACACCTAATATTTTACTTCTTAAATTTATTGGCGACACTGTACATTATATATCATTTATTTTATTTCATTTATTCATTAGATAGTCCATTTATCGAGAAAGTCCTTAGGCTATAATATAACATCACGCTGTGACCAATAGGAGCGAAGCATCAGTGAAAAATGTTGCAAAAACCAGGAAAATTATCCATATTTGAGGGCTTCCGTTGCGTGCGCTGCGTAAGCGGTTCAAATTACCTAAAAAATATGTATGAAAGAATTATTCCTGTTTCAATGATCTAAAAAAATGTTTACCCGTGCGAAGCGGGGGCAGGCCGCTAGTTATAATTATAAATCTTACTCAAAGGTAAGCTCAGCCCATCGTCCTTGGGCTGAGCAGGAGAAAGTTTATCAAAACCTAAACTATATTAATTAATCTACAGCCAAATCTAACAGGGCTTTGATTTTTGTACCCGAACACGGCTTTATCTCTGAAAGCTAATAACAAAATAAAGTTTTACCTTGTATTTGAATAATAAACAAACTTTCCGAGGAAAATTCGTTTGGGCTGATTAAATTTTCATTTTAATTAAAATACCCGTTGCCGCCTGTTACGGAATATTTGATGTATCGAAGACAATTTCTCTTAATTATGGACGTGAGGAGAAGATTCTTGGAAAAACTGTTAGAAAGTTATTTAGTACTAAATGAAGTCTTATAGGAGCAACTTTTTAACATTAAACTGACTTGATACGAAAGCGTACGTCCCATCTGACGATAAGTCACCGTAGCCTATAGACGCTGGCAATACTAGGGATATTATTGGCAACGCGTCAGTGTTATCTCTGGTATTGCTAGCGGCTATAGGCTACGGTGACTTTTAACTATCAGGTGGGCCGTATGCTTGTGTGACTCCTTCGTGGTATGTCATATAAAAAAAAAACACTAAAGCGGTTGTTCAAAATTCAAAATTCAAAAAGATCTTTATTTGACTAGACTTACAAGCAAGCACTTTCAAATCGTCACAATCTACCACCGGATTCGGAAGGTCAGTTTTGCTGAGAAGAATCCGGCAAGAAACTCAGCAATTACTCTTTTAAAAACCAAAAGAATTACATAAAATTTACATTTCAAATACTAACATAACATGGATACCTTTTTCTCAAAATAGTATATAAAATAATATTGATAACACTAAAAAATAATATTAACACATAGACAAGTATATAACGCTTGAAATTAAGATGTAAGCTAGTAGTTAATCAAAAAAGGCTTGATGACCAGCCTCCACAAGCAGCACCTGTACACAAGTATGACGCGAATGCGATGTTGCTTCCGGACCGTATCCTTGTGGAGCATTGGCAACCTCCTTCACGGTAGAAACACAACAACATCAAAGGAGTAAATAACACTCCTGCTGCAATAAATCAAAATCAAAAAAATAATGTATTCAGTTTAGGCCCTAATAAGGCACTTATAAAGGTCTAAATTACAAAAAGGAAAAAAGGACCCTGAGTTTATCGCGAAAATAAAAAGATTTTTTGTCATTTTTTAATTTAATTAGCACCTTCTCCTGTCAATAACAAACAAAGAAAACAATATTGGCGAAAACGGTCCAGCCGTTCACGCGTGATGCCGTGACCAAGTGAAATAGGGATTAATTTTTACAATTTAATTAATAAAGACGTGTCCAAATAAAAGTGGAGATTCTTTAATAACTGTTTCAGTAGAAGTTTTGGGTTTAATGCATCCATGCCTATTATCCTCAATTAAAATTTCATCTTGCCACGGGAGGTAAGTATTAATAAAATTCAACAGACGAGCTCACTAGGGAAAATTTAAAGTGTTTGATTTTTTTTGTTCGTTTTCCTTTGCGAGGAAGATTAGTACTAGTACAAGTAGTTTGCACTTATCTCTTAAAGATTTTGACTTGATCAAGTATTTATATAGTTAGTATTTATATAATAATATTAAAATGGTTATTAGTTAGATGGGTGCCTTTATATGGCTTAAAAAAGAGCGAATTTACTATAAGAAACTTATTATTTTATTATTTTAAGAGATGTAGGGCGATTTGGGATTTCCCGTGGGTTATTCCATTCAAATTGGAGCCGCCCGACTGGGGACTGTACCTCCGCCTTACAGAAGACCGCAGTGAAATAGCACTACTTGATGTAGTGTTGTGTTTCTGCGGTAAGTAAGGTTGCCAGTGCTCCACGAGGATACGCTGGGCTAGTAGTATTGCTGCTAGCACAGTGATCAGCAACATGGTTGGCACCCCGTAGTGATACCCCTGGTATTGCTAGCGGCTATAGGTTACGGTGACTGCTTACCATCAGGTGGGCAGTATGCTAGTGTGCCACCTTAGTGGTATAAAAAAAAAATGCGATATACAATAGCCGTGTATAGGATCGAACCGCAAAGTTAAGTTTGACATTTAAACTGGTTTGTTTTTATAACGGAACCCTCAGTGGGCGAATCCAACTCGCACTTGACCGATTTATCTTTCCGATTTCGTAGTGCCAAAAACGAGCAAGCCTTACAGAAGTCTTAAACGATGAGTAAAAATTTGACATCTGACGGCGGATTGTATCACCGCGCGCGCTTATTGGTCATATCAAATAGCGCGCGCTGCCCTGACTTTCTGTAACGCTCATCCATCCCTTCACGACATCACTTCCACAGATTGCAGTAAAGCGCAGAAAGAAAATGTTACACATCATTTAAAACCAACTATGCTACAAATAGCTTCATTCCGCGCTGCATTAGTTCATATTATAAATATTTTTGAGATGAAGATATATTTCATTATACCTTACATACATTTAAGTCACATCTATTGAAGTCAGAATTGTAACTAGTATTTTTATCATCTTGTATAATAATAATAATATAATAATGTTTGGACATTATCACACAGCGCCATCTAGCCCCAAACTAAGCAAAGCTTGTACTATGGGAACCAGTAGCTGATATAATACTTATATACTTTTTTTTTGTCGATACATACTTATAATACATACCAAACACCCAAACGCAAGGTAAACATATTTGTCACATAAATGTTTGCCCCGGCGGGTATCGAACCCGCGACCTCTAGCGTAACAGTCAGGTATACTAACCACTAGACCAGCGGTCTCGTCGTATATATAAACTTAACTTTTGCACCTATGACTTCCGACATGTTTGTATTATAACTTTGGATTTTTATTGGACTGTTATGTCACATATCTTATGTTGTCTCTCAATGACTGTTTGTATCCTGAATAAAATAAAATTTAAATAAAATTAATCAAAAATCTTCAAATACCCTATTTAAAGTGCAATCCTGAAAACCTCACCCTTAGGTGTTCCGACAGAACCAGCCAATATATTATTTAAACCCCCATATCCAAGCCTACGGTACAGCGAATCCCTGAATTATGTGCCGCCTGCGTTCAACAGCCTTAATTCTAAACTTGTGAAAAATCTTCGCAAGTTCCATCGTTAACCGTGCTCCGGGATTTGAACCGAACTCGCCGAAACTTCGCGTGACATTTACGATGAATATTTTAATTCACTGTCTTTGTCTAGTTCTTTATGCTTTTATAATGGTGCGGTTAATTTATTCAGTTTGCTGACATGCAATCTTATTCTTACTCTGACGGTACTTGACCACCTTGCAGAAGACCGCAGTCAAATAACACTACTTTGATTTAGTATTGTGTTTCTGTAATGTTGCCAGCACAGTGAGTCCTCATCAACAACAGGGTTGTCAATGCGCTACTGATACACTTTTTTTTTCCACTATGGTGGCACACAAGCATACGGCCCACCTGCCTATAGCCATAATGGGAAAACACACGGGAAATCCTAAATCGCCCAACCTCTCTTACACCTGGTTTTGCAAGCGTCTTTAGGCTATAGTGACTGCTTACCCTCAGATGAGCTGCCACCATTGGCTTGGTAATACAAAGCTGTGTTTGTTGCCGCACCAGTTCACAATGTAGGCACGATTTGTTATTGAAGCGATATTGTTATTATCGTTAGTAAATTCTTGTGAAATTTGGCTTACTCCAGAATGAAACGGCAACATGCTATAGATATTCCTATATTGAAACTCGATAAGGCCAATTAAGTTTCGATAAACGGATCTCCGAATAGTTTCCCGATATTAATACGTAGACAAAAATCTGTATTTAATGAAACGATGACGATTTCACAGCACACTGGGCAGCGCTCGTACGGTATGTTTACCTAGGAAAGTTTCTCGAAAATCAAACATGGTACAAACGACTGTTTTATAGTGGTCAGTTTGATAGTTCTTGGATTTATTTAGGAATCATTTATTCATAGAACCTTCTCACACACACGCAAAAGACTTGTGGTTTTCTCAAGAACATTTCTAATATTGTTATTTCATACAATATTGAACATATTCTTGAGAAAAATAAATTATTTAGCTAGGTTATAAAACTTTATTTTGTTAGCTACCCACCAGATTTCAGTCCCTATACCATGGCGGTTGGAGTGCTATCGAAATATGGGACGCTAAGAAACTCCTCAAAATGCGACAGTATGAAATGGCGCAATAATACTGGCTGTTTTTTTTGTAATCTATTCCATGGAATAATTGTAAAATATAATCTATGTAGGTATAAAAGTGAACTCAACATCCAAGTAGGAGTTTTTGGCGGGAATCAGGCGGAGCGGTTGAGATTTTTTCCAGTGTGTCGTAAATTGTGTTATAGTGATCTTTAATGTGTATTTTTGGTGTCGATATGTGCAGTAAAGTTTCATTTAGTGACTGATTTATAGGAGCATTGGAAATAATGCCATAATACGACTTTTGGGTTAAGTGATTTATCATTTTGGTCAATAGGTTACCTCTAATCTAAAGGCGTGTTACGATCTGCTACTGCCGTGGGTTGTCTCCAGAAACTCTATTGGGCGTTAGAATGCATGACACTAGGCATTTTAATGCGGCAAACACGAGACATTTTGCAACATGAAAATTCTCTAACACTCGACACTGGCAAAAATAGTCCCTGAAGGGATTGATTGCCATACTTAGGAAGAAGAAGAAGAAGAAGAACATCCAAGTAGGTACAAAATTAATGACTCATTGTAATTGTAGATAATGGATTGGATTCTCGATGAAAGGCTCGGTTAACAACTTTGGGACCTAAGTTATCAATGGTGATAAGAGGGTATCGGTGATATTTTATGTCACTACTACTATCTACCCTTTTGGTTGGTCTTGAAAATAGACATTTTTTTTTGGAAATAATTTTAATTTAATAAATGAAATCATTCATTCACTGACCTACACAAAAACTTTGTCACGTCAGATTTTTTGGTTTAGCTTCAATCCAAATAAATAAAATATATTCCATTTTGAGTAGATAAGGAAGAGATAAGGGTGAGAAGTGTAATTTTTGTAGTGACACGTGTTTTGTATTTATCGTATAGTTATAGTAGTTTTTATCTATTAACTGCTTAACCCAAAAGGTATACCATCATTTTGAACATTCTGGTAGAATATTTCAAATCTAAACTTTTGAAAAATTCCTTGACAATACTGCTTCTAGCCTTTAAAAGGGAAATCGTGCTTCAAATTATGAATACCTTAAAACAATTTTGAAGATAAAATGCTTTAGTTTGGAAACTATTTGTAAAACGAAAGCGAAATATTCTAAAGCTTTGGTGCTCACGTGAGAACGCTCAGCAGCAGATGAAAACTTAATAGTGAAGGTATTCAATTAGTGTTCAGTTCAGGTGCGACTGGAGCCAGTTAGAACCGGGTGGGCGCTCGAAAATTCTGGATATTTCTAGAAATTTCCGGATATTTCTACGGGTAGGTACGTGCGGGTTAATTTTCATGTGGCGGGCACACGGTACCGCGAATATTATTACTGTGCTGTTTCATATTAAACATTCGTGGTGTGGTAGAAATGCTTAATGAAGTCACAATTTAGTGTACTACATTTTTTTTTATTTACAGACGGGCTCGACTTTATACATACACAATCTTCACGCATTTAGAGCGCCATTTCAAACTTAACTTACAAATATCTTTTGCTTATTCTAAATTCATTAATGTTTTCATACATGCCCGCCGGTTCCGAGTACTTTGACCTTTCCATTATTACTGGCACGGTTTGAGACTGTTATTTATATTTTCCAAAGCATTGAACACGCCGAACAGCTAAATCGATCCCAGTGCAGTATCCGAACACCCGTAAATGTTTCACAAATCGTTCGGAAAGATTGCTGCAATTAAAACTGCAGACTAAGAACACAGCACTTGAATGCTTCTGTAGAATAGTTAAGCTAGAAACACACCGAAGCGCGGTGCGGGCTGATCAGAATGAAGACGGCGCGGTACAAGCCACATTAGCGTCGCAAGCGATGGGCGGTAAAGCGAGCTAGCCGCACCGCACTCGCCGCTACCGCATCAGAGTTACAACCGGGCGCGGAGCCACCTCGGAAATATTGAACATACCGTAGGCAACGCGCTAGTGATATCCCTGGTATTGCTGCGGCTATAGGCTACGGTGACTGTCAGGTGGGCCGTAGGCTTGTGTGCCACCATAGTGGTAAAAAAAAAGGTTACAACCGAGCGCGGCGCCACCTTGCGCCACAGCGTGCGCCTGTGCCATGTGTCAGGCGTTATACTAAACTTCTTTACACGTGCGGCATCGCACGGCACCCGCACCGCGTGCCGGTGTGTTTCTACCTTAAGAGTAAGCTCGTGTTTAAGAGGGCTTTATCGCTAGAGCTACACGAACTAATTTTATGTAATAAAATATCTTCTAGTTTGCTCTTCAGTTTGTTATAATGAACAAAGTGATCTGAAGTGATCTGTCGGTATAAATTTAATCAAAATCAATATATTTGACTAGACTTTACAAACAAGTACTGTCAAATCGTCAGAGTTAACCACAGGATTCGGAGGATGGATTTACTGAGAAGAATCCGTAGTTATAGAGCGTTTTATTTTGCATTCATCAATGAAATGAGAAATGAAAATTATTTATCATCACACATTAAACATATACATACAATCTCCATACATGACTGTCGGTTCTGGGCGCGCTTTACCTAAAAGATAGACTAGGTACAAAAGATAGAAAAGATACATAAATCTTTCTCAGGGATATCATAGGTTTTCATTAGTGAGACTATGCCACTAAGGTGGCGAACAGGGAACAAGCCCACTTGATGGTTAGCGCTTACCGTAACCTACTGACTCTTGCAACGGTTCCAGAGTTTAACCTTACAAACAAATGTGATTTATTTTTTTATAAACTCCGTTCTCACTCGTATAAAGCGTTCGTGTAACTCAGACCTTTCAAGTATTTTTCCGGCGACGCGGTTTTGTTCTGAAATAAACTGGAGTTGAAGTGAAATGCGGGTAGATACATAAAAGTACGAAGGGCTGATAACGCGTGTTGTTTGGCTTCCGACCCAAAGGTTCTTTGGGGGTAAATATTTGAATCTTTCTCTTGTAATTAGGGGTCGGTATTAATAAAGACTTTTGGTGGATTTGTTTTAATAAATATGTCATATGAAGTAAAATGTTTTTTTATTTGTTACTAGCAGCCCTACCCGGTTTCGCACGGGTAGACATTTATCAAATATTTTGTCGGTGTTTTTTTCTCTCCGTATAAACCATTCTCGTACTTCAAGGAATATTCTCAAAAAATAATTATTGAAATCGGTTCAATTGCTCTCGAGATTCGCGCTTAGCAACACATTCAGCTATTCATTTTTTTTTTATATATTATGGAAGATGAATAAGGAAGATGAATGAAAAAGAACTGTACTGTTTTTTTCTAGTGAAAACTACATTTTTTTTATTGCTTGTGGGAGTTTCTGCAGACGATCCACGGCAGTAACAGATCGCGGCATGCCTTTAGGTCAGAGGTAACTTCAAACTTCGCACAAAGGCCACATTACAGCATTATTTCCAATGTTCCTATAAATCAATCACTAAATGAAATTTTACTGCTCAAAATGACACGGAAAATACACACAAAATATCACTATAACATAAATTACGAGATACTGGGAAAAATCTCAATCACTTCGCCTGATTCTCGCCAAAAACTCCCCGCAAAGAACATGTTTCTCCATAATTTAAAATAGTCTTCAATAATCATTCCATTCCGAAGTAAGATATAATCTGCAACCTCTGACTGTAGGACCATTCCATCCCTTTCTATTGTCTGCTCATCGAATGAGACAGTAGTGATTTCAAAAACCCTTACAAATTGATGGAGCAATTAATTTTCAAGATATTATTTGTTAGTTCAATTTGCAATTTGTGTCTTTTTAGGAATTGATTTAGTTTAATTAGGTTTTATAACATTTCACTAAAGGATTCATTTTACTCTAGAGTTCACATTTATAAAAGTTAATTTGGTCATCGTCACTTTACTTGGCGTCAATATTATTATGAGCCCTAAGTCGTATGACAAAAGTTTGATAATTGGTAGCGCGATATACTTATGATCGCGTTTGAGCTGTCGCATAAATAAACAGAATAAAATGTCGATTGTAATTAATTAAATAGGATTGAACTTTTGCGTTTTTCTGCGAAATTTTGTTCTAATAATTATTGTAAATAGCAAGGTCCCATTCCGCGTCAGTCTGAACGCCATAAACTCAAAAACTACTGAACAGATTTTCATATAGTTTTTACCATCAGACGGGTTGATTCATGAGAAAGGTCTAAGTGTAAGATTTATTTATGTTTTGTGTAAAATATCAGAATTATTTTAATGAGAAGCATATGCCATGCTACCCGTGCGAAGCGTGGGCGGATCGCTAGTCTGAAATATAATTTTGTGGCATGGAAAACGGAAATTGCTTTTAGTTTATGTACGTTAAATATGAACTACTTTGTGCAAATTACCGAAATGTAATGATGTGGTCAATCCATGTACATAATTAATAGTATATTTGATGGTGATTAATTGAATGCTAAATTGTATAAATTGGGGATTAAATCTGAGAGAATATGTGAGAAAAACTGACAAAAAAAAATACAATGCGAATGTGAGTGGAAGAAGTACTGAACGCCAAGGTCTAATTTTCTAGATAAAATCACCAAAGTACTCGGTGATAGAAAAATCTATTATTAATCGGAGCCGGAGAGCATGTAAGGGTCGGCAACGCGCGAGCGATACCCCTGGTGTTGCAAGCGTCCATAGGCTGCGGTAACCGCTTACCATCAGGCGGGCCGTATGCTTGTTTGCCACCTTAGTGGTATAAAAAAAAAAAAAAAAAAAAAAAATGTATGAAGATATTGATGAATTCAGAAAAAGCTAATCTAAGTCAAGAGTGAAATAGCGCTCTATAATCTCTGCCTATCTGAATGGGACTTGACCTGAAAATATGTATGTATATGTCTGAAAACCAACTGGGACCCCACTCTTCTACTCTTCTGCTCTCGCGACCCTAAAGACCCGAAGATAAGATAAATGAGTGTTACCTAAAAAGAGGTCACAATCTTTTGTACTTTTACTTCACGCCTTCAAAAGGGTCCCCAAAGAGGTAGGCAGAGGTATTACAACACCCACTTTCTACCGAAGATAATTGGGTGCAACCATGACAGATGGTGAGTTCATCGCTGTCTTTTTCGCACTACATGCGCCCAGGAATTTCTTCTCAGACCAATGCAGGTTTCCTCACGATGTTTCCCTTCACCTTCACTTCAAGTTTTACAGCGTTCGATTTATCCTCTGTTCCAACACATATCTATCTTTATACACACTTTCACACAAGACAGGTGCAGACTTACTCCCCCACATCTTGAACACAACCAATATTCAACAGCAAATATGTTTTTGTGCAGATTGAACGAGTCTGTGACGTATCGCGTCAAGGGATCGCTGCGCCACAATAGACTTCAGTACAGTGGCACATCTTTGCGTTAATGTAAGTACTAAGTTGTAAAGATTTCTTGGAGATAACAGTGTTGGGTTCTTATATTAGGTATAATGCAAATGTTATTTCAAATTTACTGTTTGATAATACCTACTATTACTTACGTATTTTAAGCTAAGTATCTTATTTTTTTTTATATAAAGGAAGTGTTTTATAGACTATCTCTTATCCCGAATTCAAGTAAGAAATAAAGTAATTGGTATTCTTAGAACCCGATAAGCTATTCATCAATCAATAATACAATATACAACTAAGGTGGCGTGGCACACAAGCATCCAGCTCACCTGATGGTATGCAGTCACCGTAGCCTATTATAGCCAGCCCATAGCAATACCAGGGGTATCACTAACGCGTTGCCAACCATGTTGTTGATGAGGATTCACTGTGCTAGCAGCATTACAAAATGCCCAGCGTATCCTCGTGGAGCACTGGCAACCTTACTTACCAAATTAACATAGTTTCGGAATACAGACAATTTATGCGTTAGGACGCTAGTTTAAATATTTACTTCGAAGCTATGGTACTGGTTTTATCGTCGATTATGACTGAGCATTTCGTACAAATTCTTCGCTCCTAAGTAAATATTGAAGGAAACTATGTTGACCGGTCTGGACGGAGTGCTTGTATAATTGCAACCTTCGCTTTTGGTTAAGCTAAGACGTTAGGCGCTAAATCTGAAGGTAACCATGTCACACAAAAGTGACGTTCCAGACGACTCGTTTCCAGCTGTCCGGCTGTTTTTAATTTCACATTTGAAAAAATAAATAAACTACTCTGATGTAGTGTTCTATTTCTGAGGACAATATCCTTCCAACAATCATTTATTAATAACGTGGCAATTATTTGTTGTATTTCGGTTTAATTAGCTACATAGTCTAATCTTCACTAATCACAAACCACTAAATCTAATATATAAAATTCTCGTGTCACAGTTTTCGTTGCCATACTCCTCCGAAACGGCTTGACCGATTTTGATGAAATTTTTTGTGCTTATCCGGTATCTATGAGAATCGGCCAACATCTATTTTTCATCCCCTTAAATGTTAGGGGTAGTCCACCCCTAAATTGTTTTTTTATTTTGTAGACCGATTTCAAAAATTCTTTCACCATTAGAAAGCTACATCACCACTGAGTAACATAGGCTATATATTATACTACCTGCCCGCCCCGGCTTTGCACGGGTAGACAAAATATTTGATATAAAAGTCTACCCGTGCGAAACCGGGGCGGGCCGCTAGTATATATATAAATGTAAGTATATAGCGCAACTAATCTACCTAATATGGGGCGGTAGATCGTAACGATTTGAAAGTTTCTATTTGTCAATTCGAATAAATAAAGTTCGATTATTTACTTATTGCTCTGGCACAGTGACCCAAAGTGAGTCCGGTAACAGTCTCCATCTGGGTCTAGCCTGCACCACTTCCTACCAGTCTTCAACTTGGAGTGCCCGTAAATCGTTCCCAACACCATCAGTCCACCGGTACCTGTGACGGCCAATCGTTCGTCGTCCATTCAGTCGTACGTATGCTCGTTACACCGCAGCGCTGTCTGTGAGTTTTCACTGTTATTTTCCGCCTCAGAATTAACGATCACAACTTGTCAAAACCGTGGACCTATAATGCAATCACAGAGATGCAATGCAACATTTTTTTTCCAAATAAAAAATATATAATTGATAAAGAACCAAATAATAGCGACTTATAATTTATGTACAGCGACATCTAGTGTCTGAAATAAACTTTAAACTACATGTACAGTAGTAGGTGACTCACAGGGCCATCCTGGTGGCACTTTAAATTAATCAAGCCAAGTGTATCCAGCCCTGTAAATTGGTCACCAGCACTAATCTAGCGGAGGTCGTAACATGTAAACAATTAAACAACGATTTGATCCCGCCATATTCGCGTGACGGGATCCACGCAACTTGTTAACTTAGCGTCGGCTACGCTGTAATGTGTTGCTTGTTGGTTGGTGCAAGTGGGACGAGAGTGCGAGAATAAATATTTCAAATTCACGCTTTTTACGAAATCTTTTACCGTCTTAAGGAAATTTCGACGACGGAGGAGTATAAAAGTTGGTTGGCAGTTAAAGTTTATATGGAGAAGGTATGAAGAATGGTAATAATTTGTACAAAATACATTGCTTCAATATTAAAAAGAAATATTTAGTGTACTACCAGACGTTTAACACAAGTGTTACTGAATGTCATAGTCACAGTTACCTAAAGGACATCCATGTTTCATAGAGATTTGGTCCAAAACTGAAAGTGGCGGCCAACGCATTTTTTTCTATATTCTGTTAGAGTTTCTCCGTCTGTGCATTTATTACTATGGCACCAAAGTTGGACATTACAGGACATTTAATTTGTTTTAGTTACTTTCAGATTTGGACCAAGATGGATGATATCTTTTAGAATCGTGGTCGATTTTCGATAGTTAGGCAGCAGCTAGAATTAATAAAATACCCGCTACAAGCTTCAACTCGGACCTACAACAATGATATAATGACTGAAGTCCGTCACTTCACTAATTGTCCGTTGGGGGTCGCCACCGCTGACGCTTCGAGACACGACAGCTTTGATGGCGGTATACGAACTGAAAGTTGGTTATTTTTGGTACAACCCTTATGTTCATAAACCCTTTGAGATATTGTTAAACTTACAACCGTCCTTTACGACTTACTTACGACGTAGTCTATTCCTTACGCCTGTCTGTCGTATCTGTAATCTAAAAAAGTTTACAATACCTACATACATATATGCTAAATTGTAGATATTTTTACTGCACCTACTAATTATCTTCATTCGACTTCTATCCACAATGTATTTTTTTTTAGATTAATAGTATACAAAGATGGAAATTAAGCTTACGGACCGGCTAATTTCAACGTAGTAACCGTAGCCAATAGACACTCGCAATACCAAGGGTATTACTAGCGTCATATGCATCTCAGCCCTATTGTTGTGAAGTTGGAAGGACTCAGTGCTCTCATAATATAATTAAATTAGCACATTTTGTGCTTATGAATTCTAAATGTAACCGAGCGTACCTAATAAAATGCAAGAAAAATCGAAATATTAAGCTCTACGCTCCTTTGACAGATTGTTTTGACTGTTATTTTATGAAGGTCGTAAAAAATACACTTTCAAGGGTGAAATTATCTGTGATATAAAGGTACTGGATGGAACTGCATCCGTTGCGTGGATGAGGCGATGATACTCCGACGTTGGTTGGAACCTATATATAAGAAATGTGCTTAAAATTATAGACATTCCTTGTTTTGTAACTTTATACAATAATTTATAATAACTAAGAATTATTATTCATAACTTTACAAAGCAAGTATGTTTTGCTTTTTCTTTACAAGCTACGAGTAAGCAGCTGATTATAAACTGTGTGAGTCAGGCTTCTCAGAGTATTCCGTAGGTATCAGTGAAGTTAAAGATATTATTACCACAATAAACTAAAACGGTTTTTGTAGTACACCTTTTGATAAAAAAAAATATTTTCGGTATAAAGAAGTAGTCTTAACTATTAAGAACAAATAGAAAAGTACCATACATAATATCCTTAGCAAAATAAACTTTCAACTACGTATTCGTATCGCTTTCGACTATTTTGGTATGGTGAAATGGACAGCACTGCGCTGGTGAAAAGTGGAACTACAGATTCGTATGAAAGTTTTGACACTTTGAGAGTTACGTATTCGAAAGATTTTCATGCTAGGAGTACGGGTCATCCACTCGTTAACGTTTTGCGTGAATTAGAAACAAAAATCAGAACAGCCCAATTGCCGAATATTTGAATTTATAATATGATTCCTGTTTACCACCTTGATGGTATAAAAAAAAGGTCAAACACCAAAATAAAGCGTAACAATAATAAATCAAATTCCATATCTGCAACTTGTCACAGAGCGATTAACTCATAAATATCAAATATTGTGTTCTGTAAAACCTGAATAAAGTCAAACCAGTGCAAGCACAAGCGTACAGTGCATACGAACCAGAAAGCTAAGTAAACTCATTGTTAGTTTACTGAACTCACTTCTTTGTACTGCGGCCCTTTTATACGTAAGGCAACCCATTTAACCTCTCTAACCGATTTTAATGAGCCCAGACTAAATACATTATTAAAACGTGTCTTTTAAGCAGTACTAACGTATTTTTCATTTGGTCGAGAAATTTTTGGAACCAGTTTTTGGGAACAATAGAGTTTCGGATATTCTGTTATTCAATAATGGGTGTACTTATAAATGTGAACTTGTTGTTGTGAGTAACAAACAACTAACAACACACACAGCTTCTAATGTGAGCAAATATTAAAATTGTTTAATAAAGAATGTTGGTATGATCTGCATGACGACGACGGATGAAAGAAGACTGCATGCAACTGAGATGCGAATGTTGAGATGGATGTGTGGCGTAACGAGAATGGACAAGGTAAGAAATGAGTTTATTAGAAGAAGTTTGAAAGTGGCTCCAGTGACAGAAAAGTTGAGGAGCAAGCGTCTGTCATGGTATGGACATGTTATGCGGAGGAATGAGGATAACGTGGTAAGAAAGGTTTTATGTATGAACGTAGATGGGTACAGGGGTCGAGGTAGACCTAAGAAAAGATGGATGGATTGTGTGAAAGATGACATGGCCAGAAAGGAAGTGAATACAGAGATGACGGCTGATAGAGAAGGATGGAAGAGAAATACATATTGCGCCGACCCCAAATAATATGGGATAAGGGCAGGAGAATGATGATGATGATGATGGTATGATCTCCATTCTTATTAAAATAAAATTGATTTGGGGATTTTTATTAACACAAATAAACAATTCATCATACAATTTAAATAACTTTTTAAGTAATGCTTGTGATAGTAGGCACCATACCTACTGAAAAAAAATAGTTCTAACATGGCAGCTAAAGTGTTAGGAAACGTTTTCTAATTGCATTTTATGTCCCCCTTAAAATGCAGGAAGGAAATCAAAATTAAAGAAGTAACCGACGCAGAATGATACGAGACAGCGTAAAAGGCAAATGTAATTTTAATAAAATTTGTCTATTTTTTATTGACTTCAACACTGTAAATATACTGTAATTTAAAACTATTTTTTTACTTTAGTATTTTATTCAGTGTAAGGAAGATAAAATTATCACCGACCGCCAAATACAATATAGTTCACACAAATATGACAGTTTAAAAAAATATAAAAATAATACAAATATTTTCTGAATAAAACATTCGGACCAAATCAAAAAATTACAACAAAATATTTACGAAAATGTTCTTTAAAGCGAATAATATTGATAAAAGAAATCCTACTGCTTGAAAGCTTACTAAAAACCGGAAATTAAATTACTCATTGCTTCAGTCTTGTGAATACAAAAATATTTCTAATCTTATTAATGCGAAGGTTTGTGTGTGTAAAATTTTCATAAAATAAAGTTCGTTGACCATACGACTGTATATCTAATATATAAAATTCTCGTGTCACAGTTTTCGTTACCATACTCCTCCGAAACGGCTTGACCGATTTTGATGATTTTTTTTGTGCTTATCCGGTATCTATGAGAATCGGCCAACATCTATTTTTCATCCTCATAAATGCAAAAAAAATTGTCCACACGAGCGAAACCGGGGCGGGCAGCTAGTTTGATATAGGTTTAGTGTTTCAGGTGAATTCGGTCTTCCTTCCGTAGCTCATATATAAATAGTTAGGTGTATAATTATACGATAACAGCCGTATAACTATACACCTAACTATTTATGTATATGAGCTATTATTCGGCTGTTACCGTATAATTGCTTCGTTGTAGCCTTGCTTGGCTGCGTATGTTTAGCTAAACTAAACTGACTTTGTATTTTGTAACAACAAAGAATGGATCATTAATGAAATGTGAGCGTCGGTCTGTTTGCATGCCTCTTTCTGTCTGTATATTGATTAAGGTGACCTTTTTTAATTCTACATTTTGAAACAAAGCATATTCTTGGAACAAATTGCTTAAGATCAGCAAAATCTTAATTGTGCTTAAGAGAAAAGTGATTATATTCAGCTCAACCGCCATTAAAAGTTTAGGAATTTGAAACTTTACAATATGAGTATTCGATATTCTATAAGTTATCTGGATCAATATAATTTCTTTGTATAGAAACATCTAAATGAATCAAATAGCATAGCGCTAACAGATAAACTTTATTTTTATATCTGTCACGGCTGAAAGCTGAAGTGCGGTAACATCTGGTCTTAGCCGGCTGGAGCTAGATGCAACAGTACTTATCCTTCATCATACCGGCTAGAACTCCGTTTGTAGCCCGACATGGCTGTGATATGCTAGAAGGCTAACTTTAGCCGACTTTGCATTGATGAGGACTCACTGTGCTAGCAGCATTGCTACTATCCCAGCGTATCCTCGTGGAGCACTGGCAACCTTACTTACCAAAAAACACAACACTACATCAAGTAGTGTTTTTCACTGCGGTCATCTGTAAGGTGGAGGTACAGTCCCCAGTCGGGCGGCTCCAATTTAAACGGGAAATCCCAAAACGCCCTACCTCTCCTTTAACTAGAGACTACTATACTGCTACTATAAGCATTTGTAACCACACTTCAGCTTTTAGCCATAACATATATCTATTCGGCCTTTTGCGTTTTCAGTCCACTGTTTGGGTCTCCTATTTAAAACGCCTCGTTTTGCTGTTCAATCTACAGCAACTATACAGACAACCTACGAAAGGAGTGTAACTCTCATACAGTTACCGCTTCACTACTTTAATTGTTCGTAGCAACCCTACGCTACGCAGGCGAAGTTGTGCTAAAAAGTTTATAATTGTTAATAAAAATTAAATATATACCGTAATATCTTTACTTCCCGCAATTCCGCTCATCCAATAATAAACCGAAACAAAATGTCAACCCGACAAATTATAATATTACCGAAACTGAATATTCAAACATTTAAAACGGTGGTGAGAGATAAGGTTATAATGGTCTCGCACAGAATTGTGTTATTGTGCCTTATCTAACCATTTGAAACGTGAAGGAAAGCATTCGCTGCTGACTGGAACTTTGCTGAAGAAGTAATGACAGAACTAATTATTTTTATTGACATTTAAAGTGTTAGTACCATAGAAATAAGAATAAAATTTCTGTAACAATGTAAATAAGCTAAAGCGGTGTTAAATGGCGCTGTATACTCTATGTCTGCCCCGAAAGGGACTTGTGTGTGATTTTTACCTATCCTACTAATATTATAAATGCGAAAGTTTGTGATGGATGGCTGGATGGATGTTACTTTTGTTACTCTTTCACGCAAAAACTACTCAACAGATTTGGATGAAATTTGGAACACCGTTAATTTATAACCTGGATTAACACATACAATTGTTTATCCCGGGAAAATTGTAGGTTCCTCTGAGATTCTAAGCTCAACGCGGACGTAGTCGCGGGCACAAGCTAGTATCATGATTATTACATGTGTGTCATACTAACTTATAAATAATATACCTTCACGCCGTCCTAACCGTGCAAAGCCGGGGCGGGCAGCTAGTATAATATAGCCAATGTTACTCAGTGATAACGTAGCTTTGTAACGGTGAAATAATTTTCGAAATCGGTCCAGTAGTTTCGGACCTATTCAATACAAACATACACATTACGCACATACAACAATAGAAATGTTTCCTCTTTATAATATTAACTGTATAGATACCTATATTTACTATTCCTTTATTAAAAAAAAGTTCAATTTTCATTTGAAACCTAACAGTTTAAAAATTGGTTTATTCCCAGTAGTTCAGTTGTCCAGTTCAGTTATTCACTAGATTTCGTTGTTGATCCGTGATGATAATCAGCGGTATCACTTACGCGTTGCCAAGCCTATGGTTGTTGAGAGGACTCACTATAATATCCGTATCCTAATTCCCAGTACCACGTAACCTCGAGAAGCTGTGAAACTTTACCGCAGAAACACAACACTACATTAGAGTTGGTTTATTTGACCGCAACCTTCTGTAAGGTGCAGGTAAAGGCCCAGTGCGACTCTAGTTTTAGAGGGAAATCCCATAACACCCTACCTCTCTTAGGATATGACGTATTATCTGGTTTCCAAATTACATCTTCGCCATCAATTAGCGAACAAGTTGTCGTGATATCGTTAAGCTCGGTATCGTTGTCGCATCGTTATAGATCGGCTAGTTTTAACCGACGTTGATAAATCGCCTCCAGGCGGCTATTGCGTTCCACGGTCATACCTGTGTAAGGCATAAGAGATTTACGTTTTAACCAAAAGCTATATCGATCACGCTTTGTTGTGGCTAAGGGAAAAAAACCGACTTCGTTTGTTTATGACATAAGAACGGGTCTTGCACACTATATGTGTTTATATTGCAAAAGGTTGAAATATAGTGTTAACATTTTGTCTTTTCGATACTATAGCTGCTCGTCAATAGAACCAAATATAAACGATTTAAAAAGATTCTTATATATTTTCTCCTGCCTATTTTTTTTTCCGAACCGGTGGTAATTTAGACCTTCTTAAGTGCCTTATTAGGACCTAAGTTGAAAAAATATTTCTTGATTTTTTATTTTATCTACATATCTGTACTATAGATATGTATTTTATAAATGAAAAGTTTGAATAAATGTCTTTACTATTTATTTCTATGTATTTATATTATACAAATCCAAAGTAAGGGGACTAAAGTATTTAAAAATATTCATAGGCATTTAAAATTATGCAAGCAAACAAGTCGAACACCGTGCTTCATGAAATCAAACAAAAAACAAATTATACTAAAAGCTAACGCGTCTTTCTTGTAACTTGGACCAGCCATATGCTTTCTTTCATTTGCTAAGTAAATATAGCGTTGAAACTTTTCTATTACTCAATGTTTGTGATTCTATACATATTTTGGTTTATTCAGCTATGGTGGTATTATCGAGATGGTTATTTCTATTGGAATACTTTTAGTAAACATTTTTATCGAATCGCTTGAGTCAAATGGTGAACGTAAACGTTAACGTAAGCGTGTAATATTGCAAAAAGCTCGAGATAATTTGATGTGACGATTTAGATCGCTTACAGAATTTGGTTCATACATTGTTCATACATATTGGTTTGTGAATTGATATTATAAATGTATTAACTTACATTTGGGTGAATGCAGAAGCCTTTTGAATGAGAATTTATATTAATTGACTATAATTATGATGGTAGAGAGGCTGTAGAGAAATGTATATCATCTATATATAGTACTTATAAAGGAGGTTTCCTAAGTTGCTTGTTAGTCTATTTGCTGTTGTAATTTCTGCGAATACTGAATGTATTTACAATACACTATATTCTATTGAAGTATTAAAGCTATGCGTATTATTAGACTTCATGAGTGAAGTCACTAGCGTAGCAGTCACGTATACTAGCCACTAGACCAACAGTCTCGTCTGATTACACGAAATATAAAATGACCGACCGACGAACCGGAACATTTTTAATTTCGAGGTAAACTAAATGTAATATAGTCTATTTAACTTAAAAATTCATAGCAAAGAGGACAACGTCTGTCGGGACAGCTAATAATGAAGTACAAATAGATACAAAATGGTGACCTTCCAGGCAACCTACTTAGGGAGTGGAGAATGGACGAAATACATTTTTAAAGTACCTACCTACTGATGAGTTGAATATTTGCCACGGATAAATAGTTTTAAGCAACCCAAATACAACTACTTAAGTTCACTCGACGACCACACCGTCAAGCTTTGAGTTCTAAGCGACATTTAGCTTACAGCCGCTAACGAGCCCACTAAATGACACCATTAGTCACTCAAATATGTGTTGTCAAATGTCAAACTATGTCGGGTCCGGTGGCATACGTATTACGTTGTTAACCTTAAAGCTTTTATGACCACATATGTATACTAGCTGTTAACCGCGTCTTCGTTATATATAAGAATGCATTGGCTACATTCCCAATATTCAATTTCTAAGATCGCCGATTTATACTGGATGGCATAATAAACTCAAAATTTAATACAATTACTACGCTTGGACAGTTAGTCAGTTTCATGGTTTGATACTATAACAGACGACAAAAATGTCGGTAGGGTTTTAGGGCCGGCAACGCGCGAGCGATACCCCTGGTGTTGCAAGCGTCCATAGGCTACGGTGACCGGTTACCATCAGGTAGGCCGTATGCTTGTTTGCCACCTTAGTTTATAAAAAAACACACCAGTAAACAATGCTTGGACATTATGGCCCCAAACTAATCAAAACTTGGCAAAGCACTACGGGATTGGAACCAGCAGCTGATACAATACTTATATATACTTTTTATTTGTAAATACTTACTTATAATACATACCAAATACCCAGGCGCTAGCAAAATATAACCAATGCCGGTAGCAGGAACCTTGTCGACAACGTATTCGAAAACGTAACTCGCGAAATGTCAAAATTGTCATACTAATTTTTAGTTCCACTTTTCACCGCCGCAGCGCTGTTCATTTTTCAATACAAAAATAGTCGAAGCCGATACGAAAACGTTGTCGACAATGTTCCTGCTACCGGCACAGAAGCCCTATAAAGTACTAATAACTGAGCTAATAAGTTATTGGACGATTATTATTACAGTTTTAAAAGCGAAAGAAAGCTTATTTGAATAGCCAAGAAACTTGAAGTACTTATTCAAAGTAAGTGACAGCTGTACGTACATCATAGTTACCACAAAGGAAAAATATACAGTGGCGACAATTTGAAAACATAAAATCTCTTCACTACATAGAATAAAATAAAGTCTCTTACCGCTGTCTGTCTGTCCCTAAGTAAGCTTAGATCTTTAAAACTACGCAACGGATTTTGATGCGGTTTTTTCCATAGGTAGATAGATTCAAGAGGAAGGGATTTGTGTATAATTATAATAATAATAATGCTTGGACATTATCACACAACGCCATCTGGCCCCAAACTAGCAAAGCTTGTACTATGGGAACCAGTAGCTGATAGAACACTTATATATATATATATTTTTTTGTAAATACATACTTATAATACATACCATTCACCCAGACGCAAGGGAAACATATTTGTCACATAAATGTTTGCCCCGGCGGGAATCGAACCCGCGACCTCCGGCGTAGCAACCAGGTATACTAACCACTAGACCAGCGGTCTCGTCATTCACTGTCTTTTGTTGGTATTTAACATCTATGGCTAACGCTGGCCGTGCGAAGCCGGGGCGGGTCGCTAGTTCGATATAAAGATGCGTGCACACATTGTAATGACCATAGCTCGGGGTCAAGTATCGGTAGCCAAGCTTTTTGTCACGGAGTAAGTGAACATCAAGCCTACACGTTCACCTAAATAAATATTGTTCTATTAAGAAAACACGGCGACGTTGAAATAATAATGCTTGTCGCTTGCGTAATTCTATGCAATGATTCCGCGGTGTAAGTTTTTTTGGCATATTTTCGTCATGAGATATTTCGGGATACGTAGTTTTGTGATTTTTGAGAATTTTTGCAGGTTAATTGGATGGGGAAATCATGACATAGGTACATATTTTTTGACTTTTTTTTAAACCCTGAATAAAAGTGTAGCAATTGGTTTTACAGTTTGATTTGTTAGAATTCAAAACATGTGTTTGAACCTAAATATTTTATTGTTATTGTTGCCTTGAAAGGTTTTTATATCCAATTCATCATTAATATTACGAACTGCGATCAGATTAATTTAATTTCAGATTCCTAAATGGATTATTATGAAATTAATTTTATATTCAATGGTTCCTTCCGCACGGTGTTGATTAAAGGATTTTCTTTCGGAATAAAAGTAATAACTTAATGATTTATAGTACACATTTGACAATATTTCATTGATTTTCAAACCTATAATATGACTTAGGTATGTGCATTAAAATTTCTTGTGTCTAATTTGCTGAAATGTACGAATAACTCAGATAAATTTGCGTCATCGTCATATTCTATATCTAGATCTAGCCATAGATATCGTTTGGGTCTAAACTAAATCTGACTAGATGGGCTAGTTACCTAATTTTTTTACATTCCACATTACCATTTTTAGGGTAAATCGGTTGCCAGTTATAAAAAATTCTGCTTCTATCAGACCTCTGCCAAAGACAAACTTATGTTATAGTTTCATAAAAACTCGGTTAATGCACGTAGGTACGTCATCAAAACCACTGTATCTCTTATTGCCCATCATTATCATTTCCGAAATTCAGTCAAATCATCTAAACTAATATTATAATCCATACTGATATTAGAAATGCGAAAGTAATTTTTGTATGTTTGTTTGGTTGATACCTTTTCAGGACGAAACGGCTGAACGCATCGTAATAAAATTTTACAAGGAGATAGATTATATCATGAGGAAGTATGTGGGCTATCTTTTGTCTTTAAACAAATGCAGACGCAGTCGCGTATAGCATCTAGTTTAATTTTTTTCTGTATTTACTGTATGTTACATACATTTATGTTAGCTACCAAACAAAATTTTCACAGTAGCATGTAATCCGTCATTCACAAAGCCCAGCCCTTCACTTGCAAATCAAAAAGGGAGCAGTATTTCCCAAACTTCACAGTATAAATTACAGGCAGCTGATACTACAATGTGTCGAATGCTCACGATAAGAACCGGAAAAAAACAATCGAAAAAGACCAGCACGAGTGGAGACAAAGCTTTAAATTCTAACATCCGTTATGTGTGCGTAAAGTGCAGCTGTGTGCGTGACTCTGCAGGTATTGAAACAGAGCCTTCTCAGTTCCCATCGGGCGAGCGAGCTCGATGCACGTGTTGTTGTCCTTGCGTTCCTTTATCGCTTGAACGGACGTGTCTAGCTATCGCGTAATATTTTTAACGGATTTAAATTTCGGATTTTATAAAATTGTGCCATAATTTTTGGTTCAAAAATTTGGGACAATAATTAAGAAACAGTCGCGAATTTGAGTGTCAGTGAAAAGTGAACTTCAGTGGATTGATATTAATGATAAATAAATAATTAATTAACAGTGATTGTGAATTGTTTGAGTGTCGATCGTGAATTTCGTGATTATTGTAGCCAGTTTTCTACAAGCGGATGGTGCTCATGTGAGTATTCTTTTAGTAAATGTTTTAAAATTGGTGGATATTAATTTAATATTTTGTATATCACTTATTCAATGCAATACCTCAAATTTGAAACTATTTTGCTCCAACTTTTAATCGAAGAGTTTTATAACAGCCGTATATTTTTATGAGACAATTTTTGAAGTAAATTCTCTGAATATATATTTTCGTACTTTGAAAGCATCTCACCTATTTCATGCTACATAACGTATATAAATAGCTTGTAGCTACGACTGCGTGAAGTTATAAGAACAACAAAATTATATTTTTTTATCCAATGGGAAGCCGTTTTTTTTTCGAAATAAAATTATCTGTTTGTCAGAGGGAATTATGTATTTACTTTCGGAGGTATTTAGACTTTCCTCTGAAATCGGTACACTACGAAACAATTAAAGTTCCTTCAAAATAGGTTCAGCCGTCCAAATTAGCCTCGACAAGCTGAGAAACGACAATTTTTTTTAAAACGTTTTAGTTTTTACCTAAAACGCGAATGTGCAAATGGAAGCAAAGGAAAAGCTTTTATTTTTGAACAGATCCTATTTTATTATTATACATTTTATCTACATCTACACTTCTACATCTAAACTAACATTATAAAGAGGAAAGATTTGTATTTTTGTGGGTTTGTATTGAATAGGCTCCGAAACTACTGGACCGATTTCGAAAATTCTTTCACCGTTAGAAAGCTAAATCATCACTGAGTAACATAGGCTATATATTATACTAGCTGCCCATCCCGGCTCCGCACGGGTGGACAAAATATTTGATAAATGTCTATGCTCCGAAACTAATGTCTACCCGTGCGAAGCCAGGGCGGGCCGCTAGTGTACTTATGTAGACTCTTACCTAGGTGCTTTATATCAGTATCTTCCTAAAGATTTTCCTTCAGACTTTCTCACATGACCATTGACCTTATACAGCGTGCCTGAGAAGCGACGATAAGAATCCCCACTTATCACACTTACTCAAGGGGTCACCAAAATTAGGTCGTTTTTCTTGTTCTCTGCTTAGGGATGAAATCCTACACATTTGGTGGGTTATTTTAGAAACTCTTTTATTGTTATTTTGGTCGGCATTCACAGTCGCGCCATTTACTCACCTGTCTGTAGCCTTTTTTACTATCTATATCTAGAAAAAATGAAATGTATGGAAATTAGAAACTTGACCACGTGACATAACATAGAGTTTTTAATTCCCACACATTTAGTTCTTTATCTAGAGGTTAAAAATATAGTTAACATGGTTAATCCTGCTGGTGTTGCAAGTGTCCATAGGTTACGGTAACCGCTTACTATCCAGTGGACCGTATGCTTCATTGCCATATTAAGGAAAAACAAATTAAAATTGCGTATAAATTGATTACAAGTCCGCTATTAAAATTGTATTCCAATGGTGTCCCATTCTTGTAGGTCTTGGTAGTCTATTAATTGAACTCGTCAATGGAATTCGGAAATCGTAGTTGTGTTGTATCGGAATTGTATTTCAATTATATAGCAAACTTCATTTACTTCTACATTATAATGGTTTCACTACATTACTGTGCATGTTTAAATCTGAGGTCTGAATTAACTTTTTTAATATCTTTAATGTACCATTTATATATATATATATATACAACTAGCGACCCGCCCCCGGCTTTGCACGGGTAGACATTTATCAAATATTTTATCTACCCGTTTTTAGACTTTTACAGGGCATTTTTTTAATTTTTCACTCCGTAAGAACCGTCCTCGCACTTCAAGGAATAGTCTAGAAAAAGAATTAACGAAATCGGTTCAGCTGCTCTCGAGATTTGCGCTTAGCAACACATTTAGCGATTCATTTTTATATTATAGATTTATGAATTATTAATTTACTAGACCTGCCTTTGAGTGGGAACCTATCTACTGAGATTAATGAGAAAATCGGAAAGAAAAAATGTTGCTGCTAATCATAGACAACATTTGCTAGGCTTGTTACAGATTCTTCTCGAAAAAATAATCTTTCTAAATTTGACACTATTGTCTGATATTCTATAAAGAAGGCTAATTAAAATGTTTTCATTAGTTTATTGATGAATAGCTAGAATTTATAAGGAGCTCATTAAATTTATGTGAATTAATCACTAATTTGTTTCCTAATTAATTACGGCTCGGCGATTGACCACGATTTCCTACAAAGTGTAAAACAAAGTCGCTTCCCGCTATCTGTCCCTATTTATACTTCGATTTAAGGATATTGTTCCTTTTTTTAATAGATAGAGATATCTTTACGTTTAATTCATTTGTTTTTTAACTTATATGGCTAACGCTGGCCGTGCGAAGCCGGGGCGGATCGCTAGTTAATAATATATTGGGGTCGATTTTGTTGTACGAAACCACTAAACGTATTTGCAAGGACTTAAACATTGCCGGCCTTATTCTACCCCGCATATGAGAAAGGGATAGGAAGACTTTAAGTCCTGTCAAATTAGTTTCGTTTAGTGTTTTTGTACAACAGAATCGACATCAATATAAATAATTAATAGGTAGGACCTTACATTACATTAATCTAAAGCTGAACCTCTATACATAGTAGTAGTTGTACGTAGTATATTATGTAGGTACTCTTGAGGTAGTAGTATAATGTACTCTGAGGTAGTAGTATAATGTACTCTGAGGTAGTAGTATAATGTACTCTGAGGTAGTAGTATAATGTACTCTGAGGTAGTATGTGATAGTAATTAGTATCTTTTGTGACTGAAATTAAATTCATTGTCAATTGAATACACTGTTCCTGGTCGTGAGCAAGAACTTAATTAATTATTACGTAATTAGATTGTTGATTAACAAATAGGTTTTTTATTTTTAACCAGCGGTATTCTTTGACGTAATTTGGCAAACTCATTTTATTTATCCTGTTTGGGTACCTGCTTTAGGATTACATTTTGTTCAGAAGTCTCTATGACGTGACTGAGGAGCAAATAAACAAACGAACATCCAGATTTTCATATTCAATATATTTCAAGTAGCTCTTGCCCACGGCATCGCCCGCGTCCCGCGTGGCTCTAGATAAAGATAGCCTTACTCGCTCGGCAGTCGTCTCTAAAAACCGTCTCGAGTCGAGACGAAGGTGCCTGACACAAGTAATGCTACGTTTTAATATAAGACCTATCCATATACCTACAGTTATCTCCTTATCTTACAAATAAGATAGCTGAACTTAAAGATTAAGGTCCAACCCTCGTATCATTAAGACGTACCCCTAAAATTACAAATGACGACGAATTTTATGCCTCAATAATTCTAGCCTAGTGTTTCTCAAACGTATTGGGTGTACCGCCCCTTTCGAAATAAATTATACCCAACGCCCGCCGAAATTCTTCATCTATTTTTTTATAGAAATGTGTAGGATAAAGAATAATGTTATTTTTCATTGCGCATTTCCTTATAATATAATTTCCTTTCCACCGCCTACCGATATTTATTTAGCGCTCCCTATATTACAAGTCTCAATCGCCCAAAGCCTCGGCGCCCACTCTGGGGCGGTACCGCCCACTTTGAGAGCCTATGGTCTAGTCCCTAAGCGACTGTATTACGGTACGGAACCCTAAAAACGGCCACTGGGGGCAATGGCGGCACAGTTTGAGCAAGTCACGAATAAAAATAAAAAAAAGTTCCTTTCATATATTACATAGGTAGTTTCTGGCTTTAAATTTGTCAGGAACTGTCACATACTTCCATAGTCACATGTATATTCTATTAAAATAATATTATAAATTACACAAAAAAAGTGCACAGTTAATTTGAAAACCGTAACGAAAGCGTTCTTTAAGTTAGGAATTTTGAGATTGTCATTTCCGGTTTTCGACCACCTACCGTGTGTTTCTATTTGAGTTGGCATTTGAGTGATTGTAGGCTTTGCCGTCATCGGTCAAATTATTTTATATATAGCATGTATAAAAATAAAATCTTTGATGCTTTACACCTTACCTTTTTTTCTCAGGCGGCTTTTTTTCCGAACCGGTGGTAGTTTAAACCTTCAATTAGGGCCTAATATGAATACTTGTTTTTTTTATTTTGATTCTGAATATTACAAAAAAATACATTTGCCTAAATACTAACATAACTCAAATTAAAAAAAACCCTGTAGCGCGAGCATGTATAAATTGCGACGACGATTTCGTATCGCCTTCGAATATTTTTGTATTGAAAAATTAATAGCCCTGCGGCGGTGAAAAGTGAAACTAAAAATCAGTATGACAATTTTGACATGTCGCGATTTACTTTTTCGAATACGTCGCCGAAAAATGTTCTTGCTACCGGCACCGAACATTATTTTTGTAAAAACGACTATCTCTCTGCTTCGTCCCTTTTTTGTGTAAAATAACATTTAATGATATTAAACTAAAATTAAATTTAAAAACATTTCACACATGAAGCCACAACAGCTATTATCTCACACTATAGGCGGTCACTCATCTAACTAGTAGATAGTTGCTTTAGGTCACAGATAGGTCCATATGCACGTGACGTGCGTGTCATTTTGTAGTTTGATAACGGCTTCATTATTAGTAATTAGAGATAGATCTTTACCAATAAAAATGTCCAGTTTCGTTTACTGATCTATTATTTGATAACCAGTCAGAGCCGCATTGAATTCCGTGCCATCTCAAAATACCATAAAATTAAGTCAAAAGTTCCGACTAATTAGTTATGTTAATATGTTACGAAGCTGATTAATATGCAAGGACTGATATACGACCTTTACCTACATACATACATACGATAGTAGAAAAATAGTACGGAGATGCCTCACTGAACTTGTGGATGGAATTTTGGTATTACCGCTTTTTTTTTTTAAATACCACTGAGCATACAAGGATATATGTTTCCGTAACCTTCAATTTAATCTAGTAGCTGTCCCAACAGACGTCCTGTCTTAGCTTTTAATTCATATGTCAAATACGCCATAGAAAAAAGGACCTTTAGTTTATCCCGAAAATTAAAATATTTAGTTTTTTTTTCAATTTGCTATTTTCATAAGAATCTTCTGCTGACAATAACAACCACAAAAAAAATGTGGAATCGTTTTAGCCATTCACGCGTGACCAAGGGAAATAGGGATTATTTTTATATGTATAGATTAAAATTATTCGATGTCACTTTAGCTCTAGTTTGAGTGACCATGACTAAATTAGGAAATTTGTCCAGTTGTAATCGAGCAAAAATAAAAACAAATTGCCGAGTACGCAGGCAAACAAGTTGCATTATTATCACCTTAAACACACAAATTACTCGCACCAAGAATAAACGCGCATAAACTGAAGCAGATGGCCCCGGATCATCTACATAAAAGTATAAAATTAATCTCGAACCAGAGACGGTACTTTACCTTGTAGCGACCTCAATTTGTCTTTAATGTCGTAAAATTAAGCTTTATTTAGCTTGGTGTGTACTAACTTTGAAGAATTATCCGTCAAGTTACTAAAATGCGTAACCATACAAAAATATACGTAGACGGTAATGTCAACGTACAATCACAAGTATAGTATAGGCTAGACAGTATGTAGACACGGTGTGCTGGCAATTTTAGTATAATATGCGAACACTGTGAGCTCCGGCATTGCAAGTGTCTATAGGCAATGGTGACCGCTTAACATCAGGCGTGTTGAACGTTACTTGTTTGCACATTTAATCAGATTAATATACAAAATCATCGTGTATGTTATTCTGATTAAATGTGCAAACCTTTTTTTTATACTCTAAAGTAGCACACAAGCATACGGCCCACCTGATGGTAAGCACTCGCCGTAGTCTATAGCCGCTAGCAATACTAGGGGTATCACTAACGGATTTTCAACCATGTTTGTTGATGAGGACTCACTGTGCTAGCAGCAATACCAGCAGCATAGCCCAGCGTATCCTCGTGGAGCACTGGCAACCTTTACTTAACAAAACACTACATCAAGTAGTGTTATTTCACTGTGGTCTTCTGTAAGGTGGATACCTCCACAGTCAGCTCCGACTGTACCCAGTCTCCAGTCAGGCGGCTCAATTCAAATGGGAAAACTCTCGGGAAATCCCAAATTGCCCTACCTCTTAATATTCTCATTAAGTAAATTATGATACTCTAAAATGAATTATAGTTACCTGTAATATTGAGTCTTTATTTCTCTGAACGTTGTATACACCCTTTCAAGATTTTACTCCATATTAATTATTTTTACTGATCCGCCTAATAAGCTTGCAATAGTCTGTTTATTACTAACTAGTTCAACTTTATCTGTTACTTTACCAAATCGTAAAATTTTACGGCTTTAAATTAATGATTATGCATGCTTTGAAAGACTTTCATAAAGATGTTATTATCACACAGTGAACGAATCAAATCAGTGCTTCAAGTTTTTAACTCTCGTTTTATCAGTCGAGTTTTGACTATAATTCGTGTAGTACTTTCCGACGCTTCATATTTCATACTGCTATTGGGAGATAATTAATTTTGAATTTCGTGGAATAATATATAAAATTTAATTTTGAGTAGTCGTACTAGATATTAATATGCCTGTGAATTGGCATTTATTAAATAAGTCTAATTAAAATGAACATGGCGGCGCGAGAACTGCGTGAATCTTCTTTCTAAACTTCTTCAAAGTATGATATTCAAAATTAAAAGATGTAGGTATACGTGTAAATTGAAAATCAATGTTAGGATACAAAATAATATTCTTAAAAATCCATCGCGGATGTGTGGTTGAAGCAACCGCATGTCATCTGACGTACCTAGTTTCAAACAGTTTAACTAGTAACAATCAGATTTTCTAAGCTAATAATACAGTAATTAATCGCACCACGAGCTTAAAAAGAGATGGGGCGAAATGTGATCCCCCATGGGATTTCCCATGGCTGGGGACTGTACTGTACTGTAGTGCGCCATCTTAGTGGTTATAGAAAAAAATGAGAATTTATAAATAAACCTCTTATCAAATAGACAACAACCATTAAAAAAATATTTGCGGTCTGAAAACGAGCTGTCAATTGATTGCAAATGCAACTGGACTGTAAAAACTATTATTTTTATATATCACTGAGGTGGCACACAAGCATACGGCCCATCTGATGTTAAGCAGTCACTTTAGCCTGTAGCCGCTAGCATACCAGGGATATCACTAACGAGTTACAAGCCCTGTTGTTGATGAGGACTCACTGATACTAGCGCAGCGTATCCTCGTGGAGCACTGGCAACCTAACATACCACAGAAACACAACACTACATCAAAGTAGTGTTTCACTGCGTTCTTCTGTAACGTGGAGGTACAGTCCCAAGTCAGGCGGCTCCAATATTAATGGGAAAACCAATTCGCCCTACCTCACACTGTAATATGTAGAAGCACGGTGTGTTATTGAAGCGCAACATACATTTTCAATTGCTGTTTTCTTTTAGAAACTTAGTTTTGTAGTTTGAAGTTTTTAAGACCAATTTGGAACACGATAATAAGTTGAGTTACTCTCGGAATTTATGTACTGTGTCGCTACCAATAAACGTACATTTATATCCGACAACTTGAATGGAATGCAATTAATTAGTGTTATCAAACAAAGTTACCGATTTTTTCGGAAATTAATGAATATATTTATAGTTCCGGTTTTTGTGGTATTATAATGGAAATAGATCATTATGCCAATTCTAATTTACGACATGGTTGAATTTGTATGTTTCTGTGAATTTAATCAATTATTATCAAATACCTTCAGTTCTTTAATTTATGTTTCCGTAAAATAAGTTATAATGTTAAACGACATCGTCCATGTTTCATAGAGATTGTCTGAGCATTTATTACTATGAGACCAAAGTTGAACATAACAGGACATTTCATTTGTTTTAGCTATTTTGAATTCCTAATTTAAAAAAAAGTGTATGAAATAGTTTTTCTGGATCTATTACGACTGTGTTGAGAAAGCAGCACTATTTTATATTTCGGGCCAAAAAATCAAAATTCCAAAAGAAATATTTTGAATTTAAAATGAAATATCAATAATCAACGAAAGCTTAATGATTTATGATCGGAAAAGTTCTTTCTTTTCTATCTGAATGGTTCTGATTTTAATATCCGTTGTAATTTTGTAATCAACGCGAAGATTTCATTCGACGGCGGAGAGAATTTAAAAAATGGCCGGCTTGGTCTTAAAATACTTGTAACATGACTTTGAGAATATAAAATAAATTAGCACTAAAAAAATATTAGTTCTGAGCGTAGTCTCTATAAACATATTGGAAACATAATTAGTATAAGTAGATTTAGTAATTCCCAAAAAATGAACTGTTCTAAATTCCATCTTTTTATGTGAAGCTATTACAGTATGATAATTTCTTTCATCTTTACCTTTATGACTTTCGTTCGATATCAGTTGGGATAATTAGTTTTCAATCAGTATTTACTTCAAAAATAGGGGTGTATAAGTCTAGCGTGTGTATCTATGTCTGTCTGTAGAATCGTATTTCCTAAACGGATCGGTTCATCCGTTTAGGAAATACGATTCTACTGCTCCAGCGTCCGACCATCGTGCTGCGGCGCTGCTCCAGCATCCAGACCTCGATGTGACATCACGCTGCTCGACCAACGCGGCGGCACCCTGATAATGGGACGTGGAAGTTCTGAAACACGTGTCGGAAGAAACCACGCCTGAGCTCACACCTGGGCGCAGGCCGTTTGACCGTATCACACTCATTAAGCGGAAAAAGCAAATTATAATATATTTTGTATTCTATAAATATGAATTTCCGCAAAGTAAAACCTGAATCAATTCAACATAAACAAATAGTTTTTACGTATTTTCCCACTATTTTACTTGTCAAAAATAAGTACATTGAATGAAATTTCTTCTAATTATTCCATGACTCTTAAAATGATCAACTTTCACTCTCATTACCCAAAATAACCTAAATCGTGAGTAGGTTAATAAAAGTGATTTATTACCACAACAAATTAGCCCAGACCAAGGTTTTGCTAACAATATAAGCTCTGAAACTGTTGGAACTTAGTACAATTTAGCGACTGCGGCCGTTTCGAGAAGCGCCTAAGTTTGAAACCTTAAGTGTTGGTACTTGTTTAGAACGTAATAAATCTACAACATACTTACGTATACATAGCCGTTTTGTTGACTGTAGGATACGACTGATTGAAGGCAGGTAGATAGATAGATAACTAGATATTTTTTTAATGTTATCAATTGTTTTTATATATTATTTTGTGAAAAGGTATTCATGTTAAGTTAGTATTAGAAATGTAAACTATTTTAAAAGAGTAGTTGCTGAGTTTCTTGCCGGATTCTACTCAGCAAAACCAACCTTCCGAATCCGGTGGTAGATTCTGACGATTTGAAAGTACCTAAACCTAAAAGTGCCTGTACCTAAAGTCTAGTCAAATAAAGATCTTTTAGAGTTTGAGTTTGATGGGTACATTTTATTGCACAATAAGAGTATACAATATGTGATCAGATAATTGCTTATATTCTAATGTACAATTGGCGGTTTATCGTATAAGAGCGATCTCTATCAGACAACCGATGAATGGACTAGAGTAAATTTGGTAGGTTTACCAGTTGTTCACGATCTCCCCTCCACGATTCCATACCCAATTTGGTAGGTTTACCAGTTGTTCACGATCTCCCCTCCACGATTCCATACCCAATTTGGTAGGTTTACCAGTTGTTCACGATCTCCCCTCCACGATTCCATACCCAATTTGGTAGGTTTACCAGTTGTTCACGATCTCCCCTCCACGATTCCATACCCAATTTGGTAGGTTTACCAGTTGTTCACGATCTCCCCTCCACGATTCCATACCCAATTTGGTAGGTTTACCAGTTGTTCACGATCTCCCCTCCACGATTCCATACCCAATTTGTCCAAGGCAAAATGTATGTAATTGTTAATGTTTGACATCGCTCCCGTGTGCTCTTACCTTTCCGCTTCAAATCTGTGTTCTATGTTATCTTATTTTTAATACAACTATGGTAAGCAATCATCTGCCCCGCCTGCGCTAAGCTTACTGTATAGCATATGGATGCTTGTAACATTTACGAGTACCTGACTTTGCAACAATTTATTCACACTCTTCTTAAATAACTCCATGGTCTACTTCTCTAGGAAAACCACTCTTAAAGAACCGCATTCCCATGCTGTCTTCTTAAAAACAATGGCGGGGAATTTATAAATCTATTTAGTTCTCAAGAGCGCCAGAGTCTATTTGAAGTAAGTCGTTAAAATTGATTATCACTATACGTGTGTTGTGTTTTATCAAACACCAAACATTAATCAGTCATGCCATACAATATGTGCTAGAGAACTGTAGCAAGTCGATCATGAAACATCTCATTACTTGACGTAATTAGACCCTGTAGATATTAACTTAATTATAGCGTCGATCAATCACGTTGATAACATCAGGCCGCGTGGGTAATATTAATGAATTTGCTCAAAACGATAATGTGGAACTTTAGCTAAATACTAAGCTTCTTTTGGAACATGCTAATTAATAAAACGTTCACTTACTACAAGCAGACGATGTTTTTGTTTGTGACAAGATTGATTTTCATGAACAAGAACTTGGTTTCTCTTATGTAACTAACGTAGATAAAAATTATACTCGTAGGTAATTATATTCGTTTTATTGAAAAAGATAAACGTCCGTGTACTTGTAAATACAAAATTCTATGTCATATAATATAGCAATTAAATATCTATGAAGTCACATCCAAATGCACGCGTAATTTTAAATGATCCTTCGCTCCGATCGTGAAATATAAGTCTCTGTGTAAGTAGCAGCAATTGCCCGAAAAATAGTTGAACGACTCGCATTTTACAACTGCAAATCGAATTGATGCTTCCGTCTAAGAAAATAAAGTCGAATGTTATCTTCTACACGAAGACGTTGCCAATAATAATGTACAAATGGTATTTGGTATTTCTCCATCTATCACAATAAACCAATCAAAAGTGGGTCCTCGCGAACCTTTTGTTGCGATAAAAGAGCCTAGCAATTTCTATCGTTGGGTTTCTCTAAATAATGTAACAATCAATCTTACAGATGCTTGCGCGTTTGCTTTTGCAAATATGCCATTTGTATTCTATTTACCGTAAACTGAATCTTGTAGTGCAGTTATTTCGTACTATTTTTCATGTGCCAATGTTTCTTAAAAGTAAGTATCACCTCATGAATTTCAAATTGTCATCTCACTTGGTCTCGCGTGACACACAAAAATTGATGGGACTGTATCGAACAGGCACTTTATTTTACTGGAATAAACCTAGGTCTGAGCAATTTGACGATATAATTTAGACTTTCGACAGAAATGTTATTAACGTCGAAGATTTTAATGTTAATAATATAATACAAAATACTGGTATATAAAGTTAAATGAATACTGTCTCAATTTATGAAAAGATGATGCCGAAAATGTTAATCTCGCATCTCGCATTAAATTTATTTCCAAAAAATATTGCTGATATTCAAATAACTTCTAGAAAGCCGTGCCCTCTTATATTCACCTTTTTGATTTACATGAAAGATGGTTATTGGATGCTAAGCCAAGTTTTTCTATCAACTAAAGCGATACTGTTGTGAGATCACGTACTCAAGAACGGTTTGGCGTTGCAAACTCATAACTAAGATATAATATTTTGTGCTACTCATAAATATAATATAGTTATATGACTGTATATTTATGTAAGTATCGTCTCATCGCTGGATATATCCTCGTTTTCCTTTGTCATTAGCTTCGCTTCGCACTGCGACAATAGCATCCAAGTTTGATCCGTAATTTGAAATTGTCGTCTGCTCATCTAGCTGGGGATGACCAATTAAACTATGGTTAGAATTTTAATAATCCCATCAAATACCTGCTTTTATTGACTAGCCTTATTGTATTCAAGAAATTGATGAATAATATTGTAGTGTTTAATATACAGGTATTCTTTCGGTGGTCAGTATTTTTATTTGTTTTTTCACACATTTTCTGGAGAATAATTATTTTTTGAAAGTTATTTAGCATGACGTCAAAATATGATTGAAATACACAAAGTAGATTTATGTGTCGACGTCACTTATGACGACCTAATTTGTAGTGATGTGTAAGAGTCTCGGATACGAAATTCTATAAACAAAAAAGGTTCAGTACTTACCGTAGTAGCGTCTATACAAATGCAAATAAACGCGAGAAACCCTTAAGACTTAGTGGAAGGATCTTCCCTTTTCACGGTTAAGTATATGAAAATATAAAGTAAACTGAGGGAATTTGGCTCTATGTAAATATTGACGGATGACCTGCCCTCTTGATCCGCCCTGACTTAACCTTTTTTCTTTTACTCTTATACCCGCATAAGCAGAGGGTATGATTTTGACATTGCTTGATGCACACATTGTGTGATTGTTAAGATCTTGGCTTTTGTTTTTTTATTTATCTTCTGAGGTATTTTTGCGTCTGTATTTGAAGCTCTTTGTATGATTTGTATTTTATGGTTTGCTACTTTGGATGATTGAGCCAGTTCGATTTTGTAATTAATATTATAGTAAGGATCGGTATAATTATGAGTAAATTGTGTGCGAAGCAGACTAAAAATCCTACAAAGAAACGCCAATAATTATTTTGTTTGTTTGATAATAATCTAAGACTTCTCCTCTTCTAAGTGATCTTATTTTTGCGTGTTCTATATCACTTCGTCTCGCAATCAAGAGTATTATAAAATTTAATTAGCATTTCATTTCAACATCGGTTTTTCTCATATACCTAGTTAAGAATGTAGGACTCAAAACAATAAAAAAAAAATCACATCGTAAAATCATATTTTTTTGTTCTTACATGTATATCTGATGCTACTTCTCTGACTGGCCGTTTGGTTCCGTTCTTTCTTATCTCTGTCTGTAGTAACTATAGTATGGATTTCCCTAGTTTTGATTGAGTTGGAATTGCGAGTGCATGTTATTAGTTTTTTATCACTCCCTATGTTGTGTCAATAATCTTTTCTTAAATTTGTCTCAAGCCGTTCTCGTTCCTCTTCGTCTAAATTTGATGCTGCTTTGAAACCTTTCTCTTCTCTTACACTTAACGTAAAATTCCTATTTAAATAGTAACTCTGGTAATAAATTAACAGGCACATTATAAGCGATTGGTATTTAGAAAAATTGTTGGAGTTTCAAACTCAAATACATTAAGGAAAAGTTCCAGTTACCCAACCCGCCGGCCCTTTTATACCCCTATACGGATTATGTTAATTCAAGGCCCAAATATTTCGCGCTCATTTGAAATTATTTCCGTCTAGTTAAAATTTTGGAACAACTCTAATGGTGCTTAGATACGTTTGTTAAACAGTTACAGCCGAGGTTAAGCTACTTACGCCTAACATGGTTTTTGGGATAATGTTGGTACTTGAATAAGTAAAGCTGAGTCGTTGAACCGGAATTTATGTTGTTTAATTTGATTCATATGTAGGTATCATGCATAAGTATAAAATTCTCCGAATAATTCACTATCATATGAAAAATCACGATATCAAAGAACTTAGGATCGTTTTAGGGTCGACAACGTGCGAGTGATACCCCTGGTGTTGAAAGCGTCCATAGGCTACGGTGCCAACTTACCATCAGATGGCTTGTTTGTAAAAAATAAAAACTTATTTTATTCTAAAAAAAGTGGGTTATTCCATTACTTCCTATAATTTTGCTCATCGTTGTCATCATACTTGAAACTTGGTCGAACCAGAAAAAAAATCTAACATGGTTCGTTTTTGCATGGCTCATTGGAAAACTTTGTAGCCATCGCTTGCGCCCAACCTTTTTTAAATATATGTGCACAAGTTTCAAATTAAGCGAGTATTTCATTTAATTAGTGATAACCTCTATAATCTATAGGCTACTGTAATCACTTAGTATCAGGCTTGTTTGCGATTATCGTAGTACTAAAATTGGTTTTAAAATTCGCACAAAAAAGAATCTGAAATCTGATTCTGAAAAAAGATATCTAAGCAACCTTATCGATAGTCAAGGCCTATGTCCTGCAGTAAGACGGTAATGGCAAAAAACGAACGGAGTAGTGGGCGAGCGCTAGTTAATGATACGAACCAAATCGCTCCATTCACCACTAATGACAAGTCGTACGAGGCCGGCCTCGTGGAACTTACGTTAAAGCTGCAACAACCATGGGTTCTAGGGGTAATATGGATTTCATCTTTAATAAGTATACGAGGCTTTCCCAAGCAGTATAGCATGGGGTTCTTGAGAGAGTGTTACCCCTGGTGTTGCAAGCGTCCATAGGTAACGGTGACCGCTTACCATCAGATGGGCCGTATGCTTGTTTGCCACCTAAGTGATATAAAAAAAATGGTTTCTGAAAAATTAAAAACGAATTTATAAGCAGCAAAAAGGTGCAAGTCAAGAGTGAAATGGCTCTCCACACTCTCTAATGCCTACCCGTCAGGACTTGGTGTGATGGTTATACAATATGTATTTACGTATCTTCGATGTGTTTTAAAAGTTGTCTCATGATGATGGTGTTATTTCACTATCCAAATAAGGCAACCATTATTATTTAATTTGTGACAGGTGTCATCTAAGTATGTATATATTATTCTTACTACTAATTATTTCCCTTTCTGTCTGTGAGGATTTTAAACAGCGCAGGTTTTGTTGGCGTTGGAAAGACGTCGATACTACGCTTCATACTTTATTTATATTTTCTTTAAAAACACTATGAAGTTGCGAAAATTCTTCATTTATCCAAAACTTGAAGAGTAATGGGGCTCCATGAATGTTCCCATTTAAATTCAATTTAACGTCAAAAAAACAATCAGGCAAACGTATTTACGAAAGTATTTTTTTTATTTTATGTATCTTATAAAATTCCGCATGAACTTAAAACTGTGGTCACTACAATGATATTGAGCCTGGTGAGTACGTGTTTTGATTATTTTGATACGTCACTCTCTGACAATTTATAAAAAGTCAACTTTATACCATCATGCGATAAGGCTCAGTATCCCTTGATTTCGGTTCTAAGTAGAACGTGTAATGAGATGGTTCTTTAATTCTTGACATTTGACACAAAGTCGTGTGATGACAAGTTGTCAATATTAATTGCAGGTTTTGTTGACACGGTCGGTTTGTCATACTTTAGGTTTTTTAAATAGAAGGCTTTGTCATCAAACAACCCGTCAAATCATTTCAATGTGTTTTGAAATGATTTGACGAGTTGTTAGGTAATAGGTAGATAATGAAAATGAGGATACATTATAATAGCCATTGTGACATTAGTAAGTGTCTTATTACACCCTAAATTGCAGTAAAGAAGAGTGATAAAAAAATAGATGTTAGGGGATTGGGAACCCCCGTGGGTTTTCCCACTAATTGGAGCCACCCGACTGCGGACTGTACATTCACCTTTCAGAAGAACGCAGTCAAATAACACAACTTTGATGTAGTGTTATTAGACTGCGTTCGTGTAGTAGTTGTGTTTCTGCGGTAAGTAAAGTTGCCAGTGCTCGACGAGGATACGCTTGTAGTAATGCTGCTAGCATAGTGAGTCTTCATCAACAACAGGGTTGGCAAGTCGTTAGTGATATCACTGTTATTGCTAGCTATAGTTCACGATGACTTACCATCAGGTGGGCCGTAAGCTTGTCTATAAAAAGAAATAACATATCGGTTCGACCAGCTCACACTGATAGAATATGCAAGGATTAAATACGTAATCCTTTGAATATTATATTTAATTAAACTAATGCACTTATAACACTACACACTAATAACAAGCTCTAAGCAGTTTAAGCCGTACGAAGCCGGCTCAGTGCAGTGTCTGTGAAAACTAGCAACGAGAGCCCGCGAGCTCTAGAGGCTGTTGTTACCTTTTAATCATCCCTTTTCCTAATTAATTAAGGTCAAAGGTGGGCACCTACCACGGCGATAATAATTTAAGCGGTAAGCGGATTAGTTTTATTATAATTTTAATGGGAAACCCTTTGGGGATTTTCGGATGGTGTCGTACAAAATCTGCTCAATGGATTTACAAACTATTTCGCAGTTTGCCCTGCCCTATGTTGGGGTAGTGTGAGGATGTTGTCTTTAAAGGGGCCTCATAGTAGTATTGCCTGCGCAAATATCTGTAGAGCTGAACACTATAGATATTCGAAACTCTGAACTCCCCGCCTAGGTTTTCCCAAAAGAGTTTAGCAGCGTGGGGTTCTTCAGGAACGTGCAGAGATATTTGAAGAGTCGGCAACGCGCAATTGATACCCCTGGTATTGCAGCCGTCCTTAAACTACGGTGACCGCTTACCACCTGTCGGACTGTATGCTTGTTTTCCACCTTAGTCGTATTAAAATCCGACTGTGAAATCACCGCTGATCTTCGGTAACATATCGATTGAATAAATGTTTTTTCTTTCCTAAAAATATCATCATCATCATCATATATTTAAGAGCAAGGCTCTTGCCGGTGGAGCAATCGCCAAGCCGTTTTATAGTTAGCCATCTCTTTGACTTTTTATTGATAACGTTAGCCTTCGTCTTTATCTGTTGCAGGTAACTTATCCTTGGCCTTCCTCTGCCACGCTTTCCTTCGATCTTTCCCTCTATGATATTTCGTATAAATGCGTCATGTCGTAACAAATGGCCAATCATGTTGCCCCTCCTATTTTCAATCGTACTTATAATCGTTCTTTTTCTCCTACTTTCTTCAAAATCCTAAAAATAAATCTTCCATTATTTTTGTAGGACGATTTAAATATGCTCTATTGAAGAAGAAATGAAAGAGATATATCGGGATTTGTAAAGTTTGAAGGCTCTTATTTGGTACAAAGAGCATTGCAGAAATGAAATCTTTTGATGTATGAATATCAAAGGTCCTATGAGTAGGTAGAATGCTGACATTTAGCTTACTCACTGACCTGTATCGAGGAGTGGTTATAAAAGTTGACGACTTACCTATCACGTGTACTTAACTAGCCTAGCTTAGTAATGGCCATACGCATTAGGCCAAAGGGTATTTTTATAAGGCGTTAACATCCTGGGAATATGATTCTAAGTATGGTCCGGGAGAATTTATTTTTTTACTATGGTGGCACACAAGCATAAGCAGTCCTCGTGACCGCACCGCACCACATACTAGGGGTATCACTAACGGGTTGCCAACCATGTTGTTGATGAGGACTCACTATGCTAGCAGCATTACTATTACAGCCCAGTGTATCCTCGTGGAGCACTGGCAACCTTACTTACCGCAGAAACACAACACTACATCAAGTAGCGTTATTTCCCTAGACGGGCGGTTCAAATTTAAATGGGAAAACCCACGTTAAATCCCAAATCGCCCTACCTCTCTTTTTAAAAGCTCATGGTGTGATTAATCACTGTACTTAAGCTTAAAAATACTTTTTTGAACCTGGCCCATGAGAACAGGCCGTTGCTTCAACCACAAGGCTACCACGGCTTCTCATGATACAGATTGTCTGCCTGTCCTGTCTGTCTTCCAGTGAGAATAAAAAGGTAAAATGTAAAAGAATGGCCAAGAGCGAGTTGGACTCTCACACCGAGTACTAAAGACAAACTAGGTTAAATGACATTCCTTACCAAAATAAGGAGTCTCCGTTTGACCCCTTACTTTACTAGATACGGCTAATGCACCAACTGGAAATATTATGTATGAAGCCCCGTGAGAAGAAACAGAAAAGATAACAAAAATCAAAATCAAAAATATAATTTATTCACTTTAGGTCTAAAGTCTAAATTATTGTTGAAGGAAGCGAAAGAGGTGTGCTATTCAAAAGTGGAATGGGGTTCTATACTTGCTGCCTACACTGAACGAAATTCGGCGAGATGGTGGAAGCTGTGAAATTATACTAAATGTAAGAGATTTAGTTTCGTCTCGCCACGCCTTAAGCTTGACTCATTACAAATTCACAAATGGTATCCTAGCTAGACGATTTATTGACTCTACAAACTTATTTGATGGTGCATTAGTCGTGGTAATAGTATTGCGGCGAAAGCAATTTTGCAGTGCTACGTTTGTGAAATGATGCCAATTTTACGCTCCAGATAGTTCAATGAAACTTTTTACTAAGTAAGAATTCTAGTACCTATTTGGTTCAAGTTTATCAAGCTACACAAACATTGTTTGAGAGTTGATAAGAATATATGAGATCCCGTGACAATGAACATTGAGAAAATCTCTTTATCAAGCTACACATACATTATCTGAGAATTGATAAGAATAGGTTAGATCTCGTAAGACAATGGACATTGGGAATCATCACGCCAAGACCCTCACGGGATAGGCAGAGTATAGAGCGCCATTTCACTCTTGACTTACACACCATTATTGCTTCTTTTACATTCATGAATTTCTTCATACATGCCCGCTGGTCCCGGTTACTCTATACCGTTAATGTCTTCAGTGATATCATTGAATTTGAATGGAGAATAAAGAGTGTCTCCACACTGGAACGCGGTGCGGGAGCGGCGCGGTATAAAATCAGCCGCGCGATTTGTAAACAAAAAACTTATAGCTTCGTCACGGAATGTCCTTTTCGCAGAATGTTCTCTAGTCGCTAATTGTACTTTTCGAAAATTTCAATTTCGAAAATTCCCTATCACAAAATGTCCCTTTCGCAAATGTAGCCCGTCCACACTAGACTAGACGCGCGGGATCCGCGCTGCGGTGCGATTCATAAACACGCACGCGTTCCGATGTGGCAACGCTCTTAGAAAATAATTGTGCGAATTTTCGTAACGTCCTCGCGTCCTTTATCATGTGACGATTCTATGTCTCCTCAAATATGGTTCCGTTACACATACTGTATAATGTTTTTTTTTCAGAAGAATAATATATTACGCCGAAGCGTAAACCTTGATTGGACTGATGATAGTGGTAAAAAACTAGCGTCATCAATTCCATCCAGTTTCCAATGCGAGACAGTGACAAATGTACGCCACTTGTTGGAAATCTATTTGCGACCTACCTGAATAGGAGCGCTAAAAAAGTTGAAAATAACTTTGATTTGTGTTATGTTTTTGTAGTTGGCTTACAGAAATAAACGAGTCGGCCAACAGGCACCACCTTTAAAAGCAAGTAATACATGTGGGATGCTTTAAAAACGAACGAAACGTATGATGCATGTTAGGTAACGCAACGTATGGAGAACAGAGCGAAAACAAAACGATTTGAAGAAAAACGACGGCGGACACAGGACAGAGGACAGTCAAAATAAAGAAAATAAGAATAAGAAGTTTTAATTTCTACATCGAAATCTTATAACGCCCTGTATTCTTCATCATTGGCACATATAAGGTCTAAGCTAATAGGGATTAAATGAAATCAATAAATTATTTCAAGCTGAGTTTCCGGACCAAAAATATCTTATAAAGTGCTGAAACTCTTCATCGGTACCCAAGATTTACTTCTAACCGACTTTTGACCATTACGGCGGTATATTATTATCGTAAAGGAGGTCGGTGCCCTAAACAGTAATATTTAAAGTATTATGGAAGGTATAACGCTGGTTTTCTGAAGGTTCTTTACTCTAACGACCAAAGTTTCATCAATTTTCCGCTCGCTGCGCACGTAATCACGCGAAATGTGTTCAAATTCCGGTTTATATTTTTTTATTTCATTCAAATCCAAAAGTCATTGTAAGGCTACAGTATTATAGGTACGCGTCGCTGGCATGGTGATAATTACAATAGTTTTTAAAGTATCTGGCTTGACCCTCTAAATTGTACTCTAAATGTGGAAATTAATGAGAAATCGATCAATTTGTTATTTCTTTTATACGACTTTACTGGTGTTTATATTATGAAGGTTGCTTCCATTAGTTTTATAGGACTTTGACGTCATAAAACTGATCAATCTTGTTTAGCATAAAACGTAGTCTTTTATGTAGTACTAGCGGCCCACCCCGGCTTCGCACGGGTAGACATTTTTCAAATATTTTGTCTACCTTGTGCGAAGCCGGGGCGGGCAGCTAGTATATAGCCTATGTTACTCAGTGATAATGTAGATTTCTAACGGTGAAAGATTTTTTGAAATCAGTCCACTTATTTTTAATTTTATTTGTATGTAACAAATATATAAATATTGACTTTCTATAATATAAGTGTCGATGTGAAAGACATATTATATTGCTACGCAAGTGAAGTCGCGGGGAAAAGCTAGTTGATTATATTAGTAGGATTGAGTAGTTTTAAGAGACAGGTCGATATAGACTGACTTCACAATATGATTAATTTCAAACTCATGTAACCGGACCAGACAGTTGACTAAAACCCTATTTCGTGAATCCACTGCAACTTAAACACCTTATTACAAATAGTTCTGAGGTCATCTTCTGACATTTGAAGTCATTTGACACGTAATAGAACAATAGGCCTAGCCGATGTTTTGCTCCGTTCTAATTCGCTACGTGGGAACGGGACAAAAAATAAATTGCCTTTTCTAATTGAATGAATTGCGTGCAGAGTAATTCCAAATATAAAAAGCTGTTACTATGTGAGATGTACGTTCAATTATTATTATTATTCTGTACGCGTATTTGTACTTGTAATTTGCAGCTACATTATTAAGATATCCGGGGTGATATATAAAAAAACTCAATCGTTTACACCAATACAGCATTGTAGCGTATTTGCAAACAGCTTGCCATCCGTGTCCCGATAACAAACTTTCCAACAAAATTAGAATCCAATAATACAAAGTCCTCGTGAAATAATTCGACAAGCAACGATATCTTGACAAAGTCTACTCTATGTCATTGGCACGCTATGTCGAAGAACCAAATAACTTTGGTAATTATCTGTGACTCATTTCGTAAGCTGATGACGATAGCTGAAGTTTAATTGACGGTGTGAATGATGACGCTATTATTGAGTCATATCCGCAATACTTTTGGCATAAAAACCTGTTAATATATAAATATAACGGCAGGGAAAATAAGCTACGAATGCTTAAATACCAGAGGTACGGCGAATTGGGAACTCCCGTGGGGTTTCCCATTAAATATTGAAGCCGCCCGACTGGGGACTATACCTCCGCCTTACAGAAGACCGCAGTCAAATAATACTACTTTGAGGTAGTGTCGTGCTTCTGCGGTGAGTTAGGTTGCCAGTGTGTCGCGAGGATATGCTGCGCGAGTAGTAATGCGGCTAGCACAGTGAGTCCTTATCATCAACAGGGTTGGCAACGCGTTAGTGATGCCCCTGATATTGCTAGCGGCTATAGACTACCTGACTGCTTACCATCAGGTGAACCGTATACTTGTGTGCCACTTTAGTGGTATAACAAAAAATACATAGCCGCCGCTTCCGAGTACCTACTCTTTACCACAAATAAATATTCACTCTAAATTTCAAAAAAGTATGTGTAATTTAATTTATAAGCTCATTTGTTTTACATTTCGACCCATGCGTGTTTACTTCATATTATAAAACATTTAATAAAAGTCTCGTTCCATAAAACATTCCATGGGAAACGGGTTTTAATAAAATTCAACATTGATTAAATTAAAACATAAAGCCTTAATAAAATTTTGTGTATTGATATTCGTAACGCTTTTATTTTGGTAAAATGTGGGTTGGATATTTTAAATGTAGGATCTAGTATATATCTTCATGCCTTCCCACAAGGGTCCACGTAGAGGTAGGCAGAGGCATAACAATACCTACTTTCCACCTAAGATAATTTGGTGGCAACGTGACAGATGGTGAGTCCGTCACCGTCTCCTAGGCACTGCAAAGGACATTGATTCTTTTCAGACGAATGAAGGCTTCCTCAAGATGTGTTCCTACTGCACCTATGTTAGAAAAACTCATTGGTACAGACCGGTGGTGTTCGAACTAGGTGGTCCTAGTAATATTTCGATTTTAAAGAGAGTACGGAGTTTTTGGCGGGAATCAGGCGGAGCGGTTGAGATTATTTCCAGTGTCTCATAAATTGTGTTATAGAGATCTTTCGTGTGTATTTTTGGTGTCGTTATGTGAAATAAAGTTTCATTTATAGGAACATTGGAAATAATGCCGTAATACGACTTTTGGGTTAAGTGGTTTATCATTTTGGTCAATAGGTTACCTCTGACCTAAAGGCGTATTACGATCTGCTACTGCCGTGGATCCGTCTCCAGAAACTCCATTAAGCATTAGAATGCATGGCACTAGGCATTTTAATGCGACAAACACTAGCTAAAATAGACTAGACTCTAGCAAAAATAGTTCCTGAAGGGATTGATTGCCATACATAGGAAGAAGAAGAAGAAGAAGAAGAAAGAGAATACAAGAGCTAACGTGTTCATGACTTTCGTAGAAATTAAACCGAAATAAAAGTCTAATGGCAGTCGCTTTGAGTAAATTTCCGCTGAGCTCTAGTGCCTATCCCAAAGAAGTTTGTGATAAGGCAAGAGCGATAATTATGATGCTAAAAGTTAAAATGAATTTGCACTATTCTGATGTATTTTGAATTATTCATGTTTTCGCCGTAATTTTGGTATATATGAATGAGCGAAGTATTTACAGATTTTATCATCTTAACGCTCACAATAATTGGTAAACTATTTGAAGTAATTTTTAAAAGAGTTAACAACATTGGCGTGTAGCAACAATACACGTTGGCTTATTAAATATCTTTCTGTAGTCAAGTGTACCAAAGCTTGATCAAAGTTTTACGCACTCCGAATCTAAGCTGCTAAGAATATGATGTATACCTGTCTGTTTTCGTAATGGTGCCAATTCTGTTGTTCAAAATTACTAAACTTAACTAATTTGACAGTTCTAAAAATATTGCTATCCTTAATTAACCCCGCACATGAAAAAGGGATACAAAGCCTTTTAGACCTGTCAAATTAGTTAAGTTTAGTAACTTTGAACAACAGAATCCACACCACTATCGTTGTTGCGTTGCTTATTTTTTTTAGGTATATCGTCTTCTGTGTAATAAGGTTTATCTTTAAGCCTATTATCGACTGCTAGATTCAATTTTATGTTTTCCAAAGCTCACCTTCTAAATTCATTTGTTATTTGAAACCTTCTCTTAGTGAGCTTAGTTCGAGTAAGTACAATAAAACCTTATTTACTTTAATGCTATTTATGTTAATGTCTCAATTAAAGATTAATAAACTTATCTCTAGTGCCGTTTTGTTTTCGCAATTAGGTACAACATGTAGTGAATTTTTATGTTTGCTTAACCAAAACTTTGTTTTGAAATTTCCAAATCATAGCGAGTTCTAGTTTGAAATAGCGCCATCTTTTGTCTAAAATGTGAAACTGTCATATTTGTAAGTGACTAATGACGTCGCAGATTCCAATCAGCTGCATATGCAAATCTAGACGTACCGTCCGTGCTTCTGCTATCCCATTTAGAGCCTATTTCGCCAGCATCCGTTCCGTAGATTGACGTCAGCGCGGGTATTAACAATTGCAAGTGGAATGGGACTGGGGATGCTTTGTAGGATTTTGAAAACTATCGTTATATAGACACGGTTAGTTTTAGCTTGTAAAGAAATAAAATGTTTTCAACCAAAAGTCGACTAAATTCAGTATGGTTCATTTCAAAGAGTGGAAAAAATATGCAATTGAATAAGTAACGGATTTGTTTTATTTATCCAGACGCAAAATCAAATATGGTACATTTTATTTGGATTTTGAACTGTATTTTTTTGTGCGATGTCATTTCCATCACATCTATTCAAGACCACGATTCAAATCATACATTAAAGACACAAAAAAATATCAACAAATACACACATACACATAGACTATGTTATTGCAAAGTATCGCATATTTGTTGGCAATTGTGATTCCCTGGATGGTACATATAACGTGCCCTGGGGACCCTGAAAATTGCCCGGTCAGACGGAATAATTTATATGTTAAATATTATATTATGGAAACGCCTGTATTATAACATTTAAGGTATGGCGCAATGGGATTTATCACTAAGACTGTGGCCGCCTGATTCTACTAACTTTCTATTCTTTCGGGGTAGGCAGACAGTATAGAGCGCCATTTCACTCTTGAATTGCACCCCTTTTTTGCTTCATTTACTTTCATCAATAGTTTTATACAAGCCCGCCGGTTCCGAGTACTCTTTACCTTTCCATCACTGAGTAGGTACTTCGGCAATTTGATCCTTCCACTGCATTGTTCCCTCCACTTTAGCAGTGTATGTATTCGTTCTCAATGACAAAGTCAAACCAATACAGTGGACCGCAGATAGATAATACTTCTCTGATGTAGTGCTATATTCTTGTACCTGTCTATTCTCTTTTCTAATTAAACGTGGCCAAAGTCACACAGCATACAGAAGTTGTCTCATATAATAATTTTCAAGGAACACCACTCAACCTAGATTTCGTTCATTACTTTAATAATCCTAAAACCAATAACCATAACGTTGGGAAAATTGTGGAACCATTTGAACACATCTGAAATTAATAAACTGGATATCAAAGCAATAAAGTGAGGAATTAAATTCAAGGAATCCCACCAGACCGTACATAATGAGGCCACGATCACCATGGTAACCTATTAAAAAGAAAACGTACATACATTTTAGAAATTAATTATATCTGAAGGCAGCGACTGCCGCACGTCTTGTAATAGGCTGTTTCTTGATAATTATATTTTTTTCTGATATTCTTGTTTTCATCTTTCATGACGGAAATTCTTATGTAAACCTTATTTCAATGGCAATAGCAAATGTATTCGCACTTCAATAATACATTCAGCCTACATTGTGAGCCTGGCGCAGCTGCAAAAAGAACTTTGTATGACAATACAATCTATGTGTGGCGTATTTTTTGACTGCTAATAAAGTTGGTAGGTAATAGCGATTAAATTCAACTGGAAGAAGGTATATTAGTCGGGGAGCCCACGATGCTAAATGGGGATTCACTCGAGCGTCATGGGGACCTATTTTTGAAGGTTAGATAGTACGTAGAAAATAAGGTTATATGATGTATTCCCCCCTAAACCGATGGGGAGACCGCCTACCTGCAAGTTTTAAAAAAATGTAGATGAAACAGCCACATGGACATACTCGAGCGCGTCAGATTTTCAGAGGGGGTGTTAAGCGAACCCGAGAAAAGCTACTATTCGAAAGACTGACGATTCGGACGTGACACAAGGTCGTGATGAATTTTTGAAAATACAATATGCAAAAAAACAAAAAAGCGATTTTGAAAAGACGACCGCGTCAGATTTTTTTACAGATGGTTCAGCTTGATGTCCCAGTCATGCTGACACTATAATCTGACGGTGATAGAGAGGATATTTCTTAAACTGATGGTTTAAAAACTAAAAAAAGGTGCCCTAGACGCGCGGACCTATATGGAGGGCTCATATATGGCGGAGGTACTCATCATGGTGCAGGGTACCCGCCTTATGTTAATCTGACGCGCTCGTGTAAATCCCCGCTTCGGCTCCCCTACTATATGTGACTGTGGTCTAATGCGGTGTTGAAATCAAAATAATTTGATATTCTTTTTATACCATTAAGGTGCCAGCTTAGTGGTATAAAAAAATTTCAGGTTCCTTTCATCGTTCCATATTTTTCTTAAAATATATATTTTAAGACACAGTTTATGTAAGTAAATACTTATTATATTATTGAAATAATCTTACTTCTTATTGAAAACCGCACAAGGACATGCAAATCGATAAAACAATTCCCAGAATATTCACCAAAACTCGACAATCCAACAAGAGCTGATATAGAACTTTGTAAGCGGATAGAAATAGGACACTGACCTCACAGCTACACTGCCAACTACCCGCAAAACTACACTTTTGTTCCAGTTAAGTGATTCATATGCTGTTAAAACTTCCCTGTTTTAGGTTTTGCTTTCACGAGGGATTAAAAAGGATTTGGGTTTCCAGAGTGTTAGGTACCTCTAAATTTTGTCGTCCGTGATGAAAATTATAGCGGTGTTAAAAAAGGAACATAAGTCTTAATTAAGCCTTTCAAATCAATTATGATTTCATGTTGCTAGCGCTGTCACTGCCTTCAACAGTTAGGCTGGCAACGCGTTAATGATATCTTTGGTATTGCAAGCGTCTATAGGTTACGGTAACCGCTTACTGTCTGTCCATCGTCGTTGAGTAAAAATACCTTATATGTCTGATCTTATCAGCAAAGCCTTCGCGTACCACGGAATAAGTGAGAATTGAAAGAAACCAGATTGTTCTAATTGAACCAGACGTTTGTTCCTTGAAAAACCGGCCCGGATGATTTACTAAGGGACTGTGTCCGGATAAACCGAGCTAAATGGACCGGCCATTAGTCGGGGATCCCTTTTCTAAATAGTTGCTTTACTTTTATTTTAGTTTTTTCCCTCCACTCCGCTGCGCCGGAGATTCAACGTTCTTGCGCTGATTGATTAACTTGTTAATGTACTTTTGTTGGGTTTCCTTTTGGGAACCGGCGGTAGCAAGTATATATTCTATAATCAACGGTAAAGTATTTTATTTTGTGTTAAAAAAGTTGTTTTTAAAACTTGCTGGTTTAACAGACTGGTATAACTATATAGTACTAGCTTCTGCCCGCGACTACGGCCTTGTTGAGCTTAGAATCTCAGAGGAACCTAAAATTTTCCCGGACTGAAAAGTGTTTGCGTGGAAGAGTAACAAACATCCATCCATCCATCCATACTCACAAACTTTCGCATTTATAATATTAGTAGGATTATCTGATGTTTGGCCAAAGACATTTTCTTATTAGGCAACTAAAATGAGGCGTGTAAGCTATCAAATTTTTGGATAGGTGAGGTCTGTAACGTAAAATTAAATTCTTAAATTAAGAGACAACCCGCTGCCATCCACTTTAACAGAATACATTTTCACAATAAGGGGACGTAAGTACATCCAAACGCCCACACGTTGCCATAAAACATCGCACTCTTCTAATAAACTCATCGCAACCACAGGAGCAATTTTCCCCAAAACCACACTAAAGGACCATAACTCAACTTACAGCATGGGGCCATATTCCCATTAACTATTTAGTCACGTACCCTTTTGCGAGTATAAACGATTAAATTTGAAGACTCCTTTAGACATATTTCAATATGAGGCCTTTTCATGCACGTTTGAACATGTTTTGGCAAAAACCGGCACATCCTCTCTAATATTATCGCCTTTTATCACGTAAAGTGTCACGTTTCCCTGTTCAAGTATAGGACGGGCTGTTTTATCCATACTTGTCAAGTTAAGAGGGATACGCGATTTGGATATTCCGAAGTCTTCGGTTATAGAGAAAATCATCTGTTTTCGTCAACATCATTATCTTCAGCCAATGGACGTCCACTACAGAATAAAGGCTTCCTTTATAAGTAGATCTTCTATGTGATAGTCAAATTCATTTAACGCCTGTTTTAGTTGCAATTTATTTAAAGAATAGAGCCATAATATGTACTTTCCTTTTATTCTCCTAAAATGAAAGTCGAAATATTTACCGTGCCTGGAATAATCGGCTCTGATATTGAAGACAGTATCTGATAAATTAATATGAGCAGTTTGTGAAAGCATTTCCGTAAAACATCCTGCCATAGTACCCATTCTGACGAAGAGCCTTACTTTTTAAAACCTACACGCAAGCAGAAAGCCCATAGTCGTGCCAATGCTGTTGTACGAAATCATTAAACTAAATTATTCGACAGGACAAAGTCTTGCTATTCCTTTCTAATGTGCAGGATTAAATAAGAATGGCAATATTTTTAATCGTGTCAAATTGGTTTAGGTTAGTGATTCTTTAAAACATAATAGCACTATTTTGTATTGAATTCCAAATCCCTAAAATTGTAAACAAAGTTATTTAATTTAAAGCTCATCCATTTGATCCATTCAAAACCCGTCTATCGCTCCTAAGCTAGACCAAGACGCTAATGTGTCTCTTTGAATGAAAATTTTGCGGAAAATGATAAACAAGGGGCTATACTGACGAGAGCTGAATTTTGATGGGATACCCTTTTGTATCGTATCTTGTTTCAAAGTGGGCTTATCCTGTCTGAATAATAGTGGGCATCTGCACTATTATCTGGATTAGGGGGGAGGCAGCCGTGTCAGGATGATGGCCAACCGATATCATTGTTAATGGTTTAATAGATACCGTTGTGCCCTCGCATAATGTTCCTGCCACGTACAATATTCTAGAATGTTGGTCTTCATTAACTGAAGATGTTGCTAACAAGAGACTTGAATTGAAAACACGTTTCCAAATTGTTGATAAACCAAAAAGCTTATTGCCAAACTGTTACAGCCTAGACTACACAGTCTAGTAAATGGTTATTAATGAGGTTGATTTAATTGCTAAAATATAGATGATGATGTCAAGAAGAGCCAACATTTTAGCGTTTTACTACCTAACGCTTTATTGCATGGAATGGAATTAAGTTTATGTAAGTGTATGTTCTTATGAAAAGGTAAACTATTCTTAGTAATAATAAATTTGTCGAATTCTTGAGCATATATCAGTGCTATCAATGTCAACTACTGTCTTCAAGCTTGGTTAACCATCGAATATTTGAAGAAAAATCTAGAAGCTATCGTTTCCAACCCAGTGGTAGACTGCGATTATAATAATGTACGTGGCTTATTAGGCCAAGAACTAAATGAAGCATTCAAACATCCAGCGGTATTAAGCCCCCCTGAGGAAACAGACGATAGAATTGTCAACGAAATAAGTCATACAGTTAATAATAAACCAGGTCATTAATTGTTAAGGACCTCGTCAAACACAGGTCACAACAATATGGAACTTTATTAAGGGGTCCTCTTTACGATCCTCTGCCATAGGTTAATCTGTTATCTCGGGGACCAAACAAGGTCTTTGCAAATGGAGGGGCATTATCGTCGCTCCCTTCGGGCCTTCATTGAGACTGAAGAGCCCTACGAAACCCTGTCCATTATGTAAATAATAGAGATGTACTCGAGTTCGTTTTGCGTTCGGTATTTACGACTGTTTTGTCAAAAATAATAAAATACCTAAATATTGAATTCTTACAATCATAATAGATGCTCTATTATGATTGTAAGAATTCAATATTTAGGATGTACTATTCAGGATAATTTTAATAATTACATAAACTAATAATTGATTGTTAGATGATGATAAATAATATAATGGTTAAGTTTTTAGTAGGTACATTATAGTCAAAATAGCGATCGTAGTGAAATGTAAGCTTGTTTTGAGGATATTATATCAATGATACAGATTACATATCTAGAAGTTTGTTTGTTTATAACTTATTCACGCCAATGTGGCTGTACAGATTGTCATGGATATTGGAAAATAGACCATGACATGTAGTCAAACAAAGGCTATTTGTAACCCTGGAAAGAAAGGTTTTAATCTTAAAGTTTAAATATTTTTGTCTTTGTTTACTCCGATCACAGTAACAAGCAAATTCAACACTGCTACATGACGAATAAAAAATAATTCGAATTTGAAAATCTAATTCGATTACGGTATAGTCGGTAAAAAGTTAAAGCACGAACCGAATTATTGCCACTATCAAGCAAAATACCGCGGATACCTACCGAATATTTTTAATAAAAATAATATCGTAACTTCATGTCTTAATGGCGGTGTAGAGTTACTTTATTCATTCTCGTGATAATTAAGAGTCCTATTAATGAGTATAAAAACAAAATTGCTAGTAAATTTTGTAAAAACGGAATACCCAATATTTTCCTGTTATGATACGAAGACTTGATAAAAATATTTTACGTTTTAGCTGCTTTTTACATAAAATACTTTGTTTTTTCTAAGGAAGATGTGCTGTGAATTACTTCCAATTGACTGAGTAATGAAAAAATATGGTTGGTTACCCATTTTGTTACAACGCTAGTAGGATGGTTAGGTAACCCGGAAGTTTGGATCCCTAAAATATGTTTAAAATTATCAAATTTTGTTGATATTGTAATATTCGCGATTTCAGAAGTTTTAATTTGTGCACCTGTTGACAACAACTATTAATTACCATACGATGAAAACATCCAGATTGTACAATCAATTATTTATTTATTTATTATGACTTACAACTACTATCACAGGTAAATTATGTTAATTATAATGAAATCTCCGCTAGGTTGGAGGTGTCAAATATAAATGACGATGGATTTAAATTTCATATTTTATTTAACTATTAGTTTAGTGACATTCTACATTTAGAAATATTAATAACGTATTTATTTTTAAATACTGGTAGCAATATTAAATGCCGCATGCCATCGATTGCCATTCTCATTGTTAAATTATTATTTTTTCTTACTTAAAAAATTACTGAAGCAAATAGGCGAACCCAGGTGAAGAAAATTGACTTTTTAATATTCTGTTTTACAATATCAAGATAATTCTGAAAATCAAATGACCCGAAGTGTACCGAGTAACCTCACGCACCCATCTCATGCAAAGGGTCAAGTACATAACCTTTTCAAATTCACCAAAGCAATATTTCAATACCAGTGCCGCACCGGTATATCGGTTCGCCGCAGAAGCAGAGCCCTCCAACTCGAAGACCGCAACACGAAACCTTAATTGCATCCACGCAGTGGGGAGTGCGGAAACTTTGCTTTGACTTGGGCACACGCGCTCGACACATAGGTACATTGGTGTGAAAAGTAAAGTTCAGGTCAACTGCAGACTTTGAAAAGGTTGTGTGAAGTGGGTGTAATCTGGTTGATACTGCCTCATTTGACACGTCTCGCCCGGTTTTAATGAGCAAGCTAAATTTGGGTCATGTCTTCTTGACGTATTATTCTGAGAAATTGAGCATGAAATTACATTACAATAGGAACATGAAAAATTAAGCTTGTAAAGGGGAGCTTTGAGCCGAAGTAATAAAACAATTACTCGTGTAATAGTGTTGACTTGAATTGGTATATTAATTAAACGTGGTATAGTAAACATGGTCAGTTATAACAAGTACGAAATAGTACGTATATTATTAAATTAGATATTAAATAGAGGTATATTTTTTCCATTGAATTATTTTACTCGAACACTGTGCACTGTACCTCCACCTTACAAAGGACCGCAGCCAAATATCACTCATCATCATCTATTTAAGAGCTAGGCTCTTGTCGGTGGAGCAATAATCACTATTCTGTTGTATTTCTGTGGTAAGGGTTCCAAAGCTGCTAGAAGATACGATGTGTTGATTGATGTGAATCATGCGCTTGCTAGACTATTGAAATTGTCTGTATAATAGAGAACCAAGGCCGCTTAATACATGAAAGATAATATAATAAATTTTGTAGACTTACAACGAGTATCATTTTAAGAAGTACCATCAGTAAGACAGTGTTGCAACTAGCCGCTGAGTGTTCTCCTTTTACGTAGCTCTTTTAAGTTAGCGAATTTCTTGAATAAAAGGTACTTAAAACATCGCTTTAAATTCCCACAAATCACATGGTCGGCAGCCCGCAAAAAATGAGACGCCGCGCTGTTTCACTTCCGTAGTCTGCGGTAACTTTATCATTAGCCGGGTATATGCTTTTTGCCATTCTGGAGGCAAGAAATGTACCGAAAATACCGTAGACAAATAAATTCAAAATAGATTAAAATATTTACAAAAAAACAAAACTTAACCTACCTAGATATACCTAGATAATGTAGATAAAAGATCTCATCCAAACCAGAATCATGCGGGAGCGTGCCTATGGGACAGCAATGTTGATTCTCTGAGCGAGATATGTTCCAGCACACCATATAAATAAATAATCATTCAGTTTGGATCCTAAGGAACTAATGAACGTCTAATTTGCCACCGGTTCGTAAAATTGCCATATGAGAAGAACCGGCAATAAACAAACTCGTGAATTTGAGTGGGAGAGGAAGCCGTTGAATGCGAAATTACTAAAGTGAACCAGCGGACATGTATGAAGAGAGTGTTGAATGTAAAAGAAGCAAAAGAGATGTGTGCATGTTAGAGTGCCTGCCTACCAGACAGGGACTTGATTTTTCAAATTTACACTATTCACTAGTTCTTCGAAAAAAACTTACTTTTTTTATACTACTAGGATGGAAAACAAGCTTATGGCCCACCTGATGGTAAGCGGTCACCCTAGCCTATGGACGCTTGCAACACCAGGGGTATCAGACGCGTACCGTGATTAGTCACACCGCGAGCTGCACACTGAAGGAAAACGTCGTGACGAAACCTGCATACGTCTGACCATTAATTCAAGAACGTATGCAGTGCCTAAGAGGCGACGGCCTCACCATCGCATCGGTTGTTACCAAATTATCTTCGGTGGAAAGTGGGTGTTGTAATACATCTAGCTACCTCTTCGGGGACCCTTGAGGGAAGGCGTGAAGACATTATTGTAGAGATGGATATAAATATAGATTACGCTAAAAGCCAAACAATTAATCTTAATAACTTCTAGGCTAAGATACTAGGCTAAGCTGTACCGTGGAGTTCATACGTTATCTTGTCTCGGGAAACTTAACTCCACGTTTATGCAGTCGGGAAACCCGGACAGTTCTCAGATAAGGTTCCATTAATTTATTAGCCACTTTTGCTTGCATAATTTGCACCATTTGTGTTAGGTGGAAGTTGGTGGTTTATCAAATGCTTTGTCTGGTTATAAAGAAAATATGAGTCTCGATAAGATACATATCATTATGAAAAGTTCCTTTCGGGTAGGCAGAGAATATAGGAAAAATGACTCCTATATTCTCTCTTATATTGTAGGTCTTTGTATAATTACACTTTCCAGTAGGTACTGGTAACGTGGTACGTATTCAACAACGTAACTCACTAAATGACAAATTTTTCATACCAATTTATCAATATCTAGGGTCGGCAACGCGCGAGTGATACCCCTGGTCTTACAAGCGTCCATAGGCTGCGGTAACCGCTCACCATCAGGCAGGCCGTATGCTTGTTTGTCACCTTATTGGTATAAAAAATACCCTTATTATATCTAGAAGAACTTTAGAATTTAAATAAATATTGTTATACATAATCATGATTGTTACATGAAAAAAGACAGAGCACTGAGTTTCTTACCGGTTCTTCTCAGGTGGCTTTTTCCCGAACCGGTGGTAAATTAGACCTTCATTAGTGCCTTATAAGGGCCTAAACTGAATAAATGATTTTTGATTTTATACGAATTTTTAGTTCCACTTTTTTCCGGCGCAGTGCTGTTTATTTTCCCATACAAAAATAATCGAAAGCGATACAAATGTAGTCGAAAGTTGTTTGTGCTAAGTCTATAGGTACTGTGAAAGACGTGAGTAAAGAAAGTAGTGTTGTATGCTCTGGCTATCCGGATTGGAAATGATTAACCTTAACGCGGTATAAAACACTTTTAACCGTACAGGTTTAAAATGATAGCCGCATTATAAACAGCTTATAAATCAAATTAATTAATAATTAATTTAACCTTTTTAGATAACCACGCGTAGTTGATTTGTTTCAAATTTCATCGGTACATATTTATAAAATATTTCGTCTACGTATCCTTTAGGCACTCAGCTGAAATTTGAAACTCTCTATACCTATTTAACAAAACTCATAAAAACTAAATTAAATAACTCGATTATACATTGAGTACGTGAAAATTGGCGGAATAGTTTTGTTCTCCAATCATTTGGAGTTCGTTAATTAAATTATAACTGAACAATACGTTGTTAAGAGGGTTTATTGTGGTTTTTAGGGTTCCGTACCTCAAAAGAAAAGGAACCATTATAGGATCATTTTGTTGTCCGTTTATCCGTCAAGACTTTTTTTATCAAGAACGCGTGTCGTTATCAAATTGAAATTAATATGAAATACCCGGATCTATGGTCTCTTTCAGCTGTAAAAATATCAAACCTGTAAGTCAACGTGAAGAAAAGATATGAACATTTATGTCGCAAATTTTCGCATATTTTGTGATTTCACAAGGGAATCAAAAACTATAGGGTACTTCCCGTTGACCTAGAATAAAGAAATTTGGTAAGAACCAGTGTCTTGCTGCACATGTTAAGGTTAGAATCGGAATGCGAAAATATGTTGTTTAATAACAAAAAAATGCTAATTTATTACAAAAAATCTTGTAAAAATATCTCTTCCTCAATTAGACACTAAATGGCGCTTGCGCTTCGTTTGTTTACGTTATTATTGAATCGCGCTGTTGAGATTCTTCGACGAATAATTACCTAATTTGGTGTTCGAAATTTATATTTTTTTATCGAGTCGACCGGTCGGTATTGAGGGCAGTGTAGTATTGAGCAGTTCTTTTGGACCTCTACATACAATTAATGAAACATATCGATACTTTCGATTATAATGCATGCAGTTAATCCACTGTCCACATACCACAATACAATTACTGTCTATACTCATACTAGAAGATCGGAGTTCGATGGGCAAAAGTATAAATGTACGACGTATACGTATACATTGATTCCATATACCTACAAGTTTGTACGGAACCCTCGGCGCGCGAGCCCGACTCGCACTTGGCCGGTGTTTTTTCGTGTCTGACGTGAAATTCTATCGATGTAGCGAGTAAGTTTGACATGGTCGAATCGATTTTAATCTCACTTAAAAACTGGTGCATAATTTCTTTTTATCACTGTCTCAGACTAGGTATTTAAGGCACGTATTGTTATGTAATCATAAAGTTCTATTTTTGGAGTGATTAGCCGTGGTAGATGTGTGGAATTAAGCTAGCATCCCACCGGTCTGTGCCAATGGGTTTTGGTGATTAGTCACACCACGAACTTAACTTAAGTAACTAAAGGCACTTAAGTAAATCTGCAAACGTCTGATTAGAAATTTAAAGTTGTATGTAATGCCTAAGAGGCCACGGAGTCACCATGTCTCACGTTGGCACCAAATTATCTTCGGTAGAACTAAGATTGTAACACCTCTGACTATCTATACCCAATTCGGAAGGCGTGAAGATGTAATATTATTATAAATTTTCGTATTATAAATACTCATATATTATTTCCTTTTTTCAGGTCCCGTCATGAGCTAAGAAAATAAAATGTAAGTCATTGTACCATTCGTATTTCCATTTTCTAATTCATGATAGGTATCTACAAATTGTTTCTCGCCTTTCATTTATTTGGAGACAGAAAATATCTTGGAATAATCCAACCACGTAGCTGGAATTAGTTGAAGTAACCACTCGTTCATTCGCTCCATCGGTCAACCGTTCAATCTAATGAAACGAACGGATGGAACCCTCGATCGGATCCACACGACCCGTCGCGCGCAATTCGATAGTTCCCCGAAAATTTATCTTTTCATTAACTTATGACGTATATTTAAAGTTCAACTTTATTACTTTCAAATTAGAGTCGGGACTTTACTTACGAGCTTTGGGGGCGGTAAGATTTAATTTGTTTTCGAGCGTACTTCAGCGATAGCCCAAGAAATTGATTAGACACGATTTTTATTAGTTTAAATTATGAATATTTTTACTTTTTGTCGTTTCGCTTTGACCGTGGGTGGTAATTTTAATTACCAATGGGGGTTTAAGTTATAATATCGAATCTATGGGGGGGCGGCTGTGTAATTACCACTAAATTGAACAAAATACATTTATGTTCAATTATTTTGAAGTTAAAACAAATATAGTTTAATTTAATATGAAAAATAATGATTGAGAACTCGAAATAAATGAGCTATCATCTCGATTCGAACTGATTGAATGAAACAAATGTTTTTAGTGTTCTGTCATCGGTTCTGATGGATATCTTAATATTGTAGTTGGTTATTAGTGTAGTGGGTTAACCCGCTATATGCTTGCGTCTATTAACATATAAATTGGGTTCGTCGGCGTGGAGCGTTTGCCGAGTCTACTATATACACGTTTACAAAAAACTTGTTAGTTATTTTCTGTTAAAAAAAATATTTATTGTCAATACCGACTATGATTATTATGATTAGAGCCGTGGTAGCCCTGTGGTATGATGCATTGCCATTTTAGCGTCGCAAGTAGCCCTGTGGTATGATGCATTGCCTTTTTAGCGTCGCAAGTTCGAATTCCACCGGTCTTTAACAATTAGTTTTCCTAACATAAGTGCAGTGATTAGTCCCTCCACGAGCTTTACGGCAAAGGAAAACACCGTTAACATACAGTTTTAAGGAAATATAATGATACCTCTTTTTCCATGCGAGTGAATTCGCAAGCAAGAACTGGTATTTAGTATTTATTTGACTGCATCATTAGGGAATAAGCATCTTCTTTTTTTATACCACTAAGGTTGCACACAAGCATACGGCCCACCTGATGGTAAGCAGTCACCGTAGCCTATAGCCGCTAACAATACCAGGGGTGTCACTAACGGGGTGCCAACCTTGTTATTGATAAGGACTCACTTTGCTAGCAGCATTTCTACTAGCCCAGCGTATCCTCGTGGAGCACTGGCAACCTTACTTACCGCAGAAACACAAACCTACATCAATGTACTGTTATTTCACTGCGGTCTTCTGTAAGGCAGAGGTACAGTCCCCAGTCGGGCGGCTCCAATCTTTATGGGAAAACCAACGGAAGATTCCAATGCGCCCTACCTCTCTTATCATTATTTACTCAACTCATTATACTCTAAACTAAATAACTACGTATTTATCGAATACCACCTTATTTGTCAGTTATTAATTTCCAACATTTTGAATTCAAGGACACCGAAGGCCGTTGTGAAGTCCGTCTGTGGACCTGTCACTGATTTTTATAATTATATTTAAACTCTCTAGCGCTGAATGTCAAAGTTTATCGATTATTCAAATTTTATGAAAATAACATTAATTATTGCCACAGGTGTTGGTAATATGTTTGTCAAAGACCCGAGTTAAATGTGGACGTGTTTCAACTTTGCACAAATGAAAACGTGTATGGTGTTCCGTAAAGCTATAGTTATTTTATGTATTTAAAACTTAACTATTAAAGTACAATCGTGGACTTAATGCTAAAGCATTATTTTTATTAATTTAAAAGTATGATGATCATGTTTTTTCTTTGTATGTATTATTTAACTAATTATGTATGTATGTACAACGAGACCGCTGGTCTAGTGGTAAGTTTACCTGGTTGCGAGTTCAGGGAGGGGCAAACATTTATTTGATAAAACATGTATAATATAAAAATTATGACTACTACATATGAGATAAAAACATTTTCCCGAGATAAAAAACATTTTCCCAGGATAAAAGTATCCTATGTGTTAATCCAGGTTATAAATAAAATCTGTGTTCCAAATTTCATCCAAATCCGTTTATCGGTTTTTGAGTGAAAGAGTAACATCCATCCATCCATCCATCCATACTCACAAACTTTCGCATTTATAATATTAGTAAGATAAAGACATTTTCGGTAAGGTTTTTTGTTGCTAAAGTTCACACTCTTTGCCAACTTAATTTGGTCGTTCAAGCAAACATCACAACATTTAATAAACTACAAAATGAACACTTCCAAGTTACTGAGCGCTCTTTCCAAGCAACAGTGTACTGGAAACTCACCCGCAGGCGCTGTAACCATTGTTCGACATTTGATTGCTTTGTTCTCCTGAGAATCGAGATTTGAATTTATCATTAGCTAGCAAGTTGGAGTTCGACGCGGTCTAGCATCTCAAATATTCAGCAGTCGGGTTCTCTAAATAAGTGTTTGATGTTACGTCCTCAAAGGTGACGCACTTCAAAGATGGCTAGGACTGTTGTGCACCGTACACTGAAATGACATTAAAAGTTTGAAGTCTATCGTAGCTGTTTGAAGTGTCTTCAATATACAATTTCTTATGTAAAATCGAGGGCAATCTAAATTATTGTGGCATCAAAGGACATAATCCATGTTTCATAGAGATTTGGTCCAAATCTGAAAGTGCCGGCCAACGCATTTGTTTTGTATATTCTGTTAGAGCTTCTCCGTCGGAGCATTTCATATTATGGCACCAAAGTTGGACATTACAGGGCATTTCATATGTTTTAGTTATTTTTAATTCCTATTTTCAACAAAATGTGTGAAAATTCAGTTTTCGGATTCAAATAAAGTCAAATACAATGCTCCTACAGGTTTGGTTCCATAGTAAACATACAGACGGGCAAAGTTCTAACAGAATATACAAAAGGACCAAAATGGATGATGTCCTTTGACTGGTGTTTCAGTTTCAGCCCTTAATCAGTCATAGCGTTATCAGAGAAGTTCCGTTGCTGTCCCCACTGCTGGGCAAAAGCTTATCTCCCCTTTTTCCAATTGGCTCGATGTTGTGCTTCGCTTGGCGAATCCGAATAGAAAACGTTCATGTTTTTAGTTTGCTATATTTAAATTTGCTTATGTGACGTAACTGCGACAAATTATTCAAACAAAATCGAGAATATTTCATTTAGAATTGGCAATACCCTTTCCCCTCAGTGCAAAACAGTAGCGGTAGTAGTTGCGTCATTTGGGACCCCAGTATCGTATAAAGCAGCCGTAACATCTGCCTCGAACCATCAAGCTAGTTTTAAAATGTGCACTGCATTTCAACAGCGCGAGTATCTCAGATATATTTGGCCTTCTCTGAAAGTAGGTGATTTATTCCGCAAAGAAACGTAAATATTGGTCTTATATATCGTTTGAGAGCTTTATAAATATGACCTGATTCACCGACTGCTGAATTGAGGTTGTGTGTGATTGGATGTATTATAATGGTTGGTTTATTTTAGAGGTTTGTTAAACAACTAAATATTTTATATATATATATATATATATATATATACACGATGTAATAATAGACGTAAATGTTATTAATTTTATTGAAATGAGTTATTACTGTGTTTCTTGCCGGATTCTTCTCGGCAAAAACGACCCTCCGAATCTGGTGGTACATTCTGACGATTTGAAAATACTTTGTTAAGTCTAGTCAAATAAAGATGGTTTTGAATTTGAATAGATTTGAAATTGATGTTTTTTATGTATACTGATAGTAAGTCTACTACAATTCGGTATTTCTCTGTCAACAACTTCAGAATCAATATCACCTAATTCTAAGTAATTTGTTTGACCTATAACTGCTCCAAACAAAAACAGAGCTTGTAACAAACGTATAATCAGTCGGCTTTAGCATGATATCATTTTGTCAAGCTATTGTGCCTTCCTAGTAATTTGGCCTTTTTAATGTGTAAGTGGATAGCATTGAATGTGATTTTTTTCTAGTGTCCGATTCGTTGAAGATTGCGTCCACGGTTATTTAATAAGTAGCTACTATAGATCCAATTAGTTTAATATTTGGACTAATTCAACTTTGTTTTATCTTCAAATTCCTAAAGGTGAAAACACGATCACGTATAAAACCCTCAGATTATTTTAAAAAAGTTGATGGAGCTCTGCACACAACGAAGTGCCGCCCGTTTTCAGGGTTCCGTACCAGATTTTGTCCGTCTGTCCGTCTGTCCGTCTGTCCGTCCGTCCGCTTGTCCGTCTGTCTGTCAGCGTGCTGAATCTCATGATGCGTTATAGATAGACAGATTACATTATCACAAAATGTGTAGGTATTTCTGTTGCCGCTATAACAAAATATAATTTGAAAAAATATCAAAGGAGTTTCCTTGTCTGGTTTTCACGTATATTTTTCTTGCCATCATCTCGCCATGTGTAACTTTCTTTTAAGAGTTCCAGTTTATTTCGGGGATCGTCGTAAAATTATAAAATCATTCTTTCTATTAATTACTGCTCCAGATAAGTATGTCTCAGTGAATGAATAAATTTCGTATAATCTGGGAAAAGTATCTCAGTTATTGTAAAGCGTATCACGTCGATTCTCAAATTCTTTGGAATTCATTTGAAACCTTTTTTAGATCACCTCTTTAGAATTCTTCGGCACACCAGCATCGATGCGATCTTAATATTACCAAATTAATATTCAAAACTGGTTGCCGTCGGTAATCGACAAGTTTGTAATAACCGAGCTACCGCACGATCTATCGAATAAATACTTTGGAATATAACTGAACATAATCGACATTCCTTGTAAATAATTCGATATAATCGTAAAATCGAATTATTTTGTATTATACAGCTCGTTGAGTTTGTTCGAATTTATGGTTTTATTTAATTAAGCAGATGGTGGTTAATTTGAATGCTAATGTTTTTAGTTTACTTTGAATTAAAGTAACGACTTCTGGCGTAAGTTTTTTAGGGATTAAGGATTGTGTTGTTTTTACATCTTAGGTAAATACTTCTGGATTCGATTCATCATTTATTAGAAAATTATATTTATTTTACTCTAATATGCACGTGCTGACTTAAGTTATTCATAGTACATTTTTAAAGCGAATATTATTGACAGGGTCATTAGTCTTAGCAACTTCGACTATTTTTGTATGGGAAAGGTGAAACTAAATAAAAGCTTGCAACATACCTTTATCAGCATTAATAACTAATACATCTGACATAAATACAGATACAGTCCAGTAGCCCGAGCAAGAATAATTGGCGACTGCGTATGCGTATCGCTTTCGACTATTTTTGTATGGGAAAATTAACGACCGGCGAAAAATGGAACTAAAAATTAGTATGAAAATTTTGACATTTCACGACTTACGTTTTGGAATACGCAGTCGCAAATTATTCTCGCTAGGGCTACTGATATAAAGGTGCGTACGTAATTTATACATTATCATTATAATAACATTAATTTTCCGACACATCTTTGAAATAATTAAACGCGTTTTGTTGCGTAAATATCGACCCGAATCATTAAAACCTGTTTGTTATGCGACATTGAAAATGGCATACGCCAGACTGCGACGGATCGCTTTATTTGGACTTGTAACAATTTTTAAATCTTTTTATCAAACTCCGATGTTCGTGTATACGTAATTATTCTGCTCGTAAAAGATTTCATCGATTTCAACGTTTTTAGGGTTCCGTAACTTAAAAGGAAAAAGGAACCCTTATAGGATCACATTGTTGTCGGTCTGTCTGTCTGAAAAAAAGATATGACCGTTTATGTCGCAAATTTTGCGCATTTTTTGCGATTTCACAAGGGAATCAAAACCTATAGGGTACCATAGGTTGTTGAGAGTCACCGACGGATAATGACCTCGTCGAATATGTTTTTTTATTATTATTATTATACCGGGGAAAACTTAAGGTACCTACTATGAGTTACAAATTTTGTGTGGAAAGTTACGAATCAATCAAAGAAACAAGCCCAACTTTACTCATCATGTTAAAGCGAAGTCGTCAAACACAAACAAATGCCGGAGAATATACCAAGTTGTAACTTTATTATTCATTCGTAGACAACATAAGTTCACCGAGCTCGGCATTACATAACATTTTAATGAGCATGCCTTATTTACTTCTTAATTAATTTCTTTGTGTTCGTCTTTGCTTCAACATTGGTCGTAAGCTACAAAAAATTAGCCAAGTGTTAGCTGGTCGCGCACACCGAGGGTTGCGTACTAAAACCATATGTACCATATTCTTGTGTGTCACCTTAGTGGTATAAAAAAAAACAAAGTAGGTCAAATGACAAACTTAGGGCCAATCATTAAGCGAGCTGATTCCGTTTTGGATCACGCCCACATATCGACACTTCCGATAAACTATTGCCATTTGTCACAAATAAAACTTTCTGTTAGTAGCGGATTTAAGGCAATTCTAACGACTGAGCGATATGAGCTGTCTCTGTTATGAAACGGGAGAACGATGTGTCATTTTCAATAACTAAACGTCGATCTCTAGACATGGCTTATGCACCAACCGCAAATAATGAGTTTTCAATAGTAAATTCGCTCTTTTTTTTTAAATATAATAATACAAACTCTATGAGCACTTTAAGTCTTCTTGTTATTATTTTAAATTAAACTATCGTTGAGGTCGGGGGAACTAATGTATGAAAGTAACATTTTCGTGAATAATGGGCTTTGGACGTCTACAAGGTTTTTAAGATTTAGGAGTTAGATGATAAATGGATGTGTTTAATAAATTTCTATCTTGAAACAGTACGGGTTATCTCTACTAATTAAAGTATAATGGTTAGGGACTAAATTTATATTAGTGCTTAGATAACTAAACTATTGCATGAGTTACTCTGCTGTTTTGTGATGGTCTGATGGAGTTTAATCCAACCAACGGTACGTACATCAATCCAAACATAACGATCGCTGTCAAGTCTAGACTATTATAATTGTTTAGATTTAAAACATGTTCCAATTAGTTTCAATTATATCTGGTCTGTACACAATCTAATGAAATAAACGTCTACCAAGTAATAAATAAAGTAGATTTAAACTCGTATAAAAATTAAGATTTACAGTGCGAGTATATGAGTAATAGAAAAAGCCGTGGAAGGCCAAGTTCCAATTTTATAGATTAAATTACCAAAGTACTCAAAAAGGAAAGAGTACTCGGAACCAGCGGGCATGTATGAATCGATTGATGTATGTAAAAGAACACTTGGCGTGATGATATTATGTAGGTAGTTTTTAAACTCAATAGTGACACTTTTATTAAATGCAGTTGAAGTTGAATAATTTGGCTAGGTAGACCAGATGAACTTTAGTTTCGTGGTATAAACGATCCTTTACAAGACTCTTAAGCTTCCAAGTGTTGTTACTCTAAGACAAAGGGTACTTAAGATAAAAATAAGTGTAGTGCAGATATAGAATATCGCAGTTGATATTTAGACAACGGCTATCCTCTGAACATTACTGTGAATTTGAATTAAATACCTTGAATAGTGAATACATAATCATTTCAGAATAGAATATTTTCTTGTTTCATCCGTTTCTTGTAGTCGGGTTTTGAAGTTACTTTTATCTCTTTTATTAAATTACTGACGCTAATAACATATTTCTTAGTAAAATAGAGACTGTAATACAAATATGAATGTTTGTATGAAAGCGACACAACGTGTAACAAGATAAGCATTATCCTTACCTAGTTAGATGTTAGAGTAGATTACCACCAAATTTAGATTACAAAACCCACTACGTTACAGGGAAAGTTCATTGAAATATATACTTTACGACGCTAAATATAATACAAAGCCCACTAATATTTGTCGAGCACCAACTCCTAAAATCCAAAACAATCTGGCATTGGTCTATCCGTTTCATAAATAAGTTACCTTGATGACGTGCTGATTAGATCTCTCCAACTCGTTACTATTGACCGTATAATAGTTTTTTATAGCGCAGCTTATCCCAAACTAAAAGATTACCAGTACTTTGGTAATAGTATTGTGAGAATGAATGTATTTCAGTCTGAGGATTATCTAAATTGTATTATCACTTGAGGAATTTATTAGGTTGAGATTACTGGTACTTTGATTGTATAATTGGTTTGGCTTTAATGTCTCGTGCAGGTAAAGTTGTTCGTTTTTGTTAGTGTTATTAGTTTCTTGAGTGTGAGAACTAATAACACTTTATCAAAGGAGTAAAAGGAATCGGTTTGTTGGTTTTTTATAAACACGTCTGATCTCATATTCAATGGCTCTGTTTTCATTAGTTCTGTAAAATATGGGCTAGACGTGAATGAAAAATGATTTTCCAAGTAAAATTGACAATAATTATGCAATGTCGTTCACAAATTTCGCACACACATGTGTAATTGAATGGAAATGTAAGAAATGTTTATTATGTCTAAGAAGTACAATATTGCGGACTTAACTATCAGCCACCAGTATGTATAGTTATTTGGAAATGATGCTGAATGAAATAATGAAATCTTGCTTAATAAAGATGACGCATGTTTCTTTGAGATTAATTCAGTTTACAATTTTATTATTTATTATAAACAATTTCTTTTAGTTTCAGTCACAAGTGCTTCAGTCTATTAGTCCATATAATTTGCAAGTCATTAGCGACTAAGCTGATACCCAAATAACGTGAACTGTGTACGATGACAAATGCTGAACAGCAATTTTTTTCGGGTCTAACAGAAATTTATGGTACTCAACCAGATTGCTTTAATAGTCTTCAAAATTCATACGCTAAGCCCCACAAGGGGTCTACAAAATGCTCTTAACAAAAATACTAAGATGGGAAGGGATAAATGAAATAACTAACTTAATTTTGGCAATTTGATCACTGTAACACAGAACCCCTAAAATGAAAGTACCCTAATTTTTCGGAGTGTTTTTTATACGGGACATTATTATTGACGAGTTCTGAAGGATCCACAGGAACATAATGTGCTTGGGCAGGTATTTTGCTCGAAGGTACGGCCTCAACGGTTTTCCGTTCAAGAATCGAAGGTTAAACGAAGCGTTCGGGTAACGTGCTTTCATCCTGCGCTTATATTGGGGCCATGAGCACGGCGGTGTGCATTGCTACTAAATATTGAGAATTAAATTGAAAATGAAATGTTGCCTATTGCAGGTAGGTCTTAGCATTTTTTTTTGCCACTAAGGTGGTAATCAAAATGGCGCATTTGAGTAATGGTTGATTGTCACGAAAACTATACCTACTAATAACGTAAAAAAAAATATTCAACACAAGATATATCGATAATAGCACCATCCCATATAAACAGGTGGATACAATTAAAAAATAATTAATTGCAAGTAAACAAGAGCCGTGGTGGCCTTGTGGTATGAAGCGTTGCCTGCAATTCTAGCGACGCAAGTTCGAATCCTACTGGTCTGTACCGATCAGTTTTTGTAACTAAATTGCAGTATGCAGTGATCGTGAGGAAACCTGGATACGTTTGAGAAGAAATTAAAAGATATATAGGTACCTAGTGCCTCAGAGACGGCGACGGACTCACCATTTGTTACGTTGGGACTAAATTATCTTCGTTGAAAATTGCGTTTTATAAAAACACGTCTGCCAACCCTTTCGGGCACCTTTGTGGGAAAGCGTGAAGATATATTATTATTTATAAAGAATAATTTAATTTGGTAGATAACAATACCACTGTCACCTTCTGTTCGCTCCGTTAGCGGCCACAAAATAATTCCTGTAGAATTCTGTCCCATAACTCGACGCGAAGGAGGTTCACGGCATGTAATCCCCGCGCGGTGAATCTCAAGCCGTGTCGTGATTGGATCGGCTGTTTTATCGACTCATTTCGCAGATACCAGGCTTTTTACCGAACTGTGTTGTTGAACAAAAGATTCTACGTTTAAAAACCTGTTTTAAATAAAGTTTTTACGATGAAGATGAAATTGTTGATAATTTTGCGAAGCTGTTTTTAGTATCGATTAAGTTGGTTAGATATGGGTAGGGCGAATTGTTGAATGGATTTGTCGGATCGATATTTAAAATTGTATGATTATATGAATCGTTAAATGTTGTGATTTTCAATAAGTGTATTAATTCTTCTCAGTTTTTAGTATTGAATTAATTTTATGACGATTCAAAATTATGTTATGAATTACTGAACAGTTTTACCTTACGCGTGCAGAAACTTAATTAAATCCACTTAATTACAACACCTTATTTGGTTTTTCAATAACAATGTGACTTTGAAGCAGATGTTTGAAAAACTGGAAAGCATCAAACTAAATCAATAAAAAGTCGAGGTTAAAAGTCAAGCCAATCCTTTATTTAGAAAACATTAACCGCTTACATTCCAACTAGGATTAAGATGTAACATGTGTTTAATTTACGACGTCATAAATCTTTTCCTTAGTCTGCTAATTGGCTTATTAAACCTTTTTATATAGAAGCGGCAAGCGTTATTTTATTGCACAAATGTTTAATTGAAGAAAAGGGTGCGGTAGCAAAAACATTTTTATGCGGGACATTTTTATGTATATTATAGTCGTTTTCCAAGTAATTAAATTAATAATATAACAGTTATGACAAAAGTAATATTGCATAAGAATCACATATATTTAATCTTATTTCTAAAACCATAGTATTTGGATGTAAAGATGTTAGTTACTCAATCACGTTTAAATGGATAAACAGATTTGAATAAAAATGCGACAGATATGCCATGCTCCAGATTTATATTGGAGACTTTTTTATTTATATATAACTTAAATAAAATAAAAGAATTCAGTATAACCCGGAAATCGCCAAACCAGAAATAATTCAAAGAATATATGTTTTGAATGTTCTGGAAATTAAATATCCTTTGGACATAGAATAGTGTACCTAATCATGTTATTACGTTAGAAGATACAATTTGTGATTATATCAGTTTATAACTTTCTCATCGAGAAGTAATTTAGAATTCAATATGTAATGGAAGTAACGCGAAGAATCTGTAAAATTACCTTCAGCAAAAATGAAATCCTTATTCAATCTAAAGTTTTAGTAAAGTAATTTAAAACAGGGAAAAATATTTGATATAAATGCAAATATTTCGCCGAACAAGACAAGTATTTGCACTAATGAGACTTGGTGTTTCGCGGAAGTGAACGAAAGATAATATAAAGAACCCGTTTCTAATAAAGGGGCGAGGAAAATAATGAAATATTTCGGGAGCACTTGAGCTCGAGTCGGGAACGTCGATGATGTTTCAGAGTGCTGCGTTAAATTCAGGAGAGTTGACCAGAGGTATGGTTAAGGAAAATGCCGAAAATTCCAAGGACTGCCAAAAATAGCGGATGAATTATACTCCTTAATTCCGTATTTTGTAGAAGAAACGCGTGCTCAGGTATAACTGGCAAACAAGTAAGATAGTAAGCGACAAATAGATCTTCGGAATTTCATAATGAGGAAATTTGTTAACTTATCAACCTCACGACCAGAATACAATACCATTAAATTCATCATATCAGAAGATACGTAAAGGCGAAATCTGCGAGGGTGTTGGTAATAATGAGACTTGCCAAGAATATCACGTCCAGTCGATAGATATTTAGATGTAAATTTTATCGGAATAAAATTTATACAACAACAAAATATGCCTATTATTGAACTATTCACACACACACACTTATGATTAAAATAATATATCAGATCATTAAAATAACTTTGTATTAAGTTCTACTTATAGTATTGTGTAAATTAGATAAGGAAGATCGGAGTACTCTGTCACAGATGTCTCACGATACTTAAAAGGGTGTTCCAACAACTTGTTTGTAACATTTGCCTTTTTACACAATAAAATATTTCAGTAACTAAACGGTTAATTCGGTAAGTAAACGTAATAGAAAGAGTTTCATATCACTCGCACAGGAAACACAACGCTACAATTTTTCAGTTTTATTGTCAGTAAAATATAAACATTTTAATAGCTCAGAGTTTATGTCCTTTTCTTTATTGTCAGGAGTTATAACGTGTTGTGCCGTAACAAATTTAGTAGTATGTTTGTTTTATCTGGCTTTAGTCCATTCATTTGGTCTAATGTAAGTCTAAAGTCAACTCCTGGATCAAGGTTAATATGAAAAACTTATGAAATTCTTTTCCTACATGACAGTTTTACGTGCATAAAACATTTTCTAAGGTAAAGTCTTAATACCTACTTTCAGCCAGCTTAGTACCTATGGATTGTTCAGCGTCATGCCCGACTTTATAAGTAAAAATCAATTGCCGCATGTATGAAATTTCATGTCTTGAGAATGACTAGGCCCATTTGCCTGATGATTTTTACCGTACTATTTTCAAAACTTTCGCGATTTAAACACGTATTAATGACGTGAACGTCGGGAGGTAAATAAACATTTAAATATCGCGTATAAGACTCGCATTCTAATTAACAGATTTTTACCTTGTACCTACGTAGTAGTCAAGACGTCTATCCAAGGTCCAGATTTGGTCAAATTAGTAAATTGCACCCATTGAAGCCGGCGTATTGCCAATGATAAATAAAAATCCATCTCTGAAAAGCACGTGATACTATGAATTTCAAATCCACGTGACAGTCCGAAACTCCAATTAAAAGAATATTGGCAGACTGTTTTCAAATCAACGTTACTTATAACAAAAGCTGCAATCGGTGGAAACAACAGTTTCAAATACCTTTTTCAACTGACTGAAGTAGTTCTAAAGTTGGCCTTATCGGGGAACCACTTGAATGCGCAGCTAACTACACCGTGTATTGTGCTGGAACTAAATCAAAGCATCGATTGTGTGCCATATGCAGCCTCCGTCGATACTCTAATCAAGTAAAGTCAATCAGAGCTATTTGTGCCATTCGTTGATAGAATTTAGTTCTTTTATGGTTCGGTTGGTAGTTCAATTCATAGATTTCGACTTGAGAGATAGTGAGACAGTATTAGTAATAGTATCTTACAATTGGATAGTATTATTTCATAAATCTGAAAGTAAACGTGTAATATTTAATTGTTTGATTTTTTTAAAACTTTTATACTAAACTAGAGTTGCGTTATTTGACGGTGATCCGTAACGTGTTATTCCTAGTGAACCAGTTCTAGTTTTTATCGGGAGATTTTTCAAATATTCAAGGTTTTGTTATATTTTGTACGACCAGCTCAATTTATAACATAAGAGATTTGACAATAAAACTTCTGAATCTAAACGATTCGTTTTTAATCTTTTAGTTTGTCTTGTGAAATAAAATTAGGTAACTCTAATCATCAATATCATTAATTGTAAAGATTCAACAGAATATGACCTTTGCCTTTAGATAATACATCAAACACGAATCGAGATGCCTTTAAAATGTACGCAGGTTATACGCGAGATCATTAATAGGGATTCAGTACGTACAGTGTTGTCACTAATTTGTATCGGCTGAACGACGGACGGACAGACAAACGGTCTGATTGACGGGGCTTCATTAGTGAGATGCGTAGATATGTGTCTGTCAGGGTGAAAATTGAATGTGCATTTGTGTGTTCGCTGTTCGCCGATTCGTATACTCGTGGTATGTGTCGATATGCTTTCATCGAATGTTTTGTATGTACCAAATATCATTCGATTGTTATCTATTAGGATCGATTTCATTGTTCTTGGAGTGGCTTCTGAATACGTGTGAATTTCTGATTGGCAGTGACAGTTGATTAAAATTTTCTTATAGGAATGAAGCATTTGTTTGATTTAGAACAATTGCTGCAAATGAAAAAAAAAATGGGTTTCAAAGGTACGGACTCGGAGACCAAGCTGTGAACTCTGATGTCTAAAAAAGTCTGACAAAAGTTCTAATCTAACCTAGATAGGTGTTCTTAGCCGAACGGGTACTGTGGACGAGATAACAGTTACTGTAAGAAATAGCGACAATTGTAGAAAAATGCTAATTATGAATTCGGCAGTCACTATTTACACAAATTTGTACATTTGATGGGTTTTTACCACGTCAAGTATTTATTTTAAGGTGTCCGATATTTCACTGTAGGATCACGGACATTCGGTAATAACGCAATTGTCTCTTTAGTACTGTAAGTTTTACTAATTATAATACGAAAATAGCACCCGTGTGTGTAGTGACGCTATCTACAATGACAGTCATTTTCATAGTAAACTACCAGTAGCAGGCTATTTTACATCCCACTCTATCAATAATTGCTTTTAATCATTAGCAGCGTCGGCCAGTGTTTGAACACTCGGCGCTATCTAATTGGCTTTGGCTGCAAACATGGGTTTTACTATCGCATAAAGGAACCTCTATACGCTAAATTGCTTCTACATTCTAATGCCTTATTGGGACAGTTTGTAGAACAAATAACGATGTACTTGCAAAGTTTTGATGTTGAAGTTTTTATTCGATAAGTGCACTCCTGTTTATAGGATTTTGGAATGACACACAAATTATCAAAATCTAATTTATCTTTTCACAATCATTGGATAAAGGGGAATATGAATGAGTTAGAAACCAATGTTAAATTATTGAAATAAATAAGTGCTTTGATTATACATGAAAAATGTATACGATTGTATAATTAATTGTATTTAGGTAATATTTACATGATTCATCAAAAGGAATGACCTAATTCTAGATATCTTTAAAATAAATCACTAATAAAACCCGCAACAAAACACGACCTTAATCAGGATACGTATAAAGTTACTAGTCCACATCCACTTGGAATACCATTGAATTTACCAAAAACTGATTCGTCATCAATCGCCATTTCAACGGCAGATCGCAACTGCGATAAAGTAATGTTTGGCCCGAAAATAAATGCTTTTAAAGAACTTTCCAAGGCGCCTTTTTGTTGGTGTCGGGTAACGCGGAGTAAGTCACGAGAGGGTCTCATTTGTGATGGCTGCGATACGCCACACCTAGTTATTGTAATTTATGTTCCGACGCTTCTAATGCTATGTTCAATACATTGCTGGATGGAATTGTGAGATAAAGGAGTTTATTGTGGGATACTATTTCATCTTTGTGTCTCTCGTTCACTTCCTCTACATTAGCCGTATATTATTGTTCATTGTTTATTTTTAATTTCACGCCTGCTGTGTTATTCTTTGGTCGTGGTATGCGGTCTTCAATAACGTTGGAAGTTTTAATCAACAATTTCATTACGGTCTTATTCTGTTTAAGCTTCTACCGATATGAATCGATAACTAATAATTTCTCAATATTAGAAGTCGTTATTTAGAAAGGAATTTAATAAAACATGCTCAATATTCTGTGGCAGGTCCGTCATTAAACTCGAAGTCGATCTCATTACATCCAAGAATTTCGCCTCTGATACTAGAAAATATTCTCCTTCATATTTTTTACTATAAATGCACCGTAATTTTTCTCAGCTAGATTCCGCCAATGTAACATCTTTTGAAGTTTTTTGCTCGAACATCGATAGCAAGTGAAAAACTTTTAATGGGGGTAGTTCGATGCTAGTTTGGGGAACTTTATCGGTGTACTTTGATGTCGGTTGGATTAAGACGGTGATGATAAGTGTCAAACAAAAGTGGCAATGGAGCATATTTATCGACTTTAAAAAAGGTTTCTAATCTTATTGTAGTACAAGTACCTAAGTCGTTACTCCGGCGTTTCTGGACCACCTTGCTTGATTCTGTTTTCATTCGGTAGAAGCTCTCGTGGTTCCATTATAGTTTAATGAATGAAATTGAAATTGAAAAGGAGTTGGTGTTCTGTGCCGGTAGCAGGAACATTGTCGACAACATATTCGAAAACGTAACTCGCGAAATGTATAAATTTTCATACTAATTTTTAGTTCCACTTTTCACCGCCGCAGCGCTGTTCATATTTCAATACAAAAATAGTCGAAGGCGATACGAAAACGTTGTCGACAATGCTCCTGCTACCGGCACTGATGTGTACTTGATTTGTTAGACTCTAAGCTACCCCCTGATTGATCCGGACTATTGTAGCTCAATTGTGTGTGTGTGTGTGTTTGTGTATAGAGTCATCACACGTAATATATTACGGTATACATATCTATTAGTCAGTCAAAGCCAATTTTTAGTAGTTTGATCACTCTGAGATATTATAAAAAAATCGCAAATACATACACTCGTTAAGATATATTCCATTCCATTACTTCCGTTAGAAATATATTCTGATACGTTTACTTCTCAAATGCTAACATTAAAAGTAGCTCTACGAAATTATCTCGTATTTATCTACCCTTATTATGTAACGGCAAATAACAAAATATAAGTAATTAAAGTGGAAGGTTCAACTCAACTGTAACAGTCAGTTCTGTTATCACAAGATCAATTAAAAAGTTGCTTAAGACAGCTCGCTCCTGAAGTTTGGTGAACAAACTCCGCTCAAAGATATCATAAAGATATCATTCCCATACAAAAAGTACTGATGTTTCAGTTTAGACGTTTAATTGTGCGACCTTTTGATAAACAGTTTTGTATTAATTTTGGAAGTATTGTTGGAATTGTTCGGGTAATATCCAACATTTCACTGATGTCAGATAAGTTTTTTGTAATAAAAGTATGATTACTTTTGATGTCACTCAACATAAGTATCAATTCATCACCAAATATTCTCTATTGTCGTTTTATGAATATCTTCAGGATTCCCGTTTTTATCTTTTATTTCTTTATTCGTTACACTCTTGGTTACAGGCTCCGTAACAGGTACATTTTTTTTTTATTGTATCCCATAATGTTTTTAGCTATGCTTCAAGCATCTCAAAATGAAATCTCTATAACACAAGAATCTAGTTTTAAAATTCAGTTTATCGTTGTCTCGTTGATAACCAAAATTGAATGAAAAACACATCAGTGTCACAAGCAGGCATCCAAATCAATGGGAAACTTAAAAAATATATCTAAATTTAATCGAATTCCGTGTGCTGTTATCAGGGCCATCGTATGATTGCTCGGTCGTGCATTAGCCCCATATCGCGTGGGGCAAGAATCATTAAAACCTTAATTGTTGTCATTGTCGTCGTTGTCAACAAAGATAAACGTCCCTTCTGTTTGACTAAGTTTATTGGTAACACTAATTGGTACTCACCGTGGAGCTATAGCTTCCTAGAAATTGGTAACGACTCTATTAATATTAGCCGTGTTAGTTTCATGTTCTTACTTAGTTCTGTACTGTAATCTATGGTATTCTTGACTGACGGGCATGTATTAAAAGATCAATGAATGTAAAAGAAGCAAAAGAGGTGAGTGACATGGCGTTGACTCCTCTCTCTTCTAACTCATGTGGACTTGGTGATGATATTTATATCAAATATCTTTAGTTTCACGATGGCATATGCCCCTCCATCTTGCAAACTTTAATACAGTAATTTTGGAGTTTCTTTGAATGATTGTATGAATTCATACATATGCATTGCGCGATGAACTTTCAATAACACAACAGTATTATTCTCAACTATCATCTCTTAAAATTTTCCATTACGCAAGTTACGATTGCATTTTTCTCTTATTGCTGCCTGGAAGAGGGTAATATAACTAGTTACTGCATTATTCGCCGTATCTCGTTGTTTCCAAGTAACTGGCAATAACGCCTTTATGGCATTACTCCGAGAGCTCCATTTGAAAGTGTTCTACTCTGGACTCATTGTTAAAATTAATTGCGAATAGGTATTGATGTTTCTAAGGTTGGTGTCTTGGCTTTAATTTAAACTACTTATTCCATTTAAGAATAATGTTAGTTATTTAAAAGAGAGGTAGGGCGATTTAGGATTTCCCGTGGGTTATCCCATTTAAATTGGAGCCGCCCGACTGGGGGACTGTACCTCCGCCTTACAGAAGACCGCAGTGAAATAACACTACCTGATGTAGTGTTGTGTTTCTGTGGTAAGTAAGGTTGCCAGCGCTCCACGAGGATACAGTGAGTCCTCATCAGCAACATGGTTGGCACCCCGTAGTGATACCCCTGATATTGCTAGCGGCTATAGCCTACGGTGACTGCTTACCATCAGGTGGGCCGTAAACTTGTGTGCCACCTTAGTGGTATAAACATAAGCTCTTGTATTATTAAAATAGAACTTCAAATGCTGTAATATATGGAAATGAAGCTTGACCGATTTCGCTATTTCATTTTTTTGCGTTTGTTATTTGTCAGGAGAAAGTTATTATGAATAGCAAAATTTGAAAACAAAATGGAACAATTTTAATTTCGGTTTAAGTAAAGGTCCTTTTTTCTAATTTGACATATGAAATCATACGTAAGACAGGACAACGTCAGTCGAGACAGCTTGAACTGTTATATTTTTAAACTGACAATCTATTTCTCTATTCGTTGTTAATTAATTAATTGGAGGATTAAAATCTTAAATGGCTTTTGTGTAAAATTGTATCGTGAATAAAAAAACTATATGCATTTTTTTAAAAACAATACTTACACGTTTCTGTGATAGGTATAATAATATTAATTGAGGGTTAAGTTCTATACCCAATACGGTACGAGAATATGTCTCGTTTAAAACTTCCAAACGAGAAACAGCTCCAAGGGAATTTAATAATGTTTGAAGCGTTCCGGTTACCTACTGCATATTTAAAATTGAATTAACCCCAACTCCAATAACTAATCCTATTAAAGAAATTTTGTAACATTCGCTTTTGTCAAGGGATTCTAATGAGCTCTGTTGAGCTTTTAATTGGGTTGAGTTATGGGTTGCTCATTATCAAGTTCGCGTTTCGTTTGTTTTCATAGTTGATTGTATAAGCCTGAATGGTTTCTGAAGTATTAATTGACCTTAACCTTTTATCCAGGAAAGCTTTATGGTTTTAGGCGGCTGTGACAACTATATCTATATAATAACTGTATTTTTTTTCCAAATACATACCTTAGTGTTGGTTATACCAAAGAGTATTTTTCAAATCAATTTTAATCCTATTGGCATTTTTTCTTTTATTTGCTGTTAATAGAAAATTTAGGTGTTTCGCTCACTGCGTTCTTGAATTTGATACACGTATCATAGGGGTTACTGTGGGAATGAAAACTCCATTTTGTGACGTTCTCCATGTTAGATTGAAAATGGCGGCATTTAAGTAATCATGCTCGCCAAATTTCAGCTCAATCGGACACTAACTTAAATTATCGACATATCAACTCACATCTCAAAATCAGGCAAACTAATGGACCTAACATTTCCGCTTATAGTTTCTGTATTCAGTTACTGCTCTCACAAATCCACGCTTAAAAAATGCAGACATCTTAAGCATGATCATAGAAGTCCTTTACTTGCGCGTACACAAACATGAATCCACAAAATCGCAGCGATTATCGGGTATGCAACAAGAGATTCTAATAACGTCATTGGATTGAACTCAAGCACGTCTAGGTCTTAGGAAAACGGAGGGCTTTGCCGAAGTGTGGTTTTATATAACTCAGTGATGGGATGCTTACATATGTCATAGTTTAAGTGGATATGCACCGCGCTTGGTACCTCAATAAATTAAATACATTTGTTCCAGCCCAATAATCAAAATCAAAATCAAAATTTAAATTAAAATCAAAATCAAAATCAAAATCAAAATCAAAATCAAAATCAAAATCAAAATCAAAATCAAAATCAAAATCAAAATCAAAATCAAAATCAAAATCAAAATCAAAATCAAAATCAAAATCAAAATCAAAATCAAAATCAAAATCAAAATCAAAATCAAAATCAAAATCAAAATCAAAATCAAAATCAAAATCAAAATCGAAATCGAAATCAAAATCAAAATCAAAATCAAAATCAAAATCAAAATCAAAATCAAAATCAAAATCAAAATCAAAATCAAAATCAAAATCAAAATCAAAATCAAAATCAAAATCAAAATCAAAATCAAAATCAAAATCAAAATCAAAATCAAAATCAAAATCAAAATCAAAATCAAAATCAAAATCAAAATCAAAATCAAAATCAAAATCAAAATCAAAATCAAAATCAAAATCAAAATCAAAATCAAAATCAAAATCAAAATCAAAATCAAAATCAAAATCAAAATCAAAATCAAAATCAAAAATCATTTATTCAGTTCAGGCCCTAATAAGGCTCTTATGAAGGTCTAAATTACCACCGGTTCGGAAAAAAGGCCACCTGAGAAGAACTCTTCTATCCACATTGTCTTTCGACAACCTAAATTTTAACACCAATCTTAATAAGCAACTAATTCAATTTGGACACAATGACAATCTTTGATCCAACGAACAATAATAAGACCTCTGACCTTATTAAATTATCAGCTCTAGACGAAGTGGGAAGTAATTATTAAGTGTCTTCAGATATTTTAGCTCCTAAAGTAAATTGGGAACAGAGTAGTATAGTATTAGCGGTAGGTACAAAATGGGACAAGTTGAGCCTATTTATAGCCAGCGGTTAGAAAGTGATCTTAGTTGCGAGCAAAAATCCGACAATCTATACATATACGTTCGCTAAGTCCAGCAGAGTTTAATGTTTAGGCACACTAAGATAAAGCAATTGATGAAGACGTCTCGCTCACTTCCCACCATAATGGTTGAGGAGGGCGATGGCTGCATTCGCGTCATACTTGTGATCAGATGCTGCTTGTGGAGGCTGCTCATCAAGCCGCCTTATTTACATATTAAGTACTAGCTTAGATTTTAAATTCAAGCATAATATTCTTGTTTATTCACATAAAGTTATCACTAACTTTTGTGATATATTCATGTCACGTAAGCAATTTAAATGTAAATTGCGTAAACTGAAAACATTTTATTCTACATCTAATCCTTTAAGGAAATAAATAATTACATTAACTTAAATTAAAAACTTAAAATAAACTAAACTAAGAAGTACAAAACTAACCTAAACGTAAAATAAATGTCCCGAACCACTGTCGCGGGGAAGTAAATATAAAGTATATTTAATTTGAAAAAAGTTATTTTATTGCTTAGTTTCTTACCGGATTCATCTCAGCAAAAAACGACCTTCCAAATCCGGCGGTAGATTCCGACGATTTTTAAGTTTATTTATAAGTCTAGTCAAATAAATATGATTTTGAGTTTGAGTTTGAATTTGAATTTGATGATGTTTATAAAATCCCTAGAACGGGCAGGCAAATTTGACATCGGCTCGACACTCGACAAGGACACTTGAAATTTTCATACAAAGCCTCCCTGGCCCATCCCACACTGCAGCCCTTAGGTGGGCCATGACAATGAATAATATTGGTAACGTATTGTTGTTCTACCAATTTCCGGCGGCACCCGGACGTCCCCGACGATTGAATCCAAAACCGCTCGGCCATTCTGCGTGGCTAACCACATCACCAATCGCGGATTGATTTGTGTGTTTGCTGTAATAAAATTGGTGCAAATTTTAACGTTTAATTGTGTGCTATAATTACATTTGAACAATGATTCCTATCGATGCGAAACCAATTGATATCACAATTGTTACATGAAAAAAAAAAAAAAAAGACAGAGCACTGAGTTTCTTGCCGGTTCTTCTTAGGTGGCTTTTTTTTCCGAACCGGTGGTAATTTAAACCTTCATAAGTGCCTTATTAGGGCCTAAACTGAAAAAAATATTTTTAATTTTCTATTTAGATCGACAAGTTTTTTTTTGTCGTAGGTTCGTACATATAAATTATATCTACTAGTTGGTTCTTAAGAACTGCATTTTTGCTATAAGTCTTCGTTATTCTAGCTGTAGTGGACATGTGGTTGAAGTGATCGCCATTGAGGTGTACCGGACTCAAACCCGATGGGGTTTGAGGCCTGAGCACAGGATGCTGTGCACATGAAGTTTTCTTATCTTAATTTCAGTGTGATCACACGAGTTTCAAAAAGAGTGGTAGGGGAGATGGGACTTTCCATTCTAGTAGCTTACATTCCGGTAGCTTTTATTCTGCAATTTTTAAATTCCTACTTATGTCTATAAAAATTTAATAAACATTGTTATATCATGATTGTTACATGAACAAAAGACAGAGCACTGAGTTTCTTGCCGGTTCTTCTCAGATGGCATTTTTTTCCGAATCGGTGGTAAATAAGCCCTTAATAAGTGCCTTATAAGGGCCTAAACTAAATAAATGGTTTTCGTTTTGATTTTGATTCAAATAAACCGGAGTCGCTCGCCTGGTACATAAGATCACAGTCAAATACCCCGATATTGCAGGTGTGTACAGACTACGGTGACCGCTTACCATAAATCGTACGATTAACTTTCAAAATTGTTAGTATAAGTAGCTACTTCTTTTTGCACTGGTTAACTTACATAAAGTTTTAATTTGGTAATTTTATATTCAAACGATATTTAATTAAACCCTAATTAATTGGCAAGATTGTTCTCACCATCTTTAAAACATTCATCTTCAGTACTAAGCTAATAACAAACAATATAACAATTCAAAACTTTGCAGTTGATATCGATTTTCTTTCTTCGCTCAGCCTTCAACAGTATGAATTACACGAGATCAAAGAAATATCAAACTATAGAATTAAGAATTTGTCGAAACACCAACATTGTTTGAAAGTTCACTAATCACAATGGGGCCGCGAGCCCCGAGGCTACAAACAAATGTATCTGTTGAATAATGAAGATACAGTTCGTTACGAGAAACGTCTTAAGTTGTGACCTCTCGAGGGATCCTCAGATAGAGCCACAAACTAGAATTCGTTATTGGATGCGATTTTCAAACTGAACCTGATTCAAAATGAGATGGCTCTCTTGTGACTTGGATTTGTGGTCAACAGAGTGCATTGGAGATTACATTTTAATCTGTTACTGAGTAACATTCTAGACATCGATGAGAGACATTATTACGAGTACTGCGTAGATTACAAATATTGTTTTACGTATATAATAATAAAAATAATAATAATGCTTGGACATTATCACACAGCGCCAACTGGCCCCAAACTAAGCAAAGCTTGTACTATGGAAACCAGTAGCCGATATAATACTTATATAAATTTTTTTCGTAAATACATACTTAAAATACATGCCAAACGCCCAGACGCAAGACAAACATATTTGTCACATAGATGTTTGCCCCGGCGGGAATCGAACCCGCGACCTTTAGCGTAGCAGTCAGGTGTACTAACCACTAGACCAGCGATCTCGTCTATTCGTCGTATATTTATAAGTATATAGTAGTAGTAGGTAGAGAGTATTCTAAGGGTCGGCAACGCGCGAGTGATACCCCTGGTGTTGCAAGCGTTCTTAGGCTATGGTGACCGCTTACCATCAGGTGGGCCGTATGCTTGTTTACCACCCTAATAGTATAAAAAAAGAAGAAAAAAAGTACAAGGTGATGGCCGTGTGGTGAGAAGCTTTTCCTTTTGTACCAGCACCGTACAGAAGACCGCAGTCAAATAACACTACTTTGATGTTTGATGTAGTGTTATGTTTCTGTAAGTATGGTTGCCAGTGCTCCACGAAGATACACTGCGCTAGTAGTACTGCTGCTAGCACAGTGAGTCCTCAACAACATTGTTGGCAACGCGCTCGGTATACCTCTGGTATTGGTGGGTGGGATGCGACAGCCTACGGTGTCTGCTTACCATCTGGTGGGCCGTATGCTTGTGTGCCACTTTAGAGGTATAGAAAAACAGATGGAACATCGCAAGTTTCTATCTCGATGTCCTAATGAGATTTATTAGTTGAGAAAATACGTTTCGTTTGATCAACTGATATGCATATTTGAAAGGTCATAAGTTTAATGAACTGCTCCGTCATTATTAATTTAAGAAAAGGCATCCATAATATAAAAAATAATCGCTGAATGTGTTCTAAGCCCAAATCTCGAGAGCAACGGCACCGATTTCGCAAATTCTTTTTTTAGAATTTTCCTTGAAGTACGAGGATGGTTCTCACGGAATGTAAAAAATCGAATTGAGAAACTTCTCCTTTTTTGAACTCAGTTAAAAAGTCTAAAAACGGGTAGACAAAATATTTGATAAATGTCTACCCGTGCTAGCCCGGGGCGGTCCGCTAGTGTTTTATAAGTTTCACGCAGTTACGAAAAACTATTACGTAAAGATACATTTTTGTAATAGAAATGGTTTATTTCTTTGCACAGAAAATACGTATGACTTAATGCTCAAAGAAATTCATACCCTATTAAAGACTTGCGAGGGCTTAATATATTTCAACCATCAAAGGCTTTGGTAAAAGAAGAATAATATTCGCTCCATTAATCCACACTGGATTATTGGGGTGTGTTTTAGCAAGACAATCAGTCCATAGAAAATATGTTATTGAAATTTTCATCCCACATCTCTATATTAATAAGCAAAGAAAGAATAGAGAAAGTTTTTTCTTGGCCTCTGCGAAGCGTGACCAGTGACTTTATTTATATATTATAGCGGCCCGCCCCGGCTTCGCACGGGTAGACATTTATATCAAATATTTTGTCTACCCGTGCAAAGCCAGGGCGGGCAGCTAGCCTATGTTAATCAGTGATAGTGTAGCTTTCTAACGGTGAAAGAATTTTTGAAATCGGTCCAGTAGTTTCGGAGCCTATAGACATTTATCAAATATTTTGTCTACCCGTGCAAAGCCGGGGTGGGAAGCTAGTATAATATATAGCCTATGTTACTCAGTGATAATGTAGCTTTCTAACGGTGAAAGAATTTTTGAAATCGGTCCAGTAGTTTCGGAGCCTATTCAATACATACAAAAATACAAATCTTTCCTCTTTATAATATTAGGTCCTTACATATGAAATTGGCGTTTTGTATGGGAGGAACAAAAAGTCGAATATTTTTTAATATAATATATTTAATTAATCAAAGTATGAACCATTATTTTCTATGCACTTTTGCCATCTCATAGGTAGTTCATTGATCCCTTTACTAAAAAAACCAGTCGGACGGGAATCAATAAAATCTTTGAAGGCGATTTGGACTGCCCCATCGGAGTTGAATTTTTTCCCTTGCAAGAAGTTATCCAAATTTCGAAAAAAATGGTAATCTGTTGGAACAAGGTCCGGGGAGTACGGAGGATGTCTTAGACTTTCCAATTGAAGCTCTTCTAATTTAGTAGCCGTCTGTAGCGCAGTGTGTGGTCTAGCGTTGTCGTGAAGCAGCAGTGGCGTGGAGCGATTGACCAGCCTAGGTTGTTTAGCCGCTAGCTTTTCCATCATGGTTTGCAATTCCTGACAATAGACATCAGCCGTAATAGTCTGGCCAGATTTGAAAAAACTGTAATGAACAATACCGGCACTAGTCCACCAAACGCTTACAAGTAACTTTTTTGGGGTTAATTTTCGCTTGGGGCAGGATTTGGCTGGCTGGCCAGGATCTAACCATTGCGCTGAGCGCTTCCGATTATCGTAAAGAACCCATTTTTCATCACAGGTAATGATTCGGTTTAAAATACCTTCATTATTGTGCCGGCTTAGTAATGTAACGCAGCAGTCGACGCGCGTTTGCCGGTTTGTTTCAGTCAATTCGTGAGGTACCCACCTTTCAAGCTTTTTAATCTTCCCAATTTGCTTCAAGTGAATTAAAACAGTTTTATCACTAACATTGCAGCCTGCAGCTAACTCGGACGTGGTTTGCGATGGATCCGCTTCCACAATAGCCTTCAACTCTTCATTATCAACTTGAGTCTCAGGCCGTCCACGGGGCTTGTTCTGCAGGTCGAAATTTCCAGAACGAAAACGTTGGAACCAAAAACTAACTGTGTTTTCTTTTGCAACACGACCGCCATACACATCATTCACCCTTCGAGTTGTTTCCGCAGCACTAGTGCCACGGCGGAACTCGTACTCGTAAATAATGCGATATTTAAGGTTTTCCATTTTGTAAAATGAGTGACGCAAACAGAAAAAAACAGAAGAAAAAAAACAAATGAATGACGATCATCGAAGCACAAATACATGAGTCTATAGCTGTACAAATTTGAATTTGGAATTCCTTACCAAAGAGGAGAAATTCGTGATTAAAGTGGCCAGTACGAAAAACGCCAATTTCATATGTAAGGACCTAATATTATAGTATAGATTATTAGTATAGATATAGATTACTAGCTTCTGCATGCGAATTCGTCCGCGTTGAATTTTAAATCCCAGAGGAACCTAACAATCTCCCGGCATTAAAACATTTTCGCGGGACAAAAGGTCCCATGTGTTAATTCAGGGTATAAACTATACCTGTGCCAAACTTCATAGTTTTTGCGAGAAAGAGTAACAAACATACATCCATTCTTACAAACTTTCGCATTTATAATATTAGTACGAAGTTGCAATGCCAGGGTTAAAAGTCGCGCGTTGTAACCCCAAAACCTAGGTATATTTTTGGCGTTTACTTGAAACCTCAAACATTTAATTAACAGTACAAATTTCCGCGTCAAATGACGTACGGTAGCTAATTTGTATTCTGTCACTATTGTCTGCGCATAACACCATCATTGGAGGGTTAATTTTAAACACAATCAGGCTTTAATTGGCATACCTTTGTGAATAGCAACCAGTTGCTAAGCGAAAACGGAGTTAATATAACGTTGTGTATTTTTGACTACCCTCAATTTGTAAGTTGATTGTTTCGCCGACCAAACTCGGGTTAATTGCACTGTTTGTAATCGCCGTTTGTAACGCTCTTCGCTTTCAATCGATATTGGTTTATTTTTACCCAACTGTGGCGTAGTCAAAAGGAGGGTTGGCAACGCGTCAGTGATATTGCTAGCGGCTATAGACTACGGTGACTGCTTACCATCAGGTGGGCCGTATGCTTGTGTGCCATTTTAGTGGTATACAAAAAGGGTTCATAGTCATGTTCAGAGGATAGACGTGGTCTTACGCCATGCCACCTAACCTAAATAAAACAAAAAAATCATCTGTCTACCTACTAAGAATTATGAGACACAGCCCGCTGACAGGCAGACGGACGGACAGCGAAATCTTAGTAGTAGGGGTCCGTTGGTTACCCTTCGGGTAATGAATCCTAAAAATAAAGCGCAATTTCACTATTGACTAATTTATTATCAACTGATTTCATTTTACAGTTTTTTTGTTCTAGGTATTACCTAGGTTCATTTAAAAGCTTCATGTAATTTATATAATTGACAATAACGGCTGCGAATTGCGAAATCAATCAGTTTATAATATGTTTTAGGGTTTTAACGAGCCATCGCGTCTATCACACGGGTTTAATTTTGTCCGGACATTGCGAAAATTGACGTTTTATTCGTGTTACCAATTTGTACAGGCTTGTAATACGAGGCAGTGATTACATTGACTCGGCATGGCTTTTGTAACTTACAAATAAAATTCACTTCCAACGTTTTTTGTTTTGTTTTTTTTTATAGCGCATACGTAGCAAACAAGCATACGGCCCGCCTGATGGTAAGCGGTTACTGTAACCTATGGGCGCTTGCAACACCAGGGGTATCACTCTCGCGTTGCCGACCCTGAAATAATTTGGCTAATATAAGGTAGGTATTCTGTAAATTTATTTCACAATCTAGTTATTTATTTTAATCAAAATCTAAATGAATCCGGGTCAATAAACATTAGGAAATAACTGAGTATTGTTGATAAGCTGATTAGTATATTAAGCTGAATACTTTTAGTACTGCCAAATTAGTTTAGTGAATTTGAACAACAGAATCGCCACCAGTGTTCCATAAACAAAAACACTCCCACCATGATAGTGGGGAAGTAGAATCGTAATAAAACAAAAACAATATGAAATTTCAACAAAGATGATATTCATACACGTATGTCGACTGAATCGTAAAATGTGAGTAAAAGCGTATAGTTTTATGATAGTTTTATATCGACGCCAGGTGAGGATCCCGACCTCAGAGCTTTAACTCTCAGGAGGCAAGTACAGTAGAATTGAAAAAGACGGAAATATTCTAATGATTAGTGTACCAGTTTATTTGGAATTTTGATTGCGACTGCCTAAAGCGATAGAGCGTAGTGAGATTTCCCGTAAAATTTTACTGCCTGGTTCGGGACAGTACCACAGAACATTACCGGTAGGACTGCAGAAGATCAAAGCCATATAACATTTCCCCTGATGTAATGTTTTGTTTCTTAGGTATGTCTTCTAGACCTCTTCGAGGATTTGTTAATGATAACAGGATCCTGTCAATAATAAGGTTGGTAACGCACTAGTGATGACCTTTACTATTTAGTGGACCGTACGCTAGCTTGCTATCTTCGAAGATTCCAAAAATGACAGATAGTTTTTTTTTATACCACCGTTGTGACACACAAGCATATGGCCCACCTGATGGTAAGCAGTCACCATAGCCTATAGCCGCTAGCAATACCAGGGGTATCACTAACAGGTTGCCAACCATGTTGTTGATGAGGATTGACTGTGCTAGCAGCATTACTACTAGCCCAGCGTATCCTCGTGGAGCACTGGCAACCTTACTTACCGCAGATACACAACACTACATCAAGTAGTGTTATTTCACTGCGGTATTCCGGAAGGTGGAGGTGCAGTCCCCAGTCAGGCGGCTCCAATTTAAATGGGAAAACTCACGGGAAATCCCACATCGCCCTACCTCTCTTATTGTAACCAGACAAAGGATGGTGCCAGGCTGTATATTGAATTATCCACTTTTAACCTGCCCTTGGCCGAAAAAATATACCACAAAGCGCATTTGTCTCAGTACACATTCAGTTAACGGTTATTTCTTCTGCTTCTAACAAGCCCGACAGATATCTGAAATTTTGACATTAGGTTTCTAACGTTGCCTAAAATAAACGGGTTTATGCAGCATGTACATCGGTTACAGAACCATATCAAAGTAAAGGTGTCTAGCCCAAACTGTTAGGGCAAAGTCTAGAGGGATGGCGGTCCTAAAATATAATAGCGTTATAACTAAACCTGTTCATGTCAAGCGCACCTGTGACACTATAGGACCTCACTACAAAGGGCAACCTAAAACGAGTTCTGTAGTGATGCAATAGAGCTTATATAAGGATAGATCCGTTACCCATTCACAATTCTCAATTCAATGGACTCGATGGCACATGGGCTATTAAAAATATGTAATCTGTATTCGCTATGGATTCCACATTCCCACAAGCGACGTGTAAAACTTGGTACGTGACCAAAAACTTTGGTCGCAAGGTACAACTGAACGACATCCGTGACCGACTGTACATTTTTACGCCCCGCTCGGGATTTCAGCTATAAAGCAGCGGTCGCGACTTCATTTACATGAAACGAGTTGTAGTCCTAGTTTCATAAGTTGATATTGTCAACGTGTTGAGACGATTGGTGTGTCTGAATTATGTTTTTGTTTGATGTTTCAGAGTGCTTTTGGTAAGAGAAATCATGATGGGAAAGTACATTTTACGAAGACGTAATAGGATGCGACATTTATGTCCATTAATTTTGCTTTCATCTAGACTTCCACTATTAAATTTGTTTATCATATAATACCCAAACTTCGTATCATTTTATTGGAAGTGCGAGGAAAAGGATTGATGACTTGAAGGGAAGTGAATAGATCAGAAACGGGTCGTAAGGACAAAAGGAAAAGGGAATAATATTGCACGGACCCCAATTAATTACTGGATAAGGGCAGAAGCATGATGAAAATCTACAAAGATAAATCAACCAGCAAAACTGATAAACGCATAGTTTATAGTAACATGTTGGTAGGTTCAATAACAACTGACCTACGAAGCAACATGCGCCAATAAACAAGAATATATTGTCACCGTCAGCGATATAAAATTGGATAGGAACGTTTGAAATCGGCCCCGGGAAATACGTGGGAGCCGGCAAATTTACTCGCTAACGCTCCAACGACGTCCAATTGTATGGACTTACTTGTACACTGCTTGACAATAAATGTTGTCCATTATTTATTTTCTTTGCTTAAACAATTCTCTTTTAAGTTAACGTGATTTTCTTCTACGATTTTTATAAGTTACTTTGTTTGTAAGCGAGGGTACTACATCGGAAAGGAATTAAATTTGTGTGATTATTATTATTTTTCTTTAACCAGTCACTTAACACAAGTACACAAATTGTTAACATACATGTCAAGCCCTCGTGGGATAGGCAGGAAGTATAGAGCGCCATTTCACTCTTAAATTGCACACCTCTTTTGTTTATTAACATCCATCAATCTCTTCATACACGCCCGCCTTTACCTGAACATGTTCAGCTACATAATACATGTTATATAAAGTTATCTACTGGTTTAGGGTATTGATACTCATTTATCCATTCACCTCTTGCATGTAATTATTTCCACATTTTATTGATAGGTATTTTACTTCATGTATTTGTATGCGACAAAATAGTCTGAGATCTATTCCACAGTACCAGCCTAAAGAACCCAATTAGTAACGTTATGATATACAAATTATGATCCCCAAACGGCAAAGTTCCACAAGTAGACCAATTGAGTGAAGCTCATAACTCAACTAAATACTTTAATCACGAACCATTCAAAGTCAAATTAAAGAAAAGAGACGTACTCTATTAATGTCCAATAAAATTTATCGGATCGCACTTTGGTTTAATTCGTTTAATAGATCGGCCTCGGGCTTGATTCTAATCGGTCGGTGGGGTCGATTCGTAATAGTGACCACACGCGCTTGGAATTCTAAAAACACGGGACGTCATTTCGTACAGAGCAGTAGCTTGACACACAAGATTGATTTAAAAAATAGCCGACTTATTTGATGGAAGGTGGCTACCGATGCCGCTGCGAACATTTCTTGCAGTAGCGTTGTCAACAGGCTTAAAAAATGTTATAGTACCACTGTTATCTGTCACACAATGGTGATTTTTAGCCTGTAAATCTTTCTGGGTTCCCCACGATACAGGTACGGCCTAGAGTGGGGAACTGGGGACCGCTGATATTTTCAGGCTTATTTCCGTACCATGGTGGTAGATTTAACGGCCTCACCAGGAGTCTTATTAGGACCTAAATTGTAAAATAAATATAATTTATTTTCATTTCAACAGCTTAGCAGCAACTCTCATTTCCAGCGGCTACCCTCGAAAGGCCTAATCGTATGTTACCGTATACAAGATCGATGTAATCTGTTACCCGTGCTACCTACCTGAAATCTAATTTCATTATTGCTTCTGTATCTATATGTATTTAGGACAGGCAATTATATAGCCTCTCAGTTAAAACAAAACATGAAGAAAGAGAATCTACCTTTGGCACATACAAAAAGTTCGTCCAGAGCTAAAGCCAGCGTTATTGTTTCAACAAAAGTTATATATTTGTTCATTTTTCATTGCAACGATCTCGTTTCACTGTTGCTTGGCTAAATGGCCGGAGTGGTGCGTTTATTTTTTTAAGGACCGTTTTTGCAGACAACGGTCAAAATAAACAAAAGCTTTAGGGTACCGTGGGGACTAACAAAGCCACTTGGCGGCTTCCTCCGCGAACGTTAAATAGGGTACCGCAATGAAGAATTTTAAAAGAAAAATCTGCTTTTGCTAATACTTTTTAGACGAAGCGTCGAAACGCGTTGGAGATTTCAGTGAGTAAACAGAAATGCTTAAGTTTTAAGCTTTTTAATTCAATATGAAATAAGAAGGGCTTCAAAAACGTAAATCTTTTTGGTAGATAAAGAACCACTCGGTTCTTCTTAGAGCACTTATTACTAACTCAATACATACCTTAGATACTAAAAGATATTTTTGTTTGACTATATATTTTTGAGACGAGGCCGCTGGTCTAGTGGTTAGTACACCTGACTGCTACGCTAGAGGGCGCCGGTTCGATTCCCGCCGGGGCAAACATTTATGTGACAAATATGTTTCCCTTGCGTCTGGGTGTTTGATATGTATTATAAGTATGCATTTAAAAAAAAGAAGTATAGAAGTATTATATCAGCTGGTATATCCCATAGTACAAGCTTTGCTTAGTTTGGGGCCAGATGGCGCTGTATGATAATGTCCAAACATTATTATTATTATTATTATTACTGATATTATTTAAAGTAACAAAATATCTGCTGGAAGCATTTGGAGAAGTAGTAGTGGCCGGATTTCTTAAAGAAAAATGTTATACACAGCTATCTCAAATAATGATGCTTGTATCTCAAGTTAGTTTTTTTTTAAAGTCAAATCTCAAAACTAAATTCAAACAGCACAAGCCAATCCATATATAATAAGAAAAAAAAGAATGAAAACGTTTGGCAAAAGTTACAGGTCTATTCATAGTCAAAGCAAATCTGGTAATTGGCCTTGCCGAGGCTAGCGGCCCTCCCAATAGATTGATGGTTGGAGAAGGTCAGACAGCATTGTATTAAACTCTTAGGCTTAATCAGTTTGGCTTAACTACTAATAACAGTTAAGGCGATGATGAAGCTAAAACTAGGATTAATAAAATTACAGATAAAACTTACGATAAAATTAACAGTGAACACGATTTCGATCTCAAACAAATTGTGGGTGAAACTTTGGTTATTCAAGTATGCCTAGTTTTGAAAGTCGCATAATATGCAAATACTGTGCCAAATCCGATCCTGTGTAAAGTTTGTAAAAAAGTTGGAATTGGAATGAAGCCTGGCGATAAGGAAAGTCAGATAAGAGGCAGAACAAGGCTCTTTGTAGCGATAATCAAGTAAGAGCCGGGATAACTTATGTAACTAATTTAGAATGAACTTGGACGGTACGGAACTCGTTAGTGGCCAGTTGAAGTTTGTAGAAGTTGTATGGAGTAAAAATAAAATTGGGGTTGATATTAAACTGCTAAGTGGGTAAAATGCTACTGGTTCTTATAATCTATTAGTTGATGGTAATCTTAACGTATGTTAACTAAGTGTTTCTAAAATTGAAGGGACTGAAAGTAAAGATGTTCCCAATCCAAGTGTCAATAAATAAATGTGTCGAAACTGTTAAAGTAAAAAGAATTCGATGTGAATTCCGTTGTTTAATGCTTAAAATTTTTTTTATACAACATTTTCTTTCTGTGCTGAATTTGTTTGTTTCTATATATGGATAAATTTTGGAAACGAAATAGAAATAAATTTCGCAATTGAAAAGCTCTAGCATTTTTGAGTAACCATTGGTGTTCTATCCTATTTCTACACGGGCGTTACGGCCAAAGCCAAGCATGATATAATAGGTACTTTATCGGGCTTCTACAACATACTTACACAACCAAGTACACGTAAACCAAGCGTAACAAAACATACAATGTACCACATAACAGTATATGGTGCAGCTTAACAACCAGGGGAAGACTATCCTGATGACGTAGTTACTCTCTCGCACATTGCTGGCTTTTAACTTAATGAGTCGCGACGTTGAATTTTATTGCTCAAATTGCATGTGACGTCATTTAATGGCAGTCAGAAGCCTCAATATTATATCCAATCCTTTTAACGAAAATTTTATGCGTCTTGATAATAATTTAAGAGACATTTCGGTTGGAGATAGATTTGGGGATGATGTTCTTGTTTAGGGTTACATTAAAACACTTTTGGTTATTAAACCTGATTACTGCACTACGTTTCACGAGATCATTTCCCATTAGGGCAAACGTGCGATCAACTGTTGAGTTTGCCTTGCAACAGCGTGTTTGTTATCTATAACTATATATATATATACAAACTGTTAAATGTTCTATCAATTATATAATTCATACATCAGAGATAAGGCGCAGCGAATTCTCTTTTCTAACCTGTCTTGACTGACCTTAAACTCGTTTCAGGTATCAGTAGCAATATCTTATTTTCCTTACAACGAAAAGTAAAGTGCTCGTTGGACGTTTCTATGAAGGCAACCCTGTTATCAAGGTTGACAAAAATGATCTTGTGATTGCTCTGGCATTGAATGATAACTATAAGTCCTTAGGCAGATAGCCCCTTATGTATTCTAGAAAAATATTTGATTTAGATATTGATACTCATAACATTAATAATAAAACGCTTCTGAAAACAATAACGTTGTAAAATAAACCTACATATATTCCACAAAGGCATGATGATGTTTCCAGTTTTATCAATACAACAGTTATTGTTGTTTGATTAACGGATTAATGTGTAGATACTTAAATATTCGCAAATAAAAACAGAATAACTATATCTAAATTTAAGCATAAGACAGATGGAATAATGGGGGAAATAAAGCGCTGAGAACACGGCTGATATTGCTGAAAAAACGAATGACCCGGGTTTATTTCGCAGCGAAAGCAAGCAATAAGTAATAAGTTTGTTCTGTTCCCTACGTTTTACGTATGAGAGGGTTTACTGGATGGAGCATTGAGGGATGGTGATTACACACCCGAGAAATGAGAAAATTTCAAAGACAGAACAAAAAAGGGAATTTCATCGAAATGTAGAGAATATCTTCATAAAATCGTACTTATGGTTGATTGATATAAATGGCGTTGTGACTGTTGTCTTTGCTATTAAGATGAAACCTAGACTAAATGAGTTTAAAATCTTCTAATCTCTAATTAGGGAAAAATATTTAATGATTACATGACATTTGTTAAGAAATAATTTCTTTACGTTCGTCTACATTGGATTTATTTATCTGACTGGAAAAATCAAGACTGCGGTTAAGGAAGATACAAATTTAAACAGAGTAATTTTCCGTTACTATTTAGTTGAAATTTGTTTTTCAAATAATTCTCATTATTTCTTTATTGTTATACAAAAGCATACATTCATATTTATTCTTGTTAAAATGTTTTTAATATAAGTTTAGTAAGTAATACACGTTACATCAAATATTTAAGCTAAAATAATATTACGTGAACAGACGGGCTTAGTTGGTTATGATAATATTTTAATTATTAAAATACTTTGTGAGGTGGAAATAGCCGTAGGTAAAATATTTAATACGTAGTATTTTAAAATGAAACGAACAGTGAGAAACATTACACATTTCTAAAACATCAATTATTCGCAAGTCATATCAAAAATTGTGAACAAGTTGAAATAAAAAGCAGAGATTTTTACATACTATAAAAACACTGTTCTTTTGGAAAATAGATGTCTGAATATAAACCACATACTAAGATGCCGATGGAGATAAGAAAGATTGCAAAAACATATTTCTCCGAACCATTGATGGATCAAATTCTCAAAAACTCAGTAATAGAAGGGTAATGAAGACATTTGATGAATGTGAAAGAAGTAAATGAGGTGTGCAAGTCAAGAGAAAATTGGCGTCCTATACTCTATGCCTACCCCATGAAATTGGCGTCCTATACTCTATGCCTACCCCATGAAAGACTTGGCTTCATGATAATGTTTGTATATGGAGTTGATTTAGACTCGCAATAAAATTACTGCCGCGTATCGCCTTGAGGATTAATATCGAGACCACGAACATATATATACCTTCCAGTATCAAAAGCTAATAAATCACCTACCGCTGGCAGTTAGGTAGTTATACTCTACAATGAAAACGTAGAAAATGAACTTAGCCCGATTCCCCTGTCACTTCCATCCGAGTTAACTCCCGCCTCATAGCCGCCTAAATGATTTTTATTTCACTACGAAAATACTCGATCCCATATAAATCATTCGTTCGCGACGCGTTTACGTGTCAAAACGTCGGATACGACGCCATTATAGCGAAGTACGAGAATATAGATTTGCGCTGGCATCATTTCGAAATCAGTAAAATTTTGAGCGTCGCTTCTAGCTGATGTAGTCTATAGTACATTTTTTAATACTATTACGAAGGTGGAGACAAAGAATGGCTGGAAACTTTTTAAATGTGGTGCTGGAGACGTATGGAGAGAATAAGTTGGACAGAAATGGTAACAACGAATGACGTTTTGAAGAGAATGGAAGAATAATAATGATTATAAGTACGATTGAAAATAGGAGGTATTATAAGCATGATTGGCCATTTGATACGACATGACGCACTTATACGAAATATCATAGAGGGAAAGATTGAAGTGAAGCGTGGTAGAGGAAGGCCAAGGATAAGTTTCCTGCAACAGATAAAGACGAAGGCTAACGTTATGTCGTACCAGGAGGTTATAAGAGATTGCGAACGATAGAACGGCTTGGCGATTACTCTACCGACATGATCCTAGCTGTTAAATAGATGATGATGATGACGCAGGTGGAAAGTGAACGTTCGTTCTACATGGTGGTAAGCGTTTACCGTAGCTTAAAGGTGCTAGTAATACCAGGGGTGTTACTTGAGAAGCTCTGAATATTTTACTCCCTGCAAAACTCAACACTACAGAAGCATAATGTTTGACTGCGGTCTTTTCTCGCAAGCTATGGTCCCTAGTGGGGCGGTTCAATATTTCCGAAATCTCAATTACGCCCTTCCTCTAACTGTAAGTTAAGGTTTAAGAATAGAGGAATCTTTGTAACTGCTCATTTAAGTTGCAAAACCACTGACCAGTACTCCTTGCATTGTTTTGCATTAAATACCACGAAACAGTTTATTCCGACTTTTATATTCAGTTATTTCCAGCCCAAGTGCCTTTAAATCCGACACAGTAATGCTTACACACTACTGGCTGGAATATTTGGCTTTGTTGCTCCTAGCTCGGACTCTTGCAGTCCCTATGAGGTCTGCCGCATAGTAATTATTTATATATTAACTTGGTAAGGTACCTACACTATTGAAGCGATTTTTAAACAACTGGTTTGCCAGCTACTTCATGGTACTCAATTTTAGTGTTACTTTTCAGCAGGGAATAATAGTTTTTTATCCGTGTTGTAAATCCAGAGCTTTGATTAATAAAAGATCTAGAGATTACAGTCAAACATAAAAAATACTAGTATCTCTTTATAGACAGGAAAATGTATTTCTGTTTGTTTGTTTCAGGACACTATCATCGCAGGACATCGTGATGTAGTGTAAGTAGCCTAATCATATGTAGTCATAGCTATAAGCTGTGGTAAAACTATATACGGCTGGCACAGTAAGTCAGAACGTCTAAGGGCTACTAAGGGCTTTATCAGCTGCGATGACGATATGTATGAAGAGATCGATGGATATAAAGGAAGTAAAAGAGGTTTCAAACTCAAGAGTGTATTATCGCTTTATTCTTTTTTATTTAAATTTGATTCAGACAACGATTTTGTACCTACCCCGAAATAGACTCGGCGTGATGTATTTATTTATCTGTTACGGCTTAAAGCCGAAGTGCGATTACTTACACCTAGTTCAACCGGCTGAAGCTAGTTGCAGCCGGTTGAATGGTATCCCCTGCCGACTGGCAGTGGATACCATTTACGACTTACGACTGTAAAAGGCGACTATAAGGGGGCCGATGGGCCCGTGGGCAGCTAGAGTGGGGGCTCTGTGTGCCCCTTCAGGCGGGCCCGGGGCTCGTGGCAGCACGACGTGGCAAGTGCTGTCAAGAGCACGCGAGGGTTCCAGGGGCGGCGACATGGCTGCCCCCGAGACGTGCTCAGGCAAAGTGCAGGAGGGCACCGGTGCGTTCCACTGGAGATCCGGCGCTCTCCTACATGCACGGAGGATGGCCACCGTGGGGGTATTAGTGAGTAAAAATCTCACATAGGCCGTCTGCTCCGCTAAAGCAGGCGGGTACCTTTTGAAGGTTTCCTTCTCGACAACAAAAAAAAAAGGTGCACGATTTTAGTCGTAACATCATCATCAACTTATTGCAGTTCACTGTTGGACATAGGTCTCTCCCATGTCGCGCCGTGCTTGGCCCTCAGTTCTCCTCATCCACTCCGTTTTAGCTATATTGCACAGATCGTGGCTCCATATTGCCGGAGGAGGTCCTACGCTACACTTGTCTACACTCGGTCCAACACACAAGAGCCGTAACGTATCCATGGCAATTCATAGTTCCCTTAATCTCCTAAAATTAAACAAGTATCCGGAATAAAATCTCATTGCTAACTATATTACGCAGAACCACAAGCGGTATCGTTAAACTTTATGGGACTATTACTGTTTTATATCAAAGAATATCGAGAGGGCATCGAGTGGCTATAAAATCCTGTGTTTCTCGGAATGCAAGTTTCAAGTTGCCAGCGTATTTGGTAGATAGGGCGGGCGTATCAGTTGAGATTTCTGCTCGAAGTATTTTGCGGGCCAGATATATATCCATTAGAAACTCTTGGTCATCTCTCTTTAAGGGTGGAACTGCAACTCTAAGTTTTGGGGCAGCATACGTGGTGCTAGTAGGCGCTGTATATTTTAGTTTCCCTTCTACAAATTAATTTGAAGTTAGTAGTTGGTATCCGTAATCAAACAGTTAGGTACGTGTTGGTTGATATCACTTGGGTTACCTTATTTTTATTTTGTCCATATTTATATTAATATTATAGTAGTATAATCTCTGGAATTAGTAAATCGATTGAAAAATATCGACCTACTTTTGAGTCTCAAGACCAAATAAAAAAGATAGATTGAAAATTGTGAACAAGAAGTCATAGACAGTGACGGTTAAAACTACGCCTTGCGGCGTACATACAATGCACTACATGTTAAAAGTCCCGGCGTCACTTTGTCGGTCGTCATGGAAAAAAAATATGTGTAAAATATCCTATAGAAAAGACCTGTGCCTTCAAACTGCTTAACCAGCAGCTTATAGAATACTTTTTTTTTGTAAATACAGACTTATAATACAAACCAAACACCCAGACGCAAGGCAAACATGTTTGTCACATAAATGTTTGCCCCGGCGGGAGTCGAACCTGCCAGCTCTAGCCAGGTATACTAACCACTAGACCAGCGGTCTCGTCTGACTATGGATAATAATTAATGTGTTTTAATGAAGTAATAGTGTGGAACCATAAATCACAAATGACGTAGGTAATGTGAGAATTTTTCTCACGCTTTGCAAGACAAAATGTACCGTGAGAGTCCGGTGAGCATGTCATTATTTGGTGTGATTTTCATCTTTGAATAATTCGTCATGTACTTATTATAATGAAAAGTTCAGCTTTATTATAATCGACGAGACCGCTGGTCTAGTGGTTAGTATACCTGACCGCTGCGCTAGGGGTCGCGGGTTCGATTCCCGCCGGGGCAAACATTTATGTGACAAATATGTTTGCCTTGCGTCTGGGTGTTTGGTATGTATTATAAGTATGTATTTACAAACAAAAAGTATATAAGTATTATATCAGCTGCTGGTTCCCATAGTACAAGCTTTGCTTAGTTTGGGGCTAGATGGCGCTGTGTGATAATGTCCAAGCATTATTATTATATAATGGTATAAAATTTCTACATGATATTTTATAATTGATCTATAAATAATTAATACATTTTAATTTATTAAATTATCTAGTACTACTACTACTAACCTTTATGGATATCAATCAAAAAAGGAATGAATATAACGTGGTTAGAAATGTTTTATGTATGAATGTGGATGGTAAAGAGTATGTATAAGAAGCAAAAGAGGTATGCAAGTCGCTGCCTGCCCCGAAAGCGATACTTAGCGTGATGATTTGAATTTTAGATTTGGAATTAAAAATTATTAAAGTAATAATAACTGTGTATTTTAAAGGGACATAATTTATGTACAAAACTTTATGCACACTAGCTTAAACTAGACAAAATTGGGCTTGGTGCTATCAAAATCAAATTAAGTCCCGTCAAAGGGATGAATTTATTAAATTGCAAGGAAAAAAGAATAGACATTTTTTGTGTACTTCTAGTGCAGTCAAATGAACAGGAGAATTGAAACCAACATTTTACTAAATACCTGTTGCATGTCCTACAAAGTTTTGGAATAAAAAGCACAATAATAAAGGACTGCTTACAAACCGCAACACACCAAGTCACCCGTGTCATTAGCGGATCCTTGCAAAAGCCATTATCTCCTGGTTTAAACCAAACGCAAACAATGGCCCCTATACTCTATAACTTCGTTTCCTTTGAACGGCGTCTCTTTGTGGAAGCAATTGAATTAAATAAATAACTAGAAATACTTCTTCACCGAAGGCACACCAATGAAAGCCAGGGCAAAAGCGACTGTTGTCCGCTCCTTTGAAAGCTTTCAGCATGCATGAACAGCGCGTTTTTAATGGCGTCTTGTAAAACAAACTCGATCGCCTTCAAAATTAATTTGTTTCTTGGTGGAATTGGTTGAGTTTTTAATAACGTTGCCAGTCTCTCAATGGCTATCAATTCGAAGGGATCCAATTTTGATTTAAAAGGTGTGGTCTGCAGTTTGATTAATATCTTCATGAATTCCTTATATCATGCTCAGATCGCAGAAAAAATACAATAAACTACTTCCCTTCCCGTAAAATTACTACCTATTACATATTATTTATACACAATGTGTAACGTAGTTTTTGTGTTGGAAAATTATAACTTCGAAGTACATTCCAATCCGATTTAAAGAAAAGGTTCAAATATACTTCTTATCTATATACATACTTATTCTTCTAAGAACTTAATAATCGTGTAATATAAATTTTCTTATGAAATATGTAGAAAAATATGAACGGGTACTAAAAATGTTATACAGCTTGGAACGGCTCATCTACATAAGTACAGCTTTATGACAATACATAAACAATTGAGATACGGTAGACATTGAAATTCAGAAGTTATTGTTGTAAAAACTACGGGAAGGAAACATCTATAATATTGTCGTGCCTCAGAAGTAAAACCGACTTGAATGGCGTGACGGCATTGACGTGACGCTCGTTTCTTCCCGCTCTCTAATTCCTTGTGTGTGCACGTGAATAGACTTGATGTTTCCCATCTGCTGGGCATACCGTGATGGTATAGGACATCATCCATTTTGGTCCAAATCTGAAAGTGCTGGCCAACGCATTTTTTTGTGTATTCTGCTAGAGCTTGCCCTTCTTAACATTTTTTACTATGGCACCAAACCTGTAGGACCATTATAGTTGATTTTATTTGAGTTCGTAAATCTGTTTTTTTTTTTTTTAAAGGATTTCAAAATTACCATATCAATTGAAATGTCATGTAATGTTCAACTTCGGCGCCATAGTAATAAATGCTCAGACGAACAACCTCAAACAGAATATACAAAATAAAAGTTGGCCGATTTTCAGATTTGGACCAAATCTCTATGAAACATGGACGATCTCATTTCTTTTATACCTGTTTCAACTACTGTATGGTACAATATGTGTTATTAATAAAACATAATTAGTATTACTAGGACATGACGGTTTTATAAATACAATTATGAAAGGTAAAATAGAAGTAACACGTGGCAGGGGACGACCAAGGATAAGTTATATCAAGCAAGTTGAGGATAAAATAGCCGTCACGTGGTATAAGGAAGTCAAAGATGAACTGAACACGGACAAGTGGAGGGAGATTCATCAGCTAAACCGACAAGAGTATAACTGTTAAATAATAAGCAGCATTACTAAAGTCAACGTGAAATATAAGGGAAAATATGTATCTTCAGACACATTACCGCGTAAGGGCCGACAATTTTTCAGTCCTTGCAATATTATTATGAGTGGATACCAAGTGGCTATAAGCAAAGTGCACATGGTGAACGTCTGTCCAGTCTTGGGACTAATCCATCCCTAAACTACAAATAACTAATTGTTCTAATTAAGTCGCCGGGCCGGCACACATAAGTAATTCAGTTTTTGCGCTCCTATCTCCGGGTTCGACCTTCGTCAAACGCGCACTGGCCACGGATTCCCCACACAACGTATTAGTTGTATGTATTTGAGATGTAAGGGTTGCTTCGTGGCTTCCTGGGCCGGGTTAGATTGATGTTTAGCCACATTTTTAGGAGATATTTAAACCTTTTGCACCAAACCAGGTAGATTGTCATTATTCTGCTAAGATTCTATTGTAGGATATGATTTTGATTTTCATCAAAATTATATATGTAACTGCTTTAAAGTTTTGAAGTATATGCAATGGCGCATGCATTATGTAATACTGTACAATATCGATATATGAGTTTATTTTACTAAATGCTTAATATTAGTCGTTGATATTTCCAGCGACGTTCTATTTTTTTAGCTCTCAACAAGAGACTCAATTCCTTCAGATGAAAGAATTGACTTAATTTAGGTACTCTCGGTTTTTTTCTTTCAAGTAATTTGGATACATTAAATAGTGCATGCTAAATTAGTTTTGAGAACGAATGAGTACCTAATGAAAGACTGACAAAAAAAACATTGTGAATGTGAATGGGAGAAGAACCCGTGGAAAGAACCCAGACTAACTTTTTCTTTTCTAGATCAAACTAATCAAATACTCAGTGATCTTAAGTTCAAGAGTACTCGGAACTTGTAGTTAACTAGGAATCGGAAACAAAGAGTTGTACAAGTCTAGAGAGAAATAACGATCTATACTTTATGCCTACCTCAAAAAGCCATTGCCCTGTGATGTTGTTTTTTTTATACCACTAAGGTGGCAAACAAGCATACGGCCCACCTGATGTTAAGCGGTTACCGTGGCCTATGGACGCTTGCAACACCATATAAAAGTAATGACAACCTTAGCAAAAAGCTTAGTACTAGCCATTAACACATAAGCTTTTAGATTGTATTTAGCAAGTGCAATTTTATTAATAACATCTAAACGGCTCAACGAGAAGAAAATTGATCCATATTCTGTCCTAACAGAGAACTTTAACTAGATCCCCGACCGCCCGAGGTGTTCCAATCCAAATGTAAATTGGCAATTTGGCCGACACCACGATTTTATGTATAATCCGCTGTTACGGATAATTTATTCCGAACTGATCAATATTCAATAGATACGCCTATGATAGGCTGTATTCAGGCTCGAATATTTTTATAGCGATATAAAATTATATAAAAGCAATTTTGTTACGCAATTCTTTCGTCTGATATTCCATAGTTTGTCATATTTATTGTTGTTATTGACAGATTTTAGGTTATTTTAGTTTGTTTTTATTGGACGTGTTCAAAATGATGAGCCTGACAGTTATTAATAGTTTAGAGATGTTTCTACATGTGATATGAAGATATGATTGAGGGATTATCGAGAGAATCTAATGACTTCTCTTAATGAATGCTGTCTGTGTAGAATTTCATTCCTGATACATGTCCTTTTTATGTATTTTTCAGTTCATTTGTTCAATGTGTATTATTGATAACTAAATTGTCTCTAAATTTGACAATATATTTTATTAGCAACCCTTGAATTATCAATATCAAATGTTCTAATTACACACTGGAACAAATTATATCTATTATTCTTAATTAAACCTTACTAGTTTGTATTTAATTCTTATTATTTCACAATAAACCAACACATCATCTATGTATACTATCATATCATGCCTAATTACAAAATTCTTTATGTCTTAAAATCACAATTCAGATGTTCGTTTTTTGTTTCGATTCGATTCAACATTTGAATGGCAATGGGTCAAGTAAGATGAATAACTTTTATAACGACATAATAAAACACCTGTCTCTCTAAAGGTGGCAAAGATATGCATATGAGTTATGATAATGTTGGTAGCTTACAAACCCATAACGATTAGTTCAATCGTTAAACTATGGAAATGCGTATGCTAATGAAGAAAATCGATATTTGCTGAAATTGAAATACCTACATTAACATTTATATAAGACTAGAAGACGGAAGGAAGGTCATTCATCTTCCGGATCAATAAAAGGGTATCAATTACCTTATCCGCTTTATCATGCTATTGGTTAATACACGTAATGATACGATAGATGGAAAATAATGAAGGAAAAATAAAGATTACTCCGACCGGCGTTCATGTACGATTGATGATTCTAAAGAAGCAAAAGAGGTGTGTAAGTCCAAAGTAAATGGCACTGTATACGCTCTGCACATCTCCTTGGTGTGATGATATATGTTTTTTTTATACCACTAAGGTGGCACACAAGAATACGGCCCACCTGATGGTAAGCAGTCACCGTAGCCTAAAGCCGCTAGTAATACCATGGATATCACTAACTTATTACCAACCCTGTTGTTGATGAGGAGCATTAATACTAGCCCAGCGTATCCCCGTAGAACACTTAATTAAAGTAGTGTTATTTCACTGCGGTCTTCTGTAAGGTGGTACAGTCCAAATATTAATGGGAAAACCCACAGGAGATCCCAATTCGCCCTACCTATCTTTTTTAGCTCATGTTGTGATTAATCACTGTACTTAAGCTTCGAAAAACTCATTGGTACAGGCTGGTATTGGAACCTGGGCCCATCAGATGACAGGCCGTTGCTTCAACCACAAGGTCATCACGGCTTGAATTTGTATGTATATACAGCATATTATGATGATAGTCTTGAAAGTTAGAGCAATTAAAGTAGACTATAATTTCCAATGAAGCTGAGAATGCAAGCGAGCAAACCTCCTGTAGATAAATATAATTTACTGTGAAATTTAATAAGGCCAAAGCTCAATCAAAATATGTTCAAGATTTCGGGTTTTCTTATAAATAACAAAAAAAGTTTCATCTTAGAGCGCAGAGCTTTGCGTAAATGCAAACTCTGGAGGAAAATGGCCGGGAATCTGAATGCAAATTGCAAAAAAGGTTGAAGACAAAATAACATAGAGTTACATTAGAAATAATAAGGACCGATGGAGATGGAATAATGCAGACTTTAAAATGAAAACAAAATATATGCGAGAACAGTCATGAATAAATTAAATCAAAACAGGACATTAATTTTGAAATAGCTTTACATTAAAAGTAGATGCAAAGAAAAGCATTCGACCCTCTTAATATTAAATGAAATAAACTTCTGTAAAGATAACATGAGTATCTCAAGTCTCTTGTTTTCATTCATAAATTATCTAACTCATGAATGTTTGGTTCAATCTACATTTAATGTTCTAATATTATATTATTTTCACTGCTTCAACAATTTTAGATTATTTTGACTTCATTCACATATTCATAGTTCTTCATTTTATATTCTCAATTGATGCTTTCGTTCTAGTTTTAAGAGCAATTGTAAGCATTTTCAATTTTTTTTAATTAGTGTACGTTCTTGATTAGCTTCTGACCTAACTTCTGCTAAGTTTTTTGCACGTCCATTATGATGATTTATAGATTAATTGGATTCATATTTTTCAAAAGCCTTTTTACACATGACAAGGGTCAGAAAATTTACATCGTTCATTTGTTTAATATTAACACCCCACTGATCTGCAAAACTCGTTGTTTTACTAGAGGCCAATAATCTTGGTGATAGTTCATTCGTATAATTATCTCTACAAGTCATACTAAAATTTGATATGCTACAAGAGTGAATGTAAGAAATAAAGCAAATTGGGTAATTATGGACTGTACGAGTTGAAACATGGAGGAAAGCTAAAATATAATCTACTTCCAAGAAACACACAACATGAGGTTGTTATTATTTCTTACAAGAAGGTCAAAGAGATGTGACCTGACTATAACCAATTACGAACTGAAATTAGAATTTAAACAGGGTAAAGAATGTAATGATCCTTATGCTCTGTACTGTAGACAGCCTCTCCGCTTTCGTTAAGTTCCAGATTTTAGACTGGACTTGAATTGATATGGTATGGGCTTTCACCAATTCTAAAACTGACAACAAGCAAGGTTGCTTTTCTTTCAAAATCGATTAATATCTATTGTCTTACTGAGTACGCGTAAGTATTAAAGTGTACTCGGAACCGACGGGCAAGATAATGAAGTTGATCTATGAAGAAGAAGCAAAAGAAGTGTCCCAGTCAAGAGAAAGGGCGCTCTATACTCTCTGCCCACCTCGACAGCAACTCGGCGTAATGATATGTATCTATGTTAATCTGAATGAACTTATGAAAAACACGTCTAAAAACATACCACGGATTCGAGCTCGTTATTATGAAACGAAATGTAAAAATACCATCTCATACAATTTCCCTACAAATAGTGCCTCCACGTATTGTTGGCAGATGGAAATAATTTCCGAACCGAAGGCAGTTAACATTTTTTACTTGTGACCAAAGGACTCGTGTCCTATTATATAGTTGTATGGAAGAAACTATTTGATTTGATTTGTACTCCTCAAACAACGGAAACAAGTTCAAAGGTAAGGTATGTCCTTCAATTTGTTTTTCTCTGTCGAGACGAATCGTGATGAGTTTTGTTATATTTACTCGGTGCTGTTGATTTTCGATACATTTCGTAGACACACACAAACGTACATACATGTAATTTTCTTTCATTTGGTTTCTAGATTTAATGATTATCAAAGACAATTGCTACTACTATGCTGTCGGTTCTGTTGTACAGAATTTCTAAACTAAACTTATTTGACAGGACGTCAGAAAATGTGATAATATTCCTCAGATTTAATTAATTGGAAAAACGAAAACATAAATAATTATTAAATCTACACTAATAATATTATAAAGAGGAAAATTTTGTATTTTTAGTGTGTTTGTATTTATTTATTTATTAAGAAACACCAACAGTATACATATTAAGAATTACTAAGGAAACATTCTTAATCAAAAACAAGTTCTGAAACGTAAACCCACTACAGGTGTTTACAACATTCGCCATTAAGTAAGTAGTAAGACAAAAAAGGGTTAAAAACAGAAAAAATCTTTACAAATACCATTTGTTTTGAATAGGCTCCGAAACTACTGGACCGATTACAAAAAATATTTCACCGTTAGAAAGCTAAATTATCACTGAGTAACATAGGCTATATAATTATTATACTATCTGCCCGCCCCGGCTTCGCACGGGTGGACAAAATATTTGATAAATGTCTATGCTCCGAAACTAATATCTACCCGTGCGAAGCCGGTGAGGGCCGCTAGTTATTAATATAATAGGAACTCAGTACTCCTCGGATACCGTCGACTCTTGTAACTTTGCAAGTATTATAATCACACGAAACAGAACTTGTTACTTCGTGCCTTCACAAATTATGTTTTGGAAGACAACACAGTTTCTTATTAATGTTTTATTAGAATTTCTTCAGTAACTGTTGTACTGTGTTCGGCGTCTTGTTTGCCCTGGAGATTTCCATTCCGGGAATTTTATCATTAAACAGTCCTTTGTTGTTCGTGATATTGGAAAGTGTGAGATACGTACTGAGATAGCTACTGATGTTTTTTGTACATATCGATGTTCTTTTTGTGTATCTATCCAAATAAATAGCATTAAACTGTCTGTTTGTAATGTCTACATAGCAGTTTTTACTAAATGCATATGAAAGTAAACACAATACCCAATCATAACAAAACAACGATTAAAATGATTTTTTGTCGTTCTGGCTGTCTGTCTTTTTGTACCGGGTTATCTGGAAAAGATAAAGAAACGTTACAGCTTCCAAAATTACGGCAGAAATTGCAAAATTTCAAAAATGAAAAATGAAAAAAAATCTCAATCAGTTGTCAACTAAGACCTATCAACGTGATTTTCACTTGCTTTTTCAACTGAAAAATCGTTCCTATTGAAGGTATCCGGAGCGGAGCCACGCTGAACAAAGGGTGTAGAACAAAAGAGGAGCGACCAGTACAACAAAGACCACCGGATCTTTACCTCCTTACCTTTTTATTGTTGCCTAACCTTTTTCCGTTGATCCACTTTATTTTAATAACCGCTTTTTGGCGATGTAGTATTGTGCCAACCTGCAAGAAATTGCGACAAGTCACTTGTTTTATTTGCCCGTGCTTAGAGTTACTATTTAAAATGAAATTATTATGTATTTTTCGCAATTTTGTGGCAGGATACTGATATCCTTGCTTATAGTCATCTCACGGGCTTGTCACGGTTATTCCTGAAAGCCTTAACTCATAAAAGCAAGTAGACTAGTTCCATCCTTCAGATAGGTACATGTCAGATGCAGTGGTAGATATAACGATTTTTATAAAACAATTGCGAAATACAACCAAACTGATGTTTCGGAAATCAGTCAAGTACCGTAGCTTATAGACGTTTGCAGTATTCTACAAAAATCTCTACACATTGTTATTGAAGAACCTTAAGCTGAACTTAGGAACCCAAAACCACCACGGAGAATACATTCCACAACCTGATCCGCAAATTATAAAATAATTCAATGAAGGTTATATTTGAGCACATCAAATTGAACGTATAAAGGACTAAATTAGGGGTCTCATAATTGATGAGACAAGATGAAAGCGGTATTGAACAATTTATATTAGACAACAAGAAAGTAGAAACGTTTCGTTAACGAAATCACCTTCAACGTGAGTGGCACTTGAAAAATATCTCGATTGTATCGAATCATATTATTGGATGAAATGGAAGCCCGAAATACATCATTTGTAAGTAATATTTTTATGTCAAGTACTTATAATGTCTGATGGGTTTTTTCCAACTGGAATTCTGCGTAGCTTTTAGCGATTCTTTTAACAAGCTCATATTTATTAGATTTGTTTGCTAAATATATTTTCTTTGGCTACGTACGAAACGAAATCACATGTATAGTTATTCTTAATATTTCGTTGGTATATTTTATACAACAGAATGATATCTTTATCTAGTGTGTGAGTAATTTGTCCTGATATATTGGATAGTATTCAGTTTACAATGAGATGATTTCCTTACAGAGCTCTTTGAGCGTATTCTCAAGGAGCTCCGGACACCTTACTCACCGCGAAAACAGAACACTACATCAGAGTACTGTTATTTGACTGCGATCTTCTGTAAGGTTGTAATATTTATGGTAAGATCAATTATAGCCCACTGCATGACTTGACGTTTCTGAGTCGGTGTCGTCCCATATAAAGACCCTTAAAACGGCAAGAATACTTTTATTCCCATCATTGGCGGAATCTAAATTTTACTAACACCCATTCGCAGCCTTATAAAGTACCCTCAATAAAAACACACTGAGCCATTCGACTCCAATACGGCAGAGTGTCTAAGCATTAGTACAGAAAATTTACGCACCATTTTATGTCGCACTCGAATTTCAATGGCGTGGCCGCGGCTTTTAACGCGGATGTATTAGCTTTCAGAATGGGCCGCTTTTACGGTTCGTATGTGTTTACAGGTTAAGGACGTGATCAGTTTTCGGGCCTTTTTAACGGTGGAGTTTTATCATCTACTACATTTACTTGATATTATAGGTCCTCTGATACTTGATTAAGAACAGTAAAAGTAAAGTTAAGTAATGTATTTTCTTTTGTTTCATTAGTAACTTCGTGTTTATCTTCAATTGTTTTTTTTGTGGAAATACCGACGTTTAAAGTTACCCTTTACACTAGCTAATTGTTTTTTAACTAGTGAGAATAATTTAATTGTAAAAAGTAATATTTTTGGCATTGCAAGCGTATATTTTTTTTACCGTATTCATATAACTATAAAGCCATATTATTGTTCCCCATTTTTGTAGTAAGAAAAATATATTTTGGCTTAGCTGGAAGTGGCCTTCTGTTAAAGTCATGTTCATTCATCTCAGATCACAAGAAACATTTGTATGAAATATTTTTATTTCCATTATATCAAATTAATCTTTGTATTTAACTTTACCAACACTATATATCACACTCGATAGAGGCTTACATATTATGTTAGACTCAATCATATCCGTAGTAAAATTGTAGGTTCTTACATTTCCGGTCAGAAATTAGATAGCAAATAATAATAAGGTCAGAGTTCCCACTTTCGAAAATACAGTATTTGATATTGATAGTAATCAAAGAATTTAGAATTCCAAATCGAGGCGACCAACAAATATGAAGCCTATTTCCCCGGTTCGAACAAAATCTATGGCAATGACGTCCATACTCAATGGAAATCCATCCATTTGAGGGCCTATCTCTCAAGAAATACATCTGTGGTCCCTCCTTACGCATCCGCAATAAACGGTCTTATCAAAATCCTTTCTAGTTTGACTGCGCGGTCCGACCTTTTTCCACCATCTTTCCCAAGAGGATGATAATATTTAGTGTTTCAATCGCTAGATAGCTTTGATTTTTCGTGCGACACTTCTTGCAGGATGACTTGCGATTTTGTTTAACGTATTACATTTTTTTAGGCTCTGTACCTCTTTTGACGAATTTCATAGTTTCTAGAAGTTCTAGTTTGGATATATTAGTTTGTTTTATATATGTAATGTCACTCCAAAGTTTACCACCTGTGAAATATTGTAAATATAATCTCCGTATTCTTTGATTTATAATATCTTGTAATGTAGTATTTACTATGAATATATGTTTTACTTTTTATCTATAATGTCAGAGACATTTTAACACTATGATAACTCTTCTAATGTGGTTTCAAACATTTCTTCTCGAAGCAATATAAATGGGATGTCATTTTGTTTCCAATGGCATAAATTATTGGCTTTCATGTTGCTTTAATAGCTATAACTTATTACTTACTACTTTATTTAATTTAATTCGATTCGACCCTACAGCAATTTACCTACAATTATGGTTAGCCTTTATAACCTTGCCATCATTTCCCGAGAAAAGGTATTGAAAAGCCTTTTGTCCAAACGCCAAAGGACGGCATTAGACTGACCTGATCAATTAACCAGCAACTAACAATAAAAGCCACAGAAATTAGAACCCATGTCTAATCAGCCGTACGACCACTAAGGCACAATCCTTTACAAAGCCACTGAAAATTGAATTTCTTAATTGCCTATCCGCAACAGAGAAAATACTTTGATGAACTTCCCTCCTTTCGGTCAACGAGCGAGGTTTCTGGAGAATTTCATTAATATTTTTTTCCAACAAAGCCACAGGGCTCGAAAACTTTTTTAATCTCAATCGGGGTGGCCAGCCGCATTACGTTTACCTTTCGGCTCACGAAAGTACTAAATGTTCTATGGTTAAATAAATCAACCATTGGGCCTACAATGAATTTTACTCAGAAATTCTTGCTAAGGGTTGTAATGAAGTTGAGAAGTTTGAAGTATTTTTTGACGAATTTTTAGAAGCAGTTTTTTGTTGGGAGTTATGAGTAGACATGCATATATTTTATATGTCTAAATGTATCCAACGTAGGCCTACACTTAAAGGCAGATGCGTATCAATACCTACTTTGCTTTGCAAAGATTTAAGTGTCCAATCGCAAGAATTCCGAACAGATTATAAAATTCATAAATTGTCAATCAGTCAAAGATGTCATTGTTTTGTAAAATTAGGTACGTTAATTAATTTTAGTATCTATTGACATAATGGTGAGATTAAATGATCCTATATCACAATTGATGACAATAAGTATTCTCAGGATCTAGTTAAACCAAAGTACTTCCGAGGAAAAAAAACTTTCGAGATTTTTAACATAATAAAAAGTACATAAATAGTTAACAGCGTTATTATGAAAATTTATAGCCATAGTGCTGATAAAAGGATAGGATATTGCTTTGAATGGAATTGTTACATTTACTGTAACAATTCCATTCAAAGCATCATCCTATACAGAATTTAACGGAATGTAAGTAAACTTAATCATTGTACCATCAGATTCCGTAAGTGTGGGCTCCCTGGGAATAAATAATACCGTAATAGATAATGGCCTCGATAGCGTCGTTGGCGCATGATTTATATCAATGTAAGATACAGAACCCTTTTCTTACCGAGTGGGTAAGTGTGCCGTAATTGAAACAAGATGATTTATTCTCCACCCTGCCCCAAGACACATTTTCTTTAGTTCTTTTGCTGCGGGCGAAGATGTAGGGATTCTTGAAAAGAAAATAGTTTGGCGGTTGTGTATTTTATATACAACTAGCTGCCCGCCCCGGCTTCGCACGGGTGAACAAAATATTTGATAAATGTCTATATGCTCCGAAACTAATGACGATTAATCAGTTTTCGACCGGAGAGGAAAAAATATTAAATTACTAAAATGGCTATTAAAAAATAAGGGTTGATCGTAGAAGGGTGAAAATTGAGGTATGTATTTTTGTATGTTGTATCATAAAAAATAGAAATTAAAAATTTTGTCTAAAAAATAAATAAAAAAATTTAGTGGTGGACTACCCCTAACATTTAGGGGGATGAAAAATAGATGTTGGCCGATTCTCATAGATACCGGATAAGCACAAAAAATGTCATCAAAATCGGTCAAGCCGTTTCGGAGGAGTATGGCAACGAAAACTGTGACACGAGAATTTTATATATTAGAAGATGAATGCGTTGATTTTTTGTTTATAAATTTATTGTGTTGACCTAAAATAACAGACGCGTGTAATTTTAATTTGTGTTATACCTCCTAATCTTGTTTAGTTCGAGATAAGAGAAATGTTCATTTAGTTTAAAATGGCAGTTGACATATTTTGGATACACTTTATAGGTGTTGGCAAATAGCCTTGATGATGGCAAATATTTACAATGGCAAGTTAATGATTTTTTAAAAAGTATTGTGTGACGGTAAAGAGCCAGAAGTGACATAGCGTGACAGTACATTCATATTAGTTTAAAGCTTAAATAATAATAATGGCGACACGAAAGCTTAGTGACACAATAGCGAAGACTGAATTTGACCAAAAACATGCAATCATCGTTACAAGTGTGTTTTCTGAGACTAGAATCAAACGCGTAAATAAAATGTACTGCCATAAAACTCCTACCATTATTTTTATGGTAGCAAAAAATATAGGTATTTATGTGTAAAATACAATATAGCTTTGAACGAATGTTATTTGTCCCTTTACCAAAATGAGTACAGTGAAGTGAAAACCCTAATTCATTATACAAGCAGGGATATGGTCCTCCTCGTTTATGTGGCTGCAAAGGACATGCGCGTCTATAAAATTATTCGCCAGCTACAGCCAGGAAGGGTTCTAGGGCCCTCTGTGAATTATGGTCTTTAAAAATCTTTTTTCTTTGTTATCGTTGACTTTCTCCGTCGCGATAAAGAGGATTACACCATTTATCTTCTCGTGACCCAAATATTTCTGCAGTTCTCAGTACGATTTCTATTCTGTGGACTGTTTGCCAAATGAAGAGTTTAATGGTACCGACTCGACGTGGGCGTTTTTGTTTACGCCATGAATTCGGGTTACTAATGTTCTTTTTATCCTAAGAGATTTATATTTAAAGCAACTACTTGATAAAAACAATGCTTTCTCAGTATGTTCCCTTTTATTTTATTTTAATGTTATCAGTTTTTTTACCGTTTTACTAAATTATATTGCTAGAGCGGTGATTTCCTCTTCTTGGATGAAATAATTATCAAAGATTCAGTGATTAGTCTAAGCACCAAAACTGTAAACAATTATATTATTACCACCAAATCCCACCTTATATTGTCACCTAGCTGTCAGTCTCAATTTCTTCCTCAAATCGAAAAGAAGATGGTCGTTTTATTTTCTCCTTAACTATGCAATTAAAAGTCACTCAAACTTAACAAAACCGCAAAGTATGAAGTCATTGCTCTTTTCATTCCCAATTTCTCAGTAACAATTTCAAATAGACCCAGATCCGCGGGGAGATCTTGTTATTCATGTGCTTACATAATTTATGTAGTAATTATGCCAGTTGGTGTTATTTTATGGGAATCCAACTACTGGGAGACGGTTTTCTGAACGTTTTAATGTATGTTTAATTAATTGGCTTGGTTCAGTCGGTGTCGATGTTTTCGTTTCGTTTCGTTTCGAGTTTGAATGTTTTTGGGTTAAGGTGTTGGTAGAATATTAAACTACTTTTACATATAGTTTTACTTCGGAAGTGTACTTATTAATTATGGAAAATTTTATTGGTTGTTTTATGTGTTTTGATTGGTGACTTACGACTTACTTCGTACAGACCACTGTAATACGGCGATGTATAGAATAATGTCATTTGATGCTCAGCAATGTTCGACGAGACCGCTGGTCTAGTGGTTAGAACACCTGACTGCTACGCTAGAGGTTGCGGGTTCGATTCCCGCCGGGGCAAACATTTATGTGACAAATATGTTTGTCTTGCGTCTGGACGTTTGGTATGTATTTACGAAAAAAAAAGTATATAAGTATTATATCGGCTACTGGTTCCCATAGTACAAGCTTTGCTTAGTTTGGGGCCAGTTGACGCTGTGTGATAATTTCCAAGCATTATTTATTTATTTATTTATTATTTAATGTTGATCAAATTTGAAATCTTACTGTTTCTTTTTTTTTTTCATCCTTCTGCCTCCGCACTTTTCGTCACAATGGTATAAAGTGTTTGCTTCTCTTATTAATGTTACGATATCAACTAGATAAGTAATGAGGGTTCTCACAGTAATCACCTATTCCCTACATTCATAAAATCATAAGGTTTTGTTTGATATAGACTGAGCTAATGCGCGTATGAATGACATTCAGATATGAGAAAGAAGGCGAGTTACTCGTAATTAATTAGACCGCTCTGGATGTCGCAAAAAGTACTAATATTGTCGGATAGCCAATAGTAGCTCTCGATTTAGTAATTTTTTTTTAATTCTAGCATTAGTAGAAAAAGACAGAAATAAAATAGGTTTCAAGCCTGTTTTGTTTATTCGCAGCGATGCTATTCGATCGTAAATTCGTTCATAATGAAATGAGGCCAAATTCAAAGAAAATTTCAAGTAGTAAAAAATAAAAGAGATTTTAATTTACGCTTGAAATATTTTTATAATCAAAAGCAAATGTTAAGCATCCGGATAGTTCCCCAGTTTCTGGTTTTACACTGACATACAAACAAATCAAGTGGTGCCACAATACATAATATTGAAGCAGTAGATAAAATCCAGCATTTCTGATTTCTAATTTAAATTTTAGGTGAAAATTTCAAAGAGGTGTATTTAATAAAAAAAATACTATGCCAAGAAAATTTACGTTACTTATATTTTTTTCGCGTACCAAAATCAATTACTTTACTGATAGTTGGCATACTTTAACAATGACAGCTACATATGCACAAAAATAATACTACATATTAATTACTTATGCGATAGCAATAGCCTTGGTACTACGCCCTGCCTCTAAACCAATGTACCTATTTTGTTAGTGATACTATTTTATAAACATTGAATTTACATCGCATCGTAACTTTGGTTGCCCTTTACCAGCTATTAAACATTAGCGGCACGGCCCGGCTTCGCTGGGGTGGACATTTTTCTAATATTTTGTCTTCGTGCGAAGCCAGAGTGGGCCGCTAGTGTAATATATAGCCTATGTTACTCAGTCATAATGTAGCTTTCTAACAGTGAAAGATTTTTTTGAAATCGGTTCAGTAGTTTTGGAGCCTACTCAACACAAACATACACACAAAAATACAAATATTTTATCTTTCAAAATGAAATCAAAATCAAATATAATTTATTCAGTTTAGGCCCTAATATAGCACTTATGAAGGTCTAAATTACCACCGGTTCGGAAAAAAAAGGCCACCTGAGAAGACCCTTTATAATATTAGTATAGATTACGATGGTTTCTTGCAGACACACCACTGTTTTATCAGTGTACTATGTAAGACCGTGTGTTCGCATCTCATTTGGTTTGTCGTAAACTTGACTATTTATAATGTTAATGGGCAAACGTTTCGATTATTTCGCGTTTTTATAAGGCGTAGAAAGTCCACCTTGCGTTATGAGTTTTTTCTTGTTTACCTTCGTGTGTTTCACTATTTAAATTGCCGGAATATTACAGTAAAATAGCTTAAATGTATAGTGTAGTGTGTAGCATCAACATATACCTATAAGCACTTACTTTCCTATACATAGTTGTATGATCTTTGTAAGCAAATTGGGTAGAAGGATAAACTCCTTCAACGCTTTGTATTTGCCACCGCCGACGGTGGTGGAGATTGTGTCTAAGCGAATCGCGCCGAGTGCACGTTGCACTGTTGCCTGCCGGTTTCTTGGCCAGTCTTCGTCGCGAGAGACCTGGAGCCTCCCTTTCTTCCTAACTAAGGGAGCTGCTTGTGTGTGAAGAATTTTGGAGAACAATACGACTGACTGCGCAGAACTAGCCGTGCTGAAACTGTGACCGATGCTGCTGCCCTAGGCGGGCGTGGATCAAAGGTTGATGGAGTCTCCGTAATTCTCTCATGAGCTTGCAGGGATCGTGCTCTGCTCCTCACCTTACTCTTACTTAAAATTACCTCCCACGACAGAGTGTGATGCAGAAATTCCACATAGTCCTTGGACTAACACGTAGTATTAAGTATATAAGCTATCCCCTATAGACTATGGGGACGATTCATGAATGTAGCCATTACACCACTACAACCAGCTCCGGTGTCTTATTTGACCACCCTACCTGGACCCTTGCGTGACACACCATAATGTGATATTCTTTCAGCCTATTTAGACGAACCCTTCCAAAATGGATAAAATTTCGGTGCTATTGAAAGTTCGGAGCATAAACGCGTTTGTGAATAGGCACTGAATCCCCACTTTTCATTAAAAAACTTAATCTATTTAACTCGTCATATCAGATATTTGGACCAGCTATCATACTATCTTGAAACTTCTAAAACGAACTATTTTAAAAGACACTCAGTCTCCATTAGAGTTTTAATACATCTAGTATACTACTAATATTATAAATGCGAAAGTTTGTGAGTATGAATGGATGGATGGATGGATGTTGGTTACTCTTTCACGCAAAAACAACAACGGATTTGGATGAAATTTGGAACACAGATATTTTATGACCTGGATTAACACATAGTATACTTTTTATCCCGGGAAACTGATTTTATCCCGGAAAAATTGCAGAAGTGGCAAGTAAGCTAATGGTAAGCGTACACCGTGACCTAGTATAACCGCTAGCATGAAAGCTATTATTTTCCATTTGCTTATAAAACCTTAAAAACAGTCAACGCGGATAATTACCGTTAAAATGTACTGCCTAAAGGTTCGGGATTTAACACACCAGAAACTCATTAGTGTATAAGGAAAGTGTGTAAAAATGTAGTCGGCTAACCCACCCCGTGACAGACTGGCTATGACAAGGGTAGGCCGCGGTGGATACTGGGCATACTAATGTTACATACGGTTAAAACCTTATTCCTATATATATGCTATTTGACGACTACTATTGGCCAATATATCGACGGTGGAGAGGAAAAACAAATGAACCGCCATTTGGCCAATTGTTCAGCAGTGCCGGTAGCAGGAACATTTACTACGTAGGTATTCGAAAACGTAACTCGCGAAATGTCATAATTGTCATACAAATTTTTAGTTCCACTTTTCACCGCCGCGCGCTGTAAATTTTTCAATACAAAAATAACTAACCGAAGTTGTACGCTGGCGGTTCATTATTTATTTACAACGTTTGTTTCGGTAGATTACTTATATGTTGGCGGTCGATCCAGTTAGTCTTATTTCGATTATGTCTTTACTTATTCAAGAACTACCCTTGTTGAAGTTCGCTCTCTTTGTTGCAGGCAAAGCGAGGACACAGGACAGTAGTGCAAATCCAAGTGAAGTGTTAGTGTGAGTGACGGCATGCAGTGCTAATTGCGATGAAGGCGCGGAGTGCCGAGCCGGGGCGAGTGTGGGCGCTGCTGGCAGTGCTGGCACTCGGGCACACCTCAGCTTACACTGACACCGATGATTTCCTCAGCGATTTGGATAAGCCAGGTAAGTCTTCGGTACTTGTAAAAAAAAAATGTCTTTAAAAAGTTTGGTTCGGCCTCTTGATAGAAGAGCTATAAAAAATCAACGAATGAATAGGATGATAATGATAGAGGTAAATTTATAGTATAGGTATTTTTGAGAGTCGAGAACAACGGGGTATGATGTAGTGAGGGATTTTTCTACAGCCCACACTTTATTACACTAGTTTTTTCAACATCTAGTTTTCGGGACGTGGAATGATGGGACGTGGAAGTCCTGAAACACGTGTCGGAAGAAACCACGCCTGAGCTCAAACCTGGGCGCAGGCCGTTCGACCGTATCACACTCATTAAGCGGACAAAGCAAATTATAATATAATTTGTATTCTATCTAGTTTTCGGCTAAATATAAAATAAAAAGTGTATAAAAAAACTAATAATTTTGAATTTGAATATAAAAACCAATGTTATTCCAAATAGTGTTTGTTTTCGCCAACAACTAAGTTGGCAAAGATATTGATATTGATACCTGACTTTACCCATTTTGACATAAATATTTAACGGAATATGATCTCAATGTTAATGTAGATAGGTAATTAATATTCAAATTACGACAGAAACTAAGCCTGTTCCTTTAAAACAAAGTCATAATTCAACCCTCAGAAAAAGTGAATTAAATTTCAATAAAAACTCAATGCAGACGCATAAATCATCGTCCAATTATCATAAAGAAACAAAAAGAGAACAGTCTTAAATCACCCAAAACACGTCCGTTGACAACCGAATAACGCTTATTAATGGGTTTTTATAGACAAAACACGGTCATGCGGCGCGTTAGTTATTGTTGCCAGTGAAAAAAATACTTAACCCTTAAACGGCAGAGGGCACAATCGTACCTACATGGTCGCTCGTACATTCGACTGTCATATGTAGGTACAGGTATTATGGCCTTTTGTCACGCGCAGCGCGTACAAGATACCGTGGAGGTTTAAATGTTTCTGTCGATGGTTCTGCTGATAGGAATTTGGCTAAAGTTGTAACTATTCAGATCATCAGCTAAGATGATCTGAATAGTTACAACTGGTTCTGGTCACATTTTTATTTCAATAATATTTAGTAAAAAGACGACATTTTTAAAAATGGCTCTATGTTACATGCTCGTAAGACTCGGGGCTATAATAGATTGTTTTATAAAACATGGTTTTTATTTGGGATTTTGGAGCAAATATGCGGATTTTTTTTAACATTCCACAATATTAAAATAGATCCAAGATTACCATATCACGTCACATTTCATGCGCTAACTACCAGTAGCCGACCTCGAATTCTGAACGTTACGATCTAAAACGTAAATCATTGAATCGTAAAACTTCAACTTTCGACCCGGCGGAACCCTAACCAGAATCGTTTGCTTTCGTTTTTATTTCAACAGATAATAATACATCAAAGGTTTAACGTATGACCGCCCGATAATATGATTCTTAAAAGATTACCGTCGTATTTTTCTTTTCGGCGACGTTTATTTGTAATAAACATGTTTTTTTCGGGTACATTTCAAAATGTAATCTATAATTCCTATGCGGGACGGCCTTAGGGTTAGATATGAAGACTATATGACTATTTAAAGCATGTTGAGCGATATTAAACGCTGGTTAGCTCGTAGTTGTATAATATTAGAAGAGATTATAAGATCCAACTAAATAAATAAGCCGTGGTGGCCTTGTGGTTGAAGCAACGGCTTGACATCTGATAGGCCCAAGTTCAAATCCCGGTCTGTACCAAGCTTAAGTACAGTGATAAGCAAAAAAAGGGAGGTAGGCGAATTGGGATCTCCCGTGGGTTTTCCCAATAATATTGGAGCCACCCGACTGGGGACTGTACCTCCGCCTTACAGAAGACCGCAGTCAAATATCACTTATTTGATGTCTTGTTGTGTTTCTGAGGTATGTAAGGTTGCCAGTGCTCAACGAAGATACGCTGGGCTAGTAGTAATGCTGCTAGCGCAGTGAATCCTCATCAACAATATGGTTGGCAACCCGTTACTGATACCGCTGGTGTTGCTAGCGGCTATAGGCTACGGGGACTGCTTACCAGCAGATGAGCCGTATGCTTGTGTGCCAACTTAGTGGTAAAAACAATATTTTCGGCTACTTAAAATAACATCTTCTTATCATCACACCAAGTTCTTCACGGGGTAGGCAGAGAGTATAGCGCGCTATTTCACTCTTAACCTGAACAACTCTTTTTCTTCTTTCCATTCATCTATCTCTCCATACAAACCCAACAGGGCCGAGTGCTCTTAAAATAAAATCACTTACGAAATATTAGTAAACCTCAGATATTTTGACATAACGTTATTATACGGAACTCTTGCTGTAGATGTAAGCTTACGCCGGGCCATAACAAATAGTTTGAAAAGGTTTGTTTGTTAACGAAATTGATTCTACATCATTCCTCTCTCGTTAAGAAGAAATGAATGAGAAATTATTTTATTTGAAGCCCGATTCCCTTTTTATTCAAGTGATAAAAATATGGGTTTGAAATGACGGGATAATACTTGTATGTTGTCGTGTCGTAAGGGTTCATACTTATCAAGAATACTTATAATATTAGGTACTTAGGTATATACAATTTTGTATAGAGATGAATGTAGATATTTGCTCGCAATCATACGAACAATCGAACGGATATTTTTAAAAAAACTAGCTGACCGGCAAACGCTATTTTGCCTAAATTTAAAATAAAAATAAAATTTGGGTGGATCGTTCTTATCACTTAGGGGTATGAAAAAGTTTACGTCCTATTCTCAGACCTACTAAATACTCAAAAAAACATAGAAGTCGGTCAAGCCGTGTTGGAATTTAGTTACAAACAGTGTGACACGAGAGTTATATATTAGATGAGATGGGACAGTTGCAGTATATATCTACAGTTATTCTCGATTTACGCATAGGATTCTTTTTACATACGAATCAATCAACACAGGGTACCTTTCAGGGTAGGCAGTCATTTTACTTTTGACTAGCGCAGTCACATAAATCAAGAGATTGATTAATGTTGTTTTATCCCAGAAAAACAGAAAACCTGTGGGGCGAGGTGATCATGCTCGCCACCTCTGGGAAGATCTTCCGACCAGGCGGCTGTTGTGCCTGAGGAACCGCGGCTCCGATCTCTCTAGTCGGCAATTTTTATATATATTGAATTGCGTAGGGAACTTCACTTGCGCGTTGTAGGATTGTGACGTATGTATGGAGACTATAGAGTATTCATCCGTTGAATATTATGTCAGTTAGTAGATTACCAACGTCGATTTATGTGGCGGTGCGGTCGCTACAAACCCAAGGGACTTATGTCAATGACGAAAAAGGAGAAGAAAGTTAAAATCACAGTAACCAGCTTTAATCTGAAAGCCTTATTTAATACTACCTTAAAATCTGGCAAAATGCAATTCAATCCACCAATCGAAGTGCATTAACATCGCAAGTGAAGGGAAACTTCCTTATTTCAGAGCGATTAAAACTCTTTGCGAACCTTCAAAGTGTTAATTGACTGCACCTAATAACAAGGATTGCATAAAAATTAGTTTCATTGGAAGCGAGCGCCACAAGCCGCGGGAATGTACCAAGTTCCAGTTCAAGCGGGACTGTTAAATAGATTTTTTTATTTCTCACTCTTCTTATACGTCGCGGGAAACTTTTGCGTTTCGCGTTTATAACACTTTTAACTGCTTTCCGAGGAGTTTCTGAGAAAAGAGTGTTTCGTGATGTGTTTCTAGATGATAAATATACAGCGTATGCTTTATAACTCCATTGTCGAGTTGCAAATGTGGAAGAAATTTCTGTAAGCCCATGAAACATTGTTGGAATGTTGTTTGGAAGTTTGTAATGTTGAAAAAGTCATGTGCCAAATTCTTGCTGATTTTACATGACGTTTTAGGATACTATCAAATCGTTAGTTGCCTTTGATTTATTATTCTTTATTTTTCATATTATTATTCACACAAACATAATAGTCGCAATGGTCCCTCTTTAGTATATAGTGCTAGTTGCAAGAATAGAGTGTCATTTCATTCTTGACTTGCACACAACTTTTGCTTCTTCTAAATTAAACAATCGATTCATGAGTACTGCACAACAGGAGAGCCTCAAACTTATATGAGTAGTTTGTTAATTTTATCAAAAAAGTAAGGTTTGAGTTTCATGAGGACTCACTGTGCTATCAGTTTTACTACTAGCGCAGCGTATCCTCGTGGAGCACTGGCAACCCTACTTACCGCAGAAACTCAACACTACATTTTAGGGGCTTTATCATTTTTATGGTTTCCATGTAATTAAACAATCGAAGCATACCCATTGAATTAATGTAATGTAAACTATGACTCATTTCATAGTCTTCTACATATTTTGAGAGGAAGGGCGATTTGAGATTTCCCACGAAGATACGCTGGGTTATTGGTAATGCTGCTGCACAGTGACTCCTCACCAACAACATGTTTGGCAACCCGTTAGCGATACTCATGCTAGCGGCTATAGGCTACGGTGACTAATTACCATCAGGTGGGCCGTATGCTTGTGTGCCACTATAGTGTTATAAAAAAAATCAAATTTAGATCCCTAATAAAACGTGTTACGCAGACAAACCCCGGCTATTAGACAACTTACTGAAATATTAAAAGCATTTCCCGGGCATGTAACGCCCATGCCACGGCTACTGGCCCTCCGTACCCCAAATATTTGGGATGCCGACCAGCCCCCAAGTCCTCGTCAAAAATGCCAACAGAGTGGAGGTACAGTAATTAAGGGCAGGAATTTGTTGGCAAGATTGTAAGGGCTCCGCAGATTGTCAGATTGAAGCCTTAAGTAATTGATGGGGAATGCTTGAGGTTTTTTCTTCGTTTGATTTCATTACAAAATGAGCTAATGTTTTAAGCTGTGATGCGATTAGAAAAAATATTTTTTTAAGTAGCACTTATCTTTGATCGTAACTGTCTAGACAGATGATGAAATGAGATTTGTGTTTTTTTATCTATCTCTGAAATGAGATTCTGTTATTTTAACATTAAACAGTACCTAAGGTTTTTTACTTCGTGTGGAAGTCCCATGAAACTAACTCAGTACGAACATCTTTCTTTGCGAAGCGTCAGACTCAACAGACGGGTATAATAGATTGGTTTTCTAGTTCTATGTCGGATAAATGTTCATTACCTGAATTTTATTCACTGACATTTTCTTTGCAGAAATCGTCTTCTTTAGCTTGTCCCAAATTTGACATAAATTTTGACTTGAACACATTCGTGATCGTTCACGGAATGTTCAAAATTACTTCCGTTAAATTTTGACAGTTCACACAAGTCGCGTAAATTTAATTTGCGTCAGTAATCTTGCTCTAATGATTCCGCAAACGTTCATAGATTATATTTACACACTGGTTAATACATTTCACTAACTTTTCTTTTTTATACAACTAATGTGGCACACAAGTGTCACAAGCTTACGGCCCACCTGATGGTAAGCAGTCACCGTAGCCTATAGCCGCTAGCAATACTAGGTATATCACTAACGGGTTGCTAACCATGTTTTTTATGAGGACTCACTGTTCTAGCAGCATTATCTACTACTAGCCCAGCGTCTTCTCGAGGAGCACTGGCAACCTTACTTACCGCAGAAACATAACTCTCCATCAAGTAATGTTATTTCACTGCGATAATGTAAGCATGTAAGCTATAATACGGACCCTAAATATTTCACATGTCTGCCCAGTGTTGCTTGCTCAGGGTGTCTCCACTTCTATGTTACGTGATTACATACTTCTATAATAACTTTATCAATGTTAATAGAACGTAAAAGTGCGCGACTCGAAGCAGGTAATAAACTGCGGTCGCGAACTCTATTACAATAGCTTATGCAACCGTGAAAAATAATAAGTCGCACACGAAATACATACATAGTTCTGCTCATAAATATTCAGTGGGATTCCATAATAATATATATTAAATGCTTGGCTTGATATATAGCCTCTCCATGGTAGTTCATACGCATTGCAAATTTTGCTCACCGTCTCGCGAAGGCGTGCGATGTATCATTGTGTAAAAATTGCCGGTTATTTTGGCCAGGGCTAGCTAACGGAAACTGCTTTTGACTTTTCGCTTTATGATTTTATGGGAGTTTCCTTGCGATGTGTTCGCGGAAGAATATGTTCATGACATGAATAGTTATTTGCTTTATAACTAGGTGGCAATCAAGCGTACGCCGTGCGTAAGTGGTTACCCTATCAAATTAAGGTTGGCTACAATAATAAACTGGCGTTGAAAACTTCTATGAGCTCATAGTGACTGCCATCAGGCGAATTATCAGAGGATATTAGCAAAGGTAATTGTGTTGATTCCTATGACCTGTTCCAATGAGTTTTTCTGTCTTTAGTGCAGTGATTAGTCACACCACGAGCTTTACGGTGAAGGAAAAAATCGTGAGGAAACCTGCATACGTCTGAGAAGAAATTCAAGGACGTATGTAATGCCTAAGAGACGCCTAAGAGACGGCGACAGTCTTCATCTGTCACATCGGCACCAAATTTTCTTCGATAGAAAGTGTGTGTTGTAACACCTCTACCTCTAACAAGCATACGGCCCACCTGATGGCAAGCGGTCACCGTAGCCTATGGACGCTTGGCACACCAGGGGTAATAACACTCGCACGATGCCGACCCTAGTTTTGGGAAGATGTATATTTTATTCTATTAAACAACTCCCTCATCTTGTTCTTCATCAACTTTCATCTTCCCTTCAACCTTACCTGTCACCACAATAAAATGTGTATCAGAATCCAATTAACTCGACAATACAAAGCTCCCGCCTCTTGCGACAGACGCCCACATTGACAGCTAGCCTCAGATTGTATCTTATCTGTTTGATAACGTGTATCACAATGGTATTGTAATGAATGGATCACACACGACGATCGGCTCGGATTGTTGCTAAGCTTGTGGTGTAGTGCGAGATATACTTTGAGTAGTGTTAAAGACGGCCCACCTGATGGTAAGCAGTCACCGTAGCTTATAGCCGGTAGCAATACCAGGGATATCACTAACGAGTGGCCAACCCTGTTGTTGATGAGGGCTCACTGTGCTAGCAGCATTAATACTAGCCCAGCGTATCCTCGTGGACCACTGGCCACCTTAATTACCGCAGCAACACAACACTATATAAAAGTGTTATTTCACTGCGGTCTTCTGTAATGTGGAGGTACAGTCCCCAGTCGGGCGGCTCCAATATTAATGGAAAAAAGTTGAGACATTTTATAGATTCTAAAATTAACTGGATGCCATCCTTACTACACCCATTGATACACCAAAAAGATCTCAGATTAGATGAGATAAGCACACGTCTATTAAGGTGAAATAGCTCGGAAGCACGCTTGTTAATGGTATTCTGACATTTGGGGGTGGGCAGTAACAAAATACATTCTAGTTTGGATTGAATTGTGACCTGGCAATCATATTGTTTATTAGGTATGTTACTCTACATGTCTTATTTAAATTTGAAACATATGTATTTAATACAATCTGAAATGGATCGAATATTAAAAGGAACAAGGTTTTCTTTTATTATTAAGCTTTAATGTAAAAAATTAAAGAGCACTGAGTTGTAAGCCGGTTCTTCTCAGGTGGCTTTTTTTCTGAACCGGTGGTAACAAATGAATGAGCCTGATGTCCGAATAAACATTTTTTGATTTTGATCTGAATCTTAAGTATATTAGGGTAAGAGTCAAATTTTTAAATAGTTACTTGTGGTTATATCATTAGTTATATCATCGTTACATTAGAATGATTGTCCTCATATTAAAATCAATCTATCGATTACGTTAAACTTTATCCGATATTATCTTTTGTTATCCCATTTGAAGAACTGATACGGACAACAGCTGCAACATGAGGGCATGAGCTGCATATGCACATGGAAACTAAATCAGAAAAAGGGAATTTTCAAAAGCTGGATAGATCCTTTAAAAGTGAACAGTGCATGTCGCATGACTTGCTTAGTAAACTTCTAATATGAGTAGTAAACTATATGCTATACCAGCTGTGACTTTGTCTACAATTGTTTAAAGACAAAAGTAGCCTATATCTCCTTATCAAATTGTATGACAATTCGTTCAGCCGTTTAGTCGTGAAAAGGTAGCAAACAAACAAACAGAGATACTTTCGCATTTATAATATAGACTAGAGAGACAACTATGTAAAAAATATAAATTATTATAATTTATTAAACACTAGCTTCTGCCCGCGACTACGTCCGCGTTGAGCTTAGAATCTCAGAGGAAACTAACATTTTCCCGGGATAAAATGTGTTCATGCAAGTTATAAATTATCTGTGTTCCAAATTTCATTCAAATCCGTTGAGAAGGTTTTGCGTGAAAGAGTAACAAACATCCATCGATACTCGCAAACTTTCTACTACTATTCGCAAACCTAAATTAAAGTACGCTTACTTAGGCCAAAGAACTTCAAAGGCTACCTCAACACCCCATTATAATGATTAAACAAGTTGTACAATAGAAATAACAATGCCACTAGGACGACTCCTTACACTTGTCCAAACTCACCCACGTTACCGCATTGCGTCATAATTGGGAACTGCGCTAATATGTCTGTGTTTGGTCGACCATGCCCTTAAGGCACAGTCACTAACTATGCAGACTTTAGTTGGAGCTGGAAGGCTTTTGGGACCGGGATCACGGTTCCGAACGCCACTTTGAAATTAGGAATTATTTTAAGAGGTACAATGGGAACACAAATTGAGACACATGCTTTATCTTCATCGCTTACCACACACTCCTACGATGACAAATAGAGGTTATTTTTTACTAATCATCTTAGCATAAATTATTGGATCTAGCAAATAGTTAATCTCAGCAGTGAGTTCATGTGTTCCTTTTTATCGGAGCTTTTAAATTATTTCGTGCTATCAAACAAAATCCCGGGAAAATGTTAGGTTTCTCTGGGATTTAAAGCTCCACGCGGACGAAGTCGCAGCCTGCTAGTAGTTTGATATGTTATTTGAGTTGTAATTATCATATCTGGTTACAAGTCTCGGTCGTAACTCGTACAGAAAGTCACAATTTCGCCCGATAAGATTTTGCTCAAATAAGATTTTTGCCAAGGTTTAGTTAATCAAGGCTCAAGCTTCTAGTAAATTATTATTAATAAACCTTACTTAGTACTTCTAAATGAGAAAGTAGATAAAGAGACTTGTCCGTCCGTCCATTAATATTACCTATTCCAATTATTTTGTCTCAGATGTTCTTTGAAACCCGAATAAATACAAGATACTTTCCCAGAAACTTGTGAGTACACCTTGACGAATAAGCAGATACTTCTATACACACAAATAAGAATATATTTGTTTTGTATATAGCGTAATAAATATGTATGGAGCAACTAAACCGATATAAAAAATCTGCCATTTATGAAATACCTCATTTTTCTTGAGTAACGTAACCATAAGCTATATGTTATCTTTAGGCTATTTTTTATCTTATTTCTTTGCTAGCTTAGTATATAAAACTTAAGGGCTGTGCTTATCTGAGTTATTACATAAGTCTCAGACTACCCTTGTCTGATCTTGATCAAGTCTCTACGAGATAAATAATATGAAGGACGTGATATTATATGCAATTTAGTTTACACTTTAGACCAATGAGTTTGTTGGAATTCGATATGCTAAGGTGGATAGTTCCTAGACGGTCTAAATCACACATAAATTGGATCGCATTATGAAATTTGAGTTATGGCGAATTTGGGATCACCCGTTGGTTTTCCCTATAAAATTGGAGCCGCCCGACTGGGAACTGTACCACCACCTTACAGAAGAACGCAGTAAAATAACACTTCTTTGATGTAGTGTTGTGTTTCTCCAGTGCTCTACGAGGATACGCTGCGCTAGTAGTAATGCTGCTAGCACAGTATGTCCTCATCAGCAACAGGGTTGGTAACTCGTTAGTGATACCCCTGATATTGCTAGCGGCTATAGGCTACGGTGACCCTTACCATCAGGTGGGCCGTATGCTTTTGTGCCCCCTTAACTGTATAAAGAAATGAAACAGCTGATTATGCGACGTTTTCGCAAAAATGGGCTTCAATGTTAAAAACTTCTATTAGTTATAGGAATTTCAAATAGTTTTTTTTATTAAAAAGTTACTTATATAAAAAAGAAAGTTACTTGGCATGTAGTACAAGTTGCCTACAATCGAACTACATCATTAACTTTTTTTTGTCTTTGATGGCTAAATTCTATTTTTAATTCTATTATTTCATAACGCCATCCCATTGCAGGTTACAAATATAAGGCTATAAATAACAAGTAACGCGTACTATTATTATATAAAATTAATATATATAAATATATTATGCCTATGACAAGTTCTTTGCGATTGGCATCGGTCAAAAGGTCGACATTAATATCCGCATTCCTTCAAATGAACATGGAGCCTTACAACTTATTTAATAAGGGCTAGTATTGATTGAGATTCCAAACATCCACGCCACAAAAGTGTGTCAAATTAAAATGGATGATAATAATTTTGTTTGATATGATGATCGGCCGAAACATAATATTATGATAAATGGTGAATGTTATTAGTAGTATTAAGTATACAAATTACGTGTTGCAGAAGCAATAAAAATGTCGCAAAATATATATATACGTAGAATACAAAATATATTATAATTTGCTTTGTCCGCTTAATGAGTGTGATACGGCCGTTCGGCCTGCGCCCAGGTGAGCTCAGCCGTGGTTTCTTCCGACACGTGTTTCAGGACTTCCACGTCCCATCATCAGGGTGCCGCCGCGTTGGTCGAGCAGCGTGATGTCACATCGAGGTCTGGATGCTGGAGCAGCGCCGCAGCACGATGGTCGGACGCTGGAGCAGCGTCACAGGATGCTGGACCAGCGTCGCAGGATGCTGGAGCAGCGTCACAGGATGCTGGAGCAGCGTCACAGCATGATGGTGGCGATGTGACATCACGCTGCTCGACCAACGCGGCGGCACCCTGATGATGGGACGTGGAAGTTCTGAAACACGTGTCGGAAGAAACCACGGCTGAGCTCACCTGGGCGCAGGCCGTTCGACCGTATCACACTCATTAAGCGGACAAAGCAAATTATAATATATTTTGTATTCTATAAATATGAATTTCCGCAAAGTAAAACCTGAATCAATTCAATATATATATATACCTAGATGAAAGTAGTTTTGAAAAAAGAGTAAGATAAAGGATATAATCCATTTTGGGCCAAATCTGAGTGTCGGCCATCGCAATATTTGTATATTCTGTTAGAACTTTCCCGTCTGAACATTTATTACTACGGCACCAAAGTTGTAGGACCATAGTCGTTGATCATATTTGAGTTCGAGAATCTGAACATTCATACATTTTTGGTGAAAATAGGTAGGCATTCAAAAAGCCAAAACAAATTAAATGTGCTGTAATGTCCAACTTCGGTGCCATAGTAAAGAGAACCTCCTCCTTTTTTTGAAGTCGCTTGATAAAGTATTAGCCGGCACTTTCAAATTTGCACCAAATCTCATGGATGGGATTCGAATTTAAAGGACATGGCTCATGTCCTTTAACTTAGTGAACTTAAAGACAGAATAAGGGATTCTATGAAAGTCTGAGAAAAAAATCATAAAAATTTGAGTGCCATTGGAAGGAGAAACCATATTAAACCCCGATTTAACTTGGTAGTCATTAGTACAAGAATAAGGTGTGCAGAATCGGCGAACACACTTATAGAAAACTAGCTTCTTCCCCGGATCTTCGCTCGAGTAACGAGATAATATATAACCTATGTTACTCTGTGATAATATAGCGTTCTCTTGTTGAAAGATTTTTTAAAATCGGTCCAGTACTTTTCATTTTAGTCTTTACATACAAAAGTATAAATCTTTCCACTTTATACTGCCCGCCCCGGCTTCGCACGGGTAGACAAAATATTTGATAAATGTCTACCCGTGCGAAGTCGGGGCAGGCAGCTAGTATAATATATAGCATATGTTACCCAGTGATAATGTAGCTTTCTAACGGTGAAATAATTTTTGAAATCGGTCCAGATGTTTCGGTGCCTATTCAATACAAACCCACAAAAATACAAATCTTTCCTCTTTATAATATTAGTAAAGATTAGTGTTGATGCCTGAATAATTGTTGTAGAAGTGAAAGTGGTGTGATAGAATGAAACGGATGCTCTATTCTCTCTGCCTACCCCAAAAGGGGCTCGGGGTAATATATGAATTAAATCAAACCTTCATGTGTATATGATATGATATATAGCCCTTGTACCGCAACGTTGAATATTCATTTCATCATAACAGCGTTTATTTGCTCTACAAACAGCGGATAGCCTTATGGAGTTGAGTAATTAATAGGGACGTGTGAATTTCATGTTTGCAGATACCGAACAAGACAGGTTATTCTGTATTCATATTGAAATGCATTGCTAATTAACAAGCATACGGCCCGTCTGATGGTAAGCGGTCACCGTAGCCTATGGACGCTTGCAACACCAGAGGTAACATGCCCACTGTATATTATTTATTTATATTCACTATTTCGTTACTGTAATATCTTCCTTTGAAATTATACTGTCTATAAAATTTTAATTGATATAATTATATTTGTATGTTCTCTGTTTTCCGACATCTATTAACATACATAATTATAATAGCGGCCCGACCCGGCTGCGCACGGGTAGACATTTATCACACAAATACTTAGTCTACCCGTGCGAAGCCGGGGCGGGCAGCTAGTATAATATATAGTCTATGTTACTCAGCATAAGCATACACACAAAAATACAAATCATTCCTCTTTAAAAAAAAAAAATATAGTATAGATTAAAGCTTTTCTTTTTCGTCCCTAATTTTACGGTATATCTTATTATGTTTGCATTCTGTCAAAACGAAATCTATATCAAATCTTGCAAGTTAAATGTGACTCACTTCCCAGTGTCCGATTGAAATGAAATTTGGCTTACAGGTTTGGTTCCCGTGACAATGCACAGCTTCCTTTAGGTCGCCATTTTAAATTAAATATGGCAGACATCGCAAAATGTAGATTTATTTCGTACATTGATACCCCTTTGATATGGGTATCAAAGGAAATGGCTATATGACCGAATAAAACTCTTTTCACCCACTTCTTTAGAATAGAATAGTGCTTTATTTGTATGAAGGTAGTATAGGGATGACAGTGGCATATTTTAGTTCCATCACATTCTACCATTGGTTGGTGTACAATTAGGTGTAGATTATAAATATAGCTATAAAAACTTTATAATGACATTTGAAATCCAAGTAGCAAATCTTCAAAACATACAATTTCACTCCAAGCTAATCCTACTAATATTATAAATGGGAAAGTTTGTGAGTATGGAGGGATGGATGGATGTTTGTTACTCTTTCACGCAAAAACTGCTCAACGGATTTGGATTAAATTTGGAACACAGATAATTTATAACTTCGATTAACACATAGAATACTTTTTATCCCGGGAGAATTTTAGGTTCCTCTGAGATTCTAAGCTCAACGCGGACGTAGTCGCGGGCAGAAGCTAGTATACAAATAGCGTGAAGTTGATGATATACAGCGGGCATAATCCACTTTTTGATAATACAATAAAGAAAAAACTTTTGTGGAACAAGACAATGATTTATCCTCTATATTACGAAGTTCCTTAGAGTTTTTTATTCTATGAATATGAAATAGGCTTTTAATATTGATACTGGGAGGGCTAGCGGCTAAAAATAAACGGGAAAGGGGGAGAAATTCGACTGGAATATTCTTAGAGAGGGATTGAATACAATAATATTAGGTATGTAAAGTACAGGCCGCGGTAGGCAATACAATGAAACATGTTAAGAGAATATCGGAATTTACGTCAGTTTAAATAACCAGATGACACTGTGTTTAATTATTTTCGGGTATATTATTAATTTTTATCAAAAAATAGTGTTCTCCATCGTATGTTTCTTAAAACTAAAATAATAAACAATATATCACCACGCCTTCTTACAAGGATCCCCGAAGAGGTAGACAGAGGTTTTACGACACCCACTTTTCACCGAAGACAATTTAGTGCCAACGTTATAGACGGTGAGTCATCCAAACTTCCTTGAATTTCTTCTCAGATGTATGCACTATGCAGGTTTCTAAACGATGTTTTCCTTGACCGTAAAGCTCGTGGTGTTACTTATCACTGAACTTAAGTTATAAAAACTCATTGGTACAGATCGGTAGGATTCGAACTTGCGTCGCTAGAATAGCAGGCAGCGCTTCAGACCACAAGGCCACCACGGCTCTTCCTAAAAGTATCCATATATAAGGTCGTTCTTGCTCGTACCTATTTTTAGAACCAAATATCCGGTAGGAATATAATAGCATCGCCCACGTAATCTCATAAAAATATATTCCAGCTGAATCCAACTACTTAGCACGTAACGCCTCGTCAATTTTCTTTAAAACAACCGCGGGGCCCTCAAACGAAGTCATTTTCCTTGCATTTAATAAAAATAACACTTTTTTAAGCCACGCTTCAGCGTAAAGGGTTTGCGCCAAAGTAATCGAGTGTCATTACTCGACTATGAATAAATTACACAACTTCAGAGCTGGTACGGCGCGGCGTGTGGTTCAATTTACAGGCGCTCAGACTTACGATGACGATGCATAGCTTTAATACTATTATATTAAAAAATGCAGTTATAAACCTGATAGCAGTAGCGGCATGGTAATAGCAGTGTCCTTCAAAACGTAGTAATAGGTTATACGATAACGATATTTAACCCCTTTATATTCGCCACCACATAGCAATGGGCCACTATTTAGCATTTCGTAGCGGGTAAGTAAAAAAAATATTCCATAATGGAGACGAGGAATCTTCTTGAAATATCTAGATCAAAGTTAAATAATACTATCTTTACTTCTATTTTTTATATATATACCACCAAGGTGGCACACAAGCATGCGGCACGCTTGTGTGCATCACAACTGTTATTGATGACGTTATTAGACTGCGGTCTTCTAAGGTAAGGTGACGGTACAGCCCCCAACCGGGCAGCTACAATTTTAATGGGAAAACCCACGGGAGATCCCATTTCCGTCCTACCCCTCTTTTTAAGTTCTATCCTGCAATTCTGGCCATACATTTTTAGTTTCGTGATTTAATGTCAAAGTCGCTCTAACTTTTCATTTACGCCAAACATCTATCGTGAGCTTGTACCAAGAGGAGTGAAATTTGTTATTATATAGCATTTGAGCGGACCCGTATTAAAATTGTGCGCGCCAGCGTGTTGGCAAATTTACTTTGTTACGTGTAGCTTTTGGTCGTTTTAAAATTGTTATTAAGGGTTAACGTAGGGGGTTATTCATGCCCACTTGAGCGGTGTTACAAAAGGTCTTCCTTACCCACTCACTTTTAACAGAGATTTCATGTGCTATAAAAGTCCGACGAGTGTTAAATACAAGAATACAAGGGCGGAATTCGACGCTTAAAGAACTGGAGTACTATTAGTGCTTTTAAGAGAGTTTGATGTGTAAAAAAAGCCGTTGTGGCTCTGAGGTATGGAGCATTGCCTGCTATTATAGCGACGCAAGCTCGAATTTGATGAAGGTAAACTTCGTGAGGAAACCTGCATACGCTTGACAAGAAATTCAAGGACGTATAGTGTCTAAGAGACGGCGACAGACTCACCATCTGTCACGTTGGCACTTATTCGACAAAATCGTTCGTGGTTGTCTGAGTTCATAAAAAAACATTTATTTTTTTATAATGAATGCAACAAAAATAAAAGAGGTGTGAGGGTCAAGAGTGAAATGGCGCTCTATACCCTCTGTCTACCCCGTGAGGGGCTTGGTGTGATGATATGTATGTATGTAGTATTTTTATTATTAACATTATCTAAACAAGAAGATACAACATCAATTCTGAGTATTATTCTCAACTAAACCAAAAAGGTTCCGTCAAAAAAAAAAAAAAGACCACAGTCGTCATAACATCGTGTTTAAGCCGATATTTCATAAATATTTTCTTCAACAGCCGAGGGATTCTTCATAGTCTTTTTTTAAGCTGAATTGATTATCCTTCGCCGTGCCCTATCTAGTTCTTCAAAGCCTACAAGTAAACATCTTTAAATTTTCGTTATCCAACATGGAATATAAAATAGAGTTATTATTTTACGATGGAAAACTGATATCTAAGCCGTGGTGGCCTTGTGGTTTAAGCAACGGCCTGTCACCTTGGCCCCAGGTTCGAATCCCGGCCCGTACCAATGAGTTTTTCTAAGTTGAATAATCACACCATGAGCTTTTAAAAAGAGAGGTAGGGCGATTTGGGATTTCCCGTGGGTTATCCCATCTAAATTGGAGCCGCCCGACTGGGGACTGTACCTCCGCCTTACAGAAGACCGCAGTGAAATAACACTACTTGATGTAGTCTTGTGTTTCTGCGGTAAGTAAGGTTGCCAGTGCTCCACGAGGATACGCTGGGCTAGTAGTATTGCTGCTAGCACAGTGAGTCCTCATCAACAACATGGTTGGCACCCCGTTAGTGATACCCCTGGTATTGCTAGCGGCTATAGGGTACGGTGACTGCTTACAATCAGGTGGGCCGTATGCTTGTGTGCCACCATAAAGTATTAAAAAAAAAACTTTTTTCTTTATTTGTCTAAGTAAATTTAAGCTTATAGCGTCGTTCGTCAATATTGTTACGTACTTATTGTGTTATCAGTTTCACTTACAAGATCTCTTTGTGAGTTTTGGGATGCCATTGATGTAATAATGTAAACGTATTAGCTACCTACTTCTAGACTTAATATAATAATCTGTGTACATTTAAAAATGAATCCATATTTCCCTTGGTACGGCATCACGCGTGAACGGCTAGACCGTTTACGCTAATTCTTATTTTTTTTGTGTTTGTTTTTGTAAGAAGCTTTTTGTGATATATTTTTTTAAATACCGAACATTTTTATTTTCAGCATAAATGAAAGGTGCTTTTTCTGTGCTGTATTTGAAATTCTAGTAAATATATTTATTTTGTGAAATGTAGGTGTATAGTATAGATAAGACGAGACCGCTGGTCTAGTGGTTAGTATACCTGACTGCTACGCTAGAGGTCGCGGGTTCGATTCCCGCCAGGGCAAACATTTATGTGACAAATATGTTTGCCTTGCGTTTGGGTGTTTGGTATGTATTATAAGTATGTATTTACAAAAAAAAAATGTATATAAGTATTATATCAGCTATTGGTTCCCATAGTACAAGCTTTGCTTAGTTTGGGGCCAGATGGCGCTGTGTGATAATGTCCAAGCATTATTATTATAAAGAACACTGAAAAAAAATATGAGTCAATTTGTTTGTTTGTCTGTGTTTATTTGTTGTAGGTACATGCCAAACGATATACAATTCGTCAATAAAAGACGATACTTTAAAAAATATAACGTCACTCGTCGACAGAATACTACAAGTAATTAGTCTTCCCTGAAAAGCCAACAAATCATCTAAAATGTGTTCTCATAATGAACTGCCTTCATTGGTATCTAATTAAATTAGTTTAAAAAAAAACTTAGGAGTGAACGCTTGAAAACGAGATTTCACTTTTAATAAATTAGGTAGGAGATAATTCGATCCAAATGTCCGCGAGTGATCCGTTCTCGCAGAAGCCAAGGAGTTTTTTTCCCCTTTTTAATGTTACTCACGATAGAAAGCTGTCTCGAGGAGGAAATTGGAGCGTCGCACAGTTGGGCTAGTTTGCTGTAGCCATGCGTTTGCCATTTTGTGGAATTTCAATCAGTATTCGTTTGAGTTTATTCAAATTTGTTTGTCATTAAACTTAGTTTTTATTTAGTACGGAACCATCGGTGTGCGAGCCCTAGTTGCATTCTCCATTTTTATATCTGTTACACACCTACAGTTGCACCATAAACTAAAGTTTATTTAAAAACCATATAAAATATATCACACAGTGGCAACAAAGATTTATACTTTAGGCTACGATAACCGCTTACCATCAGGCGGTCCGTACGCTTTTTGACACCTTTTGTATTAAAAAATATGCGAATGTGAGTGGAAGAAGAAGCTGTGGGAGGCCAAGGTCCAACTTTCTAGATTAAATCGCCAAAGTACTCAATGATGGAAAGGTAAAGAGTACTCGAAACCGGTAGGCATGTATGAAAAGATTGATGAATGTTAACAGAATATACAACAAAAAAAAGATTTGGACCAAAATTGATAATGTCCTTTACTCCTCCATTTCTATGAACGCATGGGCACATTACTAGCGAAGTTACCGCGTCAGGCTTGCGTCACACAGTACATTTCAAGCAATATTTTGTTCTCGTCTCTAACCGACTCTAACCCGACCTTTTGTTTAAAGGAAATTACAGCGAGCCGAGAGGTGAATACAAAGTCGGTTGTGTGGCGACGTGTGCCTACTTGTGTTTTATAATGTAGGTTTTTTCATATCGCTGGTCTTCCCTTTATGTGTCTTAAAAAAAAACTAGTAAGGAAATATGTTTATATCAAGATTACGTCACTAATTAAATAAAAATGGTAGATGGGACTTGCGAACTGCGAAGAGACGCCGATTTTGAAACATGTAGTACGTCGGCAAGGCGTAGTTTCGTTGTATTCGTTGTAGGTATGTGCGTGTTATTGCTTATCTGTAAACTGCAAGGCGTAGTTTTAATCGGCGTCACTTCGTTGTTCGCAAAGATACATGTACTTTATTGATTTGATCTGAGGCTTTTGGTCTTTTCATGTCTATGCTGCTATTTAAGAGTTACCAACCCTGAGTGCAGCAACCATCATGGTATCACATAAAACTGCTTATCTTAATAAAATTAGTGGCTTGCGTTCTGTTCTAAACGTTAAAAAAGTAGACGACAATTTATAAAATATGTAAAATTTATTTACTAAAATATATCAGTATATACAAAATTACGACACTATTTACAAAAACACAGCCCAAATCAATATCCGTATAATTTTCATGATATCTTATTTAATCAAGTTAACTCAATAACTTGATTGTTTCTCCAAGCCTTACTTGAATACAATGGCCATAATGTTTTATTGGTGTAAGCCTTTTTCTCAATGAATGTTAATTATCACCACTTAAAGTAAATTTTATATTACTTTACTGTTATAATTGTCTTACTTTAAAACTATATGACCTAGAGGAATCACTGATCCATCGTTATAGCACTACTAGCCAACTTTTACACAATTTATAATTAATAATTGTAGTAGAGGCAATTCCTGCCTGGCGTCTCATTTGACAGGGTTCCTATACGCGACCTCTCTTTTGGCCAAATTCTGGAACGACATTCAATGTTTGAAGACCCACGTTCTAAGCTTCTTTATAATTTCACATGTAAAATCAGAGGCCATTCAAAATTAATGAGGAATCAGAATTAACTGGCGTTTCGGTATTCGGTCATTAGTCTCTCTGGTAAGTGGCCTCCCATAGCTCGGGACGTGACTCCGCTTCTCGTCCCTCCTCCATCGAAGGCTTTAGGGTTTCCATAAGCTCCATGAGGGCTTTTTCCGTCTACTCACATAAAAACATTATTCAGTTAAAGTTTAGGAAGGTTATCATCAATTTTGGTCCAAACTGAAGGTGCCGGTCAACGCAATATTTTAGTATATTTTGTTAGAAGTTTCCCGTCTTAACATTTATTACCATGACACCAAAGCTGTAGGATCATTGTCGTAGAAATTTATTGGCCGGTATTTTCAGATTTGGACCAAATCTCAATGAAACACGGTTTGGACACTTACAAAGGAAAAAAAATATGTTTCCACCGTCAATCAGCCCTGAAATCTAAATTGCCGTTATTGGTTGGGTATATCTAGTGTATCTTTATTGTCCAGTTGTCTAATAGGGCCCCCAAAAAACATGAACAAGAGGATAACGACGACAAGTCACTAGCAAGTCAATGATGAGCTTTTTATTTTAAGAGGATTAACGTCTAAAGACAAAGGTCAGCAATCCAAGAAGTGAATTTGGCTAAATATTTTTGGGATTTTAGGGTACAGTGTGACCTCCATTCTAATTTAAGACTATTTATTTAGTATTGATAGTATGATAAAGACTAAGGCTAACGTTATGTCGTACCAAGATGTCAAAGAGATGGCTAACGATAGAAAGGCTTGGCGATTGCTCCACCGACAAGAGCCTAGCTCTTGAATAGATGATTATTTATATAATGATGATGATTTAGTATTAACTTCAAGTACATTTGTACTTGAGGTTTTATACGAAGATAAATTAGTATTTTTTTCCCAAATTCTCAATGTAGAACAGAACTTCTCGAATTACGCCTACTTTAAATACTGGGACTATGTTTTATTTTTTCTGTCATCTGCCCAAATAGCGTTGTGTTAGTTTACCTGTGCAAGAAGCGCCACAGTTTGTGCAAGCGAAGCTCTCCAAGCCGCTTGCTCGGCGTGATGGCGTTCGGCTTGTCTATGCAGTGCTTTGGTCCACTCTACGCTGTCGCCACCGTTGCTAAATGCGCTCGTCCTTAACCTGAAAATTGCATGAAATAAATTTCGAAATCACGATTTCAAGTAAAGCTTAGAAAATCAAAGATGTTCATGGATTAATTTGATTAAATTAAATATCATGAAACTTATATTGATACCGTGGGATATTGATTTGGGTTGTGTGCGGTGATAATGAATATTTATTTTAACCAAATTTTTTCGATGTTCGCTAATTATCTCACGAAAAGTTTCTTCACGAGTCAATAGATGAAATGAAAGAGGATTCTTTGAGTTTGGCGTCACCTTGTTGGTGGTTAGTGAAGTTCGGCATAAGATATTTAAATTATCAGAAATCTACCTGTTATGCAAAACATCCACGTCAAGTGTATAGCCTCTGTCTACGTACAGTCGGTACAACAGTATGGCGTTTACAGCGATCAGTACTGCTAGAGCGACCCCAAGCCATCCATTCCTGGAGGGCGGAGGCCTACTTATAGACTTACGAGGCACGAACATTGCAGAGTTAGTTATCGTTGTCTCTTCCGATGAATCTATAAATTAACGTGTTATCTGAACCCAAAGAACAATATGAAACGCTGCTAAGTGACCTCGAAGGCACTTATAATATGTAAAAGAAGTGAATATAAGTAATCGAAGATTCGTCGTATTAGTACAGGCAGAGGTAATCAAAGATACCAAATATTAAACCAAGCCAAATACAGAACAAAAAAAAATTACGTACTTTTGACGTAGATTTTTCTGCTAGCTCATGTTTTTTCAAATGTAGTGCGACGTGCATGTAAACTCTTGGCTATGAGCGTCGGCATAGCACATCCAGTCTGTAGTCGGTATGCATGCATTCGCATCTCACATCTTAGTAGTATTTAAAAGATGCCTTACCAGCATGACGCCTTCGTCTTCTCGTCTTTCGCACAGATACTGCGTGATCAGACTCTGCTGTCAATTGCGCCTCCAGTAACTTTGCGAAATCCTCTATAGCGGCTACGGCGTTCTTATCCACAAACGCTGAAAATTCAGTTTATACGTTTATACTCAATTGCAATGAAATTTCTTTTAATTTATACAAAAATGTTATGCATACATAAAATGTGCTATCAAGTATTTGTCTCCGTTGTTTAGGTAGTGTTCTTTAGTGACTCGAATTATTTACCACAAAACCCCGCCTTGTAGAATTTCAGTTTTATTGTAGGTATTGGATAATAGAATTTTGGAAAATTACCATTGTGCTATACCATGTTACCATAGATTTTAAACTATAGCAACATCTGATTTTCCACGATGTGTGGGCGACCATTTGTAAAAGACAAATGCTAAGATGTTCCTTTGCCAATGAATGTACCAACGTAGATACTCACTTCTCACCAAGGGCCATACGGACTTCTTATACTTGATTTGCGTGCGTATTGATAAATCTGTGTGCGTGTCAGACAACCGCGCGAAGCAGTAGTGCACGAGAACACAGAAGCAGTCTGCGTACGGGACGCCAGAATTCTCGCTCGTGCAGTTGATGGAATACAGACGGCCAGGCTTCGAGCATTTGTTCATTATCTGCGCGATGGAAATGATCAGGTAAAACTTTTCGACTACAATCTGAATTGAGCGTTCTGCAACGTCATATAAGACATTTTTAGAATAACCTGTGTCTCAGAGATATGCACTTCCTTAGGTCCTATAGGGCCTGCGTTCAGGCCTTGTGTATACTTGATGTGTCGGCATTTCTCTCCACCTTGCGGCTGCCATGGTACCTGCAATGCATATTATTAGCCTAGAACAGGAAATATGTTACGGGTCTTTGGGCGTTTTTTTTTTTACAGTAATGTTATGTTTTTTCGATACTTAAAAGTCACACCCTCATTATGACTTACAGTCCTCATGAAGGTGGCGTGGTACTAATGGAGTATCCATTAGTACCACGGAATATCATAAGGAGTCTAGATTTTTGTAAATACCTGCACATAATCGGTGATTGACCTCGCAGCAAGGAACTCCAAGTTGAACTGTGAGTTTGTGAAGATCATGGTGAACAGTTGGTCGATGTTGAAGGGGAACACTTGGTTCAAGACCACCTTGCCGTCGTGTGTTTCTGTGCACTTCTCTTCTTCAAGACCACTGTAAAATAAATCAATGTCTGATCAGCAAAAATATCTTCAAACCAATTTTAAAGCAATTAATATATATTTATATCTTAATAATAGCAACAAATAGACGCTTGAAATTTCCTAAAACAAGAGCGAATTCACTAATGCAAATTTATTATTTGCGGTTGGTCAAATAACCGGGTCCAGAAATGGAATGGCAGAGTTAAGTTTATCATTTCAACCTAGTTTATTTTTAGTATGAAACCCTCGGTGTGCGAGTCCAACTCGCACTTGGCCGACTTTTTTGTTATTTTATTTAGTAAGATCATCAAAATTAATTTTGTTTGCACAGCATTTAAAGAAAATAAATCTAAGTAAACTCAGTTTTATAATTCGTCTTTTGTCTGCCCTGTTCCCAATTATTTGGGGTCGGTGCCATATCTATGTTTATTCCATTCGTCCCTTCCACCAGTATAACTCAGGTTTATAGATTTAAAATATACAAACTTGCTACAATTCTCTCGATCACTTTCACTATTGTCTGACATGTCTGTAGGCAGGTCGTCCCTGAACTCTGCATCACCATTGGCCACTGGTATCATAATAAATTTATTATAATCAGAAAAAACATAATCGAAATTTGAACTCTTAATAACTAAGGAAAATATCATCTTTTAACTCTGAAAGGTACTCAGAATCAGCAGGCATCTATGAAAAGATTGATGAATGTAAAAGAAGCAAAAGAGGTGTGTAAGTCGAGAGAAATAGCGCCCTATACTCTCTGCCTGATGATATGACTGTATGTAACTTTTAACTCAAATTTCGAGACTAGTTTGGTTGCCAGTGAAAAAGTATTTTTCAGGGTATTTTTAATTAATTAATAATATCTTCTCGCCTTTCCAAGAAGGGTCACCGAAGAGGTATTTCCAATGTGATGGATAGTGACTCCGTCGCGTGATCGCGGCCTTAGGCATTACATACGTCATTGAGATTCATCTCAGTCGTATGCAGGTTTCCTCACGATGTTTTCCTTCACCGTAAACGTTGCCGTGGTGTTAATAGCAGCAAAAAATCTCATTGGTACAGACCGGTAGGATTCCGACTTGCATTTAGAATAGCAGACAACGCTCAATACCACAAGGCCAATAAATGGCAAGGCCGGCTTTAATTTTTCCTAATAATAGTACTAAAATTAACCCAGTGGCAACAGGCAACTTACAGGAAGGCGGTGAAGAATGTCGGTTGGCGAGAAGTTCATCTCTGGTCTCTAAAGCACTCTCGCTAGCATCCACAGATGAACTGTGCAGCAGCTCCTATGACATGGAAACCACATCTATAACGTCCATCCATATTTTTTTTATTCCACTAAGGTGGCACTTAAGTATTCAACATATTGTCCACTTGATGGTTAGCAGTCACCTGAGCCTATACTATCAATACCAGGGATATCACTAACAAGTTGTTGATGAGGAGCATTACTAAAAGCGCGGCTTATCCTCGTGGAGCACTGGCAACCTTACTTAGCGCGGAAACACAACACTACAGCAAAGTAGTATTATTTGACTGCAGTCTTCTGCAAAGTGGAGGTACGGTCCCCAGCCGGGCTCCAATTTTAATGGGAAACACCACGGGAGATCCCAAATCGCCCTAACGCTCTTTAAAACATAATATATACAAACTTTATAACGATCATATACAATATGTAAAGTTTCAGCTTACACAACAAAACTCACTTGCTTCTTAGATTTCTTGCCCACTCTAACCATTGTGTCTTGCCAAAACTCTAAGTGTATGAGCTCTGTCACATTGAACAGGTGTATGAATAATGTTTGTTCGTCGTGATTGAAGTTCCTATTTGTTATCTCTATATTATTGTATTTCTGATGATAGCTTATCAATTTTATCGATCAGGTGTGCGTGAGTCGTACATTACATAAAGTGTTATCTATAACTATAATATAATTTGATGGAGTTTTTGAGCGACGTTGTGGTGTTTAGGTAAAGTCAACATTTTAAAATTTTAAATTGTTTTTTTTTAAGAACACTTTTTGAGCAATTTTTAATTAATGAATATTTATCTGATATATGAAAACTTTTATCAAAAGATTAATTTTTTAAGCTTCTCTTAAGCATCACAAAACATGATAATTTCAATAAATTATCTGATATTCAAAAGATAAGCAAACGAATAGATCACAGTGCATCAATAAATAACATAACAAAAATTATTTTACGTACAACGCTCTTAAAGTGAAGCAAAATACAACTAGGCTACCGACATGTCTTGAATACCGACACAATACGAGATATAAAATGATCTTAGGAATCATTCCACAAATTACTATAAATTAATTCGTTTGATGCCCTTATCCTAGACAAATGCCGAGTGTCACCACAGAGTACATAACGTTCTAAGTGTCACCCTGCGAATACTCTAAGCAACTGGCGTCGTGTCAATGTATCAACAAAATGTGGATAAAATTCGACCAATCAGATGACGTTATTCAATCACGCCGCCAGTTGAAATTAATACATAGGGTTATGAGTTTTATTCACATGTTTTAAAGGTTGATTTGCGTTGAATCGTAACAATATCAAAAAAGTGCCACTATCAAAATATTAGATCAGCGACATATTTATTATTACTTTTTATTCACAGATCTCAAACAAAAAAAATCAGTGTCTCGCGTTTAAATAGATCATAATATAGCTTTTGTTATACCACTAATGTCGCACACAAGCATACGGCCCACCTGATGGTAAGCAGTCACCGTAGCCTATAGCCACTAGCAATGCCAGGGGTATCACTAACGGGTTGCCATCCCTAACAACATAATAAAGCTTATGTTAAATTTAAAATATAGCCAATTACTCGGTTGCAGTGTAGTTTTCCACTTGTATATTTTTTAATCGGTGCAATGTTCCTAAGATTATCCCAGTCATACAAACAAACCAACAAATTCATACTTTCTGTAGTATATGTATGTATATTATGCTTATTGAGCTACAGTGACGATGAATCAGACTAAATCAAAATCAAAAAAAATAAAATTATTCAATTTAGGCCCTAATAAGGCACTTATGAAGGTCTAAATTACCACCGGTTCGGAAAAAAAAGCCACCTGAGAAGAACCGGCATGAAACTCGGTGCAATGTAACAAATGTAAGCTAAACGTTCGTTCACCCCACTGATTAAGTTTGAGCATGTTTAATATTAACCAACATATTGTATGGAATAACGTTGTACTGTAATTACTTTGTTAACTTGAAAACCGCACCGAAACTTACACGGCTTGTACTCATGATGGAGTTCAATTCATTGTATTACATAATTGTGGAGTTTAAAAATGTTTACAAGATCATTAATATAAATCTGATGGGCCCAGGTTCGAATTCCGGCCTGTACCAATGAGTTTTTCTAAGCTTAAGTACAGTGATTAATCACACAATGAGCTTTTAAAAAGAGAGGTAGGGCTATTTGGGATATCCCGTGGCTTATCCCATTTAAATTGGAGCCGCCCGACTGGGGACTGTACCTCCGCCTTACAGAAGACCGCAGTGAAATAACACTACTTGATGTAGTGTTGTGTTTCTGCGGTAAGTAAGGTTGCCAGTGCTCCACGAGGATACTCTGAGCTAGTAGTATTGCTGCTAGCACAGTGAGTCCTCATCAACAACATGGTTGGCACCCCGTTAGTGATACCCCTGGTATTGCTAGCGGCTATAGGCTACGGTGACTGCTTACCATCAGGTGGGCCGTTTGCTTGTGTGCCACTTTAGTGGTATAAAAAATAATAATATATAAATTGATATTTTATTTGTTACACTTGTGTCGTGTTATTGCATCAAGACATACAAAGCGACTGTAATGAACCAACTTCAAAGGTTCTATGTTAGTCTGTATGTTCCTTTATATTTTGCTTTGATATTTTCGCCTGAATAAATATTATTTTAATTGTGGACTGATTTAGGTTTTTTTTTGTTTACATCGTATATAAGTACTCCCGAGATGCATGGCTCTTCAAATATATCAATTTGTAGCGCATTTATAAAGATTTATTCCGCATTCGCCTCACGAAGTTTCAACCTACATAAAAAATCCGTAGGTAATCGTCCTACATTTTACTCTTGTTTTTGCCCCAAATATAAAATTAATTCTGAATTTAATATTATATATAAACTAAGATTAAAAATATAATATTGAAGTGGGTAATTTTGGTTATATCTAGCTTTGTAGGACATTAGTATTATGTATATAAAGACTTTAATTTATTTATTTTTGATAAAAAATCACACTGGGCATCAGATTTAACCTGCTCTTTATTATAGGTTCACTTACTTCTTTTTTCAAGCTAATACATATTTTTCCTTGAAATACTCAATCTGTATCGTTAACAAAAGTCGACAGACAAACTTTAGAACGGGATTCCGTGTTATGAATAAATTACAAAAGTTCATCCTTAGTTTTTGAGGGCCATGAGAATAGCGTGAAATCAGCATTGTAGCGTACTGTACTTAAAGAGTTTATTTTTATTTTAAAAATTGCATTTACATTCTATAATGTTTATATATCACAGTTGAATTTTTTGGTTAATAGAAACTCCCCGATCAGCTGAATGTTGTTAAAAGACGAAAAAATATTTTTAAGAAAGTAATAAAATACTAGACCCAGGTTGTCGCGTTGTCAAGCGGGAGAGTTCCAAGAAAGCTAACAGAATTCTCCCTCTGCATTCAAATGTTCAGTGAGAAGACTGAAAAGAACAAAACCGTTCGAACTAGTGTAGTGACAAGTTTTAATGTTATGTAGTGTAGGTACTTGTAAAGTACACATGAACAAAGTGTCATCCCCTTAATAGAGACAACAAGAAATGTGTGATCGACACATTCTTAGTAATCTTTTTAAAGCATAATTACTTATTGGCATTAATTTGGCTAGATCGTAATAAAATTGGAATATATTAGGTCCTTACATATGAAATTGGCGTTTTGTATGGGAGGAACAAAAAGTCGAATATTTTTTAATATAATATATTTAATTAATCAAAGTATGAACCATTATTTTCTATGCACTTTTGCCATCTCATAGGTAGTTCATTGATCCCTTTACTAAAAAAACCAGTCGGACGGGAATCAATAAAATCTTTGAAGGCGATTTGGACTGCCCCATCGGAGTTGAATTTTTTCCCTTGCAAGAAGTTATCCAAATTTCGAAAAAAATGGTAATCTGTTGGAGCAAGGTCCGGGGAGTACGGAGGATGTCTTAGACTTTCCAATTGAAGCTCTTCTAATTTAGTAGCCGTCTGTAGCGCAGTGTGTGGTCTAGCGTTGTCGTGAAGCAGCAGTGGCGTGGAGCGATTGACCAGCCTAGGTTGTTTAGCCGCTAGCTTTTCCATCATGGTTTGCAATTCCTGACAATAGACATCAGCCGTAATAGTCTGGCCAGATTTGAAAAAACTGTAATGAACAATACCGGCACTAGTCCACCAAACGCTTACAAGTAACTTTTTTGGGGTTAATTTTCGCTTGGGGCAGGATTTGGCTGGCTGGCCAGGATCTAACCATTGCGCTGAGCGCTTCCGATTATCGTAAAGAACCCATTTTTCATCACAGGTAATGATTCGGTTTAAAATACCTTCATTATTGTGCCGGTTTAGTAATGTAACGCAGCAGTCGACGCGCGTTTGCCGGTTTGTTTCAGTCAATTCGTGAGGTACCCACCTTTCAAGCTTTTTAATCTTCCCAATTTGCTTCAAGTGAATTAAAACAGTTTTATCACTAACATTGCAGCCTGCAGCTAACTCGGACGTGGTTTGCGATGGATCCGCTTCCACAATAGCCTTCAACTCTTCATTATCAACTTGAGTCTCAGGCCGTCCACGGGGCTTGTTCTGCAGGTCGAAATTTCCAGAACGAAAACGTTGGAACCAAAAACGAACTGTGTTTTCTTTTGCAACACGACCGCCATACACATCATTCACCCTTCGAGTTGTTTCCGCAGCACTAGTGCCACGGCGGAACTCGTACTCGTAAATAATGCGATATTTAAGGTTTTCCATTTTGTAAAATGAGTGACGCAAACAGAAAAAAACAGAAGAAAAAAAACAAATGAATTACGATCATCGAAGCACAAATACATGAGTCTATAGCTGTACAAATTTGAATTTGGAATTCCTTACCAAAGAGGAGAAATTCGTGATTAAAGTGGCCAGTACGAAAAACGCCAATTTCATATGTAAGGACCTAATATTATAAAGTTCCCATAGTAAGACACAGATGTTGAATTTTTGGGAAAAATGCGTCCTAGCCTTCTAGATTTTTTCTAGGTTAATTATTTTGAGGAATATTTCTGATATTTTATCAATAGTTACTGTATATTATATTTCTGAGCTATTTTTTGCTTCAGTCTTCTGAGTAGAAACGAATTTCCAGATCTAGCGGTGAGTCCAAAAATCTGCACATGAGACGATTTCATCCCCGCTACCGTTTATGCCTAACCGCTTACTTCGAAGCCCGCCTGTTATCCGCGAGGGTACAATGTCTTCCCGCTATCTGCACCCGTAACGGTTATATCGCCGATTGTACCCACTGTTCTTCTACTTGTACGCTCTCTTGTCGGATTGAATTTAAATTGAGAAGTTTTGGTGTTCGTTCTAAATTTAAGTGTTCATAATTTTTTACACGAGTGTACCTGAATTTTTTAGTGCCCTGTAAATAAAAGAAAGAGTAATACTTTGCAAAATAAAAACAGAGTTAAGTCCCATCTCACAATACACAGCGGCTAAGCCCTTGACGAAGCGAACCAATTAAAAAGCAATAAAATGTCATACTTACATTTCCAAGCCAGGTAATTATTTCATCATCAAATACCTACTAAATCACCGGACGATAAACTAATCCATCCCTGAATTCGAAAGGGGTAGCAAAATGCAGGAATGAAACGACAATTGGATTTTAACATCATCTCCGGTTACTTTTCGAAACGATTCAGATCGGATCGAGCGATTAGTCGATTCGATATTACTTATCCGTTACGTGAGCACGCCTTTAATCGAGATAGAATGTTTGATACCCTATAGGTTTTGTGTTAGTTTGTTTTTGCTTTTGCCCACGGCTTAGCTCGCCTTAAATTCTGGATAGCGAATTTTCCCATTTCACGCATTGGTTGAATTTGAAAGAGTCTCAAACACTTATTAAGTTATTTATTTATTTACAGAAGTACGTCTGTGAAGTTTGGAATAAAAAAGTTAAAAGTTAAAAAAGGCAGAGCACTGAGTTCCTAGCCGGTTCTTCTCAGGTGGGGTTAACTAAAGCACAGGGGTTATTTCCGAATGGGTGGAAATTTAAAACCTTCATAAGTGCCTTATTAGGGCCTAAAGTGAATAAATGATTTTTGATTTTATCATTGATGCGATTTTCACTAATGTAGGTATTGTGGTAAGCTTCACTTAACATATTTAGTGTTAGTTTTATGTCTATCAGATTTTAGGAGAGGTAGGGCTAATTGGGAACACCCGTGGGATTTCCCATTAAAATTAGAGCCGCCCGGCTGGGGATTGTACCTCCACCTTCCTGAAGACCGCAATCAAATAAAACTTTGATGTTGTTTGGTGCGGTGTGTAAGCCAGTGCTCCACGAGGATACGCTACGCTAGGAGTAATGCTGCTAACACTGTGAGTACTCCTCAACAACACTGTTGGCAATGCATTAGTGATACCCCTGGTATTACTAGCGGCTATAGGCACGGTGACTGCTAACCACCAGGTGGACCGTACGCTTGTGTAGTGATAAAAACAAAGATCATAACTAAAGAAAATATGTACATTGAAAAATCAAACAATGCCCACTTCATTGGCTTTATAAGTTAAAAATAAATTCCACGCGTACGATGTCGCGGGTATAGCTAGTTGTAAAGTACAAAAAGGAGAAACCTCTCAACAGCTCGGGAAACCACAACAAAACTTTTTAAAATAACTTAAAAAGATCTTTTCACTTGTAAAGCAACACAGAACTAACAAATAGCGCTTGCAAAATAGTCTGAAAGAAGAGGAAATTATTTCGTTAGGAAATTCCGTTACAAACGACTCTGCTGTACAAGCATTCAATTTGCTAAAAAGGCTTTCATTCGTTGGTTTGAAAATAAAGCCTGTGTATCTGAGAATAAGTTGATTCGGTTGCATTTTTAGATGCAGTTCCTATAAGAAAGATGTTCAAATTGGAAATCGGCCAAGTGTGTGTTGGACTCGCGTTCGACGGTTCCGTACTAAAAAACATTAGGTTAATGAAAAACATAACTTTTATTGCACGAAACGAAAATAATAAGTTTGTAATAGTAAAATAGATATAATTATTATTAGTTTTTATAGCAAGCAAATACAGAAACATACATTCTGTTAATAATTAAACTGGCTAACGATTACGGATCATGAGATACAGCATGCTGACAGACAGACGGAAGGACGAAAGGCGGAGTCTTAGTAATAATGTTCCGTTGGTTACTCTTCGGGTATGGAACACTGTAAGTAATTGTTGTTTGAATTAGGTTCTATGTACTGGGTTGTGATGGTCATGGACAGGCAGCTTAAAGGACATCATCGATGTTTCATAGAGATTTGGTACAAATATGAAAGTGCTAGCTTTTTTTTGTTTTGTATATCCTGTTAAGCAAAAAAAAATCGTTAGCCGGTACTTTCAGAGTTGTCTGTGTTTTTTTTAACATTTTGAATTCCTATTTTCAGCAAAAAAATATGAAAATTCTGATTATCGAACTCAAATAAAATCGAGGACAAAGGTCTGAGAGAATATAGAATAAAAATCGTTGGCCGGCCCATTCAGATTTGGACTGAAATGAATTATGTCCTTTAATTTAAACATAACATAAACTATAGTCATACAAAATTTCTCGGGAAAGGTGTTGTACTTGTCAACGTATACCATTGGATGGTATTTTATATCTCCTTTGTTCAACAAAGGAAATTGCTATCTTAACGAAACATTATCGTTCAGTAATTCCAATAAAGAATTCACGTGGAAACCTATTGTAGGGAAAACGAGATTATAAAAAATTAACACACATTCCGTACAAGTAGGTAAAAGCCTCCGTTGCGTGCCCTTTACGAACGAAGCAATAAAAAATAAATTTTATATTCTTCGAATTAAACACAGCGTTACGTATCCAAGAAAGTTATTTACAAAATGAGAATGCTTTCAAATATCGAAAATGCTACGCTTTAGTAATGTATTGAATATTAAAGGCCATAAAATTTTAAGTGTCCTTTATCAAAGCGCTGGGACTAGGCATAAAGAAACGTGCTTCCCTTTCCATAGTATGAATCTTTATTAGTTACCGGCGCTTCAGATTTTGACCCAGTTTTTTTTTTAAACTTAAAGAAGATTATCCTTGTGGTGGCACTGCTAGTGTATGCATCAGTCGAATTCTAAGAATCGTTGCTCCGAGTTTTATAGTTGTGCTATTCGGACTCTTTTTATCGTCAATTCTATTCTATGCCAATAATTATGACAATTTTAGCTTTAGCCTGCAGCTTCGCCCGCGTGTCTCTAGATACTTTTTTGATAGCCTACGTCAATCCCCAGGTAATAATCTATCTCATTGCCAAATTTCATTACGAACCGCTCAGCCGTTTAGTCGTGACAAGGTAGCAATCAAACAAACGGAGTTACTTTCGTATTTATAATATTATTAGTATGCATTATAGAGACCGTGGCTGCGGAAATGAACCCGTGCTTACCTTTATTGAATTTTTGACGGATTGCTAAAACAATAACAGGCATCATTGGAAAGCCAAAATTTGCCTCAAATTGAATTTACTTAATATTAAAATGAACGATGTCAATTTATTGCTTTTACCAATTAATAATAATTAGTTCAATAAATTTGTAATTTTCATTCTTTGCCGTTCCCAATTGTTGTCGAACCTAAGCAAGCAATAAAAGTGTATAATTAGTCAAAATCAATTCAAAGAGAGTTTAATTGGTTGGAGCAACAGCTATAAATCCAGTAAGGATCGTGTTTAGAGTCAAACAATGGCACGACTTTCGAATTTATGGAAGAATGCTACCCTTTGGACGCGCCTTTTGTGTTCTCTCCTTTACAGGCTTAAATTCGTATTGCGATATTGTAGTTCCAATTTACTGCCCCCTTTGCGATTTGTGATTAGAATAATGCTTAGGATACAAGTTACGAGTAATCGAGGTTTGGTGCCTGTTTTACTGTTGTTTATTTCAGTTTCACAAGATAATATACTGACAAGCTGTGGTAGGAGAAGCAGAATCTCTTTAGAAATAAACTATGTTGTGTCGCCGACAGTTGGTCTATTGCTCAGTAAAATCTTGACATCTATGCTTGGTGTAACGGCTTTGATACTCTGATCTGGGAAAATGTAAGATCAACATTTTAAGTTCTGCCTCATATTTGGTACGTATTTCCAAAAATGATGCTTTAATGTTTCTGGTAGCTATAGTACAAACTTTGCTTAGTTTAATATTAGATGGCGTTTGGGGATTATGTCTGAAAATTATTATTACTGTTTTAGCAGTTCATTGCAATTATTAACGTGTGTCGGTCCTAATTATTATTTTTAATAATTATTACTTTAATTAACACTCGGTGGCTGACCACGATCACGATCACAATATTAAATAATATTATTTTGAAATTAAGTAAGAACCTGCTTATTTTTTTTATTCATCCATTTCAATTAAATGAATTTCAATTGGATTAGATTTACATTATGTTTCTGATAATGGATGGTCCTTGTTCCAGAGTTGCTCTTTATAAGAGATGCTTTAAAATATGAATTATGTCATAATAATCTCGTTCGTCTTTGTTAAATCATCAAGCAAGATATAATATAATTATGTAGGGACGCATTATACACATACTACTGTTCAAATGTTATCTCTTCTCAAGTATGAAAATGGATTGAGGAGAACAATCAAATGCTCCGTTGATTTGATGAACAGCGCCAAGTCAAACTGAAAGCACCTGCAAATTGATTTACTAATACCTATGTACAAGCTTATAACAATACGAGGATGGTTTTAAAAAAGTTGTAAAGAGGTCGTATTCTTGGCATATTTTTGAGGAAGAAGATGAGATTATAAATGTATTTGGCTATGATTGAGCATTAAAATGGTATATGTCATGTTGTATTAAAATAATAATGCTCGCATGTTAATAATTTATTTTATTTTATATTATGAAGTTTTACTGGCATCATTCGTTTCACTTTATTTTTTAATATTTTTTTATACGAAACTTATAGTTTGATAGTGACTGAGCTCCACAGAGTATGACAACCTCTTTTATCCACTATGTTATTATGAGGGAAGGTGATGATTACATTGAAAGAATAAGCGATTTCTTTTCTTCGTTCAATCGCAGTGTACTGGACATAGGTCTCTTCCAAAGCGCGTCAATGAATTTAACCCTAAGCTCTTCCCATCCACACCCTAGCAGCTATAGTGTGCTGATCGTTGCTTCATTTTGCCTAAAAGAGTCACCATGCTTGCCTACACGCGGTCTCCACGCGAGAACTCATTTTTTTTTTGTTTTTATACCACTAAGGTGGCAAACAAGCATACGGCCCGCCTGATGGTAAGCGGTTACCGCAGCCTATGGACGCTTGCAACACCAGGGGTATCACTCGCGCGTTGCCGACCCTAAAATGTCTCTACTTAAGTGCTACTAAAACTCATGTACCCCAGCGATCTTATCTTATGGCAATAAACGGGACTGGGTAAACCCAAATGCATTGACCACTTCTATGCTACCAGGTGATCTCGCCCGTAGGGATGGTCCTGAAGTTCTCCAGAGTTGGAAGTTCCTTCTCAAGCAGTCCTTTGAACTTTTCGGAAGCGCATAGTATGTGCATCATTATATTAGTATCTCGTTTACAACTTCTACATATTACCCCAGTGGTGGACGATTCCTCTTCTTAGCATATATGTATGTCCAACCGATTGCCACTAAAGCGTACTAATCCTGTGAGCTATGTTGATCACATTAGTTCTCTGTTGGATTACCTGATTACGAATCCTATAATTCAGAGAAACCCCAAACATAACTCTCTCCATGTGTCACTCTATAGCTCTTTGTGTGAATCATTAGTACGATATTAGTTCTCTATATATCTCTTTGTATCTCTAGTCTCTACACTGGGAGACTTCAAAGGACCTGTGTGACCAGTAAATACCTTGTTCAATATGGCAGTAATGCGACGTTAATTAGGCAAATCAAGGGACATGTTTGATTAAAGCCTTAATTGTTTACGTACATCTAATCATAGATTCCCAAGTAAACCATATTTAATTAGCAGGACTAACATAACGTTGTCAGTAGTATGTGATAATAATTGGAATCAAAGCGTATAACGTAATATACTAATAGTAGTGCAGAATATAATAATATTTATCTTAGAAACACCCACCGTGTCCGCATCCTTATCATGAGAGGATATTCGAAAACAATAAAACGCTCGGACGATTTTAATCCTTTAACGTTTTGTCTCATGGAGCGTTAAGGGTTGTTTTTGCTTGATTAATATTATCCTACGTATTGTAATTGCTCGTGCTATGTCGAATTTACAATTGAGTTTGTATTAGAATATACATGCTAGTGTTTGTATATGACAGGAGTAGTCATGAGTAGCACTGTTTATAACAATTCCGTTTTTCACTCATTAGTATAAAAAGATCTATTAAACTGTTGATAACCGCTTAAGTATAATTACAAACAATACAATTCGGCATATTATTTCTAATTAACTATTTTCTTATATCCATTTCTTAAATGGGATTCACATAAATAATAACTTTTGCCATGGCTGTTCGAAATGGTATACCTAATTATCATATAATATATAATTATTTCACATTCATTATTTGGTTGGAAATTTCATCCTATGATCTTTACATCCATTTCTTGAATTGGAAGTCATTTACTAAAAAATGTTTTATTGTTTCAGGTACCTCGCATTTTCATAAGATCAACTTTACTCCGAATATGCGCAAAACGTCATCCAGGTAGTTTCAGTAGGTGCCTTTGAGTTTTTTTTACATATGCTTAAATATACTTTGAGATATTTATAATATACTTTAAGATATTATTTACTAAAAATATGTATACCTAAATCATAAAGCTTAAATCTTATCTTAAACAGTCAAAATACGGCGTTGCTCGTTATCAACTCGACCTGATAAGAGTCGTTAGACAAATCCAGTGAGCCATTTACATAATTTTCCAATAAAAGACATCGGATGGTAGATTTCACAACAAAATGTTAATCCCGTAATGGTAATAGAGTCGTAGTAGTTAAGCAGATTAGAAACAATTTTACGTTAGCTCTGCTGAGTTGTCGAATTATACATGTGTCGTATTATTCATTTGCATACATTCATTTTTATAACACCCACGTTACGGAAGCTTTAATTTTCTTATTTCGTGACCTGCCACGGGTAGTGTCTAGAGAGAGCGTAATATACCAACGCCTACATTTTTTACTGAGTTTTATCCGCATGACATGATTTTTCCGACATATTCCACAATAAGCATAATATTTCAGCCAATTCATTTATTTATTTATTTAAGATAGGTACACCAACAATACAACATATTGTAACATTACACTTAGATATTGTTATAATCACATTTCTGATATGTGTATCATTTAGAGGCGTACACAACATTCGCAAAAGGGAAGATACCTAGTACACTGAACTTGTCTACTCTGAACAATCAATATTATAGAACTTAGTATAGAAAATATTATATTATATATTATTATAGAAAAGCAGACATCTCAACCTTCCTCATGAATAAATCCGTTAATTGGCGAAAACGTTATGAAAATTAGTCTTAGTTTTTTAGTTTAACGCTTCAAATAGATAGACGCGCTGGGGGTGCGGCCTTTGTTTACGGCATTTAATTATTTTGACATACAATATTCCCAAATATACTTAACTTTAACGAAGAATCAATATCATAAATTAAAAACAACCTTACCTTAATCATTCAACTAATTACATATACAACAGTTTCAAAGTATTCTCGTATAACAAAAACAGGTCATTATTCCGTTTGATGTGAAATAGGCGTTTGATGTGTACTTTGGAAATGAGGTAGGTCGGCTGAACCCTTACTAACGACCTTGAGTGACCTCTCACTAAAGACCGTTGTATTTTACAGTAAAAACAGGTACTGTTGCCATCAGGCCGCCGTTCTTATTTGACGCTTTACTCGCCTACCGCAGTATCTTTGAGGTTCTAAATCATTAAAAGTTTTAACGCTTTAACGTTATCAATTTACAATATTAATAACTTTCTTGATCAAATGACTAAATTATTCAATGATGCAAAAGTAACATGTATTCGGGACCGGCGGGCATGTATGAACTAACTGATGAATGGAAAATAAGCAAAAGAGGTGTGCGAATCCACAGTGAACTGTATGTAATTTATCTACATACGCTTCTTCCAAATACAGTTTGAAGTTTCCACAGACTGACTTAATGCCGTAGGCATTTTCTACCAGTCAGCCTTCGGAAGAAGCTGAGATAAAACAAGGAGAGTAGGAAGTGAGTACAGTGTCGGTAGCAGGAACATTGTCGAGAACGTATTCGAAAACGTAACTCGCGAAATGTCAAAATTGTCATACTAATTTTTAGTTCCACTTTTCACCGCCGCAGCGCTGTTCATTTTTCAATACAAAAATAGTCGAAGGCGATACGAAAACGTTATCGACAATGTTCCTGCTACCGGCACTGATAAAAAATATTAAGGTTATTTATAAATATGGTTATGATAAAAAATATAATTTATAGACAAAAAAAGTACCCGCATAATAAAATTTAAATACTAGCATAAATATATCATGATCAAAGTAAATGAAGACGTGTACAAGTACATTGTTATTCAGATACTTCCCCCTTCATAAATCGCATTCAAATCCCTGGTACGCATCAGTTAATGAAATTTCATTAAAGGCGGGGACACACAGGCATTTCGTACGATTTTGTAATAATCCGCATCTCACCCGTGAGCGGATATAGCGAAACTCATTAAAATTGAGAAACATGCTCGTTACAGTTTATGGGTGCGACGCGATTCCGATACGATTTTGAATTGATTTTCTTAAGAAATGTTGTAGGTAATAATAAATAATAATAATAAATTTTATTTCGGAAAATTTACAATCCATATTATATGTTAGTAAAGATGCTTAAACCTATGTTAGAATACACATAATTAAAACAATACAAGTATTAACTATTTACGGTCGTAGCACAGCATGCGTCACGATCCAGTGCTTTAAAATTGCTCCTCCCTGCCTGTCGGCTATAGTCGTCAAGAGACTGTTGGTGCTGCCCCGCACCCGATGCATCAGGGAAGCGACACGCTTCCGCATGATTCCGTTGAAACCATCCACATGTGCCTCCGCGAACATTCCTGATGCGCTGCAGTGCCGAGGCAACCCCAACAATGCCCTAAACGCGTTATTATATTGGACCCGTAGGGCGCTGTAAGCCCTCTGAGTATAATCGATCCACAGGCTGCAAGTGTAAAAAGTCTGACAGAACGCCCTAAACAGTAATAAGGGGTTTTATTTCATTATAGTGGGTTGCTTTGTAATTAATAGATCAATGTTTTTTCCGCAGTTGCTCTTCGATTGGAATCTAAAACAAAATACTTTAATTTATTTTTGTCTATGCATTTGAAACAAATTACTAGCGTTATGTACACCAGCTCAAATTGTTATTAAATATTTTCTCATATTGAAGATAAAAAATATTTAAATATAAGCAACTTATGACGTGTCTGTCAAATCAATTATTTATTTGCTTCTACTATTTGTCTTAACAATGCTAATGAATCAATCGTTGACTACTAAAAATATGAAACTATGTGATCAGGGTAAATTTAGGTTTCAGCGTATATATGCAAGGCCATCCCATTATTTACCATTTCAGTGTGGTATAATGTATGTACATACCTATTACACAGATTTACAAGTATAATACAATGTTGAGGATACGCCATCGGGTGGCTTTACTCTAACATTCACGACGGTAATTACAGACAACATCATTTCAATATTTAATTAATATGAGCTCTCACAGGGTAGTGATAAATAATCTATCTATCTATCTATATATTAAAATGAATCCCTATTTCCCTTGGTATCGGCATCACGCGTGAACGGCTGGACCGACTTCGCTATTTCTTTTTTCTTTTGTGTTTGTTATTGTCTGGAGAAGGTTATTAACAGTTCTCATGAAAAGAAAAAACAAAAAAGACACCGGAACATTTTTAATTTCGGGATAAACTATAGTGTTTTTTCTATGGTGTATTTAATATTTGAACTTATAGCTAAGACAGGACAACGTCTGTCGGGACAGCTAGTATTCGTTAAAAGTGACAGATTCCACTAATGTCCCTACTTTTCACGAGAGAAAATGTAGCGTACTCTTCATGCTAGATTTGATAATGTTCAGAGGCTTATTGTCGACTTCAGTATTTTAATCTATATGCTTATTAACTGACGTGTATTACAAATAGAGTTTTGAGATACTTGAGAGAAATATGCCATTATTGATGACAAAGATAGCGTCACTGCTAATTTGGGAAAGGTTACTTAATTCATTACGTCACTAGTATATTTATGAATTTCACCAAATCGTCGGCATAGTGTGGAGCCCTTACACAGCAAGACGGCGTCGCGGTAGCCCACGGAGGGGATGTCGAGACGAATCCGAACCGCTGGTAATTTAGACCTTCATAAGTGCCTTATTAGAGCCTAAATTGAATGTGTTTTTTTTAACTGAATAACACAACAACAGTCTGCACAATACTATTGCTGCTCACACACTCTTCGAAGTCATGGAGGGAGGCCTTTCCCCAGCAGTGGGATGTACCAGTCTGGCAGTTAGAGCAACCACTTCGTCTGCATATATTTTTTGTCATGATACATTGAAAATAAATTTATCCGCATTTAGTATGTGTGTTTGTTGATGATATTATCCGAACATTAAGTGTTAGAATACTAAAAGGCATAAACATTCTGCAATGTTTGTTTGTATAGGGAAATAAATGCTAGCTCCTCGTAAATTAATTTCATAATTCCATTTCGATTTTACATATTTGAATAAAAATTATTTTGTTCATCTGTATAAAATGGTTACGTTAAGGCGGACTACTTAATTGGAATTCTGTTTATCATTTTTGGGCATTTAAAATTTTAATCTGCCTGCTATGTCCAATTTTAATGGAAATTGAAACGTCTTTGAAGATTAAATTCTTGGTTATGATTTGGCTAAATATGAGGCGGACTTGGTTTAATTAAAATTGGCACAGATTGCTGCCAGTAGTAGTAGGAACAGAAACACACCTGTCACTTTAAATTGCTGATGTTGCACGAAATAATATAATTAAACTTGGTTGGCTTTTGTTAGGAAATGCATTTTTTTATAAAAACAGAACACATTAAAGGTTATCCATATTACTTACTACTATTTACAATGTTAAGAAGAATACTGTCTGTTTAAAGGTTTCCTACAAAATGCAGGATTTATTTAATAATCTTGACGCCGTTAGAGATAGCTTTAAACCATGAGTAAACAATTCACTTTTATTAGTAAAATATAAATACTTCAGTGGAAATAGTGAAAGTTTGATTAAGAGTAATTGTAGCAAAATTTTGAGCCTGTTTTTTTTCATAAGACTTGTTAATGAAAACCTAACTACAAACTGTCCATAAGTGTATGGTTGCTTTTACTCAAAACGTGGTAAAAATCGGCTTCCACTAAATGCTCTTGAGCTCTTAATGAATACAATAGCGACAGTTACGATAAACTACATCAAATGGAAAACGTCACAATACGTTTATCTACGTGTTTAACCCGAGAAGTTTATATTAATAAATCAGATGAGATAACACAACAATCCCAATATGATAATGCTTCTCTTCCCGAATTCTATTTGCGATAATTGGAAGGGTATCAGAAGCAGGTAGGTTCTAAGTTCGACAATTGGACCGAAAAGATCCTGGCTTACCCTCCTAATCCCCCGGGGTTTCTCGGGTCGCCACACAAACAAACATTAAAGACTTGGGCAATATTAAAATCTCAATGTTTACTTAATCAGAAAAAAATATGAACTGAAATCTTCTCGTGTGCTATGTTATGCGTTTTAATGGTAACAAAAATTAATACTGACGTGACAAATTAGTTACCGTCTTATAATCATTGCGCTTCAAGCTTGACACTAAAGCTTGAACCATTTGCAGCATTTAGCTGGCACATAACAGAACGATTTTGGCTTTTTCGTCTACCATTAATTACCCTCCGAACAAACACTCGCAACAAGCAACGAAATGAAAACCTAGAGCTATATTTATTAGAAATATGTACACACTTCATTTCCCATAAATTATATGGTCTTCAAAATGTTCATACAAATCTGGTTCAATGAAGTCCTTGTATCAAAAATGTACATCAAAGTCATTTAGCACTTCATCAACAAAGGGTCCCCAAAAACTTACTTAATCATCCCGCATCAAAACAAAAGCCGACATGACCGTGCCTACAGCAAATGTGGCCGTACAGAAATGGGTGCCAAAAATGGCCAGCGGGCGGTAATTTACGACTCTGTGGGCCCAAAGAGACGCGGATAAACGCAGGTTCCGTATAAACTGAGAGGGGAATTTTGTACCTCTTTGATTTAGTTTAATTTATACGGAGCCATGTTGCAGTGGGTGCTGGATCCTGCCGTGCTCAGCAACACAGGATCGAAAGTAGTTCTCATATTCTTTGATAGGTACTGTTAGTAAGGAAATTTGGGACGTTTGGTTCTCGGTTGTTGATTCTCTACTAAATACTGCTTCACTGTTCTCGCTAACTTAAGAATACATGGACTTCGTGTCAAAACTGGCCTTAGTCAGAGTAAGACAAGCGCGTGCTATCTCCGTTTGATCGACTGTCATAATCCAATAATTTTTTGCAAGCTAAATTCAACGGTGAGCTAAAAAGAATGAAATAATTTTGCGTGTTCTAGATTTTTATAAATTACATTTATCTAATTATCCGGCCACTTACGTGATATTTGCACTAAACCCATAAGTTATTAGGTCAATAATATAGGTACTTGTTTTAATCTAGCCGCCATGGCCATTTCGAAATTTGTTGATGAACAAAATTGTTAGGATGTGATGTAATGAATGTGAGAAGTAACTAATAAAATAAGATGAACTGACTGCTAACAGAAATAGATTATATTGGCTAAAATCTGTTAAAAATAATGTCACTGCTAATTCAATGTCTACTCTTCCTTATTTTAATCCATTACGTACATCCGCGTCAAATTCTGTCCTAGCACTTTTGCACTTTGCAAGACAATGTTGGGCGCCTGCAAGTTTACAGGATCGGGTGTAAGAACCCAAGAAAAGTATACGACAGCGCTCCTACAACTTTACTTAAGGCGAGCTAACTCGAAATTCAATATTCAACACGACATTTCGGTGTAAACATCGCGTGACGGGCGTTTAGTAAGTGGTCTCGGAGATAAGCTTAGGGAGGGATACATTTTCTAATTGTTGAACAGGAATTTCGATGATTTTAAAGGTAATGTTGTTTGATATAAAAATGCAGCTAATAAAATAATGGTAGCATTTCTAAGTAGGAGAGAAGGTTTTAAAAAAGCCGTGGTGGCCTTGTGGTTGAAGCAACAGGCCTGTCATCTGATGGGCCCAGGTTCGAGTCCCGGCCTGTACCAATGAGTTTTTCTAAGCTTAAGTACAGTGATTAATCACACCATGAGCTTTTAAAAAAGAGAGGTAGGGCGATTTGGGTTTTCCCGTGGGTTATCCCATTTAAATTTGAGCCGCCCGACTGGGGACTGTACCTCCGCCTTACAGAAGACCGCAGTGAAATAACACTACTTGATGTATGTTGTGTTTCTGCGGTAAGTAAGGTTGCCAGTGCTCCACGAGGATACGCTGGGCTACTAGTATTGCTGCTAGCACAGTGAGTCCTCATCAGCAACATGGTTGGCACCCCGTAGTGATACCCCTGGTATTGCTAGCGGCTATAGGCTACGGTGACTGCTTACTATCAGGTTGGCCGTATGCTTGTGTGCCACATTAGTGGTATAAAAAAAAAAGTTAACAGAATAAACAAGAAAAAGTATGTTCTAAAAAATACAAAATTATTTATTCAATTTTATTGAACGAAAAAATCGATCCATATTTGCTCTGTGTGATACATAATTAAGATAATTAAATGTATTATTGATATTTTAAATGTATTCCAGAACTATTCTACTTTACCGCTATCACTTTTCTACCACCGAAATGTAACCCGCGGGAACTCAACACTTAAATCCCTACACCATGTTTTGTTACAACATCGATCATCTTCACTAGCGCTTTTCGCTCGTTCGCGTGGTGTGTCGAAAATTACTTACGGGCCTATGTACCGATGGCATAAAATAAAATACACCCCAAAAACGTCAAACGTGCGTTTCAGTAGCTCCTTGCGTATTTACCGGTATTCTAGTTGCTGTAACTGATACGACTACAGACTATAATCCCTTCTTTTGTTCTTAATGAGGTTTGGATACTTAAAATAGCGCAAAGTATTTCAGAGTGCCCTACAAACAAGCTAGCTTTTAGGCACTCAATAAAGGGTCACAGTATTTTCCCATTTCACGCCTTTAGGAGTTGATTTCTGAAAAAGCCTGCAACACTAATATATTTACAGAAGTACTCCTGCGAATAAAAATGTATATATTCCCTTTTCTCCATACAAATTTCGACCCCCGTTTCATCCCGTTAGGGGTCAATTTTGCAGAATCCTTCCCTTATGGATGCCTATGACATAATTAACTGCGTGCCCAATGTCAGGGCAAACGTTCAGTGGTTTGAGCTGTGTGTTGATATGTCAGTCAGTAACGGTTGCCTTTTATATAATACAGAAGATTTTCCTTAAGCTTCTCGTTCACTTATCACATTGATCTCATCACTAAAATGACGTCATCAAGTGTAACGTGACGTAACCGCCCATGATGACACGTCAGAAGCGGTAGCACAGGATGCCAATATTTTTATGTGGACTCGAAATATAGAGATGGCAGGCATTCGAGGGAGATAAAAAATTAAGTCTTTCTAGCTTCCAAGGGTTTGAGTACAAATGGACCCCTCCACACTTAAGGCATAATGTGTTGGGTTTGAGCTGAAATGAATTTCCGTGTGGAAGTAGGTACCTATAATACTATAGGCTAGCTTAATCTTGGTATGTCTTGGTAGAGTTTTGAAAAAATGTGGACACGTGAGGTAATCGTTTGTGGTAGATATTTTATATCATTTTTAGTTTTAACACTTATGATTAGTTCCTAATGTTCCTTTATAGTATTTTCACTACAGTATTGTTCCTTACAGTTTAATATTATATAAGATCAACTAAAGATATATATTTGAGGGGTCTGTAAGCAACAATGACTATTAAAGTTTATCATCAAGTATAGTTATATACAAAACACAGTTGGCAAAATTCAAGTAACACTTTTCTATATGATTGTTCACGTGCTTCGCTCATACATGGAGAAGAATACACAAACATACCGTCCATCACATCGCACAGCAGATAATGTCTGTTTCAATTTGAATTCGTATTTTCACACGTCAAAAACAAACAATTCAATTATTCTTGTACGGATCGCTTTTGCTATGAAAAGTTGAGCGTCGTTCATTTTCATGTCAACACACGCTTAAAGATAAATTCTTATGGTCTGTAATATCAGTGCCGTGTAACCGATAGCACGTGCTATCACAGGAACTTATAGTGGAAGTACTTGGAGCTCAGCTGAAATAACCAAACACTTATGTGAATGAGAGTGTAAGGAGAAGCCATGGAAGGCCAATGGTGGTTATTCTGCTCATGATCTTTTTCTGGATCAAAATTATTGCCATCCTCAATTAACCCCGCACATGAGACAAGGATAGCATGCATTTTAGTCCTGTCAAATTACTTTAGTGATTTTCTACAATAGAATCGACACCAATATCTAACCTTATAGATCAACTAGCTGCCCGCCCGGCTTCGCACGGGTAGAGATTGATCAAATATTGTGTCTACCCGTGCAAAGCCGGGGCGGGCAGTTAGTATAATATATAGCCTATGTTACTTAGTGATAATGTAGCTTTCTAACGGTGAAAGAATTTTTGAAATCGGTCTAGTAGTTTCGGAGCCTATTCAATACATACACAAATACAAATCTTTCCTCTTTATAATATTATAGTATAGATTTATCAGAGAACTCATTGATGGAAAGGTAACGAGAACTCAGAACCGGTGGGCATACCTGTAAAGAATAGTGAATGAAGCAAAAGAGGTGTTATACAGTTTCTGTCTAGTCTGTTAGACTTGGCGTCATGATATGCAAGAACTGTAGAACTCGTAACTTATGAGTTCATGTATAAAAAAGTAGCGTAACAGTAAGATAAAATAGTCTCAAATCAACAATGTTATTGTCAAATTGTCAAACACTTTCAAATGTTCAGTGTTAATAACGCCCACTTTATTTTAGCCTTTTTGTGCCCTTTCATTAAAAATAAGTCCCTGCGAATTGTGGGGTGAATAGGAAATATAAATAATGAAGCGGCGAGGCGGGGTGATTTCGTGTGATTTTGACTATAAGCCACACGCACATGGTGATTAATCCCCGACTGCGAAGCCCGTGGAAATGAATACGGAAGGGATTTACTATGTATACCACCTGCGGGTATACTCAAATTGGTCGCGTAACATAACATACTAACGAAGCATGCACAACCAACCAGTCGGCAATTAGTTGTTAGATTTTTCATGTAAATCCTATTTGTTTCAAGCTATGTGATCGATATGTCATACTGTTTTTATCATGCGAACATGGTATTTCGTCGGATTTATTACGTGCGGCAAGCGAGGTGATCATGCTCAGCCGCCACAAAGGGAAGATCTTCCGGCCAGGCGGGTGTTGTGCCTAGGGATACGCGGCTCCGACTGTTCTAGTCGGATATTTGTATATTATATACTGAATTGCTTAGAAAACTTTCCTTGCGCGTTGTAGGATTGTGACGTTTGTATGGAGTTGTCATCCGTTGACTGTAAGTCAGTTAGTAGGTTGGTTTATGTGGCGGTGACGTCGCTACAATTGAACGCAGCGTAAGCAATTTTTGAAAATCCCAGACTGAGTCTCATTGTAAAACTTACTTTCACTGATGGCATTATGGTTCCTTTTGACAGATTAATAACATATGATAGGGAGCTAATTTGATTCGTAATAGGATATCTGGGTTGATATGTTGTATCAGAATGGTTATCCAATCTAATTTCGAATTCAGGTCCATGTGGTGTCCGTATCATTATCAATATACTTGTCTAGGCGATAGAGTTCGTTTCACTTTGATGGGAATATATTGAGTAAAAAAAGCGTGCGTTTAGTATGACTGTTTATTGGCTACTGACCATAGATCATACACTTACTGACTTCGATATGTGGACTGTATGCACATTACAATAAATCGATTAGACATTCCGCCCACCAAGAACATAGTTCTTTATTACAAACAAAATAAACTCCTAATTTTAAGTATAACATACAGTCATAATCCTGACAAACTTTAAGTTTAAAATTTGTGAGCAGAATGGGTAACAAATCAAAACAACTCTATAATTAAATTAAAGTAACATTTTGTCTTAATAATAAACGAGGCATCCGCCCACCGTAACAATATATTTGACTAAGTACTTAAGTAGGTACTTTCTATCATGTTACTATTGACAAATTAATTCCTAATACTTATATCTTACTTACAAAAATAACAAAGTGGATAATTAACAAGTTAACTGAAAAATTAAGATACAAATGCCTTTTGATTGCACAATTTATGACCTTGTACAAAGTCTTGTCTAGCCTTTGGCTCCATAAGCTCGAACTGTTTGCACTGGTTTATATAATGAGTTTCATGGCACAGCACACAATCGCCTTCACTACTTTTCTTTTTATTCTCAATTAACATGTTACTATGAAATGTTTTTACTCTAGTGATAGGCTTACTTGGTTGTGAGGGGCGCACTATACTTGAATCAATCATTTCTAATGTTCTAAATCTATTTTCTAAAAAACTCCTTAGCTGGTCCCAAGTAGGTAACTCAGTGGTGATTGTATTTAGATGCTGTTCCCACAATTTAATAGATTCTGAATCCAGTTTTGAAATAACCAGAAATATGATGATCGGTTTGTATTTTCTTCAATGCAAATAAATTTCTCAAAACAGCATTACTGTTATATCTGTTATTGTCATATCGTTTAACTAATTGTTGCCAAGCTTCTTGATAGTTGGCTTCGGTAATAGAAAAATTACGTAGCAAACTTTGTGCTTCTCCAGATAAATTACCTTTTAAATAATGCAGCTTTTGAACTGACGTAATGCTTTTGTTTTGGTGTATCAACGACGAAAACATGTCATAAAATGTCTGCCACTCTTCATATTTACCACTGAATGTAGGTAGATTTATTCGAGGTAATTTAAGATCATTATTATTATTCTCGGCAGAAGCACCCCGCACTACTAAAGGACTTGATAGTTGTGTACTAGGTGGCAAAAACGATTGTAATGCTTCACGTAAATTAGTTTTGTAATGCACGTATAGTTCCTCAAAATTCTCGTATAAATTCTCCGTGAAATACGCTTCATTCTTCTCTTTCGAAGCCAAAGAAACAATCGTTTTATGTCCCTCTTTGAATTCTTTAAACTGTTCTTCTAGTACCTCTAATCTAGTTTCCAAATAAGGTAATTTAATCCTTTCCTTAGATGTTTTTCTATAATTCCGTTCGGCTTTCTTTAAATTCTCAAACAACTCATCTTGTAACAATTTTAATTTCTCTACGGTAGCCATTTTTACTCGTGAAATTACTGCACATAAGTTTCTCGTAAACTGCAATATGAATCCCAATAAAACTGCACTTTTGTTATTGAAGCACGGTTCACTCGAATTATCACTTAAATTAGCTTGTAAACACTATAGTTTTTTAATACTAAATTCAGATTATAATGTTTTATAACTCATTAATTAAAACCGCGCCTAATATACTTTTTTCACTCGGTGAATCAACCTCAGGTGGCCGCCATTGTTTTTTGTTTTTTAGGGCTCGCTTGTCGACAATGCGCTGCGATCCGGTTCGATTTTGGACCAAATGTCTAGGCGATAGAGTTCGTTTCACTTTGATGGGAATATATTGAGTAAAAAAAGCGTGCGTTTAGTATGACTGTTTATTGGCTACTGACCATAGATCATACACTTACTGACTTCGATATGTGGACTGTATGCACATTACAATAAATCGATTAGACAATACTAAATAATTGATCTGATTAAAACAATTATATTAATATTTAGTTTTAATATGCTGCTTAGAATCCATATCTTAAAGATAAAATTGTTTTCAATAATAAAGGGTCTCTTGATAATCGTCTCCAGTGATCATAAAGTGTCTCTCAAATGCTTTGCGATTGTAAGTTGTCTTAGTTATAAAGTTTGCGGTTGGTTGAACTTTTCACTTCGAAATCCTTGGTGTTTCTGTGATTCATGGTTTTTGATTTTGCTGTGATTTGTACGCTAATTCGGTCTGTACATTAGTGATCTACGTAATTACTAAGTACCTTCTTGCTAGATTGAATCCGTTGTATCTACCTACAACTGTACTTTCTTTTGAATGAATTAATCTTTTGTTCCTTGCACCACCTAAAGCCGTTTAAAGCCGTGGTGGCCTTGTGGTTAAAGCAACGGCCTGTCATCCGATGGGCCCAGGTTTAAATCCCGACGTGTACCAATCAGTTTTTCTAAGCTTAAGTACAGTGATAAATCACACTAGGAGCTAAATAAGAGAGGTAACCCCACTTTACAGAAGACCGCAGTGAAATAACACTACTTTGATGTAGAGTTGTGTTTCTGCGGTAAGTAAGGTTGCTGCCAGTGCTCCACAAGGATATGCTGGGCTAGTAGTAATGCTGCTAGCACAGTGACTCCTCATCAACAACAGGGTGTCAACTCGGTAGTGATATTCTTGGTATTGCTAGTGGTTATAGGCTATGGTGACTGCTTACCATCAGGTGGTGCTTGTGTGCCACCTTAGTGGTATAAAAAAACAAAAATCTTTTGTTTCTACCTCTTCCTGCATATCCATCACCATCATACTTCATACAACAAAATATTTTTCTTATATTAAGTTGACTCCTTTCATATCCGCTCAACTTTATACTTACCATTTTACGAGTTAACTCTTTGTTTACGATGAATTATGTTTTATCATCCATCCGTACCTTCGGGAAATTGGCTTAATCCTGAACGAATACGATGAAAAAGGCCGAAATACATCGGGGAAGCTTAATCCACCGTGAGATCAAAGACTTCAAATGCTGAATACTAGCAATTTTTCCATTTGAAGATTATAATCCTTCTCGATTCGTAGCCAATGGGTTTGGAGCAGATTTGCTAATAATAAGCTTGGGTGGAAGCTTTTACGAATAAAATACTAGTCATACACAATATTTACATACGTTTCGATTAAATATTTATACACAGATGCCCGTCGGTAGATAAGTAGAGATTTGTACGTATTAGGCAGTTATTACGCAAATATACAATGCGTACACTACACTGTGATTTTTTTAATTTATTTTTTTATACCACTAAGGTGGCACACAAGCATACGGCCCACCTGATGGTAAGCACTCACCGTAGTCTATAGCCGCTAGCAATACCAGGGGTATCACTACGGGGTGCCAACCATGTTGCTGATGAGGACTCACTGTGCTAGCAGCAATACTAACTAGCCCAGCGTATCCTCGTGGAGCACTGGCAACCTTACTTACCGCAAAAACACAACACTACATCAAGTAGTGTTATTTCACTGCGATCTTCTGTAAGGCCGAGGTACAGTCCCCAGTCGGGCGGCTCCAATTTAAACGGAATAATCCACGGGAAATCCCAAATCGCCCTACCTCTCTTAAAACAATTATATTAATATGACAGAACACTACATAAATGGGGCTTGTCTCAAGTATTTCTCCTTTCATGCAGACTTTTTGGTGTCTAGCACGTTCGGTCAAACATTAACATTAAAAAATTTTGTTCTCTTATGGCATATTATAAGGTGATTTTTTTCAAAAAGGACTTTAATTATCTAAATATATCAATACAAATAATAATAGCAACGTATTCAAACAAATGCATCCACAATAATGACACTTAGGACTAGAGGGCAAATGCAAAACAGGAATTTATTAGGTAATTTAATGTCGTCACGATTATTGGTCAGTAACTAATTGGTCCAAGTTAGGAAAACACAAAATATATCGTGGATATCTTCTAAAATATATGACAAGAGTGCTGGTATCTCGTTTAGAGAATCAGTGCTATTCAGAGTGGCAATGCTGCCAGCATTCTTAGCACGCTACCGCGTGATTCTGGTGTATGTCAAAACTTTTAACTGTAAGTAGGCAATTTTAAGTACTGTTTTTGTTGATAGTTTAATCTTTTTTATGATAATTAACCTGTAAATAAATATTTTGCATGCTTTTTCGTTTGTCCTTTATTCCATCCATATTAAAATAATTGAACCTTTAGAGTTCGAAATTCGGTTTAGATTATTTATAAACTTATATCGCTTCCGCTTTCTCTTAATCATTACAAATCAGTTTAATATTTTCAACCGTGCAATCGCATTGCGATTACTACATCGATTTGCTTGCAATTGTCAATATTATGGGTTTATTATCTGTAACTACCAAATGAGCAAACTAGTTTTGATCGTATCAATATTAAAAAATATGAGTAAATAAAGGACTGTTGATAATATTACTAACTACACAGTTTACTACTATTACTATTAAAGAAGAAAGAGGTTTTGGGAGCTCTCTATATTTTATGTTGCAGTTAACTAAATAGCCAAAAGTTAAATAGATATATAGCATTATTGTTGAACCTTATTCAAACTATTCGACAATACGCTGGCAAACCCGCTTAGTGTCGGTACTTACTGTTTGTCCCTAAACTACCATGTCATCTAGGTAAATGAAACACTTTCTTATTACACAAGGTGAGCCTAAATAAATTAGCTCTCACGTGGCATACATTCAAAACAATTACCCGGCTCTCCACCGTGGTTTATTACAAGAGTCTCCTGTTGGCACACGGTTCTGTCTGCTTGTTTAAGAAGTTTCATCATCCACATGGTGGAAGTCACAACTATTGTCCTTAGTATTAGCCAACTAAAAAAAATATGCACACTTGAGTTCTTGATACAGTTTCAGAAAACCTTATATTTGTTGTTTGTATTTCATCATCATTGTCATTGCCTTATCTCACACACTGTTGGGCACTGTTGTCTGTGTTATAGATAGATAGATAGATAACTCTTTATTGTGCACCTTAAAACTATAATACAGAAACAGAATTTATTATACATATCGGTACAAATGGCGGCCTTATCACTAGATGTGATCTCTTCCAGATTGTTATATTGATATCTATTATAACAGGACTAAGTACGTTGATGATTCCTTTATGCGTCGAAATGTCATTATCATCTAATTAATATTTTTTACATAATTAAAAAAATTCTATCTACACTAATATTATAAAGAGGAAATATTTGTATTTTTGTGGGTTTGTATTGAAAAGGCTCCGAAACTACTGAACCGATTTCAAAAATTCTTTCACCGTTAGAAAGCTAAATTATCACTGAGTAACATAGGCTATATATTTATTATACTACCTGCCCGCCCCGGCTTCGCACGGGTAGACAAAATATTTGATAAATGTCTATGCTCCGAAACTAATGTCTACCCGTGCGAAGCCGGGGCGGGACGCTAGTATATTATATTTTGAATAAATGAACACTGAACATCATACAGCCGGACAAACGGATCTCCTTTTAACCTACTTACCTAGTTATATGTGAGTTTAACTCAAATTCGCTCTAATGGCCCGGACCGTCCCATTATCTCTGTATAATCCAAGGCGGTAAGCATGCCACTTATTCCCGGAACGATGTATTGTCCGGATTCCTTCACAATGGGTCCTACCTACCCCCCGTTTTATGTGTGTGTGCGCCTGCCCTAAGTCTGGAGTTAAACGTATTACATTGAAATTTATTTCTTGGATTTGCGTCATGCTGTTGAAGAAGATATACCCAATAGCGTGCTTTATTGCCTGGGGATATATTTAATCTCAAAAACTTGATACATTTAAGACTATGGACTTCATTGTGGTGGTTTAAAAGAAAATAATAATTATTATTAATACATTTCTTGATGAATGACATAATTGAAAAATGTTAGACATATTGTCCACAATCCGCGAAGACAAAGTTACGGACGAATGTTAGATAAAGTAGCATCGAGTAGGCAGTATAAATTGAAAATTCTCAATAGATACTTTGCTTTATATTACTACTATATACTTTCCGTAAATAAAATATAACTTAATCGAGAGAAATGTTCCGGAAACTACCAGTTTCAGTGTGCTAACTTGCTATAAGTACATATAAGAACGTATGCCGCTACTACAAACGTCGTATATTGTTATGCTCCTACAGAATATCTCGACGATGTTTGTGCCATTGTATTCCTGTTAGTTTATATTGGTGCAAGACATAAACTAATACTCAAGTTGAAACAACTATGATTTCATTGCGTCTGTTCCATATTATTGGCAATGCTGGCGAGCTGTAAGTGAATATTTCCATATTTGAATATAGATTACTAATACTGTGGCAATTCGTTAAGGTTTTTTTTTCTGCTTTTGTGATATTGTATGTGAGTATTGACCATTTTGAAGATGAACTTTCAAAGATTTTTAGTAATGTTTGTATTGGATGTCTGAGTGTTGTGAGTCTATACATAGGTTCTGTGAATAGGTAGCTACAGAAAGAGTTTCTTTTTTAAATCCATCTCTTGATTCAGACAACCTACAAAGTGATTAGCTGTATAATAATCAAACACTTACTCCCTAGGCATACAATTTTGCACAATAGACTTTTGAAGTCTGTGTAGTATACGCAAATGCTGCCGTGAATAGGCAACTAATATTTATAAAGTTAAATTCAGAAAATAATATTTTAAGTTTCATTCATGTGGGTACATGAATTAAGAAGTTATTTAAAACTAATAAAGAAGTCGCTACATATTTGGTTTTTAGCACTATTTTTTTATATTTTTAATTTTGAGTATGTCGTAATTGCAATATATTAAAATTATTATGAACGAACACGTAACAGTTGCCTTTTTACATATGTGACACTGAATAATGAATTTCATTGTGTTATGCTTTTAATCAATTTCGTAATGACTAATAATGAATTCTAATGTTGCCATATTTTTTAAAGATTACAAAAAAGAAAACAAAAATGTCTCATAAACAGAACGTGTGTTTTTTACATTTCTAAAACGCTTGATCGTACACCGTCGACCACACATTACAAGCATATTTGCAAAGTTTGTGATAATACCTAGGTCGGTACCGAAATCATTTTACCGTTATTTTGCTGTAAATGCGTTGTGAATATGAACACAGCTTCTAACAATAATGCGAGATTTAGTTCATGTGGGTGTTATAGACATTTAGGTGGGTAATATAAGACGATTAGGGTAAAGTTACGTCGCTTTATAAAGTTCTTAGAATAGAAAATAATAGATTTTTCTTTGTTGAAAAGAAGACTTCATCAAACGCCTGTCACGCTACCAAACATATTAGGGAATGCGCGACATGTTCTCTGTTCTGCCAGTAAAGCTATCGATTCTTCATTACTCTTTTTCAAATCATTTCATCCTTCACATTCCGTATCCTCTTCTATGTCCCGATGTTCGTTCACTTTCATATTATTATAAGTTACTTTTCTACCCCCAAAACATCTAGCCTGCCAGGCATTGGGGACGTCGTTTACTTTACCATTTTGTAAATGATTTGCTAGTCTCTTGACTTAAACGTTTAAGATATAATCCAGGCTAAATTCAGAGCTGACAAGACTCCTTAAAGTCTAAATTACATGAAAATATTATAACGTCTAAATTCCAACTCCGATGGCTGATGTTCTCAATCACCCGGGCACAACTTTATACTCAACTGAAGTAAACATCTGACAGATTTATCAAGGGCCCTTTTACACGGCCGGTAAAAACTCTCCGCGGAATAAATACATCAGATCGACGCGGCGGGGTTTAATTTATCGCCCCCTGTGGATAGATTCGGACAGGTATAAACGAGAGTGGACGTATAACATTGATCCAGTGAGTTAAAAGGTACATTGGGAAGTTGAGGAAATGTTTAGGTAGTTAGTAGCTAGTTCATGATTGAAAATATAAGTTTTCAATGAGTATGTCTGCGAGCTAAGCCACTGTACAGTGTACAGTATAATAAAAATAAGAATTTAGCTTTTATCCCGCTTAGACTATGTGCATAAAGGTAGTAAGTGAAGGACCATAAGATGCCTTTCATTTTTTCCAAATTTGATCTCCATTTGTACCTATATATACTAAAACTGTACCTTTCTTGTTATCATTTCGCGTTCGCATCAATGTAAAAAGGTTTGAATCAGTTGCCTAAACACACACTGAGAATATTTTAATACCATTTATACATGTATATATCATTGTCATGCGACTCGTAATAATTAATTTTTGCTTGTTTCAGGTGAGTCTTCATTTTGGAAGTAAGATATTACACTAACACTACACAGATTTTTTTGACATAGACCAATAAAATAAACTCCATTCAATAAAGACACAAATGAACGTCTATAAACTTATATTTGTACTTGAAAGGTCTCATGGTAATTATATTATTATTGCTCATATTAAAATAATAATCCATGATTCACTTTTATTGTTAGTACGCCCTGAAGAAACATAGGGATGGATGGCGTGTTATGATATCCATCCCATCTCCCGCATTATCTTTACGAGCTAATATTTCGGTAAAGCTCATGAGATACTAGCGTTGGCTGAGATTTTAAATTAAATCCTTCTTAAGGGAATTTACTATAGTGTGCAAATATTATTTTATTATGCGATAGATTTTATTAAATGCAATGATGCCAATTCTGTTGTACAAAATTACTAAACCTAACTAATTTGACACGTTTAATATTGCCATCCTTATTTAGCCCAACACATGAGAATGATATAGCAAGACTTTTAGACCTGTCAAATTAGTTAAGTTTAGTTACTTTGATCAACAGAATCGACACCAATATCTTCTGTGATCATCGATTATCGTACATTGAAGTTTAAAAAAAAAAACTCGCAATAAAACAAGCTTCAGAACAGCGAAAACAACGTAACTTCGTAAACGATGTAACTTCAGCTGTCCATAACGCAGTATTGCCAATTTCATGCACCTGCTGCCATCTCATGCCTTGGGCCACACACAAATTTCCATAAAGCGTGAAAAAGACATCGATCCGTGGGATAGGTCGAGTGTGAACTATATTATTATATGATTGGCTTATCCTATTGATTTATTCAAACACTCCGACCATAAAACTCAACCCATTCAGTAATGAATTGTTATGACGCTGTAAAAACTCTGTTTATGTGACATTGTAAAGGTTTATGGTGCACGGAATCCGTATAATGTGATACTAAATTAGCTTCATTGTTTTATGCGTTTCAATTTTATATGGGATAGGATTTTGTTTTAGTGATTTAGGATTCATAATGTTACATAAAGTATGTCGTTGTACGTTATTTTGGTATGAAATGGAGATAGATTTCATAATTATGACAGGATTGTGTACTTCGTTTATTATTTGCAGGTCCATTCTTTAAATTAGTAACACCAATACATATTCAACCAGAATGATATTTTTTATTTGCATATGCTATTTGACGATTAATTCCTAATAAATTAGGAGGAGTTATTGCGTTAATTAGATCTATTTTAATTTTAATCATTCTACCTATAACATTTAATAAAAAAAAACAAGGTATACAATTATATCCTATTAATCAAATTATATTTTGATTTTTAATTACAAATACCGCGAGAACAATCTCACGGTAAGAGGGTACTGATACCACTTTCGACTACGTCTTCGTATCGCTTTCGACTATTTTTGTATGGGATAATGAACAGCGCTGTCCCGGCAAAAAGTTGATCTTAAAATTCGTATGAAAACGTTGACATCTTCAGAGTTCCGTTTACGAAATCGTAGTCGAACGAAATATGTTCTTGCTTCCAATACTGGTGGCTTTTCTTTTGAACTGGTGATAAAATTACATCATTCTTCTGAATAAACAATTTTCATTTTCATTTATGTCAGACCTGCTGTTGATCACAAACTCGCATGGACGCGACTTGTGTCTGTCAAACAATTCCTTTAGCCGCAAACAACTATGTAACAACCAATTATCAAAAACCATTTTAAATCTTATCAATACAGGTGTAGCGTGCATTATCCTTTAACGAAAAAGCTTTATATTGCTAAGTCTATTCGCCACATTGAGGCCATAAAAACTCACGCATTCCGAGCCTTGTCCACGTGTCTTTGGGACAATAAAATACCCTTTGCTTGTTCCCACCCACCGTACTTTTTCCCTGCAATACATCATCTCCCTCATAAAACGAACAAAGGTTTACATCATAAGCAACTGCTGAATTCCACAGCGAACAACAAAAACGTTCATTCGCGAACAGCACAAAAAGTTACAGCATTGTTAGTGAGAAGCTGTTGCTGTAACATGTCCGTTGCTTACTGCTTAATGGTGATCATGATGCATGTGTTCTCGTTATTACGAATTTATGCTGTTATATATTTACCGATTAGTTAATGCGAAATTATGTATTGGCTTAATAAATAATTCGATCTGAAACGATAGTTACTCCTGCTTTTACAAGCTTTCATTTAGTTTTATTTGTCCGGTGTGTGAGTGCAATCTGAATATCGCAATGAAGCCATTTTTAATCCAATATGGCGGCAGTCATAAAATAGAGATTTGCATTTTCTCAGTAACCGCTATTAAAGTGGTTTGAATTGAAAGGGTTTGATTAATAATTAAAAGCTTGTTTTGAATAACCTTTTTTTAATCCTTTTTTACATACTTCACAGTTTTCATATCAATACTGACACTTAAGCTGTTAAAATGCATTGGACCAGCTGTTACGGGTTCAATAACAACTCAGTTATCCACTGCGGGGTTCCCACGATGAGCTGCCAATTCAACTAGATGTTAGCCGTCAGTGTAATTTATGATCCAGCAGTAACTCTTGTACTCGCAGTTTGAGTGTCAAGAACAACTTTGAGGAGAGTGAAGATTTGTGGCTTAGGGTCCGAATAGTGCGGCATTTCAAAAAGACCAAGAATTGGTTATTTGAATTTGATTAGTTCAAAATTAAAATTAAGAAAACAATTCGTCCCTAATTTTGCTGGCAAACTTATTTCTCCCAGCATAATGAAGGTTAGCAACGCCCTGGTGAAACCTCGTATTCAAAGGTAATTGTAGCCACTTACCTTTTTAAAGACTTTTTTATAGTAAAAAACGTATTCTGTTATCAAAAACTATAGTCAACAATGATTTCCCCGCTGTGGGTTTGTGCAGCATGGGGTACTTCAAGAAGAATGTGAAGAGATTTCAGCAGGGTCGGCAACGCGCAAGTGATACCCCTGGTGTCCCATATAAGCGTCTAAAGGCTACGGTAACTGCTTCCCACAGGCGGCTATGTTTGTTTGCCACCTAAGTAGAGTAAAAAAACATCTCTTAAAGCATAATACAATACAATTTATATCTCACCTAATCAGTGCTCATTTCAGAGCGTCCCACACTTGAGTGCACCTCAACAATCAAGTGAGGGGGAGACAAGACAATCACCCCACCTCGGAAGTTTTGCGATTCTTTTGTGAAGGCTCGTCGGAAAAATTCTAAGGGAGAACTTTCTGTCGCTTAAGTTTACGATGTGGGCATTTTTACGGTTGCCTACTTTGAAAAAGGGAAACGACGCCCTTATTTGCTTGGAACGCTCCGCGTTTGCGAAATCTGATATTTGACTACCGGCAAATTGAGGAAGACGATGATGAAAGAAAATAAATCTTTACGTAAAAATGATTATTTAACATAATGAGGTGTTTGTTCGTTCGTCATCTACGCGCTAATCACCTAAATTACGATCATACTACGGTTAGTTATCATACATTTTGTGATATCCTGCAACGGTTTCATGAGTGATGGTAAACCTAACGCGTTGACCGTCTTAGGTTTTGGGAAATTGCCAATATTGTAGCATATATAGATCTGTAGCCATGACAGCACCTTGTTAAAGAACTATGGGAGACTTAATCAGCAAGACTAGTGCCATTTTCCTGATATCTATAATGTGTACTAGTGTAGATGGTACACCGGTAGCTCCGAACTGGATTCGTTGATACCTAAATTAGAAATCAGAATTTCTATCGAATAAAAGACAATCATGCTTTACCTGTCTAGACGGAATGGAACGTGCTCTGAATCTAAACATTGCTGTTATAAGCTTAAGGATTGAAAAATAACAACAAAATTTGGTTAAGTCTTCATCCGTTTCTGTAGCGAAAAAGTTACACAGTTTTTATTTTATCTTGAATAATATAAAGAGGCGCGTTTCATTGCGAAAGTACTTCATAAAGTTTGAGTCTTCAGACACAAAGAGAACATTATCCTTAAAATAAAAATACTGAGCAACAGCTAGAGCCGAACCGAACGTTGTGTAAGCATTCTTTGTACGATTTTTTGGAATCAAAGCGTTCTCTCGCTGGAATTCCTATTGCTGTAGTGTTTATTGATTCATTCAACTTGAGAATTGAAAGAATTGAGATATTTCAAGGTTTTTTTTCCTCAAACGATTTTAGAAGATACTGTTTTCAAAACATTCGTGATCCAAACACATATTAATGACATAAGAACGGGTGTTATTAATGAATCGAAATAAAACCCCTTTAAGAGCCTACATATTTTCAATTTTATTTACAACTGACATAAGAAACTAACAAAAACCAATCGTACAAAAAATATAAAAAAGTAAATATTTAAATATAAAGGAGGTTCGTCAACATGCTCCCCTTTTTTTTACAAATACGTATTTAATTTTATGAGACACGTGCTTCTTTTTTGGACCCTCAGCACCTATCTTTCTTACAACATCTGCGTCGAGGAAAGTCCCTGTGAAGCCGTCTTCTAATAGGGCGTAAATATCTACCCTGCCGGCAGGCCCACAGACTGTTATTGGCATTATTTTCAAAAAGGGTCGAAGAAAGGACGAAGCACGGAGAAAAGTCACAGCAGGAGTTGAGATGGTGGCGACAGTGACTTGTTCCGCAATTGCAGGTTTTTCCTCCGGCGGGAATGACACCGATAATAATGTTGTCGGCGTTGACACCTTACTCATCTTCTGGTCAGGCAATTCGTCGCAGTCATCCTTCTGCCTGGTCCTCGTCAGGCTCTTCATTGCTTCAGTGCATTGAGTACTATCAGAGTTTTTATTGAAGGTATAGTTAAAATCATAGTCGTCACTAGTGCCTCCGCATATATGTGCAGTGATTTCGATGTTCGGCTCAATTGTGCACCCGACCTTTGGGGCACCGCGCTGCGACAGCTGCGGCACCGGCAGGGGCAACTGCACCTCGGCAAGGGGGGAAAACTGGTCCTCCCTTTGGCCTGAGGTGTGGCCATTCATCTCTAACCTTGAAGTGCGGCTGGCGGTGCGACTAGCGCGAGCGCGACTACCGCGACTGGAGCGGACTTCTAGCTCGGCTATTTCGGCCCGAAGTTCGGCCTTTGCAGCTGCTCGCTCTGCGGCAGCCACACGCTCGCGTTCCTCTCGCTCTGCGGCAGCCGCACGCTCGCGTTCCTCTCGTTGTGCTTGTATTTGAGCTTTCTCAATTTCCGCTATGCGTCGTGCGTGTTTGGCTTCCAACGCAAGTCGCCGAGCTACCAGGGATGATTTCAACGTCGAGGACACAGAACTTTTCATGTTGAAACTATTAAAAGTTTAATTAAATGAAGGTTATGAACGTGGTTTCTTATGAATTCTGACAATAAATATTAATGAATCGAAATAAAACCCCTTTAAGAGCCTACATATTTTCAATTTTATTTACAACTGACATAAAAAACTAACAAAAACCAATCGTACAAAAAATATAAAAAAGTAAATATTTAAATATAAAGGAGGTTCGTCAACAGGTGTTATACGGTCAGTCTGCTCGTGACCATTGCCGATGCAACTCGATCGAAACGTCGAGGTAAATAAACAATTTTACTATCGCGTATAAGATCCATTATGATGACTATAATATATTTATTTATTTTCACAGTATAAATGTACAGTTAAACACAGGTAATGTAGGTAGTTGTTACAATGGGTAGAATGTAGCAATTTTTAACTGAAGTATTATAACCGCAGCTGACTAAATTAGGCCTGACTGAAGACTGTAATATAGACACTTGAAGCTCCCCAAAACAAATGATTATTTTTATACAATATTAAATGCACAATGCATATTGACTGTGAGGAAAACACTTGTATGAATTAAACAAAAATAGTTGTACTCAATTACCTTAACTGAACTTACTAACTATATTATGTCTGAAAGCTCGCGCGTTTGTGTGTGTGTGTTAAGGGAGGTGCTAATACTAAATAACCAAGAATAAATAGTTCACGTAAAAGAGCGCGATAATAACCACCTTAAAATATCCTGTTCGCATTGACAACCAATAATAATCAGTGTGAAATAGTACACGTAAAAGAGCGCGATAATAATCGCCTTAAAAATATCCCGTTCGCGTGAAATGAGTAAGGAACTGTGTCCGTTGAACACTATCATTTATTTATTTATAGGATTAATGCTATGTGTACACACTGGTGCCAATTCTGTTGTTCAAAATTACTAAACTTAACTAATTTGACAGGTCCAGAAATATTGCCATCCTTATTTAAACCCGCATATGAGAAAGGGATAGCAACATTTTTAAACCTGTCAAATTAGTTGTTTAGTAATTTTGAACAACAGAATCGACACCACTATGTATACTAGCACCTGAATTATAATTAAATGTATTTACGAGTACCTACTCGAAACCAACATAAAACATTTAGAAGCTTCTTTTTGTTTGTGACATCTCCAATATGGTGTTATTCAGGGTACTATCCTGGAATAATGATGTACTTCTATCCAGACATGACTGTATTTTGGGTCATACAACTTCATATGAAACGAAAATGTTAACCCCACCTTAACCCCTAACACTTACCATATTGTTCCAAATTATTATTTAATCACCAGAACGGTCACTGCATTTCGTGATTAAAACCATAATAAGTCACGGAAGCGTTAAGTAAATTATTTGATTTATCAGTCCTGGTTTAATTAATTTTATTGTTTGTGTGTTTTACTAGTATCACACCTCTTTATCTCTCGTTATAAATTTGGAGTGTAATTAATTATATTTTATCGTCAAAGAACAATCTTATGCATAATTTTAACACGGATATTTAAATAAGTCCCATGGTATTTACCATGGGACCAAATATGCATATTTATGCAGAAGTGCTTGAAAATAAATTTTAATTCGGCGTTTTATTGTGAGACTTACTTTTAATAAAAGAAAAGAAAAAAAACTTCCATTATAGTAAAGCGTTAAAGATGAAATACGAAATAAGTTTGATACCGACTTATTTCTTTTTATAAAAGCTGTTTCTTGTTTAAATGTCAACAAATCTTAAAACAAATGGTTTAGGTATGGAGCGCGTTTAAAATATGAAATGTCATAATGAACTTTTCAAATATTTCCACTTGTAGGCTAAAGGTTGCATGAAATTATGGTATTAATAAGGACTGCAAGTATTAGGTGGTATTCGTTGTAGAAAAGGATAGTCACATCAAGGCATATCCCGATAATGTTGATGATAATGACCCCCAAAGTAGGGAATGATAGCACAATGATGATCAACCCAATATTGCATTCAAGAGTACTGAATCTCGACATAATACAGATACCATTTGTTAAATGTCAATATATTATTTACGATGTTTCTAGCACAGTGAAAATAACCCTCTGTGCATCCATTCAAAGCTTAGACTTAACGCCATAAGCTTTGTTGAACCAATTCCCAGAATGCAATAATCGTCGTCTTTAAAATGACAACGGAGTCGTATTCGCGCCCATTACCGTATTCAAAGCTCTTCATACTATTTATAGAGATCGCTTGACATCTGTTCTTTGGACGGAACTGGGATTACTTGCGATAAGCTCCCTGGATCCTTAAGTTCATTGGATTTCCGTATTTTTAAATAGACTGGTTTTGGCATTTATTCCCGTGGAACAAATGGGTCAATGGGATTTTGATGTATAGTTTAAGATTGGTTTGGTTAAGCTTTCGATTAATTATATTTACTCTCTCTGTCAAGATGAATAATATGCGACGTAACTTTCGCTTTAAATATTTGTTAAATAAACATTTGTTTTTAAACTAATTCAGTGCTTACCATCCACTGTCTCTTATTTCTAAAAAATATCTTGATACTATGAAATGTAGATACATAGTCACCATAATAATAGGTACTCGGCTGCCTATCTTTATTTTGAAGGATCCTCCATTAAGTGAAATTACTAAGGATAAAAGTCTAACAACGAATCTCTCGAAGTGACGAGTACACTTCAGCTCTGCAATTACTTGGGACTGGTGTGACTTTTACTATGCGACTTATCTCAAGCGAAAGAATGACTTGCTCTTCACCTAGTTGGCTTTCTTTTTTCTGTTCCCAGCTATTTGGGTTCGACGCAATGTATGCTTCTTCCATTCATTCATATTATCCACTATGATTTTCCAATTAAAATTGGAGCTGCCAGACTAGGGACTGTACTTCCACCTTATAGAAGACCGCAGTCAAATAACACTACTTTGATGTAGTGTTGTGTTGCCAAAGCTCTACAAGGATCTGCTGCGCTAGAAGTAATGATTTGCCGCTTGCACAGTGAGTCCCCATCAACAACAGGGTTGGCAACGCGTTAGTGATACCGCTGGTTCTTGCTAGCGTCTATAGTCTACGGCGACTGCTTATCATCTGTTGGGCTTGCATGCCAACTTGTACAATAAAAATATTCTCGCGTCATACACTTTTAAACTTCCCATATCTTTCTCATAATCCATTCAACTCTTCTACATTCTTCCTATAATTTCATCCACGTTCATAATTATCACCTTTTTAGTCACACTTTCATACCTCCTCATAATATATTCTTACATTGACAAATGATTTGATCTCAACTCAGTAGCTTCGTCCTTCACTCAGTCTCATTGAGTTCTTGTCGAGTACATTCAATTATGTACTAATATAATAAACTCTCGAATACAAGTGGATTGCGAAGGTTTTATATGTAACGCCTTTGTAAGGCGGCAATATCTTGAAATCCTGAAGGATACGAGTGAATCTATTTTCAGCATTACCGTAACACATAAGCCTCCTCGGAGAGATTTTTTATTGTAAGTAATAACAGAGTTTTTACTGTTCCCGAGAATAGTACGTAATAAAACAGGTGTATGCTGGCTTGTCAATTTTATATGAGACGCGGGTGTGATAAAAAGTATAAGGTGAGAAGCTCTAAGGTATCATTTTTATGAGATGTACAAGACGTTAGCCAATTACAGGCCGAATCAGTATTATATATTTTTTTATCACAGCTGTAGTGGCCAGTATAACTGACGGCTACGCTTGGGATCTCGGGTTTGATTCCCGCCGGCGCAAAAAATGAGTGTTTCTAAGCGTGTGTGTGTTTGGTATGTAATATAAGTACATATTTCTAAAATATTACACATAATTAATTATTGCGTTGATACGGATCAGCTGATGGTACAGATGGTGCTGTGTTCAGTTCAGGCACTATTATAAATGTTTTATCTGAGCTTTCTTTAATATAATCTAATTTCGAGAGCTTGTAGAAAGAAAGGTAGAACATTCTAGATCTCCCGTTCGAAATCTGAGCTGGAGATAACCGACTGTAGGTAAGTACTTTAGAATTTGCAATTAAGATTTCCGGAGCTCTTTGAAGAAGCGCTATGCAGGAATAAGAGTAGCTGCTGGTACCTCATGGTGCCAACGTGGCATTTTGTGATAATAAAAACCTAGTTTGCTTGATTCTCTGGCTAACAGCACGTACCTGGCTAAGTATACGGAAAGAGTTTTAGTGTATAGAAGCTATGTATTCAGAAGTAAGTTTGTTTTTCAATATACTCGTACGACAAAATTCACCTAAAACATCCCAAGCGAAAATAAAAAACACGATCAAAAATTTTATCCTGGCACCCAGACAAAAAAAACACTGCTACTTACTCGTAAACAACACAAAAAAGCCTCTTACAAAAAAAAAGAAACTTAAAATACACTTAACCAAACAATAAACGCCTGTTATCGATACCGTTTAACATGAAAAAAGAAAAGGGCCGGATGGCTAACACCCGTGTCTTGAAAAAAAAAATGGAGTCGCAGATGCCATACACAAAGATTTTGTTTATGTTGTCTTCAACAAAAGCCACATGTTTTACTTTTGTCCTTACGGTGACTTGCTTAAGGTTTAAATTAGATTAAGAGACATTAATGTTCATTCAAACATGTGGAGGTTGATTTGTTACACTCTGCGCCTTCTGTGTTGGATCATTGGTCTGTTCTTGGTAGTGTCTTTCTTTCAGGGCGATTTATTTTTAATTAATTTAGAGGAATTCGTTTATTCAATGTTAATGTTTCGAATACCGTTAACATTTGCATGTACATTTTTATTTTAAGTGTTTATATTAAAAAATATTTGCTTTAAAATCTGAATTAATGTAGGGCCCCGTTAGGAATAACGACGGTAAAGTATTTTTTCTTAAGGTTTAAATTGAAATAACCAAACAGAAATGATTGGTTTGGATAAAAAATATAACCAAATAACTATAACATCATATTCTTTATGCCAATTCACAATTTAATTGTTTTCATAATTATAATTTCATGGAACAATTTTAATAGAACCAAGTAAAATGAATTTGCAGTCATTCCACTTGGTTCTAAATAAGTTTTTAGAAAAAAAACTCATTTGTGACCCTATATTTATAATCACCAATGAATGATAAAATAATGAAATTAGACATGATAATGCGAAGAGGTGAAAATTATATAATAATTGAAATATGGTGTAACGATCTGGATTATAGTTATATGAAATAAGAAATAATGAAGGAAAGATGTATGTAAAATCGACGAAACGAAACGAAGGAGGTGAAACATAATTGACTCGAGATACGGAATTGAGAATGAACCACGAATAAAATTTATGAGTGCAGCATTTGTAATTTGATCATTAGGTTAAAAAACCGTGGGATAGATAGAGTGCGGTAAGAAATAAGAAATCTAATACCTATTTAAGTAGAATAAAGTTACGAGTGTATATGAAAAGAATAAAGCATGTATTATAACATATGGAGTGGCAATGGTGACACATAGTATGAAGATAAGTCGGCTTGAAAAAAACAGCATAACTGATGATACAATAATTCTAATAAACGTTGTAGTAGATATAGATGTTTAAGATGTAGAAATCAATACTTTCCGAAATCACAAGGGACAAAGGCTAAAGCTTTGAGAGCCTACGGCCCCAACACACGGTAAAGCGAACAAACAAACTACCAAACGGTTCCCGGAGCTTTGTGTAAATAATTTAAATAACCACATCGACTTTGTACCATCTGAATGTTTATTTGTTTACCGTACAGCCCCTCTCGGATGGGACGAGAGACGCCAATCCGACACCGTTGCTAGGCATGCTTAAATTGTTTACATTACAGATGACTAAGATCATTTACATGTCTATGAGAGTGGAAGTGAAGGGATCATTTATGTCGCTCGTAGACGCAAACTTAAATACTTAATAACTTAAATAACACCCAATTCGGTCATACAAATTTGTCACGTTGAGGCACTGCGTTGAAGTATAGAATTCGCTACCCTAAATTCTGATTTAAACGCATAATAATCGACTAGTGATTGAGAATTTTGCCTGTAGAACTCAGTGTGGTCCGATTGATTGAAGACCATCCGAATTTTAGTAAATTCATGTCGTGATTATATTTCAGTTACGACGCAAGAGACGACTTATAGGACCAGTTCAGTAGCTAGAATATCGAAGTACACTATTAGAATTTTCTTATTAATTACTTTCGCTTAAATTGTAACTGCTGGTAATTGCTTAAAAATTCAAGAGTGTGGGAGTAGATTTTGACTACTTCAGATTCCAATTTCATCAAAGCATAGTACACCCTGCTGGTTGACAGATGGGCTCTTGGTAATTCTACTGTGGGCGGAGTATAATATCGAACACAGTCGAATTATTCGTCAGACGTAAATTTAAACGAAGCTGATCGCAAGATTAGTCAAAGTAAATTGAATTAGATATTCATAAATTTAATTCCAGAAAACAAAGTAAGCCCGGAATTACTTTAATTAAAATTTATGTGTTTTAGAAGATTTAAGTTTGTAACGATGTCATCTAAAATTTAATGAAGAATATTATTGGGCACCAATCAACTGACTACATATAGGATTTAAAATAATAGGATTAGTTCCCATGCAGAACATACGTTTCAGATAACAATAGAATACGCGATCTCGAAAATTACCACGATGCACTAAAAAAGTTACCATGAATGCGTAAGGAGTCACCGTGGCCTACAGACGCTAGCAATACCATATTATGTATCCCTAAAACGTTGCCAATCCTGTTGTTGTTGAGGAGTGCTCTGAGCATAGTGAAGAATCATAGTAGTGGACTCATAGTGTTCAAATTCCGCACTTATATCCTATCTATCTTTTTTGAAGCACTAAAAAAGATGGGGATATAGATGCGGGATTTGAACTTGTATAAAGGTTCTAGGGTAAAGATTCAATATCTTGTCTTAATGTAGCTTTAAAAGGAGCTAGGAAGGGGAAGGCAGAAGAAGTGTAACATCAGCTACCAGTGTTGCTACCTACTTTTCAGTAAACATATTTTAGGATCCAACAACGACAGGTCAGCTTATTGCCACACTTCAGACTGATCCAACCAATGGCTAAACTGTAGGTATAGCTAATTGATCGGTAATTTGAAATTCAACTTAGGCATCAATGTAAATCCCATCTGGGAATAGATCCTAAAACTTAATTTTATAATCCAGCGCGATATCACTGAGCAACGGTGGTCATTTAAATAATTTGAAAAGTTAATAAAGTGAAATCGAAAGTTATAGTGAAAATGCTGACTATTAATAAAATTAATAAACGAAAATACACAGATTAAATAACTACATTCGTCAGTTTGTTAATGTCAAAATTGAAATTGTTGATTCAAGATATTATTATTTTGCTGTTAAACTACTTACTTCTACTGAGTTTCTCAGAGAAAGTCAGACAGTATTATCAGTAATATCACCTAACGAAACATAATTATGTTGTAGATACTAAATTTATTGGAAATTTGCCCCAGAAGCAGATTGATAAGTTCATGACCTGTATATACAATGATGTATTCAACAAGATGGCCGCAGTGTGTGTACGTTTTTATGACACCTACTTTAAATAAATAATTTAAGTTTGAAATACAACAGGATAACAGTAAACTGTCTCTGCATTCTGGAGCCCCTGTAATTGGTTTTGCGAATACGTGGGTCACATTGTAAACGGACACGTGGAACTTTGAACTGAGCAGTTTCTGTGGAATAGGAAACTCGGCGTCTGCCAATCGTCGGATATAAAGGTCGTCAGCGCCGACTGCATCCAAAGGAATGTTAAGTTTGTCGAGTATAATAAAATTATGGTTGTCTATGCTTAGGCACGCTATCTAGCCTACGTACATTTCTAACTATGATAAGTCATTTGTCGTTGTTACACAGCTAATTGAGGAAGTGGATTTATTGGATAATTATTTTGATGTAGGTAATATTACATTTAGTTAGACTTTCACCAATTATCTTGAAGTAACAGTTGTATTTTAAGCGTATTAGCTACTTAAAAATATATTGTTTTCATAGAGAACGGACTCAGGTAAAAATATATTAAACTAAGTCTCTTCAGGTTTATACAGTTACATTCATACAAATTGGGCCAAAAGGAAAATAACCAAAACTGACAATTTTTTCCTCTACGTAAATCTTTTTTATTTATTCCGAGCATCGCTGCGTGTAGGCTGCATCTGGTTTTTTTTTTTGCTATTTTCTTTTTATGCCCACTGTTTGTGTAAGCGGCTACGGCGAATCCGGCCTATTTTTTTACCGGCCACTGAACCGAGACGTGGGCTTTTGTTTTGATTTCGAACAATTTCGAAATTCAATTTTGCGCGGGTAGAATAGCAGATGCCTATAATTGATTGGCGGGATACTTTAAAAAAGGAATAAATTCTTCTTCATTTTCGATTCGCGCTTTATTTTATATTTTTTATTGTTTTTTTTTTGTCATAGGTGTCTAACCAATTTAGTGGTGCACATCCAAGGTGTCATCATGCCTTAAAATATTGTTAAGAGTTTCTTAAAAAAAAGTTTTTTTTTAATCCTGGCGAGTCTCATAAGAATCGAAGAGGTTATAAATATTTTCGCAGTAAAGTTGATGCAAACAGAATTTTTCATAAAGAAAAATCACCGGCAACCGTCAGAAAAGATTCGCTAATTCCGCAAAGTTAGCAAACTGCGAGGACACCTGGCGGCCTCTTTCGTAAACTTTTCAACGAGATTTTCCACATTTTACTACCTTTTGAATCGTTTATCTCGCCTGTGCCCTGGGATGAGTGTTTTCGAAACTTTCCAATTGGCTATTATGCTTTCTTTCCCTTTTTGCCCTGGAAACTTCGACGAACATCGATTGCCCACTTTTTTTTGTTAAAAGAAAACAACGGACTCCTTTTAAAGATTTGACTTTTTAAAAGTTTTTAGAATTATAATCGTTCCTAATTTAAAAACTGTAGTTAACGTTTTTTGATAGTACCTACTCATTAATGTCAGGTGGTCTGTGAAAATGATATCGATACGCTATATCGATATCGCTTAAAGCCAAGCTACTCAATAATGGAACGGTAAAGAGTACTCTAATTTATGGGAAGATAGAGAGAGAGAGAGAAAAATAACTCGGAACTGGCAGACATGTATGAAGATAACAGCGGTGTGCAAGTCGAGTGTGTTATGGGAAATCTTAACACGCCTACCCCGCAAGGGATTTGACGTGATGATAATGTGTATGTATGTAAGCTAAGAGACTCACCATCTGTCACATCGGTAATAAATTGTCTTCGGTGAGAAATCGGTGTTGTAACACCTCTGCCTACCAATACGGGTGTCTGCCACTAGAGCCTTGTGTAGGCAGGCTTGAAGATAATACATATTGCTATTTCCATTTTTTATTTAGTTCCTTTTTATTAGGGCAGCACTGCGCAGGTGATACCCATGGTGTTGAAAGTCCAAAGGCTACGGTAACCACTTACCATCTGACGGGCCCTTTGCTTGTTTGCCAACTTAGTTGTATAAAAAAACTAATATTATGATTATTATTGCATTAAAGAGAAATCCGAATAATTCTAGAGCTATGTACGTTTATTATGTCATCACTCAGTAACGGAATGCGTTTGACAAATTGTCCGTTTCTCAGACATTCTGTGTGAGCGAATGTAACAAATTTTTTGATGCATTAGGTCATTGTACTGGCCCTCATTAATCAATATAAAGGCACATTATTTCTCATTCTACACGAAAATATTCCCACGTAAAAAAGTTATATGTGCCAATGATATTGTGGCTGAGAACGTAACGTAGCGCGTATAAGTTATGTTTCGATTTCACTATGTGTCGATGCTAGTTTTATTTATTTACTAACGGCCCACCCGGATAGACATATTTCAAATATTTTGGCTACCCGTGCGAAGCTGGGGCGGGCAGCTAGTATAATATATAGCCTATGCTACTCAGTGATAATGTAGCTTTCTAACGGTGAAATATTTTTTGTAATCGGTTCAGTAGTTTCGGAGCCTATTCAATACAAACATACACATAAAAATAAAAATTATTTGTCTTTATAGTAGTAGTCTTCTTCTTCTATTTAAGAGTTTTACTCTTGTCGGTGCATCCGATGTATTTCCCTCCACTTAGTATAGATTTCGAAATTGCTTCGAGACAACTTTAAAACGCTGAACGGTAAGAAAGAATAATAAATATTAGCGGAGTAAATATTAATTTAATTAAACCTATTCCTTGAGATTTTAAACGTCGATTTTATTTTAAAACAATCCTACTTTCTTTTTCTCTCTCAAATTGGCATTCATATTGTAGCGTTTGGGTTGAATAAAAATGGACATGCCTCCTTAATCATTTTTTATAATCTACTTTATTTTTAAAAAAGTAAACGCACACGGTACGTTCTATTCACAACCGTTGCACCGGAGGCGAGAGTATGACAAATGGTCGAATTGCCCATACACTAATGATGGTCTATGGTCACCGCTGGTCGTCGTTCGTTGCGCCACGGACCACGGTCGCGTGCGTGGGCTACAATAGACAATAGTTGACCCGCTATGTCATGTACCTACTGCTAGAGCGAGGCTATTTCAATGATATGTATGTATTTTTATTTGTTATTCATTGATTTTGGATGGTTTTGAATTTCGAACATACATTCTTTGATTTCGTTTTGAAGTTGTACCAAGGCTATCCACAGGAAGTCTTTGTTTGTTTTTCACGACTAAAGCACTGATTTATGTGAAATTTTACTTGTAAATAGTGTGCATCATTTAGACGGTTACAATTTTTTGGGGGTTCCCTAGGAAATACCAAATAGATTTTTACAGTATCACGCTTCACACTATGATATATTTACACCACTAAGGTGGCACACAAGAATACGGTGCATCTGATGGTAAGCAGTATCCGTAGCCTAGAGCCGCTAACAATACCAAATATTTCTTTTCCGTAGTTAGTTCTGTGATTTCGAAGTTTAATTTATTAGTGTTTGTAAGATTGTGACTATATGAACTTTAGGTAAACGTTAGTTTTGTATGTATTTTATTATTTAATATCTTTTTTATCATATACCTCGGTTCAAGTTGAGGATTTAAGGAGTGTTCTTGTCCTTATTTACCACAAAACACAACACCAGAGTAGTGATACTTGACAGCGGTCTTTTGTATGAAGGTACAGTCTCCAATCGGGTAGCTCTATTTTTTTTAAGTCCCATTCTATTCTATATCTCTTAAACGGGTCTCTCACTATTATTCCAAGTGTGAATGACCTGTGAAACCTAAACGGCTGATAGACAGAAACATTTAAATATTTATAGTAGGTACGTTCTAATACGTCAAATATGACACTTAGCAGATTAGAGTGAAATTGTTTCCCCAGCGATAAGCCTTCGGAGGCTTATGATAACGAACCGGATGGATGCCAGGTTTGGGGCAAACCTTTCACTTGTTATTTTGAATTTTATTATCATATCGTTAAAGTATAATACGCAGTATCTCCCATATGGCTTCAGAATTATATTGTTTATGGACTCCCTAATATTATTGTAGCCTACCTTATAAAAATATTGAATAGTGACTGGAAATTTGTCTGTAGTAACATCGCCACATAGTATAGTATGAAACAAAGTCGCTTCTCCCGCTGTCTGTCTGTCCCAATCTAGCTTAGATCTTATAAACTACGCAACTGATTTTGATGCGAAGGTTTTTGTGTATAATTCATTTGTGCTTTGTAGGTATTTAGCTAATATGGCTACGTACGAAGCCGGGGCGGGTTGCTAGTCTCTTGATATAAGAAAAGACGAAATCTGTCGTATGTTTACTATCAAGAGAAAGTCTTGTTCATCTCGACACCTAGCTGTGTACAAAACAATTTATATCACCATACTATATGTCTACAGCTTCATTGACTTCTTGGCAATAGAGTTTCATCACTTTATCTGTCAATTACATAAAGCTTTTAAGAAACCCACTACTATTACCAAACACGCCAACAGAATCTATCCATCAAGCCGTCTCTTTGATGCTATCGTGTCACTAGCCGCGTCAACGGATCAATTAGTAATCCGATTACAGATTGGCCCTTTATTCTATCGCTCGGTAATAAATGCAAAGCCTATTGAAGGCTCGTCTCGATTAGTGTCCGAGCTGAGCCGACAACACGTTTGGAATTTTAACGACCAGTCGTAATAGTGACAAGGATGGCGTCATCCGAGCTTACAGCAAGAGTTGAGACGGTTGAAAGGTTAGATTATAGTTGATAGCTTAATATTGAATAGAGGTCAGATTACGGCAAGGATATGTATGATGGCCATGTCAAGGCTTCCGTATTTCATAATAATTAAAGACCTTAATTATAGAAGAGAGAGGTAGGGCATAATAAGTTCTCCCGTGGGTTTTCCCATTTAAATTGGAGCCGCCCGGCTTGGGACTGTGTCTCCACTTCACAGAGGACCGCAGTCAAATATTACTATTTTCATGTAGTGTTGTGTTTTTCCGGCGAGTATGTTTGCCAATGCTTCACGAAGATACGCTGCGCTAGGAGTAATGTGAGTCATCATCAATACCAGGGTTCGCAACGCGTTAGTGATACCCCTGGTATTGCTAGCGGCTATAGGCTACGGTGACTGCTTAACATCAGGTGGGCCTTATGCTTGTGTGCCACCTAAGTAGTATAAAGAAAAAAACTTGGTGAATTCGTGGCTTGTGTGTAGGAAGCGTCCAAAAGAGACAGAATGAGGTCTCACAAAACAAAACTATAAGACAAATTTCTCCAGAGCTTATGGTATTAAGATTTGACACCATCAGTATTAGAAGCCAGCATGTGTCCGAATTCTTCAAGAAGTGCTGTGCTTGTAGCAGATACTTTTCATTCGGTTCCGATGAAGTCTGTTGATATATCTTCTATAGGATAAAAATATGATTAATATGGGCGATCACCCATCCTACTATTAGGCTTAGCTTGAAGATGGTTAATTTCGAAGATAGATCGACAGGCGCTATGGAAACTGTTCCACGAACTCATAAAACCTTCTCTAATATGTAAAATCTTAATCCGAATGCTATCCAAACTGTAACTACATGAGCACTTAGTGAAAACTATTGAGGTGTTATAATAAACGCGGTAGGTGGTAGAGAGTGTTCATTAACGCTTTCAAACTTATTTTATTATTCACGAAGCACGCGATTTTGCATTAAGTGGGTGGCATCGTCGAAATACTTAGCAATGTAAGCTTTATGCAGGTTTAGTTAAATATTCAACAGATATTGTTCTCATAGATCTTAAGGACTACTCAGCTGTTTTAAGCTCAATATTTTTTAAGTCTGTTGTTGTATTAAAACTATAAAACGACGAGACCGCTGGTCTAGTGGTTAGTACACCTGACTGCTGCGCTAGGGGTCGCGGGTTCGATTCCCGCCGGGGCAAACATTTATGTGACAAATATGTTAGCCTTGCGTCTGGGTGTTTGGTATGTATTATAAGTATGTATTTACAAAGAAAAAAAGAAAAGTATATAACTATTATATCAGCGGCTGGTTCTCATAGTACAAGCTTTGCTTTGTTTGGGGCCAGATGGCGTTGTGTGATAATGTCCAAGCATTATTATTATTATATTATTATAAAAATGTATTGAGTTTATCAAGGAAAACTTATTAGCATGAGGCTACTGGCCGAATGAAGCGACATTTAGATTTTAAACGCCCTCGTAACTATTTGAAGCGTCGTCAAAGTACCATTTCGCATTTAAATCTGAATAAATAGGTTCATTACAGTACATTAGGTTCCTTCTTCAAGTAAAAAGTAAAGAAATTTTGTAAGAGTCGGCAATGCGCGAGTCCTAACACTGGTGTTGCAAAGTCCATAGGCTACGGTAACAGCTTACCATCAGACGGGCCGTATGCTTGTTTGCCACCTTAGTGGTATAAAAATAAACGATCTGAGACAGTTTTCTTCTCTTGTAAAGGACATCATCCATTTTAGTCCAAATCTGAAAGTGCCAGCCATCGCAATATTTTTGTATATTCTGTTAGAGCTTGACCGTCTGAACAATTATTACTACGGCACCAAAGTTTTAGGATCATAGTCGTTGATTTTATTTGAGTTCGAAAATCTGAATATCCCTTTTTTTTTAAATAGAAATTCAAAATAATCAATACAAATGAAATGTCCTGGTATGCTAAGTTTTTCGTGTCATAGTAAAAAATGCTCAGACGGACAAGCTCTACCAGATTATAAAAAAAATGTATTGGCATTTTCAAATTTTGACCAAATCTCTATGAAACATGGATCGACGACGGCTAATTCATAAAGCACTTGTACACTAATGTAATACCGAGGTGCAACATTTACACCAATGACCATAAGGAGCACGTAGCACAAAATTGTAGCAATAATATAAACAGCGCCATTATGAACCATAAACATTATAACTTAGAGGCGACTTAACCGTGCTGCAGTTAGCTGAATATATTGCTTAGATAAACTTGCAACAAGCTTAGAACTTAGACCGTGTTATATTGAGACTACAATGTAAAACGTTGACCTATTTTGTTGCGCTTTCAGTCCTTTACCACTTTGTGATGTGATGTTTCCCTAGACAGCTGCACACTGTTGAGCTTGCGCTATTATTCCTTCTCATTATATTGACTTTCACCTTTGTCAGGTGGTGTCAAAAATGTAGAACAAATTATATTGACAAGTATCTTAACCACACTACGTTTCTGTCTCATTCTCTTACTAATTCCAGCACCGAATTTATGGCCGTAGCAAAGGAACCAGTTTCATAGGGTTCAAAACAATTACTTCATGCATTCCTTCAAACAGTCTGTTGATTTCTGGTTCGATGTAAATATATCTGTTAACTAGAGGATTTTTTAAGTATTCATATCTCATGAAACTCAAACCTTTAAGAGCCGTTGTGGCCTTGTGGTATGAAGTGTTGACTGCTATTATAGAGACGCGAATATTCGAATCCCACCGATCTGTACCAATGAGTTTTAATTGAAGGATTTAAATGAAGGAATTTAAGTGAAGGAAAATATCGTGAGGAAACCTGTAAACGTCTGAGATGAAATTCAAGTACGTATTGTCTATGTTGGCACCAAATTAACTTCGGTGGCAAGTGGGTTTTGTAACACCACTGCCTACCTCTTCGGGAACCCTTGTGGGACGGCGCGGAGATAAATTATTATTATTATTATAAACTCAGACCGTAATCTGCTTGATATATTGACGCTTAATAGCATTATAAATATCCAGCACGTTAGCCGCGTTTCCTTTTACTTCGACAAAATTACTCTACCTGTGATTTTGAGATCAAGTTGTGCCTAGAGACAGGATAATCTGCTGCAATTTTCACAGAGCATAAAATATACGGGGCTAGGAGGTAATGGCCTTATGATGTGTTAACTAAGTCGCTTCATAAATCATTCCATGCTTATATACTGCCAGGATCAGTATCTAAATAAGTTTTAACAATAAATTAACATACATTGTCATTTATCCCATTCAATGTAATAAACTTACTTTGATGATACTCTGACTATAATCTAGGAGTCAACAAAAGATTCACACAATGCACTTTCATAAGCTGGGCAAATAAAACGACCGCTTTGCTGGATACTGGTGTCTTTTATTAAAATCTTAGCATATTCAGAGGAGGTGGGTGCGGCCGCTAAGAATTTTTATCCGGTATGAGATTAAATTTTCAAACGACCAGTGAGTCTCCCTCGGCGCAAGGGTGAATTTTTGAGATCACTGCTATAAGATTCATAAGGGAATTATAGGACCGTAGGAATCTTTTCAGAACACACTGTCCTAGAGTTTTAAATACTCCTTGAGATTGGAATGTTTGGAAAATTTGCAGGCATGGTATTGTATTGTTTTTTTTTTTAATTTAATAGGTTAATCTAATCTATTTCAACTATGAAATAGTCTCAATGTGAATGAGATTAGTAGATCTTTAACTTAATGCTAACCCTATTGCAACACTTACCACCGGCGAGTAGCCAACTGGTACGATGATTTTGGTAATATTTCGCGCACGGAATTCCTATAACATTTGGAACGTACAATCGGTAAAGTTAAGAATCCCTCGCACATAAAAGTTAATACATCTCGCAAACTGTATGTTCGACCAAGAACATTGTAAGAATGCACTCTTAGCGAAACGCGGCCTCTAATCAAGAGAGCAACTCGAGATGCAATCTCTGAAGCCGAGCTCGTTATAATGCATAAGCGATGGTAGACCGTACCTAACTCGATAGGAGGTAGTCTATCGGCAAATTGGTGTGGCTAATGCGGTGATTTGCCCTGAGTGGGCATGATAGTAGCTAATGTCTTAGTTTTATGTGCATTAGTGTATTCCTACAGGCATTTGCTAAAGATACGAAGTGTGTGATTATGATGTTTGCTGCGGTTGTTTAGTTTGCATCTTAATACTAGGTTGTTACTGTAGGCTGCTGCGCATTGATTTTTAATGATTTGGAAATTGGCTATCAATAATAATATTACCCTTTACAAGGAAGTACTTTCAAATCGTTAGAATCTGTCGTCAGATTCTGTATTTTTGGTAGAGGAGAATGTCACATGTAACACGAAGAAAGAATTAAAATCCTCAGATTTAATATTCAATTCAGTATCATCTTTTAAAAATTATGTGATTTTAATTATTAGGCGTGAGACGGCTATACAACTTAAATCTATTAGATGGTAATAGTAGGCTTGAGAAAAAGGACAGGAGAAAAAGAAAGTTCAGAATTCTTGATTTTGTATCTACACCCATTATTGTGACGTTCCGGACCAGGTTTCAAAATCCTTAAAGCTAATTATATCTTAACCCTAAAATACTCTAAAATACCCTCTACCTTTACCTCATTATTTCTTTGGCACCTACTAACTAATAATAAAATAATGCTTACCTTATAATCAATTTTAACTTTGTGGTACGGTGTGGGTTTTTTGTTGTTGATGAAACCTCGTAGCATGGCTGCATCAGAGTACTTATCGCGCGTTGCTGGCTTAGATAAGAGGAATTGAGCCAGAAATAAAAGTATTTGGTGACGGTATAGTGACTAGAGAAATTTGTTAATTGTTTAATTGTTAACAAACTTTTGATTTCATATATTTATGTCCAATAAGCCTAGATTAGTGGTTTCACCTCTATAATACTTGATAAAGCTGAGATTTAGGTTGTTCGCCACCTGAGAATTCAGGTCAGTCCTATTTCTGTAAGCTTAGTCGTTAAATCGCAAAAGTCAAATCCTTAAACTAAATTAGAGCTTAAGCCGGGTTATAATATATTAAAGCTACATTGTTGTATTAACGTACGATTATAGGTTAAAATTCTAAATAGGTAAAACATTTATAAAATTTCGATAAGGATCCAACAGCATTACATATTTCTCTAAGAATACCACCTAGATGGAACATTGTATTGTAAACCCTCAAACCATTTCAGTAGTACATGCCTCAAGAAGTTGAAGTCCTAGGCTCGACTCCCAGGTCGGACTAATATTAATTGATGACTTTTTTATACCAACTTTTAGTTGTTTTATTCATCTGTTTTATATTATGGTATAGTGCTTGCGTGGAGACGAGCTATTATTGGATTCACTATCTATCGTAATGGAACCAAAAATATCTTAATAAGATAATAACTAATACCAGGCTACTACGCATCCCTTACAGGGAATTCCCTTTGTGGGAACATATATTTCGCTTAAAATACTTTTCTAAAGTGTAACTAAGGATAGTCGAAAGTGTCTCCAATTCGAGTTCCCCCCGGGAACCTCTAGTACCGGAATGTTTGCACGTGATACATACGCTTTCTGAATGACTCCTAGATTCAAGTCGTCTCCTTTTTGATTTCCAAATAAGATACGTTTTCAAATCTCGTCGGGAGCTAGTTTTGCCTTATTGAATGGCGTTTTTTGTGTGTCTACCTCGGAGACGTTTTTGTTGTTGTTTTTTACGCTTTCAGATATTCAGCCAGGCTTCTTGATGAGACGTCTAGATTTTGCTCTAAAGCCACCGCCACAGGGTGAACTTAATGAACTATGACGGCAAGTATTTGAGCAGATATTATAATTTTGCTGAATAGTGACAAAAGCATTCTAAAACGAGGCGACGTGAGACTTAAAACTAGAATTAAGTATAGATTTATTCTACAACTAAATTCGGGCATAAGAACAAGAACATATTGTTATGATTCGGGTCAAGATTACCTAAACACTGAAGAATGATGATGATCTGAGATCAAACGACACGTGAAGACTTTTATACGCTCTTCATGAATCCTTTATTGAGTTGTAGGAATGGTAGGAATAAAACTATGTTATTGTATTTTATTAAGCCTCTACTAAATTATGTTATATTTAGTGGTTACGGTATGTATTTTCGGTTTCATTTACAGTAATGCTATATCTGATTTATAGGGACATTGAAGTTAGTGCTACGCAATCATGGGTTTTGGGTGAAGTGATTTATCGTTTTAACTTTATAGCTTACCTGTAATCTAGAACACAGATTACCTAATAGTCACTACCTAACCACTAATAGGCCGATATGATAAGCCACTGCTTTGGATTGGCTACAGAAACTCCAATAAACTTGAAAAAGTATTATACTAACATTTGTGAAATGAAAGTAAAAAGACCATGTATCAGAGCCGTAAAACTCAATCACAAAAAAGTTTACTGACCTCATACACATTCTAGTTGATGATGAAGTGTTTGAACCATAATAATGGGTTCACCGAACACCAGACTCCAATAAGCAAATACTATATCAGGATGAAAGGTAATGGATGGTATTCGGATGAAATTCAAGTGGCGGGATCGCCCACCTGCGTCGCGACTAAAGAGAAATTATGCCTTCAATTTTGTTCTGTTCTGCGTAAAGATTGGAGCAGAGTGAGGAGCGATAGCGATTCGCGGGCGAAGCGGGTAAGTATAGAAATTTCAATTCGTAAACCACATCCTCCTCATTCATAAATTTGATGTACCTGGTTGTGCATTAGGTATACCGTAAGTATCTTTATTGTAGGTACACTAAGATACAATAGTGCTGCTGACTCTTGCATCCTGTTCACATCCCTCTCAAAAGAAGATATGCACCATAGTCAGTTAAAAATGTCCTTATTTGTATTGTATAAAGGACTTAAGCACGAATTAAGTACATATATTAAAATATGTACTGTGATTCAATTGTGGGGCGAGCGAGGTGATCATGCTCAGCCACCACAAAGGGAAGATCTTCCAACCAGGCTGGTGTTTTTGCCTGGGGAACCGCGGCTCCGACTGTTCTAGTCGGAAACTTGTATATAATATATGTTGAATTGCGTAGAAAACTTCGTTAGCGCGTGGCAGGATTGTGACGTCATTCGTTGAATGTTGTCCTGCTAGTTAGTCGATTTCTAACGTTGGTTTATGTAGCCGTGAGGTCGCTACACAATCATGAAAATATTTTGCCTTTATTATCGAGAAATTGTACTTGTAGTATGAACTGTGACCGTGTGGTATGAAGCGTTAACGGCTGTTCTAGCGACGCGAGTCTGACTCCCACCGGCCTGTACCAATAAGTTTTTCTAACTTAAGTGCTGTGATTAGTCACTCCACGAGCTTTACGGTGGAGTAAAACATCGTGAGGAAACCTGCATACGTTTGAGAAGACATTCAACGACGTATATAGTGCTAAGGCACTACGTCTCTTAGGAGACGATGACGAAAACAACTTCGAATGCGTTGGCACCAAATTATCTTCGGTGGAAAATGAGTATTGTAACATCTCTGCCTTGCCCCTTGGGGAACCCTTACGGGAAGGCGTGAAGATATATATTATTATGACACAATATTCTATACATAATGTTATATCCGCTATTCTTACATCACCCTGTCTCCAGAAGCACTATCACATACGGCTATCAGACCGAACAAATAAAGAGTTGTTTGTTCTTTATGAGAACCTCCACGAGTTCTAGTTCAGGAAAATCTCATTATTCAACAGACCTTAGGGCATCTTAGTCTTAGGTATTTTTTCGGCGTACTGTTGTTTCATGATTTCAATTTTGCGCAACTTTTAAATGTACTTTTGAAGATTACGTTTTTTATAACATTTTCTAAACGGCCTATGTCTTTTTATACCAGTAAGGTGGCAAAGAAGTATACGGCACGCCTGGTAGTAAGCGGTTACCGTAGCCTATGGATGCTTGCATCACTAAGGGTATCATTCGATCGTCGCCGACCCTATGTAATACATAAATAAAGAATAGTAATTTAAGAAATACAATTTTAATTATTTCTTGTATGATAAAAAATCAGTAGTCCTGGCTTAAATTAATCTAACCATAACAAGTTTCGTTCTGTGTAACTTATAATGTTTCCGAGATTCCCCCTTTTATGAATACAATGCTATTTTCGCCGCAGCGGAAACTATACGTTATTGTGACTAGGAGAATGATCAATCTCTCATAACACCGATAAAATATGAACCCATAAATAGTGCAAGCTCGTAAAACAATCGTCTCGAGCCATTCGATAGAATCAACAAGCAGACGGCACTTCGTAAATAACAATCTGTGACCGGCGGGTGGTCGTCATATTTAGAAATTGTTCCAATCGACCCAATATAGGTATGTCCAATTGAAGCATTTATTATTCTACATCACGGCAAACGTGATTTCTATTAGAAGCTGACAGTCTGGACTTTAAAGTTGAGTCTATTTAAATTGTGTTTTAGTGAGTAATATTATATAGTCCAATCTCTGATTTGTAGCTTCAATGCTTAAATTTAAAGGCTGGCAACGTGCGATTTAGAATCCTTTTGTTGCAGGCGTCCATAGGCTACGATGACCTCTTACCATCAGATGGGCCGTATGCTTGTTTGCCACCCTTTTGGTATAAAAAAAATGCGTCGCGTCCAAAATAGATATTTCAATGAAAATAGGTATAACACATACCTATGAGCTACATACCCGTTATTACGATCTAAAAACGTATAATGTTACACATTTAACGCTTGAGATATCTAATAACATAAACTCCACAGCATTCCATATAACTTTTGTAAAATAAACATAACTCGCTCTAACACAACCACAAATAACCCCACTCTTAATGAAAACACTTTGATTTTACAACCAAAACCACTTTTCGTAGGAATAAAACGAATCACTCAATTAGGTATAGTGACTCCCCAGATAAGTGTAGGCAATCCTTAAGTTGAAGATTTATTAATTAAATTGGCTGTAAAATTTAACGGTGTCAAGAAATTTTTCAAACATTAAACTTAATGTCAACGATCTAGTTTCATATCTAGCCATGGCTCATTCATCATGACCATTATTCTCTGCTCTTTATCGCAACACGCTGACAGAAGGTTTTGGCAGCCAATATCTTGGGGACATGTTTAAAGTACAAGAGATAGCGGATGGTAGGGGAATGTTACAATAGATGCATAATACGTTAATGATAATTCATTTGTTTGCAGACTAAGTATACAATTTGATGCTATTAAAATTTAGTTTCTGAATACTTTACCCTATTCAGGCATTGCAAAATGTGTCCATGCCACAAAAACAAAACATGTAAAAAAACAAAGTGTCACAACTCTTTCTCAAGTTCTTCTACCGTATAAAGTTGTGAGATCCATTTAATACCAAGTCGCGCGGTCCCCAACTAATATGGGATAAGGGCATGAGTATAATGATAATATGAAGAAATTTATAGAAACATACGAGTAGTACAACCAGTACCAACATTTAATAATTATAGAACAGAGCCATAATCAAACTTTTGAATCATGTGTGTGGTAATAATTAACCCTACACCCAAACAAAGTTTATTTTTTAGTACATCAAATTACAGCAACAGCGTTAGTGCATGAAGTTCCCAGCAAAGTTATGGTTTTGTTAGCACTTAATAATCGACTTAATGTACTAGGATATAAGGAACAATTGACATTAGTTCTACTGTGAGACTTATCTTTGTATCCAGCTGTTAGAATCGCTCCCGCTGCATTCCATGACACGCGCTCACCTATCGAACTTAATGCCTGTCACTGTGGAAGAAGAATCGCTTTATATAAATTTCTCCGTTGCAATTAATTTCTGCTATGTCGAGGGGTATCGAATAAGTTTAATTAACCTTAACGCCCCTAGGTGGGTCCCCTTAAGATATCAGTATTGAAATGTTGGGCGGTTTTATTGGATTTTCCGTGGATATTGGATGTCGTAAATTTGGATAGGTTCTAACATATGGGCAAAAGCAACACTGATTACATTTTGTGGATGTTTCGGCGGAATTTCATGATAAGATGTATGAATGTAAATGGAGCGACATAAGTCATAGCATCGAGTAGTAAACAGTTTGTCTCAGCCTAACCTCACAATATTTCATGCTGCAGTTTACAAAGGCTTTGAAGTTTGAGGGTCGGGTTTCTTCAAGAAGGATGTGAAGGATATTTGGCTGGTTGGCAACACGTGAGTGATACCCCTGGTATTGCAAGCATCCATAGGTTACGATAACCGGATACCATCAGGTGGGCTGTATGCATGTTTGCAACAAAAAATATGATTTTTGAATATATCCCCAGCAATGCTGAATCTTAAAAGAAGTTAATTACTAAAGCCTGTATTAATAAACATGGTAGCGAAATACTAGCAAAACTAAAACCAACAGTAAAGAACAACTAACAAGATAAACCTATCAAATCTGCTCCTTAAAATTGTAGGATTATACCAGCATTTAACGTAATCGACGTTGTGATTACGCTTGTAGACGACAGTCACTCATAAACTGATCGCTAGATAGCAGGAAGCTAAATAGCAGGTAATCTTGGTAAATTGACGCAGAATTGTAATATTGGTTGGTATAATATTATACAATGTCCTAAATAGAGACTGAATAGGTGTATCGATAAAGGCTATGTTATTAATAGTGCTGTAGGGACTTGGCCCGTTCTATATTCAAAACACCCGCCAAACCGCCATATTTGCGACATCGGCGACTTTATTCGCTCTCGCTCTCGGCGTTTGTCTATAGATTGTGCAAACGAGCTCCGTATTCAAAATATCATTATTATCGAAATTATCAAAATAGCATCAGTGAAAACCACCTAAACAAAGTGCTAGTGTCTCGTAAAAGGCAGGAACACAAAAGCCCACCAGGAAGTCCCGGGACTGGAAGAATTGGAACCAATTTGATAGTAAGGCGACAGGCGGGTGAGTGGCCAACAGTTATTTCTTTGGGAAATTCAAATGTTTTCAGTGTATAGTAATTAATTTGTATGACCACTGAGCTAACGAAGCAACAAATGCTGTTGAGAGAGATTTACTCGAAACTAGGGAAATATTCTGAAATTTAGCAGTTTGAGAATAGTAATAATTTTGGTATGCAACGTGCGAGTGACACCGCTGTTGTTGCAAGCGTACATAGACTACGGTAACCGCTTACCATCAAGCGAGCTGTATGCTTGTTTGCCACCTTAATGGTATTTTTTTATTATATAACAAAATTTTAATAATTCACATTTCTGTGACCGCAATCATGAATATAATTTATATCTGAGTCATTATATCTCAATTATTTAAAAAACTAAAATGGCGTTTTTAAGCAGGATGCAAAAGAGTTGAGCCATTTCTTAGTATCTCTGTCTAACTTGAAAGATAAAAGAGCATTATGCGTAAGCATGGAATATTTTATCGATAATCTTGAATGTCGATATTTAGCATCCCTCTACGTCCCACATAATGCCGCCTCCATTGAAATGTGTAACGAGCGTATAATTGATCAACGAAGCGTTCGAGTGGCATGGAATGAGCGTTTGCAATTATAATGGTCCATTTCCGTTCTTATGTCACTACTGGTGAGTTACTCATTAGAGATGATGATAAAAAAATAGGCAGATATCGGTACTGCCGAAAGAAGTGGAATTTTAAGCCTTTGGGTACACTTCAGCATTTCGGAGACGCGGTCACGGTAACTAACCCGTAAGTTCCCCCGCCAGTTTTGCTACTCCCAAAAAATCACTGTACGCGGCTTAAAAACTTTCCCATAAAAAACTCGAGGTTGCAAGTTTTTGGGTGTTTACAACAAATTTATAAGAAAATAAGATTGTTTATCACACAGAAAAGGGTCTGATATACTTGGAGTCAGCTCGTGACCACGGACAATGCAACTTGGCCGAAACTTCGAGGTAAATACACAAATTAATATCGCGTACAATAAGACCAATGTTCTATGTTATAGATCGCGGAAGTTTGAAAAATAATAAGATTGTTTTATGTCAGTTTTGACGGCGCTTTGATTCTGTGAGTTCATCGGAAATTATTAACATTCTAACGCTTTTAGTTTGTGACTTAATAAATCATGACTGTATACTGTATTAATGCTGTTCTATTGTGTCCTTGTCTTGAGGACTCATTAATGTTTTTGTGTCCATACATTAGAATTAACAATAATAATAATTACAGGGTACTCACGAAATATTAAATGCCAGAAGTGCAAAGTATAAGCGGTAGCGACATTGAGAACTGATCCAGAAGACTTAAAGTGGAGTAGTTTTTGTAAAAAAATACAACTTAATATTCAGCAGGAACGGATTAATATGCTACAAATAAATACACTAATGTGATATTTTTAAACAAAACTTTTTTATAGGCATTGTGGCCTAGTGGTTGAAGCAAAGGCCTGTCAAATTGGCCCAGTTTTAGACCCCGGTACAGACCGGGGTTCGAAAGCTACGGCCCACCTGATGGTAGGCTGTCACCGTAGCCGATAGCCGCTAGCAATACTAGGGCTATCACTAACGAGTTGCCAACCCTGTTGTTAATGAGGACTCACTGTGCTAGCAGTATCACTACTAGCGCAGGGTATCCTCGTGGCGCACTGGCAACCTTACTTACTGCAGAAACACAACACAACATCAAAGTAATGTTATTGGCTGCGGTCTTCTGTAAGGCAGTCCCCAATCGGGCGGCTCCAATATTAATAATAAAAGAACCCCAAATCGCCCTACTTCTCTTTTTTAGCTCATGGTGTGATTAATCACTGTACTTAAAGCTTAGAAAAACTCATTGGTACAAACCGGGATTTGATCCTGGGCCCATCAGATGACAGGCCGATGTTTCAACCACAAAGCCACCACGGCTCTGTTTATATTTTGAAGTGAAAAATCTGTACCAACGGTGAGCGATTTTAGGTAGGGCAGTAAACTTATATGAGTGTGCGTTTCGCGTCACCGACATGCTACTCTGACTATGTAATCGTGTAGGCAGCTTTTTACATGCTTATTCAATTAAGTCGCAATTTACAGCAAATTTAAAAATAACCCGCTAATCGCTCACAACTCGACCCACGTCGGACTGTTAACGAAAAAACGCGTAGGTTTCCGAATGACACAGTTTATCGAGTGGGTGGCGTGATTGATCTCGCGCCGAATAGTACATACGTGCTTCATGTAACGATATTATTTCCATACACTTATTCACTGGGCTACGATACTTTACATATGTACAAATAATGGTGTACACACGTGTGACTTTATATATATATACTAGCTTTTGCCCGCGGCTTCATCCACGTCTAAATGAGGTTCTAAATAAAGAGCCTAAATCCTTCCCCAGGTTTTATAACCTCAACAGAGATTATTCTCTCATTGCTAAATTTCATTTCTATACGTTCAGCCGTTTATTCGTGAAAAGGTAGCAATCAAACTAACAAACAAACAGAGTAACTTTCCCATTTATAATATTAGTATGCATTAATATAGATAACTAACGGATATCCCGGCTTTGTATCTTGTTTTCATTTAACAAAATATATTTATGTTAAATTATAAATATGCACGCGACGAAAATTATTTAATTAATAGTTACTTTGTTGACTGTAAGAAAGGTCATGTTTTAAGAACGGATTTCTGAATGACAGATTTAAACCTATATTTACAGAGTAACAAAACAACGCTTTGAGGAAACACACCTAGCCCAAATTAAACATTCTAGCAAATAAATCGCAAATGCGCTTATTCACGAGCTACCAGAAACCCAGATCCGAATGACTATTTTTTATACCACTATCGTGGTAAACAGGCATACGGCGCGCCTGATGGTAAGCGGTTACTGTAGCCACTCGCGCGTTGCCACAATCTCTTTGCACGCCTTCTTGAAGAACCCCACGCTGTACTCATTTATAAAATCTAAGGTATTCACTATTTTTGTGATTATTTGTTACCGGTCAAATCCATAGTAAATATCATAAATGCGATAGTAACTCGGTTTGTTTGTTTGTTACCTTTTCAGGACTAAACGACTGAACGGATCGTAATAAAATTTGACATGGAGATAGATTATATCCTGGAGAAGAACATATCTATCTTTTGTCTTAAAAGAAATGCAGACGAAGTTGCAGGTAACAGCAAGTAGACTATATGGTTTTCGACATTATCTTTAGCCCACGTTCACCCACAAAATAATTTTACTTTGATATCAATCAAAAATCAAAATCAAAAATCATTTATTCAGTTTAGGCCCTAATAAGGCTATTATGAAGGTCTAAATTACCACTTTACAGATATTTTTTAACTATGTTATATTTTATAATTATCTGCGGACCCCTAAAAGCCGCAGCTGGCTTCGGCAACTGTAATAATAACGATTGCTCATTAACGACAGGAAATGCCAATGGTGAGGCTTAGCGCTGCGGTGAATTACGGTGATGACGTCATCATTGGATCTAATGTGGCTTATGGGGGCCATTTAAATTATGAACGTAGCCATTTACTAGTAATTTAAAGCTCAGTCATTTTTAATAACTACCTATGTACAATTGTATAGAATAAGACCTATTTTTGTTTTTAATGACAGCTACTTAGAAAATCGATTCAGAATATTCTGAATCGATTGTAAATATAATCGGTGGTAAACTTTTTGTATTTTAGTACTTCTGGGGACACCGCAGTGAAATAACACTATTTGATGTAGTGTTGTTTCTGCGGTAAGTATGGTTGCCAGTGCTCCACGAGGATACGCTGGGCTAGTAGTATTGCTGCTAGCACAGTGAGTCCTCATCAGCAACATGGTTGACACCCCGTAGTGATACCCCTGGTATTGCTAGCGGCTATAGGCTACGGTGACTGCTCACCATCAGGTGGGCCGCCCGTAGTGATACCCCTGGTATTGCTAGCGGCTATAGGCTACGGTGACTGCTCACCATCAGGTGGGCCGCCCGTAGTGATACCCCTGGTATTGTTAGCGGCTATAGGCTACGGTGACTGCTCACCATCAGGTGGGCCGTATGCTTGTGTGCCACCTTAGTGGTACAAAAAATAATAAAAAAAAACTGGTAGGAAGATAAGAAAATCTAGTACTATGGGTACCAGACAATGGACAAAAAAATCTTATTTCTTGTAAATGCGTATCACTTACCACAGTTCAAATGTTCGTCACGTGGTTGCCCAAGCAGGAATTAAACCCACAACATCTAGCGTTGCACTCAGTTTTACTAACCACTTGACCAACGGTGTGATCGTAAGTAGACTTATGACTTGACATAAAATAATTAATCATGAATTGAGGTCCATTTGAATTCTTAAAGCTTTCATAACTCATTAGAGCAGGTGAAATTAACATTCTTCTTCTTCTTCTTCTTCTTCCTAAGTATGGCAATCAATCCCTTCAGGGACTATTTTTGCCAGTGTCGAGTGTTAGAGAATTTTCATGTTGCAAAATTTCTCGTGTTTGCCGCATTAAAATGCCTAGTGTCATGCATTCTAACGCCCAATGGAGTTTCTGGAGACAACCCACGGCAGTAGCAGATCGTAACACGCCTTTAGATTAGAGGTAACCTATTGACCAAAATGATAAATCACTTAACCCAAAAGTCGTATTATGGCATTATTTCCAATGCTCCTATAAATCAGTCACTAAATGAAACTTTACTGCACATATCGACACCAAAAATACACATTAAAGATCACTATAACACAATTTACGACACACTGGAAAAAATCTCAACCGCTCCGCCTGATTCCCGCCAAAAACTCCTAACATTCAATTCTTATTTGCGACTGTGCACAAAATTAAAACGTCTGAAAAGTTTTTAATTGTCCATTTCAAAGTTGCTGACCGCCCTCACGAGTAAATAATGTAGCTTGATTATGTTATTCAAAAAATATTTAAGTAAACTTTTTTTTTTATTGACACAAAACAGATTAAAATATTTACAAAAACATATCTTAACCTACCTGTAAACTTTAATTTAATTTACAAATTAATGCATGTTAAAATTACATTTAAGCAATTTATCTTTCGAAGCGTTTAAAAAAAATTATAACTGTAAATTAACATATTTTTACGTTACCATTTTTTTACTCATTTAAGTCCATCTAATAGTCCATGGAATAAAAAATTATGTACCCTAAAGCTGTAAATTACTTGTTTTATTCGAATATTGGTAATTTTGATAAGCCAGCGTGTGATTAAAGAGCTTTTCCCCAATAATTTGATGGCTTTATATTATGTTTAGTCGTATATCGTCAGCTTTGCATAGTTTGGGGCCAGATGGCGTTGTGTGATAATGACCAAGCATTATTATTATTATATAAAATTCTCGTGTCACAGTTTTCGTTACCATACTCCTCCGAAACAGCTTGACCGATTTTGATGAATTTTTTTGTGCTTATCACCGGATAAGCACAAAAAAATTCGAATTAGATACCGATCTATGAGAATCGGCCAACGTCTATTTTTCATTATACTAGCTTCCCGCCCCGGCTTCGCTCGGGTAGACAAAACCGAAACTCTTCTCAGGTGGCTTTTTTTCCGAACCGGTGGTAATTTAGACCTTCATAAGAGCCTTATTAGGGCCTAAACTGAATAAATGATTTTTGATTTTGATTTTGATTTTGATTTTGAAACTACTAAACCGATTTCAAAAAATCTTTCACCGTTAGAAAGCTAAATTATCACTGAGTAACATAGGCTATATATTATACTAGCTGCCCGCCCCGGCTTCGCTCGGGTAGACAAAATATTTGGTAAATGTCTATAGGCTCCGAAACTACTGGACCGATTTCAAAAATTCTTTCACCGTTAGAAAGCTAAATTATAACTGAGTAACATAGGCTATATATTATACTAGCTTCCCGCCCCGGCTTCGCTCGGGTAGACAAAACCGAAACTACTGGACCGATTTCAAAAATTCTTTCACCGTTAGAAAGCTAAATTATCACTGAGTAACATAGGCTATATATTATACTAGCTGCCCGCCCCGGCTTCGCTCGGGTAGACAAAATATTTGGTAAATGTCTATAGGCTCCGAAACAACTGGACCGATTTCAAAAATTATTTCACCGTTAGAAAGCCACATTATCACTGAGTAACATAGGCTATATATTATACTAGCTGCCCGCCCCGGCTTCGCTCGGGTAGACAAAATATTTGGTAAATGTCTATAGGCTCCGAAACTACTGGACCGATTTCAAAAATTCTTTCACCCTTTGAAAGCTACATTATCTCTGAGTAAAATAGGCTATATATTATACTAGCTGCCCACCCCGGCTCCGCACGGGTGGACACAATATTTGATAAATGTCTATGCTCCGAAATTAATGTCTACCCGTGCGAAGCCGGGGCGGGCCGCTAGTTATTATAATATTTTTGTTCAGTTTCACTGTCGAAATTATTTTTAAAAGTAATTTAAATGACTATACATCATTGTTACTTTGTAATTAAAAACTGTATTGAAAAGCTAAGTAATATTTTGAGATTTTTGGTCATGGTGTTTTACAATAAAATATTTAAATGATATCACACGTTTATTACGATACTTAATTTATTTATAATATACACTGGCTAATGCCTCTGGCTCTCTTTTTTCTGACAGCTCCCTGTTTGTTTACACTACAATAGTTTTTTTAGGGTTCCGTATGCGTCCGTCCGTCTATATAACTGTCAGCGGACTGTATCCCGTGATCCATAATAGGTAGACAGTTGAAATTTTCACAGAATGTGTATTGTTGCCGCTGATAACAACAAATACAAAATATAATAAATAATAATAATAAATACTATCGCAAACAGAACGGAACCCTTAGTGTGCGAGCCCAACTCGCACTTCGCCATTTTTAATGGTATTAAAGTTTCCTACGACGTGGATATACCTCTCTAGCTAGGTTATCAATCTTTGTTTGCATAGGACACTAGTTTGTACTCAGTAGAAAATCAAAAAATGCAGCTATGCTTCTAAATCCGAATAAGAAAGTTTATTAGTCGACCCTCAAAGCAGGCTTCCAATCCTTACGTTACCCTAGCAACGTCATATCGACAAGGAAACCTTCCGAAAATTATTTCCGTTAAAATACAATTATTTTAAAATCTACCTTCCCTCTTCAGTTAAAGTTAAAGAGAATTGTTATTCAATTTACCTGGAGTTGGTTGGGTCCGAAAAGTTTCCACGGTCAGATTAGGGATTCGCGATTTTGGATATTTTTATTTAAAAAAGAGCAAAAAACAAAAAAGTGTGCTAATGAACGTTTTAAGGGATTTGTTTAGGATTTGCGAACAGTTTTCCATGTGTGGATGTAACATGGACGATGAAGGGGTTTGTTGACGTGGACCGACTGTAGGCTTGAGTGGCGTAAATAAATATACGTGTTTTTTTTCAATTATCTTGAATTTGCATTTATAGCTAAATTATTGATTAATTTACCTACGTGTACTACGAAATAGATTAATTATTAGTTCAGTTTTTTTGATTGACACTTTTAACAACAATTTGTGATACATATTTAAAGCATTTATGTTTTAAATGTATGATAGATAACATCGTAATATTCTAGAGGTAGATTGTCAAAAAAGATTAAGAATTTAGATTTATAAGATTCTAAATTATATGTTTTAATTAATTTGTTTATCATTGCAATAACAAAGTTTCAAGATTATATTGTTATTATGTCTATATGTCAATGTCTATTAATAAACTTGTCAAAGTCTTATCATATATCAGTGTCTTCTTCTTCTTCTTCTTCCTAAGTATGGCAATCAATCCCTTCAGGGACTATTTTTGCCAGTGTCGAGTGTTAGAGAATTTTCATGTTGCAAAATTTCTCGTGTTTGCCGCATTAAAATGCCTAGTGTCATGCATTCTAACGCCCAAAGGAGTTTCTGGAGACAACCCACGGCAGTAGCAGATCGTAACACGCCTTTGGATTAGAGGTAACCTATTGACCAAAATGATAAATCACTTAACCCAAAAGTCGTATTATGGCATTATTTCCAATGCTCTTATAAATCAGTCACTAAATGAAACTTTACTGCACATATCGACACCGAAAATACACATTAAAGATCACTATAACACAATTTACGACACACTGGAAAAAATCTCAACCGCTCCGCCTGATTCCCGCCAAAAACTCCTATATCAGTGTCACTTTTAAAGAAAAGAGGGCATGTAGCATATTAGTCTATGATTATTTTGTCTATGTCTCTTAGGTGTCTGCCACTAAGAAGAATGAACATGTGTCTCAAATAGTCTCAATAAATAATTATTAAAAATCAATAAACTCTTATTAAAAGAGAATCCGAGCAAGCCCCCAAAGAAAACATGGTTATATCGCGATATCATGTCTCAGACTGATTACTGACTGGCGCTCGAAGGGTTGTATATAGTTAAATTTAACTTATTTTAGTTGGACGTCGTACATCGTCGCTTTAGGCACTACAAAATCAAAATAAAGAAAAAAAAAGTTTTATCTCTTTATACCACTAAGGTGGCAAACAAGCATACGGCCCGGCTGATGGTAAGCAGTCCCCGTAGCCTATAGACGCTTGCAACACCAGGGGTATCACTTGCGCGTTTCCGAACCTAAACGTTTAGGCCCTAATAAGGTACTTATGAAGGTCTAAAATAGCACCGGTTCGAAAAACTTACGTATCAAAACATCGCGTGCGAACCTTTATTGTGAATCGAGTAAATTATAAAATAAAACTCCGATAAGGTACACGTCGGTTCGTGTGATAAATTGTCCGAAACCCAACCGAATTACATGAGTGGTGGTAACAAAAATATCGGCCGTGGCAATTTGCCTCGGTGTTCATTTCCTAAAGCTAGGGGTGAGTGTGGTCATACGACATGCTATTTTTTATAGTAGCATTTTCGTTTAGTCACCTTAAGCTTTAATGGTTTTAGGGTTCCAAGACTTTTTTTTATACCACACAAGCACACGGCCCACCTGATGGGAAACAGTCACCGTAACCTATAGCCGCTAGCAAGACCAGATATATCACTATCGAGTTGCCAACCATGTTGATGATAAGGAGTCACTGTGCTAGCATTACTACTAGCCCAGCGATCCTCGTAGAGCACTGATAACTTAATTTACCGCAGAAACACAACACTACATCAAAGTAGTGCTATTTTACTGCGGTCTTCTGTAAAGTGGAGGTACAGTCCCCAGTCGGGCGGCTTCTATATTAATGTGAAAACCCACGGGTCGCCCTACATCTCTTTAATTTTGGTGCGCGAGGCCGACTCGCCCTTGGCCGGTTTTTTTTCTGAATTCATTAGCCCTGGCAAGTGGCGACTGCGTATTATACCTTCGACTTTTTTATGTATGGGAAAAAGAACAGCGCTGCTGCGGTGAAAAGTGGAACTAAACATTCGTATGAACATTTGAGAATTACGTTTGGCATTGAATTAAACAAAATAATTAAATCAACATCAAAACACACTATTATAGTCAACATTTGTCCAGTGCCAGGCCACGGTGAGTAACCAACGTTGCAAGAAAATTTACAATGTAGGTCAACACAGCAGCGCCGCGCCGGTAGCTTAGGTAACCGCTTCCCTTGCGGTGGACGAGTTAAGACCTTTGCAGACTTCACTGCTGACTCTATCAAATTACGAGGTGCTCTCAGGTCGAATTGAATTGCAACTGGAAGCTTTGTTTTAATACGGTCAAACAAGTCAAGGAGCATATGACGTAACCATAATTGTTCAAAAATCTGCTTCTTTCAGATTGTATTTTCCTTCAAATCAGTTTTTGTTTTGAGATGTTTTTATGTAGCATATTCATTACAAAGTCGCTTCCCGCTGTCTGTCTGTCCATATGTATGCTTAGACCTTTAAAGCTACGCAACGGATTTTGATGCGGTTTTTTTAATAGATAGAGTGATTCAAGAGGAAGAGTTTTATGTATGATTAATTTGTGTTTTGTAGGTAATTAACCTTATATGGCTAACGCTGACCGTGCGAAGCCACGGCGGGTCGCTAGTTTATTATTAAATTTTGCTTGTGACTTTGTCTGCCTAGAAAAAGAACATAAAAACGTGTATTGAAATTCCTGCGGAAACCGAGATATTAAAACCTTCTGTTTGACACTAAATATTAGGTCCTTACATATGAAATTGGCGTTTTGTATGGGAGGAACAAAAAGTCGAATATTTTTTAATATAATATATTTAATTAATCAAAGTATGAACCATTATTTTCTATGCACTTTTGCCATCTCATAGGTAGTTCATTGATCCCTTTACTAAAAAAACCAGTCGGACGGGAATCAATAAAATCTTTGAAGGCGATTTGGACTGCCCCATCGGAGTTGAATTTTTTCCCTTGCAAGAAGTTATCCAAATTTCGAAAAAAATGGTAATCTGTTGGAGCAAGGTCCGGGGAGTACGGAGGATGTCTTAGACTTTCCAATTGAAGCTCTTCTAATTTAGTAGCCGTCTGTAGCGCAGTGTGTGGTCTAGCGTTGTCGTGAAGCAGCAGTGGCGTGGAGCGATTGACCAGCCTAGGTTGTATAGCCGCTAGCTTTTCCATCATGGTTTGCAATTCCTGACAATAGACATCAGCCGTAATAGTCTGGCCAGATTTGAAAAAACTGTAATGAACAATACCGGCACTAGTCCACCAAACGCTTACAAGTAACTTTTTTGGGGTTAATTTTCGCTTGGGGCAGGATTTGGCTGGCTGGCCAGGATCTAACCATTGCGCTGAGCGCTTCCGATTATCGTAAAGAACCCATTTTTCATCACAGGTAATGATTCGGTTTAAAATACCTTCATTATTGTGCCGGTTTAGTAATGTAACGCAGCAGTCGACGCGCGTTTGCCGGTTTGTTTCAGTCAATTCGTGAGGTACCCACCTTTCAAGCTTTTTAATCTTCCCAATTTGCTTCAAGTGAATTAAAACAGTTTTATCACTAACATTGCAGCCTGCAGCTAACTCGGACGTGGTTTGCGATGGATCCGCTTCCACAATAGCCTTCAACTCTTCATTATCAACTTGAGTCTCAGGCCGTCCACGGGGCTTGTTCTGCAGGTCGAAATTTCCAGAACGAAAACGTTGGAACCAAAAACGAACTGTGTTTTCTTTTGCAACACGACCGCCATACACATCATTCACCCTTCGAGTTGTTTCCGCAGCACTAGTGCCACGGCGGAACTCGTACTCGTAAATAATGCGATATTTAAGGTTTTCCATTTTGTAAAATGAGTGACGCAAACAGAAAAAAACAGAAGAAAAAAAACAAATGAATGACGATCATCGAAGCACAAATACATGAGTCTATAGCTGTACAAATTTGAATTTGGAATTCCTTACCAAAGAGGAGAAATTCGTGATTAAAGTGGCCAGTACGAAAAACGCCAATTTCATATGTAAGGACCTAATATATATGTCTGTGTGCTCCAATTTTGAATGAAATTCTTTCAGGGATTTTATTTATATGATAACATTCATCCACATAACATTTATGATATAATAATTTATTTATTTGTATATAAAGGCAGTGTTTTGTACTTATTCAGTGTTCACACCTATCTGGATGGGCACTGAAGATGCACTTGGCATCTGTAAATGTAATACTCTTTATAAATGGACTTATGAAAAACTGTACACGGCTTTTGGCTTCGCCGTAGTCGGGAAAAATGCGTTTTATATAGTTTTGACATCTTTGAGCACATTACTAAGCTTGCTCCAATGCTTGGAAATTATCACACAGCGCCATCTGGCCCCAAACTAAGCAAAGCTTGTACTATGGAAACCAGCAGCTGATATAATATTTATATACTTATTTTTTTATAAAATAGCTATAATACATACCAAACCCCTAGACCCCAGGAAAATATATTTGCTACATAAATGTTTTCCCCGGCGGGAATCAAACCCGCGACCCCTAGCGTAGCAGTCAGATATACTGACTACTAGATCAGTGCCGGTAGCATGAACTATTTCGACAACGTTTTCGTATCGCCTTCGACTATTTTTGTATTGAAAAATGAACAGCGCTGCGGCGGTGAAAAGTGAAACTAAAAATTAGTATGACAATTTTGACATTTCGCGAGTCACGTTTTCGAATACGTTGTCGACAATGCTCCTGCTACCGGCACAGAGCGCTCGTCGAGACCAGCTGTTGCGATAGATTGATTGATTGATCGACATAGTGTTCCGTATGCAATCCAGTAACTACTTTATTGAGAAATGAATAATCATTACTTTAGTACCTATTCATTGCAGAAGCTGGTTCCGAATGATTGATCGATCAGTCATGTCCAGAAATTATTAATCTATTACGATGACATCTTATATAATAATTTCTGTTAAATGTTAAAGCGGAGATCTTAAACTTACAATAAGTAAGATGAAGGTTCTTAAAGCACTTTATTTCACTTGTGTTTTTAGGGTTCCGTACCCGTGGTAATTTAGACCTTCATAAGAGCCTTATTAGGGCCTAAACTGAATAAATGATTTTTGATTTTGATTTTTTATTTTGACGGGTAACCAACGGAACCCTATTACTAGGACTTCCCTGTCCGTCTGTCTGTCTGTCAGCGGGCTGTATGAGCTGTATCTTATGATCCGTAATATAGATATCATATATCAGTAAAAGTCAATATAGTATTAATAAAAAACGAGACCAGCTGTTGCGATAGATTGATTGATTGATCGACATAGTGTTCCGTATGCAATCCAGTAACTACTTTATTGAGAAATGAATAATCATTACTTTAGTACCTATTCATTGCAGAAGCTGGTTCCGAATGATTGATCGATCAGTCATGTCCAGAAATTATTAATCTATTACGATGACATCTTATATAATAATTTCTGTTAAATGTTAAAGCGGAGATCTTAAACTTACAATAAGTAAGATGAAGGTTCTTAAAGCACTTTATTTCACTTGTGTTTTTAGGGTTCCGTACCCGTGGTAATTTAGACCTTCATAAGAGCCTTATTAGGGCCTAAACTGAATAAATGATTTTTGATTTTGATTTTTTATTTTGACGGGTAACCAACGGAACCCTATTACTAGGACTTCCCTGTCCGTCTGTCTGTCTGTCAGCGGGCTGTATGAGCTGTATCTTATGATCCGTAATATAGATATCATATATCAGTAAAAGTCAATATAGTATTAATTAAAAACTCTTCAATTGAAAAATATTTTTTTCTAATAGCAGTGCCAATAATTCTGTTGTACGAAATCATTAAGTAAACTAATTTATCTGTACTTAAAGTATTGCCATCCTTGTTAAACCCTGCACATGAGCAAGGGATAACAAGTCTTGTAATCCTGGTAAATTAGTTTAGTTTAGTGATTTGTACAACACAGGCGCCAATTCTGTTGTACAAAATTACTAAACAAATTTGACAGTTCTTAAAGTCTTGCTATCCCTTTCCCATGTGCGGGGTTAAATAAAGATAGCAATACTTTTAGAACTGTCAAATTAGTTTAGTAATTTTGTACAACAGAATTGGCACCATAGTCTAGCTAAACATATTATAATGATAAGCACACGTCCTACCTCTAGATATATATTTAATTTACTAAACGCAATCAAAATTGGTAAGCACGTGTTGTAAAAAGACTTCCTACTACAGAAAAATAATTTTACGTGACTTTCATTGGAAATACACGAAATGCCGTGTATAGACGTGGCCTGGCGTGTGATCCGGGCCCTTTCATGCCAGCCATTTGTGTAGCCAATACATGTTTATGGTCTCTGAATAAATATCCCGTGCAGGCAATTATAGCCGGCATTCATAGGCATTATGTGCTATAATAGCGTGGCTGGTTATAAAGGTTCTGTGGGTGGAATATTTTCGTTACGTTACATCGATTTCGATTTAGGTTGATGCTATCTAAGTTTGTGATTCGGGTTGGTAAGGAATTCAGAATATAATATACTCATCAGAGGATTTATCGTGTTCTGCAGATGAAATTTTACTCGTTATCTGTTTGTTAGTCTGTTTGTTTGACGACTGTTCAAAGTATTCCAGGTTGATTGTATTCCGAGAGATTATCCTTAGGGTCGGCAACGCGCGAGTTATACCCCTGGTGTTGCAAGCGTCCATAGTCTGCGGTGACCGCTTACCATCAGGCGGGCCGTGTGCTTGTTTGCCACCTTAGTGGTATAAAAAAACCAAGCAAACACGTTGATCACATAAAAGTATGCCCCGGTGGGAATCGAACCCGTGACCCCTAGCCTGACAGTAAGGTATACTAACCACCAGACCAGGGGTTTCGTCGTACGCACGTAGATTCTCTTTTTTGGCAATAGTAATAAAGTTGTGTTTTCTCCAACAGTGCCGACATCGGACGTGCAGGGAGTTCTCGGTAAGAAAGCATCGCTCCCGTGTGACATCCAGCCCCTACACTCTGATGACGATGTCGTCATGGTACTCTGGTTCAAGGAGTCCGATGGAGACCAGCCCTTGTACAGGTGATTATGAAACAAAATACTTTTTTTAACACTGATTATCCCCACTTCATAAAATTAAGACTATGTATGTATCCATGTTTCATAAAGATTTGGTTCAAATCTGAATGTGCCGGCCAACTATTTTTTGTATATTCTGTGGTTTCATTGTTAATTATTGTAATTCGCTCGCAGCAGTAATATTTGAATTAAAAATAGTAAGTAAGTTATCTTCACGCCTTCCCACGAGGGTCCCCGAAGGGGTAGCCAGAGGTGTCACAACACCTACTTTCCATCGAAGATAATTTGGTGTCAACGTGACAGATGGTGGGTCCGTCGCCGTCTCTTAGGCACAACATACGTCTTTGCGTACTTCTCAGACGTATACAGGTTTCCTCACGATGTTTTCCTTTACCGTAAAACTCGTGGTGTATCTAATCACTTCACTTAAGTTATAAAAACTCATTGGTACAGACCGGGGGATTTGGAACTTGCGTCGCTAGAAAAGCCGGCAACGCTTCATACCACACGACCAGCACGGTTCATTAAAAATAGATATAGGATTATTAAGTTTAATTCTGTTTTTACCAGCTATGATATCCGCGGCCGCTCCAGCAACCAGCCCAAGCTTTGGTCATCTCCCTCCGTGTTCGCCAACCGGGCCTACTTCCGCGGCAGTGCAACACCTGCAGTCTTGATGGTCGATGACGTCACGGCCAGTGACGCTGGCGTTTACCGCTGCCGTGTTGACTTTAAGAACTCACCTACTAGGAACCTGAAAGTTAATTTTACTGTTATAAGTGAGTACTACATTTCTTACATTTTCATCTAATTCATTTGTGATAGCAAGTTCGTCCCTGACGCTGGTAGTACAGCAATCCATCTTCCATCATCATCGACATGAAATGTTTAATGCACGAGTTAGGCCTAACCTTACAAGTATCCATAAGTTGCACAAACCAATATCCATCACGCAGGCCATAAACTTGACCGACACTTTTATAATAAAAATACCTACCGTCATATTTTTTTTAGTTCCACCAAGTCGCCCAACTATATACGACGCAAAGAGAAGAGATAGAACGAAATTAGTTGAACCCTACAACGAAGGATCTAATGTTTACCTCATTTGTGAAGTAGATGGAGGTAAGTCATGACTTAATTATTTACATTATCAATACATCTGGTATTGAACTGTTTGTTGCCAGCCATAGGATTTTGAAAACCGATATGCCAAGCACGCATTTTTAATTTGAAATTTAATTTGAAAACCTACAACAATATAAGATCAGCTAATTTGCCTTAATTTTATGACCCCAAAGATGATTGGTTTCGTCTATAGAACTCAACACATCCACCCACACTGTTTATTCATTAACAACGCATCTATTGTTTCGCTCTTAATGGATTACGTTTATTATTTAACACTTTGAAGGTTTTATAATTATTATTACCTCTAATCACTATTGAGGGTAATCAAATAGACGAACATTTAAGGCATCACTTTTTGTAGAGATCTTTATGACCCTTTGTTTGGGTTTGTCAATTAAGGGGTTTTGAAGGCTTAATTGGTTTTGTGGGAAAACGATGGCTGTTACAGATGGGTTATAGAGCTAAGGGGGATTTTAGATGAGAGCACGTCACTTTTCACAGTCGGAACCATCTCTATTAAAATTGTTTTATGTTGGACCCAATTATGGTAATTTTGGAATTCAATATGAAGGAACGCAGTTTAAATTGATAAATAGTTCTTTGAAATCAAAAATTCTACAGCTATTTCCCTTAGTGTAATTAGTCTTATTTTCAACAGGAAGACCAAGGCCAAAGTTGACGTGGTATCTAGAAAACGTGGTCATCGATGACTCATACGAGCAGAGAGCTGATGGTATTACTGTAAATACACTAACCTTTCCGAATGTTGGCCGCCAACATCTCAACGCAAGGCTGGTGTGCCAAGCATCCAACACCAACTTGGCACCACCAGAGACCAAAGTTCTCATATTGGACTTAAATTGTGAGTATTGCTTGGACTCGTTTCTTAGGATATAATTATGTATCTATTCGTTCAATTAGATATTAAAGACTTTATGGCTTAAAAGGGAGTGAAAAGTTCAGTAACCTAAAATTTTACGTACTAAGGGTACCTGGCATAAATTTTTAGCAATATATCTGATTTTAATCCGCGCTTTGTATTTTATTGCGATCCAAAGCGGTACAGGCGGTGAAACAAAAACTGCAATCTAGGTCAACACCTAAAATTCAATACTAAAATGATGTCACACTTAAACGCCATTTGGATAAATTCACGAGTGTATGGATCGATAATGTAATCCACCAATTAAAAATGAATTGTATGCAGAATCGCCAACTAATTTTGACAAAACAATATGTAATGTAGAACACGTCAAAACATGATATCGTAAGACATGATATCGTTTATTTCCCTTCCAGTGAAACCAATAACAGTGAGCATATTAACGAAGGAGAAACAGGTATCGGCTGACAAACGGTACGAGGTAGAATGCAAGACGACGGGCTCGAGACCGGAGGCATATGTCACTTGGTGGAAGAACAATAGACAGCTAAAGCGAATGGCGAAAAACGTGAGTCCCTTTGCAGTGTTTTCACAGGGTTTTGTCCCATTCATAGCGGGCCCCATTGTGTTTTAATTAATAGATTCTTTTCAGTTGGATTTTTTGCGGGCGCGCTTTGTAATAATGAATGTCGTTTGTTTTGTTTTGGGGTTCGGTTAGGTGCTGTGTGGGGATTAAGTTAGTGGGTCTGCGTGCAAAAACAGGGGCGTGTATAGTTCGCTTTTATAGTTTTGGAGGAAATCTATATTAATTTAACTGTACTCCTTAGTTCAAAGATCAATATTTCTAACGTAAAATTATCGGAAACAAAATAAATTTTAAAGTATATTACAGCTTGATTTCAAACAGCACTGTAGCCTACATACTTCCGTAGAATTAGCATTGTGTATTGTAAAACTTTAAAACAATCCAGTATTCTCAGATCAAATAAAAAAGGTAGATGAAACTTTGCGAATAACGAAGTGATTATTAAAAGAGTATAGCTTGGCACAGAATCAGACAACTCAGGTTATTAGTGTACATATGTACATAGTATTGCTTACAGTATAATATTAATTATTTTAATTAAATAGATAGATACGGAATCCGCATTCGTTGCTCCAAGCTCGTTGAAACATTTTTTAGTTCTCTGCTCATTATTTTCAGCGTAGGCCACTTTTTGTTTGTTTGTTATTGTTCGTCTTTAATTTATATAAATTATATTTGTGGAGTCTCAGTTGAAACGTAATAATAAAAATATATAGTAAAAAGAAAGAAGAAATTTTGCCCAAAGTGTTGTGGTTTAATTTTGAATGCTTTATATTTTAGTTTACGCATCTCTCACTTATTAGATGACTCTTCTGCTCTTTTAATTATGACTTAATATTCTGAATAATTGATACACTCAGAATTCCTTCCACATTGAGCGAAAATGTAATATTATCGGCATGTGACGATGCACAGCATCTGTGAGAGAGCGTTGTATACTTCCGTTTGTAATTCATCCAATCGCAGCGACTTCCGGTGCCGAGAGCGCCTATTGGTTGCGATTTTAGCGCCATCTACAGTGAGTTGTCACCAGGGGCCGTCGGCGCCATTTTGCCCTCATAGCGTCGTTACTTCTCAAACGTGCAACACAGTTTTTCCGTTAAATTCGCTTTGAAAAGCGCACATAGTTACAATTGTACATAATTTGTTAAAACTTCACTTTGAAAATGCGCAAATAATTATAATTGTGCATATTAAAGTTATCGTGTGTGCTCAAGTGAACTATGAGTGATAGTGATAGTGAAGTGCAAAATGTGCGTCCTGAGATAGCGGTAAGCCCCGCTGTCTGTAGCGGCGATGGGCTACCAGAAACTGAGCGCCCACCGGGGAGCCGCGCAAGCGCTTCCAAGCGCGGTCTTTCCAGTGACTACTCGGAATCATCCTCTTCTGACTCTTCAGCCACAGAGGTAAAAAGGAGAAGACGCGGTGAGTCTGATTTTGATTATCGTGACCTGGTTAATAAAGTTGGTGTCTTAACAAATATTTTGCTACACAATGTGGGGGGTCTACCCTCTCATCAATTACCAGAAAGTGTCTCGAATTTATATACTGTACCCGTATCGCACATCACTATGAATTCTGTAACACCCGCGGCACCCGCGCCGGCACCCGAACCGACGCCGGGGCCCTCCAGCCCCGCAGGTGCAACCACCGACTTTTACTTACAACGCCCCGCGGTCCCCGTCGCTCCCCGCACGGTTGAGCCGCGGCTTCTAAGTCTGGGCCACGTGGGGACGGCACTAAAGGAGCCTAAGGTACCCCGAGCTGACGCGGATCATTTGAAGCGGCTTGAACTCCTACAAAAGTTTGGTGACCCATCTTGGAAAGACGTTCGATATACGGATGCACTAAAAATCCATAATGCCTCCAGGGTTCGTCGACCTGGAGGTTAACGATGAACTCAGACAATTCCTAAAAGGTAAGGATTACTTCGCGAGTTCTGAGAAAATTGTTGCAGCAATTTGTAACGGATTAATAACCCAGCGCGAACTTTTAAACCAAAACTTGCAACAATTCCTGAACTGGACAGCTTCTGCCGGCACGGCTTTGTCTGCAGACAACATATTTGATAAAATTAGTGAATTATTTCAACCTACCTCCAAGTTTCACAAAACTAGTGACGAAATTATGCAAATGGTGTGCGGTAAACGGGCCGAGTACATTGAGAATCGCAGGGAGCGTATCCTAAGCGAGCTACCTAATAAGAATCTACGAGAGGGTTTGCGTAAAATTCCTCCTAGTTCTAAGCATCTCTTTGATGAAAATCAGTTACGTGTTTTCTTTCAAAATACTGGCGGAATGGATAAATGGGTGCGGCCATGGTTTCATACTGAGAAAGATGGCCAGAGGTCAAGTGCTAGGACGACAAAGTTGGGCAAGCCAGGCCCCTCGCGAGATAACGCGGCTCAGTCTTTTCGGCCGCAAGATCACGAGACCAAACGAAACAAACGATTCCAAGGATCCACTAAACTCTCAGACCAGAGGAGACCGAAGAAAGGTTTCCGAAAGGAAGGCCAGCACAATAAAAAGCAATTCAACAAGTGACTATCAAATGCTCCAGCCCAAGTTTTACGGCGGCTGCCTCCGAGCGTATCGGAGGCAGTGGCAGGCGCTGCGGGCTCCGCAGGCCCTTCTCGGTATGATCACGAGAATGCACCTGCCATTCACCTCCAGACCTGTGCTCGTCCATCCGTCGACACAGGTTCTTCGTCGCTTCGAGACTCCTCAATCCTCAGGTATGACTCAACAAATACACATGCTGTTGGAACAAGGTGTGCTGGAGATTCCGGATCAACAGCGGCTCGGAGCCAGTTACTTTTCCACAATGTTTCTAACGAGGAAGAGCGACGGATCGTTCAGGCCCATTTTCAACCTAAAGAGGCTGTACCAATATATTGTACCAAAACCCTTCAAACTGATTTCACAATTTCACATCCCTCAGTTCCTTCAAGGGGGCGACTGGATGGTGAAATTAGACCTCTCATCTGCTTACTTCCACGTGCCCATCACACAGTCCCAGCGAAGGTTTCTGAGACTGTTTTACGACCGCCAGGTCCTCCAGATGACTTGTCTGCCATTCGGACTATCGTGTGCCCCCAAAAATTTTGCAGCCCTGACCAACTGGGTCGCTCAATATCTTCGAAACAGAGGCATTCGGACCATAGTATACCTGGACGATTTTCTGCTAGTGAATCAATCGCGCTCCATCCTCCAAGGTCAGGCAAAGACTACAATAGAGACCATACAGAGACTAGGATGGACTATAAATTTCGAGAAATCGGTAATAGACCCTGTACAAGAATTATAATACTTTGGTCTGACATGGAACACTGTCCGCGATCTCAAGAGCTTACCACAGAAAAAAATGGATGCAATAACTTTCATCTCACGGAAGGTCATACGCAAGGGCACGATGTCGCTCAAGGAAACTCGAGTAATCCTAGGTATTCTAAATTTTGCAAATTACGTAATACCAAGGGGGAGGCTACATTGCCGCCAACTTCAACGACACTTGCGAGCTCTGGGCAGACAGAATCCCCGCACCCAATACAAAGTCCCAGCCCCAGTGGTAAGGGACCTGGAGTGGTGGAGGGATGCCTTGGAAAACCACCACGTCGTAAGCAGCTTACATCCAACATTGATACACCATTTTCTGATAACGGATGCTGCAGATTATGGGTGGGGGGCGCAATTGGACGACGAAACTGCATCGGGCAGGTGGACTCCCCAACAGAGCCAATGGCATTGCAACCGCAAAGAAATGTGGGCTATTATTGCTGCAGTAAAGAAGTTCAAATTGCGGCTTCGGCGCCGCCATGTCCACTTGCAGTCCGACAACCGCACAGTCGTATCTTATATTCGCAAAGAAGGAGGTACACGATCGGCGGGTCTGCTGAACTTGACATACCAACTCCTCAATTTCCTGGACAGTTGGAACATCACAATGACAGCGGAATACCTACCAGGCAAATACAACGACATCGCGGACAGATTATCCCGCGGGAGACAAGCAGCCGAATGGCATCTTCTTCCGCCAGCGCTGATGGAAGTTTTTCGGATATTTGGGACCCCTCAGATCGATCTATTTGCCACAAAGGATACGAGTGTTGTACAGAAGTATGTCACAAACGATTGTCGAGACAACTCGGCGCAATTCTGCAACGCCTTCAGTCGTCAATGGCAGTTTCAACTAGCGTGGGTGTTTCCTCCGCCGAGCTTACTACCACGAGTACTGCACCACTTGAACAAGGCACAGGGTGTATACCTCGTGGTAGCACCAATGTGGAAGCGAGCATTCTGGCTTCCCGACCTCCGTCGTCGGGCTCTAGCCAAATGCTTCAAGATAAAGAAGCTACGTTCGGTGCTGATCGATCAGAGCACGGGCCTTCCACCAGCTCAAGTCCAAGACATGGAACTATGTCTGGAAAATTGGGAGTGGGGTGACATCACAGGCTCCTGGACCGAAGCAGAAAGAGCTTTGCTCAGATCTAGCTGGAGAGAATCCACGCTAAAGACATACAAGCCTGCCTCGGCAAGGTGGACCAAGTGGTGTGGAGACAATAATTTTGATTATAAGCATCCTCACGGAACTAGTTTGTCTAGATTTTAGCGTATTTGTATCTTGAAGAGAGACTTGCTTACTCTACTATACTTTTACACAAGTCGGTTGTTTTAACTTTTGGCCAAAACTTAAATAACATTAATTTAAATTCAATTTTTTTTGTGAAACATATTCTAAAGGCAATTTCTCTTCAAAATCCAAGAGCAGAGAAACCACCGGTTTGGGATCCCAGTGACTTGGTCACCTGGCTGCAGAACAATTCACCCGACAACGAATCATTGTTCGAAGCTTCACGTAGATTAGCTTATATTTTACTCTTAGCCTCAGGCCGCCGAGTGCATGATCTCACCTTGCTGAAAATTTCACCATCCCACTATACCGATGCCGGTGACCACGTCATTTTACGACCCGCCTTCGGTTCCAAGACTGATACAGCCACACATAGGCAATCAGGTTGGAAGTTATTGCAACATAGCAATATTAACGTATGTCCTGTATTCTGGTTAAGGAAGGTTCTTGAACTGGGAACACGGAGGCGAACGTCTGAGTGTAACAATGCTCTTTTTATTACTATCAGAGGCCCAGTACAAGCAGCCTCGAGAACAATTATCGGTAATTGGGTTAAGACAGTTCTTAGAGACGCAGGTATACCTGCCACGCCAGGATCTGTTCGCTCGGCCGTCGCTTCTTTGAACTGGTACGAGAACTTTCCAATAGAGGATATTCTTCGTCGTGGAAATTGGCGTAGAGAAAATACCTTTGCCAGATTCTATTGTAAACAAATCATTGGTACATCTCAGGCACAGACGAACTTATCTATGAATTTTGAACCTATGTAAGGTACATTGATCAGTTTTTGCGATAGCCTCAATATTTATATATATATATATACATATATATATGTTGGTATATTAATCTGTTATGTCATTATAAGTTGATATTTACTAATACAGAATTTGATTTCATGTACAAATTGTTACAGTATTTAAGATTCTTTGATTAATGGTTATCCTTAGCACCCATCTCACATAGCGTCGTCGACATTCACCAGGAGATATAAACACGTCTCTCACAGATGCTGTGCATCGTCACATGCCGATAATAGTGCAAGTTTTACATAACAATAAAACTTGTATTATTGAGCAGAGACGATGCACAGCATCCCAATAAGGGCTCCTGGTGAGAGACTTCTATGAGGGCAAAATGGCGCCGACGGCCCCTGGTGACAACTCACTGTAGATGGCGCTAAAATCGCAACCAATAGGCGCTCTCGGCACCGGAAGTCGCTGCGATTGGATGAATTACAAACGGAAGTATACAACGCTCTCTCACAGATGCTGTGCATCGTCTCTGCTCAATAATACAAGTTTTATTGTTATGTAAAACTTGCACTATTATCGTAAATCAGTCTAATGAAAGTTTTGCTGAAAAACTGCCCACATTTGCTCTAATAACTTACGCAGCATATCGTCCAGATAGATTAATGTCTTTGTGTTTTCCCTTTTCAATTCACGAATAAGTAAGTCTGGAGCTAGAAGCCTGTTCATATGGCAGACGATCTAGTCCATGATTAAATTTTGCGTTCTTTTAGTTTGATTTAATAAAAGTAATCTTATTTTATTAACTTGTAATGTTTGCATTGCATCTTTTAAACGAAATTAAACATACTCTTATTGACTCAATTATTACAATTTATTTAAAACTATATGAACAACATGAGCAGGATACATAAAAAAACAGTTAATCGTAGATACGGACTCCATTTATGATATGAATGCCGAAGATACTAATGAAGGCCCAGTTGATTAATGGAAATTTTAAATAGATGCAATAACTTAGGAAAACATGGCGAGAGATTGTGATGACAATAAGAAACTAGTAAGCTTTAGCAGTTCTCAAAATTACAAACAGAACATTTCTTCCCAGTTCTCAGAAAACAACGAAACTCTAAGTGTGCTAAGTTTGCTGCCAAGTGTAGAAGATGACGGGAAATATCTGACGTGTAGAGCTGAGAATAAACATATACAGGACTCCGCTATTGAAGACAAATGGAGGTTAAATGTTCATTGTGAGTAAATTCTAAGTAAAATTTTAAATAACATACCTTTACTGTAGTGCGTAGAGTTATTTTGTTTTCCAATAGAAGCCCTAAATCGTTTGCTGCTTAAAACAGAATACAGTAATATTTTGGGGTTTTGATTAGGATCTTCATATATTATTTTTTAATCAACATGAACCGTTTCATTCACATGTCACGTTGAATTAACAATTTTGATCCATCGAATTCTTCCTACATCAAAAAAACATGGCTTCACATTTTATTTTATATGCCGAAATTAAAAATAATAAATGTCTGAAATTTGTAATCTATTGATACGTTTTATCAGAAGATGTTTCTAAAAAATCCCCAATATGTGCCCGTTATATTCTGCATTTACACTGTATATGTTTTTATCTAAAACCCATTCTCAAATTACTTTTCATTTATTCAACGCCAGACTTTACTTGTTTAAATTTCTTGTACCTTTTTTAACGATCGTTCGTTTTCCAACAAAACTTAATGAACCTAAAGTAAATACTTTTGACTTTACGATAGTTCACAGAAGACCCTTGATTTTAAATTGTGTCTTTGTGCAGGTTCCACTTATAGAATGTTAGAATAATTAAGTTTGTAATTGACTAACTTTGAATCGTTATTTATTTTTGTATTAATTGGATTTTTTGAATTCGTATGATCAAAGAAATGTTTTTCATTGACGAGAATTTAATTAAATATTATTATTTGACGTTTGAAACCTCAAGACATAGATATAAAGCTAAATACATGTGCTAAATATTTTCATTTTCACATTTAGAATCTGACAAGATATTTCATTTTTATTAATATATCTAAGTATTAGAAATTATTTTACCAACACGAAATTTAATATTAGTGGTTATTAGAAAATTAATTGTTTTTATTACCTGTAACTGTTAACCTGAATTTCGAGAAAACCATTACTGAAATCTGCGAACAATGTTCAATCCTAATATTTTACCACAGATATCCCAGTAGTGGACCTTAAAATGGGGTCCAGTCTGAATCCGGATGAGATAAAAGAGGGCGACGACGTCTATTTCGAGTGCACCGTTAAAGCAAATCCCAAGACACATCGGCTTGTTTGGTTTCACGATGTGAGTAATAGAAGCTAAGGCGTGAAGGAAGAAAATGGTGCCAATTCTGTTGTTCAAAATTACTACACTTAACTAATTTGACAGGTCTAAAAATATTGCCATCCTTATTTAACCCCACACATGAAAAAGGGATAGCAAGACTTTTAGACCTGTCAAATTAGTTAAGTTTAGTAATTTTGAACAACAGAATCGACACCAATGTTTCCTTATAGTACGAAATGTGGCTGGAATTTAACTTGGAAATTTCCTGTACGAAACACTTATAAAGTATCAAAAAGGTTTAATTAGAGAATCATTAGTCATGACCATTTTATTTATTTACTATCTGCCAAAGGCAAACTTAAGATTGTGTATTTTATCTGAAACCTTCACTAATGACTCACCAAAGATGATTTTGCAATCAGATGTATGGTTTAGGAACTCACAGTGAACAAAACACAAAACTATTTCATTTTATTCCAATCACACACAGAGCTTCTTTAAATTTTAGCTTTCCCTTTTATATGCTCTAGCACACCGAAATTTTTCACAACGATGGAGCTGGCATTATCTTGAGCGCTCAAAGCCTGGTTCTTCAGAGCGTTACCAGAGCGGCTGCAGGGGACTATACATGCATGGCTGCGAACAGTGAGGGCAAGGGAACCAGCAACCCAGTCAGCCTATTGGTCAGATGTGAGTTTACCATAGTAATTTATTGTACGACAGTACAGCGTAAAGGAATTTTCAAATAAGAGACACCGCACTGAGGCCAGTCAGTTCACCTGATATAACTTCTGATGTGTATGTGCAAAATATCGTCCATCGTTAATAAGTTAACTGTATTGAAAGCAGCATTGTCAAAGTGCCTTTAATACAAAGAGATATCAGCGACATGCTTCGTCATAACAATAAAATGAATATTAGATTCAAATCTGAATCTTGTCTCCATGAATAATTGAAAATGAAGAATAGTTTATCATCAAATCTTTTCAGAATATACCGAAGTAGTGATCCTGTCAACAATCTAAAATGGTTGTTTTTTTTTAATATTCTCCGTTAAAATTATCAAACACATGTCTCAGAAGTGAAGGGAGAAAAGGGTTATTAAAATTAAACTTTCCATTACAACATGTTGCTACGTACATTGAAAACTCATTACGACATTATATTGAGAACCTTGTTGATGTGGCTTTAAAGTACCAAGAACTTGGGGCGCTGTTAAATATTAGAGCTCGCGTAACTTGATATTTGCTCGCAGAATTTACTGGCGTTTAGTGTGTGGAAGCAAGTGTCACAAGGGATTCTGAGTCCTTGCTGCACTCTAGTGATGTGCTATTAGAATAGGGTTCAAATATCGAGGGAAATTTGAAATATTTACTCGATAGAAGAAATACTGCGGTCATAGACAAATTTACTATTCTTGCATGCAAAAGCTTATTTGTTGAAAATCTTAAAATATTCCATGAATATAATTAGCTATTTGCTGGAGTTACTGGAATCCAGCCTTTATTTTATGTATCAGATTGTTATTTAGTTATCGAAATAAGTTAAAAAGTAAATTAATTTTGTATACTCAGCACAATATTATCTTCAAAATATGCTATTCCATTCATTAACGTGCCTACCGTAAGATTCAAATTAAGAGCATTTCAATTTTGCCGACATATAGCTATGGAATCATCGATATATCTATTCCTCCTTTACCTCACTGTAGCAATCGCTTGAACTAGACTTACGAGTACATCGTCGCTAGTGTAATAGTGGCTAACAAAATTTTAGAACCAGTTAGATTGCTTTGGGACCCCAGAATAGGGGCGGGCAAGTATTTCGAACAATGCCCCAGAGGCTCGTGGCATAACGAGGGTAATGTTTTAGATCTTAAATTCTAGGTAGCGAGTACTTTATAGAGGAGCTAGGTCAGTTAAACTTTAGTCTTTATGGTGATAGAATTAGAAATGGAGTTGTTTGTCGATAAATTTGAAGCATTTAAGTGCCGATAAAGTATATTGATGATCTTGTTGCTGAGAATTACTAAATTGTTTTAATGATGCAGTTAGTTCATGCCTGAGCCTTCCTATTACATTCATATTTCACACCGTTACATTATTTATATTAGAAATAAATAATTACGGCGTGTGTGTAGGATTATCTCTTGAAAACTACCCCCTTTTTGTTGTATTCGTAACTAACGTAGTCAGGACAAGGTTTGCATGAGTAACCGCAAATTTGCATCTACTTCTGAATTGCACCTGTGCAATGCCGGGGTCGGTCGCTAGTGTTTAACTACAAATACTACATAGTAATTACATAATTACTTGTAACAATGGTAGGAAACATTCCGATCTGGTTCCTATATTTAGAATGTAATATTTTTGTTACAAAATCTCCTAGTTCTAGTTTTCGTACGTCACAAGTTTAGCTCTCAGCTCCATCCTCTTCTATAACCCCAAGTTATTCTCAATCATTTAATAAAGTCTCTGGCTCCACGACAAAGTTAAAGATATCAATCTCCTTTAGTTTGATAGTTTTCATCCATTATTTCCGAGTTCGACCCGAGTTATCATTAAAACTGCTGAGCGTTCCCAGTTGCAGTTTTATAATGATGATAACTTCTCGTCTTGTTAGACGCTGTCTTAGGAGATCGGTTGTTTGCTTTCAGTTAGTTTGAGAGATTTGCGTCTGCAGTTTTATGTTATTACAAATTTTGCTCTTGCTATAAGTTTCACTTTGTGTAAATTGATAGCGACGTTAATTGGTTTACTATCAACTTTATAACCGCCAATTTGATGATCTCGCTGTACAGTATTATGGGTTTCAATTGCAATTAGGACTAGATGCATAGTAAGAGTAATGATATGGCAGTCCAAGTTAACATTATAAAAGTGCTGAAATAGATCTATTGCGATGAACCAATTAAAAAATAAACGGGTGACCATTTTTACAACTAGGCTAAATCTCTAATGAAAGGTATTTTATTTCCAATGTGTATACGTTTGCTATCTCCTTAGACAAATATATTATATATAAACGAGAGGGCGTACCAGTGACGTTAATTGCGAATCATTTTGGATTAGTACGAAAGAAACGTCAAACAAAGATCAAATAAATCTGTCTCTCTCTTACACTGGTAATTGAGTCGCAATAAATTATGAATGTCAATCAACAGGTTTATGAACAAACTGCTCATTGAATACGGGATCGTGACCTAACTAGCAATTATTAATTTATTTTAACTGCTTAAGTGAATCAGCGTCATGATATATGTGTATGTTACTCAATAGATTCGTATATTTTTATCCTAGATGCACCCATATGCGCCGATAGAAGAGACGGCGAATTATTCGGAGCATTGAAACATGAAACTGTGTCATTGCACTGTTCAGTCGATGCTAACCCAGCGCTTGTATCCTTTCACTGGACCTTCAATAATTCTGGAGAACAGACTGAAATACCGCCAAGGTAAGGTGTCCCAATAATACAACAGATTTTGCACTAGTGGTAGTGATTTTTGAATCTATCAGCAATTTACACCAGACGTCAAACACCGCATAATTTGCGAATTTCTTGTAAACATTATTTTTGATGTGAAACATGTAATGGGGTTACACCGACAGTTACCTCTGTCTCGCCTCGCGCTCATATCATATATTGCAGTGGGTCAGACCGACAAATGTCAAGTTATTATTTTACCCGACTACGGCGAAACTAAATGTTTATGCTTTTAGCATTCTATGTATGTTTGTATTTACGTATGTTCCTGCGTAGCGTTAAAACTTTTCATCCGATTTTGATCAATAAGTTGTAAATTTTTTCGTTATTATGGCCCGGGTAACATACGCTACATTTTAACAGACTGCGAGGAGCCGATTTTTCCTTATAAACCTCGATTTCAACTGATTTCATTCCCTTTTCTAAGCGCAGGATTTAAATATTTTTTCCCGTAATCAAGTTCCAAATTTTATTTACTTGATTATGCCTACTATGCCATATTTATTACATTTAATTAACCTACTTTTCCTGTGTCTTTTCTATACAATAGTTTCGATGCTTCTTATCTCCCAGAGGGTCCCGCGACGGCTCAGTTTTATAATTATAAATAACCAGAAATTACATGAAGATAATAGGGCAACTTCTGCTCTTGTTATATTAATCCTGTAAACTGTTTTCTAGGCTGTACAGCAGTCACGGACACGTATCCACACTAAACTATACTCCGACCGCGGACATGGAGTATGGCACGTTGGCCTGCTATGGGGAGAATGCTGTTGGTCAACAGAAGGTGCCGTGCCTCTTCCAGCTTGTTGCCGCTGGTGAGTTTGGAAATACATGATTGTTTATGTATGTTCGGTGATACATTAATCCGAAATGAAATGGAATCATTACTTGATTAACACCACTATTCTAAGGCACATAAGAACGTCTACCACCTCACATAAATATGTTACAGGACGGCCCTTCCACCTGCAGAACTGCTCGGTGGCCAACCAGAGCATCGACTCCCTGTACGTGGAGTGTGTCGAAAACTTTGACGGTGGACTGCCTCAGACCTTCCTGATGGAGCTCTTGGAATTACCATCGCTGGCCGTGAGTACTGAAAATTTAATATTGGCTAAGTGCGAGTTGGACTAGTTTAAATGACAAACTTAACTTTGCGGTTCGATCCCTAGACACGGCTTTCGCACCAGCCGCAAATAATAAGTTTGTAAATTCGCAATTATTTTTAAATATAGCAATATACACCCTATAAGCATTTCAAATTTCCACTTGTTACTATTACGGATCAGGGAATAGGTACAGCTCGTTGACAGACAGGCAAACGGACGGACGGACGGACGGACGGACAGCGAAGTCTTAGTAATAGGGTGCCGTTTGTTACCGTTCGAGTACGGAACCCTAAATATCATATAATGTTTTAAGCCAAATTTCTCAATATAATATATGACACATTATATGACAGTTATATGACACATTTATGTTAAACTTCTGTGATTGAAAACGCAATAGGGAAACATACGTTAGAGAAGCAATTCAAATATGTAAGTGGTGCCGCCAAATCGCCTTGGGTCACACGTGGAAGACTATGACCGACCCGTATGCTGTGTAATTTTTAGGTGGAAAATAGAATAAAATATTTATTTACTTCATGTACATCATTATGTACAACATAAATGGTTACTTTTACTTTTTGTAGTAACATTAATTATTTATTATTATTATCTATTATTATCTACCGCTTTATTGCTCCCATTTATTCCACCCAAGTAAACTAATTTGTTAAACAAAAAAAGTTGTTGCTAAAATAAAATCAATGGACCGGATTTCTTTTCTATTGGAAATAAAAATAATATTGACCGCATTCAATTTTTATTTCAAATAAAAAAGAAATCCGTACCACTGATTTTAATTAAGAACGTGTGTGTCATAATATGAAGATTCCATTAAAGATGTTTTCAATCCCTTCCAGGTCCGTTACAATGTATCCACAAACCGAACCCCACCTTATTTCGAAGTGCGCGGTCTTCCCCCAGGGGTGAGCTACAGGATCGATCTTTACGCAGTCAATGCTAAAGGTCGTAGTGACGTGGCGACTATCGAGACTGTCACGTTGAGGGCGCAGGCGAAGTTTACTGGTGAGATAAACATACATATGACATACAGGTGGCTTTTTTTTCCAAACCGGTGGTAATTTAGACCTTCATAAGTGCCTTATTAGGGCCTAAACTGAATAGATGATTTTTTATTTTTATTTTGACTCTTTATGACACCGTGTGATATCGTGACAGTGATCAGTCAACAGTCACTTCTCATCGAAGAGGTTTTAGATCCCAACGTTACTGTTGAGTGAGCCTATCTCTATTTCCAGGTTGATAATTATCATTTACAACTATTTTAAGGTTGTTCTTGAGATGTTGCCTTGTTAACGAAATAATAGTGAATTATTTTAAATATTATAAACAGTTTTTAAAATTATAGATTTGGTAACACACTTTACAATATCATGGGTGGTATGTTTCACAGTTACTTGTAACGAATTAAAATGTGTACACTTTTAAGTTCAATAGCATATTTATTACTAGACATATTTCTGGAAACTGTTTCTTTTTACCGAAATAGTGTCATGTTAAAAATTTCGTGTAAATTCGTGAAGTATTTGCTTAGTATAAAATAACTCTTATTTGTAAATAACTCTTATTCCAAAATTCCACCTATAAAAAGTTTAAATAGGCTACTTAGAACTGCTAGTGTAAGACCTAGTAATTTATAAATATCAAATCAAGGGTTAGGACCATTAAACAAAAATCACCTACAATTTATTTCCCCCTTCGAAACACTTACTCGTAAACTAGACCGCTGTAATAAGCCAAGTTCACTTAAAGAAAATCACAGTCAATTGATCGTTACGAGTCGCAAGCATGGTGTAAGCCTTTGTTCTACGATATTAAGGTGCCAAGGCAGTTTATTAAACAGGGTTGGTCACGCCATTCGGTACTGCCAACAGCTTTATTTGGAGATCATACAAATATAACATGGGTGGCTTCAAACACATACTTGTATGCAAGCAATACGCTGCGCGCTGGTTGTAAGGATCATGTATAGTTGTCAATTCGCTAGTGATACCCTTGGTGCTACGAGCGTCTTTCCGCTGAAGATTAGAAGAGCCGATTGTTTGGTATACCAACTTCGTTGCATGTATCGATCATATCGATCGTGTGTCGCCACTTCCAATGAAACCGTCAAAATTAGGCCTAATAACTATATTAATGAAAATTCCAAGTGTTGGAATCAGATTTTTTCATAATACCATGCGTGTGTATTCTACCGTGAAGAAAAATTTGGTAATAAATGATACAGCAGTAGCATATTTTAGTACTTACATAGAAGTAACATTGACCAGGTATAAAAATAACTTCATCTAGATTTTATAGTATCCATACAATCAGACCATGGGTAGCCGATACTGAACATATTCAAACAAATTCAAAAACCAATGGAGGGAAACTGATATCAAATCAAATTAGAATTTACTTACTTGAATCCGATCGCGTGCTATATTAACACCGAAGCCTCGACGTTGGCATAAAGTCGGTCAAAACGGAGTGTTGTGTTGATGGCTTAAACACCGGAGTTAATTATTGCATGATTTTGCACCTTTAGCTGAGCGAATTTGCATATCGTACTTTTAATACGGCATTAAAAAATAAACGCGTTAAATTGAGAATAAGTTCCCAAGTTCGGGTTGTTAGCTGCTGTTTTAATAGGTAATAAAGACAGGACCCTAATTAAGTTTGTAATTTTAGGTTTACTTTCAAGTAATTATGGGTATAAAGATCTTTTCATTCACAGCTTTATTCGAATCGACACTCCTGAAAGCTGAATAAATAATTAAGTCAGGTAAAAATGTTCGGCCTTCACTTTCCTTAACAAAAGATCAAAATAATTAATTTAAAATCTTTACCATTTACCTTAGTCATTATTCGTGTATTGTGTAGTTTTTGATACAAAGGTTACATTAATAAAAATAAAAAAAACATAATTTGTGTTTTCCAATCACTATTATAAGCAGCGGTAACAGTAGAAAACTCATTAATATATACCAGATCAGATAAATAACTTAAAATCTCAACATGACAAGTCGTTGCATTATCGCTGGGCACAGGAGACAATAAGATCATCAAGAAATTAATAAAAAGAGTTCAAGAAAAACTTAATTACTTACAATATTCCATATATCTGGTCTTACGACCACCAGACCAGCTTCAACTTCTATTCCTGATACTGAAGTTGATGATAGGATAGAAGGATTTTATATGTTTATTTCGTCGTAGGAGAAAGCAGCACTCTCGGTATGTCGCCAGTGCTCGCCTCCATAGCTGCCATGTCAGCCCTGCTTGCTACCGCGGTGTGTGGAGTTCTCGCCGTGTTATACAGGCGACATTCATCTAGACATACAAACTTACCTCCTAAGCATGCTCCTCTGAGGTATGTAATCATGTCAAATATAACATATTTCACACCTACAAGACATACATTTTATGAGACAGAGCTTGTCTTGAATATACAATACGAACTACTGCATCTACCTAGTCTCTTGCAACCTTCTTACCTAATCAAACAAATTGATTTCGGCGTGATAACAAAATCATCAATGTATATAAATTTACTTTTCGCATTGATTTCTGATCTTTATAATCTTTAAATTTATAAATCAGATAGTGTGACTAAAAAAATCATAATGTTAGTCTAAAATTAAATTATTTCTTTACCTTTTACGAACTCAATTGCGAATAGATACCACTTGCCACTTCCAATCTGAATTTGGTAATAACCATGCATGTAATCAGACGTTTAATTCCTTTTTCCCAACAGTGAAGCAATGTATGTGGAGCGAGCGCCTAGCTGCCCCACTCCTGTGAAGCAAGATGTAGAGTCACGAGCAAGCAGTGCAGAGCCTCGTGGAGGCAGTGAACGTGGTGATCGAAGTACAAGAGGTGCTTTGCTGCACGTGGAGGCAAGGGAGGAAGATGCCGATCCAGATATTATACCATCTTTGTATGGTATGTACACTGTACAGCTTTTAACCATAACATAAAGCGAGAGATGAAGAAATTATTTTACACATCCCTTGATTAACCTTTTAAATTATTGAAATTTGATTTTGTTCTTTCCAAACCAGAACGGAGGCCCGTATCTAATGGCTATATGAGCCTTCAAAGACCTCCATCGAACAGCAAGCTCACCAAGTTAAGCGGCGATGACGTTCGCTCCGAACCAGATGGGGGAGCGTACTACAACGACTTTAGGAAGAAGGATTATAGGATACCATTAACTAGTGTAAGTATTTTAATATTTAGCTTTGCATTGCTAACTCGAGAACCATTTTCATTAATAATATGCATTGTAAGATTTACAAAGAGTTCTTTATTTAATATTGTTTCATAAAGGAAGTCAGCTTTCTTAACTAATGTACCTATTATAATGCTTCAGATTAAATAAAGAAGTCGCTAGCGGAAGCAAGTTTATAAAGTACCGTATTTTACGCCCCTGCGTACTTAATAAAACACGATACTTAAAAAACTTACTTCAGATGGACAGGGGTCCACAATAATTCTATGTTTCATTTCAAAAATGATAAACACGATGGTAGGGTCAAAAGGTGAGAAGCTCATCCTTAACAATCAAACTTTTCTTTCAGTCATATCATAGCTTAGGACGCGCCAACAAGGGCGTGAACGCGTGTAGCCCTAGTTCAGCGACAGGCGTGACATCATCGCTCACTGCTCACCGACTGCGACCCGAAGTCGTCACGACCTCGCATCGGGTCCAAGAGAGCTGTATATAAACCCTCCGTTGTAAATTAATAGGTACATAAAACTAAGTATTGACTGTGTTCCTTTCATAGTTTAATGAATTTTGTATTTATCTTCTAAGAATTTTGTGTACGAATTAATGTTGTTGAAGTATGTGATATTCTATTTGAATGAGTGCTGATGAGCGGTTCTAACATGGGTTTGAATGTGTCGATCGAACATCTTTCATTTTCAGCTTTTAAGGCAACCAACGGTGCCGCATCATTTCATCAATTGTTTTGATTTAGTAAGCAGTAATTTGAATTACAATCGAATGAAACAATCGATACATTTGTCATTTCATAGAATAACCGCTCACCGCCAATAGTAAAATTGCTAATGCCGTATCGGAAGGATATTTCTGTCTGCAAATTAACTTCAAAAACTAGTTACCCATCTTGGTTAGCCTTAACGTGATTTTTATTCATAATTGCCATGATTTACGAATGATAAGTAAAATAATTTTATTCTTCGTCTTGTTCAAAGAACAATTTCTTTGAAAATTACTAAAAGTTTAGATGTGAACGATAACAAAATAGACTCGTTCATATTTTAAATTTTATAAAAGAAGGTCAATAAATTTGAAATATTACCCGTCGAACATTTTATGCGATGTCAGATTTGGATATTTTCAGCGACGACCCAGATACGTCAATTCGTATTGTTTTAATTTCTGTGATATATCACAAATTGACATCTTTATAATGGCATATAAAGAGAGAAGTCATAATAATAATGATACTAAGCTTCTGAACTTTAAAAGTATTTTTTTTCAATTATATTTAGATGAAGACTAATGGCACAGTCCCTTAGTCTTCAACTAATTATTAATTCTTCAAACGACAAGCAATCCTAATGCTCTCTCCATTGATATTATTTTTGAACACGCAAAATTCATTTTCTTTTATATTTTTAAACTTTAAGTGTGCAGGTTAACTACCGGTTTCAAATGATTTAACAGCCTAAATTACGTCAAAGGAGGGTAAGTAACAATTTGTTACAAATACTGGAACGAAGTTTGGCCATTGATTTGCAGCTGGAATTCTTGCACTAAAGTCGTCCGAGATATCTTTTGCTGATCTACCCCGAACATGTGATTTGGTGGGCTAAATTTGTTTCTTTCATCCAGAATTGATTCTATAACCGATTATAATCATGACTAAGCACTGTCATGATGTTTTTTGCAAAATCTACCCATGACAAAAACAAATGGAGTAAATGAAATAATTTCTTATTATTACATTTTTCGCAAACTTTTTCAGTTCTTTTGTCCCCATGCGCTTATTTTGCTTGAAGGTTTATTCCCGCTATCTTTCGGCCCAACACCTCGCCTTCGCGGCCACACGCGACGCGTCGTTAAATAAAATGACAACATTTATCCACACTTAACGCACCGATAACTTCTTTCTTAGCTTGAAACATTATGGATCGCTCAGAAATGCACATTACTCTAACTTACACGTGTGACGGCTATTTGACAAGCTAACAAGCGGTTACATCTGATATTACCAGTTAATACCGGTTCTCTTGGTTGAAGTGTTTGTAACGAGAGTTTGGAGAATCGATTCTTTTGTGTATCGATAATATTTCATCGATTTAAGTGGAGCAATTTTTCAAAAGTTTGAATAAAAGTCCACATATTGTAATTTATTTGGGTCTATGTGTATCATTTCGCTTTTACAATAGAAGGTTAGAAAGGAAATATTCCCGTGTCTACAACATACTAGAAAAAACTATTTCAAACAATAAATGTAATTTATTAATTACATTAGGAAATCTCACAGTATTATTGATTTAAAATGGGGTTTTTAAATTTGTAATGCCTCAATATAATTCCGAATTATTTACATAAAATAACATTGTTGATTTTAGTTTTCTCAGTATTACTGATGTTACTTTTAACAGCATTTAGATACGAAAACCAACGGAAATGACTCCTTTTTGAACTCAAAGAGAAACGTTTCCTCAAATAAAATTCTTAATATAATCTTCTTATTAATTTAATAGCGAAATAACTTTGTTACCCATTCCGCCAATTTCACTAGATTATTTGTTATTGTCATTTCCGACGATTACTTTAGACAAATATATACTTAATACATTGTAATTGAAGTTGCTCAATGGAAAATAACACTAAATTATCGTCAGAAAAGACTCGCAGAAACACAGGAGCATTATGTAACCGCAGAAAAAATGCAACCATTTTATGTATATACGAGTATATGGATTTTTGTAGTAAAATAATGGTTTATATGCAAAAGATTTTGCATGTAAGAAATTGGTTATCGTAATAGAAAATTTTATCTTTTATAAAATATGATTTGAACCAAATAAAATTCGTGTATTTTTTTTGCCATTAGACCGATATTTTAAAAAAAAAAGATATTTTATTATAATTCAAAGATAATATCGTCTTAAACGATAAATCACAAAATACTTGTTTTTTTCTATACTTTTTTAATGATTGATTTTAATGTTAAAATCTAACTTGGATTAATTAGATTAACTGTGTTAAATATGGTGAAACGTTTAATTTCGTCTTCAACAAGGATAGAAAACACATAGCTGAATATTTTTAAAGTTGATGTAATTTATCAAATCTTTTGGTTTATTCCGCATTCGTCTCACAAAATTTCACCAAAATCTCATGATTTTAATCTTCTAGTTTTACCTTACGTATAATTATAATACATTTTTATACATTACTTCATAGTAAACACAAAAATACTAACCAAATTTTTGTTTTGTTTATACAGATAGAAAAAAAACGTTATGCTTTAAATAAAAATTGAGGCGAATGCGTCATAAATCAATCTTCTATAGCGACCCCTCTTTTTGTAAGTATGTAAATTTGTATATATTAAGTTTAAAAAACTATAAACAAAATTTAAATCTAGTCTAACATTTAGATCTAACGGTGCTAAGTATTGTACATTATTAGTGTAAACATGTAAAGATGATTGAAGAAATTTTAGGCATGTGTCAATTTGACCGCGACCTCATACTGAGTATGGGACTAATATAAACTATTGTTATGATGAAATGAATGAATTTGTTTCTTGTAAATGTTTCCAAATACAATGTCGAGCATTTATCAAAATTACTGTTGTTTTATTCACCTGTTTCCAATAAATATATATATGTTCTTCTGTTCCACTTATGCATGCATCCATACTAACTCTTTTTATACCGCTGAGGTGGCTCACAAGCATACGGCCTACCGGATGGTAAGCAGTCACCGTAGCTTATAGCCGCTAGCAATACCAGGGGTATCACTAACGGGTTGCAAACCAGGTTGTTAATGACTCATGGTGCTAGCAGTGCAGCGTATCCTCGTGGAGCAGAAGACAAAGCGCACGTCCTTCCCGAGGATATAATCTATCTCCTTGTCAAATTTTATTACGATCCGTTCAGCCGTTTAGTCCTGAAAAGGGAACAAACAGACAGAGTTACTTTCGCATTTATAATATTAGTGTGGATTACAGTCATTCGAAATCTGTACCTGTGTCCAACATGATTATAATTTAAAACTCCATTATACATACGTATGTATAATCTACGTAGATTCTACATCTATACTAATATTATAAAGAGGAAAGATTTGTATTTTTGTATGTATTGAATAGGCCCCGAAAAACTACTGGACCGATTTCAAAAATTCTTTCACCGTTAGAAAGCTACATCATCACTGAGTAACATAGGCTATATATTATACTAGTTTCCCGCCCCGGCTTCACTCGGGTAGACAAAATATTTGATAAATGTCTATAGGCTCCGAAACTACTGGACCGATTTCAAAAATTCTTTCACCGTTAGAAAGCTACACTATCACTGATTAACATAGGCTAGCGGCCCGCCCCGGCTTTGCACAGGTAGACAAAATATTTGATATAAATGTCTACCCGTGCGAAGCCGGGGCGGGCCGCTAGTATCACAATATATATAAAACTCCATTATACTTATGTATGTATAATCTACGTAGATGCTACATATCACAATATATTTTCCTGAATAAGTAAATAAATCATTTTGACAGAAACATTAATTCAGATTTAACTCGGCAAAGGCTATGTATTGTCAACTGAACAGACGGTTAATTGATTTACGATGGGCCACGGGTTCGGTTCCCGACTAGGAAATGTAATTACTGTAGTGGTGTTGTTATTTGGTAGATTTGTCTTGTGGGTGGATATAGCCCGGATCTTTCGTGTTTGGGTAAGTCAATCTTGGATATTGATTGCATAAATTGTATTGGTAACCACGAGAGTGATGGCTGACGTTTGTCTTATGGGAGCAAACATTTTCAACCGACTTCAAAATAGGTGGAGTGTTTCAGGCTTGGCATCGACTTCCGCGCGTTCTTGAGAAACAAGGTCTTGATAGACAGTTAGATAGACAGACAGACGGACAACAACGTGATCTTGTAAGGGTACCTCTTTTCCTTGTGAGGTATGGAACCCTAAAAAGGCGAAACAAACTTCATTACAATTATGAAATTAACTACAACTTTTGCTACCTGCAAAGCAAAAAGATGCGAGTTAAAATCGCCTAGTAAAAAAATGAAATGCCCACTCAATCGGAACGAACTTCTGATTCGATTATTTTCCCTATATAAATCGAATCGCTTTCTTTGGTCCTCCATATGAAATCACTCTTGGTTATTACAAAAACCGACTCGACATAATGTCTGACATATCGATATTAGATATACTCGATTATATCAAAACGGAAAACGATACAAAGCTTTTATGGTAAACGGTAACCATAAAACGGTAAGTACAGTTTTCAATAAAGCATATTTATTACAAAGGGAAACGATTCAATCGAAAATTACAACACTACTTTACGGACGGATAGTGAGGGAAGGGAAATTATATTTTATTGTTGTAGATATAAAAATCAGAATTGAGTAACTCTGAACTTGGTGATGATAATTATTAGTAAGCAGATGGACATCGTGCGAATTGAATAGTGAAAGTAATTATTTTAGATGATACTATATGTGTTAGCTTATTTGGATCTTTCTGTTTTCCCGAAAGTGACGTATATTTTGGCAAAAAGTCTAGAAACGGAATTTAATTTTTGGCTACTGGCAACTATACAAAATGGAATCTATGCTATGCTCTTGATACGTTAATGATATGATAACGTTATATATGCTCTTATAACCTAATTAGATTAGCATGGCTGCTACCGCATATTTAATTCATACATAAAAACTACAGTAAAAAAGAGTAGAAAATAATAGGGGCGCCACTGTGCCGTTCGTATGGCAACCCAAAGCTCGTATAGAACATCAACCGTCTTGATGGGTTTGTTGTTAACAACACCATAACATGTTGAACATGTTGTACATTTTGTAAAGTTGCCAGCAGCCAAAATTTAATTCCGTTTCTAGACTTTTTGCCAAGCTATACGTCACTTTCGGGAAACCAGAAAGATAATATTGTTCCAATTAATTTTGAAAACTTTATTCCAAAATTTCATATTACATATTATAATTAAACACCAATAATATAAATAAAAGTAGGCATAAATATACCGTGAGTGTAATGGCACATACATTCCAAATAGTCGAACAGTAGACCTATATTAAATACCCCCTATGGATCACGGCGCGCAGTGAATTTATGACAATTGGGATTTATACAGATTTTATTATACTCCACTTTTTATTTTTATAGCCCGGTAAGAATCGATAAAACAGTAATTCTTTATTTTAATATATTATCCGGCATATGTTATCGTAAATTTGTGATATGGGCATCGTGGGATATTGTAAATTATTGCTGTGGTAAACACTTGCACCCACGCTATTATTTTGACAGTTTCTTGACAGTAATAGCCCTATTAGACAGTTATCTTTGACGTATTCTTCCGGATGCAGCAAGGCGCCGGCTATTAGCAATGCCGTATATCGTTTCTTTACGTTATTGATAACACTGAAAGTTACACGCTTTTTAAATTAACATTTAATTTAGAGATAATAAGGAAGGTCTATTCTGTGAAATATATATTCAGTCAATCAATATGTAACGTTACTAGCTCCGTGCCGGTAGCAGGAACATTGTCGACAACGTATTGAAAAACGTAACTCGCGAAATGTCAAAATTGTCATACTAATTCTTTGTTCCACTTTTCACCGCCGCAGCGCTGTTCATTTTTCAATACAAAAATAGTCAAAGGCGATACGAAAAAGTTATCGACAATGTTCATGCTACCGGCACTGATGTAGTATAGTCTTTGTAGGGTTTCCAGAGTTAATTAAGGATAGGAGCACCAGTGGTCCACGGACCTGGGGTTAACAACCTTGGTTTAAACGTTACAGTGCCCGCTTAACATGTTCCCTTTTTCCCTTCGTAGCATAAAATATAGAAGCTCAAAAGTAAATCACGAATAAATAAATTGTAGATTAGAAACTCGCTTTTTTATTCATTTTTTTTTAAACCACTAAGGTGGCACACAAGCTTACGGCCTACCTGATGATAAGCTGTCACCGTAGCCTATGGCTGCTTGCAACACCAGGGGTATCACTCGCGCGTTGCTGACCCTATCTGTGTATTTATCCTGATAATTATAGTCAGGACATAAGAACAAAGTTATATATTGATTGCATGCAATTTTTCTATATAATCTTAATCTCTATATATAAAAATGAATCCCTTTTTCCCTTGGTCACGGCATCACACGTAAATGGCTGGACCGATTTCGGTAATTCTTTTCTTTTGTGTATACTATTGTCAGTAGAAGGTTCTGACGAAAATAAATTAAAAAAAATAAATATTATAATTAATCTAAGTGCATTAACTCCTTAAAAAGAAAAAGAAACTAACCTAATATAAACAATTAAAATAATTAAAATAAATAAAACACTTGTCCCAAATCGCTATCACGCGGGAGGGTGCCAAGAAGGCTGGCAGCATTTGAAAAATGAATCGGTATATTATTAATTTCGGGATAAACTAAAGGTCCTCAGTTCTATGGTGTATTTATGTATATATGAATTCATAGCTAAGAGGACAACGTCTGTCGGGACAGCGAGTTCACAATAATGTTAAAAGATCCTGTTACATTGATACCTGCGGCTTAAACTAATATAATATCTTTGCTTGACAAACAAATACCGGTGGGAAGAAAAAAAAAATATTCGATTTTTTATCAGTATAATTTTCAGCAACGCTACGGGCCATCACTTCAGACCATCGGCAGAGAAGCGGGGATTAATTACCGTGAAGCTTAACAAAGCCTATCGGAGCTTCCCACTTGTGTTAATAAGTTTTCATTCGGCTAATTAATCGCGGAAATTTAATTAGGCCCGTATAAAATTACTCGTCATAGTTATTATAAAGCTTCTGGTAATAGTTATTCATAACTAGTCGAAGTATTTATTTATATACCACTAAGATGGCACACAATCATACGCCCCCCTACCTGATGGTAAGCAATCCCCGTAGCCTGTAGTGATTTATTTATAAGGCAAGTTGCATGCTGTTTTGCATCTTTGTATAAAACAATCAAGAAAGTACCATAATCAGTACTAACGCTCGTACAAACAAATAATTGCTTCTTACTAGACAAAGTGAAAGTAAAAGTCAACAAATAATAAAACTCAAATTATTACAGGCCATTAGTCAAAGTAATCCTTACTCACAAATTTGTTGAGTTGAGCTTTTATTTGTCAATGTATTGCTATAGATAGATGTATGTTATAATCTTTCTGGGTGCTTAGAATGCTTAGGGCCACGAAATATGCGTCGCTTGAGAACGACACTGCAAGTTTAATCCCGCGAACGCTTGTATTAAGTTGTGCAATGAGCTCTCTACCGTTGTTTTCCTAAGGGTTCTACAAGATGGGTGTTAAGATATTTCAGCGAGTGACACCTCTGGTTTTACTAATGTCAGTACAAAGAGGACATACTTTCTTAGCCCGAATTTGGACTCAACTCTGGATCTACAACCTTTTAAGCCGACACCTATACCGCTAAAACTTTTTATTATATTCCAGGAACGCACTTTCTGTCATGAGATAAATACCATTTAGTAGAATTTCCGGTATTTCTGAGCTGGGCAAAAAAAAAAAAAAAAATTAGTAGAAACAAAAGTTGTGCCAAGAATAGTTTTATTTTATTTTATTAGTATTTCTTAGTAGACAAATAATAGCTGTTCCTTATACAATAGTGGGGCAAGCGAGGTGATCAAGCTCAGCCACAAAGGGAAGATCTTTCAGCCAGGCGGGTGTTGTGCTTGGGGGACCACAGCTTCGACTGTTCTAGACGGAGACTTGTATATATACTCAGTTATGTAGAAAACTTTTTGCGCGTTGAAGCATTGTGACGCATGTATGAAATTTATACAAATCTTGAATAGCGCCATCTGTCGCATGTTATGTCATTCAGTAGATTCCAACGTTGGTTTATATAGCGGAGTGGTCGCTACACACTGATACATCTCTAACCCGCTAATGTTATGGCCTCAAGTTACAAACGAGGAAGTAATTAATGACTTACACATAATATTTTCTCTTTGAAGCAATAATTTAAAAGTCTTCTCGTACAGATTAAATTAATTATTAACGCTCTTTTATCAAACGTTTACTTGGCCGTGCATTCAATTAATTAATAGATTATTTCTTTCTGTTCTGAAGCATCTCTTATAAGCCGGTTTGTTTTGGAGTTAGCGTGATTATGTAAGGTTTTTTTGTTTTTTCTAAAACATTAACAACTAGCTTCTGCCTGCGACTTCGTCCGCGTTGAGCTTAAAATCCCAGCTTAACATATTCCCGGTATAAAAAAGACGGTAGGATAAAAAGTATCCTATGTGGCCTATGTGTCAATGCAGGTCATAAACTATACGTGTACCAAATTTCATACAAATCTTCTGAGCCGTTTTACGTGATTGAGCAGCAAACATTATTACTTCCAGTCTTACAAAATTTCAAATTCACAATATTAGTAGGATTATCCTTAACAACAGTTAATTAAATCTTTATCCTTAAGGATATATTTTCTTTATAATTGGTTTGTATCGGTATATATAAATTAATATGTACCTACACTATACGATGGCTACATTTCGTTACGTAAAATGGCTGTGTCTGAAATAAATCGAATATAGTAAACAAGTAGGTATAATATCTTTTTCTTAATAACACTAAAGTGGCACACAAGCATACGGCCAACTTCAATACTTGATGGTAATAAGTCACCGTAGCCTATAGCTGCTAGCAATACCAGGGATATCACTAACTAGTTGCCAACCCTGTTGGTGATGAGAACTCACTGGGCTAGCAGCATTACTGCTATCTCAGCGTATCCTCGAGGAGCACTGGCAACCTTACTTACCGCAGAAACACAACACGACATCAAAGAAGTATATTTTCACAGCGGTCTTCTATAACGTGGAGGTACAGTCCCCAGTCGGGCGGCTCGAATATTAATGGGAATACCCACGGAAGATCCCAATTCGTCCTACCTCTCAAAATAATATGAAAATGTCATTGAACAGAGTCACATTATCCTTAGGCCCTCGCTTGCTTGCCGTTTACCATCACAATACAGTGATCCCTAAAAAAGCTGTTTATCAAGTCGAAACACCGCCTTAGGGATTCCTTCTCCGATAACAATTTTATACCTTAACGCCTATTGTGCAGAGACGTAATTATGATGAAGTCAGTAAATCCTTTAAGGTTCCTATCAATATAGGAACCCGTATTTACGCAAATTGCTTCCATAAACAGGGCTGCTGAAAATGCTAATTTATAATGAAGGATTCTACTTAAAATGATACTAAATTTTGATGAATTTTTTTAGCGTCCTGTTACTGTACTACGCTTACTATGCCTTAGTTTTCTGTATTTTTGTCTGTTTGACCTTAAAAGGGCTTATAGGGCATAAGGTATCAGGTTAAAATATTCACTAAATATGTATTATATCAGCGAGAGAAAACTCGGCCAAGTGTGTGTCGGACTCGCGCACAAGACATACTAGTTTAAATGACAAATTTAGCTTTGCCGTTCGATCCCTAGACACGGCTGTTGTACCAACCGCACATAATTAGGTATGTAATATTAAATTCGTTCTTTGTTAGCGAATATAGCAATATAAACCCTGTGAGCATTGAAAGCGTCTACTTGTGGCCATTATTAAAGTCGAGAAAAAAGCACGTTTCTTTACTCCCTAGAAACGTGTTTAATATTTTCAGTTTTTATTGCAATAGAAATACACATTCTGTGAAAATTTCAACTGTATCTATTACGGATTATATACAACTCGCTGACATACAGACGGACGGAAGGACAGCGGATGCTTAGTAATAATATTCCGTTGGTTACCATTCGGGTGCAGAGCCTTAATAAAAGAATATGGTTTCTGCACCAATAAATGTCCGAACTATCAAGTTTGATACTTGTGTGTATTATAAATTGTAAAATCTATAATACACACAAGTAGCAAACTTTCTCCACGAGGATACGCTGGGCTAGTAGTAATGCTAGCACAATGAGTCCTCATCAACAACATGTTTGGCAACCCGTTAATGATACCCCTGGTATTGCTAGTGGCTATATATGCTACGATGACTGCTTACCATCAGGTGGGCCGTAAGCTTGTGTGCAACCTTAGTGGTATAAAAAAACTTGACGTAATTACTTGGTAAAGTGATCCTTAAACTAATACATTGTTTGTTGGTACAGAATACGGAACCGTCGCGACGGTCGGACTCGCATTTGGCCAGTTTTTATGTCAACATTTTTGTAACTAGACCGTTATCGATTTACATATCGTATTAAAAATTGATACATATTTAAACTTTCTAAATTAGTTCAGATGTTATCAGGTAAAGCAGGTGTCAGAACAATCGAGTAGTATTTGCAATTAAAAAAGTTTATACCATCGTTAGTTGTCAAGTGAAATTTATAAGGTAGCTGTAACGATGAAATGTTGGAAAGCTAAATTATACGTCACATCGTATGAATTTAAGCAAAATCAAAACTTAAGTCAAAGGGCAGAAAGTGGATATTCGCATTATAATGAAACACCGGACCCGGCGACATCGGTAAAGAAGCTAACGTCAAATTATTACGCAACTTTCGACTTAATGGGACTATACTAAAGAAATAATTTAGTTTATTTCTAATCTGATACGACGGTGCCATGAATAGATAAGAAACAGGTTTTTATAAATTTGATAGTACCTATTATGAACAAAAAATATGTTAACCATTCTATTCAAAATGCCGATGTATTCAAAGATGTTCAGATAATGTTATTGGTGCCTACTGTCAAAATATCTGTCACTTAAATTATCTGTTAAAATGCTACACTGAAAATACTAAATAAGTCGTAAAAAGAATAAAAAGTCAGCAAAATGCGAGTTGGACCAGCACACCGAGGGTTCCGTACTAAAAAACACTTATCTATTAGGATTCATTTTTATTAATTTTGTTGTTGTAATTGCAACAGAAATACCCATTCTGTAAAAAATTCAACTGTCTACCTATTATACGCACAAGACTGCCGCTGACAGACAGACGGAATGACACGTACAGCGGAGTCTTAGTAATAGGCTTTCGTTGGTCACCCTTCGGTACGAAACCCTTCAAAATATCTGTAAGTTTGACTGAAGTTCTCGTAGCATAGCGATCGCTATGTACTCGACTCGAGTCTCCTCTCCACAATAAGGCTTGCAAGTTTGCAACGCTAGTTTATTGGTATTAGAAGCGTCTATACGCTACGGTGACCACTTACCATATCACGGCACGCTTTCTTGCCGCCTTAGTAGTATAAGATATATAGTATATACAAAATATAAGCTAGGCTAGAGAATGAGAATCTTGAAAAATACAATTTTAATGTCAACAATCGATAGAGCAATCGGCACTCTCAATAATGCAACGGAAAATGTTTAAAAAGCATCTCGACGCTTCGAGTGCTCCACTTCTGTGCAAAGCCTCTATGTTGGTGATGAGTGGAAGCGGGAGCGGTTAAGCTCTTGTAATATTTTACCACTAGTTCCGAAAAAAACGATTGTGAAGAACCAGCTAGAAAATCAGTGCGGTTAATAAAGACTAGCTAATTGAAGCAACCAAATAGCAATAGGAAAGGCAATTAGTTTAATTTGATTAGTAGCAACATACCGTACGTTTAAAATTGGAGCCGGACGAGTGAGGTCTGTACCTCCACCAACTTTTTTCTACCACTACTACTTCGATGTTTCGATGTTAAAAAAATAATGAAAACGTATTGTATCAACTGCTGGCTCCCATAGTACAAGGCTTTCCGAGCTTCTCAAAAATGCACTGCACTTGGCAGTAATGTGACCTGCTAATCCATATCCTGCTAGCGCTCTCAATATTGAATTGATAAATTTCCATCAGGCGAGCCGTTAGGATATGTGTCAGTTCTATAGTTATAAAATACTTTATCATTATACAGTTAAAATTCGCCCGAGTGGTTCTAGATAAAGATAGCCTATAGCCTTCCCTAGGTTAGAATCTATCTCATTACGATCTGTCCAGCCGTTTGTTTAGTCGTGAAAACGCAGCAAAACAAACAGAGTTACTTTCGCATTTATAAAGTTAAGTATATTATAATCTTTCTGTAAAATTTCATCACCCACAGTCGCTGCTCCTAGCACTATGCCCGCTACCTGTTTTGCATAGCTAAGTAAGTAGTGAGGTCTGCCAGCTGGTAACATACAGCCAGTGCGATATTTGATTTGAAATTATAATCAGCGCATTAAGCGCCGCATTCTCACGTTGTATTTGAGAAGATTTCCTCTACAAGCTAAATTATTATATCGTCTAAGATACCTGAGAGACCTACTTGATGGCGGGTGCTCTCTGCATTGACCTCATTAGCCTAGTACAGTTTTTTATCGGAGGGTCTAGACACCTTATCAAAAAACACTTAATTTGAGTAGTGTTGTGCTGATGCGGTCTGTGCGGTAAAGGTGCTGAACCGTTTTGTCCTAGTTCCCTTTTTACGCTCATGGTGTGATTGAACTTAAGTTTAAAAAAACAATTGTTCAGACCGACCTTTTAAATAATAGGCAGCTTCTTCAACCACACGGCCACCACGGCTTTAAAACTACTTTAATCTTAATCAATGGGATTCTTGGGTTATAATAAAGCTATTGTTTTTGTCCTATATCCGTGAGAAACCAATATTGCTGCGAGGGCGAAGTAAGAAATGAGAAATGTAAATAAATAATAGCTCTTTATTTATTTTAATACTTTATTGTACACCATTTATAAATAGGTTATACACAAATATCAGTACAGATGGCGGCCTTAGCACTCTCGGCGATCTCTTCCAGGCAACCATGGGATGGAATGTAGAACATACAAATAATCAATATTAGGGCAGTCGATGGTTTACAACAACAACCATTTTATTCTCACTCCACTGAAATTTTAAATTAAACTAATAAAATTAGCACTTAAATTATCACTTAATAAAATTAGTTATCATTATTAGTACCTATCTACATATCCATCCATTCTATACAAATAGGATTCTTGTTGAAAATGTGATACAACTTCCAAAAACTGCGAAATAGTTGTCATAACCGAACACTAATAAAGGTTGGAAGCGTACTGGTCGACAAGCGTAATGGTACATATAACTACCTACACGTACCTGTGCAACTCAATAATCGACTGAAACATTGTTCGCCGGGTCAGCTTTCAAGCTCTCAAACAATTGTTATTAGGTACTAACTAAATTCTACGTGAGCGTGAGCAACAGTCAGTTTTAATAAACGAGATATTATTAATAGATATTTACTATTTGAATCAGACTACAGCTGTAGGTACAAAAAAATATATGAAGTATTTTTGAGAAAAACCTCAGAGCCGTACAGTAATTGCATCGCACTTCTGTCACTTTTTTGTCGCTAAGACTTAAACAATGCTTGTTACTCTTAGCGACAAAGTCGCTAAATTGGCAACTGTGACCCAGCCTACTTATTCATCCCTTTTCACGAAACCTCACCCAGACAAGCGATACGAACCATATAGGTAGACTTCAACTGGGCAGGCGCAGTATGACAATAGGATAGACAAATATAATAATTAGTATAAATAAAACGGCCTTTGAGCACCACTAATGAGCGCGTACGTGCATATCGCCAGTCTAGGACAGTGTTGCGCCCTTTTGTGCCCAAGGTACATTTAGAAAATCAGGAAATTTTTGAGTAAAACCATAAATGAAGAGTAAATAATATGTATTATTCAAACTGCTCTTTTATTGGTAAGTCTCCGAATCTAAACAAAATGCCTCGCTCTCTCGCGAGGTTTGCAACTTTACTGTTAAAGTAATTTCTTTCGTGTACACAGGATGTTACCCGTTATTATACGGGATGTGAAAGGAGGTTAAATGGGGCCTTATAACGAGTCCACCCACAATATTTATGATCCGTAGTCAGGCTGTATACAAACACAAAAAAAAAATTCACTGATGTGCAAACCCTATATCAGTAAAATTAAAGTATGCAGAATGTACCTACATTTCTACACAATTCGCGGAACGACAAATTTATTTTCTACAACTTGAAATTTTTTGAAGCCAGTGCCGGTAGCACGAACTTTTTCGACAACGTATTCGAAAACGTAACTCGCGAAATATCAAAATTGTCATACTAATTTTTAGTTTCACTTTCCACCGACGCAGCGCTGTTCATTTTCCAATACAAAAATAGTCGAAGGCGATACGAAAACGTTGTCGACAATGTTCCTGCTATCGGCACTGTACTTGAGTATAATGACATCCTTGTATTGAGATAGCAAACATTTATTAATGGAAAATAGAAAGCTATTAAAGTATACAATTATTAGGTAAAATAGGTAGGTAGGCCTTTATATTAAATGTTTTGTTCCCCTGACATGACAGCTGACGAGTACTAGGGTTGACAGCATTTTTGGCTTTGATAATTTATTATTTTTACGTGGTATTTTGTACCACGTTGTATAACTTTATGCAAGACATGCAATGCAATATTATACAAGGTGCTAAAGTGACCCATTGTATACGAGGTAGAGCGAGAGAGTTAATAAAAACCGAGTTACAATGGGTTTTTGCGCCGTATGTAACACTGCTTTTCACTACGAGTGCGAAAAAAATTATTAATCCAATATAATATTAAAAAATAATGTATGTATTTTATAAAAACAAAAATGTATATTTTACGAGATGGCGTGTGCAAAATTTATCAATGTAACATTTTATTTCACCCGATAATTCGATACGATAAATATCGATGTAAAAAATCGATAGGCCAACTATCGATATAAAATGTCGTTCCGATAAATATCGATACAATAAATATCGATATAAAAAAATCAATATCAAAATATCGGTATCAGAGTATTCGTATTAAAATATCGATACGACAATATCGATATAATAATAGTATGTATAACGAAAACGATTCGTTCCCGCGAGTCAAGATATAGGTATTATGTAGAAGACAGAGGTCATCAAAGCCATATCTACAAAGTTTTACATGAAATAATAAAGCACACTAACAAAAGTCGTCACAATAATTGTAAGAATCACTACTTCTTACAAACTAAAATGTATGGTATACACAACATCGATGATAATATCATTGCAACATCTAATAATCGTGCATCAAAATTCGATACACCAACGTGCGCGTCGCGCGTTGCGATGCGATGCGACGTTGGCAGCTCCCCGCGTGCCGGCCGTACGGGCCGGCTACAACGACCTTGCGATCAAATACAAACAGACGGTCGTAACAGACGCCCCTCGGTTTAAGGATTCAGTGCGTTCTGTATCTGAAATCCGCTAAGTAACAGCTATGACATCACGCGAGCGAGCCGTGCGACGGCAACAGCGCAGCGCTAGCTCGGTCGCACGCATCGTTGGACCGACCGACCGCCATTTTAGTTGTCGTCGCGTCGTATGATGCAACTCACGTGCGGTTGTGTACAAATAGTAACTCGGAATAAAACTCTATCTCGCCGGAAGATCGCATATAAATAAATTAGTAGATAATTATCTACTGTATGCAATTGTGTCCAAAAATGTTTGTATCCAGTGGGTACTGTTAAGTTGTCGTGTTAAGCATACACAAATTCGAGCAGTATGAACATAAACAATATAAACAATGTAAACCCTAGTTTGATTACTTTAATAAAAGAAGTGCGGAAGCGACCGGCGCTGTGGAATAAACATGATGATAATTATAATAACCGGATAGTTTTGAATCAAGAATGGGATAACGTAGCGATGATATTAAATAAAGACAGTGAGTTATTATTTTTATTTTATCTATTTTTAAACGATATATTAACCTACTGTGCCTGATTGTGCTTTGATGATGTTGCTTTTTTCCAGCAACTTTTCCCGCGTACCAATATATTATATAGCCTATGGTACTCAGTGATAATGTGCTTTCGACGGCAAAAGTTTTTTTTTTATTCGGTCCATTAGTTTTTGAGTTTATTCGTTACATACAAAAATACAAATCCTTCCTCCTCCTACATAATATTAGTGTAGATGTAATAGAAGTGTAGAATATTTTATTAGACAAGTTGAGGAAAAAGATAACGGTAATTATGTACTTACTTAGTATATTTGGAGCCCGGCTGGGGACTGTCCCTCCACCATAAAGAAGACCGCAGTGAAATAACACTACTTTGATGTGGTGTTCTGTTTCTACGGTGAGTAAGGTTGCCAGTGCTCCATGAGGATACGCTGCGCTAGACGTAATACTGCTAGCACATGGAGTTCTCATCAACAACATGGTTGGCATCGCTTTAGTGATACCCCTGGTATTGTTAGCAGCTATATGCTACGGTGATCGCTTACCATCAGGTGGTCCGTATGTTTGTGTGCCGCCATAGTGGTAAAAAATACTGGTATTTTCATAAACAAAGTAAGGTAATTTATGGCATACCTTTTTAAGTAGTATATGAGCGTATCTGCAGCTCAATCGATAACGGGTCACCCTGATTGAAACTATGAAGGCCTGCAATATAATAATATTATTTGTTAGGTATTGTCCACACTCAAGCAAAACAATATTTTATTTACAGAAGACTTCGTCAAACATAAATGGCGAAACTTACGAGACCAATTCCAGAGAGAACTGAAGAAACTGGAAGCCCCTCCAAATGCAGTTGGATCTTTTATGGCATACTACAAAGGTAAATGGACATATTTTAAAGATCTACTCTTTCTACATGTCTATGGTTTTGATATGAAAGAACAAAAACACAGCAAAGTTCTTATTGGATCGGAGCATGAAGAACAAACGTTTGAAAATATTACTCGAGAGGTTAAGGAAGAAAATTTTGACTATGAAGAAGAATTATCGACTTCTGATCAAAATTTTAATATAAGCATTATTGGTCAGGTAGAACATCAGATAGAACGTGAGTTAGAACAAATTGAAGCTGAAGAAGCCAATTGCCACGATGTAGTTGAGAGAGCAGATCGAAAAAGAAAAGCGCAGGAAAGGGAAGATATTAATACATCAGCTTCACATAGTAAAAGAGTTGTGAATCAACAAGAATCGTCTGATGTAGATGAAGACCTACATTTCGTAAAGTCTATTGTCCCGTTTATGCGTAAGCTGGACCCCATACGGAAGCTAGTAATAAGAAATGAAATTCAGACAATACTGCTGAGAGAACTTATTTGTGTCCATTGCAAGAACAATAAACCGAAGTCTATGTGCATATGTCCTAAATAATAATCAATTAAATATCGTTCTTATGTTATGTTCTTCTGTTATATTCTTGTGTATTTAACAAAGTATATGTATATTGGTGCCAATTCTGTTGCTTAAAAATAATAATACAAACTAATTTGATAGTTTATTAAAGTCTTGCTATCCCTTTCTCATGTGCGGGGTTAAATAAGGATAGCAATACCTTTAGAACTGTCTAATTAGTTTAGTGATTTTGTACAACAGAATTGGCACCATTATACTTATTAATGATGACTTGGTTTTAAGACTCTTTAGGGCTCCTCCGTTTTTAGGGCTACCCAAAGGTAAACAATAGAACCTTATTACTAAGTTTTCGCTGTCCTTCCGTCCGTGCGTCTGTTAGCGAGCTGTATCTCATAATTTGTAAAGTAGAGGATTTGAATATTCACAAAATGTGTATGTCTGTTGCCAAACAAACAGATACTAAATAAAAAATTTAGGGGCTCCCCTACTAGAAATCGTGTTTTTATTTTATTTTTCCTATATCTTAATAATGGCAACAAGCCTTTGACTGCAACAAGCAAACAAATACGCAACGAATTTCGATGCGTTTTTTTTAATAGTTAGTGTGATTCAATGGGATGGTTTTTCATAAGGACTCACTGTGCTAGCAACATTAGTTAGTACTAATACGCTGCTCTGGTGTGCAGCGTATCTTCGTGGAGCACTGGCAACCTTACTTACCGCAGAAACACAATACTACACCAAAGTAGTTATATTTAATAAAAAATACGTTAATAATGAAAGAATTTATAATTATTTTATTTCCATTTTATCATAATTTCAAACATAATATGGAATAGTTGTCACATGAAAATGTGACTCATGCGCGATATAAAATTATTTACAGCGACGTTTCGACCAAGTTACATCGGCCGTTGTCACGAGCTGACTCGACAATTTAAGAAACTAAACAATTTAATATCGCGTATAAGACCCGTTCTTATGACAAAACCAAGTAGCTTTAATTTTGATATTTGTGATTTCCAATGTCTAGGAAATATTTGTTACATGAAAACAAAAGACAGAGCACTGAGTTTCTTGCCGGTTCTTCTCAGGTGCCTTTTTTCCGAACCGGTGGTAATTTAGACCTTCATTATGCCTTATTAGGGCCTAAACTGAATATATGATTTTTAGTTTGTTGGTTGGTTGAAAACTGGTATTGAAAAAAAAAAAAAAAACGTTAGAAATATATCTTCCTTGATATAGTAGCTCCTTAATATTAACAAGTAAGTATTACGATTAAAATTAATTCATATTATTTTTGACATTCTACTGTATCTGAAAGAAGGTACAATTCGTGTTTGCATGAATGTGGTAATCCGTGGCTACAGAACAGATGAAAAAAAAACACCTTATAAAAAAATTTAAATTTTCCTTATTACCCAACACAGACTTAATATCACGGAACATAAAAGTAGTTGGCCATGCCGGTGAAGTGGCAGGCAAAAAGCTAGTGAATAATTTTATCAAAACTATTAATATACCACCTATTTAGTACGTAACTAGAGGAATATGGCGTAACCATCAAGTGATTTAAAACCGACCATAAATAAAATAGACAAATTTTATGGAACATAAATTCGGTGTAGTGATACAACAAATCCATTAAACAATTTAATAAGCAAAACAAATTGTAAAACTGTATAGTGGTGACATAAACAAGAACCTAACTTTCTCTTACTAGGTGCACGACTCGTAATAGGATAGTGAAACATGGAACTATAATCATAAATAACTAACTAACTATCATAAAACAAAAGAATTTCGTTACAGACACAATAAAGACAACGACGAATGACTATCAAAGTGTTTAAGAGAGTGTTTCAATTTTTTCTATACCACTAAGGTGGCACACGAGTATACGGCCGTAGTCTATAGCGGCTAGCAATACCAGGGATATAACTAACAAGTTACCAACCCTGACGTTGATGAGGATTCACTGTGCCTAGCAGCATTGCTACTAGCCCAGCGTATCCGTGGACTTGGAGCTGGCAACCATACATACCGCAGAAACACAACACTACATCAAAGTAGTGTTATTTCACTGCGGTCGTCTGGAAGGTGGAGGTACAGTCGGGAGGCTCTAATTAATATTAGATTAATAATGGGCAAAATTGATTAAGTTATGGTACTGTAAGGCCTTTCTTTTAGTGCTTGGCCAATCATAATAAATTAAGAAAAATATTATTACAAAAATAAGAAATGTATGAAGATACAGGTAGTTAACATGACTCCTGTCATGAAGAAAATGTATTTAATTTTTTTTTTTAAATTGCTGCATAAATTGTCTTCAGAATTATATGGCGTTTCATTCGACGCCACAGTGGTGGAGGCGGCGAACCCGTGGAGATATTAAATGTATTTTATGTTTTAGTATGGACACTGTTGCTGAGTACGAACCAAGCTCATATTTAAGCTGCCGTACTACTGAATCAGACTAAGAACTACAACGAAGTACTAAGCTTATCACTAGCGCGTTGCCAACGTTACATTATAATATTGATGAGAGGACTCACTGTGCTATCTGCTTAAGGTTTCCTTAGTACCGCAGCATATTCTATAGGAGTTCTGGAAGCCTTACTCTCGGCAGAAACAACACTACATCAGAGTAGTATTATTTGACAGCTATCTTTAGTAAGGAGGTACAGTCCCCAGTCAGGTGGCTCCAATTAATGTCGTTGTCTAGAAAATGGGTCGTTCACCGATGATGTTGGACTAACCCTGCAGGGGAGAATAAACTCTGAATTTGTACCTGAAGTTAAATAGCAAAATTTCTAAGCGAACAGACAAAAACAGCGGGCAGGCAACCGGTGCCCGCATCGCTAGTGTTTGATCAACATTAGCTGCGCGTCGGTCGCTGATTCCGAGCCTTGTTGACACACTTATCGATTCGCTGATTGTTGCGTATCGATACGCTACTATTTGCTACTCGACTCGACTCAAAGTCGACTCGATTTGGTTTTGCTGAGAAACTAGTTTTTCAGGTTAATGGCAAAAATCTATACTTACCATGTCTAATCGTATCAATCATGAAAGTAAATCCAGGGCTTCTTGTGGAAACCTTCCGTAAGATTCGTTGCTTACTTTTTTGAGATTAATGAAAAGGTAATGACTGTAAATATTTCCTGCACACGTTGTTCTCTTAAGGATCTCATTATAAACATAATACTTTTGGATTTGTACAGTCACCTATCTCGCTATCGCTAATAAATAGATAGATAGATAACTCTTTATTGTACACCAAAATCAATAACTGAAGAACATAAAATACATTATAAATCGGTACAATTGGCGGCCTTATCACAACATGTGATCTCTTCCAGAGAAGAGATTTGATTTTGATTTGATTGATTCTATAAATGTGAGAAATAAAGTGATAGAAATATTAGTTTTACTAATAGTGCTAACGACTGTAGCCCTCTTTTTATCTTCCACGAATTGAAATAAAGCAAATACCGAACGGTCTCATGTTAGTCAATTACAACCAACCTATAAAGGGAGAAGTTTCATGTCGTTGTCATGTGACCTGCTTGTCTTACCTGCCGTACGTGTCGTAGTTATCGCACATGTCGTAATAAGCGTGTCGTACTTGTCGCATTTGTCGTACTCGTCGTACGTGTCGTAAATGTCGTGAGTGTCGTGAATTACGAAGGTCGGAGCCGGAGGATCCAAAAAAAACCAAATTACTCTAAAACTATTTATTAAAACTTTAAAACTAACTATTTACAAAAGGTCTGATTGCTACCGATGTTAGGCTAACAATGACAAATTAATTAATTACGATATAAAACTAAGTTGCAGTGAAAGGATCAGGTTGAAGTAACTTTCCGTAGAAATTGCTGACTCGATGCCTCGTGCATTTGCTGCACCGTGGGAACGTGGGTTCTGTGCGAATGGGTAAATTCCATGTCCACACTTAGTCAGCGATCTTCATGTGTAGCGATGGCGTAACATCTCCCCCCTCAGAAAGGCAACTATTTTAAAATTTTTAGAGAAAATGTTGCCGGAGCTCTGGATGAAGTTGCGACTTTCTCAGCATCTTCATTCAGCGGGTCTTCAATCTTGATCGGCTGATTTTTCTTGTGGCTTTTGTAGAATCGACGTAACAATAGTGCAGTGCCTGTTATAATTGCAGCACAAAGTATGACGTAGATTGGTATTGTGGTGTGATTTATATTATCAGATGAAGTGTGGTCCAAGTATACCGGTGGTTGCAGCATTAACTTGTCTTGATATTCGTGAAGATCTCTGAGATTGATAGAGTTTAATCTTAACTGCGGTGGTGATAATGTGTTCGGAATCTCAGGTTTATTTGAAATTTTCATTATTGGTGTCCTTCTATTCTATCGTAGCTATTACTGATAATGATTTCTTCTGTATTCAAGGAACAGCTGATTGGGATAGTGATCAAGAAGCTTCCTTGTACCGTATTGTAGCTCTCGTGTCCACAGACTGTGTGAATTTTCGTCTGATAAGGAAACGAAATGACGTAGTGTCTTTCGTCAAGGCAGTCTACAGCTACTTTTGACAGCTTGATAGTAGTCATCTCGCAGGATGGGTCTAACGACTGGTTGTTAATGAGGTTCTGGATACAATCTGGTTGCGCCTGGACTTGATGCCTTATATTTTCTTCGCAAAGGAATTTATCGTTGTACTTCGGGCATTCTGCCTCTATGTACATGAACGCCTGCCTGTTACTTGCTATTAAAGGATAGGGAGGTATGATAGATAGATTATTTCTATTAGGAAGGATAGCTAACCTATATAAATCGTAATGTTTAGGTGATACAATGGGAAATTTTAATGTTATAACTATACGTTTGCCTGAAAAATAGTAGCCAGGCTTAATAATGCTATAATAGTCTATTAGGTCTATTCCTAAAATATGACCTTGAGGGTAAATTAATTCCAATTTATCCCTCATTTTGGATAATACATCTACACTAACTATAGAATGGTGTGTGCTTGATGCACGCACAAAACTTAAAATATTCTCTAACCTAAAAAGTTCTGCCATAATATCATCTGCATTTTCTGAGATAATAATTAATAATTGGGCAAATTTAGCATACTTAATAAGACTTGTGTCTCTGTGTGCCTCGCTGTTTAAAAGAAGCGCTAAAGTAGAATTAATCATTTCTTGATTGTGAACTATCTGTGTGATAACTTTACTGTGGTGTGCCATCCAATCTTTACTTAAACTTATGTGGTTATTAAATTCATGTGTAATTTTAGCTTGATTATTTTCCAAAAATTTTATAGCATCGTCGAATTTAATCGCATCTGAATAATCAAGATTACCAGTTATGCTCTTAATAATGGAACCTAAGCCATTTATAAGGCCTCTTTTATTGCGACGGGGTTTTAAGCTACTTAAGTGACTTAATATTTTCTGTAATTTATTATCTAAGTACTCAATTTGTAATTCATATAAAGTAAAGGTGTCATTTTCAAGTTTAGTCTTAAAGTCAGAAAGCTGAGTTTGCAAGTTGTCAATTTGTTCTTCAATATTGTCCAGTTCCACGTATTGTAAGAAAGTATGATAGTGTGTTATTAATGCCGCGGGTCCTAATTTGAATGGTAAAAGTCCAGGTCCGTCGTCTAAGCTTTCAAGTGTTATCTCTTGAGCTTCCAGCATTGTCAGTTTGGTCATGGTCAGAAGGAACCTGTAACAATTTTGATGAGTTAGGAACTCTTTTAAGACGTGATTTGGCTACTGGGCCGCGTTTTCTAGAAGTGTATATGTGTACTGGTAGGTCAGCTAAAACTGTGTCCTGGGTATAGCGCGGGGCAAGTTTTTGCCGGCTAGCCAATGGATTATTAATAAAAACTGGTTGGTTTGTTTGATACTCAATTTCGGGCTCACGGGTCTTGTTACGATTTTCTATTAAAGTCGTTCGATTAGTCAGTGCGGTTTCATTAATCAAGTCATATACAGTCTCCATTTGCTCGCGATGAGTCCTAATATATTGCTGTAATAAATGCTTGGTTATGTCCATGTCAACCGGATCTCTGGGGTCAAAATGTCCGTTAATTAAATCATATGGTCGGCACTTCGTAAAACTATGCACTGAACTGTTGTATGCTAATATAGCGTAAGGCATAAGATTTACAACAGGTTCATCTTTCTGCTGGAGTTTAAGAATACGAAGGTGTTCTAAAAGGGTTGAATGAAGTCTTTCGATGTTGCCGTTATCATTAGGTGCGTTCGGCAATGTCCTATGATGAACAATTTTATGTAATTTTGTGAATTCGGAAAATAACTCGTTAGTGAATTCAGTGCCGTTGTCAGTTACGATGGTCAGTGGGAGGCCGTGATGAGTACAGTAGCGAATCAAACTTTGAATTACGCTTACAGCTGTCCCGTCACGAAGGCGGTAAGCCTGTCCGTATTTAGAGAATACGTCAACGAACGTTAAGTATTTTTCATTTTGGGCTGTCAACAAGTCAAGGTGAATAATCTCAAAAGGTTTTGTCGCTGGCGGTACTATATTAAGTCTTTGCTTAATTGGGTTTCTGTCATATTTGGCTTGGCCACATATAGTACAGTCGTTGATAAATTTTGTAATGTGGTCCCTCATTTTAGGCCAATAATATTTATTCGAAAGGGACAAATAACATTCATTAATGCCGCGATGGTTAGTTTTACCATCATGGTAGTTACGAATTAAATCTTGTTGCCGAAGATATTCTTTGACATTTTCTATTTCCTTCTTGGTTAACACTAAGTTCATTGCGGAGCTTCGAAACATCTCTTGAATAACTGGGATTATATCGTAAATACGAGAGGGCGGATTAATCAAGATGGCGGTCTTGACTTTGGGATTCACATATTCTTTAATTGCACTCACAACGTCTCTAGCTAAGTTATTTTCAGCTATCTGTACACATGTCCTTGTGTGAGTGTCAAACGGTTTTGTAACTGTTGGTCGTCGTTTTACGTCACCTACTACTGTCATAATGAGCTGTCTGTTAAATTTATTCAATGGATCGTCAAGTATGGGTATTTCAAGTACGGGGTTTTCAACGGATGTATGCCGTGTACCTTGGTCATTTATGTCGGGAGCTACGTCAGAACTGTACGCTCTCCTGGTAGGTGCGGTGTCGGTCGAAGAATCACTTATAAGTGGCCTATCGTCAGGTGCCGTCACGGTCGACTCTGAGTCTGAGATATTAACTACCATTGAGGCTGCATTCTCATTATGAATTTCGACCCGAGAAAGTGCATCGGCATTGGTATTTGACTTTCCTTTTTTGTATATGACAGTGAAGTCATATTCACTAAGCTTGAGCCTCCACCTTGTGAGTCGAGAATTCGGTTCCTTAAGGCTCATAATCCATTGAAGTGGCTTATGGTCCGTAAGAATTTTGAATTTTCGGCCAAACAGGTATGGTCGGAAGTACTTGGTGGCCCACACTATAGCCAATAGCTCCTTTTCTATTGTGCTGTAGTTAATTTCACTATCATTTAGTGTTCGAGAAGCAAAACACACAGGTTTATCTGATCCTACAGGTCCTTGAGATAGAATGGCCCCAAGAGCCACATTTGAAGCGTCGGTTGTCAATATGAAGTCTTTATTAAAGTCGGGATATTGCAATATGGGGTCGTTGGTTAAAAGGGTTTTACATTTTTCAAAACTATCCGTGTATTGAGAATTTAATATTACTTTATGTCCTTTCTTCAAACAATTAGTAAGAGGCTTAGTGATTCGAGCGAAATCCGGTATGAATTTCCTGTAATACCCAACTAGGCCCAAAAACTGTTTTATTTCCTTCGGTGTTTTGGGTATGGGGTAGTTTTTGATTGCGGAGATCTTATCCGGATTTGGTTTAATTCCCTCTCTACTTATGATATGTCCTAAATACGCGGTCTCTAATTTTAAAAACTCCGACTTGTCCATCTGAATTTTAAAGTTAGATTCCCGGAGTCTTTGAAATACTTTCTGAAGGTTTACCATGTGCTCCTGGAGCGAGGTGCTAAAGACGATAATGTCATCCAAATATACCAGGCACACGGTGTTCTGCAGGTCTTTGAGCACATTGTCCATCACACGTTGGAATGTGGATGGCGAATTTTTAAGTCCCATGGGCATACGCAAAAATTCATAGTGCCCGTGCTCTACATTGAACGCGGTCTTGGGAATATCCTCAGAACTCATCTCAACTTGATAAAAACCACTAGCTAAGTCTAACGTGGTGAAGTATTGACAATTCCCTAGCTTATCTAGCACGTCCGAAATATTGGGGATCGGGTACTTATCATCGATTGTTTTTTCGTTAACTTTGCGGAAGTCTATGACTAGTCGCCACTTAACCTTGCCAGATGCGTCGGTTTTTTTAGGCACGATCCATATTGGGGAACTCCAAGCAGACTCGGAAGGCTGTATAATACCTTGGTCCAACATTTTATGAATTTGTTGTTTAACCTCGTCTCTATGAACAAATGGATACCGGTAACTTTTAGTATACACCGGTTCCTCATCGGTAGTTCGAATCCGATGCTTTATTTTATTAGTGAATGTTAATGGTTCTCCTTCTAAATAAAATACGTCCGCATACTGTGAACATAAAGATTCTAAGTTCGCGCGTTCCTCAGCGTTTAAATGATCCGTACGTAAGCGCGTCAGCACTTCGTCGGCGCGCGACGCTGTCTGTTGGGTGCGCGTGCACTCGATAGTGTAAGCTTCAGCTAAAATAGGATGATTCATTGAGAAAATTATATCGTGTTGGGATGGATTAAAAAGTTCTAAAATACCGCGGTTGTTGTTAACTACTGTAAGACAGTCCCTTATGACGCAATTGCTAACTACCTGTTCCGGTATGAATGCCTCTCCGTCATGAATGTTAATCGGAAGTCTAACTAATTTGGAAGAATTCGCGGGCACAACGTCCTCATATAAATTTATGTTCCGCGAGTTGTACATCTGAATGGGATTCGTCGCGTCGCGAGTTATAAGCACTTTATTCTTAAGATCAATCTTAGCTTCCCACTTTTCGAGTAAATCAAGTCCGATAAGTCCGTCAAAGTAATTATGGAAACGGTACACAAACAGTTTAATACAATCAAGATTCTGAAATTCTGAAAAACACGGTAAAATCACAGAATAATTATTGCGAGTAGTGGCATGCACATTACTTACCTCAAAAGGATCAAAATTAAGAGGTATATGTGGAAAGTACCGCTCAACTGCCTCGGGGTTAATGAAGGACTGATTTGCCCCGGTATAAGTTTCTTGTAAAGCGTACGTTTCGCTTCTATAGTTGTGGCAATTGATTCGTGTAGGCTAACATATGTCATGATAGTACTGAATAAATTTTGGCAACGATCATAAAATTCTTGGGGTGTATTGTTGCTTTGGGTAGCAAGTGAAAGGTCATTGTAGAGGGCTGTTTCGTCCCTTTGGTCTGAGAAATTATTAATAAGAGCATTTCTGATACCTTCCCAGCTTTCTGGGATACCGTTTGAGTTTATAGTGCGGGCGGCAGGCCCGGTAATTCTGTTAAGAATTCCGTTTAATAAGCATAAGTTGGAAAGCTCACTACCCGGCTCGGCACGCAAATACGCTGCACATAGTTGATCACACAATCGTATAAACCTAGTTAGAACATTAGGGTTTCCATCAAACTCGGGCACAGGGCGTAAGGCCTTAAAGATGGTATCGGGGTCCATCGCTATAATTTCACTTAATTCAGATAAAGTCTCTAAATGTCTATTACTATCTACTAGGTTTCTACGGGCTTGCCTACTTGATGTAGGGCTTAAAGAAAATTTTCTAGGATGGAAAATTTTGAAATATTATTAACACTAAAAAGGATAAAACTAAAGGATAGCAAGTACAGGAGCGATTCAAGTACTTACATGAGATACTTCATATTGGTTCCTTTGGAATCGATTTCTTGATTTGTCCTCCAGCCGCGGGCCTCCAGGTTCTTTATGAAGATATTCGGAAGGGCGTAACGCGGAGCACTAGGTAGTTCGATGTGTGAATTCCCTAGCTATCCTATCCGAATATCCTACCGACTGCGCCAATTACGAAGGTCGGAGCCGGAGGATCCAAAAAAAACCAAATTACTCTAAAACTATTTATTAAAACTTTAAAACTAACTATTTACAAAAGGTCTGATTGCTACCGATGTTAGGCTAACAATGACAAATTAATTAATTACGATATAAAACTAAGTTGCAGTGAAAGGATCAGGTTGAAGTAACTTTCCGTAGAAATTGCTGACTCGATGCCTCGTGCATTTGCTGCACCGTGGGAACGTGGGTTCTGTGCGAATGGGTAAATTCCATGTCCACACTTAGTCAGCGATCTTCATGTGTAGCGATGGCGTAACACGTGCGTCTCGTACTTGTCGTGTTTGTTGTTCGTTTCTTTTTAAGTATAAAAACAATTAAGGCTCCAAATGAAATCTTTAATAATGTAACAACAGCAAAAAAACTATTCTATCGTATAAGATGGCATCGATTCGAAATTATGTGCACCAAAAAAATTTAGGGGCTGTTTGCTTAGTACAAGAAGAAATAGGCGAGTGGACTGTAACAATTGTTATCATTAAAATCGTCCAAGTGCGAGTTGGAATCGCACACCAAGGTTTCCGTATTAAAAACAAACCACTTTAAATGATAAACGTATCCTTGCGGTGACAATAACAACAAGTTTGACACGTACGACAATTACGACACGTACGACACGTACGACAAATATGACAAATATGACACAAGCCTTTTTCTTTTTTTTGTTATCGAGGGGGACATCTTTAAAAGTACCCGCCTGCATTAGGGGGGAGCAGACGGAGTATGAGAGATTTTTACTCACAAAATCCCCCTCGGTGGTTATCCTCCGTGCATGTAGGAGGGCTCCGGGATCTCCAGTGGAACGCACCGGTGCCCTCCTGCACTTTGCCTCAGCACGTCCCGGGGGCAGCCATGTCGCGGCCCCTGGAACCCTCGCGTGCTCTTGACAGCACTTGCCACGTCGTGCTGCCACCAGCCCCGGGGCCCGCTTGAAGGGGCAGTCAGAGCCCCCTCTGGCTGTCCACGATCCCGTCAGCCCCCTTTTCTTCTTCGCCTTTTACGACATGCAGGGGATACAATAGCCAACCTTACCACCTTTAAAGCGTCTTGCTGAGGAAATGGGCCACTGAAAGTTGTCGGGCAGAAATGAATGTTTGTTTTTGACCAATTCCTCTGCAACTTATTCCTAAATCCTTGTTGAAATGACGTAGGTCTGGGATGTTGGGATCTCAATGGGTCGCAAGCTTATGTGCCACCTTAGCGGTTAAAAAAATTACACTCGTGCCATTGATAGAAAAACTTTCTGGTTTGTAGGTATATGTATTGTGGAAACTTTCGCGAATACCTGAGACACGAATAAAATTTTAATATTTTTAAATCATTCTCACATTGAGGTTTGAACACAACCCAAAATTTAGCCATTCTATATTCTTGTTATATTTTCATTAAATTCATATTAAATCATGTTTGAATCTAATTCGATAACAGAATACGACCGCCTACTGATGTAAACCAGTTTAGTATAGTTTCAATCATTCGAATATATTTTGTTGAGCTATCGTTCTTTTGTTATCGATTGTTGGTTATTGTGTAGACTATCTTTACTGTTACCTTTATCGATAGCACTCGAGACATTCGTCTTCATATCGTATAAATCGGATTTATCTGTGACCTTTGGGGGTCAAACGAGGCTTTGGAATTAAGAGCTGTCGATACTTTCGATACCACTGTGATATTAAGATATATAGTATCGATAAGTGTGTCCAGAAAATGTACGTTTACGAAATAAGCGTTTATTTATTGCTTTTCTTAATTTTTGCTAAGGATGACCGCTTCATTTACTTACCGCACTGGACACAAAATTAGCAGGAAAATTATGGATAACTAACACTTATTAACATAAGTGTTAGTAGTTCCTACCAAGGAACGGCTAGAGAAAACAAGGAACTTATTAGTTTCAGTAGTTCCTTTAGTACCTTTGAAGGAGAGACCAAAAATGCTCAGCAGTTCCTTCAAAGGAACTGCTTACAAATCTGCTAAAAAGACAGGAAATAACAATCTTTATTTTGTGATGTCCGCCATATTGGATTTGAATTAGCGGCATTTAGGTAATCGTGCCTTATCACCGGAACCAAGCTTGTAGGTATCCCAAATGAAGTGGGTCAAATGTATCTAGCAAGATTTGATTACACACACCGGTCAGGTGAACTTAATAAGCTTGTAATCTTAATAGCCAAGCATTACTTTTTAATCATAATAAGTCAGGAAAATACAATAATCATATCATGCTAGGGACTAAAAGTAAAATACGTCTTTAGGATGTTCAAAGCCGTTAAACACATTCTCACCTGGTTTAAGCTCCGCTTTGCGAGTTTGCAAAGTTCAGTGTGAAGTGCAGACACAATGGCATGCGTTGTGAAGTCTTGTCATATGTGAAAAAGGATTTTCAGTTTTCTACTTATACTTATAAAGACAGATTTAAGCGGGGATATTTTAAATGTCTTATATATTTAAAAAAAAAAGAAAATAGACACGCCTTCACACAAGAGTCCCCTAAAAGTTAGGCAGAGGTGTTACAAAACCCACTTTTCATCGAAGATAATTTGGTGCCAACGCGACAGATGGTGATTCCGTCGCCATCAGGCACGACATACGTCCTTGATTTTTTTCTCAGACGTAAGCAGGTTCCCTCACGATGTCTTCCTTCACCGTAAATCTCGTGGAGTGTGTTTTTCAGAAACACTCAGAACAGACCGATGGGATTCGAATACGCGTCACAAGACAGTAGGCAACGTTCAATACAACACGGCCACTACGGCTCTTTTTTAGCATACATGTTACCACGATCGTGGCCAGAAAGCGTACGGGCCCAATAGGCACCTGATGGTGAAGCAGTTACCATAGCTTCTAGATGCTTTCAGGACCAGCGGTATCACTAGCGCGTACATTACTATAATACTTCTTGGTTTTTTTATACCACTTTGGTGGCAAAGGAGAAAACGGCCCGACTAATTGTAAGCGGTTACCACCGTAGGCTATGGAGGCTTGCAACACCAGGGGTATAATTCGCGCGTTGGCGACGAAATATAATGACAAAATAACACTTAAAATCTACAAGGAAATGTATCTACATAGTTTGAATATCAAAATGGGAACTACTTATATATACATATATATATTCTTGTGATCTAAATACATAATACAGCTAAGTATATCATAATTCAGTACTGTCACGTATCAATACGAATGCGTGTGAAACAAGATTTTATTATGTTCAATTACTTTTTGACAAGATTACATTGCGTTCCCATACGGAGCATTTCCATTGTTATAAAGCGATTGTCGTCTCGAGCACGTTATGGAAATATAGTTCACAAAAAAAGCTTAAATTTACAAAATTATCAAAAAAGTATATTTTGTTTTACGACTAGCTGACCCGACTGGCGATGTCATGTCTTAGCTATGAATTCATATGACAAATATACCATAGCAAAAAGGACCTTTAGTTTATCGCGAAATTAAAAAGGTTCCGGTATTTCTTCATTTTTTTTTCATAAGGACCTCTCCTAACAATAACAAAAACAAATAAAAGAATTAGCGAAATTGGGATTCATTTTTATATATTCAATTTCAAATTCAAAAAGATCTTTATTTGACTAAACTTTACAGACAAGCACTTTCAAATCGTCAGAATCCTCATCGGATTCGGAAGGTCGGTCTTGCTGAGAAGAATGCGGCAAGAAACTCAGCAATTACTCTTTTAAAAACCAAAAGAAATAAACATATATATAACAGACAAATATAGAAAGATAATAAACATTTAGTTTTTTGGTTCCACCAACCGGTTACTCGCTTTAACTGTTGAAGTTGGCGCACTTGGAACTACATTTAAAATTCTATAAAAATAAATAACATCAATTTAAACTTAGGCTCGTAGTAACGATGGTTACATTGTTTATTGAATACATGTTTTGGCTTATCATGTGTTTGCTGTTTTTAATTTATACCGACTTTGCCTTATACTTTGATAATTTCCACTGCGATGGCTACTTGGCATACGACCCGCTTGATCGTAAGCGCTTACCGTAGCTTATAAACTTTGTATTAAGGGGTATTATTGTTAAAACGAATCACTGGCACTGCTACTCATAGCATTTTTCAATAATGCACAGCGTATCTTCGAAGACTTTACTCCTAACCTTACTTACAATCAATGAATTGTAAACATTACAAAATCATTAATAAATGATAATAAAATTTACATTTATATTTTTACCAAAATACTGTCTTGTCTCTTTTTATTATGTGTAGGGTTGTGTTAAAAATCGTAATGTTCTTTTGTTGTACGAAGAATAAAACATGAGTTTTCATAACTGATACGTAACTGATAATATTTTTGCCGACAGTACATTTCACTATGACTAGTGGAATCTGAATGAAAAGCTCGAATGGGTTAGATCTGACGGCATAATTTATTTCACAACAATACGCCTATTCCATGAATATTAAGTAGTGAGACATAGTGGGCCAGTGCAAATGGTAATTGAATTCCAATTAATTTTATGTACAAAAGAGTTCTATGAGACTGACGAGATTTTTTTAAAGTATAATACACACTCGTATAATATTTATATTGAACGGTATAATGTTTCATAACTAGTTGTACAGTCATAAAATGTGAATACATCTTTTTGACAGGACGATTTAATTTTGAGAGCACTGAGATGAAATTCATTAATTGTATGTCAAGCTCAAGCTAGTGGTGGTAATTTGCTAAGTGTGAGATGATAAATGACATCAAGTGTTTGGGCCTCCTAGAGCACTATTGAGTTTTTATGCACACCCTCACCTTCATGTAAGCGAATCGGAAGTGCATCAGCCAGCGCGTATTCTTTTTGCGCTTATTCCGCCGCGCAATTATTGTCAGTGAGAGAATGCGTTCGAATCAATCTGTCGAGCTATACGCATTATCGCCTCAACGCTATGAGAAATTGTGCAGTGCCTGAAGCCACCCTGAGGAGCTGAAGTAAGGTAAGGGTTATCAGTTGTTTCATTGAGATTCGATGTGCTTTAGAAGTGCTGCACATGCCCGCCGCCGCAATATTTTAAAACGACTATAAAAGGGCGTGTTGAAGCACGAATTCGTTAATTACAGTCCACTAAATATTTTGCCCCATCATCAAGCGTTTGGTAAAGTGTAACAATTTTTTCAATATAAAGGTGCAGTAGATACAGATTATAGTTATGAAACATATATTTAAAAAAATACATACAGAGGAACATAGAACCTCTTCTTTTTTGAAGTCGGTTAAAAATCGTGACGGTTATCGTCAAGGGATTATTTTCTCTTTTGTCGGTTGGAGGTAAAATTGTTGAGTCGATTAACATCGGATAAACGATAAATCGATTGAAACTAATCAGAATCGGCCAATACTAGTTGAAACCGCAGCAGAGAGTGGGCGGTGCTCGATGTATGCAATTTGAACAGTGCCTTTGTGACACCTTGCTTAAACTAGAGGTATCAAACTGACACATTAGGCTCTGGGGTTTGGCAAATATTCAGCATTTGAATATTCCCTCTGACAAATGTATTATAGCACATAACTATTTCTCAATGTCCATGGTAATAGTTAATATTTAACCTAGCACAGCCCCCTTATTTGGTAAGCGGTTACCGTAGCCTATGGATACTTGCAACACCAGGGGTATCGGTATAACTCGCGCGTTGCCGACCCTGCAGAAATCTCTTCACAGCTTTCTTAAAGAACCTTACGCTGTCCTTCCTTGAGAAGACTACGGCACGAGCTCAGTTTTAAAAGAAACGCTCACCATGATTGGATTAGAATCTGCTCAGAAGAAAGTTGTGATGAATTTACTTTTAATGTATGATGTATACAAAATGAAGCGAATTTACTTTGTGGCAAAGTTACAACAACCCGCGTAAAGCAATATCTTGATATGTATGATTATTTTTAATATCCCGAGTAAATGATGGCTCACTAGCGACCCGACTTGACTTCGCATGGCTGCATAATAAAAACATTCCTTAGGAATCATTCCGTCTATCAATGAAAACGCATTAAAATCCGTTCCGAATCTTAAACTAAACTATCTAAGCGTACAGACGACTGGAAGCGACTTAGTTTTATACAATGTTATGATAAAAATAGAAATCTTGTAAGGGACGTATCACAGGCGATAGGTAATTTGGGCCAAAATTCTGTTGAGCACAACCAAGATCTCTACACTGCCCGGTTCACAACATCTCTAAACTATGTTAATGATGTATAGTTATTATTTTAGTTTCACTTCAACAGTGTAAATGTCAAACTTACTGACCTTTACAAAAGGGTCACCTGAAAGGGTAAAACCTAACCTATTAATTAGACACCTATGTCGACGATAATTGTGTATCAAGTAATATTGTATTTGAACAAATTAAAATCCCAACAAATTAGTTAGGTAAACTTACTAACTCGTGGTTCGAATTTGATTAGTACAACCAGACCTGAGTGATATAGCATAAAGAATTTCTTTGAATAAGTAACAATGGATATATAGGTATACTGCGGATGGAAATATTTAAACAAATATATCGAGTAAAATGTGAGTAAAAACATAATATTTCAAAGCTTTTTATTTGCATATATTTGATTCGAAATACGTTTTATTTTTAACTAAATAGTATACTATTAAGACTTTTACAGTAAAAAAGCTTTCAAAGCTAATAATATAATTGAGTTCAGTTAGTTTTCTCTTGATGTCTTCTTAAGTTCTTGAATTAGTAACTCAATCACTATGACTGTATCCACAAGAACATTCACCTTTCTAATTTAACTGGGTACCTACTAATTCAATAAATGTACCAAAAAAAACATTACCTTACAGTGCATGCTGTATCTGCTTATAATTTACGATCCAGTCCTTCATTATTATACTGAAAGTTATTAAAATTACCACGTTCGAAAAGATTCATAATAAATAAAAATAATTAATGTCAGCAACGCGCGATTGGTACCCCTGGTGTTGGATCCGTCCATAGGCTATGGTGACCCCGCTTACCATAAGGAGGGCTTAATACTTTTTTGCCTTTTTGCCACCTTAGTGGTATAAAAAAATCTTGGCACGCTCCCGCATGATTATGGTTTGGGTCAGATCTTTTATCTATAAGTAGGTAGATTAAGTTATGTATTTTGTAAATATTTTGATATGTTTTAAGTTACTAAATAAATACCTACAATTTTAAAAATTCAAAAGTCTTAAGTATACCATATAAGTTATCATGATTCAGTAATTCTTAATACACGTCAAACTGTACATACATTGTGCTTTCACCATGGAATGCAGCTGTGAAACTCTGCCACTCGCATTGCTTCACGAAAATTCTTTAGCTCCATCAATCACCTTCATCTTTTCATTTCTCATGGCACATGTACACGGAAATTATATCCGCATTTCCATAAAATATCATGTTCAATTAGACTCCCTTGGAATGGTTCCTACCCTTGTCACGGGAAAATCCTTGTGCGACAACCGTGCTGTGTTCATAAATTTGCCTTTGTAAGGAACTTTTCTAATCTGTGGTCTGGCCGATACAAAAGCTGTTATTATGCTGGTTGGATTTAATTTCCAAAATTCTTAATAATTGTCTTGTTTGTTGTTGGAGCTGCATCAGAATTTGGGTCAAATTAAAATACGCTTGTTAACGCTTGTCTAAGCTAGATATTATTTTATCGTGCATTTTATGTTCTGTAATGACAGTAGCAAAGGAAAATATGAAATGTCAAAGGTTGCAGGGAAACCTTTTTTTATATCACTAAGGGGTCAAACAATCAGGTCCACCTGATGGTAAGCAGTCACCGTAGCCTATAGCCGCTAGCAATACCAGGGACATCATTTACGAGTTGTTACGCTGTTGTTGATGGGAATTCTCGGTGCTAGCAGCATTACAGCTAGTGAATCCTCATGGAGCACTGGCAACCTTACTTACCGCGGAAATAGGGCACTACATCAAAGTAGTTCTATTTGAATGCGGTCTTCTGTGGAGGTACAGTCCCCAGCCGGGCTTCAATTTTGATGGGAAAATCCACGGGAGACCCCAATTCATTATACCTTTTTTCTACATTCAAGTGTACGAAAGCGTAAGTGACCTGTTCAAATCCTGACGTAGTACCAATCTTATCCACTAAGAATCGAACCTACTCGAAATCTGACTTCCTACGAAAATGGAGCACACTGACAAAAGCGACATTAATATATATCGACTGATGTAGGTAGGTACTGTAGCAAGTTTCAAGTAACGATTCTCATTTGTTTTGTTTTAGTCGGCTTATTTCCATTAGGCTACTTAGCTTAATTGCTTTACCTACATGTAAGGTCCAGCTATGTTAAGTAATAGTTGAATGCTTGTAGAAGTCAACGTAAGATCGATAGTTAATATTATAAAGCTTCGAACTTCGCCATGAGCGGAGGCGATAAGTTTACCATGAAGTAATAACTAAATCATACCTTCTTACTTTTAAAAATATGTTATTAAAAGTACCCCAGATCTTAAAAAAAAAAACAAGTATAATCAAACTAAACATAACTAGAAAAACAGCGTTGTAAGACAATATTAATTTACGTGTAGTATTAAATTTGAGTGTTAGATATTTTGACAGCATTCCAGCCACAATGATTCTCGAAGCTCCTGTAACTCCTGAGAGTACCGGTGTTTGACGGACATTAACGTTTAGACTTTCTACAGAAAGATGGCGTTTGTAGGTAAACAACATGAACGTAACACGCGAGGTAGAGAGTCTCCGCTATCTAGATTTATAGCTTTGTGTATACCGAATAGTCAGGAAACATCACAATAAACCGGACGCTTTACTTAAAGAAGTTATCTGAAACCACCACCTTACTTACCGCAGAAACACAACACAACACTACCTTAATTAGTGTTATTTCACTGCGGTCTTCTGTAGATTGTAGGTACAGTCTCCAGTCGGGCGGCTATAATTTAAATGGGAAAACGTCACGGGAAATCGCAAATCGCCCTAACTCTCTTTTTAAAACCTCATGACAGGCCGTTGCTACAACCACAAGGCCACCACGGCTTCAAATATACAACCGGTGAAAACGTTAAACTAAAATTAAATAATAATTGTAGATGCAATGTAATTAAGAATATCGCTCCCGCTCTCGCAACCTCTTATCACCAAGCACACCCCCGATATCCATCACGCACAGTGGCAATTTGTAGAGGTTTTTTGTGCGTGGCCTCGTGTAATTGTTAGTATTAATTCAGTGCACAACACGCGATTGAAATAATATTATTACAAGCAATAAAACATATATTACCTAATTGCAATGTCGAGATTCTGTCAGGTCAAGAGGTAACATAAGTGCAGGGAACACTTTTTCGGACTTTATTCAGATAAGATTTAATTACAACCTCGATATTAGGGTCGGCAACGCGCGAGTGATAGCCCTGGTGTTGCAAGCGTCCAAAGGCTACGGTGACCGCTTACCATCATATCACATAGTAGTATAAAAATGTAAGCAAACTAACCAGTAGAATTCTTAGCCTCAAAACGGGGCTTCAAACTAATATAAACCTTGTTTTGTTACATCTACATCTAGACTGAAATCTAGAGGTCGTGTGAAATTGCGTGTTGTGCCTAGGCTTAAATAAACTATCGCTCTACTTGACAGATTATTAACAAGAAGTAACGGAGCGTAAGGATTATTATTTTTGGATAAAATCTATAGATAACGATCCAAGAGTTTATAAGAAGTTTTTTTAAAACCTTTGCGAACTAGCCACATAAGCGTATGCCCCGTCTCATATTAAATCATATACATTGGGAATAGAACTCTTTAGTGTTGGCGCAACCAACTTTCAATCAGGTCTCCGAAAACCTTACGGGCCACAAGAATACACCACTACATCAGATTATTTTTATTCGATACAAATTTTGTAAAATGGATGTACCTACCTACAATCGTTTCTGTTGTTCAAAATTACCAAACATAACTAATTTGACAGATCTAAAAGTCTTGCTATCCCTTTCTCATGTGCGGGGTTAAATAAGGATGGCAATGGCAAAAATGCAGCTGCGATTATTAACAATGACTTCCATGACTTCCATTATGTCTTACCGCGTCTCTGATAAGAGCTTACGAAAGCCATACACAGACTATTTACTGTCATTTGGGTGCAATTTTCTCTAGGGCAAAGAAAGAAGGAAAGAAATAAATAATGTTCTTTTTTTTTCACATAATTCAGAATTCTCATCCATGTTTCCAGAAGGTATGACGTGACCTTACAAGTGTTTGAAAATGTTATTCATTTCTAAGACACGTGAGTAGAATTGCGGAACAAAGGCTTCTATACCTGCAGGGTCGATACCTTGTCGCTTGTAAACCAATTTCACGAGGATTATAGACGACAAATACCCCGAGACAACCCACTTGAGGCGAACGAATAACGATTGTTAACGAAACATGTGGTTTAGGTTCATATGGTAAGGTTCTTTATGCAACAAAGGCATAATTTTAACGTAATGATAATAATAAATTCAAGGATTTTATCACACAGCCCCCTCCAGTCCCAAACTAAGAAAAGCTAACACTATAGGAATTAGACACTGGATAGTGTTTGCGCTGATACAATATAAATCTTTCTTAGCTCTAAATTAGTTCGATTGTTGCATCACTTCCTTACTCCTTTCCTTTTCCTGCACATTTGCCTTCATCAAGGTGTAAGGAAGACAGCACATCGCTTCAACGATTTTTTTCAAAACCACTTGCAATTATGTCGTCGTACTAACCCATTTTTTGTCACTAATTTGTTTTGATTTCTCCGGCGGGAACCGACCCGCTATACTTAACGTAGCAGTCAGGTATACTAACCACTACGCTAAATTTTGTCTTCAGGTGTCAACGTACCTAATGCCTGCAAGCCCCGATTTCCAATCTTCACGTTAATATATCACCCATTCTGAGTATACCTTTTTTATACTACAATGGTTGCCCACAAGCATACGGCCCACCTGATGTTAAGCAGTCACGTTAGCCTATAGCCGCCAGCCAGGGGTATCAGTAACGCGTTGCCAATATTGTTATTGATGCGGAGGCTATGTGCTAGCAGCTTTACTACTAGCCCAGCCTACCCTCGTGGAGCACTGGCAACCTTACCGCAAAAACACAATACTACATCAAAGTAGTGTTATTTGACTGCGGTCTTCTGTAAGGTGGAGGTGCAGTCCCCAGCCGTGCGGCTCTAAATTTAATGACAATTCGCCCTACCTCTCTTATTGTTTAGTAGATATTTTTACGAGCTTGAATTATACATATATTTTCTTTGTTACAACGTTACCTACAGCTGGAAAGGAATAAATGATCAAGCCAACCACAACGCTAGCTTGCTCAGCTGCCAAATACATAGGCATGTCACACAGATCCGCCAATCAACTGGAAAAAACGGCTAAAAGTGGAGTAACGAATGTGACACAAACCGTATCCGGATTTAACCGGATCAATCCGCACCACGCTTGCTGACGAGCTTTGCCGTTTGGTTTTTGAGGATTCGGGTCTTGTTAGTCTTTTTAACGGAGCTAATTTTTGCTTACATACTTAATGATGCCAATTCTGTTGTTCAAAATTACTAAACTTAACTAATGTGACAGGTCTACAAATATTTCCATCCTTATTTAACCCCTCACATGAGAAAGGGATAGCAAGACTTTTAAGCTATTGCATAGCTTTTATCGCGGGCCTTGAGCGTGGGGACCGAATCCAGAAATTCCGTAACGAAAAAAACCTAACACCCCCCACTCCGACCGGCACAGCGGTGATACTTTTTAGTCCCATCTATCGATAAATACCAGAACTATTAATGACTTTTTGAAATATCACGCTTGTCTCTTTAGTTCAGCAACCCGCCTTTAGGTGGCATTGGTTGTATTGGAAAACTACCGTAATCAGCTGTTTGTGAGAAAGTATATAGGTATATAAAAAAATACTGCATTAATAAAATAAATAAATAATTATAATTGCATAAGTTGATAAAAAATGCTATGCAATAGCTTTACCGCGGCAGTCTCCGAGTGCCACACCTATTTTTTTATACCTGTCAAATTAGTTAAGTTTAGTAATTTTGTACAACAGAATTGGCAAGTAAATTTTTAGGGTTCTGCACCCGATGGGTAACCAACGGAACCCTATTACTAAGACTTCGCTGTCCGTCCGTCTGTCTTGACAGCGGGCTGTATCTCATGATCCGTGATAGGTAGACAGTTGAAACTTGCACTTACTTTACTAGTATTGAGATATATAAAACCTTAATCATTTCACCAGTGTTTTTTTTTATGATTTATTAAAAATACATTGAATAGTATTAAAAATTGTTTTAGCGATAATATCTGAAATAAATAACACTAAACCCGGAAAGCGGCGTTACAGAGTACCAGGTATTTGTTAAATTAACTTAATTAAAACGTAATTAAATTAACGGAATCGGTAATACCTAGTTACCGTTAGAGCAAATAATATGTTGTGTTATGTAGCGTATACGATCGCTGTCGGTATCTCTACTCCCGGCTCGAATTGACTGACGCGTCTTATTGCCCCTCAAGTAGAAGTTGCTTATATACTCGTATTAATTTAATTCATCAACACCATGTCCACGCACATGCGGTGCACGACCGACATTGATCATTTTAAAGAAGGAAAAAATTATATGGATAAATTGTATAAAATTGGTATGTTTACTAACTACATAGATGCTACTTGAGAGTTTCCGCGTGCTGTTAATTAATAAAAATATATTTATATATAGTTAATTAATATATTACATATCGTATTATATGGTTATCTCAGTGTAGCGATTATATTATGTTGTAGTAGATTGTTATCAGTAAATTATTCTTATTCTTAGAATCGATTCAGTAGTTCCAAGAGCTATTAAAAACAAACAAATGAGCAATTCATATATAGACAGTAAACATTCCGTGAGAGTCCTGTATGTCTCTCTCGATAGTGAACCGATCTTGATAAAATTTTGCAGAGATAAGTTCAGACTATATTAAAGGTCAACAAAATAAAGTGGGTTAACGTGGGGATTCAAAAGCGATGAAGAATGCGACTGAAGGACTTGTACCCATGTCATGAACAAACAAATAATTAAAAAGATACACGTATGTCCAGGTAACAGGAAAAAATGAAAATAAAATAAAAAAATGGTCATGATAATTATGATATTTTAAGCAACGCTCTGGTACGCTACAATGACGGGCTTTTTGAGCAGGAGAAGTGAAATTTTTTTTTGTTATTAAACTGCACATTACGGTTTTCTACTACATATTAAGACACTGCGTCTTTCCAAATTTCAAGATCCTAGGTCAACGGGATGTACCCTATAAGTTTTCATTCCCTTGTGAAATCACAAAATATGCGGAAATTTGCGACATTAACGTTGATATATTCTGTTCACATTAACTTACAGGATTGTTATTTTTACAGCTGAAAGAGACTATATACCCAGGTTTTTTATAGTAATTTCAATTTGATAACACCATGTGAATCACATCTTGTGAAAAAAATCTTGACAGACAACAAAGTTATCCTATAAGAGTTCCTTTTACTATTGAGGTACGGAATCCTAAAAACCCTTTAAAATGTGATTGTACTAATATATAAGAGCCTGTCTGCACTATCCTTAAAGTCAGAAACTTAAAACATTTGAATGTCAACTCACACGTCAAACCCCCGCATATCTCCTGCAGTAGTTGCAGTGCAAACGTCTCCCTTACCGCTTCAAATATTTTCCTCGCAGTGTCTTATGAATGCTAATGAGTTACGTCAATACGAGGCACTAGTCTAGTGCTCATTAAAACTTGTCTCTTGGTATTACTGCAGTGTGCCGCAACTGCTAATAACCACATACCTACCTCTGATTCCATGCGGGGTAAGTTTGCCCAAGTTACGTTAAGTGTTCTAGATCTTGTTGTGGTAGTTAGGGTTGTAATATCAATTTATAACATCGATATCGATGGCGATTAATGTTTAAACTTAAATTAGTGTTATATAAATTTTATATACGTGATATATTATGTTCAAATTAGTTACTTATTTGATATTTTGTACAAAATTATCTTTTTAACTATTTTGGATTAAGTAATTTCAAATCGTCAGAATCTATCAACGGATTCGGAGGGTTTTTTTGGCTGAAAGTAATCTGGCGAGAGACCTATAGCAATTACCACAAAAAAAAATTTGTTTGTGTGATTCTAGTTTTTTATCTCTTGTTCTGTTTTTTGTTAATAGTTTAATCTGCCCCTAAATAAAAAAAAAACATACATTGGAATGACGTGTTAATATTCACTTTTCAACTATCTACGTGACATGAATATTTCACTAAGCGATATATTGATAAAAAAGAAAAGTAATTCAATAATAATAAGGAAAAATAGGATATATATTTTTTTGTATCAGACTCCTTGTAAGAAAATACGAAATTACTCACATGCGAAAACAGTCGGATTCAAGTAATTATACATCTTATGTAATTAGGTAATAAAAATAAATATTTTTTTCTGACACAGCTCGCTATAGTAACCATAAAGCATTTTACGTTTAAATATCTCTAAATTGTATCAGTATATTTTGATGTTGATAAGACGGTGGCATGCTCACAAAAGATTTTCTTGAAGGCAAGAAAGCACCAGAAAACTTCCACTTACAAGTGTGTTTTCCGGTGTACAACAAGTTTCGACATTCGCGTGACGTCGTGGGACGCCCGTGACATGTCTCCTACTACAATGCTATGGTTCTATGGACAGGAACGATATTAAAACGTTACCGGATTGTCGATTCGTGATATCCAAATATGAATATCCAAAATAGATATATATCTTTAGCTCAGCAACGCGTGAGCGAAACCCTGGCGTTACGAGCGTCCATTGGCTACAGTAACCGCTTACCATCAGGCGGGCCGTATGTTTATATGAACAGTGACAGTTCTATACGCATTATATATATACAGTATTTTGTGCCCTGCCGAATTTAAGACTTGAAAGCTTGATATGTCTGTGGTATTTCGAGTTACATCTAAATAAATAGCTTATAATATTATAATATCGACGCCCCCGGGGACTAAAATGGTTATGCGCTATTACCACTTTTTTAATGTTTTTGCATTTTCGGCATCTATGGTGTCGATATACACCTACTGATTTTTTTTAGATTTTTTGACAGAAAATTCATAAAGTTATAACAATTTTTATTTTTATTCTACGGAAATCATGTAACAAATTCTTCCCGTAAAAACATCGTAGTCGTTCATTATGGAACGTAATAACTTTAAAATATACATTATATTATATTTTTTATTATAGGTACTTGTTAAGAAAAAAAATACTGAAAAAAATTAAGTATTGTATGTTATGTATATAGGCCGGTTAGTTTATGAGCTAAAACAGAATAACAGTTTTTTGCTCGTCCTGTAAAATTTACTTTTGTCTATTACGATTTTATTCCCCGGGGGCATCGATATATTATAGGTCTATATAATTTCTAGTTGCATAGATGAAAGAATGCATGGAACATAAAATTCACCAATTGGCGGCCTTATCACAAGATGTGATCTCTTCCAGAAAACCTGGGTAGACACTGGAGAATGGAGTTTGGGAGAGGGTAGTTGATGGTGTACACAATATTACATGAACAATTTTATTTATTTTCTATGGGAAGTTAATTGAAAAAGTGGTCTATTCCCATTATATTTGCCCTGTGTATTTCCTCAGATTGTTCATTAGATTACATACATTCATAACTACCTTAGTTGAACCTAAACTGTAAATAATTGTAATATCGTTTTAATATCGTGCCTCATAATTCTCATCACATATATTTCAGTACCATGCACCTTCCAAGTAAACTTCCGGCAGTGCCTCGCACCGGAAGCGACGTCGTGCTGACCGACAAAGCCTCCGTGTGCTCGAGCTATTCCTCGATATGGATTATTGTTAGTGTATTTGCGGCTCAAGCTTCGATTATTGTTGTATGTGTATTGCATGTGAGTATTTGTTTATCGAGTACAGACTGTACATCTGTATGTTATATTAAAGCGACAAGGCTGTGTTAGCAACGCGCGAAAAGGGCCGTGACCCGTGCACCCACTGGTGGGTAGATCGCTAATTTATTTATTTATTATTAAGCACAAAAAACAAAACCCAATTTAATAAAAACCAAGTACAAAGTAAAATGAAAAATCTGAGCTGAATCGTGCTCCAAGGTTTGTGTGCATAGCATTACGAGTATTATAACTTATTTAAATTAAAGAATAGAATGACCCGTGCACCCACTGCCTCAAGGCCGGAATTCTTTATACTCATGTAGATATTTTTTTATCGATACGTCTTTAAAATGCAGCATATTATAATGACAATTGTTTCATAACCCCTGGTGTTGCATGTAACGAAATATTTCAACGCCACTTTCACCAACTTGTTGATTTCAGATCAATTGGAAAATATGCACACGTGTTAAAGATAAAGACCGAAGAAAATACAATCATTTTATAACCAGGTCAGGATGTTTAAACGAATTAAACATCCTGACCAGGGTCACCAGGATAAGTACATTTTAAGCGTGAGTTTTTTTTTCGTAACATTGAATAAAGAAACTTTTTGAAAAAACGCATAGAAAACTTGTAGCTATGAATTAAATTACACCCGTGCGAAGCCGGGGAAGTCGCTAGTTCTTCATTATTTCTACTGAGAGCTACTAGATCGGTTGTGAGCGCAGAATGATCAATTTGTTCTAACAGCACTTAGAACTATCGTTATAAATAATAAGATCTGTTTATTTAATTCAAGTAGTTACATTGTGTAAACTGCCTTGTAGATGGTCTAACATAATTTTAAGAAGCAAACACGCAGAGTAATAAAAACTTTCTTATGGCAGGTATAAAGTACTAAATAGCCTGGTAAAAGCTAACGACGTAGAGTTAACAAGAGGAAGAGAGAACTGGCAAAGAAAATCGCAACTAAACGAAATAGGACTACCATAAAAGTATTCGAGTTCTCAGAGATAATGAAAAAAGTTGGTCAAATGATCACTCGCCTTCCGGCCGAACCGGAGGCGTATTGGTAAAGTCCCTTTAGAAGAGCGTTGAAACGGTGTGATGTAGACTTTGGGAAGAATTTAAAAGGTATCACTAAAAAAATATATTTAGTATTATTATTATTCGTGTCTATTTCCACATAAAATATTATTGTAATCGATAAATTGCTATTGAGGTGCAAGATTTCTTTACTAACACAAATCTATACTAATATTATAAAGAGGAAGAATTTGTATTTTTGTGTGTGTATGTTTGTATTGCTCCTAAGCTACTGTACCGATTTCAAAAATTCTTTCACCGTCATTGGCTATATATTATATTGATACGCGGGCGAAGTCGCAGGGAAACATCTAGTAAATAAATAAACAGAATAAAGATAATATTTGTGAAATGTTAAAAGTTAACCAGAGTGCCTGGCTTTACTCTGATATTACTAGCATTATGTTATCATATGTATTTTACGTAGTCTAACTACTGTCTTACTTTGATTATTTTAATACACTTCCTCCATCACGACCTGTAACATAACATAATATTTCGTAAATACGCTTCCTAACTTTCCCACTCCTGATTCCTTACAACTTCAGCGGGATAATTACTTCCCAGATATAAAAACTGGTGTCTTACCCGCGTCGAGAAAAAACCTTTTTATACACTGTTTATTAACAGGACTCACGATACTATGAAGTTCTGTTTCATTGTTACAAGTGAGAAATCTTAATGCCTATAATTTCATACAAAAATGGATGCAAACAAGCATACTGCTTTATGGTAAGCAAACACCACGGTATATAAACGCCTCTTTTACCTAATAGAGGTACCTAAATAACACATTTGAATCCTTATGGTGTTCGATTCGTCCATCCATCTCTGAATTATTGTTATGTATTTGATGAGACTTTCAATTCCATTGTCGAGTAGACGTTTTATTAAAAAAAAACAGATCTAGCAGATTTAAGTAAGGTTGCCAGTGGTCCACAAAAATACACTGCGCTAGTAGTAATGTTGCTAGCACAGAGAGTCCTCATCAACAACAAGGTTGGCAGCGCGTTAGTGATATTGTTATTGCTAGCGGCTATAGGCTACGGTGACTGCTTACCATGTGGGCCGTATGCTTGTGTGCTATCTTAGCGGTATAAAAAAAAGAAGAGCGGGATATAAAAATACCTAATTCCACATGATTCCGTGGCAAAACTAGTCTCCAGTAAAATAATCCGGCTAAAAACGAATAAAGGAATAATTCAAAAGAATTCAGCGCACGGAGGCCTAAAGACCAAATCGTGTGGAAATCCGGCGACAGTTATTGGACACGATCACTGGTGGAATTAAACTCAATCGTGTACGGACGAAGGAACCCGCACGGGTCACTGCGTACGTGGTTTTACAAATATCACGGTTAGGCATCACGAATGAATTGAAGCCGTTTCGTGTTAGCGGCCGGGGTTCTGCGACCTATGTGATTTTATGTGAAGCTGATTTTATTGAAATTCTACGGAGCATATTTAGCCCCACTTCATGGCACTTTTGGGGTAACTTCACGCTGGGGCTAGTAGGTATTTTTATGACATCGTTGGTCTAGTGGTTAGTAAGACTGGCTACTATACCAAGTATGCGGGTTCGATCCTCGCATCAGGGCGATATATATTTCTGATTTTTTTTTTGCCATGGAACTCGGTATACACGACTCGCCTCAATTAATAAAGTCGGCAAATGCGTGAGTATAATCGGGCGGGTCAAATGCCTTACCTATAATAACTTTTTTTTTATAAAGTGATACTTACTGCCTAGTTGCTAAATAAACTACTCTATGCCTACCGAGAAAGGGACATCGCGTGATGTTTTTTTTATACCACTAAGGTGGCACACAAGCATACGGCCCACCTGATGGTAAGCAGTCACCGTAGCCTATAGCCGCTAGCAATACCAGGTGTATCACTAACGAGTTGGCAGTCCTGTTGTTGATGAGGAGTCGGCCTATAGCCGTTAGCAATACCAGCATCACTGTTGTTGATGAGGAATCACTGTGCTAGCAGTATTACTACTAGCCCAGCGTATCCACATGGAGCACTGGCAACCTTACTTACCGCAGAAACACTACATCAAAGCAGTGTTATTTGACTGCGGTCTTCTGTAAGGTAGAGTCAGTCCCGTCCGAGTACAGTCCCCAGTCGAGCGACTCCAATATTATTGGGAAAACCCACGGGAGATCCTAATTCACCCTACCTCTTTTTTTGCACATGGTATGACTGATCACTTTACTTAAGATTAGACTTAAAAAACTCATTGGTACAGGCCGGGATTTGAACCTGGGCCCATCACGTGATAGGCCGTTGCTTCAACAACAAGGCTACCACGGCTTCAAAATATGCAGATATGTATCAATGCAAAATAAAAATGTATGTTGAGACTCAAACAAATTTCTCTAAGCAACTTCAGAATCAAAATGGGCAACGCCAAAGATACCTAGTAGGTGTTGAAATAATGAAGCAATTTTTTCTGTAAGGCTACATACCAACGGAAAAAATGAAAAAGGTACGAAACCAATTTCAATTAAAACACTTCTAAAAAATCAGCGACACTGGAACGATGCCGCAGAACGATTGCGGATGTGCTCTCAGTTACCGCCAAACGGGAGAATTCACATCCTCCGGATGTAGGCACCGGCGGAAGTTTACTTAGCCGCCGCGAAACCGACGGCGACCCGAGTCACCTCCGGTTATATGGGTTAGGCGGACTACACGTGGAACGAGATATCGGCTATCGTTTCAAAAAGATGCAAAAGCGGTTGTTAAGAGTGAAATGCGCTCGTTTTAAATTATCTGCTCACCCCGAAAGGGGCTAGAGGTATTCATAGATATGTAAGGATGTAAAATCAAAATTCAAAAATCGGGACACACGGTCGCGTGTCAAGCCAAGTTCAAGCTAGGCGAGCAGCACAGTGTAAATTTATTCAGTTTAGGCCCTAATAAGGCACTTATGAAGGTCTATATTACCTATTATTATTATAAAATAAGATGTATTTATTACAGACACTAAAGATCAATATTTTTGTTATTAGATATCTTACAAACTACGTGTATGATGGTAAAGAACCCAGGGTTTTATCGGAATGCACTTCTTTAGTCTTAGGAGTATTGTTTAATTTTTCAGCTATCCGTGCGGAAAAACACACTGTAAGAATTTATATTTTGGAAATTTATTACATAAACTAGAATTGTTGTGAATTTACACATACTTTTTTTCGTGACAAATTTACTTTGCGACGAATGTACAACAACCCCAAATTGTGAAAGATAGTGTTTTTTTTTTGTACACTACTAAGTTGGCAAACACGCATACAGTCCGCCTGATGGTTAACGGTTACCGTAGCGTATGGTCACTTGCAACACCAGGGGTATCACCGCTATGCCGGCCCTAAATTGATGAATAAGGTCCAGTCGCAAAATCCTTTTATCTGCCGGACACCTAATCCCACGAAGTGTATTCTCGCGTGCTGCCCCTAGTTACAGTTAAGTGAAACACACAAAAGAAACGATAAGCTTGCATTAGAGCATCCCTAGATAATGTATAGAAATTAAGCCAAGTCTGGGATCCGTACAAATGAGTGTGGTGAGAAATGGACCCATTAATCCAATGAACGTACATACGGCTGTGAGGTCCTGCTTGAATAATATAGTGTTTTGGGAAGATAACAATATAATGCTTAAGTGTGTGGAATATAATTACATATACTTTTCTTTTTTACTTTTTAATACCATTAAAAACTATTTAAAAAAATGTTTGTGCAAATCAGTATCGTGTCAAGATAGCTCGTAGCATTGCCTTTTTGGATAGCAAATACCATAAACAGCATGCAGAATAGCATGAACCAGGTGTCGTACCTTGAAGCCGTGGTGGCCTTCTGGCTAAAGCAACGGCGTGTCATCTGATAGGCTCCAGGCTGTACCAATGAGTTTTTCTAAGCCTAAGTACAGTAATTAATCACGTCATGAGCCATCCAAAGTCAAACCAAAAACTTGTAATACAGTGTTTCAATACTAATACAGAACTCTTAATTCTTCCCAAATAGAAGTCCGAGTAACCCGAAACAAATCTAACTGAAAATGAACGAAGAAAGGAAAATAAAACAGTGGAAAGATGGCAGAGGCTGGAATTAAAGAACGCACTTGTAGACGCGTACATCCGTCCGGCTGTCCGCCCCGACTTGAGAACCTCATTCTCTTAACGCTCACCTGGGGAACAGCGGAGGACACACGGGACACAATTTTGACCTAAAACGCCGCTGCTATCAGTCACAAAAAATTAAACATCTTTTAATAAAAAGGTATTTTGCTTAGAAACTTTTTATGTACCGCTTACTTGATGCCAAATCTTTAGTATAAATTTCTTCGGGAATATTTTTTCTATGTTCTCATTTGACGTTCTCTCGAATCTATATAATAATGGACAGCGCTGCACCGGCGAAAAGTGGAACTAAACTAACAATTCGAATACAATTTTTAAAGTTACGTTTTCGAACACAGAGTTGAAAAATGTTCTTGCTACCAGTAGCACGAGCAAGGAACAAATTGCGACTACGTTTTCGAATCACTTTCGAGTTTAAGATTTTAAGTAGTCGTAAGTTGCTGTTGCTACTGCTCTCAGTACATTTTTTTATATATATCACTAAGGAGGCACACAAGCATACGGCCCACCTGATGGTAAGTAGTCACCGTAGCCTATAGCCAATAGCAATACCAGGGGTATCATTAATCGACTCATAGCAAAATATGTATCCGTAAGTATCATTGTTAATAGTAGGCCTTCTGTCGGCCTCTTACATTAGCCGGGATTAGATTAAGCGTCCCGCCCTTAACAATACGCACGAGGCTATATTTCGAAAGGCTGAGCGATTTAAAAAACACATTTTACTGCTGGATTTCTTGGCTTTGTAGTTCCTTTTAGCTAGTTGGAATTATCTGCATTTAGAATTAAACTATTTGAATTTCGACTGATTATTATTGTACATTTATGTATTTAATTTTTTTATTTAATTATTCTTTATTTATTTATTTCTGTTATACGAAATCATTTAACTAAAGTAATTTGACAGGAATAAAAGTATTGCCATCCTTATTAAGCCCCGCACATCAGAAAGGGATAGCAAGACTTATAGTCCTGTCAAATTAATATAGTTTGGTTATCTAGTACAATAGAATCGTCTATAATGTCGTCTCAATATTAGCCAGCTGTCTAATTATGGATACGACTTCAAGGTTCAGTGATAGCTTCAATAAATCCTATTAATAATACAAGAAAACAAAGCAATTCTTAAACGCATCACTGTAGCCACTATAGCTCCACGATCAGATAGAAGCAGATACAATAAAAAATTCATTGCTTTCGTTCGATTTATCTGAGCGCCCCGAGTTTTCCTTTCATTGCGAGAGTATTATTTTATGCACCCTCTGTGGATGGAGTTTTCTTTCTACTGAGTTACGTTCCCGATAACCGATGGATTCTGCATCGTATCTCGGTTATGATAAATGAAACAATGGTGGGAGCAGATGGAATGGTTCTTGCTTATTTTTTGCGTTTTTTCAGAACTTTGTTATTGGTAGAAAATGAATAACTTTCATATCAAATTCAAAATCAACTTTTTTTGACTACACTTAAAAAATAAATAGGTTCTTCCAAATCGACATGATCTACCACTGGTTTCGGAAGGTAGTTTTTGCTGAGAAGAACTCAGCAATTATTCTTTAAAGAAATACAGGTAGCTGTTCCTCGGATTAAATTACATAGTTATCGAGTCCTTAACTAAGCAAAGCTTGGATACCAGACAAATGATTGAATATATACGTCTGCGTTGAGCTTAGAATCTCAGAGGAACGTAACATTTTCCCGGGATAAAAGTATCCTATGTGTTAATCCAGGTTTTAAATTATCTGTGTTCCAATATCCATCCAAATCTGTTGAGTAGTTTTTGCGTGAAAGAGTAACAAACATCCATCCATCCATACATACTCACAAACTTTCGCATTTATAATATTAGTAGGATAAGCACTGACCCCGACTCAGGGCAAACACATTTAATTATCAAACAAATATATGCCGTGCGAGGATGAAACTCGCGTTACCAAAAGTAGTAAGCAGACTTACAAACTACTAAACACTAATATACGCCTAATGAATATAACATGTATCCATAGGCAACGGTGACCGTTTATCTTCACATAAACCGTACACTGGTTTGCAACCATTCACATAAGTTTAATTTCACTTGTTTTCTACTTTCATGTTAAAAATAAATTTATTCATTTGAGTTCATGGATCTCAAACTATATTATAGTAAACTTTTTAATACGCTTAAGTACTTTTTGCCAAAACCTGCCAATTCGCGAGCATTCGGCTACCTTGGAAATAAATAAACTGTCTAAATATCTAGTTCATAAAACAGGATCAGAAGCGTGATACTGTAAACCTCTAGTTTAAGTTCTAACGACGAGTAACGGGAGGCTTTAGAGGAAACATTTTACAATCTTTTAACGGTATATTGCGTTTTACGTTCCAATTTACCGAATAAACAGTGTCTCAATATGTACACAATACATTCGTGTTAGCAGTATCAGCTGTATATATTAATTAGCGCAATTTTTTTTTCCTATTCCATAATCAATTATTATATCAATTAGTGTAGCAGCTCAGTCGTCTCTTTTAAAATCAGTACATAAGTTTCAGAGATTAAAATTATTTCAATAAAACAAAATGTATTTCTTGTAATGTCCTTCTAAATATAATAGAGATTGTTGTATTAATTTTTAAACCTTGTGACATATTTTTTAGGTGTTTAAAAATATTAACCTCTCGCCATTTTTTCAGAGAATAGAGGATTATTAACCAGACTCCTCTTATAAGCTACGTAGACCGCTTACCATCCAGGTAGCTGAACGTTAGCTTGCCATCGTATAAAAATATACATTATTACGTATTTATTTATACGACGAGCTAAACCCGATGTAACTGTGTCAAAAAACAATTGTTTATAAACTTTTTTATAATACTAAACCTCGTCAGTATGTACTAAACAAAAATAAAAAACTACCTGAAAAAAATGAAAATGTATTCACTAACAAGATAAAACAACGGTCCTTAACTATTTTGTCTTTGCCTAATTTATATTATCTATATTATTGTGAAATAGAAAGGACGCTCGCTCATTTACTTTGTAGATGGTGTACTGATTGTGTCCTTGTACTGTAACAGAACCTTGGTCCCAGCGATTTGCATAATAACTACTCTAGGTCGATACTGGGATCCTTATAAAGAGGGTGTTTATAAAGATACAGCTTTTGAATTTTTACGTTTGTATTTGAAAGCGTATGTTTCAATTGCTGTTTGGGTAATAGGTGTCGATTATTTGATGTTTTATCTGTCTTGTTTTTAAATTGTTTGTGTTATAATTACAGTAAGCCAACTGAAAAGGATGATAATGGTAGTGAGTAACAAGGACTACGGGGTATGATGTTGAAGGAAAGGGGATTATTGCAACGCACAATTTATTGCTCACTTGAGCGTCTAGTTTTTGAAGACTGACAAAATAATGTGTGAAAAACAAAAGTATGTATAAAACAAAATATCACGAATCATTTTGAATTTGAATATAAACTAATGAAAACTCCAAAAAGTATTTGCTGTCGCCAACACCAACAAATAAGGTTGCCAGCTATACTTTGGTAATATTGTGGCTCTCTTTTTCAACTAACTATACAAATACTTGACCTGTGTTCTTGTCAAAAACATAACCAACAGTTCAATCCGAACAAACATTAAGTTATCCAAAAAACCATACACACAATGCTAGGAAAAAAAAAATATACCACTAAGGTGGCACACAAGCATACGGCTCATCTGATGGTAAGCAGTCACCGTAGCCTATAGTCGCTAGCAATACTATAGGTATCACTAACGGGTTGCCAACCATGTTGTTGATGAGGACTCACTGTGCTAGCAGCATTACTGATAGCCCAGCGTATCCTCGTGGAGCACTGGCACCCTTACTTACCGCAGAAACACAACACTACATGAAGTAGTAATATTACTGCGGTCTTCTGTAAGGTGGACGTACGTCATACAGTCCCTAGGCGGGCGGCTCCATTTTAAATGGGAATACCCACGGGAAATCCCAAATCCTGTCTTTTTTTAAAAGCTCATGGTGTGTTTAATCACTGTACTTAGCATAGAAAAACTCATTGGACCTAAATTGATTTGAAAGCACTAAAACTTAATTTCATAGATTGTAGCATAATTTGCGCAAGAGGTCAACATTATCTCCTTGGCACCCTCCCGTGTGATTTATTTATATTAAGTTTTTTTTTTTATATTGGGGTTTTTTTTTCCTTGTGTATATAGATAGTTTACCTGTAACTTGTATAGACATGGATAGAGAAAACATGTTGTAGGTAAATTACGATACTAATTATAAATGCGAAAGTTTGTGTGCAAGCGCGTGTGTTTGTACCGTCATTAGGCATAAGCGGCTGAATGGATTTGTATATTTGGTATGGAAGTAGCTAATAAGCTGGATTAACATACTGGATACTTTTTATCCCGGAGAATTGTGTGTTTCCCCAGAGTTAGTAGAATAATGCGGGCGAAGCCGCGGATAAAAGCTAGCGCAGAAATATAATAAATTCATAATATGTTCGCCAATCTCCAATCTCGTTTATAGTTAACACGTAAGATAATACACAAAGATAAGTAAAATTATATTTTCTTAGCAAAATACCACGAATATTCCACACTTATTTTTGCAGCTTCACACTTAACATTTTGCAGCGTGTAATGCTGATAATACGCTGCTATGATTGGCTGTGAGCCTAAGGGCTTAATTATACAACCTTCGACGGTGAATGTTGTTCTAAAGGCTGCAATTTTAAGGTATTTAAACTTTATTTGACGTCGGTCCTTAAATGAAAGAATATAGAAAGTATTGCATTACTGAGTCAGGTTCCGCATCATGAGGTCCCATATTCCTTAATAAATAGACTTGAATATTTTCAATATTAAGGGATGTTTCCAAGAGAGGTAGGTCAAAATGGGATCTCACGTGGGTATTCCCATTAAATTTGAGCCCGGCTGGGGACTGTACCTCCACCTTACAGAAGACTGCAGTCAAATAACACTATTTAATGACATGTATATTGTATTAGCATGTACTACTATTTTATGTATGAATACTGTCAAATATGTGATGCGGACAATGAAAGCGGGAATAGCTAACTACTCACTGGTTTATTTACGTTGACAGTTCTTTGACAGATGTATAACATTTGTTGGCGGCAATCACATTTGGCCATAGACATAACAAATATCTATTTCCACATTCTATTGCCTAAACAACTAAATGGATTTTAAGCTTTTTAAAGATGTCAAACCTTTGATTGTATTAGTTGATGAATGTATTATGGCTGCTATCTTGACTTAAAATATGAAAGTCACAGCCTCCCTCGACTGTATAACAAAACCTTTACTTAAACTTACCAACATGAAGCGCTTCCTCATACCACGAAAGGTCATAAAAATTAGCAAACTTGTCCCATAAATCATATTAAATCACCCATAAGCATCCGTGGGGTTTTAATCTTCGCCGCTATCCACGGAAATGGTCGACTAATCAAGAAAACTTTTTACCCCTCAACTGGGGAACGCAATCAAAAGAAAATTAACGTTAGGACAAGCTTCTTACAATTTCAAATGGAAAAAGTTAGGTGTACGAAACCAATTTGCTCGACCCAGGAGACACACTCGGATTAATTAAATGACAAGTTTTAGTTAAGGGGACCCTATCGGTAGGGTTCTCCATATTAACGAGTTTTGATCCTGTTTTGACTATCTTGAAGCCGTGGTGGCCTTGTGGTTTAAGCAACGGCCTGTCATCTGATGGGCCCTGGTTCGAATCCCGGCCTGTACCAATGAGTTTTTTAAGCTTAAGTACTGTGATTAATCACACCATGAGCTTTTAAAAACAGAAGTAGGGCGATTTGGCATTTCCCGTGGATTATCTCATTTAAATTGGAGCCGCCCGACTGGGGACTGTACCTCCGACTTACAGAAGACCGCAGTGAAAAAACACTACTTGATGTAATGTTGTGTTTCTGCGGTAAGTAATGCTGCTAGCACAGTGAGTCCTCATCAATAACATGGTTGGCAACCCATTAGAGATACCCCTAGTATTGCTAGCGGCTATAGTCTACGGTGACTGCTTACCATCAGGTGGGCCGTATGCTTGTGTGACACCTTAGTGGTATAAAACATTATAAAAAAAAACGTTTTCTTTATGCAAAGCATAAAATATGCTTATGGCCTAAAGGAATTTTGAGGCCAAATGTATTGTTTATAGATTATACGTAGTGCGACCTCAGATCAAATAAAACGTACACTTCTCAAGGTGTTGGTGGACTGCATTGAGGTTTGAGTGTATTCCCCTAATGTTGCAAATGTCAATTAAAAATGTGGACGCAGAGGTCGCTGAGAAAAACTGCTTTTTATTTCTTATGGCTATTATAAGGAAGGGGTGGGAGAGGGTGTTGAGAATTCGTTGTGCCAGCAGCAGGTGGGGCATAGCGCAATGTCAATCCGCCAGTGAGATGCGATGGTGATGTGGCTTGCTGGCGCGGCAGTCGAGAGGGCCCCCGGTCCCCCCTGCCGTAGCTGGCTGTGTCCACCCCGGTGTCCTCCTCCGGCATGGCCTTCTGTGACAGGGATTATGCGCGGGCGGCGGGTCAGCCTCCCAGGGCGGAGATTAAGTGATCCCTGGGTTCGGGACCCCTACAACCCGCGGGCGGCCAGCGGACCACCGTTTCACCGGGAGTCGCTAAACGCCGCGACAACATGCCAAGCCCGCGCAACTCTTCGGCGGTAATATATCGCTGGTCCGCATACTGCCGGCTCAACGTCACCCATGAAGCACTGACGATCTTACTCACCGCTGGGAACACAACACTACCTGCACGGTAGCGTTATTTGGCCGCGGTCTTCTGTAAGGTGGAGGTACTATGCCCAGACGAGCAGCTCCAATGTCGAACAAAAAACCCCGTCGTGCCCTACTACCTCTCTTACATGATGCCTTAGAACTTTATATGAAAAAAAAGACAGAGCACTTCACATCACTGCTGGGAACAATTTGGCACAAATTGTTGTGCGTAGAAGGTTTCTTTTGACGTTTTCAGACAAATCCTTAATCTATTTTATTTCAGACCTTTATTTTAGTTTGCCCTTTCATTACACGGTTCTTTATTTCAGGTGGGTTTATCTGAAACTCATTCTTGAAAATCTAATTCAATTTTTTTGAGTAAAGTTTTGGAATTACATTTTACTTATCTATGTAGCTTTACAACTCTAAAATACTTAAAGTATCCTTTCTTACGGATTTTGATTAAAATTCAAACATCAATAAATCCAACTGTGGCATTGATTAGCCAAACTTTACAAGTCTGTCTTCACCGACGTAGTAATGATACACCGCAAAGCATTTATGGAATTTCGATGTTACATTTTATCAGAGAAAGAGTCACTTTACATAAGCGAAAACCAATACAAATACCTTATGTATAGACGATTTAAATGGGACAGGCTACTAAGGGTATAAAACACTCGAAGATAGCAATAGCGTTGCCGCTCGATAGACAATCGACAAAAGTATGACTATCGATATAATTACAACTCGCTATTATCGATAGCATACAACGTGGCAATATTATAATTGATAATTTACAATACTATCGATAGTTTTGGGATATACTATTGGAGTTAGACACTATGGGGTCACTTATCGATAATATATCATAATATCAGCATAAACTGTGGTAATGCTATCAATATTACCGATATACTAACTGATCTTGCGTAGGCAACGCGCGACTGATACCCCTGGTATTGAAAGCGTCCATAGGCTACGGTGACCGCTTTCCTTCATCTTGTTTGTCACCAAAGTGGTACTAAAAAAATTATCAACTATCGATAGACTATTGAGAGTACGGCAAAGCAAACTTCCAATAACAAACAGCCTTAGCAGCAATTTAAACCGAAACCCTTTTCACGCCCCACGATCGCACTAGTTTGCTCCATCAAGATACATAGGGCCGGATGTGGTAACGTGCTTTTACTTAGCTCTATCTGATAAACCGTTCTGAAGTGGTTTTCTGTACACGGTTTCAGTAGGATCAATTTTCATTGAATAGATAAGAAGCTTGCCGGATTTATCGATGTATCGAAACCAATATCTGTTTGATCCTAACCATATTATATAAAGGTGGGTGAATTTTCGAACTAAATTTGTTTACATTTGGTTAAAATGAATGTCATAACTAATGTTTTATAACTTGTCAAAAACTTCTAGAAACGGACCAAAATTGTTGGTACTGACAACCTAAACAAAATGGAATATATACTATGGTGTTCACTGTAAATAAACTAAGCAACACGGTGGATGCTCTATACGAGCTGTGGCGGGTTGCCATACGCACAGTGTGTCACAGTACTTAAATTTCAATTATTATATATTGTATGCTTTACGTCAAATGTAAAAAAAAACCTACTCAGAATCCCAACATACGAATAATACAATTAATATCCAATTGCGAAGATTAAATACGACATCAAAGAAATCTTCCTCAACTTCAACTATCATAGTTTGCGCCGAAAACTTGTTATGTACTCTATAGAACAAGTTATCTATTGATCCGTGTGAACAAATGGAAGACTATTCCACACCCAATACGTATCCAATTAGTGGGGCAAGTTGGGGCCAGAAACTTGAAGGAATGGAGGTACAGATAGTTTTCTAATGAATGGAATATTCTTTGTTCTCATTCAAGGTTATTGAACACTTCTGAGTAGAGTTTTCTCATTCACGCACGAATAATATTATGCATTAAGGGCGAAATACCGAATATTGTATCTTTTAATTTAAAATGTATCTTATTATGCAGTTGTATTTTTAATCCCCGACGCAAAAGGAAAGGTGTTAAAAATATAACGTGTGTATCTATCTGTATCTGTGTGTCTGTCAGTGGCATCGTAGCTCCTAATCGGATGGACCGATTATGATTGTCGATTAAATGAAATCATAATCGGTCCATCCGATTAGGAGAATCGTGAACGTTCTTTTCTATGATTTTAAAGGATTTAACGAAGGGGTCTTCAAAATTTTAAATGTAGTGTTTTATTTTATTAAATATTATTATCTTTTTTTATCTCGTCAAGTCACTCCCGCTTTAAATCATATGACTTATAAATCGAACTATTCAGTCCAACGTGGCGTCTTGAACGTAGCAATACAAGTGTCAATACACAACTGTGGAGTTTTTCCGAATGGGATACTACATCCGGTTTCCGGGCGTCCCTCGTACGGGAAGTTTGTCCGGGGCGGGCGACGGGGGCACTTCCGGCGACGTCAGTGCCCTTGGCACTGCGGCAGAGCCTTCGATTTTTATTGGCTTCCAGTAATTTCGCTATCATCGACTATGCATCTTTCTATACGATACAAATTGTACAAGACATATATAATATATAGGTGTTTACGAATCTTAGTACATACATTTGACAAAAAAAAATGCCTATTTCTTAAGACTATCAAGAGATCCGCTCATAAACCTAACCAAAGATTTACTCAGAAGCCAGCTGTTTTAACGGCTAGCAAACATAAATACATACATATCATCACGCCAAGTCCCTCAGGGGTAGGCAGAGAGTATAACGCGTTATTTCACTCTTGACTTGCACAACTCTTGCTTCTTTCACATTCATCAATATTTTCATACATGCCCGCCGGTTCTTAGTTCGAGTATAAGTTTTTTTTTTTATAAACCGCTAAGGTGGCACACTAGTAGCATACAGCCCACCTGATGGTAAACAGTCACCGTAGCCTATAGCCGCTAGCAATACTAGGGGTATCACTAACGGGGTGCCAACCCTTTTTGTTGATGAGGACTCACGGTGCTAGCAGCATTACTACTAGCGCAGCATATCCTCGTTGAGCACTGGCAACCTTACTCGCCGTAGGAACACGACACGACATCAACGTAGTGTTATTTCACTGCGGTCTTCTGTAAGGCGGAAGTCCAGTCGCTCCAGTCCAGCCGCCCGACTGGGGCAGTCGGGCGGCTCCAATATTAATGGTAAAACCCAGGGCACATCCTAACACATATATATGTTACAGATACAATAGATATAATTAAGAACTGAATCTCCAAACACACTCTTAAATGAGGTTACCAACCCTGAACTGTAAACGTGTAAAGTTAATGAATAAACAATTTATTTATATTATGATAGCCACTTTTATCCCGGAAAACAGCTGGTTAGTTTTTTACGAAATGCGTCACAATTAAGTAAGACTTAGTACTTTGTTCTATGGGCCACAGCTAGTCTTCTATATTATAAAAAATGAATCGCTGAATGTGTTGCTAAGCGCAAATCTCGAGAGCAGCTGAACCGATTTCGCTAAATCTCTTTTAGAATATTCTTTAAGGTACAATTTAAAAAATTGCATGAAAAATTTAAAAATACGAATGGACAAAATATTTTATAGTCGTCTACCCGTGCGAAAACGGGGCGGGCCGCTAGTATGCTAATAAAAAAATACAGATAGGTGCGTAGGTAAATAAAATAAATGAATATTATTTTAATTTTACACTTATAAAGATATAACTTTACTACGCTAATAATTTTGGTTGAAATTATTTTCCAAGTGCTGTTTTCACGACTTTCTGAAATTTAAACGCATTGGCTGGAAAGTCACGAGATAATCATGTCCAAATAATTCTGATCCTTAGCACAGTCTGATAGAATTGAAACTGGTATGAAGAAATTTTGAAGAGAAAGGTGATAAAACAAAGAACTTAGAATGCTTCAATATTCAGATGAATAACCGATGTATCAAGAATTTAAAAGAAGCATTGTTGTGCTAAACTAGCATTTACGTGGTATGAAATACCTCTTAAATTAGTGTTTCTTTCTAATTTAATAGCGATAAAAAAAAAAATTAGTGCTTCAATAACACATCATGAATTAACTGTAAACATTTCGTGGTTAGCAAAAACAACTTTGTATCCGTTTTCGCTTAGGGATGACGATTATTTCTGAAACAGACCGATTTTTAATCAAATCAAACCACAATCTAATAAATCGATTCACAAAAACGTCAAGTGCTTAAAATATTGATTTAAAAAAAGAGTAAGAAAATCTAATCAAATCAAAAAATCCAATGTCGATTTTCTATGGTGAAATATCGATTCACTGGATAGATTCAGTGCTCAGTACAAATTGATTAGACAATCATTTTTTTCCGTTCGCAAAATCGGTTTTCGATTAATTGATCTCAGATGGTCATCCCTAATTTCAGTCTAAGGATGGCGCGGTCTTGGACTTGGCAAATAAAGTTGGCACTCGTCATTAAATGTCAAAATTAACTAACTCTGTACTGACAGTATTTTCACGAGCGTACGTTGTTCTAGTTTGACATTGGATCCTGTGTTGCCATTTTCAATAAATAATTGGATTGAGTTCATCGTAATTAGATGAATGGTATCGCCCCGAACAAACTGTTACATCATATAGCATACTTGCCACTTAATCGCTGAAAGTGCTATCTTTAATCAACGTAGATTTATATATGTGAATCAGCTATAAAATAATACTAGCAACTTGCCCCTGTTTCGCGTGAGTCGCAGCAAAATACGCCATTTTTTTTATCTCTTTTCTAAAATTTCATCAATCTTTGTCATTTTACACAAATCCCTCGTGTTGTTGTGTGAAGCATACACTAACGTTTCTCACATAAATGTTTGCCCGACGGGAATCGAACCTGTGACCCCTAGCGTAGCAACCAACTGGACCAGCTCTCTGTATAAGATTGTGAAATATTAATTTCAACAATGTTTGCATCCAAAGTGTCGAAAATATCTATACGAGAGTCGTGTAAAACATTCTGACGTGACAATAACACCTCATGATAGATGATGGACGACCAATCAATACTTAGACCCAATACTTTTGCTGCTAATTTGACATTTCACTGACAGTGACGGATGAAGCTCGGGTTCTTGCTTGAGCCCTACTTCGGGCCCTTTGTCTTATGCAGTTATCGCAGGAATTATTTTATTGATAAGAAAACTAAATAGTTGTACATTTTTGTTCGGACATTTAATTTCAAGTTTCAACGTCTCGTAATTTTTTAGAATGATGTACAATTAATTTCAGATTTTTTTCATATGACTTTTAAGTGGTTTATTTATATGAACTTACCTGTGTTATACTACTTTGAATTGTCTCCAGAAATTCCAGGAAGCATTTTAAAACGACACTAATATAAGGTTTTAATTAATATAATAAGTTTCAAGTTTGTTAATTTAGAATGCAAGTGTTTTGGCTTAATGCTGTAAACATAAATTTCAATAAAGAAATCAATATTTAAAATTAATACCATCAGGCGGGCCGAATCCTTATTTACCACCGTAGTTATAAAAAAGTACTTTTTTTGTCCCCCACAAATCGTCCGTCACTCCATTCGCTTTCAGTACAAGGACAGGAAAAACCATAATAATCCAAAAACCTTTGTGAAAATAGCCTAGAAGCCTTAAATAGGACTTCACGAAACTTCATCCCCGGCAAGAAGTTAATTCCACGCAGCCTGTCGTGGCACGAAAGCTAGTAATAAATAAAGAGAAACGAAAATAAGAAGCCAACTATCTTAAACGCGATCTTATTTATTTCCCTCGTACTCTGCACAGCAGAGGCAGCCATGATTAATATGTAGGTACGTTTGTTTAACTGCGAGTCTGTCCATTAGCCGCCGCCCATTCGTTCACTACTCACTCGTTCACTCATTCCATTCACTCAACGATCATCTAGGGACCGGCATTCGGGTAATCGGCCAGAACTGCTACTGTTTTTCTCTAAGCTACCTGTTTTGGATTTCTTGAAGCGACGAGTTGTGGTTTAGAACGCATTCGAACTATACGATTTGCTTTTAAATTTGAGATTAATTTAACTGTAATTGAACTGTTTCTATTTGGCTTTCTTTCAGAGCTGGATTTTTAATGGTTAACCACCTTTTGCCTGTGGCTTCGCACGCGTGGTAAAGCGGATAAGTCAACATTAATTTTTATCCCCTATTTTACTCCCTTAGTGGTAGAATTTCCAAAAATCCTGATATGAATATTTTAACTGAAAAGCCAAAAACTAATTTTCATGCGCTTACCTTCAAAAATTACGGAATTTTCGTACAAACTGTCATCCCCTATTTTACCCTCTTAGGGGTGGTATTTCCAAAACCCCTTCCATGGTGAATGCCTACGTTATAAAAGGTATCTACTGTCAAAATTTCACGTCTCTAACCCCAGCCGCTTAGCTGTGCGTTAATGTGACAGTCAGTCAGTTTCTTCTTTATATGTATATACAATCTTTTTTTGTAATTAATCCGTGACTATATATTCATCTACCAGTAAAGTGACAATGAAGCGTATAGCGGCTTCGAACAGATATCCGAATATAGTCATTTTAAAAACAAACATATTAATTTTATTTTTACGAATAAACAAATGTCATATTGGTTCGAAAATTAAGCCGGTTAGCTGCTTTACGTTACGATGCGATCACACGGTGTATTATCACAATAATTATGGTCACATACATAATAATTAATGCGGTTTATATTTTGCATAATTATCACTTTGAGAGATTCTTAATTTGTGGTCCCGTTGTATTTGTACCCATTAAAATAATTCTTTATTTCAATGAGCGTTCGTGACCACATTCGTGGTGCCGATTTCCCTCAAAAATAATTATTAAACGTAAGGTGGCATAAGGACCGTGTTTCCGGTCCCAAAAGACCCCGACTCATTGATCCTTTATGTAAAATTAAATACGCGTCAGTTTCAAGTGTCGGTATGAATGATCTGTTATTAAAATAATTAATTGAAGTTACAGCATTATCACACAGCGCCATCTAGCCATCCCAAATAAATGCTATAAGGTAGTACCATACTTCAGACAGAATACTTTTGATACTTTTCTTCTGTAAATACACTACTTAAACTACAGGTAAGTAACTAAGGTATCACTCAATGTATAATTATACAATATACATACTGATTGATATAATTACCTACATTATTTTGTATATATGTCGTTGTGTGTGTAATGTGTATATAAGGTAGTAATGAATACAGGTGTGTGTAACTGTATTCGTATTCGTCTTTAATTTTTTTTTTTTTTTTATAATTTATATATCTTGGCAGTTACGTGTTTTATACACTTCACTATATTTTTTTAAATCACGTGAAATACTTAATGCTCCATAATGAAATATATTAATCTTAAATAAAACAAAACCCTGATGCTATAATGCGTCCCATAACCGTACCACCTAAAACACAACGAGCTGAGTAAAACGCCGGTAATCTTAAGAAAGTTAATCAGAAAATTGGGACCAGATGCCTCCAATGGCACATTAACGCGTTATTTTATAATAATTTTAATTCGCTAATTGAAGCAACACCAGAAGGGATAATCAGCAAATTGGCTAATGATATTATTTTTAGCAATCGATAAAGGTCGACCCTTCGTAGTGTGGTCTAAGTTGGAAGAGATGACGATTTGTCACAGCAAACTATTTTATGAATCGATGTATGAATAGCAATGTAATTATTATTTGAGGTATGATGGGAATAATACTCTATGTAGGCGTTACTATAAACTAACTCCTACTCTCACGGTGCATTTCCATGCTTGCTAAGGATTGACAAGCATCCACAAGGCACAAGCGTCCACAAATCTCACTTGGCATTTGGAAGTCGTTTACACGCATGTGAATGCGTCAGTGTGCTAAGTACTTCCAAGCTTGGCGGACACCGAACTTGTATCGGCTATTACGCGAGATCACAGCGGCTACTAAGCGCGCGCCAACGTGTGAACGCATCGCAAGCGCTTGCCGCAAGCGCAAACACTAGACCGGATCGGATACAAGCGTCCACAAGCTCACGCAAGTCATGTCAAACACCCTCTTGTGATTGCGGACGATGACCAAGCCTTGGCAAGCATGGAATGGCACCTTTAGAGTTGCTAAGGCAAAGAGTTCTCGCCAACAAACATTAAAAAACATGATAATTTGAAATATAAGTATAAAAATTGAAGAAAGTTTGTAGCACGCTACTCTCTACACTCCGACTATCTTGAAAGATGATCGATCGATGATACATCTAAAATAAATTCTTGCTTCCATATTTGTTATTTTTATTCTATCATGCAAATTTACAAATTCATACTCTTATTCTGTAAAACAGTTTGAACTAGCTTTGGACATAAAGACATAGAACATAAAATAGGAATGGAATTCTTTAAACGAGGCTTCTTTAAATTCTTGCGATCATGAATTGCTTTCATGTTTCAGGTGAAGAATTATTAAATATTCAAACTCAAACTCAAAACTCAAAATCATCTTTATTTGACTAGACTTTACAAGTACTTTCAAATCGTCAGAATCTACCACCGTATTCGGAAAGTCGTTTTATGCTGAGAAGAATCCGGTAAGAAACTCAGCAATTACTATTTTCAAATAAAATACAAAATTTACATTTAAATTAATTTCTTACATGATTAGAATAAATCTCATAAAGTTATTTTAAATTGGTGTTAATTTTGTTGTACAGAATCGCTAAACTTAACTAATTCGACAAGATAAGTCTTGCTATCTCTGTCTCATGTGCAGGGTTGAATAAGAATGGCAATACTTTTTAGTCCTGTCAAATTAGGTTAGCTTAGCGATTCTGTACAACAGAATCGACACAAAAGATATGCTTACGCTTATAATTTGGGCCGTGCAAAAGCAGATGTAGTCCATTACAAATTAAGCAATTCAGATATCGCTTATGAATATCCCACCAAACGTAGAGGGTCTGTTGCGATTAATTATTTATTAATATTATGCAGACGCTCGTAATTAGCCGTATAATATCCCTGACAGATGTGCATTTAATAGTCCCGACCCTTAGGCTAAATTAGTAAACGATTTTCGGAATTAATAAAGACAAAATAAGTATCTTATAAAATGAGCGGCGATGGCGAAAATATCACGCTGAGTCAAACATTTTGGTGAGCAGTTGGATTTTACGACAATATCAAATTCTGCCTACCTCTTTGAGAACCTTTTCCAGAAGTTTTGAAGATGAAAGAAGTTCTTTCAAGCCGATATTCTACCGTGTATGAACATTACTGTGTGCCTGTTTGGCACGGGCAAGGGCACTGTAGCTAGCGACATTAATGGGCAAAGAAGACTTATGAACTAAGGTCTCGAGATGACAACCACAGTGCAGTTTCAAGCTGGAGTTCCTGGTTGGACATGAATCTGTTGATTGGAGAACGCTTACCATTAGTTGAATAACCTCCTGGTCTCGTCAGCTAGTAGTAATAATATTCATGTATTTTTCAAAAGAGTTATTCCTGAGTCTCGTGCCGGACTCATCTCAGCAAAAATGACCCTCCAAATCTGGTGGTAGATTCTGACATTTGAAAGTACTTTCTTTAGTTTTGTCACAAAAATGATTAATTTTGATTTTGAATTAATATGAAAAAAACATGTTCAATTTACAGATACAACTCACTAACAGTTTCTAGTGTAGTCGTCACGATTTTGCGGTCATGCACATCAAAAGCGTCACAAAGCCGACCTTTGCCTCCACATTTTGATCACGATCTAAACTTAGCCTACAATTTACATCGAATAAGGAAATAAATGCGCTTATAGAAATACGTATTATTTTCTATTGAACTTACGACGTTAAGATTAATAAAAAAAAGAAAAGGCAGAGCACTGAGTTTCTTGCCGGTTCTTCTCAGGTGGTTTTTTTCTGAACCGGTTGTAATTTAGACCTTCATATGTGCCTTGTTAGGGCCTAAACTTAATATTTTTTTATTTATACTTTGATGACGATATTTATCCCAAATAACGAATTAAAAATTATTCTCAAACTCAAACCCAAACTCATCTTTTTTTGACTAGACTAATACTTTCAAATCGTCTGAATCCACCACCGATTGGATGTTAGGTTAGCGAACCTAATCTATGTCAGAATGTTTGGTCAGTCCACGGGTTAACCAGGTTTCCAGATGAGAGGGTGAGTTTTTATGTATCTAAAATTCACAGAAATTCCACAATATAGTATAATCCTTTTCTGTAGTGTGAAAAAATATCGATATGGCTGGGGATCGATTTGCTGATCCGAGGGCAGGCAAATCACTTGAACACCAAAGGACATCATCCAGTTTGGTCCAAATCAGAAAGTGGCTACCAACGGAATATTTTTGTATATTCTGTTAGAATTTGTCCGTCTGAACATTTATTACTAGCGCACCAAAGTTGTAGGACCATATTCGTTGATTTTATTTGCGTTCCAAAATATTCATACATTTTGTTGAGATTGGGCACTTTCAGATTTGGACCAAATCTCTTTAAAAATGGATGATGTCCTTTATAGCTCCGACCGTCAAAAGAGCAAATAATTCCCTTGACGATAACCGTCACGACTTTTAACTCGACACTACAAATTTGCACCGTATCCCTGGTCAACATTGGATCCAATATTATTCCATATCTGTTTTAGGAAAATTGACGCATTATTTTGTTGGAACCTCTTTTTATATTTTCATCAAGTCCTTTGATCTCAACCCAAAGGCATGTGTATCCTACCCGACTTCCGGCGCGAGTGTCGGCCGGAAACCGGAACCTATCGCACCATATGGCTAACGGATCGAAAGGGACCAATACAGGCTTGATTATTGATAATTTAACGCCTTCGTGTCTTATTGGACGTGAGGATTTTATTGGGCATTAAATTGTGACTTTATAGGGAACAAATTTTCGTTCCATATTGGATTGGTTTTCAATTGATTCGGATAAAATTTTAACGTTGAATCAAGGGTAGTCTGATAAATCTGGGTAGATTAGATTCGGTAGGTAATTAAAAAAAATGCGAACATCATATGATAGTACATACCATTGATATTATAAGTATCAGAAATATATTTAATAATATCATTGATACATACATACCCCTCCCTAGCAGAGTACACTATTGAGCGCCGTTTCACCTTTGACTTACACCTCTTGAGCATAATATAACTACTTGAAATCGGAACAGTGCCGGTAGCACAAACATTTTTCGACGACGTATTCGAAAACGTAACTCGCAAAATGAGAAAATTTTCATATTAATTTTTAGTTCCAATTTTCGCCGCCGCAGCGCTATTCATTTGCCCAAAACAAAAATATTCGAAGGCGATTCGAATACGCAGTCGCAAATTATTTATGCTAGCTCTACAGAACGTATTTACAAAATATATTCATAAAAAATATATAAAGTTAATTTATCACAGGATAAGGGGTGGGCGTGAATTCGTGACGTCAAATAATGGACATTCGCAAATAGATGGAGAGGAATAAATATATCGCGAAGCGTGCATCGTGAGTCGTGGGTGGTCTGTTAGCACTTACTATGTGCTTACGACAGCAGCTGCGAGGTGAGCTTTTCTCACTGATAAATATTTTTGGTTGATTTTAAGCCCTATTCTGCTATACTAATATTATAAAGAGGAACGATTTGTGTTTTTGTGTGTATGTTTGTATTGAATAGGCTCCGAAACTTCTGGACCGATTACAAAAATACTTTCATATTTAGAAATCTACATTATCACTGAGTAACATAGGCTATATACTATATTAGCTGCCCGCCCGGCTTCGCACGAGTAGACAAAATATTTGATAAATGTTTACCCGTGCGAAGCCGGGACGGGCCGCTAGTCATATAATTATAATGTAACTTGATATTATGAATATTATAACTTACTAAATTAGACTTTATTACCTTGTAGTTTTTCAAAGATAAGATAGATTTATAATTATTTCAACCAGATATATACAAAGTACATTAGTAGCCTAAGCCATAACAACTACTGCAACTACGTATTCGTACCTATAGCTTTCGACTGTTTTTGTATGGGATTTGTATGGGGAAATTAACAACGCTGGAACAAATATTTTATATGAACATTTGGCAGTTTGAGAGTTACGTTTACGAATACGTAGTCGAAAGATATTCTTGCTACCAGTACAGAAGTAGCATAAATTTGCTTTCTATTTTTTTCATTTGCTTTCATAATTTTAAGATGTTTCACGAGTTAATTCATTTTTTTAGCACTTTATTTATATATATATATATATATATATGTCGGAGAAGCATTGTTCTCGTTGACACCGTCATTAGTGGTTGCTGACTTAGTGGGCGTCATCAGGGTAAAATGCAAGCACAAGACACGATGATCACAGTTTTACACTATTTTAATTTAAATTTAAACAATATTTTGTCACTTCACAATAATTAACAATCAAGAATTAAGAATAAAGACCGAGCAGCGGATTCAGGGCACCCTTCTTACTTTAACCGACGAATACACTTTCAACGATCCAACTCGATCAGTCGCTATCACTTGAATGTGTCTCCAAAACTGTCGGCCTCGCCAAAGTAAAGATGGCGCCTCGACCCCGCTCGAGGCTCGTGCTCTGCTCTGATTGGTCGTTACGCAAATTACAATATTCTTAACTTTTATTAGATTACTAAGGTACTTAAGTTATAAAAAAAATGTTAAAAAATCAAATAAAATAAATTAAGAATTTTAAAAGTAATTAAAATATAAACAAATAATATTGTGCGTTATACATGGAAACAACAATCAACCCGACTCATAGCTTCCTCCGACATATATATATTTAATACTACTAGGGTGGCAAACAAGCATACGGCCCACCTGATGGTAAGCGGTCACCGTAGCCTATGGACGCTTGCAACACCAGGGGTATCACTCGCGCGTTGCCGACCCTACAACGTCATTTTATTTTTATAAATCTCTTTATAATATTAGTATAGATTAAATCACTCTCAAATAACTGGGATTGATAGATTCAATCGAGTACTAAAAGGCAAATAGTAGCAGCAATCTTGGATAAATCTGAACGAATTGCGGGTTCGAGAATTAATTCAAGACCGGTATATCGTGCGCCTTTGTGCCCCGCCTCTTTGCTAACGACAGATTAATTTCTGTGCAGTTATCTCAAATTATGCGTTTGGAAAATATCCGTCTTCAGTAAGACTCAATTAATTTAATACAATGATAACAGGAAGCTTACATGACGTAATATTTTTAATTACTAATAAATGGCTAATAGGCATACGACCCAGATGATTGTAAGCTGTTACCGTGGTATCAGTCGTATCACTCGCAATATCAGTGGTATTACTAGCGCATTGCCAATTATAATAATAATCATGTTTGGACAATATCACACAGCGCCATCTAGCCCCAAACTAAGCCAAGCTTGTACAATGGGAACCAGCAGCTGATACAATACTTTTTTTTTTTTGTAAATACATACTAAACACCCAGACAAGGCAAACATATTTGTCACATAAATGTTTGCTCCGGCAGGAATCGAACCCGCGACCTCTAGCTTAGCAGTCAGGTGTACTAACCACTAGACCAGCGGTCTCGTCATAAATTGAGGTGCATCATGCTAGCGGCATATAATCTCCTGTGTGCCAGTATATCGTATTCTCGAGGAGCTCCGGTGTTTTTAGTCACCATCAATAAAACATTAAATAAAAGTACATAGTGTTATTTGACAGACGACCATTAAGTATCATACGTATTAACGGGCGACTCAATTTTGTTTATGTAAAATTCAACTACACTGTACTGCATATAATCTCGATTAGCTAATATTATTGTCCTAGAAAACTGTAACCGTTAGAGGTAGTATATAATATGCAATGAAGAGATTATATACGTTAAGAGCCGTGGTGGCCTTGTGGTTGAAGCAACGACTTGTCGTCTGATGGGCCCAGGTTCAAACCCCGGCCTGTACCAATGAGTTTTCTAAGCTTAAGTACAGTGATTAAACACACCATGAGCTCAAAAAGAGAGTAAGGGTGAATTGCGATCTCCCTTGGGTTTTCCCATTAATATTGGAGCCCCCCGACCTTACAGAAAACCGCAGTAAAATAACACTACTTTGATGTAGTGTTGTGTTTCTGTGGTAAGAAAGGCTGCCAGTGCTCCACGAGGATACGCTGCGCTAGTAGTAATGTTGTTAGCACAGCGAGTCCTCATCAACAACAGTATGTGCAACTCGTTAGTAATATCCCTGGTATTGCTACGGTGCCTGCGTACCATCAGGTGGGCCGTATGCTTGTGTGCCACCTTAGTGGTATAAAAAAAAAGTACTCGGTGTTTTTTAAAGTATAAATGAGGTTTGAAACCAACAATCTAGTCAAGGGATTTCGCAAATATGTACTTTCCTCCAAACAAAACCGCGATCCATCCCTTAGTGCCTTAAATAACGCAATTCTAACTTTCCCAACAGCAATCCTCAAATAGTTGGTAGCAGTTAATAATGCCGGCCAAAGTATCCGTATTGTTAGCGCCGAACAACTTGCCGCACTTCAGACTGACCCTATAAAACTTCCTTTAGTTATGTTAATAAAATATATAGTTTTGGGATCGCATACGTAATAGACTTCTGTGACCGACATATATGTAGATCTTGATAGATGTGACATGAGGCTAAATCAAATACCAAATTTAAGAACATAACAAGTTCAAGCATGTAGGAAGGAATGGAGATGGTACAAGGGTCGAGGCAGACCTAAAGAAAGATAGATGGGCTGTGTGAAAGATGACATGGTCGGAAAGGAAGTGAATACAGAGATGATGGCTAATAGAGAGGAATGGAAGAGAAAAAAAATCTGCTCCGACCACAAATTATTTAGAAAATGAAGTTGAAAATGATGATAATGATGATAGATAATCTTAAATAATGACGTATTTACATACAGACATTCATCTCTTTTTATTATGATATTTTAAATACCACTCACGAGAACCCATAAGAATTCCCGCCGGGTGTGTATAATATAAAAATAATCTAATGTCAGCGTTTCTAATTTCTATCATTAATAGCTTAGGCCTTTGATGACTCAATCAGACAGTTAGTCAGCCAGTCATTTAAGACAGCTTGCTTTCGCGGCTTGTTTTCATGCGGCCCGAGACGCAAGTGTTAATCAGAAAATACTTTTGGGCATTCTATTTATGTTCATGTAACATACCATTCGCATGATATTTAAAAGTGAAGCTACTTTTACTATTATTCGGGGTATTTATAAAGAAGTTGTTACTTTGTATTATTTTTACTTAAAAACTGAAAATATTTTTTACTGCGGCCCTCCAGCTTTTGCATTTAATTATATTAGCCCGTGAAGGTATGTAGTTTGGACAGCCCTGATTTAAGACAAGTATTTTTACATATATAGTTAGATTGAACTTGGCTTAGTATTACTATTGAAGCTTAGCTTTCTACAAACTGCCAACGTTTCTGTATTACCTTACAGGCCTTGCCATATTTTACTTAGATCCAATATTTAAGACTAGACTTTAGATGAATGGGATAAGGTGCTAGTGGGAGATCAATTTCTAGTCCTAAAACTGATTTAAGAGGCATCCTAGATGTATTTGCGTAGGAGACAGCATAGCTTTATCACGTAGTATGCTGATTCGGTCCCTTCACTTACGGGCGGACGCGTGGACTGCATTCTAGATATCGGAAAGGGTCTTATAAGGATTGCTTGAATTGGTATTTAGGAAAAATGGTAAGCTAACAGAAATTTAAGACTGCTGTAAGAATTTAATGATGCCCAAAGCAAATGCAATCTGCTTTGTATGAGTGCTAATAGATTGTATTCGTCACGACTTATATTCTTCACAAACATCAGATTAAGACGATAAATCCCGGTGTACATTATTCCGGGATTAAAAAGGTATGCTAAATTTCATTCGTCGATTACTGCGTGTCACTGTACACAAAGTAACATCAATTTTTTTACATTTATTACATAAAAAAATAATTGAAAACACAATGGATCTAATACATAAGCTACTATAAGTTACTAGTCTAGTAAGGCAACTCCTTTTTTGAGCGTGAGATATTAGCACCACCTCACTTGTTATAAGTAGTGTCTTTCCTTATCAAGCTTTTAGTTACTGGCCAAAAGAACAGGCACCAGTTGCAAGAGTGTTTGTCGGCCTACACTCAGGATGCACCACTTGGTGGTTGCTACTTACACCCACAATGTATCCGGGAAAGGACATCATCCATTTTGGTCCAAACCTAAATGTGCTGGCCAACGCAATTATTTGTATATTCTGTTATAGCAGGCCAGTCTGAACATTTATTACTATGGCACTAAAGCTGTAGGACCATAGTCGTTGATTTTATTTGAGTTCGAAAATCTGAATTTTCATTGTTGTTGATATTAGGAATTCAATATAACCAAAACATATGAAATGTCTTGTAATGTCCAGATTTGGTGCCATAGTAATAAATGCTCAGACGGATAAGCTCAATCAGAGTATACAAAAACAAAATCGTTGGCTTGTACTTTCACATTTGGACCAAATCTCTATGAAACTTGGATGATATCCTTTTTGGACGTTCCCCGGGATATAAGGATCAGCATTGCTATACAGCGGGGCAATACTGCAGGCCTTCTTGGCACCCTCCCGCGTGACAAAAATTTGGGACAAGTGTTTTATTTTTTATATTAGGTTAGTTTTAGTTTTAGTTTTAGATCGTATTATTATTATTGTCCCATATATATTAGGGATATAAGATAAATTAAGTGTAAGTGTGCCAATGCGTCCCGTCGTCAGTATGGGCAGCTATTCGCTAAGGTCAGTGGGTGACAATATATTAGGCGCGCGGCTCGTTTAGAATGTAATGTGCTTCAGTTTCACTGGAATTCTGTTTGCTTGTACACATAACACTTCTTAACGGTTATTTTTATATGAAATTACACTTGAACAAACGTTTTAATGTGGTGAATGGTATGTGGGAATTAAGTTATTTTCAAGTTGGCTTTTAAATTGAAATATTTCAGTTTTCCGCCATTGTGAAGCCAAGATTTAAATGGCGCTATTTATTTTACCAATAACGTGGAGGCCGTGTGGTTGAAGTAACCGCTTGCCATTTTTAGTGGCGTGGGTTCAAACAAACCTGTGATAATTCGTTTTATAGGACAAGTGATATTGAGATTGATTATACTTGTAACATATCTATAAACAGTTAAAAGTATAAAATTTATAACCGCATAAAAAAAAGTCGAACGAAATTTCCCGTATCAATTCGACCCATAACAATACATCACAAAAACAACGGTTATTGTGAAATCTTTTAAGCAACATAGTCTTATATCTTGTTCGCGTTGCGTCGTATTTCACGCCCCCCGGCAATAAGGAAGGAAGTGTAATTTCTGCGCGATGGTTATCGCTGAACGCAACGCGCGCCGGTCGGGATGTAACGAATGAATCGCCATTAAAAATATATATTCAAATTTTTCCCTTACAACCTTCGTCGTTTCAGCCGTGGAACTGTGAATAATGGTGCATTTATGTATTTTTTAAGTCTCCTTTATAGGTTGCTGATAGTGAAATATCATGAGCTCGTTGTGTGTCGGCCTTGAGCGTACGATGTTTTGTAGCCTTATCAAGTATCAAGTTCGATGCTTAATATCGCTTTCGACTATGGGAAAATGAACCGTGCAGCGTCCGCGAAAAGTGGAACTAAAAATTCGTATGAAAATTTTTACATTTTCTGAATTACGTTTTCGAATACGGAGATAATCGAATACATCGAAAGTGGTTGATGCTAAAGCTACTGAATTACATATTTTGAGTAGTTTAGTTTTAGACGAGGAAATATGCCTTATCAAGTAAAAGGTAAGTAGTAAGCTAAGTAGTCTAAGTTTAGTATTATCCATCAGAATGCCAATTTATGATCAATACTAATCAGTGTCAATCAAATGTTTTTCATTGACATTCATTTCACAACGCCATTGTTGAAATTTAATCAAAGATTTCTAACGAAAAACGAATTAAAAATTACTTTGATAGAAAAGAACGAAACAAGCAAAAACGAATCAAATGCAAATGAATCAAGATTTGAATAAAAATAGCCTTACCTCTTGGAAAATTACAATTCGTTAGTTTGAACACAAATGTCCAAACGTCGACATTTTTATCTCCATTCTTATTGCGGGAGACTTTTTTAATTTACTTTTGTACTTATTTACCTGCGTCGGTGTAAATTCAGAGATTAAATTACAATTTAAATTAAAGGTAAAGCCTCAGGTCACATCGACGATCGTAAAGATATCAAATTACTGTGCAGCGGGTGGTTTTTTAGAGCCCAAAATTGATCAGCAGCAACCGAAATCTCGGATATATTATTACCACATTGAACATAATAATATTAGGTCCTTACATATGAAATTGGCGTTTTTCGTACTGGCCACTTTAATCACGAATTTCTCCTCTTTGGTAAGGAATTCCAAATTCAAATTTGTACAGCTATAGACTCATGTATTTGTGCTTCGATGATCGTCATTCATTTGTTTTTTTTCTTCTGTTTTTTTCTGTTTGCGTCACTCATTTTACAAAATGGAAAACCTTAAATATCGCATTATTTACGAGTACGAGTTCCGCCGTGGCACTAGTGCTGCGGAAACAACTCGAAGGGTGAATGATGTGTATGGCGGTCGTGTTGCAAAAGAAAACACAGTTCGTTTTTGGTTCCAACGTTTTCGTTCTGGAAATTTCGACCTGCAGAACAAGCCCCGTGGACGGCCTGAGACTCAAGTTGATAATGAAGAGTTGAAGGCTATTGTGGAAGCGGATCCATCGCAAACCACGTCCGAGTTAGCTGCAGGCTGCAATGTTAGTGATAAAACTGTTTTAATTCACTTGAAGCAAATTGGGAAGATTAAAAAGCTTGAAAGGTGGGTACCTCACGAATTGACTGAAACAAACCGGCAAACGCGCGTCGACTGCTGCGTTACATTACTAAACCGGCACAATAATGAAGGTATTTTAAACCGAATCATTACCTGTGATGAAAAATGGGTTCTTTACGATAATCGGAAGCGCTCAGCGCAATGGTTAGATCCTGGCCAGCCAGCCAAATCCTGCCCCAAGCGAAAATTAACCCCAAAATAGTTACTTGTAAGCGTTTGGTGGACTAGTGCCGGTATTGTTCATTACAGTTTTTTCAAATCTGGCCAGACTATTACGGCTGATGTCTATTGTCAGGAATTGCAAACCATGATGGAAAAGCTAGCGGCTAAACAACCTAGGCTGGTCAATCGCTCCACGCCACTGCTGCTTCACGACAACGCTAGACCACACACTGCGCTACAGACGGCTACTAAATTAGAAGAGCTTCAATTGGAAAGTCTAAGACATCCTCCGTACTCCCCGGACCTTGCTCCAACAGATTACCATTTTTTTCGAAATTTGGATAACTTCTTGCAAGGGAAAAAATTCAACTCCGATGGGGCAGTCCAAATCGCCTTCAAAGATTTTATTGATTCCCGTCCGACTGGTTTTTTTAGTAAAGGGATCAATGAACTACCTATGAGATGGCAAAAGTGCATAGAAAATAATGGTTCATACTTTGATTAATTAAATATATTATATTAAAAAATATTCGACTTTTTGTTCCTCCCATACAAAACGCCAATTTCATATGTAAGGACCTAATATATTGAACGCAATATGTAATAATAATAATAATGCCCCCCTCAGCGGCATTTTATGTGCCGCACTTAAGGGGGGCCCATCTAGCAGGTGGCGAGTCACCATTAGACTTTTTTTTTCCAATATTGAAACATATTGCATGGCAGACTTCCGTAGTCTCATCCCATAGCCCAGATATCCCGATCCATTAACAGTTCACCATAATAGTCCAATTTTAGTTTTCCACCCCCATATGCATTCCGGGGATGATATTTGCCACGTGTATCTCATACCAAATATTAAAATTCTCGAACGGGCCTCTACGTGTTGGATATCCTCACGCAAGCCTAAATAAAGGACCGGACCTTATGAGTATTGCTTATAAGGCTCCGTGAATTTAAGATAAACATAATAATAATAATATTTGGAAATTATCACACAGCGCCATCTGGCCCAAACTAAGCAAAGCTTCTACTATGGGAACCAGCAGCTGATATAATACTTATATCCCTTTTTTGCTTTACACACCTTTTGCTCCTTCAATCATCAATCTCATCGTATATAACCGCCGGTTGTGGGTACTCTATACTTTTTTTTTTTATACCACTAATGTGGCACACAAGCATACGGCCCACCTGATGGTAAGCAGTCACCGTAGCCTATAGCCACTAGCAATACCAGGGGTATCACTAACGGAGTGCCAACCATGTTGTTGATGTGGACTCCCTGTGCTAGCAGCAATACTACTAGCCCAGCGTATCCTCGTGGAGCACTGGCAACCTCACTTACCGCAGAAACACAACACTACATCAAGTAGTGTTATTTGACTGCGGTCTAAACCTTTCCACCTTTCCATCATAATACGTAAAGTGTATTGATATGTCCTTATTTCTTTACAAATTGCATGTTTGACCTTAACAGACTGGTGCCAAGTCTCAGGCATTACCTCGGGCTAAACAACTCATCCTAACCAGTTATCAGCTAAAGGGGACTAATTGGGACCAAAGCGTCGTTGAGTGCTTAGCGCTAAACATCGGTTCGCACCTCCACTCTAATACATGCATTTTAACTTGCATACGTTACGATGTATACGCTTTGAGATAGGGCGATTTTTATGTAATTTTATGATTAATCGAAAATGCTTTTGAATCAATTATGACTAATTTAATTGAAATCCGTAACTATGTGATGTAATTTTGTATTTTTGGGATTAGTAATGTTTCTAGAGCCAAAAGAAGATTGTAATAGTAAATGAAAACAAAAGATACCATATTTACATCGTGGTTTTTTGACAGACATTTTACTTTGTCTAGCTATATTCGACAAAGGCTAAGTGGCAAACTAATCTTTGAAAGGGGAGCATAAAACACGTTTCTAGTAGGGGAGCCCCCTTTAATATGTAATTTATTTTAACGTTTTTTTTACACTTCAAAAATACTCATTCTTTGAAAATTTTCATTATTGACCTATTACGGACCACGAGATAAAACACGCTAATAGGCAGACGGACGGACAGCGAAGGCTTATTAATTGGGTACCGTTATTAGTTACCCTTCGTGTACGGAACCCTAAAAGTATACCGTAAATTAGAATCTCTTGCATCTATGATCGCGTTTAAATTAAGAATAATAGTCGAATCGAATGGGAATTGCTAATTATGAGAATAAATGTGCGCATTCATTTGTCGTACGCACCGTCGCAGTCTTGTCGAACCTGTTGCATTGATCGGGATTATTGGAAGCGATTTGCGAAGATCGCGCCGATATCGTCGCGTCATTATCGCCTCCGGCCGACAATTTGTAAGCAATGTCGTTAATGAATGGCCGACGTGCAATTTGCGACTTTTTGCGTCCCAATAAGGTGTGATTTTATATGCAATTTGACGTATAATTGGAAGCTTAATTGAGGTAAATTGGTGTCTTCATTTATTATTTTTATTGCTGCAATCACCTGTTGGTGATTTAATGATGGTGTTAAATCTTTGGGAATATAATAAATTGAGATTTTATTGCGTACTAGATTTTTGCCTATAATTAATCCTCCTGGGATTGGTAGCTTTATCCCATGCCAAATTTACATATTAAAATTCCAACTTAGTTTTTTTTATACCACTAAGCTGGCACACAAGCATACCTACAAACCACCTGACGGTAAGCAGTCACAGTAGCGTATAGCCGCGAGTAATACCAGGGGTATCCCTAACTCTGATATTGATGAGGACTCACTGTGCAGCAGCTTTACTACTAACGCAGGGTATCCCCATATTGTTAGCTTAAACTAAAGTAAGCACCACATTAAATTAAAAAAGCAACTCTAAACATAGTAGGTAGTTAAGCTTACTAACGGATACTGACTAGCCGTTTAAGATTGGAACTCGTCGGTAAGACACAAAAGCTCTCAATTAAAATGTCCACAAACGTAGGTACGTTCTTTTTTCAAATAATATTGATGGCTTCTATTTAATATTCATAGTCCAACGATCTCGACAGAGAGACGCTTAACCACATTAAATGTTAATTCCAGTTTTTAAAAAGGGAACGCGGAATTAATGGCTTGGCAAATCCGCCTTTACATTCTCGACGCCATTTTGCAACTTTTTTTATAAGCCAATGTTTTGTTTGGTTACACGGTGAATGGTCCTTTTTTTATTCGTGCATTTTTTGGAGATCATTTATTTAATAAATAGCACATGTCTTACTTATAACTAAAATATTTTTATGAATGCATCGATTAACTTGGGTATATAAGAAAATCCATATTTCCTAATAAATCGCATTGGAAATAATTATCGCTTTCCTTCTCATATTAACTGTATCAGTGAAGTTTTTTCCGGGAACTCTAATTCCCGGGATCTTCAGCCTGCTTCAGTGTGTATTTTCGGTGTTATTTTGTGCACTAAATGTTTACTTAATATTATTTTTTTATACCACTAAGGTGGCAAACTAGCCCACGGCCCACCTGATGTAAGCGGTCACCGTAGCCTATGGACGCTTGCAACACCAAGGCTATCACTCGCGCGTTGCTGACCTTTCAGAAATCTCTTCACACCCTTCTTGAATAACCCCAATTACTCATGTATAAGGACATTGAAACAATGCTGCGACATAACTCTCGGTTGAAGTGATTTATATTTTTGACACATAGGTTAGCTCTGACCTGAAGGCTTCTTATGATCTGATACTGCCTTGTATTAACTCCAGAAACACTATTATGCATGGAAATTGACGAGACTCCTGGTCTGGTGGTTAGTATAGCTGACTGTTACGATAGGGGTTGCCGGTTTGATATCCGCTGGGGCATACAATTATGGGACCAACATGTTAGTTGTATTAGGTATAAGTATGTATTTAGTTTTATATAAGCTGCTGGTTCACATACTACAAGCTTAGCGGTGATAATATCCAAACAGCCGTGGTGGCCTTGTGGTTGAAGCAACGGCCTGTCATCTGATGGGCCCAGGTTCGAGTCCCGGCCTGTACCAATGAGTTTTTCTAAGCTTAAGTACAGTGATTAATCACACCATGAGCTTTTAAAAAGAGAGGTAGGGCGATTTGGGATTTCCTGTGGGTTATCCCATTTAAATTGGAGCCGCCCGGCTGTACCTCCGCCTTACAGAAGACCGCAGTGAAATAACACTACTTGATGTAGTGTTGTGTTTCTGCGGTAAGTAAGGTTGCCAGTGCTCCACGAGGATACGCTGGGCTAGTAGTATTGCTGCTAGCACAGTGAGTCTTCATCAGCAACATGGTTGGCACCCCGTAGTGATACCCCTGGTATTGCTAGCGGCTATAGGCTACGGTGACTGCTAACCATCAGGTGGGCCGTATGCTTGTGTGCCACATTAGCGGTATAAAAAAAAAAAACATTATTATTATTAAATAATGACACTTAATGAAACATAATATTGAGAGACATGATGAGTCTCTTAAACCTCGACACTGGCAAATATAGTCCTTGAAGAGAATTGATTGCTACAGTTAGGAAGAACAAAACTTAGTTGTATCATTGGAAAGTGAAATCAAACACACAAAACCTCACACAGGTCAACGTTAGCACAAAGAATGTTTAAAGCTATGTGGAATATTATACTCGGGACGCAATTTACATTTTATGTTCAGGTGCAAATATTCATAGTGCTATTGTATACGCGAATAAGTCAGGCTGTCAGTCTGTCTAGTTTGGGCCCGGATAAGCTGCTGAATATAATATAATACTATCCAGATATATATGTACTAAGTCTCGCCTTCATTCTATAAGATCTTTTCTTGTGAGTTTGCCTACATAGAAATACGATAAGTTTTTTTTTTTACATTTTGGAGATTTATTTTTTAAATCAGTTCAAAAATTCCGACGATAACTTCTAACAAAATAACAAATACCATAAATTATAAAGAACGTATATATTCAGCTTATGGCAATGACCCCTATGTGGCCGGGTAGTATATACTTTTATATACGAAGACCGCTGCTAGTCTAGTGGTTAGTATACCTGACTGCTACGCTAAAGGTCGCAGAATCTATTCCCGCCATGTGACAAACATGAAAAACAAAATCCTATAGCTACTGGTTCCCTTTGTACAGGCTTCCCTGAATATTGGGCCAGATGGCGCTGTGTGACAACGTCCAAGCATTATTATTTTACATATATATAAAGTTAACGTCACTGACTAAAGTCGCCAAACTTTTGTAATAACTTATTACCTTCTCGGTTCGAGCGAGCCTACTGAATATTTCATTAAGACGGTCATTTTTTGTGAAAACACTTGAATTTGCATGTTATGAGTTACGTTACGGAGGGCGGGGATGTTACGATGTGTTGCGTCAGTTTCGTAACTTTGCATTCTGTCTTTATTAAGGCCACATGAGGCTGTGAGAAATGGAACGACACGTGATTGTTTTATCACGAGTGTGAAGTGGATTAATCTTCTTATCTTCGCGCCTTCCCACAAGGGTCCCCTAAGTGGTAAGCAGAGGAACTCCTCAGAGGAAGATAATTTGGTGACAACGTGACAGTCGCCATCTCTTAGTCACTACATACGTCTATGAATTTCGACTGGGACAAAGATTTATTTACAGGGTCCCTGGATGATGCTGTTAGCTATTTCTATGAGGTCTGTAACCACCTAATTGACGATTTTGTGCCCTCTAAGGTTATCTCTTCCGATAATTTTCCTAGGTGGTACTCTTCTGGGCTTAAGAAACTAATTAAGGAAAAACACAAAAATTTAAGAAAATATAAGTTATACGGCAACAAAGCTTTTGAAGAGAACTACAAATATCTGCGTAATCGTGTAAAAGCCCACGAAGAGGAATGTTATGACAACTATATTTCGTCTATTGAAAATTCAATATCCCACAATCCGAAACAGTTCTGGACATATTTTAAGGACAAATCTAAGTCCAACTCCATGCCCAATAATATGTGTTACAAGGACAGCATGTTTACTACGGGCGAGCGGATCTGTGATGCGTTCTCAGACTTCTTTCAAAACAACTTTCTTGATAGCATCGGTGATCGTGGCGCTGCTGCCAGTTCATCACCCGATACAATTTCCTCCGCCCTTATATCTAAAGTCGTGGTGAGTATTGACATGGTTACAAAACTGCTACTGGAGATAGACCAAGCCAAATCCGCTGGCCCGGACCATTTGCCGGCAACCTTCCTTAAATCTTGCGCTAAAACTGTCGCCTATCCTCTAACCTTACTATTTAGAAGATCTCTAACTGAGGGCACAGTTCCGGCCGTATGGAAAAAAGCGTTTATAACACCTGTGCACAAGAAAGGATCTAAAACCAATGTTGAATTCTATCGACCCATTTCCAAATTATGTATCGTCTCGAAACTCTTCGAGAAAATAGTCTACGATCAAGTGTATTCTGTCCTAAAGCATTCATTCAGTCCCACACAACACGGCTTTCTGAAGGGTCGCTCTACTGTAACTAACCTTGCTCTTCTCAATTCAGCCCTAACAGATGCCATGGACCATAGCATAGCAAAGCTTTCGACAGAATTCAGCATTCCCTTCTTATTATGAAGCTGCAGAGTATTGGTATATGTGGAGACCTGCTCAGGTGGTTCACATCTTATATTAGCAATCGTTCTCAAGCTGTTGTCATAAATAACTACATATCCAGCTGGGTTCCGATCCCTAGTGGTGTACCTCAGGGATCCTTGTTGGGTCCTTTGCTTTTTGTCATATTTGTGAACGACATCGATAGTTGTTTCCATCACTCCCATGTTCTGAGCTTTGCTGACGACATGAAGATATTCTCCACAGTAGCCACCCAAGCAGATGCCTTGGCGCTGCAGGCCGATCTTTGCCGTCTTGAGCATTATTGTGAATGTAACCATCTTGAGCTCAACCCATCCAAGTGTAGTGTCGTAACATTCACTCGTAAGCGAAACGTTGTGCTTCACAATTACATCCTCAAGGGCACCAACCTGCGACGAGACTCCGTCATTCGCGATCTCGGAGTACACCACGATGTGAAGCTGATGTTCGATACTCACACTGATAACATCATTACCAAAGCTTCCAAGGCCCTCGGCTTTCTGATGCGCAGTACAAAAGATTTTAAAAACATCAAAACATTAAAAATCCTTTATTGTACCCTTGTCCGAAGTAATCTTGAGTACGCATCCCAGATCTGGAACCCCATGTACCTAAAATACATAGACCGTATTGAAAATATTCAAAAGAAATTTATCAAATACCTATTCTTTCGCACGAACCATACATTTAGTTCTGATAATTATGTCAAACTATGCAAGAAACATCATCTCCTTACATTGACGAAGCGCCGGGAGATAGCCGATCTCTGTTTACTCGCAAACATCGCACAAGGTAAAACCGACTGCCCGGAACTCCTAACTCAACTACAAATTAATTGCCCCAGCAAACCTTTGAGACATAATAACCTTTTGGTACCCCCTCTCACTACATCTAATTACATGGGAAACACATATTCAACGCGTGCGAGCAACAAGTTTAACTCATTACTTAAGAAGAACCCGAGCGTTGATCTCTTTAATTGCAATGCGGCTGCAGTGAGACGTGCCCTTAGCAACGAGTTTTTAAATCATGACATTATTTATTTATTGCACATTTTTGTTTCAATTAGTTACATTCATCGTGCACAGAGCGAATACATTATACTGTAGACAATATTATTATAACAACATAAGATGTAATGAAGGCGTGCCTATACAAGTGCTTTAGTGCAAACAGCTTAATGATAACCTTTAATGTTACGTATAAGTGAGAACCTTTAATTGGCTTTATGTTAACAATCCATTACTTATGTCATGTTAAGTTAGCTGTTGGTTTTCCAATAAACAAAAATAAAAAAATATATCTTCTGAAATTCGATTGTATAACTAAAAAAACGTACCTATCTTATATTTTTAATCAGTTCGGCGTCACAAGACACCAATCCGAAGCAATATAACAATTTTAACAAGTGTCAAACAATATTGTCGAAATGGTGAAATTGAATGAGAGTCCTACCTCCCTAGTCCTTCAAACACAAGATTGAATTATAACAATAACAAGGGAATATCACGCCTACTGGCTCGGTAATTGAAATCCCATTACTGCTGGTGATGGAAATGAAGGCCTCAGGCGCAGGAGTCAGATGGCAGATAAAATGTGAATCGACCTTTGTCTTGCCCCGAGCGGACGAGTAAGATTCAATTTGTCAGGAAACTGGGTGTGGTACAAGTTAACAGATTTTTTTCATAAATTTTCCATTAATGATAGTTATAATATTTATAATTATAAAAAAAGTGAATAAATAAATAATTAGAATAATAGTAATACAGTTTTCTTCTGAATATTGTAAAATGAATATATTTAGATTTAGGATAATAAGCTAAGAAACTAAATAAATAATGGAAGGTTTATAATAATTCTAGAATTGACCTATTTCTTCCATATAGACATAGTTTTATTTGGTGTTGTGTGATAATGGTGCCAAAGCCCGTGTAATAAATTACACAACATGTTAGCTACGTGCTGTCAAATCAGAAGTCCTGCCAAAGCCATGTATATAATTATTTAGTTTCAGTAAACAGTACGGTACGGTACGGTATATAACAGTACGGTATATACCGTATTCTGTTGTTTTCATTATAGTTCATTCAAATGAACAAAACATTTGGCACCTACATATTTTTTTAACCCCCGACGTTAAAAGAGGAATGTTATCAGTTTAATTTGTGTATCTGTGTCTGTCTGTACCTCCTTAACGGAAGAACGTATTTTGATCAAAGGGGTCTTAATCATGACTGTTCTTAGCTTTGAGATAATTTTGTTTTGATTTGGGGGTTTTTAATGTTTAATATTAAAATAAATTTAAAATATGTTATATCCTGTAAAACGATCGCCTCTCGTGACCTGTACCACATAATGGTTGACAAGGAGAGGACAGCCCCTAGGGACGCCGGCTTTTTGTCGTGCGACACCTGCCGAAAAGATCCAGTTACTTGTTTGCGAATTCTGCTGCGGACACCGGCGAGGCGCTTACTCTGCAATCGGCACAAATATGTTATTGAGTTTCCAAAGAGACAATATTGGATTGTTTGGGAGTGTACTACTAGTAGTTGGTTCCTCGTGCCCTATCGTAGAGTTATTCCACTGAATTGTAGTGTAATTTCATGACGGCATATGTGCCGTGCCCGGTGTGCATATCCATACCAATAATATAAATGCAAATAAAGTAGGTCTGTCTGTTTGTTTGTTTGCTTCTACCTTATCACGACTAAACAGTTGAACGGATTGTGATAAAATTTGACTGGAGAAGGATAAAGGCTATCTTTTATCTTTAAACAAATCCAGACTAAGTCGCGGGTGATATCTAGTATGAATATTATTCGATACATGTAAAACATAGGTATAGGTCAAAATTTTATTTTGGATAGGATTAGCTCAATATCCTGTCTTAGGTTGAGATAGGAATTTAATGACAAATTTCAGGTCAATCAGCGTTTAATTTTGAGATAAAATATCGTGATGGTTGATTGAGTGGTTTTGCGCTTAGATTAAAGTAATGTGTGCGGTCGGGGGAGACCTGACAGGAGCTAAGTGACTTGTAAAAACGTCTAACATCGAGTTATACAATTTTGTTTACTTACATTTATTTGGTAATCAGACATAGGCGACGACGGGGCGCTATTCAGTTACGTGACAATTTAACTACCAGTGCCCGCAGCAGGAACATTTTTCGACTACGTACTACTCGTGAAATGTCAAAATTGTCATACTAATTTTTAGTTCCACTTTTCACCGCCTCAGCGCTGTTCATTTTTAAATACAAAAATAGTCGAAGGCTATACGAAAACGTTGTCGCAAATTATTCATGCTCGCGCTACAGGTCGTATCCAACGACTTTGTTCCATAAACTTTACTATCGTCACTATTCAAGTAGATGCAAGATTTGTATTTTTGTATGTAACGAATAAACTTAAAAACAACTGGACCGATTTCAAAAATTCTTTTGCCGTTTTAAACCTACATTATCGCTGAGTAACATAGGCTATATATTATATAGATACGCGGGCGCAGTCGCGGGGAAAAAGCTATTTATAAATACAACTGAGTATATTCTTTAGTGTTTATTTTTATTCACGAGCGGTATCTCGACGTCTTGGAGAGAAATATGGGGACTACGTGTCGACTTAATCTGTCCGAGAGGAGCCGTGCCAAGGAAATGTGTAAATAATTTTATGTGACATCTATTTAGAGGGGATAAGGTTGATAATGCGCTAGATATACCTAGACTTGGAAGCGTGTATAGGCTTACCGTTAAACCTAAGTTTTTATTATAAATACAAGCTTTTGCTCATCAAGCCTTCTCATTAGATACTCATACGGGTTAATGTGCAAATTATGTTTCAGTTTTGTGACAGCCGCCATATTGGATTAAATATGGCGGCATTTAGGTAATCGTGTATTGTCACGAGAATCAAACGTGTATCCCAAATTTCAACTAAATCAGATACTTACAGATTTTGGTCACTTGCAAGATTTGATTGCACACACACACACACACACACTCACAGACTTAAAACTATAACATTTTCTGTAATGAATTTTAACTACCTTTTGAACATATCTAAAATCCAGTTTTAAAAGTTTTTTTTTTAGAAACTCTTAAAAACACATCAAGAGAAAGAAAGCATTCACTCGAAATTGAGATCTCTTTTTTAAAGCCTTTAAAGGAGATAAAACGTAGACAGTCGCCAAAACTAACAAACGCCAGAACCGGAAGCCGTGAAACATTTCAAAAGGCGCATTTTTGTCATACTACCTTGCAATTACCAAGAAAGAGCTTTATTTAAGACCGAACCGAGTTGCGAGTGCAAAAGACCTTATTCGGCTTCCTACGCGTTCCATTGAAGGGGAGCTGCGGCAAGGGAAAAATCGGGCCTCTTTTTTTCTTACAAGCCTTTCAAGCTATGTGAAAGAGGTTGTCAATATTTTGAGCCGTATGAATGGCTTGTCGTAGATGTCAATGAAGGCTTGAGAGTGTGGGCGTTCTCCATTTGGTGTTAATTGAAAACCAGTTTTTTTTAATTTACATACGTGTCATAATAATAATATATCTTCACGTTTCCCACAAAGGTTCCCGAAGAGATAGGCAGAGGTGGTTAAATACTCACTATCACCCCAATATAACTTGGTGTGGATGGTGAGTCTATCGTCGTCTCTTAGGCACTACATACGTCCTTGAATTTCTTCTCAGACGTATACAGGTTTCCTCAAAATGCTTTTCTTCACCGTAAAGCTCGTGGTGTAACTAATCACTGCACTTAGGTAAAACAATATATATATATATATAATGATAGTTTTCCAGTAATTCCCTCGATTTGAATTAGTTGAGACCAATGATATATAACTAAATGATATATTATGTATATCTAAACCTTGAAATGTCTGTGTATATATAAACAATGCCTTCGTAATATACGGACAAACTTTTGTTTTTAGTTTTTTTGCTTATTGGTAAAATGATAAGCTTATTGACGCTTGCAACACCGGGCGTATTACCTCACTCGCTGCCGACCCTAAGTTTAATAAGATGTTGTTGTATGACCTCATCTAATCTAATTCAGTAAAAGTGAGTATATAAAGAAGAATATTGAAATATTCATTGTTCATTTAATTCAACGGTTGATCACTATTAAAATACTAGGTAATGTGATTTTTAACAATGCAGTTTGTGAGTAAATAGTTTAAATCACAGACAGAAGCCTTAGCAACAACAACTTTCGACTGTTTCGACCGGCGAAAAGTTGATCTAAAAATTTTGATATTTTGGGAGGTTAGTTTTCGAATATGTAATAATATATGTAATGGAAAGATGTTTTTGCTACCATTACTGAGTATACATCGGGTAAATTCAACAGCAGATATATTTAAATAAAAAAAATGGTCTAAGTACTACATTCATAACAAATAGCTCTTCGCAGCTTATTTTCACTATTCAACTGAGTTGAGAAGTTGAACAGGAGAGCACAATTAATTATTCTATTCTATTCTATCTAGCCGGTGCTTTCCCACTGCTGGGCAAAGGCCTCTCTCCCCTCCTTCCAGTTGCCTCGGTGTTGTGCTGCGCTTGGCCAATCCGCATTAAAAATGTCCAGATCGTCTCGCCACCTGCGCTTCGGCCTACCACGACGGCGGCGTCCGATAGGTGGGGACAATTAATAAGGTAAAAAAAAAATGACTAAAAAAATTTAAAAAAAAAAAAACATCCCGTTGTCCCGATGATCCTAGTGATCCAAGACACTAGAGCATAGTGAAGATTTTTTTTTTATTGTGATGTATTTTTTTTTTAATTGATGGACACATACACACAGAAGAAGCTAATAAAAAAGAAAAAATCCTGTCAATGTACATAGAACTCAAAGGCAAGAGGCAAATGGAGAAGCGCGCATATCGTGCCATCCTTTTAGAGATGCCTCAAAGCCAATTAGATCCCGCGACAAGCCAAGTGCTACCCCGTAGGTTGGTTCCGCTCTTATAGACCTGTGTTAGTCTTGTGATACGTATCGCATTAAGATCGGAGCTTCTTTCATAAAGCACTTTGTTTCGCGATGTGGAGAGTTCAAAGAGGCTTTCAACTTATTTGTCCATGTTTCTTGTTCGTTATGGAGTTCGTTTGGTAAATTAATTTGAGAGTTTTGCTTATACATGCTACAGTCAAAACGTATAACCGGTCACGACTACTTTTGACTGACTGGCAGAATTCAGTCACTTATTATAAAGGATTTTGCCGGAAAAAGAAAAAAAAGAAGAGTAGCTTAGACTAGATGAGCCAGTAAAATAAGTTTTTTTTTTTATACCATTAAGGTGGCAAACAAGCATACGGCCCACCTGATGGTAAGCGGTCACCGTAGCCTATGGACGCTTGCAACACCGTGGGTATCACACGCGCGTTGCCGACCCTGAAATATCTATACATCTATAATATGAATCCCCATTTTCCTTGGTCACGGCGTCACGGCGTGAAGGGCTAGTGTTATTTTATCTTTCCGTGTTTTTATATTTGTTTGCTCTATGTCATGCCCACATTGTATTTTTAAATATTTTCCGTTTATTTGTTATCTCGCATAGTTATTGTTATTATTTTAGATTTAATTTTATTTTCTTAATGCTTACTAGTTATCTTTATTAATTTTATTTTCTTAATGTTTACATACTAGTTATCTTTATTAGCTGTGGTCGCCTATAAGTTACTACATTTATATAATCACCTTTTATATTACCACTAAGACATTGTTTAAATGTATTCATCTGTGGTGATCCTTAACCAAAAAAAATAAAAAAAAATTAAGTAATGACAGTACAGATTGGCGATGTCGAAAAACATGATTAACCCTTATCGTCTACGCTATTTGAGAAAAAGATATGAAAGTTAAACAACCTGTGAAATGAGAGGAGAAGGAAAAGAATCGCACTCGGATACTGTGTGCAAGTTCCGAAGCTGTTGGCATTTCGCCGATAGCTGGATTGCGAGAAAATCTACTATTTGCAGTGACGACTTGTTTCTCGATCGAATTTCGTTTTTAGGACTAGCACGAATAAATGTCGTAATCTATTGACAGCGTTGGTGCTATGCTAGGTGTGGCGGGTTCGATTTATGCACGGCAAATCAAAAGCCGGAATACTACTTTTTTTTTTTATAAATGTCTTCACGAGATTTGACACAAACGTCTAACACACAAAGATACATATTACGTAGACATATAGAGAAAGACTGTATAAACTGTGAATTCGCATTCAGTATCATTTATTATTATAAATGCATGCACAATGCACGCAGCTATCACTTTTACACGATTATATTTAACTAGCTTTTGCCCGCGGTTTCACCCGCGTAGATAAAGATAGCCTATGTCCACGGGTTATAATCTCTCATTACCAAAAGTAATTACGATGCGTACAGCCGCTTAGTTGTGAAAAAGTAGGAAACTAAAAAAAAAAATCTTTCGTAATTATAATATAAATAGGGTTATGAATATATTTTTTCCACAACCCTACCACTAACAGTAGGGATATGAAAATATTTTTTTCACTTCGCCAAAACTTTATTATGATGTAAACTTTTAATCACCATCACCAATGGTAGTGCCTACCGAGATTAGACGGAGCCGAGACAGTTTCATTCGGCCCGTCTGTGCGGACAGCGGCTGCATAGCAAGGACCTGTTCCCAGTCAGACAAAATGGCCGACGGATTGCTTCCTATTCCATTCAATAGGATTAGATGGTCCTCAATAGGACAGGACGGATGTTAGTTAGTGTCTGAAGTCGCGAAACTATAATCTAATAGCGTTACTTTAAAAAAAGTCAAATGACAGCGTACGTTGGAACCAAATTATCTTAGGTGGCAAGTGGGTGCTGACTCCTTTCTGCCTACCTCTTCGATATATGATTTATTAAATAACACATGTCTAAGTTTTGAAGCTCTTAGCCTATATACTGATACAAATGTTGGAAATATCATTTTGACATACAAACTGCTAATTCTATTTTTACCACTTTAAAACTTGATGAACTCTGTAGTTATAAAGATACACCTACATACAAACAAATCTCACTATAGTTATTAATTTACAGTACATTTTAATAAGCACAAAGAACACTAAATCAAAATTGGTAAATCCGTTTTGGAGCTACGATACCACAGACAGACATACAAATACATAGCCACACAGACACACAGATACACAGCTACACAGACACACAGCTACACAAACACACAGAAACACAGCTACACAGACACACAGGTAAACAGCTACACAGACACACAGATACACAGACAAACAGATACACAGCTACACAAACTTACAGATACACAGAAACACAGATACACATCATTCACAGCTACACAGACACAGATACACAGCTACACAGACACACAGATACACATCATTCACAGCTACACAGACACAGATACACATCATTCACAGCTAAACAGACACAGATACACATCATTCACAGCTACACAGACACAGATACACATCATTCACAGCTACACAGACACACAGATACACATCATTCACAGCTACACAGACACAGATACACATCATTCACAGCTACACAGACACAGATACACATCATTCACAGCTACACAGACACACAGATACACATCATTCACAGCTACACAAACACAGATACACCTTTTTTTTCAACGGAGGTTAAAACTTCACCCACATCCATACATATACATATGGATTCACGGATATATATATAATATACAAGTTAGCACATAAATTATGAAATATGTTTATCTTGTAAATGTATATTCAAGTGAAACACAATAAGTTGATACATAAAATGATATATGCAGTAATACAGTTGAAATATTACTGACATTATGTTTGTTCAACTTTAATAAGAATAAGTCAAACTATTCCCTCGGAGCGGCTGGGCGAGGTATTAAGGGGTAGCTACACTGCACTTATTAGTGTGAATTCTGTTGTAAAAAATCACTTAACTAAAACAGGACTAAAAAGGCTTACTATCCCATTCTCACGTCCGGGGTCAAAAAAGGATGGCAATATTAAAAGTCCTGTCAAATTAGTTAAGTTTAAAGGTGTCGTACAACAAAATTTTGTTTCATTTTCTATATATTTAAAAATCAACCGTTAATGACTGACATATTATGAACTCACAGCTCAAACTACTGAAATAATTGCGCTGAAATTTGACAAGCCGATAGTTATTATGACGTAGGCATTAGCTAGGAAATAATTTCCCAAAATTTACCCCCTAAGGGTATGAAACCAGGGTCCAGATTTGTATGGAGAAACAAGATTATTCATTCGATACTTCACAGAAGCACGTTTATGAATAAATATGTGTTTCAGGCTCTTTCAAAATCCAAACCCTAAAAGCGTGAAACAGGAAAATAATTTACTCCGAAATTAACGCGAGCGAAGTCGCGGGAAAAAGTGTATACAAATAAATGTATATTATCAAACGTAATAAGCTTGTTTGAAAACCGTACTCTTTTTTGAAGTCGGTTAAGTCCACACACTTCAATTGACTTCACTGGCCCGCGATATTACACCCTTAACACTCATAATACCCGATACGAAAATAACTAATTCAATAAGAAATACAAATATTTTGATTTGTTGATATTATGTTTTTCAATACAATTCTCATTTTATGCGAATATATTTATGTAAGAACTAGCGGCCCGCCCCGGCTTCGCACGGGTAGACACATATCAAATATTTTGTTAAAGCAGCTAATATAAAATATAGTCTATGTTACTCAGTGATAATGTAGCTTTCGAACGGAGAAAGAATATTTGAAATCGGTCCAGTAGTTTCGGGGCCTAGAGAGCTCGGAGCTTAGAGCCGGATCAACAAACAAAAAGTCTAGAAAGTCTATATATTTGACATCAAAATATCCTAGATATACATTCATCATTTAAATGCTGTATTTGAATATCGCACGAACGTAATTTATTTTACATACTAAAACTATATTCCCAATAATCTTAAATACAGTGATCATTGCAAAATATGAACTCAGAACTCTGGTTATAAGGGGATTTTGTCGAACCAGTCCTCGTAGAATCCCTACGCCGTAGCATGCCTACGACGTAGCGCTACGTTAGATTCAATGCACCGAAAATAGAACTGTATTGATTTTGCCGAACAATTTTCAGTAAGCTGATAGATTAAAGGCTTTATTTACTAAAGCTTTTCAAAAGTAAAGCGTGTAAGTAAACCAGTGGTAGCGTACAAGATACAATCAATGTTTGCTGTTTTTGAATACGAATTGATAGATACAAACACACACAAACTCACAAACTTTCGCATTTATGATATTAAGTGATATGTGATTATTAATTGATTTTCGAGGTAGTAATATCTGCATATTATAGACCACATTTTCTTAAACTGCACACCTATTTTACCCTTCTATATTCATCGATTTAAATTGTTTATTTAGCGAATAAACCACTTATAAATGACTAGCTGTTTCCCCGCGATATCGTCCGCGTATCAATATAATATATAGCCTATGTTACTCAGTGATAATGTAGCTTTCTCACAGTGAACTAATATTTGAAATCGGTTTAGCAGTTTCAGAGCTTATTCAACACAAACATACACACACACACAAAAATACAAATCTTTCCACTTTATAAAATTGAATTGGTATAGAAGTATAGTCTACTTTACCACCGGTTCTTTATTCAATGTATTCACAAATGCCTCTATTAAAAACCAATCGTGTTTTAATCGCTCTTAGTATGTCCCACCCTGATCCAAGCACCGAACTCCACAGCTTCGGTTAACGCCGCGTGTCATCAAGGTAAACTGTAAATTGTATTAGCATAATTGCATTACGGCGCCGCGATGTTTCATAAAAAAATATTAAGGGACACCTGTCCCGTAACTTTTGCCTCTAAAAATTATTTATTTCAAACTTCTAACATAAATCAGGATAAACTTGTTTACGAAGTAATCTTGGGGACCATTTTATGCGGGCGCATGTTTTTGGGACCGCTGTGCGCAGAAACGAATGGCACTTCTTACCGTAGTTACTCTTATTTGATCACTTTTTAATCTATCTTATAGATAAAATTCTCGTGTCGCGGTGTTTGTAGTTAAACTCCTCCGAAACAGCTTGACCGAATCTCATGAAATTTTGTGTGCATATTGGGTAGGTCTGAGAATCGAACAACTTACATTGTTCATCCCCCTAAATTTAAAAACAAGAATTTTTGAAATCTTTCCAGTAGTTTCGGAGCCTATAGACATTTATCAAATATTATGTGTACCCGTACGAAGCCGGGGCGGGCAGCTAGTATATATAAAAAATCACTATTTCACTTAGTCCCGGCATCACGCGTGAACGACTAGACCGATTTCGCTGATAAATTTTTTCGTGTTTTTGTCAAGAGAACGTTCGTAAAGAAAATTAAAAACAAAAACTTAAGGTCCATTGGCGTATTTAACATATGAATTCATAGCTAAGACAGGACTTCGTCTGTCGGGTCAGCTAGTTCTTCAACTATTGTTCACTTTAATCTGTATATGATAGAGGCAACCGTTACTGACTGACATATCAACACACAGCTCAAACCACCGAGCGGATTGCTGAAATTAGGAACTCAGATTATTATTATATTCATGAGCATCCGTTATGAAAAGATTTTCCAAAACTGACCCCCTAAGGGGATGAAATGGGGATCCATAATGGGAAGTAACAAGCTTAGATGTTAGTTCTAAATTAAAGGGAATTATTTGTATTTACACAATAAACAATCAATAAAGCATTTTTTTCATATAGGAGAGAACCGTCGCATATGACGACGTATGAGCATATTAATGAATTTAGAATGCAAAATAGAGAAGTACAAGTCAAGAGTGAAATGGCACTCTATATATGGGGACATCGAAAGGGTCCCCATATGATGATACGGTGCCACAAGGTGCTAATACTAAGGTGGCACACAACCATACGGCCCACCTGATAGTAAGCAGTCACCGTAGCCTATAGCCGCTAGCAATAACAGGGATATCACTAACGCGTAGCTAACCATATTATTGATGAAGACTCACTGTGCAGGCAGCATTACTACTAGCCTAGTGTATCCTCGTGGAGCACTAGCAACTTTACTTACCGCAGAAACACAACACCACATCAAAGTAGTGCTATTTGCCTGCGGTCTTCTGTGTGGTGGAGGTACAGTCCCCCGCCGGACTCAAGACAACTCACAAACAACAATAAAATAGATCGGTGAAAAAATTCAAACTAGCAAACTGACGCGATATTACAATATTATTCAAAGAGGCCAATTTTCTATCTGAGAATTTACGATTATTTGAAAAGTAATTCGGGCCTCGCTCCAGGGACGGTCAAGGCTTTTGTTACTCTTCCCGTGGGCATCACTTTTTATATTTCATAGCTTCTACTTTACGCTGGATAATAGTTTCCATATCATGAGTTACTCGGTAGTGATAGAAAGGTAAAGAGTACTAGACTGAGAGGTAGAAAGAATCCTGTACTTTTAGGGACGGTACCCCCTTACGAAAGACCGCAGTTAAATAGCACTACTATAATGTAGTTTTGTGTTTCTGTGGTAAGTTAGGTTGCCAATGCGAGGATACGCTGCACTAGTAATGATGCTAGCACAGTCCTCATCAACAACAGGGTTGACAACGCGTTAGTGATACCCCTGGTATTGCTAGCGGCTATAGGCTACGGTTATTGCTTACCATCAGGTGGGCCGTATGCTTGTGTGCCACCGGAGCAGAATGAAAAAACGTGCCTAAGCCTAGTTTAGGACGACCAACCGCGTAAAAGAAGGTAGGTATAGCTTTACAAAATTGAATGTCATGACGTTTACTGTACATAACCAATCAAGACTGTTGATGCTATATACGAGCCCCTATAATTTTTTACTCTTTGTAGCCAGGCTGTAGGTAGCAGGGAGAATGAATTCTGCTACCTACTTGAGCTTCACACATTTTAAAATTCATTTCGAGCTACCAACTCAGCGTGACACACTTGAAACTAGTACAAAATACTGCTTTAGAAAAATTGCAGCGTTTATAATTACTTCAAACAATAGAGCTGCCGCGAGGGCGGGTCGAGTGCGAACAATATGCGCTCCAGGTTGAGAGAATAATTTGTAGAAGGTGCAGCAGCTGTACTACTAAATGTCAAGGGGCTTAGTTTAACTTGACGTTTGTGTGTGGCTGTGTGACTTTAAATTAAAATTATGGTTTTGATTGTTTCAATAAAAAAATAAACGACATAACTTTTGATAAAAGTTGATTTATTAATGTGCAAATATAAATAATCAGTAATCTACCAAAAACAATATCTATACTAATATTATAAAGAGGAAAGATTTGTGTGTGTGTATGTTTGTATTAAATAGGCCCCGAAACTACGGGACCGATTTCAAAAATTCTTTCACTTTTAGAAAGCTACATTATCAGTGAGTAACATAGGCTATATATTATATTGATACGTGGGCGAAGTCGCAGGGAAACAGCTAGTAATCAATAAAACTGAACAACTAAAAACTTGTAATTAAGGTCTACTCTATGGCAAATCTACATAGCCCTTCTATTTTTAAATGATGTACGGGTCTACACTTATAATTCATTTTATAGTTATTTATGTTCACTGATTTTTTTTGTTGCAATTTTTTTATATTGCGTCGGTTCTTTGGGCTTTGAACCCGAGACACCTACTGTTGAAGCGCATGGAGGTTAGGTATACGCAGCCTGCGCTTGGCCGCTTATAATTTTAGTTTTTATTCGTCTTAATGTTCTATGTTTAAATCTTTTCTCTGTCATTGTAATAAATTTGTCATGAACAGACCATGTGTTTTTCGTTCTCAATATATTTTTTTATTTAAGAAGTCCCCGTCCTCTCAACCGACCGTTCATATCAGGTTTACTAACCACTAGCTGGACCAACGGCGTTGTCCAAATCAGCTTATGTTCATTACTTCAATAATTGGCAGGCAAAGTCGCACACGACTATTTTGTATACATACCTAGAAAACCTACAAATATTTGAATAAATATATATAAAAGAAAAATCCAACTCGACGTCAACACTGTCCGTACATTACCGCTCTCCACTCGATTCTATTCGATGCGACTATGCAGAATCGATAATACTCGAATGGAGCGGAATGAAATTTTCTTATTTTCACCAAAGTACAGTGCATTGTAGTGCTCAGTCGAGCCGAGAAGTTGCCTGTTAGACAGCCACTCGATTTGAATATATATTTCGCATAAATGTAAAAAGAATCCTTTATTATTTTGATCATTAATTTTTATAGACTTTGGTCAAACGTGGAAGCTAATTTTAATATTTAAAATGAGAACTATTTCTTATTTTTGGTTTCTTTTCTTGTAATACATTTCTTATATGCAAATATTTTTTATTACATCGAGGTTACCTTTTTTTATATTGCGCGTTTGTAATGTTGAATTTTGCTTTTGAGACAATTACAACTTGCCATACAAATGTACTTTTTTGTTTATGTATTACATAAGTCAAATTCAACATGGGTCAAACAAGGATTTCTTGGAATGTGGGACGAAAATGTGGGGCAATGTGGAACAAATCAGCTCAGCTTTTTAATAACTTCTAACTGCCTTTAAAGAGGTGCTTCGAGTTGAGAACTCCTAGCCCGCTACAATATACCTATATTAAAAAAAAGAAAACATAGTCAATATTCGAATCAGTTTAAAAATAAACCAATACAGGACGTTGAGTTTCTTTAAACGAAACAAAAAAAAACGAAATTCATACAACATGACTGGCATGTTAAAGAGGTTAATAAAAAAGTTAACATCATTTAACGTTAAATATTTAAAAGTTGGACGCAATTAGCGTGAGTTCCGCGAGTTGGTAATTCAGCCGGAACGATCCTACTGTGCTACACAACATAGTGATAAGCTGGAGCGGTTAGCGAAATACTTAAATTGCTAATAATATTTATATATTTTTTACTTCTAAAATCGCGATATTTTTCTTTTTTATCTCTACCTGTTTCTGGAGTATAGCAAATATTCGATACTTTTATTATATTTAAGAGAAACTTGTTGTCTAAAATTTTGAATTTGTATATTGCATTTTTAATCTACTATATAAAAATAAGTCGGGTTTTCCTTCCTGACGCTATAACTCCAGAACGCACGAACCGATTTCCACGGTTTTGCATTCTTTGGAAAGGTCTTGGGATCCGTGAGGCTTATAGCAAAGAAAATTCAGGAATAATTTAGGACAAACCAACATATCAACAAAATATTTGATATAAATGTCTACCCGTGCGAAGCCGGGGCGGGCCGCTAGTTTTGTTATAAAGAAGGCATGAGCTGTAAAATTTTATTTAAATTACATTTCGCACGTTATTAAAATTTCACGAACAAGGGATACCAAAAATCCCTTATCGTCGATGATAAGTGTCTACCGTAAAAATAATCGTACACCGTGTTGAAACTCTAAGGCGTTAATGCCCTTAACAAGGGTAGCGCCCTTCACCGGTGAACAATGAGGCTCAACAAAATAAATTCTTCATTGCACAGATTTATATTCCTTTCATGAACAGACACCATTAAAATTCTGCAATGCAATAAGAGATGGAATTCAAATAAATCTTCAATTATTTTGCACGCTGGCTTCTTAAGATTTCGGTCACGCAAGCAGTAACCGTGAAATATTGTCAGAATAAAAGATAAAATATTTGCGATGAAAATATTTCAACACAAGACGTTGACCGTCTAAGCTGGATGATTATTTATAATAATTTCAAAATATATTATATTCCATTTCAAACCATATGTTGTTACGGAGAAAGTATAAAATAGAATGTATGATTATAAAAAGGTTATTTGAAATTCTTCGTGCCGATAAATTAAGGATTTATGTTCATGTATCACTCTTAAAAGAAAATAAATGTTATTTATCTATAGTTTAATTTTAAGAAATATTAACTATATTTTTTATTAAAGTGTGTGTTGTATGAAAAAACTCGAAATCTATTTAAAATCGGTCTATCTATCTATATTTCGGTACCATTTCTAAATTAACGACGCATTTCGAAATCGCCACCGCTTATCAACAATGCGCTTACCCTTAAACACGCATTAAAAGGGCAACATCATCCGCAATGCAGATAAATGTCATATTTTGTATTAAATTAAATTAACGCAAACAGTTTTATTACGGCACTCGCGAGACCAAATAATTTCATACACGCGCCTCCGCCCGGCCATCGAAACTAATTAGTTGCATAGTTTTAAACTCACAGTCACATTAAATTTTTCTTATTTGCCTGGTGCTTACCACAGGTTTGTGGTTAAAAATCACCGACCTTTCGGGGTAGGAAAAGAGTATGACTCGCTGACGATTCGGACACAGTATATTCTGACACAGAGTCCAACCAAATTGTGACATTTTAGTTTTAATATATTTCCACTTACGATTCGGACACCATTAAATTATTGCAGCTTGTACTAGTGCAGCCAGATAAAAATAGAGCGCTTTACTCTTGACTTGCACACCTCTTTTGCTTCAGATCGTTGTATTTCTCTTTAAATCAAACTCCCTCAAACCCGATACATTAAATACTGAGAAATAAACTAAAGAAGCTACACCTTAACACTTCACGTAAGTGGTCAAGCCGTCACGTGGCAGGCCCGTGCGTCACGTGACCCGACGTACACCGACATCAGTACCTACCTACATATATTTACGGCTTGTTGCTATAGTTATGTATATTAAACTATTATTGATGACAATCAACAAGCTTTTATTTACAGGGTGTTACAATATACACGTTTGACGGAGAGGAGAAGAACCTTGTAATTAATAATCTAGTAGGTTTATCCCATAAAAACATTTTACCAAAATTATTATAAGACGCTGTTTAGATCAAAAGCGTTTTTTTTTATTTATATGTATGATGAACAAAATTTGATAGCAATCAATATGAAAGACTTCAGGACTAGTGTATGAGGAAGCATTTTCTCACCGATGCTAATAAATTTCCCGTAAATAGCAGTGGACTTTCATATAAAGGAGCTTTTATATTCGGCAAAGTTGAAAAGCCGAAAAGCCTATTCGTATCCTTCCCAAAAACCATTAGACTATAGATAATTACAAGAGATCCCAGATATGCAATAAAAAAAAACCGGCCAATTGCGAGTTGGACTCGCGCACCCACGGTTCCGTACAAACTTGAACTTAGGTAAGGAGAGGAAGTGATGAGAGAGGAATTGAGAGAAGAGGAAAGATGAGGAAGTGATATTTTCTGAAATTCATTTTTTTTGTTATTAAACCACATATTTACGGTTTTCAGATTTTTCCCTTTATATGTGCCCGGCTATTTGATATTAATTTCAATTAAATAACTCCACGCGTACTTATGAAAAAAAAACAGACAGACAGAGGGACAACAAAGGGTTCCTTTTTTTCCTTTTGATGTCTGGTCCCCTAAAAAACATTTTATTAAATGTTTTTGAAGTAATTTCGGATTTCCTTCTGATTCCATTTTCCTAACTTTTGTTGCTAATTACACAACTGTACTTGTATTTTCCATGTTGTTTATTTATTTATTTATTTAATTGGATCACCAACAGATTAAAACATTATGAAATTACAAAAATAAAACATTACAAAATAGTTCTTACATAAATGTCAACCCAATTACAGGTAACCACAGCTATTGCAGTAAGCTAAGTAAACTTATGATAATATAATACAAAACAAAATGTAAAGATAAAAGAAATATAACAAAAATAACATAGCTAAATGCTTGGAGCATAAAATAAAAAACATAAAAATTAGAATGTTGGAATTTAAAATTATTAATATGTATTTTTAAATACCCACTTCCACTGTATCGAAATAATAGTTTAGTTTGATTTTAAAATCGCGGATATTATCTCCGAAGATATCAATACTAGTGGATTTGGGCAAGCCATTAAAGAGTCTGAACATTCTGCTCATAGGGGAATTCAAGCCTAGGTTAGTCTTGTATGAACTGACTTGGAACAGTTTGTAGACACACGCGCGTGGTAATCTTGATGGGGCAGATATATTTATGTATGCTAGTAACTCTGGGTAGTCAATGTGGAAGTTGCACAGCTTATGTAGGAATTTAAGGTCCGAGATTTTACGCCTGAAGGAAAGTGAGCGACTTTTATAGTGTTTAAGACGGACAGCATAGGAGTTAAGAAGACGATTGTTTGTATTGTACGCAAGAAAGCTTAAGAATCTCCTTTGTACCCTTTCAACTCTGTTTTTGTGCACGTTATAGATAGGTGACCACACTTGAGAACAATATTCAAGTGTACTTCTAACCAAACAGTTAAAGAGGAGAAGTTTTGTTTTGTGCGACTGAAATATCTTAGTGTTTCTTGTTATAAAACCGCTCATTTTAGACGCTTGTGCTGTAATTTGGTCTATGTGATCATTAAATGTTAGCTTCTTGTCTTTGAGAATGCCCAAGTCTCGAATGCATTCAACCTCTTTAAGTTTGGTTTGATTTATCTTGTATGAAGTTTTAATAGGAAGTTTGTTGCGAGTAAAAGAAATAGAAAAACATTTTTCCGTATTGAACCATGTTATTATCATGGCACCATTTAGAAAGCCTATTGATGTCACTTTGTTACAAAAGTGAATCGTGTAACGACAATATAGGTCTTATTATTTTGAGATCGTCGGCGAATAGGTAGGCTACTGAGTACTCAAAACAATCCACATGAATTAATAAAAATTAAAAATAACAATGGTCCCAAATGAGACCCCTGTGGAACCCCGGATGTTGCTTCAAATCGTTGCGATTGGATTCCATTCGCAACAACAAAACATTTACGTTAATTAAGGTATGATTCGAACCAGTCGAGCAATGGACCACTTAAACCAGTCTCTGAAAGTCTACTCAAAAGTAATGTATGATCAACTTTGTCAAACGCTTTACTAAAATCTGTGTAAACAGCGTCGACTTGAGTTCGTTCATCCAAGTGATCTGACAGTTGTGAGATAAGAGCCACTAAATTTGAAGCTGTTGTTTAAGTATATGACAGCTCTGTAGTATAAATAGCTTGGCAGCTTTAGCATTTGGTGGCGTTAGGCAATTTTCATTTCATTTTTAATTGATCTGAGAGTGACATAACTAAGATAGGAATTATATTTTAAATTTGCGCCTAAAAATTTTAAAACAGAAGTCACAAATTATGAGTAGGAATTTGAAGTAGTCTGTTTTAAAAAGAACACGAACTTTAATAATTGTCCTTAAATAATAAGTATTTCAATGGTCCGGGTGTTTTTTAATCTTAGCGTTCGGGTGACTTTGTCAAATGTGGAGCCTCCTTAAGTAGGTTCAATGCCACATGGCTAGTAGGCGGACATACATCAATTGCCGATAAAAGATCGGTTATCTCGCGCGGTCGGGCCGCGAGGCTCGTTCGTATGCGCCGCGGCGTGTTAGCCTTTCGGACGCGCCAAATGAAACTGTTCACATCAGGCTACTAGGGTTGGCACTCGATTGAATTTATTGATGCACAAAAAAACTGGCCAAAATGTATTTGGTGAGATGCGGGTGTCGACGCATCGCACGGGTGGTGTGATATGGCTCACTTCTGGCTACCACGCCGAGAAACATTTCCGGATGATGGAAAGATTTTCTAATTTCAATAATCACAGCCCAAGATTACACTGCACACTAAATTTCCCTGCATTATGGGTGTCGTCGAACAAACAAATGCAGCAAAAGAAAAAAAAAATTCAGCTGGATACCAGTATCATAGCATAATTATAATGATGTAACTAAAAAAACTGCTAAAAAATGTAATAATAATGAAAAAAATATCTTATTATTCGATATGGTCTATCAACCATGACACAAGCTTTGTTTAGTGTGATAAGGTATTTTTATATAAATTAAAATGTCACAACTAAATATCGTTAAAGAACATAAAAACTAAATCTCGCCAGCCCTACAGGGTCCTCCCTAATCCCTCCATTCGTCTAGATCCCACTGCTGATCGAAAGGTGTACCTTAATCGCAATTGGAATTTATTTGTTTGTTTCTTGCAGATAAAACAAATTGTTCCGATTGCTGGTCTGATTGTTTGCGTAGGATTTCTCTTGCTCATTTGCTTTGCAAATCTGTTTTCAATTGGATTAGGGAAGTTGGGGGTTGAACTTGAGGAAACGTTAAATTATGTACTTATAATTTATATAGTGAGAAATAAAAAAGAAAAAATCTTTTCACCAAAATTGCATACATGACTTTGCAATGATTTTAGTGTTACTTATTTTTATGTTAATGCGTATGCATACCAATCATCACGCCGAGTCCCTTTCGGGGCAGACAGATCACAAGCTAGAGCACTTGTAATTTGCGAAAAAGTACTCATATCGTTAACACAACCATTTCCATGGCTACCTGTTTATTTATGTGTGCCCGGATTTTGCTACAAAGAACGATTTAGACAGCAATGACCCCTATTGTGCGTAACAGAAACTACACCTTCTAGTGTGTAATCAGTCAAATCACCAAGGTATCATCGTTACGTTGGGACTAATGACGTTTTGTATCAAAATTCTGGCCATACATAAATAAGTAACTATGGAATTGTTTACGTTAACAATTTGATTACTTTTTTGCTAAATATTGGGATTTGGAACGCCATTTTACTTTACTTGTTGACCTCTTTTGCCCTTTTTTGCTTCTACCACATTAATGAATTCAGTTACGTTATAACTACACCAAATTACTCCTCTGTCTGTGTGTATAACAGGGCATCGCAAATGAACGCATCTAAATAACTGTGATTAATCAAGGACATTCATGATGAAGTTATATCAATATCACGGCTCGTACATTGTCATCGATAATCTACCTACTCTCGGCCGTTGTCATTTCATTCAATAGTATCTGAAACCCGTATAATACCCCCGCGGGAGTTATATTCATGCGTCCTGCCTCCTGACGTAATATGTACATACGCATTTTTTATGTATGTACATATAGCTTTTTACAGAATTAGATCACCAAGTTTGAAATTTTGTTAACGCATATTCGATACTGTAGAATAGTAGTTTACAGGCCCGTTGTTTTAGATTACGTGCGTAATATTAAAACATTTAGTTGAATATCTAAGACAAGATATTTTTCAAGCCACATAAATATATTATTATAGTATTAATTTATTAGTTTATCACTAAATGTGTAATACTGTTCTTTTGAACTTTTACATTTATTTAAAAAAAATAGTTTATAGTTATATGCGTACTGTACTGCTTCTGAAATTATCTGACTTTTCGAACGACTGCTACGCTACTTGGATGCCTACGTCGTAGACCTGAGCTACGATGCTACGTGATTGTATTTACCGTTCGCCTACGCAATAAGTTACGGTCCGTACACCCGATATGAAATGTCACAATAAAAATATTGATGAACTAAATAAAATTGTTTTATAACAAATAAGCACTTTAAGTAAAGTAAGCAGAGTCCAAAACAAATCGTGACATTTTTCCCGCATGCCCTAAGCCCAGGTTCTCATTAATTACAGCAATGCCATCCCAATTCTGTAGTATTACAGTAGGTACTAGTACACAGTGGCCTGTAGTTAGGTCAATATTTTCCTAATTTTTTAGTACGTATACATTTTTCAATGAACTATCGATGCCGCTGGCATAGTGGTTAGTTACCTGACTGCTACGCTAGAAGTCACGGGTTCAAATACCGCCGGGCAAAAATGTATGTGTTAAAAACTTGTGTTAGCCTACCATATGTTTCATAAGTTTGATTTCCAAAAAAAAAAAGTATTCTATCAGCAGCTGGTTTGCAAAGTACAAACATTCTAGTTTGGGGCCAAATGGCGCTGTGTGATATTGTCCGAGGATTTTTTTACATACTATGCCACCCGTTGTCCGCAATCCTCCCCTAACGTGAGTCCCAGCCCGCAGCCGTTGCCAACGAGCCAAGCTGCAGCATGCACAATTTATAGCACACATTTGCCCCACATACTTTACACTACGCTCTCTTAGCGGTGTACATTACTGCGTGCCCGTGGATGGCATTAAACTCTATAGAACACCGTCACAACATTACCAATCATGATCATTGCCATTCTCTTATCTATATATAAAAATGAATCCCTATTTCGCTTGGTCACAACATCACGCTTGAACTGCTTGACCATTTTTTTTTTGTATGTTATTTTTAGGTAATGGTTGGTATGAGATTTAAAAAAAAACGGTCTTATAATAAAAAAATTAATTTCGGGATAAACGAACGGTGCTTTTTTCTATGGCAACGTGTGTCCGAAAAGCTGGTTTAAAAAAAGGAATTAAGATGTCCATGTTAATATATTTGAAATTAGAACTTGACCACATAGAAAACGAAACATAATTTGAATTTGTTAATCGATAGTCTTTTGTCTTTTTCATTATTGATTTGAACAGTTTTATGTTGCTTTGATTTTAATAAAGATTTATATATATTTCTATAAATATTTTTATTGATACTACCACTAACCGTCGGCATAGTTATACGAAATTATTAGAAAAAAAATGCTTTAAAAAGGCTTTCAGAATACAAATATTGAAAATCAAAAATAGTTCAGTTTTCAGTATCTCATTGAAACCTAAATGGAATATACAGCTTACTTTTATTTCTCTCTGCCTACTATGAAAGTGACTTACCCCATTAGGTTTATTTAGTCGAAACACACTTAATTTAGCAATATGTTATGTTATACGCAATGGACCGATAAATTGATGACTAGGTTATACCAAAGATTGATCGATCTGCGAAGTGACAAAACGTCATCATAGGCTTTAAAGGTAAGTGCTCTTAGTTCACTGAACAGCTTCGTGTCAAACATTACAGTGCCGGTAGCAGGAACTTTGACGACAGCGTATTCGAAAACGTAACTCGCGAAATGTTAAAATTGTCATACTAATTTTTAGTTCCACTTTTCACCGCCGCAGCGCTGTTCATTTTCCAATACAAAAATAGTCGAAGGCGATACGAAAACGTTGTCGACAATGTTCCTGCTACCGGCACTGGTATATATTTAAATGCGTATAGGAGTCGATTATCTTGTACAAAATCAAAAGACTAACTAATTTAAAGAGATTTTTAAAGAGAGGTAGGGCGATTTGGGATTTCCCGTGGGTTATCCCATTTAAATTGGAGCCGCCGGACTGGGGACTGTACCTCCGCCTTACAGAAGACCGCAGTGAAATAACACTACTTGATGTAGTGTTGTGTTTCTGCAGTAAGTAAGGTTGCCAGTGCTCCACGAGGATACGCTGGGCTAGTAGTATTGCTACTAGCACAGTGAGTCCTCATCAGAAACATGGTTGGCACCCCGTAGTGATACCCCTGGTATTGCTAGCGGCTATAGGCTACGGTGACTACTTACCATCAGATGGGCCGTATGCTTGTGTGCCACCTTAGTGGTATAAAAAAAATCAAAGGTAATTTAATCGAGTGTTTTTAGCTGTTTTTAAAGGATTTAGGAGCGAGAGCTTTAGTATTTTTGCTTAGTTATTTACTATTATGATTATACTCTCCGGATTCGAGTACTGCGTATATTCTAAACAGAGTACTTTTTTAAGAGTTTATTTACAAAAGCTGTGTGTTTACCTCTCTTGGTTGTAATACAGAAATGTCAATGAATTTTGTTTTAAATTGGGGAACAAGTTATGCAATGAGAAGTTCGTTTTATCGCCAGGTAACGTACTGTGAAATTAATGGATGTAATTGAGGGGGAAAGTTACATTGGTGTGCAAATATTTTGTAACCTTATTACAGGAAACTATGTAGAAAATGAAAAGCATTTTATATAAGCGCCGGAAATATGCATGTCTTGGTCCAGGGCACATATTTTCTGCATTTGCGGTTCAAACTCTGGGTCCCTGGGGCCCGGATGCTCTTCAGCTTTTCAAGGAGGTCTCACGTCGGCTGGTTGAGGCCTCCCGTGACAGGCATGCTGGAACATATCTCGCTCAGAGAATCAGCATTGCTATCCAACGTGGCAATGCTGCCAGCATTCTTGGCACGCTACCGCATGATTCCGGTTTGGGTCAGATCTTTTATCTATAAGTAGGTAGGTTAAGATATGTTTTTGTAAACAGCATATTACTTATATTATTAATCTTTAATATTCATTTACGTTGTTTTAAAAATGTAAAGGCTAATATGTTAGTACATAATTATCACCAGTATGATAATAAATAACTAAACTATAACATGAAAATAACTATTATTATTTTAAGCCCACAACTTCACTCGCATAGAAATAAGCTAACTCACACCCTCTTATCTCAAGAATATTGTAGCTTTTCATCGTTGACAGATTTTCTATAAATTCAAAATGTACATATACCATCGACTCAAATCCTTTAAATCGTAGCCAAGAACACTATCGATTAAGTAATCAAAACTATAATAATCCAATTCGCTTCACCCCTTCAAAAACTACGATGAAACAAACAGACACACATATACACACATCAAGATTATAACCCCCGCCTTTTGCGACGGGGTTTAAAAATAGGTACAGACGTTACAGAATGTATTCCGTATCTACAACAAAGGTACATCGCTTTATTGCTACATAAAACACCACGAATTCGAATAAAACTCAGGTACGTATGGATTCAATTATTGACAAAGCCAATGGGTTGGTCAACAGCTGACTGTTGGCAGTCGTTCATCCCTGCTTGGCTGTCGACTGATAGGGTAACTACTGGACTGGACAGTCGGATGGAAATGTGATTTGTTCACAAATTATTTGAGTTAAAAATGAGTTACTGACAACGTAATTATAATACGAGAAGCGAAGGAAATTAATTCCCAAAAAATAACAGATAAATTTAGTGTAAAATATTTTTTTTAACTTGATATTTATTTTAGTGCACTATGCTTCTGATTTTTCTATGACATTTATTATTCTTTTGATTTTAAAATTCAATTAAATTATTTTTATATGGTTTAAAAAAAAAAATTGGTTCATCCGTTTAGGAGCTACGATGCCACAGACAGACACTCACTACAAACTTAAAACACCCGTCGTTTTTGCGTCGGTGGTTAAAAACAGAGGTAGACCGTCTGCTGAATGTCATATAGTTCCTAATTATAATAAATCGGAATTCATCTCATTCTTTATTTAAATTAACCTCTTTGCATGTTCTGTGTTTCGCACATCATACTCCATATTCAAACTTTAGTTAACTGAAACTCCAATAGGTACACAGGCTATCCGTTGTGTAAGCGCGGTGGACAAATGAAATAGCCGCTTTAAGCTGGGATCCGTTTGATTGACGGCGCCGGCGCAAAATACACCCGCAGTGACGTCACGACACTTGACAGCTGATGCTGGCAGGCTAGGAAATGAGATTCTAAATTTGTCGTGCCTCCTGTTTTTAACTGTAGTATCAATACTGAGAAAATAGATCTGTTTGTTTGCTTGTTACCTCTTCACGACTGAACGGCTGAACGGATCGAAATGAAATAGAGAAGGACATAGGTTACTCAGTTCGTATCTTTAACTAGAACCACGCGGACGAAGCCATACTTTCGGATTTAATGAATTCGTCGCTTAGTAGGTAGCTATTACAATTAATTACAAGGGAGCTGTAACGCCCCAATTATATAATTAAACTGTCAACATCCCAACATAGGTTCCTTCAAGCAATTATAAAGTCGTTGGTTTTGTGTTTTTGTGATTCATCTAGGCATATTCAGTTCTAGACGCGGAGGGAACTCGGTATGGCATTCGCGGTCACCCACCTAACGCCTTGGTTAGGGTTGCTTAACTTTGCAGATCGTCTGGTGCAATGATAAACGCTCTATGTGCTCAAAAAAGAGGTCGTGACCCGTGCACCCACTGGCTTCACCGGTGGGTGGACGGATAATCAAGATTTGCCCGCCACATTCAGGCTGGAATTAATTAGGAAAATTTCGTTGAAATGAAATATATTATAAAAAAGCCAGCGATACATCCGTGGCAGTTACTATGGAGCTTTGAATCACACAATTCAAAGTTTAACGATAATCAATTACTCGGAGTAATTGATTATTAAGTTGGCAACCCTAATTACTCCATACAAAAATGATATAAAGGATGCATTTGTCATTTCACGACAGAACTGCTCCATGACATTTCGCCCATTAATTCTTATGTAAAAATTTTTTGTCCAATTTTTCCGAACTATCGGAATTTTATTAGTATGCGTTTTTTTTTGTTAAAAGGAATGAAATGTCAGGATATCTGTCAGATCTGTCATGTCTGTCAGCTTTCCAAATCAATACGGAAGCGAAATAACGATAAGCTCACAGCGATATTTTTATGCGAATAGTGATGTGGCACATTGTATGTCACTCAATATATTTAAATGTAAGCAATTTGTCAGTCACCAATTTTTATATCAGTAGCGTTATAAAGAACAACTCTCGAAATGTCAAAATTATCATGCGATTTTTTTAGTTTTAAGCCGTTGTGGCCTTGTGGTTGAAACAACGGCCTGTCATTTGATGGGCCCAGGTTAAAATTGCGGCCTGTACCAATGAGTATTTCGAAGCTTAAGTACAGTGATCAATCACACCATGAGCTGAAAAAGAGAGGTAGAGCATCATTTTTATTTTGTGTAGACCTAGCCTTGATATTTGATCATTAGGCTAGCATAGGTCTGTAGATATCGAAATTTTGTATTTAAACTGATAATAATTTAATTGAGTATATAATGATTTGTTGATTATGCACTTCATTAGATGAAGTAAAAATATATAAGTAGATACCATAATTATATTCCGAAGTATCATATTTTGATAGTTTCATTAAATAATCATAAGGTAGGTTTTAGAAAATAATAATAATTATATGGAACGTAAAAAAGTAAAAAAATACTTAACTAAGGACTCATATCGGTCGAGTACAGCCACGTCACTATTCCAGGAGCAGTTATTAAAAATTCCATGAATTATTCAGTTCGATAGAGAGCGCATGGAAAGAGGAAATTAAACTTTATAAGTTTTGTATCGAATATCATTTTGACAGTGAAAAAAGTTATTTTGATCGAACGTCACACATAACAGTTACTCGTTATTAAATCACAATAGGTAATTGTTGAGCTTGGAAATGTCATAGTTTCATACCGCAAGGTCATTTTCAAGTTAGGTAGGATTAGGAAGCTTTCAACGCGTGCGACCTTCATAGCAATCATTACAGACTTACGATGCGTGTTTCACTTTTGTGTCACTAGATGTCGTTACACGTCAGTTACAACTCGCTATAGCCGATTTACTAGCTGACTTTTAAATACTGTTCTGTTTTTGAATAAGTATATAGGTAGTGTAGTGGATGGTTTATAAAAGCTGCTCTTAACGGAGAGGAATAGTGACCTTCATATAGAAAATCACTGCCTGGTGCCCTTATTACCCGTCATTGAAAAGTTCCTGCGGCGTGGTAAGGTCTTTTTTGATATGTCACTAAGGTGGAACTCACGTGTTACCACCGTAGCCTATAGCCGCTAGCTGTACAGTAAAATTCTAGTGAATACAACATGTTCGTTCACCTCTTATATCGCATCGCCAGATAAGCCATTCCTATCAGAAATAAAAAAACATGGTTTAATTTGATACTTTATTATAACCATAGGAACTAGTCCTGCCTATTTGCCGTGTACACGGCGGACGGTGGTACGTTTGCAGTAGTACAGGTGCAGCGCGGCTGATTTATGTTGCGATTTGTCATTGCACCAAACCGCGCGATCTGCTACACGTAACTACACTCGGTGATAACGGGCTAAATAAGATTACACTATTAAATTTATTTACTTACATAAATCCATACATATCGCCAAGTCTCTTCCGCGGTAGGCAGAGAGTACCTATAGAGCGGCCTGCAGTCTTGACTTGTCTATATTTTTTTCCTCTACATTCGGAAATCTCTTCTTGAATTGCAATATTGGATATACCAGTTTTTCTTTCTTAGTCAACTGACTCGTATTGTATTTTATATACTTCCACCTTTTTGCCAGGCCTTATAGTAGGAGCGGTAAAAAAAATGTCGTTAAAAATCTATTTAAAGTTGCACTCGATCTAAACCCACCAATATACGAGTATAATACTAAAAGCCGATAGAATACAACAATGCGCTAACCCCGCCTCGAATACAAAGAATGCAGTATTACGTGATTTGGTTGCGAATTGGCAACTTTAAGTTGAATATTTTATTTTAAAAAATCAATGTTCTTTTAACAATATGTACTGTACCTTAAAAGTCGTTGATATGGTGTTTTTACATATTTCTTATATGCTATGCTTATTAAACGAAGCACTGGCCGTCTGATTAATTACAATGATTGTTAAAAATATTAAATGCAAATAGTTTGCCAGAATTTGATTTCAACAAACTAATTAATCTTATAGTACAAACATAATATTGTTTTTTTAAACTACATAGGTGGGTGTGTGGGTTTTCCCATTTAAATTGGAGCCGGAGCCAAATTTACAAAGACCGCAGTGAAATAACACTACTTGACGTAGTGTTGTGTTTCTGCGGTAAATAAGGTTGCCAGTGCTCCACGAGGAACGCTGCGCTAGTAGTAATGCTTCTAGCACAGTGAGTCCTCATCAACAACATGGATGGCAGCCCGTTAGTGATACCCCTGGCATTGCTAGCGGCTATAGGCTACGGTGACTGCTTACCATCGGGTGTGCCGTATGCTTGTGTGCCACCTTAGTGGTCTACATTTTGTAATCAATATTAATTATAAACTGTCATGAGGCTTAATTTCAAGGTGATGGAACTAGACTAGAGGGTACAGTAAAGCATGTTTCCAAGCAAGAGCGGGTGTCGACGCGGATAATACGACTATTAATCACGCAACCGCGCACCATGTGCACTACTCACACTGCATCATAAAATACCGAGACCTTTACACATCACGATACGATACCGACACGACTTTTAATTAATGTAATAAGCTACGTATAAAATGAAGACAATACTATTTAGCTCAACTAATTTGACAGGACGAAAATTATTGTCATCCTTATTTAACCCCGCATACGAAAAAGGTATAGCAAGACTTTTTAGGCTGGTCAAATTAGTTTAGTTTAGTGATTTTTTACAACAGAATTGGCACCAATTTGTGTTAAGAAACTAACAATGGTGACAGAAAAATTACCAGCTGGGACATCTGTCTAAACCACCGCATAAATAATTGCAAATAAAAAAAAACCTTTGTCTGAAATAAATAACCCAGTCCACAAATTACCATACCTTACAGTTATGGCGAATCACTGCTTTAGCAGTATATTATGGTCTCCCTTATAGAAGTATCCGATAAAGGGGACGTACGGTCCCAGTCAATGAGTAAACATTATTTTTTTATACCACTAATATGGCACACAAGCATACAGCACACCTGATTGTAAGCAAACACCGTAGCATACAGTCGTTGGCAATACTAGGGATATCACTAACGAGTAACCCTGTTGTTAAAGAGGACTCACTGTGCTAGCAGCATTACTACCAGCAAATCTTATCCTCGTGGAGCACTGCCAACCTTGCTTACCACAGAAACACAACAGTGTTATTTGACTGCGGTGTTCAGGTCCCCAGTCGGGTTTCAATTTTAGTCAGAAAGCCCACGCGAGATCCCAATTCAGCCTACATCTTTAAAACAATTTTTGAATATCGTATGGTGTAAATGGCTTTATGAAAGAGCTTCATTTTTCACAACACACATGCAAGCTTCACGAGGGAAATATTAGTAGGAAAAATACTGAAGTCACTTGTTAACCTCCGTCCTTGTCACTGGGATTGAATTAAAACGTGCCATCCTTTTTCACTTTTGCACGAACGTACATTATTTAGAGAAGACGGATCTGACTCCAAGTGGTTCGTATTACATGCGTGTACAGTCAGCTGGGTGTATCATGTTCTTTTTACGAATATAGTTAAGTTTTTTTTTATTATTTACAATATATTTTTTAATTAAAACAGAATGATATACCAAAAAGAAGCCGTGGAGGCCAAGACCAAACTTCCTAGATCAAAATGTCACTAGATAAAAAGGTTCGTGGTCAAAAGTAAAATGGCGGTCTATACTCTCGGCCTTCCTCAGAAGCTTGGTAGCTTTTACTTGTATCTTTAAAACTAAGTCTTAAAGTACATTTTCGGGTGGCTTTCTTTTCCAAACCCGTGGTAAAGTCGACTTTGATAAGTGTTTCATTTTTGAGATTCAGCGCGCTCGTAATTGTTTGTATAAACATAATAAAATACTCTATTTAAACCTAAGTAAAGAGCTCAATACATCATGAAAGGCGTAATTCGCTGCGTACGGTCCCACGGTTGATTTATGGTGCGATTTGTCGCCGAGCCAAACCGCGCTGAACTCACCGCTGTGTTGTTCTGCTATCCACTGCACCTATATGCTATATTAAGCGCTGTTTATTATGGGTTTATTAATCTCGGTGTAAGAAGGTTGTTAGAAAGCGCGCTCATACACAAATTAAATATGTTAAATGTTACATTAGTATATGTAATATCTTTCGTCTCGTTTTCCTGTAACATGTTGAAGTGATTACGTGAATAGGGACGGAAGTTTGTAACAGAAATCCGAGGAAGCACACGCTAATGAATAAGTAGAAAGCGCGGTGGTAGAGTTGGTCGTAAGATGTCAGATGTTACACATCATATGCGACCACTGTAAGGCTCACTCTTTTTTTTTTCAATAATATGACTTCAATAATAAGATATCAGTCAATAGGTCCGATTTTCAATACAAAATGTATCCTTCCCTAACATAATAATAATTCCATAAAGACACAGAAACGAAAACAAAGCGTATGCATTTGTATAACAGCTTCTCGTCAGTTATTACCGGTTATTACTGGTTCTCACCGGTTCTTACCGGCGCGCGCTAGTTTAATACAAACAGCGCAAGTCGTTTTAACTGCAATCTCCACTCTCAATGAGTAATGTTTGTACCATTCTGTGACCTCAGGTTTATTGCTCAGTGCGGTGGAACAAGGTGTTTCATTAAACATTGTTAGTCGTTAGTATGTACTTACAATTAGTACAGGTAGCATTTCATTATGAAATGTATTATCTACTGGCGTGGATTCGTAATACCGACTTCCTTGCTTTATAAGGTTTTGTGTGTGTGTGTACTTCCCAGTGTCCGATTGATATGTAAGTATGTATGAATTACATCACAAAAAGATCACTCTTGATAAATAATTACGTACTATATCCAAAATACTCTCATTAAACGATGAAATTTGAACACCTACCCAAATTACCTTCAATAAAACCATAAATATTAATAAGGCTCATTTTACAACGCACTTACAACCAACTCGCGAACATAATAATGAAATTTCATCTATATACATCACCCTTATTAGCAGACGCGCTTGTAATTTACAATACGCAGAAAGCAGAGCATGTATTATGGATGCATAATTCATTTTAATTACCTATTGCAATCGACTTCCTTCTAACAAGGGACCTCGCATATTGGTTTGGCGAAACGCTGTGATCGTGTGGTTAAAATGACATCCAACCATTGATGTTCACTAATAATGCCTTTCCTTGCGGCGGCGTCCGGAAGACGGGTCGCTCACTGCCCTCCATAATGGTTGAAGAGGGCGATGGCTGCATTCGCGTCATACTTGTGAACAGGTGCTGCTTGCGGGGGCTGGTCATCAAGACATGGCTTAGATTTGTAATTCAAGCTTAATTTTCTTGTTTATGTGATAACTTTTGTGATATATTCGTGTCATGTAAATTATATATTTTATTTGAAAATAGTGTATGCTGAGTTTCTTGCCGGATTCTTCTCAGCAAAAAACGACCTTCCGAATCTGGTGGTAGATTCTGACGATTTGAAAGATAAATCTAGTCAAATAAAGATGATTTTGAATTTGAGTTTGAATGTGAAACGGCTTCAAACCCCCACCGGCACAGACCAATGAGTTTTCTAATATTAAGTCCAGTGATTAATCAGACCACGAGCGTAGTAAGAGATGTTGGAGGAATAACATTTCCCAAAAATGTTTGCTAGCTGATAGTGACACCAATACTGGTTACTCTCAAAGTAACAAAATTATATACGAATTATGCAAATGCAAATCGCTGTTCACTTGCGCATACAAAAATAGTCGAAAGTGCTATTGTGCTACGAATACAGTTGTTCTTGTTTCTAGATTACTGAGGATGGTGGTACCTTCAAGTTTGTATTCATCTAAAACCAGTTAATACGAGTAAGTAGGCACGATAATATGCGTCCCTTTCGCCATTCAAAACATAGAACAGTGGTTCGAATTTTAAAACGGTTGGACAAAAAGTACAGAGTCACGCTAGTCGGCTTAACTGCCAATATCAGTGTCATTTGTCTCTGGCCAGCTTTGTCGTACAACCGTCCAGCTAACACCCGAAAACTGCACCCTAAACTCTATTTACAAGTGTATAAAATCTACATTTAGTCAGAAGGACTGTATTAAATGAATACGAAGTCCAATAACCCGCGCACTGTGACGTGTACGTACAGTTTTGAAAGCGTTCGCTTTACAATCCTAATTGTGTTTGGCTTTAAAACATTTTTGAGTGTTTCATATTGAGAGTCGCTTGAAATTGTATAGTCGGAAATATTGTTCAGTTGAAAATATGTTTTATAACGGATGCATGGAATTTTATGGAAAACCTACGTTGACGATAGAAGCTCAAAAATTTAATAAAACGACGTGAAAGTAATACGTCAATGGAAATACCAGCTAAAATTATATACTATTGCAAAGTGATAGGTTTCGCACTAGTGTGAATGTTTTACTGCATTCCGGTTTAAAGGGTAAAGCAACAAAATAACTAGACATAGCCGAAACCCTGTTGTAATAATATCTACACATGAGGCCTACACAAGGGTCCCTAAGAGGTAGGCAGAGGTGTTACAACAACCACTTTCCACCGAAGATAATTTGTTGGCACCGTGACAGATGGTGAGTCCGTCGCCGTCCTTAGGCACTACATACGTCCTTGAATTTCTTCTCAGATGTATGCAGGTTTCCTCACGATGACACGTCACAACTTATTAGTACAGACCGGTGGGATTTCAACTTTCGTCGCTAGAATAACGGGTAATAGTTCATACGGTAACCACTTCCACGGTTTATTAATAACAAACTGTAAACTAATAATTCTTTTGTAATAACCCTCGGGTAGGCAGGCAACAGCGCAACATAACGGTATATTTGTGCTGTTTACTTTTCAAGCCAACAGGCTCGATTGGCCGTTTGAACGAGACTAAATCCCCAAATTAAACTGTGCATCCATGATTGGCGACATGGAACTAACATTCTGTGTATTTGCAACTAAAATGTATACGCAATAAAAAGTTTGTTAGTTTGTATAAAAAATCCCGGTTCGTTGTCGTCATTTCTAGGGGAAGCAATATGACGAATTGACAATTCGTTTGCGTTTTTTGGGAATTTTATTGTTTTACTAGCGGCCCGCCCCGGCTTCGCACGGGTAGACTTTTATATCAAATAATTTGTCTACCCGTGCAAAGCCGGAGCGGGAAGCTAGTATAATATATAGCCTATGTTACTCAGTGATGATAATTTTTGAAATCGGTCAAGCCGTTTCGGAGGAGTATGGCAACGAAAACTGTGACACGAGAATTTTATATATTAGATGAAAAGATTTTTTGTTTAAATGAAACCGGGTTTTCTAGTACTGTAGGCGATATATACGATAACCGCTTGCCATCAGGCAGGCCGTACGTAATTATATTTTACCTTTACAGTACAAAAACCACTTCAGCCAAAAGACTCAGAGGTTCTTTTTACTACTTTGTATGTTATGAGAAAATTACAATTTAAATATTCACGCCTTCCTACAAGGGTCCCTGAAGGGGTAGGCTGAGGTGTTACAGAACCCACTTTTCACCGAAGATAATTTGGTGCCAACTTGACAGGTGCAATGATGAGTCCATCGCCGTCTCTTAGGCACTACTTACATCCTACAGGTTTCCTCGCGATGTTTTCCTTCACCGTAAAGCTTGTGGCTTACTAATCAGTGCACTTAAGTAAGAAAAACTAATTGGTACAGACCGGTAGGAGTTGAACTGGCGTCGCTAAAATATCAGGCAAGGTATCAAATCATAAAGCGACCATGGCTCCTTATTTAAAAATAAAATAAAGTATCCATTAACACTCCAATTAGCTGACGTTAACCGTGCCGTACTAAATTATATGCCAAGTTACCAATACTCTGAGTACATTAGGTTAAGAGGCCCTCAGATGCGCTGTAAAACCGGGCATAAAAAAAAGAAAAAGTCGTAATTAGTTACAAATGCCTTCTCGTTCCGAGTTGTCAGTGCCTGTTCGTATTATGTGACTTCTGGTTCACGGAATAAGGTTAAACATTAAAATATTTTTTATAAAAATATCCAGCAGTGACTTCTAGACTATACCTGTATGTACAATAAAAAAAAAAACGCCATTTAATTTACTTGGATGCCATATTATTTTCTACAAGTTTTTTGATTTAAAACCAATCTATAAAACTGATTCTAAAAAAAATATTAAAATATGGGACCACGTCTGAAGTATGACCTACCAAACGAAAAATAATCATCAAAATCAATTAAAAATCGGCGGAGTATACAAAGGTAACAAATATACAAAAAATGACATACAGTCAGTTTGTGTACAAGAGCTTCCGTTTTTGAAAATACATTGTAATCGACCTGTATGTATTGTTTCGATAGAATCAGGTGCTACTTTGCGGTAATTCGTGCATAAGTTCAGAATTACGACTAAGTTAATCTAAATGTGACTGAATTCTGAATTTAGATATAAATTTTAATTAAATGTTATAAAGGTTTGTATTGTAATTTTTTGTAAGGAATAAACTTCAAAACTACTGGACCGATTCAAAAACTTCTTCTACCAACAAATTGCAACTTTACCACTAAGGAACATAGCTTATTATTATATTGGTAGGCACTTGAAGGTGCGAGGAAAAGGTGTATTATAATTTGTATAAGAAACATAATACCATAACATATTATATGGTGAGATGATTCTTAAATCCTCTTTATCCAGTCAATTAGAAACTAAAAAAACTCAGAACTCTTAAGAGTACGTACAACAAAATTAATTAATCATTCGCTACTCTGTGTCGAGTATCCCAATGCGGAAGACCGAGGAGGTCACCAGTTGTTTAACTCGTTAAAAACTTCGATTTACTGTTTCCGAAGATACCATCTGTTTGTTCATTTAGGACCCTGTGTTTAGCCAAGCACCAGGGTTATTTTGAGGTGAAAGGAGTTATGCAGGAGAAGTTTAATTATTGAAGGTGTTCCTTTGATTAAATTTGCATGTAAGAATATGGAATGCTTAATTAATATGAACCATTCAATATTAATTGGAGTTTGTCTGTCAATCTCTATTTCTATGTCAATATTAATACTATAAAGAGGAGAGATTTGTATTTTTGTGTGTATGTATGTATTGAATAAGCGCTGATAGTAAGGGACCAATTTAAAAAAAAAAATCTCCGTTAGAAAGGGACGTTAACCCTGAGTAACATAGGCATATTATACTAGCTGCCCACCCCGGCCTCGCACGGGTATATTTGATAAATGTCTAGCCGTGCGAAGCTGGGGTTGGACGCTTCTTTTAAAATAAATCAAAGAAAAACCAGAGCCACAATAATTCATAGAGAAAGAATCAGTCTACATAAAAAAACACTACTCGCAAGAAATGAATTAAAACGTGAATCGACATGAATAAAAGCAATTCCAAAACTTTCGCAACTCGAACTTCAGCGAATGAATACGTAAATAACAGCCGAAGTCGTTTTAATCATTCGCAAGTCAAATCAAAATAGCTCGCGTAGTAAATGCACAATTTTCGGTTCCATCCGTTAACTAGTAAAAGACTGTTTGACTCCTCTTGGCGCTAACTTTAAACCGACTTCACAGCCGGGCTAGTTGGCTAATTCAATAACTACTCGACGCTTAAGGAGCGAAATTTAAGGAGACTTAATTTTTTACAGTAACACTGGCTAAGTAAGATGACACCAGTTATGTTGGGTTCCCCATTCAAAGACTTTAAATATTTAAATCCGTAGATAAGTACATAATAGTGTGTGTAAAACTAATTTGACAGTTCTTATAGTCTTGTTATCCCTTTCTCATGTGCGCAGTTAAATAAGGATAGCAATACCTGTCAAATTAGTTTAGTTGAGTGACTGTATACAACAGAATTGGCACCAATATATAGATGTTTCATCCTATAGTTATATTGTATGTGGCGCCAAAGCGAAATGTTTTTTGTAATTATATTGTCGCACACTATCCTAATTTCCTTAAAGATGTAGATATTGCCAATAAACCCCGAGTAAAATGTCTGTCGTACAGACAGATGAACAGGACGAAATTATAAGGGTTTAGTTTTCAACATTGATCTAAGGAACCCTAAAATGGGCTATTTTCTATTCTAGACGCATCCTTGTTGCTCGCTGGAGACTGAATAAATAATGACGGGATCTTTATAAATAAATAAAGTTAGTGAAACGATTCGCTAGGATCTTCTTAGTCTAGAAATTTATAATACAATGTCCAAGCATTATTATATTTTCATCTTTTCTAATGTAAAAATAAATCGCTGAATGTGTTGCTGAGCGCAAATCTCGAGAGCAGCTGAACCGATTTGCTAATTCTTTTTAGAATATTCCTTGAAATACGAGGCTGGTTCTTACGGAGAGAAAACATAAAAAAATGCCTGAGAAAGTCTAAAAACGGGTAGACAAAATATTTGATAAATGTCTACACGTGCGAAGCCGGGGCGGGCCGCTAGTTATTAATAATTAGAAGTAGAATACTTTATGTGCCCCAGTAGTGAGTTGAACACAGAAAGAAATAAAAGTTAGGTGACGTAGACCCTAGGTATTGATGTCTAAGTAGATAACATAACCCTCCTTTTTAATCCTTCAGTGCCGGTAGCAGGAACATTGTTGACAACGTATTCGAAAACGTAACTCGCGAAATGCTAAAATTGTCATACTCAATTTTAGTTCCACTTTTCACCGCCGCACCGCTGTTCATTTTTCAATACAAAAATAGTCGAAGGCGATACAAAAACGTTGTCGACAATGGTCCTGCTACCAGCACAGGCCCGATTAGCGACGATAAAAAATAAGTTTCTAATTTCCCTACCATATGCAAGGTTTATGTGTAAAATGGCATGCTTTTACACCCAATGGCTTAAGCCCTGTGCTGTCTGTTAGAGGTTTATTATTTTGAAAATAACTATAAATTACTAGCTGCCCGCCCCGGCTTCGCTCGTGTGGACAATTTTTTTTTGCATTTATTGGGATGAAAAATAGATGTTGGCCGATTCTCATAGATACCGGATAAGCACAAAAAAATTCATCAAAATCGGTCAAGCCGTTTTGGAGGAGTATGGCAACGAAAACTGTGACACGAGAATTTTATATATTAGATGATAAGATAAAGACTTACCCACCCTAACTTCACCTCATGTACCACGTAAGAAACTTACTAAAAAAGAAATCAAAAGAACAAAAAAAGGATTTAAATCTGTTCTAATCGGGGTTTATAAGGTTAATCGAATTCTCCTATTCTTGAAATGTCGGCTTGAATGTAGGCTCTCGTTAAAGAATCGATTGACACCTTATCCAACAAAATCGGATAAATAGTTTAGTTTGACGCAACGGAGGAACATACGTAAATACACACATACATAGAATGCTAATCATCATAACCCTTCCCTTTGGGTTCGCCGTAGTCGGGTAAAATACAATTGATTTGACTAACAGTCGATTATTCAGACAAAGTCTAAACTGTAACTGGTCCTAATTACTTGTCATCACCACTTATTTTCATAGCTTTTAAGCACCTTAAAAGCTACAAAGCTGGTAAGCAAAATCATTATCGCCAAATTAGAGCCACGATGGAATCTAAACTTATTAGAGGTGAGTAAACAAGCTTCCCCCTCACACAATATTTCACAAACAATCAAACTCCGTGAAATTATAATGCCTCGTCAAAACCTATTCATCATTCCGATAATTTATGTTCTGTGCTGAAATGTCGTTACCAAGCCATAACTGGTTTAAGGAGTTTCGAGCCGCCGAGAATCAGTTTGGAGCTGTTGGCGGAAACAAATTTTAACACTTTTGGAACAAATTTCCGTGTTTTGCGAGTTAGTGAGTACACGACACCAAATTTTTTATAAATTGAGTCATAATTTTATCCATTTTATTTAGCTCTTTGATTGCCTCTAAACTTCACTCCTAGCGCCATCTAGTAGTGAATGGCGTAACTTCATTATGATCTAAGAAACGAGTGGCACGTATAGACATGGAGACGACGATTTTATAGGGACAGATAATAATAAACTTCAAAAATAATTTCAATAAAGAATTTCTAAAAAATTTTGGACTACGCTTAGCCATTTATACGTCCTGAAGCAGGAAGTAGCTTTGGGTATGATACTTATGTAGTATATAAAACACTAGATTTTCACTGCTCATCATCATAAATATTTGCCGTAACAGGAATTGAACCCGCGTCAACTAACGTTGAATTCAGATTTACTAACCACTAGACATGTCTACAATTTTAAAATACTACAGGAAATAATTTAAAACAAAACAAGTAATGTTAAAGCAACTTCATCCTTTACATTTAACCGGCTGAAACTGGTTCGCGCCGCCTCGATCCGGTTAAAAGCAGTTCAAGTAAAGATTACAGGGCAGTGACTTACGCGAGCTTATTAAGGATCGGAGAAAATGTAAATTGGCACCGACACCCACTGTACTCCGACGTCATTTAATGACTACGATCCACTCGACTTGTGCGAATGCGAACCTCCTTGACTGTGCTAATAGCCACCGCATTGTATGCGAGGAGTTCTGGCAATTAAAAGTTGTTTGGTAAAGATGGTCAAGGAAATGGTAAATACATTGTATTATGCGAACCTACCAATCAGCCAGACAGAGTGATCAAAGTGTTGATACATCGCGTAGCCAAACTGAATAATCACTGGACTAGTGCCGGTAGCAAGAACATATTTCGACTACGTAGCTCTGAAAATGTCAAATGGACATTAGTTCCACTTTTCACCGCCGCAGCGCTGTTCATTTTCCCATAAAAAAATAGTTGAAGGTGATACGAATACGTATTTGAAATTTGTTCTTGCTCGGACTACTGAACAGTACTCGCTGCAACATTCTTTAAAATGATTGCAATCTCTTATCTAGTCTTCCACTCGGAAGTCTTCACGAAATTCTTAAACGTCCTTATTAGGGTCTAATTTATTAAATACTAGCTGTTTCCCCGCGACTTCGCGTATGATTATGATAATATATAACCTATGTAACTCAGCGACAGTGTAGCTTTTTAACAGTGTTTTTATTTGTAAATCGGTCCATTCGTTTCGGAACCTATTCAATTCAAACAAAATATTTCTTCTTTATAATATTAGTATAGAAAAATATATTACAAGTACAAAATATTATTTTGTACATAATTCTGCAAAGCTAACTCCTACAAACCAACTAATAATCTAACACAATCCCTGACTCCTAGAACTAAAAAACCATTACGCGTCAACTCGAACTTCGCATCCAATTTTCAAAACTGCACTTGGCAAGTGTGTCAACGGGATTGTCTTTGAATCCATACGGAACGTACCCTGGCGGTGGCTTGAACTCGGTAACTCCTTTACCAACTTACCACTAAAGGGCTAACGTGTGGCTGGTCCGGGAAACTCGCGGCTAATTCGATTCGCTCGCTCGGGGAACTTTGAAAAATAACTTCTGCGTCCGTTCGCGCATTTCAAACGATGCTTGTTTTACTTAGTCCTTTCACAGTGTACAAAGGAAAGTTGAATGATTCCCAATTAATCATATAGAAGCCATTGGAACTTGAGTTCCAATATCCAATAAGAGGGGTGTGAAAAGTCTGACGTGTGTATCTGTGTCTGTCTTTCGCATCGTAGCTCCTAAACGGATGTAAGTATTTATTTTGATCTAATTATTTTTATTTTAGAGATTAGAGTGATCACGGTGAAGATTTTTAAGGGATTGTGAGTAGACTATGCCGTTTATTTTTTATAGTTATTTATCAGAAAACTCAAATACAAATCATTTTCCATGTGTACACGGCATAGAGCTCTGGAAACCTCGCTTCACTACATCATTATTCGATAGTGATCTTTTGTTAGGTGAAGGTACTGTCCCCAGTCGAGTGGTAATTTATAATGGTATAACCTACTGTTCCTCAGCTCTGGTGGTGGATTTATGACGAAATCTAAAACAGCTAACAACTAATTAATGTCATAGTAAGCTTAGGATCGTAGACCAGTTTAAGATCAAAGCATACAATATGTGCCGGTAGCAGGAACATTGTCGACAACGTTTTCGTATCGCCTTCGACTATTTTTGTATCGGAAAATGAACAGCGCTGCGGCGGTGAAAAGTGGAACTAAAAATTAGTATGACAATTTTGACATTTCGCGAGTTACGTTTTCGAATACGTTGTCGACAATGTTCCTGCTACCGGCAATGGTATTAGTTCGGTCCAGCATTATGTACACAGCATATCTAGGGTTCTATCTGTCCTGCGTCTGAATGAATGGGGCTCACAAATTGTGGCACAATATCACTGACATTACGTAACGAGGTGTCATTGTGCCAGGAGATTGATTGTTCGTATCGCTCGGAAGGCGCGCTTTGATGAATGGCTACGGTGCTAAATTGTGAAATATGGTATGTCAGGTTATTATGAGTTTAAATCTGATTTAAAATTTAATGACGTGTTCCTGAACAACTCAACTTTATAATGATACTATATTAAAAAATACAAAAAAGGCCTAATACATTAGGAACCAGTAGCGTCATGCTAGATGAATAAATTGCGACAGCGTTTTCTTACCGCTTTCGACTATTTTGTATTGAAAAAAGAATAGCGCTGCGCTGCTGAAATGTGGAACTAAAAAATAATATGTCGATTTTGACATTTCGCGAGTTACGATTTCGTAGTCGAAAAATTTTCTTGCTACCGGCATAGACTTATAACATTCGAAACATAGATCCAAAAAAATAATATCATTAAGGTGGCAAACAAGCATACGGCCGGCCTGATTAGTGGTTACCGTAGCCTATGGACCAAGGTTAAAAATGTTAGTATACGCCGTACCAATAAAATAGGTTTTTTTGCCTTGAGGCAGTGGTAAAGCCCGTGGTTTCACGGGTCACGATCCCTGCCTTTATTACCTATTTATCGTAGTATGACGATGAAGTCCGACAAAGCTGAACAAGTATTGGTGTTTTTGTCCCAAACTCGAAACTCCCGAATGTTAAAGGTCAAACTTGTCGCTCAAGTAATTAACTACAGAGTTCTCTGAGCAACTCTACAAAGTGGTTAGAGGAACTAGAACTAACCGTGCCTGTTTGGACACCTTCTATCGATTATGGGATCAATTAAGTTAGACGAGATCTTAGATTCTTGGTTCTAACATTTGGTGAATCTTTATACGACATAAATTAACTAGATATAACATTTTATTGGCTCCCCGCTCCTGGTAACTGTAATAGTTTAAAAATATTTATTTCATGAAAGCAGTGTCAAAACCAACTTGGTAGCTTCCAGTTTGATATTTGTAAATACCTGCTTATGTCTAGAAGATTTTTGTTAAACATTGTTATATCATACATGATTGTTTCATGAAATAAGGGATCAAGTTTCTTGCCGGTTCTTCACAGGTGTTTTTTTTTTCCGAACCGGTGGCAAATTAGACCTTCATAAGTGCCTTATTGGGGCTTTAACAGAGTTTTTTTTTACGGCCTGATTTTGAATTTTGTACCTAATGCTTATCTTATTTTGGAAAATCGCAGTTTACCTTAACGTAGAGCGAAAACCATTCAACACTTACCACGTACTTATAATGATATTTTCAAAACTTATCTAACAGATCTAAGTTTCAATAAAGATGAAATCCCATATTTACGAGTACCAGACACATTTACGCGGCAAATCGAAAAACTTTAAATAGAACCAATTTTGATACCCCCGTCCCCCCTTCCCACACCCCCTAGGGCCGTGGGGCAATTAAAAGAAGACCCACGACTTAGAACGACTCTTATTGAAAACATACGGGGGCAAAGACGCTGAGAAACACAGCCTGCAAATTGAAGTTACAGTAACTGCTGTGGAGAAAATTGTGAGTGACCTAAGTAAGTTCTTACTTTACAGACTTCAATGCTGCTGTTTCGAAACTTAGATAAGCACTGAATAAAATATGTTATATTATTAGTTACACCATGATTCAAATGAAGCAGTGACAATGGTCGATTTTATGTGCTGTCCGAAAACACGCCATTCGCAAATGGCGAAAGCAGCACGGCAACTTAAACGGCTTGATAAATACAAGTTGTATATTTTGTTTGCTTTTTTTTTTTTTTTTTTTTTTAATAAATTATAAATAATGTTGATTAATAAAAATATAAAAAATCCTATTAATAAAGGTAATGAAGCAAATAAAGTATAAAATAATAAATATATCCCTGCTTGAATTCGTTCTGGTTGTTAACCGTAATTATATGAGCGGGGAGCATAAATGGGTTGGTAAACCCAGCATGTTTATTGAAGTGCAAATAAATACGTGAAAATTCTACCAGTAAGTATGTACTATGTATGTATACCCTAACTAAAGCATTCCCTTCTACATCTCTCCACAAGCCAAGATACCATACGATAGCAAGTAACTGTAGAACTAAAAATAATTACTGTTCGCGTGCCATCTGCCAGCCAGCGCGCTCGGCTAAAAGGACGTCGTCTCCAAGCCAAATATTTTGCACGGAAAACAATTGCCTCCAAATTTTAAATATTTTTCTGTTCTAAAGATTCGAATATTTTTCACCAAGACGAAGAGACGCTAAATTTTCACGTTATTGTAATATTTTGTATTATTATCGAATAAATTATTATCAGTTGTAAATTAAACAATTCATTTATACGGTGTACACGACAATATTTCCACATTTCGACGCACATCTCCTGGAACAATCATCGCACTTATACGAAAACAGAACTGGAATCATCACAACTCTTCACGTCCCCAACAATTACAATATTCATGAGTAATCCAAAAACGTATAATTAATATTTATACTGAAATATTATAAGAATATTTTTAAAGTTATATAACAGTACGAACTTAAAAACGCAGCAATATCTACTGCAAATACACCCCGTGTATTTCTGTTCTAAGATAATATAATTCGCTACGACTGTTGTTCTTCTACGTCGTAACACTTAAAATTAACTCTGAATGGAGCACTTGTACACCCTGGTGATAACAGAGCTAGCTCACTTTATGGGTGGTCCGCTTTTTTTCGCATCTTCGTTTGAGATCGCTTTTGGAATAATAATGTGGGGTGAGCCAGGTGATCATGCCTCAGCCGCCACAAAGAGAAGATCTTCCGGCCAGGTAGGTGTTGTGCCTGGGGAGCCGTGGCTTTGACTGTTCTAGTCGGAAATTTGTATATAAAATATACTGAGATGCGTAGAATACTTCGCTTGCGCTTTTTAGGATTCGTGACGTATGTGTTGTTGTTTTTATTATACTGATGATGATGATGATGATTTTTTTCTAGTGTCTCGTAAATTGTGTTATAATGATCTTTAGTGTATTTTCGGTGTCATTATGTGCAGTCAGGTTCATTTGGTGACTGGTTTATAGTAACATCGTAATGTAACATGGCTTTAAGTGAAGAGATTTATCATTTTGGTCAGTAGGTTACCTCTGACCAAAAGCATAAGAATAAATGATTCTGAAGGCCTGTTATGATCTGCTACTTAAGTGCATATTCTCCGGAAATCCCAATTAACATTATAATGCATGATATGCGACAAAAACTTGATAATTCTCTAACAATTGACACTCGAAAAATAGTCATCGTAGAGGATTGATTGCCATAATTAAGAAAGATGAAGAAGAATAATATAATAATTAAAAAGATAATACGAATTGTGGTCTACTTTGTAAAAAAAGTAATGCCTCTAGTTCACATGAACGGGGTTCTAACCCAGGAAGTGCGCAATACATTTTCTACAAGGATTAATTCTCTAACTTATAGAAGACCGCAGCGAAATAACACTACGGTTGTATTATGTTTGTGCGGTTAGTGAGGTCTCCAGAGCTCCTTGAGGAAGCGCTGCGCTGTTGGTAGAAGCATTTGTTTCAAGTTTATGCTGCCAGTGCTATATGATTGTAGAGCAATGACCTTAGTTGAAAAATCTACATCTACACTAATATTGTAAAGAGGAAAGATTTGAGTGATTGCTTGTTTGTATTGAAATAGGCTCTGGGAGTATTAACATCTGTCGGCAATCGTGATTCCTACAATTATTTTTATCTGCTCTTGTACTGAACGTATTAGTAACGATTATTAGTTAAAAATACTAGCTTTTGCTCTCGACTTTGTAGGCGTGGATCCAGTACTAAAAATCGATTTAAATCTAATAAAGACTAATTTTTTCGGATAAAATGTAGTAAACTTACATTCTTTGTCGGATAGATAGCATTCATAATATATTTATATATCAAAAACAGTTTAGACTATTTGGTAAGCTTGAAAAAAATTTAAACCGAAAATATTTCGGGACTTTCATTGACAGATAGCAAAAATTACAAGTCGCAACTAATGGTTCATTTATTTTAGAAAAATAATAGGAGCTGTGCACAAAAAAATCCTTGAATTTGTACACACAATTAACTCGACGCGTACGAAGTCGCGGGCAAAGCTAGTATAATAATATATCGCAATAAAGAGACCGCGACGTCACGACATTATGATGCATAGGGGAATTTGTCATCGCACTACCACAGCATTACGGGCTGATTTATTAACGTGTTTGAGCTCCAGGTGAGGTGATAGCAAATTGTATGGCTTGAAATTTAGTAGTACTCATTAGTTTGGACTCAAGTACGGAGGTACCTGCTGTAAGACCTCATTAGTCTTGTGTTGTTCGCTGATTATTTTATTAAATTTTATGTGGAGACATTGGATATTTTATGGTACCAAAAATTTGTTGTTTCAATTTGGCGCATGACTACTGTGATCGGAGTAATGCTCTACAATTTAATTAATTCTGAGGATGTATTGTTTATGTATACATATATACTGTTAGATATCTCAATTTAATTTACATTAGTTTCGGTACTTGTAATGATGTGCACATAATTATACTTTGGAACACAGTTCAGATCAGATTATAACCATTTTACTTTGTACTTGTTTTTTTTAAAAATTGTGTCCTGATTTTTGTGCGTAATAAATAAATAAAATAAATGTATGCTAGATTAAAATATACACCTTTTATATAAAATAGTCCTTTGTGTCAACAAAACCAGCTGTTTTATTCTTATATATAATAAGTCTCGCGCAATACCTAGTAAAGTAAGAATTATTTAACTGAAATTAGTTTTGCGTTAATTTAATCTCATTAACACAAACATAAATAACGCAAAGGAATTCAACTCTATGTACATACAATTTACATACAAGTGCGAACAAACATTGGTCGCATTTCGCTTACATTACAATTCAACCGGCCGATAAATATATGGGTTAGGTACACATTCGTTTCGACATCGAACGAAATCGGGGTAGGCAGAGAGTATAGAGCGCTATTTCTCTTTTGACCTGCACATCTCTTTGCTTCTTCTACATTCATCAATCCCTTCATACAATTGTTACCATGTGGTAACAAGTCGTCTAATGAACTGCGTGAACCGAGTTTTGTGAAGCAATATAATAATAATATATGGACATTATCACACAGCGCCATCTAGCCCCAAACTAAGCAAAGCTTGTACTATGGGAACCAGCAGCAGATATAATACTTATATACTTTTTGTTTGTAAAATACATACTTATAATACATACCAAACACCCAGACGCAAGGCAAACATATTTGTCACATAAATGTTTGCCCCGGCGGGAATCGAACCCGCGTCCCCTAGCGCAGCAGTCAGGTATACTAACCACTAGACCAGCGGTCTCGTCTCATTCAATTCTCGTTATAATATGTTATGCAATGTTTCATTTCAACGACGTATCGATATTTTTCAATTTAATTCCTTCCTCGAGGCGGTGGGTGGGTCATTCTCCATTAGTCCACCCACCGGTGGATAAGTCGTATGGAATGCTTAGGCGATAGTGATGTTAAAGATTTATTGTGTAAAATTTAATGATATTGAAATGGTATAAATGCTAATAAGCTACTACAATCCTTGTTTTCATTCAAATCACACACACACGCTTTCATACGAACTTTCGCATTTATTATATTGGTGTGATTCCAAAATAATCAAATGTTATGTTAACCGAACTGTTTTACAATTATAATTTAAGCCGATATTAATATTATGTGCTCAAATTAACGAAACACAATATTTAGATGTTGATTATTCGCGTCAATTTGTCGTAGTAATTCGTACAAAATTTTAATGTAAACTGCATATTTGCATATAACGAGGGTATTAATTTCATTCATGACTTGATTTTAAAGTCTGTGATAGTATTGTAAGCTACTCATTAATGAATTAGGGCGTGAATGCTCAAATCTGAAACTATGAGGAATAGCGAAAAGTGCTCAAACGAGTCACGGTCCCGATTGTGATGAAAATGAAAAACTACATCTATAGACTTGAAAAATCTATATTTGATTTTAAGGTCAGCAACGCGCGTATGCTAACGCTGGTGTTGCAAGCGTCCATGGGCTACGGTAACCACTTACCATCAGCTTATTTGCCACTTAATAGTAGGGGAGCCCACGATGCTAAATGGGGATTCACTCGAGCGTCATGGGGACCTATTTTTGAAGGTTAGATAGTAGGTAGAAAATAAGGTTATATGATGTATTCCCCCCTAAGCCGATGGGGAGACCGCCTACCTGCAAGTTTTAAAAAAATGTAGATCAAACAGCCACATGGACATACTCGAGCGCGTCAGATTTTCAGAGGGGGTGTTAAGCGAACCCGACAAAAGCTACTATTCGAAAGACTGACGATTCGGACGTGATGCAAGCTCGTGATGAAGTTTTGAAAATACAATATGCAAAAAAACAAAATAGCGATTTTGAAAACTCGAGCGCGTCAGTTTTTTTTACAGAAGGTTCAGCTTGATGTCACAGTCATGCTGACACATAATCTGACGGTTATAAGGAGGATATTTCTTAAACTGATGGTTTGAGAGTAAAAAAAGTGCCCTAGACGCGCGGACCTATATGGAGGGCTCATATATGGCGGAGGTGCTCATCATGGTGCAGGGTACCCGCCTTATGTTAATCTGACGCGCTCGTGTAAATCCCAAAATCCCCGCTTCGGCTCCCCTACTATAAATAGGCACTTGTAATAAGTACAAAGTCATGTTTATTTACCACAACCGCCAACGATGACGTCAATAAACGATATAATTTTAGTAAAATTTGCAGGTTACAAAACTATGGCAAAAAAATATCTGTATTATATAATAGGAGAACCTGACTGACTGACTGACTGACATATCAATGCACAGCCTAAACGGCTAAAATTTTGTATGAAACTCCGTATTTTTTGAAGATAAATCCATAAAAATAGGTAGCAGTGGGCAAAAGCTATCATTTAGAATTTTAGATATAGGTACATGTTGACCTATTCACTTTTCCACGCGTGCTAAGCTATAAGAATTACCTGGTACATATACCATAAGCCCCATTCTGTGTTTGTGTCTTCCGATCCTAACCTGTGACTGAAGGGTCGAAGGTAGAAGGTGGCTTAAATGGTGCCTCGTTACAAAATAAGTGTAAAAATTCGGAAGCGTCGTAAAGCGCACGCTGCTTCAACCGCTGATTCAGCGAGTGAAAACTCCGCTTAACACTCGGCGACGTCACTACGATATACGTAAATACGACTATAAAAATATTTACTATCATAATCACTGACTTCATCTCAGATATTGTTTGTGTGGCTATCATTTCATCATTCGGCCATAAATATTATATTACAAGGGATTTTCAAAATTTATTGAACTACTTCGTAACTGGCCGGTGGTGGTCTATGTATTTTCGATAAATGACTGATTTATTTATACCACTGAGGTGGCAAACAAGCATATGGTAAGATGGTAAGCTGTTACCGTAGCATATGGACGCTTGCAACACCAGGGTTATCATTCGCGAGTTGCCGATCCTAAAAGCAAGATATCAAGCTTGGGATATTTAAAATCGTATTAAAAGTCGTGACCTATGAACGACCCTTTTCTTCATATTTACAGGCCTACAAAGCAAGTCAGTTCTTTTACTGTCGTGTAGTGACACCAGTGACAGATAAGCCGTTATTAAGACGCCGCAATCACATGAAAATAATGGTGGTTGTTTGAATACAATGCATTTGTCTTCATAAATCGAGAAAAGTATAAATTAAAATGTATATGACGGTTTCATAAACATGCTAACAGTGAAATAATTAAGTTCAGAGCAAATTCAATTTTTCTGCACCTATTTTATTTATAGGCCAAGGTTTAATCCGTGCGGAAAAAACAATGACACGAATTTATAATCAAGACAATAAATTTATTGGAAATCGAGGCGAAAATACACATCCTTTTTTCTGTATAAAATTTTAGTAAAATCCTGGTAAAAGTACTGAATCCCCTGGGATTAGGTTATATTGTATATGGTATTGCTTTGACATTGCTGACCAGCTATATCTATGTGCGCCCACATAGATATCGTTACAGTGCTACGCTATAATGCTTTAATACGCAATGATTAAATGTGTTAGACTAAATACATTTAATTTATTTTGGAGAGTGTGCACAGGAGCTTCTCATTAGTTGTTCCATCACCTTTACGACATCGGACTACTAGACGTGGGGTTTTCACCCTTACGTTGTAGACATACCACCAATACGCACTAAGCGTTTTGCATCATCTTTCATAATGTGTACAGCAAAGGACTGGAATTCTCTCCCCTCGTTAGTGTTCCCTGTCCGACAACCTGGGACTCTTTAAAACTAGAGTGAATAGGCTACTGACGGACAAGCGAGCTCCATCTTCGACCACATCTTCACTTACCATCATGATGTCCCTAACTTAACAAAAAAAGTCAAGTTACCCCAACCAAAACTTCTTAATCTTACCTAAATTAATTTATAGCCTCACCCAACAGGCATAATGACAGAGCCACTATAAAAACGTCGGTAATGTACGGCCGAATTACACAGGATCACGTAGGGACCTCGGGCCACGCGTGACCAGTCCGGGGACCGACGGTCAGTTTATACGGTACGGGACGGACACTAATAATTACTAAATTACTAAGATAGAAACAGTTATTGTTTTTCTTATAATCAAAAACAAAAAAATACATTTATCCATTTTTATAAAGTATATTTTTTAAGTATCAAACTTATCCATGTTACAGATGCAGTTCTATTCAGAACCTTAAACGTAAGTTCCCGCGTGGCTCTGCACTGCTCTCGTCACCTCGAGACCTTCTTAGTGCATAGGTCATATTTTCCCAATGATTTCGCTGCATAAACACAACCCTGTTTGACGGCAGAATATCTGGTACTGTGGTGGTACAGACACTAGCAATACGGCAAAGCGCGGGTTTCACTATGGTATGGGTGTTATTAACATTTACGATAAGGTACCCACGAACAGTGAAGCGGGCCCTATTATACATAAATTGCAATAGTAGTAAGTATTTATAAAATTAGTCATCAATACACGTAATTGTATAATCACTACTCTCGCTCGCGATATTTTTTTTGTTAATTTAACTGTTTTATGCTAAAATCTCCATCGTATAAACCGACCTTTTCTGTCAGACCAGAGTAATGAGAGGGCGTGAGTAGTTTTATCATGCGTTTTTCATACTTGAACTTGATGAAAATCTTCTATTGTCACGTACAGAGAAAACATTTAAGTTAATATCTGTCTGTGAATTATTATTTATTTATACTAATATTTTTAAAGAAAAAATAAAATGGAAAAATAGTGCTAAAATGATTTTTCTCTAACTTTGCATGGATATAACTTGAATAAAATAAATTCTAACTAAACAAAGTACTCCATATATTATATACCTATCTTCCAGATAAATCAGTCTAATTTATTGGTGAAAACTGAAAAACTGCATGAAAATTCACAGTGGTTTCTATGATAATCTCGACATACGAGTACAAACAGACCGGCACAGTGGGGGCTATAATGTATAATTACAATAAAGAGTACAATAGATTTGGCGGGCATGGATGAAAAGATTTATGAATGTAAAAGAAGCAAAATTGGTGTGAAAGTCAAGAGTAAATTGGAGTTCTATACTCTCTGCCTACCCCGTGAGGGACTTGGCGTGATGTATATTATAGTGTCAATGATTACGAGTACATTAGAATTGTATTCAAATAGAGGGGTGGCATTCTTTAAAAAACAAATTTTAGATGAACACCTCTTTCATAAACGTGGTTCATAAATATGGCTATGTTATGCCACCTACAATGATTTTAAAACCAAATTAAAAAAGTATCCAATAACTTTTTAAATCCGATTTTAAAATTTTTGTTTGATTTAAACGCAGCACTCTTAATAAAGGTGGATTTCAGTCCGTTATTTGTAACGATATGGTTGAAGGCAGTATTAAATTGCAAATAACATGCCTGTCCATTTTTAGCGCTTCCATATTTTTTTTACCTGAAAAGCTGATTGCTTTTGTTTTCAATGAAGTTAACGAATTACGAGATGCTTTTTCTGACATCATTTACGTTCTAAAATCCTTACTTATAGAACGTTAATTATTGATTAATTCGTAGTATTTACTTGCGCCTAGCTAGAAATAGGCTAAGTCCCGTAAGAATCTTCTTCTTCCCTGGGTTCATTGCTGTAACGCTAACTCCACGCCAAATTTCACTAAAATCCGTTCAGCTATTGAGTAACAAACAAAAATTTCGTTTATAATATTACGAACAGACGCGGTCACGCGTTGTTGTTGTAATATGTTGAATTTAGGGTCGGCGACGCGAATGATACCCCTGGTGTTGCAGGCGTCTATAGGCTACGGTGACCACTTACAATCACATGGGCCATATGCATGTTTGTAATTTTTTTTTATATAACATAAACTTCTACACTATACCGAGACAGTCAAAAATTTAAACTTTAATTCAGATAAAATTATCCCATCGATGAATGTTAAAGAAGCAAAGGATATATGTAGGTCAAGAGTGAAATGGCACTCTATAAAGCCTACTTACCTCGTGAGGGACTTGGTGTTATGATAAATGTATGTAAGTACAAATTTATCTTTTCAAATACACACATCGATGGCTTAAATTGCACAAGGAAACTCTGAGTAATAAACAAGAGTAATTTATGCCACTCTGACCAAAACAGAGTAGTGAAAATGAAAGAATAAACGGTTCAAGGATTGGAAAATCAAATCATAACAATTCTTTTGCAGTCACGTTTCATCCGAACAATGGTAAATAATTCTATCAATCCCTCGCACCATCGGACTGATCTGGAGTACAAAATACAGCCCACGGGATGTAGACGCGAGTTATTTATCATTCACAAAACGAATATTAATCTCATCAAAAGGAATTCGATGAAATCCATTTGGCACTTCAAACACGAGGCACGGGGGGCGATTACCAATGCCGCCGTGTTTTGTACTCTGCCTTTATCGACCTCCAAATAAATTTGAATAATGTCTGAGGACTTTACAAAAAATATATCATTTGCTTTCGCAGTCGGCGAGTGTTAGAATCGAAATGACTGAGAGACAAAGACTCATCCTACAATTATTGATATTGCACGTTATCCCAATGACAAGACCGCTGGTGAAGCTGTGGTTAGTATACCTGACTACTACGCAGTCGCGGGTTGAATTCCCGCCGGGGTAAAAATTTCTGTCACAAATATTTTTACCTAGCGTCTGGGTGTTTTATATGTATTTATAAACTAGCTGTTACCCCGCGATTTCACCTGTGTATCAATATAATATATATCCTATGGTACTCAGTGATAATGTACTTTCTAAAGGTGAAGAATTTCTAAGCCTATTCAATACAATCATACCAAACACAAATATACAAAAATTCAAATCTTTCATCTTTATAATTTTCGTATAAACCCGTTAGTGATATCCTTGGTATTGCTGAATGCTGGTAGCTATAGGTTACGGTGACTGCTTACCGTATGCTTTGCCAACTTTGTAGTATATATAAATTCAAATAAAGACCAACGTATTTGCTTTTGTATGCCGCTACGGAATTAACCTGGTTCCTTTGCACCTTTTTCTCTTAATGACTGGTTTATGGGTCTATTTAAATCCTTCCCGTTAATTAAATTTTAAAGGCAAATTATGCGACTATGATTGCACATAATTTATTTCTAAAGCCTGGTACTAAAACAATATTAAACTGCATTTAAAAGGCGTAGCAATATACCACTACGGCGTAGCGTCGTAGCGGGGTAGCCGCGTAGCCATGCGACGAGGAAATTATTGCTTTGAAGTCATGTAAATGAGATTTTTTAATAGTTCTTGCAAGTTGATTTAAGTATTTTTCACGGAAATTTTCATGGCTATTTAATTATTCTTAACATTATTGAATTTATACCAAAGTTATCACAAAAATAATTGTCTAAAGGAATTGTTGACGAGGCCGCTGGTCTAGTGGTTAGTATACCTGACTGCTAAGCTAGCGGTCGCGGATTCGATTCCCGCCGGGGCAAACATTTATGTGACAAATATGTTTGCCTTGCGTCTGGGTGTTTGGTATGTATTTACAAGAAAAAACATAAGTATTATATATTATCAGCTGCTGGTTCCCATAGTACAAGCTTTGCTTAGTTTGGGGCCAGATGGCGCTGTCTGATAATGTCCAAGCATTATTATTATTATTGCAATGATCAGATCCGGATACGTATGATAATAGTTGACAGGTAAATTATGGTATCAGAATTTAGAGAGTATAGGCCTTACAGCGAAATTAAAATAATATAATAATAAAAGTTTTTTTAATAAAATTCTAATCTGCATCATTATAACAGCTAGGTTAGGTTCATAAAATACAGTATCTAACAAAACAGCAACAAAATTGTGCTTTAACATTTTAAAATGTCATTTAAAGCAAGGCGGCTTTATTAACTCAGAATGCAATCTTGTGGTTGTATTGTACAGTCGGGAGAAAAAGTGGTAATTTAGCCAAGCTCAAGCCATAACGTATTAAGATGAAACTAACAACTTTTTCGCATAACGAAACAGTGTTTTGTACACAGATGTCGTATATAGTGATCGTGGTGAGTATTGGCAACCAAACACTTTAATTAAAACCTAGTTTTAAGAAAAATATTATCGTAATTATGTTATAATTAATTATCTTTCTTGAAAACAATTTTTGTGCAATATAATTACTTGGGTGTCGTTTTTATTTATAATACCTAGATATTATTATATAGGTTTTTATTGACACCCATGGCATGTGACTCATCACATATGATAACAGTCACATGCGATACCTATATCGCTGGTGCAGTCCCCGGATCAGAGCAAATATTTGTGAACATGAAAACAAATTACGTTGAATAAGATTCGAGATTTTTTAAAATATAATACCACCAAGGTAGCAAACAAGCATACGGCTCGCCTGATGGTAGGCGGTTACCGTACCCATGTATGCTTGGAACACCAGGGGTGTTTTTTAGTGTCGGTTAAGCATAAGAACACCCAGACGCCACTTCAAAGAGAGCCTAGTATACAGTGTATCACAGATGTTTCGTCGGGCAGTGCCGCGCCATAAACCGGCTCAATCGCTCGACGCGACCGTTTGCATGAACATCTCACACACCTCACTATCAATAAAAACGTACCGAGCAGAAGCTACGATAAGCACCTGCTTTCCCTGCTGTTTCGCTGTAAACTTTGTGTTTCGTAATATTTGCTTGAGCGACTTTTAGTGCTTGTAGATTTTGATAACGATGTAAGGGGCTCAAGTTTTTGGATAATATTTTTTACATACCACTGAGGGGGCACACAAGTCAGCTACAGCCGTTGCAATACCAAGGGTATCACTAACGCGTTGCCAACCCTTTTGTTGATGAGGACTCACTGTGCTAGTAGCATTACTACTAGCGCAGCGTATCCTCGTGCAGCACTGGTAACCTTATTTCCGCAGAAACTCAACACAAACCACGACTTAATAAAAGTTCCCGATAGAAGAGAAGTGAAACAATACCACAGATTCTAAAATAAGTATTTATTTATGAAAAAAAAATTTTAATTATATTTGGATGGGGTACATTTTTTTCTGTTTTCACGATGAAGCTACATTTTCCCTTTACAGAATTTGAATTTCAAATTAAGAACAAATCCCGTGCCACGGTTGTTCAAATTTATATTCGGTTGAGGGCCAATGACGCAGAAATATGAGTGCTATCTTTCATTTTACTTTTACAATTTACACCAAACACTTTTGCGTGCGATTGTATTTTTATTATTTGTCTTTTTTACTTCTTTATTTTTGTTAAGTAGCTATTGATGAACTTTAGTACAATAAGGGACAATTGCTGAGCAAGATTGGTCTCCATTTAAATAGCAGTGACAATTATCACAGTCATAACAACGATAGCGCCGATTTTATCCACTAATTAATTATATTACGTGATTCAACGGAGTAGGCAAATAGGTAGGGTCTATTAAAAAATAGGTTATTTATTATAATTATGGATGTTTTAATGACTTGATATGTAAAGCCGATTTAAACAAATGACATAAGTTTTTGGTAATAATATTATTGTTGAGCTTATCACACCAAATAATTCGATTCGGACGAAGTCGCGGGCAAAGGAAAAAAAAGACAGAGCATTGAGTTTCTTGCTGGTTTTCCTCAGGCGGCTTTTTTCCGAACCGGTGGTAATTTAGACCTTCATAAGTGAAAATGACTTTGACCCCACGACTTTTTTTATACTATTTAGTTGGCAAACAAGCATACGACCCGCCTGATGGTAAGCGGTTACCGTAGCCTACGGACGCTTGCAAAACCAGCAGGCTTCGTTATATTAGCTATCTATGTAATCGTTAACGCTATAGGAAACGAAGGCAATATATGGGAATTAAACCTTATATGTAATGTCACGTGGTCAAGTTTTTAATGCCCACATTTTTTCTATATCGTTATTTTTATTATATATTATATTTATATTCTATAGCGTTACCGTATAGATAGTAAACATGGCTATACGCACAGGGGTACCCTGCAAAAATCTCTTCACAACCTTCTTGAAGAACCCCAGGCGACCATAAGAAGCCTACACGTTTGAGAACTAACTCTCTACACACATAGGACCTCCACACACTCCGGTGCGCAACTTTAGGTATTTAAATGTCGGTCCTTTGAGTCAGTTAATTGCTTGCAAGTCAACACGAGCGGGAGCTCGTTAAGTCGCGGGGAGGGTCACCGGTCACCCCGCCGTTTGTACCGGGTTTTATGACCGTGTAATGTATTATGGGCGGTTGATGAAATTGCTTCATTTGGTTTTTTAAACGATTATAACGCAGACCCCAGTTCAGTCACCTTTGAATACAAGCGCGATGACCTTTAGAGGTATGCAAGTCAGGAGTGACATGGCGCTCCATATTCTCTGCCTACTCCGTGAGCGACTAGATGATATGTACATATGTATTTCGACACTATTTTACCACTAAGGTGGGTTAGGTGTTCACAAGTCCCAAGGCTTTGCCTATAAATAGCCACACAGCCCTTAATTTTTAAGATAGAAGTGTGGCTAGCGATAAAGAATTGTGGTCCTTTGTAGTAGCGCAGCGGCTTATATCCCCGATTGCTTAAACTTCTGCTATTTAGCAGTGTAAAATTACGCCGCGTGTATTTTTTTTTTTGACTGGAGTTGTTTAGTATTTTAAAAAGAGAGGTAGGGCGATTTGGGATTTCCCGTGGGTTTTCCGTAGTTTGCACTGAGCAAGTGACCGATTAGGCATGAATTTTACGAAAAGTTGAGAATGTATTGAGTCGTAAATTTATCGTAAAATATATTTCATTTAGAGATTTCATTCGAGAGCGGGCGAATTTCTCGCGCGAAATATAACACCTTATTCGTTTAACTTTAATTAAATTTTCGATAGCTCAGCGTCCACCCGGGCGCTTTGTGGTAAGCTGCTGGCTAGATTATTATTTTTGCAAACTTAATAAAGTTATCTGCATGAATGTATTTTGCCGCAGTTTACTACGCATCGCAGTCTACAAGTAGATGACATGTATCGGTATATTGTTTTACATTTGGAATGTCAAATATTGTAATGTATATTTATAGTCAGTTATATTATATTGAGTTCATTATTAAAGTCGGTACATTATTGCAAAGTACCAAGCAATATTTTCGTCATGACTTTCATATGGTCATGATAAATAAGTATGTAGTTTAAGTTTAATTTTTAGTAAATAATTTCGCTACATGAATTGAAACAGAGCACTGAGTTTCTTTCCGATTCTTCTCAGTTGGCTTTTCTTCCGAACCGGTAGTAATGTAGATTCAAAGGAGCCTTATTAGGGCCTCACCCGGCTAAAAAAACATGATTTTGTTTTTGACAAAACGATAACTATTTTACCCTTTACATACAACTTACCCTGCAGCTTCATTGAAGGCAGGCAGCGAGGAAATCTGCAGCTTTCAATAACTGAACTGATCAATTACAGCTCTCAAATATCTGCCGCACACCAGCCGTGTCTGGCTCGACACATGCACTAATTAAATGTTACATTGGACATGACATTTTCAAACTGTGTTTTTTTTTCGATATTGTATGTCAAATAGGGCCCGCAACGCGCGAGTGATACCCCTGGTGTTGCCATATGCTTGTTTGCCACCTTAGTGGTATAAAAATAAAATGTAGTATTTTCTAGTTAGATATGTAGTTTCCTAAAGTAATGTGATTGATTTTAAGTTTTTTGTACTGTCAAAGATTTGAACATTTTATAAAAAAATTGAACAGTGTTGTTTGTAGGTATATTATGTAGAAAAGTTTCTGCAATAATGTAATTGGTTTTCAATGTTGTGTTGACAATAAATTCAATTAAACTTTTTTTTAACGACGAGACCGCTGTTCTAGTGGTTAGTATACCTGACTGCTACGCTAGAGGTCGCGGGTTCGATTCCCGCCAGGGCAAACATTTATGTGACAATTATGTTTGCCTTGCGTTTGGGTGTTTGGTATGTATTATAAGTATGTATTTACAAAAAAAAAAAGTACATAAGTATTATATCAGCTACTGTTTCCCATAGTACAATATGTTACACATAGTACAAGCTTTGCTTAGTTTGGGGCCAGATGGCGCTGTGTGATAATGTCCAAGCATTATTATTATAATTATTATCCTTGGCATTTTGACAGAAAATTCAAGGTCAGTCATAATGTTCTATTTGATAAAATGGAACTATTATGCGTTAAGGATCTTGAACATTTATATTATATTATGAGATTTGTTTCGCATTGAACTAAACATTTTGGACATGATTTAAATTAAATTAATACTAATAATAATTCATTATTTAATAATTGAATGCCTTACTACGGCAAAAACCTTTTATATTACAATTAATTGAAGCCCATTTAAAATCAAACAAAATTTACCTTGGATAAAATGTAACTCATTTTGTTTTTATACCACTAAGGTGGCACAAAAGCATACGGCCCACCTGATGGTAAGCAGTCACCGTAGCCTATAGCCGCTAGCAATACCAGGGGTATCACTTACGGGGTGCCAACCATGTTGTTGAGGACTCACTGTGCTAGCATAGATTCATACAGTAAGAGGGTTAAATATTGCAGATTGATGCAAATTGGTGTTAGGGGTCTCAAAGTCCCACATTTGAAATAATACAATACACGCGTACGAAGGGTTTACCCTGATTTAGTCATCCATGGATAGATCCAAAGGTCTTTTGCGTTGGTTCAATTTGTCCACGAATTTCATAAGTTATTTTTATCATGGATTTAAATTCAATTCTCGATTTATTTTCAGATATATGGCTGACGATCGTTCGACACTTAAATAAGATACCAATGCTGTCCAGTTTGAAAATAATAATAATGAAATTGGGTATATTTTCACATTGACATAACCTCAAAATATGACAAAATTTAAAATAATTCTGTTTAGGCCCTTATAAGGCACTAATTAAGGTATACATTACCACCGGTTCCGAGAAAAAGCTATGAAATAACTTTTTTTTTTTTTAATGTTTTTATTTCAGTTCAGGTTTTCAATTTAATCTTAAATAGTGGCTAAGGCCTCCCTGACAAAAAAATGTTGATACACGTTTTTGCGACCTCATAGCAAACATCTCTATTATGTTGTTGACGTGATTGAGCCCCTACTGTATTTTTGTTCTATTTATAAACGTTTCAAATCGCAGACAGAGAAAATTATCTGTGGAAACTTGCCATTATCCTATGCATAAATTTAATAATTCAAACAAATAATCCGAATCATAGCGATTCGGATTAATTAAATACGAAGACTGCATAGCATTTAAAATACAAATCAAATAAACACAATCAAAATTATAATCAACAAACTGCGTCCGATTGTTGGAAAAAGCTTTGGAATGAAAACGCTGCATTTTCCGAGAGATTCCTCTCAATCCGTCTGTGAAATGTTATTTTTAACAAAAACTGGAGAGATAAGTTTTCACAGGACTTAAACGTCAATAGTTCAGACGTTGGTGTTAAGGTGTACATACGTGGCGTGTGTAACACGTTAAGCTTCTGACGTAAGTCAGCCACATCCCCTCCCGCGTGACAACGATTTGGGACAAGTGTTTTATTTATTTCAATTCTTGATTATTTTTTTATATTAGAATAGTTTTTTTTCCTTGTGTATAAGATTTATCTCTGTACCTCTATATAAAAGAATTAATTGTATTATCTTTAATATTATATGTGTATTTTATTTCTAGCCTATTAGATGACCTAACGACTCAACATAACGGACGAATAGCTTTTCAAACGCTTGGGAAATAACAACACTATAAAGTAATAGTTTTGTTTGACGGTAATCTTATAAATCATTGCACTCGCGCAGTTTTGGGACACAGTTCCGATTACTGTTTTTAAACATTCGCGATTTAAACACATAGTAATGACATGAAAACGGGTCTTATCAGTCGGCCAGCCCGTGACCACGGCCGATGCAACTCAGTCGAAACGTCGGGAGGTAAATAAGCAATTTTATATCGCGTATAAGACCCGTTTTCATGTCATTACAGTTCCGATTATAACAATATGACTTACAATAGTGTTTTTTTTTGTGCTTAATAAATAAATAAATAGATAAAGTTGGCCAGATCACGATTTTAAACGGAACGTCCCAGTAGAAAGCCGGAACTCGCACTCTTTTCAAAATAAGTGACATGAGGTCACATATTTTATTATTATACCAGAAAACGGTGTTTTACATGACGAATATAAATCCAACTTTATAGCAAGTCCGTTACAATATGTTTGCGTCCGCTATCGAGTTCTCGCTCGCTTTGTACGCCATTCCGGGAGCTGTGAAACATTCCATTATTTCGATTCCTATCTACTTAGCTCTCCTAACAGCCACTAAAGTTTCCCAGTCGATTTGTCATCGGTGCCAATGTGTTTGCTTACCGATAAATAAATTATAAATGTGTAAGCTGGGACAGCTTTGCACGGATATCATGAAATGATTAAATAATTTGCATAAATATGTATAATATTTATTATTCAGTCTAGCGTTTCTGTGTCGCACTGTCGAAATGTACATTCGCACGTCATAATGGAGCTCAAAGCACTTATATTAATGGTAGATTGTACAAAGTACTAAAATTACATATAAAACTACCTCGTATATCCAAATATAGTCGTTATGAAACGGTTAAAATGACCCAAGTCATTTTAGCCCCTCTTATAACAATCTACTATTTTTATTTTATTTATTAGGGAAAACAAACACACAATGGGAAGTACAACATCTTATACGCTAATGTGAGGTTAATTGTTAAGCAGTCAACTACGTTTACCACAGATTAAATATTAATAAATGACATGATTAATCAAGTTTTTTTTTATACCACTAAGGTGGCACACAAGCATACGGCCCACCTGATGGTAAGCAGTCACCGTAGCCTATAGCCAATAGCAATACCAGGGGTATCACTACGGGGTGCCAACTATGTTGCTGATGAGGACTCATTGTGCTAGCAGCAATACTACTAGCCCAGCGTATCCTCGTGGAGCACTGGAAACTTTACTTACCGCAGAAATACAACACTACATCAAGTAGTGTTATTTCACTGCGGTCTTCTGTAAGGCGGAGGTACAGTCCCCAGTCGGGCGGCTCCAATTTAAATGGGATAACCCACGGGATATCCCAAATCGCCCTACCTCTCTTAAGCTGAGCTAACATCGATGCTATGAAACGAAAAATGGAACGAAACAGGATTAAAATATTAAATTCAGAATTAATTTTATACTTGGGGCAAAAAGAAAATATGTAGGAAATATACGTTTCTTTTTTTTAAATGGGGCGAGGCTTCGTCTTAAATTTAATGACCATGATAAAACAAACTGAATATTAACAGCGCAACATTTGATAAATGTCCGGGATCTGATTCGTAGACCCTTAAGTGTCAAAAAGACCGCGTTTCACTTATTCCATGCAATTACTGACACTGAGTGCGATTGCAAGACATTTTATTTTCGACCTCTGCGCGTATAAGTCCATTTAAGGACGGGCTAAATGGAGTGGATGCGTTTACACCAAACATGATTTGTTTTGCGTATTTTTTTTATGCCAGTAAGACGGCACACAAGCATACGGCCCACCTGATGGTATGCAATCACCCTAGCCTATAGCCGCTAGCAATACTAGAGGCATCACTAAAGGGGTGCCAACCATGTTGTTGATGAGGACTAACTGTGCTAGCAGCATTACTACTAGCCCAGCGTATCCTCGTGGAGCACTGGCAACCTCACTTACCACAGAAACACATCAAGTAGTGTTATTTCACTGCGGTCTTCTGTAAGGTGGAGGTACAGTCCCCAGTCGGGCGGCTCCAATTTAAATGGGAAATCCCAAATCGCCCTACCTCTCTTAAGGTGTCTCTGGTGTGTAATATTACGTCACGGTGTAATAGAAAGCCATTCCCATTGTAAAGTTCCGAGTGAGCTCTTGCGACGAGTGTTTGCAAACGACGAAGCGCAAGGAAATTCACAGGGCGATGTCTAGCATCAGCCGAGTGCGAACAAAGATAACGCAGCTTCTTAGTAGTTAGCTAACATTGGGTAGTAATGGATAATATTGGTGTCGATTCTGTTGTGCAAAATTTAACTTAACTAATTCGACAGGTTTAAAAGTGTGGCTATCCCTTTCTCATGTGCGGGGCTAAATAAGGATGGCAATATTTTTAGACCTGTCAAATTAGTTAAGATTAGTAATTTTGAACAACGGAATTCGCACCAATATAGTTCTAAGTAAACAAGTTACGAGAAAAACATTTATTCATAACAACACAACCCAAAAACATAAATGAGAAAGGAAGACAAGTGTAGAAGGGTATAGTGTCGTTATGAAACGGTACCAACTCAGCATGTGCTGGTAGTCTTGTGACGGACAATCAGCGCTGATCTTTCGTTGGGACCGGCCCATTTTGCGAGGGTGACCGCTGTAACCTCAACACTTACTTCGTATGTATGTATTTCAGGTAATATAACTTTTTGTACTAAGTAGCTCTTGACATAGTGCACCGTGGCTATTTATACTTATACAAGACTGTTATGTATTGCAGTTTTTTGCTTTCCTTCTCAGTAGATTTTGTTCATGTTCATGCATTTTAAGCCGTGGTGGCCTTGTGGTTGAAGCAACGGCCTATCATCTGATAGGCCCAGGTTCGAATCCCGGCCTGTACCAATGAGTTTTTCTAAGCTTAAGTACAGTGATTAATCACACCATGAGCTTTTAAAAAAAGAGAGGTAGGGCGATTTGGGATGTCCCGTAGGTTATCCCATTTAAATTGGAGCTATGTTGGAGTCATGAACAACACTATTGCGCATCGGGGAATAATGACAGATATGTAATTATTATTTATTACTAAGATGTGGTACACTGGTCACCCAGCCTGCCTCTTACAGTAACTTTTTTATATACCACTAAGGTGGCAAATAAGCATACGGCGGTCACCGTAGCCTATGGACGCTTGCAACACCAGGGGTATCACTCGCGCGTTGCCGACCCTATTTCTCTACCTCGTGTATAATAACTTACATTACAACATTACAAATCCTTTTCTACAAAATCACTAAACTAAGTTGACAGGACTAAAAATATTGCCATGCTTATTTACCCTGCACATAAGAAGGGGATAGCAAGACTTTTAGTACTTTGTGATTGATTTTGATTTTGTACAACAGAATTGGCACCAACTTCCCTAAAATAGTGTTGTTAGTTTCCAATTTTACGATCTTTTGCTTACATTGGTAGAAACCAGTCTTAACCGAAATAGAGAAAGAATCTACGACAAAATAAATCAATTGTTGATAAAATAGTAGATAAATTGTGTAGCCATTTTCCCGGCCCTTTAAAGGCTCTATTTCATTTATCACAAACTCTCAAGATTGATCCTAAAGCTGCGTGCACACTTGTTTGCTTCATACATTACATTCCGAGTAAAATTACATCTCATGTTTTCTGTATAAAAGTTATATCTTTAGCGAGAATGAGGTTGACGAACTTAAGACGGCATGTAAGCTTTATGTAAAGTGACGTGCAATTTTAAATTAAAGTTTGTATGAACACTTTTCTGAAAAGAAGAACCTTGATGAAATTGCAATTCTTTTGTATTGAATTGATTCAGGTTTTACTTTGCGGAAATTCACATTTATAGAATACAAAATATATTATAATTTGCTTTTTCCGCTTAATGAGTGTGATACGGTCGAACGGCCTGCGCCCAGGTGTGAGCTCAGAAGTGGTTTCTTCCGACACGTGTTTCAGGACTTCCACGTCCCATCATCAGGGTGCCGCCGCGTTGGTCGAGCAGCGTGATGTCACAATGAGTCAACTTTGACTCATCTCTCAGCTTTAGTTACAGAAGGGTCTACGTGCTGTCGTGGCGTCTCACGCCACCATCATGCTGTGACGGTGCTCCAGCATCCTGTGACGCTGCTCCAGCATCCTGCAACGCTGGTCCAGCATCCTGTGACGCTGCTCCAGCGTCCGACCATCGTGCTGCGGCGCTGCTCCAGCATCCAGACCTCAATGTGACATCACGCTGCTCGACCAACGCGGCGGCACCCTGATGATGGGACGTGGAAGTCCTGAAACACGTGTCGGAAGAAACCACTTCTGAGCTCACACCTGGGCGCAGGCCGTTCGACCGTATCACACTCATTAAGCGGAAAAAGCAAATTATAATGCAATTCTTTTGACCTAAAAATCTATTAAATAGATGTTTAGATGCCTTTTTTTTTTATACTACTAAGGTGGCAAACAAGCATACGGCCCGCCTGATGGTAAGCGGTTACCGCAGCCTATGGACGCCTGCAACACCAGGGATATCACTCGCGCGTTGCCGACCCTTCAAAAATCTCTTCACACCCTTCTTGAAGAACCCCATACTGTAATCATGTCTGTCAATTACCGTCACATTTAGCTAGACTGTGCGTTGGAATTATGCGAATACTAGATTGTTCTAAACATCGGACGTAATATCTTCATTCACGACGATGACGTCACGAGTACCCTAAAGGTAACCAACGAAAACGTTCTATTTTTGTTTTTTATTTTTTTTATACCACTAATGTGGCACACAAGCATACGGCTCACCAGATGGTAAGCAGTCACCGTAGCCTATAGCCGCTAGCAATACCAGGCGTATCAGTAACGGGGTGCCAACCATGTAGTTGATGAGGACTGACTGTGCTAGCAGCATTACTACAAGCCCAGCGTATCCTCGTGGAGCACTGGCAACCTTACTTACCGCAGAAACACAACATTACATCAAGTAGTGTTATTTCACTGCGGTCTTCTGTAAGGCGGAGGTACAGTCCCCAGTCGGGCGTCTCCAATTTAAATGGGATAACCCACGGGAAATCCCAAATCGCCCTACCTCTCTTAAAAACGTGTTTCTTTTTTTGCAGCATATTAATAATAGCTAAGTAGACGCTTGTTTGAATAAGTGTTATACGCAGTGAGAACGGACCTCAAGCGTGTACCCTAAAGATATATAGCCGGGTCGCCGGTAAGAAACAGGGACAAATATTTGGGACGGAATAATGTATACGTAGTTTTTAACACATAACCTAATACCGTATCTCACTACTTGACCAACTTAGAAGTATATTTTCTCCTCTTACTTCAGTTCTGTCTTACAGTAATTACAGTGCTACGTAAAGTACTTTCAGGTCCTCATAAATTCATACCTTGAGGGCATAAATAATGTATACGTAATCTTGTTGACTTTTATAAAAAATTTAGATTTGGAGTTTTTTTTTTTGCGATTATCACACTATTTTCTAGCTTCAGAGTCACCCTTTTTTAACATTCCACATTTGATAGCTCAGTTTTCCAGAATAATGCTGCTACTCGGTACATAATATTTATATGGTATTATAAATGTATCTTAACTATATATAAACCATAACTATATATAGAGACAAAACGTGTTTGTTTGTATGATGGCGTAATCTTTGAAACAACAGAATCAATTAGTAATAAAAAACACTAATGAATAGATATATTTAAAGAAATATTTTACATTATAGCTATGAGCTCGTCAATTTGTAAAACCAAGTCGCGGGCTATAACTATGATTCTGCAAAGTTATCAAAAAGTCTATATATTAAGGTATAAAGGGTATGTCCAGCGGCTCACATATTGCCGGACATAAATTGTGCGCCCCGCATGTTGAGTAGGTAAGTATTTTGGCGTGACGTGCTGAGACATATATCTTGGGACCGGCCAATTTCTTGACCGGCAAAATTTATAACGCCACGAAATTTTATGTAGCATTAATAAAATGTTCGACGGTGTCTGTATGTTACAAAATGGATAAGCAAGCCTCAGGTCCGCCTGTGGTGGCTTTGTGGTTGAAGCTACGGCCTGTCATCTGATCGGCCAAGGTTCAAAGCCCGGCCTGTACCAATAAGATTTTCTAAGCTTAAGTTCAGTTATTAATGACACCATGAGTTTAAAAAGAGAGGTAGGGCGAATTGGGATCTCTCGGGGCTTTCCCATTAAATTTGGAGCCGCCCGAGCTAACGGCTATAGGCTTCAGTGACTGCTTCCCATCAGCTGGGCCGTATGCTTGTATACCTTAGTGGTATATATATATTTTTTCCTATTATTTAGATCAAATTGTCATATTGTAGAACATTTTTACACAATATGTTTTTCATGTTAAAACCTCCTTTCATATGACCAGGTGGCATCGAGTGTTCAACCTAGTGTTGTGTAACATTCTTGCCTCCGGAAGGAGGTTGTCGCTCCTATCATTCATACGGAGGTCCCAGTATTTCTCTTGGATTAGGTAATATTTTAGAGCTCCGTAAAGAAGAAATACGAGTAGCAAGGAAATTGTATGGTGGCCATAGTTGTCCAATTGTGTTATATTATTATTTATAGGCTAGTAGTAATGCTACTAGCACAATGAGTCCTCATCAACAACAGCGTTCGCAACTCGTTAGTTATATCCCTGGTATTGCTAGTGGCTATAGGCTATGGTGACTGCTTACCATCAGGTAGGCCGTATGATTGTGTGCCACCTTAGTAGTATAAAAAAAATGGTAAGACATGCTAGGCAGTACAGTAAGTATTATAGTGGTTTTTATACTATCTTTCAAATAAAATCAGATTAAAACTCATTCATTAAGTTTAGGCACTTATGAAAGTCTAATTTACCACCGGTTCGGAAAAAATAGGCACCTGAGAAGAACCGACAAGAAACTCAGTGCTCCGAGCAATTTTTACAGGTAATAACTATTGATATATTCATGTATCTTAAGAAAAAAATAATGCAACTTTTGTCATTCTCCGAGGTTTACGTGAAACATCTTGGACATTAAAATCATAGCATAAATGCGTTATAATTTAAATACATCCAAGTAAATATAAGAAGATGCATTTTATGAAGCGTGTGGATAATTGGTATGATCATTTGTTTTGTTGTTACTTTTATTTTTTGTTGACTCGCTCTGTAAGTTCTCTCTGTTTCCATATAAATTGCATTTATCACAACTACTAAATTGTGTAATACTATCTGCGTTGACTGTATGTGTATTGTCGTCTGTGATTTAAGTTGTTACTATATTTTAATAACTTGATATGTAAAGTTGATTTAAATAAACACAAGACATTTTCTGGTTGACAATAAAACATGCTGAGCTTTGCACACTTACGCTACACTACATAATTTAATGCGGACGAAGTCGCGGGCAAAAAGAGATTGTTGAAAAATATAATAATTACTTGGGCTGTAATTGACGTGGTGGAAACTCAATCAAGCGATTGATAACTTGTAGATTAGCCGTGCTGGCCCATCGACACCCAACAATCGGTAATGGAATAATTTACATGGGAGCAAGCAGAACTCTCGATCCGAGCCCCGGCCGATATGTTAATGCTGCCTCGAGCTGTCAACAACAGCTCTTCTATGTCGAGTGTATGGATTTTATTATAAGTACTCGATTTATCATCTTTGGTACCGTCTGCATATTTATATGTATTTGTGAGAAGCGTTCTATTCCGGCTCCATGGTTACAAGTGTAATAATGTCTGCCTCACTACTTTATCTACACTAGTCTACATCTACATCTACACTATCTACTCTAATAATATAAAGAGGAAAGATTTGTATTTTTGTGGGTTTGTATTGAATAGGCTCCGAAACTACTGGAACGATTTCAAAAATTCTTTCACCATTAGTAAGCTAAATTATCACTGAGTAACATAGGCCATATATTATACTAGCTGCCCACCCCGACTCCGCACGGGTGGACAAAATATTTGATAAATGTCTAACGAAACTAATATCTACCCGTGCGAAGCCGGGGCGGGCCGCTAGTTTTTACTAATATAAGTCAAAGTAGGAAAATAAAAAAAATAACCGAATTTAATTCTGAAGTGGTAGCAAGAACATCTTTCCACTACGTATGCGTATCCCTTTCGACTAGTCATATATAAAAGGCAAGCATTGCTGACAGACCGATCAACACACAGCTCAAACCACAGAATGTATTGTGCTGAAATTTGGCGCGTATATAGGTATTATGACGTAAGCATCCACCAATTATTATTCTTTCAAAATTCACCCTCTAATGGGATGTAGCGGGAGTCCAATGTTTTTTATGGAGATAAAAGATAGACTTATTATTCCATACATCACAGAAGTACATCTATACCTGTGTCAGTCTTTCTCAAAATTCAACCTCTAAAGGCGTGATATGGGATAATACGTTACATTGAATTTAACGCGAGCGGAGCCGCGAGCAAAATCTAGTTCCATATATAAATGAAGAGTGCTCAAGTCTTACACGAATCATTAGTCAGTGATCTCAAATGTCAGTCACTAGAGATAGTGGCAGGACACTTATAGAGTGATCACCTTACACAGTGCGAATGGTACGAACAGACAAACACTTAAATTACCACGTGGAGCATCTGCTATTCATCTGACACCATCTGTGGCAGAACACACGGGGTGTTAATTTGACAAGTAAAGCCGAATGTTGAAACTTAATTTAGACGAGACTACTGGTCTAGTGGTTAGTATATCTGACTGCTACGATAGAGGTCTTGGGGATTATTGAGCTAGATAAATTAGCTAACTGGATTTATTTTCTATTGTTGTCTGTGGTGGCCTAGTGGTTGACGCAACGGCCTGTCATCTGATAGGCCCAGGTTCAAATCCCGGTCTGTACTAATTATTTTTTCTAAGCTTATGTACAGTGATTAATCACACCACGAGATTAAAAAGAGAGGTAGGGCGAATCAAATGATACTATTCTGATGTAGTTTTAACTGTAGAAATCTATACAGTATCCACACATTACATAAACACAAATCACTGAAGGAGTAAGTGACACTGACACGTTACTTCGCTCAAACTAGATCCCGTGTGTTTAGTTCCGTGTTATCGGCTGCGTACCGCTCGAGTGAGCACTCGTGATGATGCCATAATCCCCGTATCACAAGTCTATACTGCACGTAACGAACGAGTGACGTGTGATGTGATTTTATTAACGACTGTCTTGGGGTGACGTGGGACTTCGATTCTGTGCAATCTTCTCGTAAGGAGGGAACACTGCGTAGTACGTGATTCGGCTACGGCGTAGTTAAGCGTAGCGCTTTTCGTAGATATGTAGGTATAGGTTGCTGAGAGTATTTTCCAAAAGAAATATCAAATTATTTAGATAAAATATTTTCCATTCTGACCTGCCAATCACACGAATATAATTTGAGTGTATTTCTTGAATCCAATTATTGAGAAAGAAAAACTTAAGAAATTTTTAAACGTAAATTCAAACAATAACAACATAAGTTACACTCTCTTCGTATCTAACTTACGAATATTCTAGAAATTACAGAAGCATAATTATTCAATCAAAAACTTAACATGTAACGCTGGGGAATTAAGCACGGTCTACAAGTTGGTAAGTACGAGTAAGTGCTCCAGTGATGAAAGATCGATGATCCGATCGACCTTCGGGGAATTGTCTCAACTATAAGATGTTTCTAGTCTACATTACATAGTTAGTGCAACTGTTTTAATAGGGCTTAATCTGAGATGAGTCACCTCGCGTGCTTTACATGGAGGTAGGGTGTAACGAGGGGTGTAAGGAGTGGGCATCATAGCCGTGGTGGTCTTGTGGTTGAAGCAACAGCCTGACCTGGGCCCGGGTTCAAACCACTTCCTGTACCAATGAGTATTTCTAAGCTTAAGTACAGTTAATAATCACACCACGAAATTAAAAAGAGAGGTAGAGATCCCATCTCTCGTGGCTTTACCCATTAAAATTAGAGCCGCCAGGCTGGGGACTGTACCTCCACCTTACAGAAGACCGCAGTGAAATAACACTACTTGATGTAGTGTTTTGTTTTTGCGGAAGTAAGGTTGCCAGTTCTCCGCGAGGATGCGCTGGGCTGGTAGTAATGCTAACACAGAGAGTCCTCATCAACAACAGGGTTGGCAACCCGTTAGTAATACCCCCTGGTGTAGCTAGCGGCTATGGGCTACGTTGAATGCTTACCATCAGGTGGGCCGTATGCTTGTGTGCCACTTTATTAGTATATAAAAATGGGGTTCTTCAATAAGTAAGAAGTTATTTTTGAAGTTAATATTGCAAAGGTTTGCACAACGATTAATATGCGACACGACAACAGTGCCGGTAGCAGGAACATTGTCGACAACGTTTTCGTATCGCCTTCGACTATTTTAGTATTAGAAAATGAACAGCGCTGCGGCGGTGAAAAGTGGAACTAAAAATTAGTATGACAATTTCGTCATTTCGCGAGTTACGTTTTCGAATATGTTGTCGACAGTGTTCCTGCTACCGGCACTGAACTGTGCCGCGAACATCATAGTTTGTATATATACAGTAATAAGCACGTTATGTAAATTGTAACGTACCTACAGTGTTTAATTATAATCATTTGACAGTGTAGATCCGATATTGGTTCGTGTTACGACATATACAGTAATTACTATCAGCTAATATCAGTTGTATCAAACACGAATTTGATGATAGGTTTGCACATAATCATGTATTAGGTGATTATTTGGCACGTCGTGATTATTGTTACGCTTTGCTTGTTGTATAGCTGACTGGTCAGCCTATGATGGCAACACCACGTTACAAAGGACATCATCCATGTTTCATAAAGATTTGGTTCAATCTGAAAGTGGCGGCCAACGCATATTTTTTTATATTCTATAAGAGTTTGTCCGTCTGAGCATTTATTAATATGACACCAAAGACGGACTTTACAGGGCATTTCATTTGCAAATTTATGAAAATTCATATTTCAACTCAACTAAAATTAAGGTCAAAGGCCCTACAGCTTCGGTGCCGTAGCAATATATGTTCAGACGGGCAAGCTCTATTAATATACAAAAAAATTGTGTTGGCCGGCACTTTCAGATTTGGACCAAAATGGATGATGTCTTTTAGACTACAGAGTATGTTTAGAATGACGTTAGGCCCGTCATCGGAATAATATTGTAAAGCGTATTTTTATCGAGTTATTTGAAGAATAAACATAGTGTAACTATCCAGGGTGTTATTTATTGTAGTATCACCTCGTGCTTTACATTATTGTGTTCTTCCTAGGTTACTAAAGCAGATGTGTCATTAATGACATTACTCTACTGGAGTTTCAATCTAAAATTAAGCAGAGAAAGATCCTGGCTTAAAAATATAGATTATACAACTATGGTGAGAGGTTATTGTACATGTAGAGTGATTAATAAGTGTCACGGTATAGAATGAGGTATAAACTTGCGAAAGTATACTAATCTTATGCACACAAGCACATGCACACAGGCACACGCACATTAATATAGACTTGGCCAAGTTTGCACTCACTCACAGAACACACTATAATAACTATAATTTTTAGAAATATAATACATAGCGGCCCGCCCCGGCTTTGCACGGGTAGACATTAGTTTCGGAGCATAGACATTTATCAAATATTTTGTCCACCCGTTCGGAGCCGGGGCGGGCAGCTAGTATAATATAATATAGCCTATATTACTCAGTGATAATTTAGCTTTCTAACGGTGAAAGATTTTTGAAATCGGTCCAGTAGTTTCGGAGCCTATTCAATACAAACCCACAAAAATACAAATCTTTCGTCTTTATAATATTAGTGTAGAAGTGTAGATTTAGATGTAGAAGTGTAGATAGTTACAGCTACTCTATATGAAATATCAGTTACTAAAACTATAAGACAAGTTATTTATTTTCACTACGACCGTAAATAAAATTTATAAGGAAATAAAACTATTCTGAAGTTGACAGCTTTAATTTAGTTCAAAAGTTTAAAAGTGCACACGGGCTTATAATTATACGCTTTATTTCAGTAGTTTAGCTCGGCGCTTCCTTTGAGGGGTTGCACCGGGTAAAGCTAATTTAGCCGGGTTTTTACTCCCAGAGACACAAGTAAAAACATACTTCCGTGTTATTATATAATTTCCAGTGTTGACTCAATTAAATTTTAATGGGTGTTCATAATAAGATTACACGAAATTATTGGAATGCTGTACTGGTAACAAGATTTTTTTATACCACTAAGGTGGAAAAATAGCATACGGGCTACCTGATGGTAAGTGATCACCGAAGCCTATGGACATTTATTTACTTCAAAAAGCCTATAAAAATAATCTATGACGCATTGATAAATATATCAATGAAATCAAAAAGGTAAAGCATTATTTTTTCACACCCGCATTAAAACATTAAGTGTTGACAGTGCTAACCGTACGGAATTAAACCGTTTAACCAGAGTGATAAAGTTCAATTAATATACGTTTAATGGCCTTACTTATGATAATGACAAAGTAATTATTATTTACGTGTGTGTACCGTACCTACAATCTCATGCATTAACATTTAGCTGCTCATACAGAGCGATTAAACACAGAATCACGCAAGGATTACAAAGGTTCATACAAATACAGGGAACATTTGAGCCCGTGGCGTTGAAACCACCTAAATTTGCATACAGAGAGCTGGAAATGAATGGGAATGACTCAAAAATGGCGCCGTAATCGACGGCGAGTGGCGGCTCGCGCAGAAGCAAGAAAGCTGTTTGGATGCGGTAGCTGTTGTTACTTACCTTCACACAAAGATTGTTTTTCATATAAAAAAATATTATGTTATCCCCCCACGCAAAAAGAGGGGCGTTATAAGTTTGTGTGTATCTGTGTATGGCTACTAAACGGATGAGCCGTTTGTGTTAAGGTTTATTTTGTTTCGAGGGGACTTATTGGGTGTTCTTAGCGATGCATTCTAGAGAATTTTGAGTCGAAAGTTTTTAAATTTAGGTTTTTAGACCACAAAAGCGATTGGAGTGACGACGGAATTTGAGATGTTCCTATTTACGTCCTACGACATAACGTTAGCCTTAAAAATGTTTTTACTAGCTGTTACCAGCGACTTCGTTGCATTTGTTTAAAGGCAAGAGTAGCCTATGTCCTTCCCCCAGGATATAATCTTTCTCCTCGTCAAATTGTATTACTTTCCATTCAGCCATTTAGTCCTGAAAAGGTAACAAACAAACAGAGTTACATTCGCATTTATAATATTAGGTATGGATGCCACATCCATGTTATTTTAATGCATGTTCCGTAATCTCGTCGCCATTCGACACGGATATAAGTCAATTTAGCCGGTGTAATACACTTCGCTAGGACGACTGATATTAATTTCTTTCTTACACCGTCTACAGTCAATGCAAATTCGACATTGTTGCTAAAATATTAAGGTATATTTTAGTTATTCTAAACTAACCCTTTTTATTAAGGACTGTCATTGTTTTAAAATCAGGTTAAAGTGCATGGCAGGAAATTCATGGAAATTATATAGTGTAGTGTATAGAGTAGCTAATTGAATGTAACAAAATTTTTATGACGTTTGAGCGAACAGGATAACCCAGACTTTTAAGCGTTTCTCAAGCAACAAAAAAATTTTCAAATATTGTGGTGTTTTTGTGGCAAACAAGCATACGGCCCGCCTGATGGTAAGCGTGACCGTAGCCTATGGACGCTTGCAATACCAGGGGTATCATTCGCGCGTTGCCGACCCTATCGGCTGTTCTTTAAAAACTTCAATCACCACATATCATATAAGTTAAACTGTATATAAAATTGAAGAGCCATTTAATAAAAGCAAGGCGTATCTAATATATAAAATCATCTTGTCACAGTGTTTGTAACAAATTTCCTCCGAAACGGCTTGACCGATTTTTATGATTTTCGTTGTGTATATTCGGTATATCTGGGAATAGGACGTAAATTTTTTTTCATACCCGAAGTGATCTGGACAGCTCCACACAAAAAAATATTCAAAAATATGTTTTGAATATTTTTTTACGTTTATGATTTGGCATTAAAAATAGCCAAAATTTTCGCTCTGGTTTCACTTTGCTGGGTTAGCTAGTAATAATATAAAATCAGCATTAGTGATTAAAATAGCAGTATCTTAATGATACATTCTTCAAATTAAAATAGTATGAAAAGGTATGAAAATAAAATGTCAAATTTTTATCAGGCCCGTCGAGTGCCGGCCACCTCGCCGCCACCGTAATTACGTCGAGCGCGACCCCTGGACCTTAATTTCCTTAACAATTATACCCAAGAAGTAGGCATCTAAGAACTTCTGTTTTTCCGATTTATAAATAAAGTAGTCGCATTTAGGGCGAAAATAAAGATAATATTCTAATCTCTGGTCATCTAAAATATTTTTTCGTCAAATAGTGTATAATCAGTAGAACGTGGAACTGGCTGGCTCTTTTTTAAGCCAACCAATGCAAAGAGGTGTTGGAATAACCTTGTCAAAATTAAATTTTAAAAGAAACTTATCCCTACATTAATATAAAGAGCCATGGCAATCTTAGAATGTATCGTGTAATTTAAAAGATGGTTAATGGTACGAGCCGCGTATACACACACACACACACACAGGCAGGCAGAATATGTATATTTTATATGTATAGTAATCGAATAAAATCTGCGCGTATTTCACACCAACCCCGAGTGAAGGTAGTAATTCAATGAACTCATAAGCATGCTCGCGCGCGTTGAAAGCCTCCTTAAATTCTTTACAGGATGATTTGTTTAAAAATGATCTGGTGGGTGTTTGCTTCGATTGAATTAACTAGGAGTTTTTGTGACACAAGCTTGTGCTCGTGACTTTTGTGTGCGTGAGATAGACAAAATTGAAAAAAAATCATCGTCTCTACATTTATTCGCTGGATTAACTATAAAACCCAGCCAACCAAAGATTTGCATTTATTTTATTTTGTACTTTCAAATTTGGAACAAATAAATCACTATGAAACATGGATGATGATGTCCTTTGACGTTAATTTTTATTTTGATATATTTTATGAATTCAGTCATGTTTACTGGGATATACTTCATATTATAAAATTTGCAGAAAAAGCTACAATCTAAAACAGTTGCAGTTTTAATATTGTATGCTAAAGCTAAATACTACAGTAATTCTATTGGAGATCGTATTAGAGGATCATTGGAAAGTGAATAAACTCCTGGAATGTAAATTTACTTCTGGAATACCATGTGCTTTAGCGTAATATGTAATGTAATACTTTTGAGTACCAAATCAATCAATTAGATTAGACTGAAATACTGTAATTCGTGAATATTGGAAGTTAATGGGCTAAGGTGACCGCTATTCTTTAAGCATGCCGTGTTCCTATAAGGGTGCACTTCTTTTTAAGCAATTCGTAACTTTACAATCTACAGAAACGAATTGCCTCCAAAAAAAAGACTTTACACGTCCGTCACATCCATCCGTCCCCATTGGGATAGGATGCTGTAAAAAATGGGGTGAATTATATAAGGCCGCTCGAGTATACTATCACAGCGGTTAACGTAACCATAGCGCGATTCACAAACTTTGTAGCGACATCTAGTGGAAACTTCGGTACTAAGTAGGGCTATGTAAAATTAAATTCGGTTGAGATTAGATGTCCAAATTTGGGATGTCAGAACTTGTATCTGATGATTATTATTTAAAATAACAATTTTATTGACCCTACCACCAGCAATTTCGTCTAAGATTCATATTAAAAATGGTCTAATAATTTACATCGTGTTTAACAAATAAAGCACTAACAGTGAGGGACTATAGTCACTTCTGTAGCGTTAGCGAGAACAACTATCGACTACATATGCATATCGTTCGCGACTATTTTTGCATGAGAAAATGAACAGCGCTAAACCGGCGAAAATTGGAACTAAAATGTACTGTTATGTGCAAAATGTATTTGCATGCATTGTAAGTAAATAAATAAATCTATAATATAAAAATGAATCGCTGAATGAGTTGCTAAGCGCAAATCTCGAGAGCAGCTGAACGGATTTCGCAAATTCTTTTTTTAGAATTAGAAATTAAATAGATAGAATTAGAACAGGTTGGAAAAATAAAAAAAAATGCCTGAAAACGTCTATAAACGGGTAGACAAAATATTTGATAAATGTCTACCCGAGCGAAGCCGGGGCGGACCGCTAGTAAGCAAATAAAACATTTACCAGATAAACACCATCGAACATTTGCATCACACACAACAACACAATAACAGGCCAAAATTGTACCTGCTATATATTCCCCGCGCGTGCCCGTAAGAGCGTCTTTTTCAGCATTTCACCCGTCTGAATTTTCAGCTGAAGTGCTGGATTTGCATCACAAAGCCAGCCTGTTTATACGCCTGCTCGCTGTTTGTGCAATTTTTAAACTGAAAAGGTTACATTAAGGGCGTTGTGTCGTGTGAACACCGTAATGAAGTTTTATTATTACCAGACAAACATATTTGCGATGGAACATAACATACAAATTCTTCATACGTGAAATTAAAGACGATATTTCTCATTTTGAAGCATTTTTATCATAAACTTCCCTAAAACTTGTTTTTGGCGACAGCAAGGACTATTTGGAATTACATTGGGTTATTCAAATAAAAAAAAATGTGGACATTTTTTTTTAATAAACTTTTTTGTTTTATTATTAGCCAGTAGTAGAAAATCCTTTTCCTTCGGATCATACAGTTGTTTTCGTCTCTCACAATATAATTTTCAACTTTTTGTGATGGTGATGACTGTTGTCAAACCTCTGCCAATAAAAAGAGAGCGCCCAGCCTCTCCAAAGAGAGGTAGGGTTGCCAATGCTCCATGAGAATACGCTGCGCTAGCAGTAATGCTGTTAGCATAGCGAGTCCTTAAACAAAGAAAAAGGGTTGGCAACGCGTTAGTGATATCCCCGGTATTCCTGGCGGCTATAGGCTACGATGACTGCTTACCATCAGGTGGGCTGTATGCATGTGTGCCCCCTTAGTGGTATAAAAAAATAAAAAAGAATCCTTTTTGCGAATGAAAATAAACTGTTTCCATATGTAAATAAGTCTCAGTTTCGGTTTACGTATAAAGGCACCTACAAATAAAATATTCACATTATTACCACCTTTATCTCAACAATGAACCTCAAAACTGTAGCTCCAAACTATTCCACAGGTACATAATCAACCGTGGAAATAACTTCACGACCCGAGTTACTAACAATGGCCAAATTAAATTGAACTCTAACTCAATAACTGGAAAGCGCCAAAAAAGTCCAAAATTAAATTGATAATTGCGGCGCCTTTGAAGAGCTCCCCTCGACGGAGCCTTATGGAAAATTAAGCCTTTTCAGGTGAAAATTGCATGGCAGCTCGGATAGTAACTTAAATTTAATCACAAGTAATATAAAAATGGGACGTTTATGCTATACGATGCGATCGTAGTCGTGACTCGATCGTATCAGGTGATTTTATTTAGTACTAGTTGTGCCCGCGACTTACGATGCGAATTTTTTTCTCAATTTAATGGGTTTTATTTTATTAGTATATACCACTAAAGTGGCATACAAGCATACGACCTGGTGGTAAGCGGTTACCGTAGCTTATGGCGCAGGGGTATCACTTGCGCGTTGCCGACCCTTCAGAAATCTCTTCACACCCTCCTTAAAGAACCCCATGCTGTACTCCTTTGGGAATACCACGGCGGGGAGTTAATTCCACAGTTTAATAATGCGCGGGAGGAAGATCTTTTGGAACCGCCCAGTTCAGGACCATTTTGGTTTCCATGTGCGGGGAATGTGTCCATGAATTCCCCGCCTGTGGCGCGAGCTGGATGGTAAAATGTTGCCGTGGGCATCGAACAATTTCTCTGAACACTGTCCGTTGTACAAGCGGTAGAACACACAGAGGGAAGCAAACTCTCTCCTCAGACTTAGTTGTTCTCAGCCGCGGTATTTTTTATTTTATTCTAATATATTTCTAAAATGAAAGTAGCCTTATAATATCAGCTATCTGCCGTTAAAATCGGCCCGGCTCTGAAAACCTTTAAAAAGTTAAAATCTAAATATATATAACTCAAAGGTGACTGACATAGTGAGCTATCAACGCACAGACCAAACCACTGGGCGGATCGGATTTAAATTTGGCATGCAGGTAGATGTTATGACGTAGGCATCCATTAAGAAAGCATTTTTGGAAATTCCACCCCTAAGGGGGTAAAATAGGGGTTGAAAGTTATGTATGAAAATCCGTCATTTTGAAGATAAGCGCATGAAAATTGGTATTTAGTCTTTCAGTGAAAAATAAATAAATAAGTATTTGAGGATTATTGGAAATTTCACCCCTAAGGCATAAAATAGGGGATGAAAGTTTGTATGAAAATACGTAATTTTTGAAGTTAAATCTATTAAAATAGGTAGAAGTGGGTAAAAGCTATCATTTTGAATTTTAGATATAGGTACATGTTGATTTATTTACTACGCGTCCGAAGCCGCGGGAAAAAGCTAGTATAATATATAGCTATTGGACTTTCAACTTTTGACTATCGTCAGGGGGCAGTATTATTTTTACCTACACGTTGCCTTTATGTCTTACTCATGTTTGAATTACATACCTTACTATATAATTTTTATTTATTTACTTAGAGATCGCCCAACGCTTCGCTTTCGCTAGCAGTAAGGAAACAATTGCTGCTAGCGCAGAGTTCTTTCAACAATAAGGTTGGCAACGCGCGAGTCATACCGCTGGTATACTTACCATCAGGTGGCCTTACACCTAGTAGACACAATTATAGGATTAAATACTTAAATTTGAGATCGTGTCTTCAACGTGTCGTGAACATTAAAGGTCTCTAGTGAAAGGAAATGAACGTTGGAAAATAATAACTCTGCACCGAGTAAATCTTAAATTAAATTTATCTTAGTTGGAAAGGCATTGGTCCAGTAAAGACTAAAGCGAAGGGACTCTCAGCAAAATTCATTACTGTTCCTCCACCTTAGAATTATTTTGACCTTTTATAAACTTTTACTTTTATTAAAATGTCTCTCCTCTTTGTGTTTGTATAAATCAAGTGACGTGTTGTTTGCTAATTGTTTTCCATATACTTTTTTAGGGTTCCGTACCTTAAAAGGTAAAAAGGAACCTTTATAGGATCACCTTGTTGTCCGTCTGTCTGTCTGTCTCTCTGTCAAGAATTTTTATCTCAAGAAAGCGTGGAGTTGTCAAATTTAAATTAATATGAAATACCCGGGCCCCTTTTGGCTGTAAAATAATCAAACCTGTAAGTCAAAATGAAGAAAAGAAATTAAGTAAATTTCAAATATTTTTCAATTTTTACAAGGGAAACAAAACCTATAGGGTGATTCCCTTGTCCCTTGACCTAGAATCATGAAACTTGGCAGGAAGCTGTGTCTTATAGCACAAGTAATTAAAAAAAATCGGAAAACCGTAAATATGTAGTTTTTTTTTAATGCGAATTTACTAAAAAAATATTCCTGTTTCGCGCTATTGAGAGTCACCGACGAATAATGACCTCATTTGAAGTTCGCCTACTTTTAACCTTACCTACGAGTGTGTACGGAACCTCGGTGCGCGAGTCTACCTCGCACTTGATCAGTTTTTGTTGCAACAAAAGCTAACTAACATACTGGGTGTAACAAGTTACTGTATTGAAAGTGTTGTGGTGCGACCTTTGTTCATCTACCGACATCTAACGAATTATGATAGAACTAATTAAAATTAAAATTTGCGCTCATTGTAGAAATGGAACAACGTTTACCATTTTCACAATACCTGTGCCGGTAGCAGGAACATTGTCGACAACGTATTCGAAAACGTAACTCGCGAAATGTCAAAATTGTCATACTCATTTTTAGTTCCACTTTTCACCGCCGCAGCGCTGTTCATTTTTCAATACAAAAATAGTCGAAGGCGATACGAAAACGTTGTCGAAAAAGTTCATGCTACCGGCACTGTAATAGGGTTCTCATAACGACAAAACACGAGCACAAAAAAAATGGAGGTGGGCGGGGCACTTGAGTCGTAGAACCGATGGCAGGTGGAGCCGTAAGGTGGTAGAATGGAGACCTAGACAGGGCCGACGGAGCGTGGGACGGCAACCGGCGAGGTGGGCGGACGATATAGCCAAAGTGGCTGGCAAGAACTGGACGCGGAGAGCTCAAGACCGAGGAGAGTGGCGTGCATATGAGGAGACCTATACTCAACAGTGGGTGAATCCAGGTTGAAGAAGAAGAAGAACAACGACACAACAATACCGCCTTTAAAAAAATGAGATTCGGTTTTACGTAGTAACTTTCTATATAAGCTAGACCATAAAACTTTATCAAAATCAGCTGAGTATTATTATTCCAGTATTTCGAGAAATTCATGAAGCTACATTCATAAGACGCTTGTGTAGTATATATATACACCACATAACTTTAAGCATGTATCCAAAACCGATCAACTACAACTTAGAAGCTATTAAACTTCGCTATTCTCACATGGCGATCGATAAACAATTATTATGATAGGAAACATCGTATCCCCAGGAGGCATATTAGAAAATTGAAAAGAATATAATTTCAGTAGCTCACCCAACACCGCTCCGCTCGGGGCACGCATTTAATTTCGTTATGTTTTAAGGCTTCATGATAACAATTGCTGTTAGCCAATGCCACTGGAAACCCGGAATTAATAAAATAATATAAATATAAACTGATGTAACTAAACAGAGCTTCTCAGTTCAAGTTACGGCTAAGTGACATTGTACCGTAGTGGTGGTGGCGTAGTAGTTGTTATAATGTCCATAAAATATTTTAATATATAAAAAAATACATTCTAAATGAAAGCATTTGCGGTTTTCCATACATGATGAATGTATAATAAATTTTAGTACCTTGACTTTTTGAAAGTGTGAATATTTATAAAAATAATATCTAATAATATCCTCCTTCAAAGTGTATTAAACAAAAAATATAAGAACTAAACATTTTCCTGCGAGAAATAAAAACACCTGACAGTGAATAAAACTATGTTACCAAATACCATATCGTATCTGCAAAACCTAATAATTTTAGAAAACAGTTTCTGCATCAATCGGTCCTATCTCCTCGATGGGCCGAAACTGAGAATCGTGTGTAATGTAATCTCGGTAGCATCCTTCACTATAACGGCTTTTATACTTTCCTACATCCTCTATTCTGAAGACGTTAATATCAGGACCAGGTGTTTTCATGTGTTTATGGGTTTGGAATTATTAGTGCTTACATTAGGTGCCAGAATAAGACGCGGTTCTTTTGAAATGATCACTAAATTAGATGAGAAATACGGCGTATACGATAAATATTTTGCTGAAATCAAAAGACAAGTTACCAGAATAATTGTATTACTTGTATCAACTATACTTTTGGACATGGCTAGTATGTACTTGCTTAAGGTCCAATACGGTTTGATTGTGCTATCGTGTGTAATGATTTCGGCTCATGAAACTGAAATGGCAGTGTTTGCGTTATTGGTGCAATGTGTTAATATAAGATTATCCAAATTATTTGATGTCACACCAAAATTGGGATCGAAAATTTACAGACATGTGTTAATTGCAGCATCGCATTTAAATGAAGAGTTTTCTCTTAGAGTAAGTTTGATATCTTTACTATATTTACCAACAACATCTATTTCGTACCAATGATGATATATGTGTTGTACATATTGTGGATGGGCGAATTGGGATCTCCCGTGGGTTTTCCCATCAAAATTCGATGAGAATATCATAGCACTACTTTGATGTAATGTTGTGTTTCTGCGGTAAGTAAGGTTCCTCGTGATCCACGAGCATGCGCAGCGCTAGTACTAATGCTGCTAGCATAGTGACATCTCATCAACAACAGGGTTGGCAACTCGCTATCAATATCCCAATTATTGCTGACGACTATCGGCTACGGTGACTGCTTACCTTCAGGTGGGCCGTATGCTTGTGTGCCACCTTAGTAGTATAAAAAAAAAAAAGATATTTGTGGAATGTGAAATATCTAAATACTTTGTGATAATTTATTCTAATCTTTGAAATTATAAATATACTATCTTTCAGTTGCTCATAATGTACGGGATATCGATTGCAACTACGGTAATTTACGCGATGGTCGTAATATTGTCTGAAGCTAGAATGGTAAGAGAACAAATTCAGCAAACAAAAATAATTCAGGAATTAACTTTCGGTCCTAATAAGCCACTTATGAAGGTCTAAATGACCACCGGTTCGGAAAATAGCCATTTGAGAAGAACTGGCAAGAAACTCGGTGCTCTGTCTTTCTTTTCATGTAACAATCAACAATTTTCCCTTTTCTTTTGACTTTTCTTTTATAACGACAAAATTATTTCATTACATAGTCATAGGAAGCCAGGGCCTACACTGACTAAATAAATTCAATTTGAAGGTGCTAATTGAAAGAATTTAACCCTAAATGATAATCCTAATCAATACACAATTCCAGATATCGCAGCTAACAGTATACCTAATTTGGCGAGAGTTTAAGACAATATACTCAGTATGGATGGCCTGTGCCGCCGCTGCGAAGACCGAGGTCATCTGCAGTCAGCTCACATTCCATCTGGCAGAGAGAATGGTTTTCGACAGAACAGTGAGTAAAGGTAGGCATAGTAATCGACTTTTAAGCACAATTTGCCTGTTATTTTTGTAATAAAAAAAAATCAGACCTAGTTTATCACACAGCCCCATCTGATCCCGAACTAAGCAAAGCATAGACTATGACGTATACCAGACAATGGTGTCAATTCTGTTGTACGAAATCATTAAACTAAAGTTCTTTGACAGGACTAAAAGTATTGCCATCCTTATTTGATCCCGCACATGAGAAAGGGATAGCACGACCGCTGGTGCCAATGCTTATTTAATTTATTAAAAAAAAAAATCAATATTACACTGACAAGAGCCTATCAATAAATTATGATATTAATTTTATATATATACCTATTTATCACTAACTATTTAACTTATATGCTTAACGCTAGCCGTGCGAAGCCGGGGCGGGTCACTAGTAACACATAACCAATACATGCCTCCTGCCCCGGGTCCAGAAAGTCCTTGGAAAGGCAGACAGAGCACAGTTTAGAAACCCCGCCATGTACCATTTCTCTTTAATCTTTCAGACAAGAACTCTTCGCAGCACAAAGCCTTGGTGCGTTGGTACAATGCCCTGCTGACTCAACGACCGCAGTACATACATGGTACAATTCTATCCATGGGGCTGGGTGTACCACTGCAGCTCCTGAATCTTAGCATCAACTATCTTCTTATAATTGTTCAGGTATACAGGCAGAAATATATAGATTTGAGAGGTAGGGTGAATTGGGATCTCCCGTGAGATTTCCCATTAATATTGGAGCCGATCGACTGAGGACTCTACCTCCACCTTAAAAAAGACCGCAGTTAAATAACACTTTGATTTGATGAAGTGTTGTGTTTCTGCGGTAAGTAAGGTTGCCAGTGCTCCACGAGGATACGCTGAGCTAGGAGTAAACTGCTAGGACAGTGAGTCCTCATTAACAACAGGGTTGGCAACTTGTTAGTGTAGTGTAGTTAGCGATACGAATACATTGTCGATAGTTGTTCTTACTAAGGTTACAGGATTAAGGGTTTAGTATTCATGATGTAAAAAAAACAAGCACCTCATCAAAATAATCTGTTTCCAGATATACCTCGCCTATCAGTAAAGGGGACCCCTTGACAAGTAGGTACCTACTTGTCAAGTGTCAGCTACTTCGAAACTTTCCCCAGTGACCTGTTATCATTGGCATCATTTTAACGGCGTTGTTTGTAGGTAAATCAAATCGTTTATTCAACAAATTGGTCGTTTGGGGCCGGACGATATCGATAGCAGAATTGATGGCTTTCAACAGATTTATTGTAATCAAATAGCTATTACATTAATTGATGTTGTACTTTTGTTCACTTTTTCTTTAAATATAGTTTCTATTTAAATATATCTCAGTTGATTATCGTTCGGTAACAGGGCCTCTAGTTAGATAATAGCCCTAGCCTAGAATCAGTCTAGACAACCCACCTAGACGGGCCGAGTTGGTCAACATTATCTTAATTTAAGAGTTCCTGTTTGCTATATGTATGTATAGTTCGAAACCCAAGCCCCGGGCGCCAGCTTCAAGTGGCGCCAATCTACACTAATATTAAAGAGGAAAGATTTGTATTTTTGTATGTAACGAATAAACTCAAAAAGTACTGGACCGATTTTAATAATTCTTTTTTCATTAGAAAGCTACATCATGACTGAGTAACATAGGCTATATATTATACTAACTGCCCGCCCCGGCTTCGCTCGGATAGACAAAATATTTGATAAATGTCTATAGGCTCCGAAACTACAGAACCGATTTCAAAAATTCTTTCACCGTTAGAAAGCTACACTATCACTGAGTAACATAGGCAGACAAAATATTTGATATCATTGTCTACCCGTGCGAAGCCGGGGCGGGCCGCTAGTCATCATATAATACAGTTCAAAATTAAAAAAAACTTCCTACACATTGCGCCTGATAGTAAGCAAATTTATTAAAGGCTTATTGTTCCATGTCGATTATAATAATTATTCAAATTTATACAAATATTTACCGTCGTATTATTCTATAAATACCGTCAAAGACTAAAGCGGTTAATTAATGCGAAACATTCGCTCCCCTCGGCCTAATGAGTACCACGGATGTGTGTATACGCGACCTATTCCCACCACACATAACCATGGAGCTACAAACTTTATGTAACATGGTATTAGAGCTAGGGACAGTTAAATACACAGTGTGACAATGTAGTGTACCGTGTACCAAGCAGTGTCACCACGTTGGATGATGAAAAAAAGATGCTACAAACATTATGTTAGATGGTATTAGAGCTAGGGACAGTTAAATACACAGTGTGACAATGTAGTGTACCATGCAGCGAGTTCGTCACCACGTTCGACGATGAAAAAAAAGTTTATGTGGAAACATAGATTATGGGATTGCGATCCTCATAATAAAGCGTTACGAAATAAGGTGTCACCAAAAGGCCGATGTCAAGCAACAATTGAGACGGTGAGAGTAAGACAGGACACAAACCATGAATATAACATTTGAAACGTATCTATTGCACTCGCACAGCCTAGTGACGTAGTTATTTTGATATCCCTGAGAAAACTGATGATATTCTAATTTCAAAAATAACCAATGAAAATTTAGAAACATTTGCTGACCGGAGTAGTCTTGTTTACCTTACTGTACAAAAAATTTCGAGTTGTCTATTAATAAATGGTAAAGATAGATAGTTAAAAACCATTGCAATTGCAACAATTAACGATGTGTTTAATGAAGCTATCATTAAAAAAATACAGTTAATTTTTGTCCTTGTCACAGCGAAGTGTGTACTAGTACAAGTTATTAGTTGCATAGTAATAATGTTTATTTATATTTCGTAAAATTACCTGCAAAACCACTCTAGCCTGTGACCAACCCATCCATCTTGAGAGTAAGCAGAAAAGGGGTATTTTTCCCCGGCCGCACTCATTTATTACAGGAATGTGACATTTGCCTATTCATTTGTCATTCCGCCCCACTGATTGGGCTGCGAACACGAATAGCCTCTTTATCTCGACATCCTACTAACACCGAGGTATTACATGTGAGTATAGACGAAATAATAATATCAGTTTGATATTTAGGTATGACTAAACATAATATGTCAACAACATAGTACAACCGTAAATACTCACAGCTCTCGCTTAAGTAGAGCTGGGATGATACGGGATTATTGACATAATACATACATATATATTATATTATATACCTAATATGTACATTTCATCACGCCAAATACTTCACGGGTAGGCAGAGGGTATAGCGCGCCATATCACTCCTGACTTGCACACCACTTATGCGTCCTTTACATTGATCAATCCCTACATACATGACTGCTCTCGAAAACTAGCTCACCAAAGAAACACAGATACATCAGAGTAGTGTTATTTGACAGCGATCTTCTGTAACTGTATAAATGAACTGTGCAGACCGCTCCAGGCATTTCGAAAACCACAATTTCTTGTTACAACTCCATTAATTGGGACAGCCTCAGGTCGTCAGCCAATTATGGGTGTGTCAACGTGTACCTGAGTGCGTCCAATTGGACGCGGCCCTTTAATGAGATTAACACAATAAGAAAGTGCCACTAAACACACATGATATTGGTTTATGTGAAACATTAAATACTAGCGGCCCGCCCCGGCTTCACACGGGTAGACATTTATATCAAATATTTTGTCTACCCGTGCAAAGCCGGGGCGGGCAGCTAGCCTATGTTAATCAGTGATAGTGTAGCTTTCTAACGGTGAAAGAATTTTTGAAATCGGTCCAGTAGTTTCGGAGCCTAAAGACATTTATCAAATATTTGGTCTACCCGAGCAAAGCCGGGCGGGAAGCTAGTATAATATATAGCCTATGTTACTCAGTGATGATGTAGCTTTCTAACGGTGAAAGAATTTTTGAATTCGGTCCAGTAGTTTCGGAGCCTATTCAATACATACAAAAATACAAATCTTTCCTCTTTTTAATATTAGTATAGATTTATGTTAGTCTGGTCTAGCCAGAAGTGAACATCTTTCGCTATACAAGTTTTGGTATTTATAAAAAAGATAATTCAGCACTACTCCTGAAATCTGTATGAAGAAAGAAATGATTTTTGGATCGAAGTTCCTTAACGTCACGTAACGAAAAGGCGTTATATCGGCTTCATGTGAATTAATATTGCTGATAAAGAATTTTTAATTCGTAGACCGATCAATATATCCGTTTCGATTTTACAACTTGACTTAATTCATATTTATTAAAAAGCTTGTAATGAGGAATAATGTTAATTGGTTTAAATAAGGTATGACCATTTAAAATATTAGAAAAAAGCAGTTAAAATTGAGATTGCAACAAAAAATCTTCCAATTATATCTCCCATCATATGGGCTTGACCTGGAGAGACGAATCGTCATAAAATGGGTTTTCCAAAAGGAAATAGCTCGTTACAGGGCCGGAACTCTATAGAGTTGCGCCCGGGGCGATGGCTGGGAATTAACCCTTGATTGTCGACAAAAAGTTATAGAAAGGTTTGCGCGGATATACTCGTTTATCTTTTTAATACGGGATAGAATATAGACTCATAAACATGTAATAAGTGGCAGTTTGTTTTATTATAAAAAAGGATATTGTATACACACTAGAAGTACAACAAATTGATTTAGCAATTTTGTTCATAATAGTAGTTTAAATACAAGCTATAAAAGAGGTTGCAAATGTGTTTATTTGATTATATGTACCTATTTAGTGGATAAGCATTAAAATGACTGGATCCAATCTAATAGACTTCGCCTAAAATTACTCGCCTATTTAGAGAAATATTATTACGTTTAGCATATTTCAAATCCCGTAATATAATATATATATATAACTAAAGTACTTTTAGTAGAATTTTAAGAAGGAGGTTCTATGTTCGGCTGTATGTTTTTTTTCTTATGTAGGTATGTACAACAATATTTTCGTAAATTTTATTGTGGTTTTGAAATTTGATCTAAAGGGATCTTCCGCTATAATGAAATCTTACTGGGCTTGGCGCCGCCTTCAAATATATCAGTGGGTAGCGATTATTTTGTTAGGTATAAACTAAAAGATAATATTTATGTCATTTTGGTTCTTTTTAGTTTTTTAGTACCATTATTTTATGTATGAAAGCTGTTTTAATAAGCAGTTATCTATACTAATATTATAAAGAGGAAAGATTTGTGTTTTTCTTGGTCTTTGAATCGCTTATTTACCCCATTTTTTATAACCATGTACAAAGCAATCTATCAGAATATCAACATGGCTTCATTCACAAAAAATCTACAAACACGAATCTGGTTACATACATTTCTGACCTGACTGCAGCGGTCGACCAGGGCTTTCAAATAGATGCAATCTATACAGACTTTTCAAAGGCTTTTGACAAAGTTGACCATAATATTCTGTCACGGAAACTCGAATCTTTTGGAATCACTGGATTAACGTTGATGTGGTGCAGGTCATATCTCAACAGCAGACCTTCTTCAGTTGTGATAGACGGTGATGAATCGGATCACTATATTGCTTCTTCTGGAGTACCGCAAGGCTCAATCCTCGGACCAGTATTTTTAACATTTTCATTAATGACATATCTTATAGTTTAAATAATTCCATCCCATATCTTTTTGCAGACGATTTGAAATTAACTCGTATCATTGAGAATGAAAACGATTCACATTTACTTCAGCATGATATTGATAAATTAAGCCATTGGTGTTCAATAAATAAAATGAATCTAAATTGCAGTAAGTGTTACCACATAAAATTTACTCGAAAGCACAGAAAAATACGGACAACATATAAAATACAGGGAAGCATATTAAATGAAGTAAGTTCAATCCGTGACCTAGGTGTTCAGTTAGACAGTCAGCTACGATTCACAGAGCACATAGACACATTGCTTTCGACCGTATACCGTGTCCCTGGGATTCGTGTTGCGAATGTCAAGGGAATTTAAGAAACCATCAACTACAATTTTATTATACAATAGTTACGTACGAAGTCGATTAGAATACTGTAGCACGGCCTGGAACCACACCTACCAAGTTCACATAAACAGAATTGAAGGAGTACAGAAGAGACTGGTACGTCAGCTAGCTTTCCGGTTCAAAGTTCTACGTTCATTAAACTCGTATGAAAAGAGACTTACCTACTTTAATTCTTCCCTTGAATCCCGTCGCACAGTCTCTGATTTATCATTTTTATACAAGTTAGTTAACAATGCGATTGATAGTCCGTACCTGCTTAATAAAATCTGCATCAAGGTGCCATATAGAGTACCACGCCACACCTGCCCTCTGTTCAACATCCCAAGATACCGAACTAATCTCGGCAAACAATCACCGGTCGCTAGAATGTCCAAGGAATATAATAATATTTCTAAGGACTCTGAAGACATAGATATATTAAATAGTACTCTAAGTAGTTTTAAAAAAAGTATTTATACCAAGTTACTTCAAACTTTGTGAATTATTTGTTATGTTTTAATTATTTGTTATGTTTTAATTTTATGATTTGCCTGATCACATTTTACTATGTTTTATTACATCACATTTTATTAGTCTCCTTAGTTTCGATTTAGCTTTTGTCTTTTTTTATATTAAATAACACTTATTAGGTGCACTATATAACAAAGTAATTGTATTTTACGAACGCTGTGATTTCCTATAATTGAGGAAACTTATCGATTTTGTACTCCTGTCTAGCTATAAGACTTTCATTAAGTGTTTCTTGTTGGAAATCCATAATAAAATAAATAAATAAATAATTTTTTGTATGTATTGAATAGGCTCCGAAACTACTGGACCGATTTCAAAAATTCTTTCACCGTTAGAAAGCTACATCATCACTGAGTAACATAGGCTATATATTATACTAGCTTCCCACCCCGGCTTCGCTCGGGTAGACAAAATATTTGATAAATGTCTATAGGCTCCGAAACTAATGGACCGATTTCAAAAATTCTTTCACCGTTAGAAAGCTACACTATCACTGATTAGCATAGGCTAGCTGCCCGCCCCGGCTTTGCACGGGTAGACAAAATATTTGATATAAATGTCTACCCGTGCGAAGCTGGGGCGGGCCGCTAGTTGTAAATATTAAGAAACTCAAACTTGGAAGCCTAAGAAGTGTTACCCAAAACACCGAACTAAAAAAAATAGAACATTAAATTGCTGCATATATTCTGTTTTTAATCTTCATCTTAGTAATTCATTAATTGACATGTCCATTTTAATCTGTCCTATTCCATTAAAGCTATTTTTGCATTTTTAAATGCGACCTTAATGGCGGCCCTTTGTTTCTGTCTCTCATCACTTAGCTGCAATTATTTACACTAGATTTAATTGTTTTATTTCGTTGGTACCTAGCTTGCGGGCCTCAATCTGGTACCATTGTATAATATATACAAATACATAAAATTTAAGTGTCTGTTTATAATTTTTAGTAAATAAATATGAAGGTTTATCCATTGCCAATAACAAAAAAATAATTGTTGAATTTTTTGTCTGTTCCGGCTAATCTCCGAAACAGCTGGACCGATTTAATGGGACTTTCACTGGAAGATAGCTGATTATAAAAAGCGTAACTGAGGCTACATTTATTTTAGAAAAATAATAAGGGTTGCGCGCAAAAAAACGAAAGGCCATAAAAGTTTAAGAAACTATTTTAAAACTACTAGTTTGAATTAAAAACGGTCGGTACAGATTCAAAAATAGAATAAAAAGGTATGCTGATGAAAACCCCTTTTTATTCTAATTTTGAATCCAGTTAGAGCATGAGTCTGGCAATCTATCTGGTTCCTTTGTAGAATTTAAAACAGTCTGAGTAGTGTGAAAAATAATAATTCAATTATTATTATGTCTAGGTTTAAAATTAAAACGGTCAAAAATACATAGAAATAAGAGTAAAAAGAGAGACTACATTTTATACTTAAAAATACATTCAAATAACATGTTTGAAACAAAATGTCCCCAACGAAGTGCCTATTTCTATTTCTTGATTATTTCATACAAATGTGTCTTTTTATACTATCCTATCTATTCAATACAACAATTGTAACAGCATCGCAGCAAGCCTGATAAAAACATCGCAGCAAGCCGACCCAAATATATGGTCAATGCGATAATTTGTTATTTATTTAAATAGGAAGTGGGCGATCTTCAAACATTTGAAACACGACATACTTTTAAATACGTGTCTTAGCATGCATTCCTTTCAAAAAAAATGATAGCGCCATCTAGTTAAATGAACTGACAACAACATCAAAATTGTCATGTCAACGCATAGAGGGAGTGGATGTACTAAAGTAACCTGCTTTTAGTTTACGAAATATTTAACAATTCACGTAAATTACTTATACGGACAGAATTCATTTATTTATTTGCATATTAGAACGGCCACAGACCCCTTGATTAACAGGTATATACATTCATACAGACCTCTCACAGTAGAACAGACAGACAGAAACTGACAGAATTTTAAGCGATTCATCCGTAAACTAATCACATGTGGATAATATCCGTTCATAACGGTGTGTAGTTTTTTTTAAGCCAAGCAAGGCACGACTATTAGCCCTGGTATTGTAGGCCTCCATATGCTACGCTACGGTAACCGCAGACCATCAGGCGGGCCGTATACATGTATTGCAAACTTAGTGGTATAAAATAAACTATTATACCTAATTCTATGTTATCATCTACACAAGATTTGATTAATTTCTGTGTAATATAAAATATGTAAAGTAATGCCGTGATGGTTCAGTGGTTGAAGTACAATGCCACGTACGTATATATAAAATGTTGTTTTTTAATTAATAAAATAACACAGTATTTGATTAATTAGTCGAGATAGGTAACTTTTGTACGGAATTAAATATATCTTACCCAACTTGTGCTAATGTTAGTAGGTAGTTAGTAATAGTTCAATGATATTATAACAAACAAACGTACCTTTCAATCTGAAGCTCTGGAGATCCGCGCAGGTTTCATTTCACTGTACTGAAGTTAGCCTAATTACTTTCCACTCTTTTTCCACTTTACTGGTTTCACAGTTTATTATGTAATTTTATTGTCGTGCGTATACAGTTTGCGAAAAACGAACGAACGGGAAACAGTTTCCAATTTCGCATAGGTTTACTACGCCAGCCAAGTTACACCAGAACATCCTCAATTAAATTAAATTATTCGTATAATGGCACGGAGCTACACGCCAAACTTTTTGACCTTTATTTTGTCATTGATGATACCGTCATCAATCATCATACGTTTACGTATAAAATACGTTTTCCAAAATTGTGATCAGTGTTACTAGAATATAGCTTATGAAATCTCTACACCAGACACTAGCGTTCCAGAATTAAATACCTACGGCGACAAACCTACAACTTTTAATCAATGAATTCACAAGAACTGATATATTTGAACACGATTTCTATAATTTGACGTCTGTCGACAATAGACTGCAGTGTGTCACGACACGAGCAAGAGAGCATGGTACATTACATTACAATACTTTTTGGTCTATTGCTTGAAGTGATTTGGACGTGATAATATGGAATTAGTATCTGACTGAAAAGGCTGCCCACTGAAATCATATTTTTCATTCATAATTTATTTCAACATAGGTACAGCATATTGATGATACAATAGTTTCATAGCTGATACAATAGATTAACCTACTCTTTGGTCAAACGTTTTTGTGCGGATTTAGGCAATCTTAGTGGAGGGAATCGGTGGGTTATTAAAATATCAAAAATATCCATAGTTTTTATTAAAACATTCACAATCATCGTCATATACTATCACTATAGTAATGTCAGTCGGGTTTGCCTAATACAACGACTTAATAGAAATCTCTTCATTTGTAACAACCAACACAATTTAGCTTTGTTTTATAATTTCGTTTTGTGAATATAATTCACATAAAATAGTATTATTTTAAAGTTATATTTATATTCGTATATTTAAAAATATTATGATGTAAATTTGTTTGAAAACTAAACATCGCCTAGGATAGGGCGACAATAAAATAAAGCAATCTCTATTGCTTATGTAACTTGAACTAATATTCTAAGAATAGAGTTGCCATGAGACAAGCTGGCCGTGTGGTGTCCGGCCCTAAAGAATAGCACCACTCCATTTCTGCCCGTGGATGTCGTAAAAGCCGACTAAGGGACATAAACCAGAAGGATGGGCAGCAGCGTCCTCTCTGCGGAACAGTATACATACTGCGCTCACCAACCTGCCTGCCAAGCGTGGTGAGTACTGGCAAAATCCCCCCCAATGAGAGCACAATTTAAAAAATGGCCCCTAGTCCCCGGCGGCCCCGCTATTCCTGGTTCTGGTAGCGGCCATGGTAACGGTGGGGCAGGGGGTGCGAAGAATCCCCGGCAGAGATCCAGCTACCATCCCAAACGAAAACTGGCCCTGGTAACATATAACAGCCGCACACTGAGGGCAGACGAAAAGATAGTTGAGCTGGAAGAAGAAATAGAAGGGCTGCACTGGGACATCATGGGTTTATCGGAAGTCCGAAGAGAGGGCGAGGACACGATAACCCTGAAGTCCGGCAATCTGTTTTATTACCGAGAGGGCGACCATCTGTCCCAAGGTGGTGTCGGGTTTCTTGTCCACAGGTCTCTCATCAACAACATTACAACCATCGAAAGTGTGTCGACCAGGGTAGCATACCTTATACTCAGATTATCGAAGCGATATTCGCTGAAGGTCATACAGGTCTACGCGCCTACATCGACACACCCAGATGATGAAGTAGAGGTAATGTATGAGGATATTAGTAAAGCCATACATAACTCCAAAACACACTTCACAGTTTTGATGGGAGACTTTAACGCAAAACTGGGTACGAGACGCGACGATGAGTTGAAAGTGGGGCAATTTGGGTATGGGCAACGGAACACCAGAGGCCAGAGGCTGGCCGACTTCTTGGAGAAAGAGGGACTTCATGATGAACTCCTTTTTCCAAAAGCCGCCTCATAGGAAATGGACATGGATGAGTCCTGATGGTTCCACGAGAAATGAGATAGACTTCATTATCACCAATAAAAGACAAATATTCAATGATGTCTCCGTGATACATAGGGTAAATCGGGAAGCGACCACCGAATGGTAAGGGGCACATTGAATATTAACCTCAAAATTGAGAGATCTCGTCTGATGAAGTCCACGCTCCGGCCCTCCAAAGTGCATATCCAAAACCTCGAAGGCTTTCAACTTGAACTACACAATCGCTTCGCATGCCTGGATGATTGTGTTTCAGTGGACGAAATAAATGGTCGGTTGGTAGAAACTGTCCACACGGTTTGGGTCTAAGTACTTTAAGACACACCGTAAAGGTAGACAAAAAAAGCTCTCTGACCACACCCTAAGCCTCATGGCTCAGCGACGTTCAATGAGGCTGCAGTTCTCTGATGATGCTGAAGCATACCGGCTGCTCAATAGACAGATATGGAAGTCACTGCGGCACGATATTCGCACCTTTAATACCAACAGTGTTAAAGAAACTATAGAGCGAAATAAAGGCTCCAAAGTTTTCGCAAGAGACGCATCTATTGGCCAAAGTCGGATAATGAAGCTGAAAACAGAGAATGGCAGAGAGTTGTCAACTGGGCCTGAGCTTCTGGAAGAGGTCGAGAAGTTCTACGAACATCTGTACACGTCAGTAACCAATCCTGCCATCGGCTTCCGCCAAGACCCGCGAGCAAAATTAACCCGACACTATACCGAAGATATCCCGGACATCAGTCTGTACGAGATTAGGATGGCTCTGAAACAGCTTAAAAACAACAAGGCACCGGGTGATGACGGAATTACTTCGGAGCTTCTGAAAGCGGGTTCAACACCAGTACTTAAGGTCCTCCAGAAGCTATTCAACTCCGTCTTACTCGAGGGCAAAACGCCAGAAGCGTGGAACAGAAGCGTGGTGGTGCTATTCTTCAAAAAGGGCGACAAAACACTGCTGAAGAACTATAGACCCATCTCGCTTCTGAGCCATGTTTATAAGCTATTTTCCAGAGTCATCGCGAATCGTCTCGAGCGCAGGTTTGATGACTTCCAGCCTTCCGAACAAGCCGGTTTCCGAAAAGGCTTTAGTACCATAGACCACATACATACGCTGCGGCAAGTAATACAGAAGACCGAGGAGTATAACCTGCCACTATGCTTGGCGTTTGTGGACTATGAGAAAGCCTTCGACTCGATCGAGACATGGGCTGTGCTGCAGTCTCTTCAGCGGTGCCATATTGACTATCGGTACATTGAAGTGCTGAAATGCTTATACAAAAACGCCACGATGTCGGTCCGATTACAGGAATTGAGCACAAAGGCGATTCCATTGCAAAGAGGCGTGAGGCAGGGGGACGTTATCTCCCCGAAACTGTTCACCGCTGCAATGGAGGATGCGTTTAAGCTTTTAGAGTGGAAAGGATTCGGCATCAATATCAACGGCGATTATATCACTCACCTTCGATTTGCCGACGACATCGTAGTCATGGCAGAATCGCGGGAAGAGCTCGGCACAATGCTCAATGACCTTAACAGAGTTTCCCAACAGGTAGGCCTAAAAATGAACATGGACAAAACTAAAATCATGTTGAACGCCCATGTCACGCCCACCTCGATCTCCGTTGGGAACTCTGTTCTTGAGGTTGTTGACATATATGTCTACATGGGACAAACAGTCCAATTAGGCAAGTCCAATTTTGAGAAAGAGGTCAACCGTCGAATCCGACTCGGCTGGGCAGCGTTCGGGAAGCTTCGCAACGTCTTTTCGTCGAACATACCGCAATGCCTTAAGACGAAAGTCTTTAATCAGTGTGTGTTACCAGTGATGACATACGGAACGGAAACGTGGTCACTCACTATGGGCCTCATAAGAAAGCTCAGAGTCACTCAACGAGCTATGGAGAGGACTATGCTGGGTGTTTCTCTGCGAGATCAAATCAGAAATGAGGGGATTCGCAGAAGAACTAAAGTTACCGACATAGCTTAACGGATTAGCCAGTTGAAGTGGCAATGGGCAGGGCACATAGCTCGTAGAACGGATGGCCGATGGGGCCGTAAAGTTCTAGAGTGGAGACCACGCACTGGAAAACGCAGCGTCGGACGGCCCCCCACTAGATGGACCGATGACCTGATAAAGGTCGCTGGCAAGCGTTGGATGCGGGCCGCATTGAATCGGTCATTGTGGAAATCTATGGGGGAGGCCTTTGTTTAGCAGTGGACGTCTATAGGCTGATGATGATGATGATGTGACAAGCTTGATATAAATATTATTTCAATTGGTTTATGTGTTTTATATTATAATCATATTCACCAATTACCATACCTGCTTTCGTGCAATACTTTATTTCTCAAAAACCCCTTACAAATATTCATCAATTACGGAATATAATTTTAGAAAACTCAGAATTGGAAGAAAAACATCATCACAATTTTAAATGGGCTCAATTTTTAGATCAATTCAATGTTTTTACACATACTTCTAGGTACAAAGAAATAACAAAAATACAGGACCACAATCAGGTAATGGGTGAAATGGGCAAAATAAATTAGTTTTATTCTCTCTTAATGTGAAGACAGAATATGAAATCTTACGCTAATAGTTTTAGAAACGGTTTTTTTTATTCTAGCATCAAAAAACTTATTCAACATCATACATTTAGTAAAGTGGACATTAATCTTATACCCTTACCTTACATTTGTATTTCAATACCTATGTCCTTAGACTAAACTAGTTGTAATGTGTTTATTTAAGTATGTTTTTGTATTTTTAACATAATATGAAATACTGAGTACTTTATTAAGTTAATTTGGAGTTAAATTTCATCTATTCATTCATATAATTTTTTTGGTACACTGCTTTTTGATTGTGTTGATTCCGTTGATTACAATTCTTTTAGTCTGGGTTTGGAATGACCAATTTTCATAATGTGACGTCACAATTCAGTCAAATCTAAATGAACTATAACCACAATAGTTAATGTTTTTGGTGCCATTTGTAGTGTGACGTCGGGCAAATACAATTTGACTAAAGTAAAACAATATAAACCATAATATATCTCCTTAGTACTTTTTTTTATATTCTACTTAGCGAATGTCTACATTTTATAAGGAACGTCGAGTAAATTCATGCCAAAGAATTTATAACCTCTGAAATTTTGTGATAAACCAGTAAGTCATATTTAGCTTTTATTTATTAAGTTATATATAATAGATCATAAAGTAACGGTACTTTGCTGCACTAGCATATCTAAAGTGACACGTTTTATATTAAATGTTCAGCAAATTCAGGTATTGTAACCGCCGATAGGCTGAGGTAATTACGTGGGCCACATATTTGCTTACAACCGTATTATCGTAGTTGTATAAATAGCCCCTATATCCCCGTCCTTAAGTACGCCTCTGTATAAAATGATTTAACATAAGCTCTGAGCAAACTTGTGAGCAAATGTGAAAGAAGCAAAGGCAAATAGTAACACGTTCTCAGAATGGAACGTAACTTTACCTACTAATAAAATTCTCTTCTGAAATATAGAATTAGAGCTCTCAAAGTTTATAAGCTGAAGCTTCTGTAATTGTTCTTAACATGCTTAACGGACTTTCTTTAGGAACATCGGAACTTCAAGAACAAGTAACTTGTAAATTAAGTATTATTTTGTTTTTCGAAGGATCAATCGTGCTATTTACGTTTATATAGATTTCATGTAATTTGTCAATCCCGGACAGTTGGTGGAGTTTTGTGGACTTATTTGAGTTTAGTTTTAAATATAAATTAGCTTATACTAGCTGTATATTTTACCAAAGTTTTAACGTTATCTAATAAATGTCATTCATTCACTTCGTGCGTAAAGACGAACAAACAACCATATTTATATAATACTTTGGTCATTACAAGAAAACCCTCGACTAAGTTTCAGGATCCATTCGTTGTAACGGCAATATTTATATATACATTTCATTTGTAATTTATATTTAAGTATACTATTATTAATTAATCATACTGTCAATATATATTTATCGACACGATTTAAGTAAGAGTAAAACTTACCTACCTACATAGTTGCTTTCTTTTTAGGGTTCCGTACCTTAAAAGGAAAAAGGAACCCTGTAGGATCACTTTGTTGTCTGTCTGTCTGTCAAGATCTTTTTTTTAAAGAACGCGTGGAGCTATAAAATTGAAATTGAGGTAAAACACCCGGGTCTCTTTCAGCTTTTGAAGTTCGCCTACTTTTACCTTACAAGTGTGTACAGAACCCCCGGTGCGCGACTCCAACTCGTACTTGGCCAGTTTTTATTATTAATATGAATTTACCCTATCAACTATTATAGTTAAGTATGAATCTGTATTGACTTACTTTACTTTTATAGTAATGTACGTACAATAATTCGATGATTTGGAATCAAAGGATCGAGGTAGGTAAACCCTGATGACTTGTAATGTATTTATAATACTATGAATAATGGAATGGTGGAAGGAAAAGAGGGTGGAATTTCCTCACACGCAATGCCAACATAATGGCGAGCAGGATCATCTTTCGACTGCGTTTCGAAAATGTAGCTATAAAAATTTTCATACGAATTTTAGTTCCACTTTTCGCCACCGCGGCGCTGTATATATTCTACAAAAAATGTTGAGTGTTACGAACATGCTGTAGAAAGCAAGTCGATAGTCTTTTTAGGGCTACAGATACAAAATCACCCCACGTAGTACTTAGTATAGTACGACTTGTTTTTTTTTTATTTATAAAAAAAATGCGTGACGAATATCTTTCCAAAGTAAATTCAAAATACAGAAATATTTGAGTGAAATGTGTCGGCGCGGTAACGAGGGCTATTGTTGTGATCATTTTGTTAGAAATGTTCTTTTAACTCCAACACACCAACTAGATTGTATAGTCATCAATTCTTAAGAAAACACAGCTGTGACATTTCTTTTGACTAATTTATCATGATAAAAATAACGGAATTTAATTTATCACAAAAAAGTTGTACCTATTTCAAATTTAGTATGGCCGACTAGTAATTATTATTGTTTATCGTACGATACCCCTCGTGTTGCAAGCGTCTATCGACTTCAGTAGCGCTTACCATCAGGCGAGCCGTATGCTAATTTGCCACCTTAGTGGTATAAAAAAAAGATTAAGAACCCTGCAAGTCTGAAGGATGGTAATCACTCTGATCATGAAGGATCGTAACTTTAACTTTACAAGCATTTTCACTAATCTTCATACCTAATATTTACAAACAATTTTAGCAAGAAAGAAAAGTTGTTAGATAGAAATCTCCTCATTTAAACCAAATCCGCTTGGATGTAATTTCATTTGAGAGTTCTTTATTCCATCTCTTTATGGCATATCTGACGAACTCATCTCAATATTTAATGAATATAAATTGGTTTATCATATTATTATATTTTAATTCAATATAAAATATTTGAAAATATAAGCAGGTGCTTGAAAATGTTTATTTCGGTAACGGGGCATATCTTATACTATCTGTGTACAGTGACAAATGTTTTTTTTAAACATACTTACAGCCATATTCCCACGCCAAGTCCCTCGCGGGGTAGGCAGAGATAATAGAGCGCCATTTCACTTGACTTACTTTTTTATAAACTCGCAAAACAATGTTTACTCGAAGTGATATAACGTAAAGGACATTTGATGACGTGATGTGGGAGGGTTGACCGAGACAATCTTATAAAGGATAGGTGACCGATGACCATTGATGCATTTTAACACTGGTTGTAGAATCCAGGGACTATGACCCTAGTTACTAATATAAACTTAAAAAAAATTAAACTGATTTCTTTGGTTATAAAAATTGTCATAATAATAAAATTCACTGAAGACTTTCTAACAACGGATGTGTCAAAACATATACAATATCTCTGCAAGAGGTTGTCAACTGAGGTAATGAAAAAAAAAAGCTAAAATATCAGCATACATAAGTCTCGTTGCCCCGCATATCTTTCTCTCTGATTATCTAAATTTGTCAGCGAAACCAAGTTAGGAAGTTGATAATTAAGTTCCATAACTTGAAACCGCAAAACGAAAACATGTTTTGAAAGCGTGCGCTGAGCGAAGATCTATGTCGTGACTCGTGACCTCCTGAAATACGGCAAATAGATAAACGGTTCATTTAACAAAAATGTACATTTGTTGCTATACACAGGAATAATGTTTTTAATTGGGGAGCTGTTCTATGACGTATGAAACTGGGCATCGAAATTCATAAAGAGATTTTATTAATATTGTATTTTTGTATGAACACTGAATTATCCAACATCACATCAGCTGTACACGACTGTATGCCGACTTTTTATTGACTTATAAAACCCGCACGAGTTTAAAAAAAAACTTTCAAGTAATTAACATAGTCTCCCTTATATTGAAGAAGCATATTTTTTATCTCATTTTAGAAATACATCAACAAATGTATGTACAACTGAAACCTATATTGCGCGTGTACATTGTAAAGTATTATATTATTGTGTAGAATACAGAAGCACGATAAAATCAATATAATATTTATGATATTACATATTTAGTTTCCCTGTTTGTATACTCGTACAAGCCCCATCGATCTACCCATACCTACCATCCGGAAATTTCAGTTTCACGACTAAATAAAATACATAAAATTATTCAACTATATATCCGTGAAACATTGCACATTGGTCTGCGTTTTCATTACGACATCAAATTTTATTTTATTTTTATTTTGTTAATTTAATGTAAAACTCATTTTTTAACTATCTAATACTTAAAATTACGTTATATATATACAAATACTCAGTATTTCATGGCATGTGTCAATTTAAATATCTATGTATACATATTACAATTAATTACCACTGCACTTTTATTTTTTAATTTGACACACAATATTTTTTTTTCCTTACAAAATCTCAGTAGGAGTAAAAGTTACTGAATGCACCTCACCATTAGATATACATGAAATCGCGAAATTGCAATAAGAAAAATTCAAACTTCGCCAACATATATTTACGAATGTTAACTGGACAACCAATTATGAACTAAGTGTAATTAGATTTAAAGTTAAATATCGCATGTTGGAGATCTGGACATCTAGGTGACGGCACGCTATCGTATAAACCAACCTTCACTGTTAACAGTAACAGCACAGTACACACGGCTCACAAACCCGTCTGCTGTAAGAAGAGTATTTTGTCAAGGAGTTGTCTAACTTAAGTATAAGTTAGTAGTATTATCTAAATGCAGCTCTCTCTAACGTGGCCGGTTGCTGCGAGCTCAGGGCGCAGGCGCGCGGCACTGATGTCCGCGCTACGGGCCGTCACTCCTCGGTTCACCACGCAAATGCTCACTGAAGACTGCCAGGGGAGGAATACTTACAAAATACATATTTTATAAAAGAAACATTTAAAAAAATGTAAGCAGTCACCGTAGGCTAGAAATACCGGGGTATCACTAACGTGTTGCCAACCAAGTTTTGATGAGGACTTTCTGAGCTAGCAGAATTAATACTAGCGTAGTGTATCTGCGTGGAGCACTGGCAACCTTACTCACCGCAGAAACACAACACTACATCAAAATAGTTATTTGACTGCGGTCTTCTGTAAGGTGGAGGTACAGTCCCATGCCTACGGCTCTAATTTTAGTAGGAGATTCCGTTTTGCCCTATCTCTCTTTTTCAGCCCATGGTGTGATTAAGCTTAAGCTTAAAAGAACTAATTGGTGCAGGTCGGAGTTTCAACCTGAACCCATCAGATGGCAGGCTGTTGTTTCAACCACAAAACCGTCACAGCTTCTATACAACTTATCCGTCTATTACAATAAAAGGTGTTGATGCAAAGCTGCTAACTTTCCCTCAAAACCCATGCTGCTTAATCAGTATCATATAAAGTCAGTGGCTCCCACACGTGATCCTAGTTTGGTTATAGATCAGTTAAAATTTGGAGATATATGTATGGGGCACTTTCACCTTACAAAAGATCGCAGCCAAATAACTCCTTTGTAGTATTTCCGCAGTAGGTAAAGTTTTGAAGATACTCTATGATCAGCAGATATTTGGTCTTCTATTATTTCGCTAGCACAGCAATTTCTTGTCAACAAACGGTTAACATAGCACTAGAGATACCCACGGTATTTTAGTTTATAAGCTGTTTCAGTCATTCGCCAGCGTTTTAATGTCAAGTAGTCCACAGCTTTCTGAGCAAATTGTGATCTTAGCAATAAGAAAAAGGACCGTTTTAGCACTGGACAGGCAAAGGCCGATTCCAAATATTTATATTCCAGCGTGTTCTCTGCTCTCCGAATCCATTCTGGATAGTTCATAATCTAGGAGTTAAATAAATACTCACATCACTGGTAGGTATGGTCGACGGCCGGTCACCGTATATCCTAAGCGTGTCGGAATGATGCTCTGGCGCTGACAGTATACTGTAGTCTCCCAATGGTTTTTTATCTACCAAGCAATTGAAATAGAGGATATTATTTTACAAACAAATCACATACCCAAATTATAAATGTTACCAGAATTTCTGATTTACTACAATTTACGTCGTAATACGTAGCTAAATGTTTGATGTGAGATGTTGAATAAGCACTATAGCCACTAGCACCCTTTAAAATTTCGTTCATGTTTGACGCGGACGTTGATATTTGGAAAATAGCACTCTGGTGACGTCAGCCGTTAAAATTTTACAGAATCCAATAGCAGTCCTAGTTTACTTTAGCTTATTATGTTATTAATACTACGTCAGTTATTCTGGTCTTACATAACACTTCATAGAACCAGTTCTGCTGTTGACACTCCTATACGTTCTGACCTACAAATGTAAGTCATACAAACCATGCCATCAAATTAATTACGTTTGTTTACATCAATGTTAAAATTACTACTCCAAATCTACTCGAAACTAAACAATTTTCATCACCATCAAATTCTTCAAATTACAAACGAATGTTTTCTATGAATAAATGTTCTTTCCCACGCAAGACTTTAGTGTTAATTTGTCTTCATTAGACTCACTGCCCACTGCCTCATCTAAATCTTAATACCTATAAGTAGTCTTTCATTTCAAATTGGACTTAAAACATAAACACTTAAAATGCATAATAAAATAGTCGTATCCTAACTTGTAATTTCAACAAAGCTCTTAAATTTATTGAAGGATATTTCTTTTCTGCAAAGTGAAAGGCTTACTTAAGATTTACATGAAAAAATAGCAGGTCTATTCCCCCTGAGATTAAGTTTGAACAATTCTCCTTTATTGTTGCTCTTCCAACCTTTTGAATAAAACACTCAGATTTAGCCAATCTATAGAACATAGATAGATAGCCAGCAATGTCTAGAAGAATTTTGTTACAAATTGTTATATAATGATTGTTAAATGCAAAAAAAGACAGAGCACTGAGTTTCTTGCCGGTTCTTCTCAGGTGGCTTTTTTTCCGAACCGGTGGTAATTTAGACCTTCATAAGAGCCTTATTAGGGCCTAAACTGAATAAATGATTTTTGATTTTGATTTTGATAGCAAATAGTTATATTGAAAATTTTCATGTTTTATTAAAAGGCTAATTGATAAACCCAGGGTAACGTCGGGTCCCAATTAGAAATATTTTTTGGAAACCGACAGTATTTTAATATCATCCGATACCTATTTACTATAAATAAGTTATACATTACCAGGCACGGGCATAAATAGTTGTTATAACAAAACTCCTTCGAAAAGCTTGACCAATTTCTATAATTTTTTTTGGGTTTATTTGATAGGTCTGAGAATAGGACAAACTATTTCTCATACCCCTAAGTTATAAAATATGTGGTCCACCCCATTTTTTTTTAATTTATACAAAACCATTAATAATTTATATGCAAAAACATCGTGAGCCGGGTCGACTAAGTAGTGTATGAAGGAATAAACCAATTAAATACAAGTATTAAAACAATACGGGTGTGAATTTGGACCCGAAATAAACCAGGTTTTAACTGTGGAAACCAAACTGATGCATTCTTGTGGGTGAAAACTATACGTAACCTAAAAACATCATACTCTATTCGATAATATAGCAAAGTTTGCTACCGTCCCAAGGAGTTTCAGTCGGGTCTTAAAATTTATAAGTGTCTATCATACGTGGCAAGGCGCCAGAGTAGCGCTCCTCCTAAGATTACGACACCGCAATCATATTTATTTTTCTGAGAAAAGCTCTTATCGTGACAAAAGAAGATTAAGCTATCAGGGGTTTTGAAATGTTACTTTCTGAAATGGCTTTTGAAATTAATGAAAGTTAATCTCATTGTTGTGTTATTTATGGACCACTGTAATATAATCCATACATTGAAAAATATTTACAGTTATTTTGTGTAAGTAGCTAAAATCTAAATAGTTTAATAAGATTGCAAGACTGTTTTACTCAAAGTATCCTTTTGAACTAAAATCCTATGTATATCTCCAAATGTGACTGAACATTTCAATCGTTGATTTTGAAAACTCGTACAATTTTTGATGTTTAATTAAGTATACAGCCTCCGGATTTGATTGACGAATCACCACAATTCAAATGGCTGCTAATGGCGTTATCATTTGTGTTGTCGGAATTACAATTAGCCGCGGCAATTATAACACCAGCTGTTCGAGTAATTAAGTAAAATCTATATGACGAAATGTTTTAGAAATCCAGCATTTTCACATTCAACATGATTATTTAATTAGCCAAAATGGGTTGAACGTTTGAAAGTATTTTAAAGAAGTTTATAATGAGGGTGAAGGAATATGAACATACTCAACAAAATGACAATGCTATTGATCAGGAATGGACAATAGACTGTAATCAAAAGTAATTAACAAAAACAATAGTCAACATGTCATTTCCAATTGCAGTATTGAATTTAGCTAGAGTGCTGCCGAAATATCGACACAACCAAAAAACTTTGTAAGCGTAGTAAGACCCTGTAAAAAAGAAAATAATAAAAAAATACCATAAACATGAAATATGTTACCATAGTGACATGGGATGATGTCGGGGTCAGTGTCCTCGCCACTGACGTCCATCTTCAGCTCGTACCGGCTGCAGAAGTCCAGCTTCGGCGAGCCGCAGTATGTGTTTAAGTTGTCTTGTTTGGACAACGACTCCACGCTTTGCTCCATGTAAAGGGCATTGCTATTGGAAAATTCAAACTCAACATGATTTAATTAAATCTTATGTCATAATAATGTTAGGTTAGGTAATTGAACAAATGGTGATACAATATTAGCCAAATGATTACGTCGCCCTGACCTCATCCTAAGCATTATTGAAAACACGATTGCCAACATCAATTGAAAACTGGCAGTAATGTGTCTTACAAGATACTGACAAAATCCTAAAAAAACCTTCATAAATCGGTATTTGCGTAAAATTATCTAATTACACTTATAAAGTTAAGGGGGAGGGTATAATTCATCTAATTTCAGATTTGGTGTGTAGTACAAAATTTCAAAGGTCTACGACAAATGGTGAACTTAATAGAACTATAGAAATAAAATCTTACGTAGAAGGCGGATGTTTATCCAAATCCTGTCTCCTGCCGGAATGTCTTCTGTAGAGAGCGGTGATGACCCCACACACGCCGGTGCACAGCAGAGCCGCCACAGAGAGCAGAGACACTAGCATCGGAGATAAAGGGATTGCAGTGCTCACACCTGGTGGGAAAAATATAAATACTTATAACAAAGATAAAGAACTAGCAGTAGATCTACTTAAAAGGTACTTTAAAAAAATATGAACGCAATATTTTCTCCACAAATAATAACAGAGCCCAAACAATTATCACACATCGCTATTTAGTAAGAGTAATTGCTGAGTTCTTGCCGGATTCTTTTCAGCAAAAAATGACCTTCCGAATCCGGTGGTAGATTCTGACGATTTAAAAGTACTTATTAATAAATTTTAGTCCAATAAAGATCATTTTGAATTTGAGTTTAGTCCCAAACTAAGCAAAGCTTGTACTATGGCGACTAGACTACTGATAGAATACAATTTATTTTTGTAAGGACATACTGATCATGGATACCCAACGCCCAGAAAATGTTTATCATATAAATTTATGCCCCGGCGGAATTAATATACTCAGCTACACCAACCAACAGTGACATCTACGTCGTCAGAAAGCACATTGTTTTTTTTTATTATTTAATTAATTTAATTGTTCTAACCAGTATACTTATCCGGTGATCTAAAGGCGACAGTATACAATGTGAACTCCTCACTCCTGCCCTTGGCGTTGGCTGCGTACAGCACGAGAGTGTAGCTCGACCGGCTATCCAGCTCATGCACCTCGAACGATGGACCGGAGTGGGATGATACGTTAGCCCTTACCTAGATGATTTGTTATCAATAGCATACTATCATACATAAATACAAGTCCCTCACTGAGTAGGCAGATGGTATAAGAGTGCCATTTCACTCTTGATTCTTAAACATTTATCAATCTCTTCATACATGACCTTCATTTTAACCGTAGAGGGTGGAATTGCCATATATACTTTCTTAAAAAAGGAACCTTTAAAATTTGTATTTCTTGCATCAGTCAGGCAAATTACTGCAACATCTTAGCCGCGCTGCCATGAAAGAATACTATACTTCATAAGATCCGCTCAAAATGTTGTACAATATACAATGTAAATAGTGACGGCGTTACTCTTAAAACGTGTATACCTAAATTCATCTTCGTATGTATGTGTGTGTATGAAAAATATCTCTCGGATATTTTCGTAAATAAACTCTCAAATAAACCAATCTTACACTATAGGTTTTTTTTTTTAAATACCTTTGTTATAAAGCACGCAGCTTGCAATGAGTGGAAGTTTTATTGATTAGAAATTAAATACTTGCGCATATCTTTACTCTATGTTTGATTAACATGTTTGGTAACGTGTAGTATGTACTTGCCATTACAAGTTGCGAATAAAAAATATGTTTTTACACACCTATTCTCATTGGCTGAGACTATATTATTATCTTGGTTAAATTTTGTGGTTTCATTACGTTTCTATTATTGGACAGATTATAAACTTTATTTTAATAAAGATACTATAAAAAATTCCTTTGAATAATTAGTATATTTATAGCTATCTCTGTCCATTCGCATGTTAGTGCGAAGGAAATGAGTAAGTATCGACTTCTTAACTTACAATTCCTGAAGGCAATTCCAGTACTTCCATGTAGAATGCCTGAGGAAGACCGCCGTCGAAGCCTTCAAGGCACGCTACTTGCAGGTCTGTCGAGCTCTGATTCACCACCGAGCAGTTATGTAGTGGAGTTGGGTTGCCTACGAAGATGATAGTTTTTTTATATAATTTACTTGAGCGCAGAAGACACCTCGAACGTGAGTAATCAAACCCGAAGTGTTATTTGCAGCTTTAAAAAAAATATATGTTTTTTTTTGGGTTTTAATTTAACTTAGAGATTTCACCAAACATCAGCCCCCAACGGGAGTAATATCACAGATGTTGCTAGTTGTATCTAATTTTCAATTGATATAATTACCTGCAGCAACCAGTTTGTACAAGCACGGCGTCTCCTGCCTGCCAACAGTGTTCGTGGCGAAGCAGAGGATCGTCCCGAAGTCCATGTCTGACGATGGAGTGAATCGCAGCTCTGACGAGAAGCCGTTACTCGAGAACAAGCTGTTGAATTATTGATTGAAATAGCACTGTGGCGACCTCTCGCTGCAGAAGTACAAACGTTAAAAGCCAACTAAAATAGCACACAATAGATGGCGCTATTCGCCAGCGCAAATAATACATATTATCCAATCGCCCACTATATATAATAAAACAAATATTAAGTCAAAAAGAGTAATCAAACAGAAAGTTTGATTGTTTCTTTGTTGCTCGATCAAGCCGAAACAACAAACGGATTTCAATTTAAATATAATCAATATTTAGGGTGAACTGTGGATTATTCTTGAGGCCAATGATTGATTATTTGCTTTCGGATTTTCGGACGAAGATTTTAAAGACACATTTATAAAATGTTGCTGACTGATTTCCTAACAACATTTTAAGGCATAGGTTCAATGTTATATGACTTATTAGTTTAATCCGGCGATTGCTCACGCATATGAACTAGGATCTCGAGACATTCTGTTTACCGGGTCCAATTGTAATTCTAAACTATCCAGATACTGACACAAATTCACACTAAGAATATTATCACAATCGATCCACTCGTTTAGGGAGAGTTTTGTGAAACATTATATTTGGAACTTTAACAAATTAGTTGGTTGAACATTACCTACTCTTAAAAATGTTAACTAAAGGTTCAGTCATACAATATATACATCAACGTTAAAGAACGATGTCTCAGAAATGCCGTTAGTGACTTTCACCAATTCGTCACGTAGTCGGCGTGTCAATTTGGAAATAGTGGTAAATTTTTCCACTTTTCTTTTTGTGCTGAATAAATGTTCCGCGATTTCAATTTTCTCTCCATCTATTTATATAAATAGCACAACAAGTATATATTTCTATTATTTCGAAATTGTGATCATCTTAATCTCATGGGTAATGCATATTTTCACTTGTTTCAAAATATTTCGGATAATCGGTACTCGATATTGACGGGAATCTCAAAATCAAAATCAAAAATAATTTATTCAGTTTAGGCCCTAATAAGGCACTTATGAAGGTCTTAATTACCACCGGTTCGGAAGAAAAAGCCATCTGAGATAAACCGGCAAGAAACTCAGTGCTCTGTCTTTTTTTCATGTAACAATCATGATATAACAATTTGTAACAAAATTCTTCTAGACATTGGTAAGAAATTACAAATATCAAAATGAAAGGTACCAAGTTGGTTTTGTCACTGCTTTCATGAAATACATATTTTAAACTATTACAATTACCAGGAGCGGGGAGCCACTTGTGCAGAGTGAGTCTATATATTCCAAGCATTTTTATCATTTACATAATCATTAATTTTATAACAGGCTTTATTTACCAAAACTCTTTTGACATGAGTCGTATACTTATCATAATTCAATTCGGTAATAGATTGTGGGATCTTATTGTAAAAACGGACGCAGTTTCCCATAAATGATTTATTTACTTTTGTTAGTCTAAACCTAGGAGCCAAAATTTTGTTTCTATTTCTTGTATAAATATTATGGTTGTCTGAATTTAACTGAAAACTTCTAATGTTCTTTTTTTATAAACAATGCGTTCTCAAAGATGTAAAGAGCCGGTAACGTGAGAATATTAATTTTCTTAAACAATTCTCGTAACGATTCTTGGGGACCCATTGCAAAAATTGCCCTTTTTTGTAGAATGAATATTGTATCCAGATCCGCCTATCTATAATATATAGATTCTATATATATAAAAATTAATCCCTATTTCCCTTGGTCACGGCATCACAGGTGACCGACTGGACCGATTTCGCTAATTCTTTTTTATTTTTGTTTATTATTGTCAGAAGGTTCTTATAAAAAGAAATGTTTGAAAAAAAAAACCGGCATGTTTATAATTTCGCGATAATCTAAAGGTCTTTTTTTCTAAGGGTGTATTTGACATATGAATTCATGGCTAAGACAGGAAATCGTCTGTCGGGTCAGTTAGTTTCAAATAAAAGTAAAAGCATCCTTTGCGAAAACGTAAACGCAATTTTTTTAAATTCTCAGGTAACCTTATTTATATTTATCTATATACTATGTTGAGGTCCTTACTTGGGCGCTAGCTCCGTTTGTTCTCCTGAGTTGTTGAACGTCCATGAGAACCCTATAGGCGGGGGGCTGGAGTCGACCGAACAGTGCAGCTGTACTGCTTCTTGCTTCAGGGCTCCATATACTTCTCCTTCGTTGATCGTTTTGCACTTCGGGGCATCTAGATGAAAGTAAACATTACGTACATTAGAAATAAGGTCGAAATTGACCTATCAAACTTTTTACTTATTCATTAGTCGCGCGCAGGTCCCTGGTCGGACCGTTTGGTGTTAGGCAGGTTGAATATTTCTATTGATAAATCTTTTTTATGTGACATCTTCAAGGTTTCCCGAAGGAGTAGGCAGAGGTAAGGCATTAGCTAACGCCTACTTTTCACTGGCGATATTTTAGTTCCCAAACAGGAAGTGAGTGTGATGAGTTCAGCAACCAAGTGTTATACCATATTTAATATATATATATATATATATATATATATAATTATATATAAAAATAAACATAAAGAAAATATATATATATATATATATATATATATATATATATATATATATATATATATTTTCTTTATGTTTATTTTTATTATTCTTAAATAAGTAGTTAGAGGTTCTCTGCAAAATATCTTCAGATGATGACCCAAATACAAGCTGCTCAGGCTATTATATTTTAATTGATTATTTTTAATTCTTAACATAGAAAAGTCACCAATTTATTTAAGACCAACCCGGGATTCGAACCCGCTGAGCTAGAAGGCTATCAAAAAGAAATTGAAGAGAATGAATCCCCTGACCCCGAACCAAGGGATAATGGCAGAGGTTATTTAACTGACTTACAAAAAGGATACTAGCTGAGATTGTATTATGATAACAGCACAACACACGTCAGCTGACTAGTTAACCTACATAATAGAAATAGACTGACCCTCTTCATGGTATATAATTATATCATATAGGGTGGTATATTGACCAGTGCGGATTGCGGCACAGTTGAGACTACGAACAACGGATACGCAAAGTTAGTGGGGAGTGTCGCCGCTTGTTCTATCTTGAACACCTGCTACCTCAAAACACAACTTTATTTCTAGCTTATAAGATTTATTTCTCCTATGAAGCTTTTATGATATACTAGCTGTGCCCGCTTCGTAATCGTGAAATCGGATTTTGTCCACAATTTTTGTTCATGGGTTTTATTGCGCGGAGCCCTAATAATTTTTCTAAAATATTCAATTCAAAATGATCTTTATTTGACTAGACTTTACAGGCAAGCACTTTCAAATCGTCAGAATCTACCACCTGATTCGGAAGGTCGGTTTTGCTGAGAAGAATCCGGCAAGAAACTCAGCAATTACTCTTTTATAAACCAAAAGAATTACATAAAGTTTGCATTTCAAATACTAACTTAACATGGATACCTATTGCTCAAAATAATATATAAAAACAATTGATAACACTAAAAAATAATATTAACACATAGACAAGTATATAACGCTTGAATAAATAAGCCCTATATGATCTATCTGCCAGTGAAAGTTTTTGTTTTAAGTACCGTATATACCTACTAAATAGCTGTTATTTTGACATTATAAACAAATACCTCACTGCTATTTATTTTTATTGATTGTTTTAAAATATAGTCAATATAAGTAGATACATCAAACTCGCAAATATTTAAGATATTGTTGGTATTTCAAATAAAAATCTACCGAAATAAAGTATCTTTTGTCAATATTATTTTAATACAATGATATCTCCGTAAACTGTAAAAATATTCTTGTAACAGTAATAAAAGCGATCAGATTTAAATAAGCAATTTGCTTAAGAGACATCCAAAGCTATATTCAATTTACATGATGTGAGCAATGCTTATTAATATTAAAACCTTTTAAGGGTAGTTCCCCGCATGTCTCTTAGACGTTACATTTACTAAGGTATCTGTAAGTAATGAGTTTATCTCGTTCAACAAATTCGACTTCATTCCGGATAATAATCTATTCAAGTATATTTTGATAGAGATAGGCTGAATAAATGGCGACATCGTTTTCGCATTGCCTTCGACTATTTCTGTATTTGAAAAATGAGCAACGGTGCGGCGGTGAAAAGTGGAACTAAAAATAAGTGTGAAAATTTTAAACTTCGCGAGTTACGTTTTCGAAAAAAACTATTGCTTCACACAGATCTCTCGTTCAAAATCGGAACTGCCAAATGTGCCAATATTTTGCTAGCAAGAGAGCTAGTGAAGAGAGCGTCCAACTCAAACCATCTTTATTTGACTACACCTTAAAAATAAAGTAAGTAGTTTCAAATCAACCACCGGAATTCAAGGTCGTTTTTTGCTCAGAGTAATCCGTCAACACTGTTTATAAAAAAATAATTTACTGTTCAATTATCTACGTGACCGTAATATTTTACAAAATGATAATGATATTGTGAAAATAAATTAATTCTAAACGATACAGACACTGAAAACGAAATACTGTTTAGGAAATAGTATTCGGTGTTCTGTGATTTCATAATTATGAAAATCGTATCTATTTTATTGCAAGCTTTTACCGCCCAAAGCTGTCCCGATGTGGGCAACCAAATGTTTCAAGTTAACCCTTCCCATTGTCCGATGAGCTGAAATTTTGCATGGCCTACACGTTTGATTTCCGTCAGATTTGACGATTAGCTAAATTGTGCCATTTTAAATCCAATATGGCTGATGTAAAAAATAATGATATTTATCATGTCCACAGTAACTATGACATAATCAAATGAAATTAGCGAAATATCTGTTTTTTATTTACAACAATAAGTTCATGTTTTAAAAAACCTTTACAAGTATTTTAATCTTCGTGAATGCCAGCACCGTGTATTAATTAAATTATTCCATGTGATGTATTCAAAGGTATCAATGAAATTAAAGTGGTCGCGGACCCTGAATCAATTTAAATCACGAAATTGAAATTTAACGACGAATCTTTTTAGCAGACTTCTATAGGATAAATAAATATATAAGTGCAGCCGTGTCGGCATTGACATTCAATGAATCTGTGCATACAGTTAAACACATTATTATATCTGACTACATATTTCCTCTTACGACGTTCGCTTCATTAGTGCTAAGTTTTCATATAAATAAGTTAAATGGAAAAGGTTTACATTAGTTCAATGCTATACAATATAAAAGTTAAAGAAACTTACACCTAACTTGCAACGACACAGGGTTGCTAGTGGCACTGCCCTCGCTGTTATAAGCGAGACAGCTATAATCCCCAGCAGCTGTCCTGCTCACACTCTGCAGAACTAGACTCTGGTCACTCAGTATAATGCCTGCACTTGCGTTGTGTTGGATTTCCTGTGTCTGAAAGATACATCGGATTAGTCTTGTAGTTTAAATGGACCTAATTTCGAGTTTAAGCTCCTATTTATTTGGAGGAAAACTACGATCAATATATACATTTTATTAATGACACGATGAGTTTTGAAAATTGTTTGGAATAGTATAAGAACACGATCGTTTATGATATCTTTTTTCTAACCCTTCATACTACTGTATCAGTTAACAATTTGATGGGAAAACTTAAATAATGTGGGTATCTCCTGTATACTCGTACTTATCCTCGTTCCTATCTCTGTATACTTACTTGTTACGGACGAAGCCAATTATATTTATAACGGGACAAAAGATATGTTCATGATTATAAATTACCATTCTATTAAATTATATACTGGAGTCTGTCGTAAGTAATTCAATGGCACATAATAATTCTGTTTACGTAAACAACGTTTTTATTTCAGACTAGCTGCCTGCCCCGGCTTCGCACGGGTAGACATTTATCAAATATATTTTGTCTACCCGTGCAAAGCTGGGGCGGGCAGCTAGTATAATATATAGCCTATGTTACTCAGTGATAGTGTAGATTTTAAACGGTGAAAGAATTTTTGTAATCGGTCCAGTAGTTTCTGAGCCTATTCAATACAAACCCACAAAAATACAAATCTTTCCTCTTTATAATATAAGTGTAGATGTAGAAGTGTAGACAACCAAGTTGAGTTTAAGGAATATATATTTATTATTTATGTGTAATATTTATGATATTAACATAAGACCGATTAAAATATTTACATAAAACAGAATGGAAGCTACCAGAATCACGCGGGAACGTGCCAAGAATGCTGGCAGCATTGTACCATAATCACGCGGGAACGTGCTAAGAATGCTGGCAGCATTGCCACGCTGAATAGAAATGCTGATCCTCTGAGCGAGCAGATTTTCTATCTTAAATACTCACCCCTCTATACCAAGTGAGCTTGTGGCTTTTAGGGTTAGCCTTGACGCTACACTCGAAGTACACGTCATCGGCCTCCTTGATGTGACCCGGGTTCAAGCTGGACCCCAGCTTCAGAGTCACTATCGGGACGTCTGTTGGACGAACATTGATAATTGCACAAATAGTAACAGAAGCACAATAGGTGTACAAGTCAAGAGTGGCGGTATATACTCCTGCACCCGAAAGAGGCTCGGCATAAGCATAATAATGTTTGGACATTATCAAAGATCATGATTTTATACTACAATGGCTCACGAGGTGACCGCTATGTGGGTTGACTCTGCGGTCATTGTCCCGATAGTCGTTTCTGCGAACGGCCTTATAGCGAAGAGTTTCGACCAATACTTCAAGTAGCTCTCGCTCGATGGTTGGGTCAAGTTTCGGATACAGGAGGCAGTACTCCTCGACACGGCACGCATTGTCAGGAGATTCCTCACCCTGTAAGCCTAACCAACCCGGTTACCTGTGGCTCTCTAGGTTAGGTGTTTTGTAATAATATTTTTTAAGTGATAAAAAAATAAATAAATAAATAATAAGAAAAATAATCTGTACATCATGTTATAGCGAATGAAAATGAACATTCGTAAAATCACCAGCAACTTAAATGTGCCCTTTAATTAAAGGGTTACGAATTTGATTTATATTAAACCGAGTTACTCAAGTGAAATTCCAACGGTATTTACTTTGACTGAATTCAATTTGTCGATCAATTGTCATGATTGATGATTAAGACAATAAAGCTATCTCGAGGAGATTTGAATGGTTTTTGTATTTCACTGACACTATAATTAATTCATAGACTAGCTTCATTATCTCAGTTTCCAGCACTTAGCAGGTACATCGCGCTGCGCAGACATTAAAATCCACGTGAAAATTCAAGAAATTTAATCACTAAGCCAAATAGTTAATAACTACTTTGTAGTAAGTTATTTTTATAGAAGAATCGAGAAGAGTGCAGTATAGTTAACACTGATGCTGCCGCGTCTCGCCTTCGCGTAAACCACACTTGCTTAAAGACCGGCGGAAAAAGTATGAACCGTACCTGCCCGCACCGCACGAAGTTGCAAATCTAATCAAATCAAATTTACGCGTTTGTGATCAAAATAGTAACATTCGAGGATACAAATTCACGGCGCTACACTAACTATTGTCATATTGTTCCGATTTCTGTGGGTTCAGTAGAGCGTGTGTTGTATGATGGATGCTTGTGATCTTACAGTGAACATTCATCCGCCAGCGGTCCTCGATGATGGCGTTTGGCACATTCGGGTTGTCAGCGCGGCAGACCAGGCTCTTGCCGTCGTCTTCCGCCACTGGCACGAAGCTCAACACGCTCACTGTAGAATTGCTCTCCGAGAACTGCACACATCATTATTACATTAGGCACACCTCTCCTCTCTCATTAATACTCGGTTAATTTGATCAATACTTTTTATATACTACGAAAGTAGCTAGCAGTCTTATGACGGCTCGCCATAAGCTATGAGCACTTGCAATCTAGTCACACAAACCTTTCTTGAAGAACACCAAGCTGTTCCTTGACAAAACCATGGTAGGGAGCTCATTCCATAGCCTTTACGGAAGGAAGCTTCTGGGAATGCATAGTGCGGGCCCCAGGTAATCGTATTCTACTATATTTAGTAGATGTCATATCGCAACAAAATTATATGTTAAAGGATATTTACGTCTTAAGTATTAAGCGAAAGCCTTTCCGAAAGAATTTCTGAAGATTAGCAGTTCAGTGGACTTCAAGGGTGTGAAGAGATTTTTGCAGGGTCTACAACGCGCGTATGATTACCCTGGTATTGCAAGCATTCATAGGTTGTGGTATAAGCTTTCCATCTGTCGGGCCGTATGCTTGTTTGCCACCTTAGTGGTTTAAATTTTATTTATAAAAGCACCGACTCACGGAATATATCTCAAGTTCCATTATTACCGAGCATGAGGCATATTCCTATTCCAGACTATACAATATACCTATCTATGGCAATTCTAAACTTAAAACTGAACTGGGAGGCGATCTGAATACCCGAAAGTATGAAGCCAAGATTATTCTAGAACGTAGTAAATATAAAAATACAGCATCATAAATATTTACAAATATAAAATGTTCCACATATAATCTCAAATGCAAACAATACGACTAACCAAAACAAATGCGTATTGTTTGTGTATTCAACAACATAGTTGATTGAACGATTTTCAAACATGTCCACGTACATTTCTTAATTAAATCAGTCACCAAGTTTATTTCTGTTATGGATGGGGAGTTATATTGTTAATACAGAGATTAAATCATTAAAATATTATGAGAAAGTCAACGTCATAAAAACCCTAAATAATAAATTGGTTATTAATCTAAATAATGACTAGTCCGAAGCTAAATTAATGAATGAATGTCGACGAAACAATATTATTTGTTTATATTAAAATTACATTTGGCAGGGTGCCAAAATCCAGTATCTTGACATTTCAAGTTAGATCGCGACACAAAAGAAAACTAATGAATTCTGAATAAAACAATGAGAACCATTGTTTTTCCACGTCGATGCTCGGAAAGTGGAGCGACATCAAATAATTAATAAATATCATGATGTTCAGTTCAAGTAAGACATCCATTCTGACACGGACATTAATATTTATAGAATTACTCCGCTAGTTAAAATACTATTTTGTGTTGCGTTCGTACTTGCTAATGGAACCTTCGAATACTAATTTAATTTTGAATTGGGTCTCAAATTACTTGTCACTGTCAGACAAATAATAGATCAATCATCTAGGTAATAATATCATGGGCACTACTATTACACTACCGATTTTAAACAATTACGATCAATCTTGGACAAAATATTAAAAGAAAATTTCAAACGGCTACTTTGTTTCACGTAATTTCGCGATATTCTGAAGGCCGACAAATCGTAGAATATACGAATCGTTTACTGACGATGTTAATTATGAAGAAAAACTCAAGGGATCCCATGATTTGTTTACTATTAGAGAGAGGGAATTATTAATTTGACTGTTTTCTAATCAATTCAAGGAAACAGCTCTGAGCTTCTTTCACCAATAAAATGACCGACGACGGCTCATTAGATACAAATGAAATAGTAGCTTTTATGAAAACTTTCGCAATGAGTCCGAATGAGGGAATATAGTAATGAATAGTATATCATACTTCACCTCTCCTCACATTCCTTTGTACTAAGATGGCCATAAATCGTCCAGTAACTGTAAGTACTTACAACTTTAACGCTTCGCTTGACCTGCCTGGTGCCTTTCCACCAAGTCACTTGAGCTTCGGGTCTGGATCCTGTCGTCTTGCATTGTACCTGGAAGCTCCTGTCTGCAGACAGCTGAGCCCTCTTGTTTAAGATCTGCACGCTTAGTGGTCTCACTGAAACATACTCGATTATTACTGTAATGTAAAAAATAGTGGACATTCTGGTGACTAAACTAGATGACGTGACTAACATGTATATGCCGTTGTTGCCGTGTCGTATGAAGCGTTGGCTGCTATTAACTACGGTTCTAATCCCATCGGTCTGGAATTATAATTAAAATTATCTTCGGAGTAAATTTATGTGTTTTAACACTTCTACTTAAATTTTCGAGGACACTTGTGGGAAGGCGGGAAGATATTATGAGACTATCATGTATTTTTCCATCAATAAAAACTATGCTATCTTTATTTGCTCTTGATCACATATTATGATCTACTGAATGGTAGACTAATAAGATAAGGAACCTGATATCTGGAACGATCCACTGATGCTCATTATCACAAAATATATCAACAACTCACAATTGATGTCCAATATCAAGAGCTTGGTCTCTGGCGGTGCCAAGTTGGTGTTGGACGCTTGGCACACCAGCCTAGCGTTGAGATGTTGGCGGCCAACGTTGGGGAATGTTAATGTGTTTATAGTAACACCATCGTCTCGTTGCTCGAAGGAGTCATCGATCACGGTGTTCTCTAGGTACCAGGTTAACTTTGGACGGGGATCACCTGTAACAAATGAAGCATCATAATATTTTTTGTCAACTAGCTGTGCCCGCGTCTTTTTACGCCTGAAATCAATTTATGTCCACAATTTCGTTACTAAGTTTTTATGAGCCTATCTGCCAGTGAAAGTCCCGTTCAAATCGATTCGCATTTCAAATTCTGTTCACAATTTCAGACAGTAAAATAAAATTATACTATTACAAATGTACTTCCATTAGAAATTATACTCATTTATAAAACAAAATGTATTTTCGATTCGTGTTTTATGTGCTTTTAAATACAAAGTGTACAAACAACACAGAACAATATTAAATTGCTTCCAGTTCACTAAACGATATCAAACTAGTATTTTGAAACTTCATACCAAGTTTCTTCTCGCAGGATATTATTAATTTCAAGTTTAAAGTTCGAACCATATTGAATGCATTCTAAATACTAATTGATATTATATTAATAGAGATAGATAAAGAAAGAATAGCAGCGCATCGGCTTGTTTAATATATCACTACATTTTAGAAACCTGTTGAAACTAATGTCCCATCCTAGACGTAGGTACGATTAGATGTGTTTACTAAACAATCTTGAATATATATGATCTAGTATTTCATACTTTGTATTTACCTAGCGTAGTATTTTCCTTGTCTAAAAAGGTACCCTTTTATGTTATGTACCTAAATGTAATGGATGGAGAGGTTATGGCCACTCTTGAGCACATTATCATAAAATAAGTGGCCATTATTATCTCTATACCTGTATATTACTCTGCGAGATGAATCAGGTCGCTTGAGTCTGTTGTTCACAGTGAAATAAACTGGGTCGTCATTAGTTAGGCGAACATAACAGAGAGCTATTGTGGTGTATTATTAAGAAGACTTCCTCGGGTAGGACTCTGTGTGCAATTGAATTATACGAGCATCTTCAAAATAATCCAAGTCAAACCGAATTACAGCAGTATTACCAACACAAAAACAGTTTTTAGTAAAATTCTTTACTGTACTGATCGAGTTAAGCTGACTTTTATACTCACTTCAATAACTGATTGGTGAGTATAAAAATAAATCTACCTGATTATTAAGGTCGGCATCCCACAAAGAGAAAAAAAGGAAATTTCTTTACCTATACAAATTCTGACAGGAAAAATAAAAACCTACGCTGAATTGCGGTGGAATAAATTTATCTCAATAGTGTGTGTCAAAGAATGAAAATAAATGTCTTCTTATAATGTTTTTTTTTGATCATATCTTCATTCTTCAAATCAGCTTATAATCTTATCATTTCTACTTTATATTTGAGTGAGGTCATAACATGTCATTCAAAATTAAAGCTATCGTAACTAATCTACAAAAAAAAATTAAAACACCCCCGACTGAAATCCTCTACAAATCATAGTTAAGAAGACAATATCGAAATGTGCCCATACAGCAGGCTTTAAAAGCAAGAAGGTGGCATTGTTGTTGACGCAACGGCCTGTCATTTGATGGGCCCAAGTTCAAATCCCGGCCTGTGCTTAAGCTTATAAAAACTCATTGGGAGTTTTTAAGCTTAAAAACAGTGATTAATCAGACCATGAGCTTAAAAAAGAGAGGTAGGGCGAATTGGGATCTCCCGTGGGTTTTCCCATTAATATTGGAGCCGACTGGGGACTGCACCTCCACCTTACGGAAGACCGCAGTCAAATAACGTTAGTTTGATGTAGTGTTGCGTTTCTAAGTTAAGTAAGGTTGCCAGTGCTCCACAAGGATACACTGGGCTAGTCTAGTAGTAATGCTGCTAGCGCTGTGACTCCTCATCAACAACAGGGTTGGCAACTCGTTAGTGATATCCCTGGTATTGCTAGCGGATATAGGCTACGGTGACTGCTTCAGGTATCAGGTGGGCCGTATGCTTGTGTGCCACGTTAATTGTATAAAAAATAACCAAAAAAATTTAGGATGAAGTCGGTGGAGTTGTCATAGTGTCGGTTTTATTAACGAAATTTACACCTTTATCACAATTTTTAATTCATATCACGATAACTGTTCGTGTCCTCATAAAGAAAGCGGATACCCACGTCGTATAATTTTAACGGTTTTATTTGAACATAACACTCATCTGGGTTTTATACTTTATTCTGCTGATAGGCAATGTCGCTTTCCAATACTAACAGTATATAGTAGTGAATTGATCATTTGCTTGTTAGCTTAGGCTACATTTCTCAAAAGGACTGGTGAAAAACGCTTTGAAATTTCGTTAAATATTTTCAAGCAACGTTCCTGGGGGGTCCCCTGAACACACACGTTATTTTATCATAAGGCTATGCGGGCGAATCGCGGGCTAAAGCTGATAAGAAAAAACAGGAAATAAATTCCATATAAAATTCTTCTGTTATTTCGAAGAAGTGACGTTGAGCGATCGTGACACATTAATACCTACCTAATGCTTTTAAGAGATGGAAATGTATGCTTATGTAGATGTAGATATGGCCTCGGCTAATTATTCCGATTGATTCACTACCTTCAAAGGAGATAGCAGAGACAAATATATGCCGTGGAATATGAGGGTTAGTGGTAATCTCGTATTAATAATTCAGTTGCCATTACACCAATGTACAATTTTGAAATACTGTTAAGACTAAGTTCTAGATAACTATAATTTAAAAACAATCTTCTTCTTCTATAACTATGTTCTATCTTCTTCTTCTTCTAAATTATAAAGAGGAATGATTTGTATTTTTGTGTGTGTTTGTGTATGTTTGTGTTGAATAGGCAACGAAACTACTGGATCGATTTCAAAAATTCTTTCACCGTTTGAAAGCTACATTATCACTGAGTAACATAGGCTATATATTATATTGATACGCTGGCGAAGTCGCGGGGAAACAGCTAGTCTTAAATAATTTAAGGGCTTCTGAGAGGTATCTTTATAGGTTTTATATACTACCTTATTCATACTCTAAGCACTAGTAGTAATCCCCACACATTTTATGGTAAAAGTACGCGATACTGTACTTTACTACTAAGCCTTAACAGCTCATATTCCCTTGTGTCTAGATCCCGATGTGACGGTATACGTGATATATAAACCTTCGCACAATGATTCCAATCAGTTTTCTAAACTAATAAAGTATGTACACCCCAATAGTTTGAGAAAGTACTTCATCCAGTCAATCACCATTCTAGGTACAAAGGTTTTATTGAAAATTGGTTCCGAATGTAATATTGATGGCTAGATTTGTTTTCCAATTTGTGCTCTTTGTACAACTGATGCTCTGAAAGGTTTCATTCCAATAGAAATGCTTTGGTTTTTCATTACAGAACAAATTGATCTTGGATTTTATTACCATTCGGTTTGTGTTGAGTAGTTGTCTGTCGATGATAACAAATTAAATTAAATAAAAAACGTTTGACGTTATAAGTTCAGGTGAAACCGTTTACTACGCTTACGTGTATTGGAAAACCTTAAGTATCTTATACATACCCATCGTCACGCCAAATCTCTTTCGGGATAGGCAGAGAGCTCTATATATCATGAGTCTATGCAAAATCACACATGTTCAACTGTTTTGGTGGTTGTATTTACTAGAGGGATACCTATCTGTTTTCAATGGCAGAAAACTAAAGTATTGATAACTTCTAACGCAATTGGAAAAGTAATCCGATATTGCATATTCTTCTGGATAAATGTACCAAAAGATAAATTATTATGAGCAAATTTCTTCGTTTACAAAAAGATCTCAATGAATACTACAAGTTGCAAACATCGATCGTTGACAGTATTTACAAAACTGAAACGAGTTTTAGTTTGTAAGCTAAATTATTATTTACTTTCAAGTTTTTTACTTTTAAATTAGAAGCAGCACCTTCAGGGGAGGAGGTACCACCAGATATGTCCATACCTTACCAAACGACCCACTAGACATGTGTTCCACTTTACACATAGCCCACCGGTAACGTCCCCCCTTACCACACGACCAACTAGACATGTCACCCACATACCGCATGACCCACAGGTATGTCAACTACTTACCACACGACCCACTGGACAGGTCGCTCATTCACCACATGTGCCATCGGTAACGTTCCCCTTATCACACGACCCCCTAGACACTAATGTCTAAACACTTAACACATAACCAACCGGTCACGTCCGTATCACACGACACATCAGACATGGCTTCCGTACCACACGAACCACCAGCCATGTCACCTAGTTACTACGTAAGTGGTCCATGTGGTAAGGGGGCGACGCAATTGGTGGTCCATGAGGTAAGGGGGGACACAATGGTCGATACATGTGGTAAGGGGGAGACGCAATAAGTGGTCTATGTGGTGAGGGGGAACATAATAAGTGGTCCATGTGGTAAGGGGGAACATAATAGGTGGTCCATGTGGTAAGGGGGGACAAAATTTTAAGGTCCATGTAGTAAGGGGGGACACAATAGGTGGTCCATGTGGTAAGGGGGCGCTACAATTGGTGGTCCATGTGGTAAATGGGGGACACAAAAGGTGGTCCATGTGGTAAGGGGGGGACACAATAGGTGATACGTCTGGTAAGAGAGGGATATGGGAGGTGGTTGTCGCGGCTTTAGCGAGACATGTTAAAGTCTGAGCTCTACGGTATGATAAACTTACCTCCATAGACTTCGCAAACTAGCTCCAACGTATCCCCTTCGTTGTACGGCTCCAACAGACGAGTATGGCTTCTAGTCTTCGCGTCCATGATGCTGGGACGATTGGGCGGAGCTGCACACACAAAATATACGGATTTTTTATTTTATACTCTCTGGTTAAACAGTCCCTATTGTCATTTTATTGGTGTTACCACAAACAGTTGAATATTTGAACCGATTTCAAAAATTCATCACTATTATAATCTATTAGATTGTTCGTCTAGCCAATTGTATTGGTTTTATTCATAATTATTAGCTTTTGTTACAAGTACGAAACAAAGTTATAATTCTTGTACAAAATGGATTCTAATTCTGTAGCGCAAGCATGAATAATTGTGACAACGTTTTGGTTTTGCCTTCGACTATTTTTGTATTGGAAAATGTACAGCGCTGCAGCGGTGAAAAGTGGAACTAAAATTAGTATGATATTTCGCGAGTTACGTTTTCGAATACGTTATCGACAATGTTCCTGCTACCGGAACCGATTTCTAACAATTGATATTCAATTTAAATTGTATATAAAATATAATAAAATTTAAACTAACTAAGAATACTGCCCCCCATTGCTTTAAATCTATTTTATAAATATGAATCAGTTCTGTAGTCATCCATATGTTTCTGTCAGTATTATGGAACATAATAATAGATTTTTGGCAGCAATGTTAGTTGCGCGGCTAAGCATGAAAATAATAGGTTAATGGACTCTTAGAGCTTTGTAAAGGTGATTCATTGGGCGCGGGAGCCAAGGAAAGAAGTTTATTGGAAGAGAGAATAAAGCCATGTTATCTATATTGTAAGTGATGTGGCTTCACACGTGCTGCTCTTGTAGTATTCGTTACGTAACGTTATGCCACAGAACGTGTTTTAGTTACGAGACGATGTCTACCGTGCGACTTTCTCACTCTCTCATACTTTAACCTTTTTAAAAGAGTTTTTTTTTATGAAATCACAATTTTAATTGCCTTTATACAAATTGTAAAGTAATGTAGTCGTATATACGTATGAAAAAATTAAAAATTATTTGAAAAAAACCTAACTTTTTTCGTTAGCATATAATATATCATCTTATTATGATCATGTGGTGATGATAAACAACCACCTGATATACGATTATGTTGATTTGCTACACACCCTGTACAATTTAAGTTCATATTTTTTCCACACCACAAAATACGGGGTAAATTTTAGAATAACATGCAACCCTAAACATGGTAAAACCGTAAACATAATCTATTTTCGTACCATTAATTAAAACCCGTTCAGCGTTGTTTTGATTGGTAACAAACAATCCCTTGCATTCATTATTTAAGTGGGGTTGGCGCTATCTTTACATTCAGATTCCACGCCAAAACCGACGGTGGAACTCGATAACTATTTCAAGAAATGAAATTTGTAAAGTTCAGAACAATCTTATCGCTTTAGTAATTGCCGAGGACGTTATGTAACTTGGAATCTGTTTTTTACAAAGGAAGCGGTAATTCTAGGCTTTTAAAAGTTCCACAAGTAGATAATTCAAATTTATTTATCCGTTTGCATTAATTCAAACAGATTGTTGAAGAGTTTGTAGGCAAGGGGACCGGCTTATCTGTACCAGTTCCTCAATACATTTTGCCAGTGAATCATAATAGTAATCGCATGTGAGTGGAAGAAGACGCCTTGGATAGCCTCACAGTCTTACTTGGAAAGGACATCATCCATTTTGGTTCAAATCTGAAAGTGCCGGCCCGTTGGCCGGCACTTTCAGATACAATTTTTTGGTATATTGTGTTAGAGCTTGCCCGTCTGAACATATATTGTTTTTTTTTTTTTAGGAATATGGTCTCACGCAGTTAGTTCGAGGGAACTTTTAATGCTTAACCGGACTAAAGTGGCGAGGCCATTTAAGGCCTCCAGCCAGAAGGGGGACTTAATCTAAGCAACTGAACTAGGGGCGTTGCTGGGAGATGGGCTACGGAGCCGTGACTGGCTTTGGGGACAAAGAAGACGGGATGAGTGCGACGGTCCTCGCCGACGAGGACGGTATAGGGGTCGGTTTGCGGTTTGTGCGCGTTTAGTGGCTTCCTGGAGTAGGGTGGTGCCATCGTCGGGATCGAGGAGGACATGCCTCGGTCGACGACGTTTCGATATTGAGATGGTGTATATCGGGCGGCCGCTGCCATCAGCGGGTTGGAATGTTTTACGGCAGAGTCGAAAAAACGTTTGGCCATCTGTTTTAGAAACTGCTGATGGTAGGCAGTTTCAGGTCCACATGGAGTTGGCTATTGCGGACGTACCACGGTGCACCGGTAGCCTTGCGCAAGAATCGGTTTTGGACAACCTGTAATCTATGGATATGAGACTTGGCCGTGTGTGCGAAACATATATTGGTATGGCACCAAATCTGTAGGACTTCTGTCCTCGATTTTATTTGAGTTCACATATCATAAATTTCATACATTTTTGTAAAAAGTAGGAAATCAATATCATTAAAACAAATTAAATCTACTGTAATGTCCAACTTTGGTGCCAAATTGCGTTGGTCGACACGTTTAGATTTGGACCAAATCTCTATGAAATATGGATGATGTCTTTGCAGATTAATGGCACCGATTTGAAAATTTCTTTCACAAATGATAAAGGATAAACTATCCCTTAGTAAAGATATTTTCATCCTCATTCTAGCAGTCATGGACGGTAGTTTGTAATAAAATGTATCCAGCGGCTGAATTGACAATAATTTGAAGGCTTATACTTCATTCGGTAGAGTTTTTGTCCATCAAAACTTTCCGTCCCAATTTCCCATGATTCACCTAAACTCATTTATTACTCTTTGATGTCGTATCGAGGCCCCGTGCGGTCCCCATGGGAAATATGTCCACTCCATGGGTCTCAACTTTTATATTGCTCCTCAGTGTCCGGAATGGGGCGTTTTAATCAATTCATTAACCGATTAATGGACGGTAACATGCTATTAACAGGGTACTAGGTTAAATTGATTTAACAAATCATTAAATGAGATTACATTTTCTGCAAATTGTATTAAGTTCAGATTTTGAATCTTTATATTTGAATATTAACCTTGTCATTTATGGTAATGAATTTGCACTCTTCAACACCAAATCTAATTTAAATAAGGAGGTAATCTAAATTGCCAAACATAAATATTGTACCTCCCTTTTCTTAGCCGGCATCGGCAACTCAAGTGTCACAGTGACATATCAGTCCAAAATGTCACTCTGACATCTGATTAATGTTAATCGATTACACAGACTAAAAATATAATAAATTTCCATCCTTTTGAAGGGTGTAAAACTGTAATAAATATTTAATTATGATGCTTACACGAGAGAGAAGGTAAAAGCTTTATAAAGATTAGATTATTTCAGTCGTCAGCGTCTCTGGCGATAGCTCGAATGGCAACTGGCTCGGAGAATAAAGTGCTCTCTAAGGCACTAAATAATGGGATTAAGAGTAGTAAGTAAGTATGGTTGCCAGTGCTCCACATGGATACGCCGGGCTAGTAGTGATGCTGCTAGCACACTGAGTCCTCATCAGCAACATGGTTGGCAACCTGCTAGTGATACCCCTGGTATTACTAGCGGCTATAGGCAACGGTGACTACTTTCAGGTGGGCCGTATGCTTGTGTGCCACCTTAGAGGTATATAAAAAAAAAAAAAAAATACAAAAGAAACTTCATCATTACTTATTAGAGCATTTAACTGGTTCTGTGAAAGAAGATAAACTAAATGTTATAATGAAAATTCCTAGTTATTATTCTCAGTAACATTTTAATAGTTTAAACACCTGTAACATTTATTGAAAGCAATCAAACCCTTTCCTACCTTCATTATATATTATCTAGTTCATATGTGCCTAACGTGGGTAAGTTTACACGTAACCCCTCGTCGGAACAGGAAAACTAGTAAAGAAAATATACGTATCAAGTATACGTATAAAAATACAGCTAATCCCCAATAAAGGAATAAATCCCGCATTTACCGACATAAAATCCTTTTGATATACTGTACCCATAAATCCACGAACGTAATACTTACCTGGGATACGATTAATAACAACTATAAAAAGGTAGGCACTCTTTTTATCAGGACGCAGAGTTAGGTGTAAGAAAATTCTGTATCGAAGGCAAATTATTTGGCAATGGTATCTTCTGTCTAGCGTAAGAGGCAACTAAAAGTGACTGTCATGTTGGCGATGTGGTTGAAGCTCTTCTAGTAGGAATAAATGCAGTACGTTCCCTTAAAGATTCCGGGGCACTTGTAATGTTTTTTTTAATAATAAGGTGGCATGCAAGCGTAACGCCGCCTGATGGTAAGCGGAACTCGAGAAGTTATGGCAAACTTACTCGCTGAATTGCAAATGCATAGAGCTTGGTAGTCGGTACACAATAAAATAGAGTGCTAGAAATATATATTAATAAAAAAAAGCTTTCAGCTAGATATTTTAAATTATAAGATATCGTGTTTCTGTTTCAAGGAGAAACTCTGGAAAAGTAGTAAAATTATACCATGTATTTTTCGGCAAATGTTTGGTGAAATGATTAGGGCCTCTTCATCCCACTGTGAAGTGGTAACAAAAGGACAGATAAAATCGAATTATAAATGTGTGTCAATATGTCTGAAATTATATTCTAACTATCAGATAAAACTATGTATTATTAATATTTCGATTTCAAGACTGTTTAGTCTATTTCAATGTAGTTTGTATTAGAAGGTCTTAATTTTTGAAGGTATTTGGTGGTATGAGTATCTGTGAGCTCTCTAACCGAGTTAAACCTTTTAAAAAGAGAGGTCGTGTGAATTGCGAATTATCGTGGGTTTTTCCATTTAAATTAGGGCTGACCGACTGGGGTTGTACCTCCACCTCACAGAAGACCGCAGTCAAATAACACTACTTTGATGTAGTGTTGTGTTTCTGCTGTAAGTTAGGTTGCCCGTGCTCCACGAGGATACGCTGCGCTAGTGGTAATGCTGCTAGCACAGTGAGACCTTATCAAAACAGGGCTGGCAACGCGTTAGTAATCTCCCTGGTATTGCTATGCTTGAGTGGCCACCTTTGAGCCACCTTAGTGGTATAAAAAAGACTGAGATCTGTCTGTGATCGCATATCGATCATCAAACTTTACAAAATAAGTGGATAATCACGACAATGTACAAGCGTTCTAGCCTGTGACTACTATCTATCTTTTGTCTATACTAATATTATAAAGAGGAAAGATTTGAATTTTTGTATGTATATAATAGGCTCCGAAACTACTGGACCGATTTCAAAAATTCTTTCACCGTTAGAAAGCTACACTATCACTGATTAACATAGGCTAACTGCCCGCCCCGGCTTTGCACGGGTAGACAAAATATTTGATATAAATGTCCACCCGTGCGGAGCCGGGGCGGGCCGCTAGTTCTAAGATAAAGATAAAAGCAAATGTCTATATCAAAGATGACCGTGTCCGACCGCGAGGCGAGCTGTTCAGTACCGATGCTAATTGTTTCTTTAATAAGGCTTTAATTAAAACGGCAACACGTCTCGGATTTACAGTAAATTCTACAAAATCCTAGAACTTCTGTGGAATCTAAAGGCTTTACTTACTTACTATAAAAGTTGTTTTCTTTAATTTAATCAAAAGCGTGAGAAAAGTGGATGTTGTTTGTCTGTATGTCTATTTGTCCTACCCCTTCGAGGACCCTTGTGGAAAGGCGTGAAGGTATATTTATAAGATATTTATATTTATTTTGACCATCCGGTGCGAGCTTTCCCAATATGGCCTAAACAAAAACATCCTCAAAAGAAACACAAACAAAGAAAAATTTCTCCTCTTTAAAGATAATAAATGTAACAATACTTTTCTGAAAAAAGCAACGTTCAATTATTTGTATCGAAGCCAATCCTCTCAACAAACTAATTTCGTTTCGTTCAGAAATATTATTGGATTGAAAATATCTGTAATGACCGTCGAGGAATGAAAATTTTCTTTTTTTACGGTTCAATGGAATAAAATGGTGGTACGTGTCGTTTCTCGCATTAGGAACGGAACGTGTTTTGCGTTCGTTCGCTGATTGCATTCTATTTGTGTACTTATAATCGATATCGAAAATAAGGATTGGTGCTCACGGTCGCATACACACATCAAATTGAACAACAATCAATGGTAGTCTATGGCCTCTTTCGAGGCCGAAGCTTACATAGAGATTAAACCGTTTAAAAAAGAAAAATAAAAAAACATTTTTTCTACCACCACTAAGGTGGCACACAGGCATACGGCCCACCTGATGGTAAGCAGTCACCGTAACCTACAGCCGCTAGCAATACCAGGGATATCACTAACGAGTTGCCAACTGTTGTTGTTGAGGACTCAATGTGCTATTGCTAGCGGCTATATGCTACGGTGACTGCTTACCATAAGGTGGGGCGTCGCTTATGTGCCGCTTTAGAGGTATATAAAAAAAACAGAAGCATAAAATCCTCCACCCGGAAAGGACTAAAAAGGTCGTGTAAAATCTTAAACTAAGTTATTCAATGAGTTAAATAAAAATGTTTCTGTTCAAATCCTTACATCCGTGCAAACGCTCGTGACACCCGTCCCTTAATTAGTAGCAGCCACCAGCTAGTGGCAAAATACACAAGTCCCATTTTAATTAGCGACATAAAGCCTGCATTTGAATACAAACATCACCTCAAGCATTGTGGGGGATAATTAAATGAGAACCGCCCCGTCACTGATACATTGTTCGCGATAATGGCATGTGATGGCGAAGTGGTTCGAGGTTATGATGGTGCTTAGGGCATATTTTGAGTATGCATTGCAGCAACGATCTTCTTCACGCCTTCCCAAAGAGGTCGGAAAAAGTGTTACAACCAGAAATGTCGAATATATTCATTAACCATTAAAATTTACGAATAACATAAAATAATTAACATATTCAATAAAGAAAATTAATGATATGAAATAAAAAGATCATATCAAAATATCAACTTTAAGGAACTAACATAATTGAAATCGAATGTCTGCAATGAAATCATATATATTATTCGAAGTCCGAATAATTAATTCGTTCCAACTACGCGATATTTTTATCGTTGACGTGATATACGATATTTTTATGCATGTGATTAACGATACGAATTAATATCAAAACCTGAATAAAATATTAACTAATATTGTCACCCAATAAAAAAATCGATATTTTTATTTATTTATTAACGTTTATCTAATAAATAAATAAGCTAATATTGACATCTCTAGTTACAACACCCACCTTTCACGTATGGTCATTTGGTGTCAACGTGATAGATGGTGAATCCGTCGCCGTCTCTTAGGCACTACATACGTTCTTGATTTTGACGAGACCGCTGGTCTAGTGATTAGTAGGTATACCTAACTGCTACGCTACAAGTCGCAGGTTCGATTCCCGCCGGGGCCAACATTTATATGACAATTATGTTTGCCTTGCGTCTGGGTGTTTCGTATGTATTATAAGTACAAAAGTAGTTTACAAAAAATAGTATATAAGTATTATATCAGGTACTGGTTCCCATAGTACAAGCTTTGCTTAGTTTGGAGCTAGACAGCGTTGTGTGATAATGTCCAAACATTATTGTATTATATTTTCTTCTCAGACGTATGCAGGTTTCCTCAAGATATTTTCCTTCACGGTGAAGTTCGTGGTGTGACTAATCACTGCTCTTAGGCTTCTAAAAACACTAATTGGTACAGACCGGTAGGATTCGAACTTGCGTCGCTAGAATAGCCGGCAACACTTCATACGACATGGCCACCACGGCCCTAGCAATGATCTAGGGTCGACATGGGCCACTGCTCATGCTGGTAACGCTGGTATCAAGAACAACTGCTCTGCTGACTTGCGGTGAGTACTTTCCACGAAGGGCAGTTCGGATGTTTCTACATTTGTATTCAATGTAATATTCTCAAGGGCTTCACTTCTCATAATTTCATTTGAAGCTTCATCAGAGCCGATAATAATATTCATAATTATATTATCTTAAAAGCACTTACAGTGTCAAATCCTATAACGAATACATTTTTGATTGATTGAATTAAGTCTTAAAACTAAAACTTAATTACAATTTATTTACACTTCAAATTAAATTGAATATTTCAAAATGTAATCCACAGTATAGAATTTAAAGTAAAAAAATTGTGAAGTTCAAATTACATCTTGGGAGCTGTTCTAGGCATCAAAGGCATTAAATAAATTATTTTTACTTAAATTACAACGCCCTAACGCTTCACGTACAGACTAAGCAATTTTTAAGTTAGAGTACCCGTCGTCTCTGCTGTTGTATTAAAGTCTAACCTTTAGACTAATAAAACTTTTCTACTTATTTACATGTCTAGGGTACTTACATAAGTTGGTCGGGTTTTTCTTAAGGGCGTCCGACTGAAGGTCGAACTGCAGTAAAATTTTAACCAACTGTTCAATTACCACGTAAAGGAGTACTGCATAGGGTTCTTCAAGGGTGTGAAGAGATTTTTGCAGGGCCCGCAGTGCTCGAGTGATACCCATGGTAGCCTTATTCCGTGTAATGGTCGGAAAGGACATCAACCATGTTTCATAGAGATTTGGTCCAAATTTGAATGTGCCGGCCTATACTTTTTACTTCACGTTTTTACTTCACTTTTTACGTCACTTTTAATACACGAAGCTATCTTCGAAGAATTTAAGTTATTGCTCTGTAAACAGCCTACGCAGCTTATACAAAGGTAGACGTAACAGACTAGATCTGAATATATGCGCTTTCATTACTCTCCATAATTGGGATCGAATCTCTCGTATGTAAGTAGATATATATATATATAATATATATGTATATTACCTGGAGGAGTGCTATTTATATCAAGATAAGGTAAATTTTGCTGGTATTCCTTAGAGATTAGAAATGTTCGTGTGTAATGAACCAACATAGTTAATTAGATGAAGGCTACGGATAGTAACGACTATACCTAAACTATTCTCACGCGCTAATATAGCTATATCATTGGGGACGGTTCAAGAAGCTTATTAATCAAGTGTCATGAGCATCACCAGTGGGATTACCAAGCCCTCTTGGAAGGAACTTTACCGTTACCCGAATCATGATCGCATTTACCTATGGATCATCTTATACCTAAATGGACCATCATGGAGCCTCCCTAGTGGCTTGTACCCACTTTATTAGGAAAGTCATTAAATGATTTTGTATACATTTGGTCAACAAGAAGAATCTGATAAAAATATATTTAACATACATACATAATGATGTTATCATCACGCCAAATCTCTCACGAGGTAGGCAGACATTATAGATCGCCATTACTCTCTTGGCTTGAAAAGATATTTTGACAGCATAATAGGTATATTTTTTTCACCCTTAAAAAGACTTGGTCGGCAGCATGAACATGAAGGATTTAATCCGATTGTAACGTAAAAGGCGGGTGCTAAATTATAAATTGCGGTTGCCCCTAGCTCAGTCAATTGTCTGATTACCCGATTGACACAAAGTGACTGTCAGCTTTCGCAACCTGTTACTTGGGTTAAACCAGTTATCAACTTCGCTGGCGATAATACAATGGGTAATATAGACAGATGAACACTTACTAATAACAGTGAAGTTGACTCTCAAGTTCCTGGTGGGAGAGTTTTTGAAGTCGACGCGACAGCGGTAGACTCCAGCGTCGGTGGTGACCACACTGTCCACGAACAGAACCGCAGGAGTAGCGGCTGCTCGGAAGTAGGCTCGCGACCCGAAGCCCGCTGGGGATGACCACAGCTTGGGCTGCGTGGCGAGCCGGCCGCGGACGTCGTAACTGCAAACAATACATTTATAGCCGTGGTGGTATTGTGGTTGAAGCAACGGCCTGTCATCTGATGTTCAAACCCCGACCCATACCAATGACTTTTTCTAGGCTTAAGTACAGTGATTAAACACACCATGAGCCTAAAAAGAGAGGTAGGGCGAATTGGTGTTTTCCGTGCGTTTTTCCATTAAAATTGGAGCCGCCCGACTGGGAACTGTACCTTACAGAGGATCACAGTGAAATAACACTACTTTGATGTAGTGTTGTGTGTCTGCGGTGAGTAAGGTTCCCAGTGCTTCACGAGAATACGCTGGGTTAGAAACGCGCGTATGATACCCCTGGTGTTGCTAGCGTCCATAGGGTACGGTAACCGCTTACCATCAGGCGGGCCGTATGCTTGTTTGGCAACTTATTGATATTTAAAAAATTTTACTGCGCATTTTATTATAATATGAAAAACAACTGAAAATCTAGCCGGTATTTATGTGAAGGTGTTGTACTGAGCATGTGGAATGACATTTAAAGAGACGTAAACTGGATAAACAATTCTATTTTTTATTTTCACTGGATTATCTAAAATATTATTGTCAATACATCAAAATCAATACTTCTCAAAGAAAAATTGTGTCAAAAGCGACGGATTTGCTTTTAGATTATTCGTGATTATACTTCGCTGATAAAAACATTGTTACCTATACAGCGGCTCCCCATCCGTCTCCTTGAACCACAGCACCATGGACACGTGGTCCTCGGCAGCCAGCGGCTGGATGTCGCACGGCAAGGCAGCCTTCTTCCCCAGCACTCCCTGCGCGTGCGCCGTGGGGACTGCAACAATGCAACGATCACGCTCAAAATTCGTTTATACCAAAATCAGATAAAACCTACATGAAAGAGAACTTTTCAGGGTTCCTTACCCGACGGGTAACCAACGGAACCCTATTACTAAGACTTCGCTGTCCGTCCGTCTGTCTGTCAGCGGGCTGTATCTCAGGATCCGTAATAGGTAGTTGAAATTTTCACTGAATGTGTATTTTTGTTGCCGCTAAAACAACAAATTTATTTATTTATTAAGCACAAAAAACAGAACAAAATTTCATAAAAAACAAGTTCAAAGTAAAATTAAAAAATCTGATCTTAATTGTGCTTCAACAAATAATAAAAATGAAAAAGAAATAAAGGGGTCTCCCATACTAGAAACGTGATCTTAATAATGATAACAAGTAGACGCTTGAAACGCTCATAAAATACTAATAATAGTTGTTGTTTGCCATTTAGTCCAGTTAGTTTTTAGTACGGAACACTCGGTGTGCAAATCAAACTCGCACTTGGCCAATTTTTTATAAAGATAATCTACTATATCTATACCTATGCAGGTTGTAATTTTCTAATTAACGAATTGACAATTACATTACTTTTTCGGTAATTCGAGGATTGAACCCAACACCCCTAGCGTTGCAGTTAGGTTGACTAACTACTAGACAACAGTACCACCTTAAACTGCAACAGTTATCATACAGAAAACGCTTACATATAAAACATACATCATGTTACAGTGGATTGTCAGAGATATTTAATTTACTCCCACTTTTTTAACACACTCGTTATGTTTGACTACACTTAAAATTCATTTTTTATCAACAAAGTTACGAGCAATAAAATGGAATGGAACTTATTGGTTTTCCGCAACCATTTAGCGGGAACAGGGGTTTATTAGCATCGATGTTAATCTGCCCCAGTATCGATTACGGAACGACCATTTGCATTTTTTATTGTCTGTTTGCTGAGTAGGGAGGTGTAGGAAGCTGGCTTTGCGCTTATCTTAATTTCTTGTCTTTAAATTTATTGCACTCCCAAGACAGTGTAGCGTTGCTCAAGACGTACTGAGTGTTGGTCGGGCTCATTTAGAAGATCGGACGATATTGTTACAACTATTAAGTTACGATAAGGGAAATAAAAGATAAATTTACTAGAAACAGATTTAGTGGCCAGTGTCAATTTATTTCAATACTAGCTGTTAACTGAGACTTCGACTGCAATATTCATTTTGGAAATTTACTATATTAACTAGAATTGTGGCGAATTTACACATACTTTTTTTTTATTCGTGCCATTTAGTCCTGAAAAGGTAGCAATTAGTATGGATGATTGTGAACGTTTAGGTTTAGGTATATAACTAGAAGTAACAATTTAAATATGAAAATTAAATATTTTGTTCATTTACGGTTGTTTGAATGCACTTGAGTATACACATACCAAAATGTATGAGCAGCTCGGAAATCATTCCATGGTATATCGGTAACTTTATTCTGCCAGTATCTCAACAACAAAGTACATAATTACATCTCCCTATGACATAATGTATTTGTTAGATAAGCCGGTGGTATAATATCGTCAAACTGCCGATCGACTAAATGTGATCATCGAATCACAATAAATAATTCAAAATCAGTCATTCAGGTTAGGCCCTAATAAGGCACTTATGAAGGTCAACATTTTTCGCTTTCCTAAAAAAAAGCAACTGAGAAGAACCGGCAATAAACTCATTGCTCTGTCTTTTTATATAACAAATACTTTACGTATCATCTATTTGAGCGTGTGGTATGAACCGCAGCCAGCCAGCGATGCAAGTTCGAATCCTACCGCTCTGTACCAATTAGCATTTCTAATTAGTCACACCACGAGTTTTGCGGTGAAGGAAAACGTCGTAAGAAAACCTGCATACGTCCGAGAAGAAATTCAAGAATGTATGAAGTGCCTAAGTAAGAGACGGCGACGGACTCACCATCTGTTGCATTGGCACCGAATTATCTTCGGTGGAAAGTCGGTGTTGTAACACACATGCCTACCTCTACGGGGACCCTTGTGGGAGTGACCCTGCGTGAAGTTATAGATATATGTATAAATTATTTTGGTCTAGTGTATCCTGAATTAATTAGGTATAATGCAATGAATTGTAATAAAAATAATCCCGATCTCATTGCATCAATAGATTAGGCTTAGAGAAAAAAATATCTTATGTCGTAGACTCGTATCAATTGACACAATAATATTCGTACTCACATACGTATCCTCTATATTGAGTAACAATGGATTTGGCAACACGATCACGTATTAACTCAGCAGATATTAACTTACAGCATCTCCAGGAACGTGTTTATTTGAGCTGGGTTAACGAACGACGTGTCAATAACCTCATAAAATTGTAACACAATATTTGAGTAGTTAACGCGATAATTAGGCGGCTCAAGTAATGATACGTACTTTAGGTATAAGCAATTTTGGCTTAATAAGGTAAACTGTTCCACGCCAAACACCGTTATTTGCCTGTTATAAGCTACTTTATAAGAGAGGCTGGGCGAATTGGGATCTCCCGTGGGTTTACCAATTAATATTGGAGCCGCCCGACTGGGGACTGTATCTCCGCCTTACAGAAGACCGCAGTCAAATAACACTACTTTGATGTTGTGTTGTGTTTCAGCGGTGAGTAAGGTTGTCAGTGCTCCACGAGGACACGCTGGGCTAGTAGTAACGCTGCTAGCACAGTGATTCCTCACCGATAACAGGCTTGGCAACTCGTTAATGACATCCCTGATACTGCTTACCATCAGGTGGGCCGTATGCTTGTGCGCCACCTTAGTGTTATTAAAAAAAATTTATCCTCGTCCTATTTCACAAATCCATATTGGTTAGGCAGTTTATTACATTCATAATATGTACTGATACGCCAAGCCTGACCTTGTTGGCAACAATACTCCCTCAAATTGAAAAACGTCGTTGGTCTTGTGGTTAGTAAGCTGACTGCAGCGCTAGGTGTCGCGGCTTCGATGCTCAGGACAAACATTTACGTGAGGACCTGTTTTTTTCAAATATGTACTTACATCAAATAAGAGTATATAATGTATTATATGAGTTTTCTGGTATCTACGCTAGTGGCTCTGTTAGTTTGGGGTCAGATGGCGCTGTGTGATTATGTCCAACCATTATAGCGAAAGGGTCTTGGCGTGATGGTATCCGCCTGTATTATTATCATTATTATTGGACTGCTGACGACACATGTTGAAAAATAACCTAATCAGAACATCACATAGGGCTAATCTACATCTACACTAATATTATAAAGAGGAAAGATTTGTATTTTTATATTTTAGTATTTTTGTTTGTATTGAATAGGCTCCGAAACTACTGGACCGATTTCAAAAATTCCTTCACCGTTAGAAAGCTAAATTATCACTGAGTAACATAGGCTATATATTATACTAGCTGCCTGCCCCGGCTTCGCACAAGTAGACATTTATCAACTATTTTGTCTACCCGTGCGAAGCCGGGACGGGCAGCTATAAAACATAATTCGCGAGATGAAATTCTGTTGCCAAAATTATACGCAATCTTTTATCCGCACCGCAAAACCAATTCGTCTTGGTCCCTACCTCAGTGCTGCGTAAACCAAAGCTCAGTTCATACAATAAATGGATGTGTTAAAAGTTGTAGCTTGCCTATAATTTTTATACTACAATATTCATTCTGAATTTCATCAGATATTATTTACTATTTACTTTACGAGCACACGGAATATTATAGACAACGAGGTCATATTTTATATTCTCACATAAGTAGGTAGGTACATGGGTTGTCGAGCCCTGTAATGGAAGCGATCATAATACTAAAAACCTTCGCCTTTTAATCTTACCAGCATTTTCTATGGATTCCCAAAAAAAGTACCTACTTATTTCGAACCTGGTCCTGAAATTACGAACATAACAATACATGTATGTCTGAGGAAAGACTTTGCCTCCCTGTCTGTGTTCTTCCGCTTGTACAACGGACAGTGTTCTGAGGAATTGTTTGACATGATGCCCACGGCAACATTTTACCGGCGGGGAATTCATCCACACATTGGAACCTAAATGGTCCCGAAATGCGCGGTTCAAAAAGAGCTTCCTCCCGCGCGCACTTAAACTGTGGAATGATCTCCCCGCCGTGGTTTTCTCAAAGCAGTACAGCATGGCGTTCTTCAAGAAGGGTGTGAAGAGATTTCTGAATGATCGCCAACGCGCGAAAGATACCTCTGGTGTTGCAAGCGTCCATAGGCTACGGTAACCGCTTACCATCAGACGGGCCAGATTCTTGTTTGCCACCTGTCGTAAAAAAAACTACAACCCATAAGTTTTACCCGTACCAAAAATTATACACATAAAAAAAACGGAGTGGTTTTTTTATAAAGTTTTCTTCGACCACTCCACATAAGGTACGGACTATAAACTTTTTACATCGAAGACTAAAGTTGTTCTTGTTAGCAGCTCTGAGTGGAAATGCGTCGCCGTCTTATGCCTGGGACAAAAGCTTGTTCACCGCCTTTGTAGATACATTCATTCGACCATATCAGATGAAACCGCCGCTTTATTGATACGATACTTGATGAATATAATTCCGCAAGTAGTGTGCAACCAGGCCTTACACTGTCCCCGGTGTCGAGTGACGGTGTCGCCATGAGAACCCAATGTATGCTGTCTACACTCTACAGCCGAAGTGTCATGTTACTACACGTTATTACAAGCATTTATTTAGTTTCACTTGTCCGGAATGTGTAATCAATTCTTGCAACATAAATTTAATCCACTTCCCAATGTCCTGAACTGAATTTTGGCATAGACGATTGGCTCCCATTACAATGCACGATTTCTTCAGGCCACCATTTCAAATCCAATATGGCGGACGACACAAAATCGAGATTTATAATACTAGGGGTATCACTAATGCGTTGCCAACCCTGATGTTAATGAGGACTCACTGTGCTAGCAGCATTACTACTAGCGCAGCGTATCCTCGTGTAGCACTGGCAACCTTACTTACCTACCGCAGGAAAGGAACATTATACTTCGTCAAATCAGTGTTATTACACTGCGGTCTTCTGTAAGGTGGAGGTAGTACAGTCTCCAGCCGGGCGGTTCCAATTTTAACGGGAATACCCATGGGAGATCCCATTTCACCCAACCTCTATTAATAAGCTCATGGTATGAATAATCACTGTATTTAAGCTCAGAAAAAAAATCAAAAAAACCTGATACAAACAGGCCGGGGCTTAAACCTGGTCCCATCAGATGACAAGCGGTTACTTCAACCACAAGGTCACCACGGCTTAAAACTTAAAACAAAATTCAAGACCGTATAATGACATAAGACATAGTGCTTCCTAGCTTCCATGGTTATTTTTTTTATTTCAAGCCATTTATACTAATTAACAATCAAACCACATTCATACAATTAACTCGCAATACTCCAAGCATGCCGACTTTTTTTTTAATTATTTATACGTATTCAAATGGAATCTGCTCGGATTCTGTCAAATACAAACGGGTCAATTTCTCGAGGCTAATGATCCCCTATCATTTTTTACTTCCATGCGTCGGTCAAGAGTTTGTGGGTCTTAAATCGGATACTGACCCCACTGCTCATTTTCCATACAATTTCTTTGCCTAAAGGACCTATCCAATAAAAACGAATCACCGAAAAAAATCTCAAACGATTTTATTAAGCTGCTTAGAGGTGACTGATTCAAAAATTCTTGCAGTAAAAGATGGTTATTTAATACAGTTATATAATATTTAATAATAGAGACACGGAAGGGTTTTCTTAGAAATAATAATAAACGGTATTCGTGGGTATTTATTATTCTTTTGATTTAGTAAAAGTAATTGTTTTATTTTACTTTGAATCATGTAATTTTTAAGTGGTATCCACGAAGGTTGGTGCTTCGATTTTCAAACAGAATGTACGGATACTTACATTGAAATGATTCTAAATTTTAATAATTTAAATCCCCAAGGAATATTGCCAATAATGATTTATAAATTTTCCGGGAAATTTTTGCGTCATAATATTTTTCCTACTCGTGCGAAGCCGGGTGTGGACTATAACACTATAACACAATTTACGAGACTGCAAATAATTACAACCGCTCCCCCTGCTCCCCGCTAAAAACTCACTACCAAAATTTATAAACTAACCATAAAAATATCTTGATAATTGAATCTTAAATTTGGTAAAATGACAGTAAACCTTTTTTTTTGGTAATTTTCACACCTATTTCAACTTCTTAAAACTAAATAATATGAAATAATGATTTTGAACGGACAGTTGGCATGAAATTATATTAACGTGAGTACCTATACCCGCTGCTCTGACGAGGCTTAATTAATTTTATCACGGGAAAGCATTCCAGTAATTCAATTAATTTATTCATTTACAGCTTCTGATTTTATTTAAATTTTAATGATTTTCATAGGCCGAGTTATTTGAAGCAATATGATGTTTTCTCCGGAACCTAATTCCCTGGTTAGTTCATAAAATTTTATTTTAATTTGTTTCTTATTTCTTAATTATGACCTACCAATCAAGTACCAACCAATCTTGTTTTCAGTTGCGTATCCCAAGAAGGAACCAACTAGTTTTGTACGGCGTGTCTGTTTGTGTCACATCTGCTTATCTCGGGAGCTACATAAGCTTTACCTATAAATTTGACACAATTATACTTATTTTTTAATAACTTTTTCTTCTAACAAAGTTCATATAAAAAGCCTTGGCTTATACCTGTTCAGAGAATTTTTGTTTTCACTTATACACACAAAAAAATATGAAACTTTCTGTATTTTATCCGAGAGACGACTGTCTGTCCATTATTACTTTTCAAACTTTTAAATGTAGTCTTTAGAAGTTCTTTAGTGATGTATTTATGAACTTTGATATTTGGAACAAAAGATTAAATATACTCTTTGAAATATTCGGCCAAGAAAATCTCAGTTTTTTTATTCCAACTCGCCCAACCGTATCCCAAATGGAATATATTAGAGCCCTGAATAACTACCGTAATAACCACCGACCCTCGCCACACAATACGGTGAGATATCTCGAGCCCTTTACACAAATATTAAGGCAGATGACAAATCAGGCCCAGTTTTTCACCCACTTCAATATTATGCACATGAAAGAGATTTTGACCGTATGAATTTCAAGATAGTGTGAGCGCATTCGTTAAAACAGTTAAATGTATGATGGTAAGTACTTTCACCCGACTTTTCTGCCAAGTTGCATTAGTCGTATTCTAGAGCTGACTGCTACAGCTACTATTATACTTATCTTTCGACACTCAGTCTCACCCGTTATATAGAGCATCTCTAAATGCAATTTACCTTATTCGTACCTCACCGCGTAAATATCGACATACCTGCTAAGTCCAGTGGATCAATGGAGCGGGTGCCGAATTAATTAGTCACAGGACCAATAAACTATTACTGAACAACTTCACGGCCGCTCCGGCGGCGGTTACCGTAGAGTTGAGAACACACGGCTAGAACGGACGTCGAGCGATAACATTTATTTGCTGTGTATATTTTAATTACTACAAAGCTGCAAAGGTGGCAAGCTTTTATAGATGCTTGCGTACTAACTAACCTGAGTTATCACAAGCTTGTTGGAAACCTGTTGAGATGACTCACTATGTTAGCTCACCATAGCGTATTCTCGAGTAGCCCTAATGCACTTACTCATCGTCGAAAAACAACATTACATTAGAGTAGTGTTTTTGACTGTAATCTTCAGTAAGGAGGTGCTTAATCTATATTCTGAGCAAATACACGTTTTAACGTAAAGTCCGAGTATTTTTTTGCGACGTCACGAAATGTGCTGCTTGAGAACTTTAACGAGGCTTATCATCGGCATCACAGATAAACACATTGAAGGGAATAAGCATTGACACCCGCCACAGACAAATATCAACAGCGTCTAGCAACTAGTTTTTCACGTAGGTATATTCAATAAACTGCAAGTCATCATAATACAGGCACATTATCTGGATATCTGTGATTTATGCAATAATATAAACCATCGTTACCTATGAAGTATCTGTTTTAACATAACACGGTTATGAGTACAAATATTCTTCTTAATGTAATATTAATAATAGTTTCCATATGCTCTCCGTTCTGTTCAGCCGTGTCTCACGTTTCGTGTTCACCACGTGTGTTCCAATAAATAAACAATCTCGCAACGAGCTACACGGAGCTCGCAAACTATCCGCAGACTCACGCCACTCCCATAGGTACAACAAGTACTTTCAATAAGTCAGTGTGAAAGGGATAGATCGCTGGGTTTCCCTGGACTGACCGTTTAAAACCTAATTTTATGTAGAACATGTACTGAAGAGCTTTCGTGTTCGGAAAAACCGTTGGTGAAACAACATGATTTCGTTTAACAATACATATGTCTAACTAGATTGCCTTTAGGTAGTCAATTGACGCGCCAATGGTGCCAATTCTCTAGTACTTCTGGCTTTACTATAACTAAACTTAATATTATCCCTATCTTTTATATTGTTCATTACAACTATATATTGCACCATTCTGACAGGTTCAATATGACAGGACTAAGCTAAAATCTTGTGTAATTTAGGCTAGTAAATTGACACCAATTACTCATAAAAGGTACATTTAAAAGTTAACCCATAAAATTTACAACAAATCTTATACCACGCGTAAGAAGTCGTGTATCGGATCGAAATCGGTAGCAACATATTATTGTAAATTACATCATAAATGATAATACTCAATTACAAAAGGCCTTTTGGGCAGTAATTATTCGCAATTCAATCAACGGTCTTCCAGTCTTCCTTAAGAAGCACCACAAGTTTAACTAATTAATTAATAACAAGAATCAAGCACTGGCGTGTAAACAGGTAGGTATGTACAAGACAAATTTCTATTAGCAAATATTTCCTTCCGAGAATTAATATTCTCCACAAAACTCAGTGAATATTAAAAGTTTAAAGTTTAACGTACAAGTTCCAATTGTAGGCTTTTCAAACAATGGATGGTATGTTTAGGCCTCCATGGAGTTGAAACATTCTTCGTTAAGTAATCGACAAGGAACTTAGCTTCCAATTAACGCTGGAAACTAAAAGTTCAAATTGTGAAGATCTATTTAATTCTAATTAACAAATGTTAGAAATTTCACTACAGAATTTCGGGCGAAGAGGTTTTGCTTGTAAAATGAAACTTAAGTACAGCCAAATTAAAACGACGAACAGAAAAGAGGGTTTGCAATTAATTGTGATAAAAATGTTTAATATTTTTTTTAAGAATGTTATGACAGTTTAATTAGGTTAATTTAGCGGTAAGTTAGCCATATTTAATTAAATATGTACTTTATTACATCATGCGGTCCGAGTATAAAACTGTATGTAATGATGAAACTAAATCACTGCATCGAATTTATAGTAAGCTACAAACAAGCATAACTTACGTTAACGCCTTGCTAATTTTGTTTTTTTTTTGGGATATGGTCTCTCGCAGTTAGTTCGAGGGAACTTTTACTGCTTAACCGGACTAAGGTGGCGAGGCCATTTAAGGCCTCCAGCCAGAGCCTTGCTAATGAACACATGAAACCTTATATACGCCTGCTTGAGCATTAAGTCATAATTCTGTTTAGCGTGAGCAGGACAACACTACATTTAAAGGGGGTGAACAACATTAGAAAGCTTAATAACGTAAGTAGGAACGTTTGATAGAAAACATTGAATACCATTTTGCGAACACCTGTATGTGTGTAGCATGTATTGTGTGGGACATTTCCACAAATGTCCCGATTTGCTGTCACCTGTCCGTGACTAGAATAACGATGGGGACACCACATCTGTACAGACGACACAATTGTATCGGCTCAATCGTTAGAGAGACGCGTCTGGAGCTTTTTGGAACTGTCAGTTCTTTTTCCGACAGTTTCTCACTTATTGACTTTTTATACCACTAAGGTTGCAATACCATCACTAGCGCTTCGCCAGGGGTGGATATATGAATGTTACGATGACCGCTTACCATCAAACGGACTGTAAACATAATTGCTAATTTTGTAGCATACTGAAGTCGTAATTTTTCGCTAGATTTCTATAATGTAGACTCAAGCAAATTTAATAGTAAACAGAGTTGACTTGAGATTACCAGTCCTCAACAATAGCTATGCGATTCCCAAAGATTACGTCTAAATTCGCTACTGAAATTTTGACAAGTGGCCTTTCAAATTCTTTTTTTTGGATTTCACTGCAAGTGCAGTGCTAAAGCTATGTACAGTATATACGACAACTCGACAAGTATAACACGAATAAAGGCCATGTCCTCCTACAGCCATGCGAGAGGTATTTAGATAACCGTTGAAATGGAACAAAATAACATCCCCACACGGAGCGAGTATTGTCGAAACTGCTGTTAAATTAAAACACACCTGAATACAAACAGTGTAATCTCAGCACGTGACATTTGAACTGTGTCGGGTATTATTTGCATGCATAATGTAGGTAGCGATCGTGTCCAAACAATACCGTAGACTAAAACAATATTGGCTTATCGATTCAAACTGCTAGGTACATAATTGTTAGCCCTTGGTAGCCCTTTCGTTTACAATGGGATGTTTTAAATTGTATGGCTCGTAATCTATGCATGGTGTAGTCTAAGATTAATTAACATACATGTAAACGTCATATCAATGGAAATAAATATGTATTTATTTACTCTTCAGTTTAGTTCAACTTTGTATAACCATGTCGTTTTTAGGGTTCCGTAATAGGTAGACTGTTGAAATTTACCGAATGTGTATTTCTGTTGCCACTATAACAACAATTCTGAACGCTCGATATCCGCGATTCACGAAAAAACACAAGAAAACAATACACACTAAACACACATTAAACTGTTTAGTACCTTTGACTGTTTCTGAAAATCTATTCGTTGCCACCACAATAAGCCCGGAACGGAAATAGATATAATTTATTCAGATTAGCCCTTAACAAGCCACTTATGGGGGTCAATAGGAACCAGTGACTCGGAAAACAGGCTTTGACAGAGTGCCGGCAATAAATTCACTGAGGATGCTTTGTAAGCCTTTTTCTTCAGCGATGATTGATGGTATTTATTTATGGCTTTGCTTCCTAGGTTCAAAGGAAGTGTGTGACACGCAGTGAAAAGGGAGCTATGTATGTATAGGTGTGTATTATATACCTCCGTTGCTTATGCACAAATCATTATATTGAGGATGGACGTGTAAATTGATGAGCCTTATGAAGCCACACTACAGTCATAAAATATATTATATGCTTTAGAGTTATTATGCATGCTATGATTATTTTCACATTTTTTTTGGAATTATCTAGTTTCGCCGTGTTCACAGCATTTCCTGAAAATTCACACACTTTTTAAGTGTTTCTTTTATTTTATTTCAGTTGCGCATGTGTGCCGTATATACTGTGAATAGAGCGAAGTAATATAGTGTTCGTTTCTAGGAACATTTCTATGCAAGGTCTAACAAAATTTAATATCATGTTCCCGAGATATTATTACTTAGAATATCTATATTTTACTAGGATTTATTAAGAATTCCTTGGCTCCAAGGACGCGTCTGAAGATTAAAACTTTAATATCACAATATACATACCCTTAAACATATGTAGACCCTTCATATATATATAAATTGAAGTCGTTTAAATTATAGAGCACTTAGGAATGGATAGTTGACGAGTAGATAAGCACTTGAAATCGACAGGCCATAAGGTGACAGACCGTACATTAATTTCGATAAGAAAAGGACGCAAACTATTTAAATAGCAGTGCAGAATAGATATTCTAAATCAAATTCAAATAAAAAAATATTTATTCAGTTTAGGCCCTAATAAGGCACCCATGAAGGTCTAAATTACCACTCTGTATTCTCTGCCTACACCGAACGAGATTAGTCGGCTAGAAGATATGAGTTTACCTTAGCTATTTAAGTGTTAAATTTGTACAAGTCCATATTATCTTCACGTCTACTCAAAAGAGATCGACATAGGTATGACATCAATCAACAACCACTTCTAACCGAAAACATTTTAGATTTCAATTTATATATTACTGGCATCTGCATTGTTTTCAATTTCGACTATGTTTTAGTAGGCTAACCAGCATGGAATTTTTAAGCTACCAATATCATTTAATTTATAACTACATCATACTTTTTAATATTTGAAAGTAAATCAACTAAAATGGACATAGACATACTTTTAGGACAAGTATGTTTGACTAACGTCAAATAACCCAAACTACGTTTTCAATTGAAAGTGTCCTCTTCCTGTGGAAGCGACACGAAAACTTAATCATACCCAAAATATAAGAAATTTGGCAACTGTTCGTGAAATCGCAGTTCAAAAGTCCAAGCGAGAATTATATTAAAATGCCTAGCACACCGGAAGTAATTTGGCTTTAGTCACAACAAAAAAATAAGACAAAATATACCTATATTTTTATATTTTTTTTCACTTTTGAAGTCAACGTTATTTTGACAGTACTTTTATTTATCAGTTGAATAAATATTCTGGAAGTGTGATTGGAGCATCCCCCGTTGCTAGGGCGACGTCCCTCGCGAAAAAATATTTGATTTTCATTTTACAGGTAAGTGGACCGCTGGGGTGGTAATGACAAGTTTTTGCCTACTCTCAGAGATTTATCTGCGTCAATCTAGGGAACCGAGAAATCGATTTCAGTGTAATAGATTCAGGATAAAAGAGGTATTTTATCAAGGGTTTAGGGTATGGGGAGAAATAGGCGAAATAGTTTGTGTATGTTAAACTCAGATGCCGTCTTTTAAACAGTTCCTTTAAATTAATGGCACGATTAGACTGCCGTGGCAGCTTCATTTACACACTAGCTTAACCCGGGCGCCCCGGGGAAACACTTCGACTCATTCGTACAATTTCCATATTTGTACATCACAATTCATCACAAGAGACAAGAATTTTAGAACCCGTTCTTATATTTTGTTGACATAGCCCTTCTGGCGGACAATAAGCTTATTAGCCACTTCAGAGCGCGCTATTAATCAATACTTTAAAGTAGTAATCTCCTTAAAACTTCAAGGGTCTCCGAGAACTAGCAACTAATCAGTTCTTAGCAAGGTATTTTCGGAATTAATTTCCATCGAAATTTAACATACAAATTAAGTGTTCAACTTCAGGAATTCGAAGAATAATTATTTAAGTTTCTAGAGACCAAATATTATTTGCACACGTCTTTTGCTTCATTTAGATTCATCAATTTCTTCATTGATGACAGCCGGTTCCAAGTAATCTTTTCATCATTGAGTACTTTGGTAATTTAACCTAGAAAGTTAGACCGTGGCCTTCCACGGCTTGTTTCCCACTCACATTCATCTTTGTATATCTCTTTTGGCTCGTCTTTCACGTATTGATAGTTCAAACTTTCCAAAGCCCAAATTAAATTAAGTCTACATCCCGTAACATTCCAAGAACGTTGTTAAAGCTGCGCATTATATCACACCCTTTGAAGCCGCACGACGTACCGGCATCACCGGTTAGTATTCCTAACGACTGCAGTTGAAGGAATAGTTGCTATTAACCATTAACCCGGTTCCGGAAAGTCCGGCTGGATAACGTCACTAGCGAAGAGTCCTCCGGGAAACAAACACAGATCGCGCCCAACTGTGCTTACAACCGCTTGTTGCTCCAGTGTTTAGACAAACGGCTTGCAAGGGTGGTGTGGGGTGATGAGAGCATACTAGAGCGATCCCTATTATAAAATGAACTGTAATTTCCATAGAAGACCTTTATATTATAGATTATTTGCAGCATAATCAGGATACAAATTAAATTCATATGTCTTAAAGAAAATGGTACGATAATTATGTAGAAAATAACTATCAGTTTACAAAAGTAGTATTGCCATTTCCAATATCTTTTGATGAATTAAACGCGCAGGCTAATTCTCTTAGAGACATAATTGGATGAAAAATAAGACGATTTAACTAGCCGACTCCCTGTACGCATCCTCTGTAGCTGATAATGCTGCAATTGAGGGAGTCTGTAACAAAAACAATTTAATGCTATAAGTACTGGGCATTTTGACACGATCCCAAAGGGTGAAAAACATCAAAACATTATTTCCCTGTCCCATAGTCCCATTGAAACTTGGAAATGCTTCAATGACCCTTCATGGCAGCTGATGTTGCCTGTAGGTCCATGATAATCATCAAGCCACCCGTATGATTTGTGCCGCACGTGTAATGCCATGGATCGCAGTCATAGAAGACAAGATATTATCATATGTATTGTTGGTGCATCTGATTTGACTCCTTCTATGACTCTTCTCTCTTCTTCTGTGACTCTTTGCTCTCCCTTAATGGCGCATTAGCGAAGCCTAAGCTAGGAACAAGCCCATTCGTCTTCCCGTCTGTCTTCCTACTACGATGTTCAAAGAACTTATCATGAATATATCAGTTCTTTAGTATGTGTTAGGGTAGACTGGGTGCGTATTAAGCTCAAATGTATGGGTATTGATTATAAAACAAGGGATCTGGTACGAAATATTTCAGGCAATCACAGCTCAAATAAAGATTTTTTTTTAAATTATAAGTGCTTATACTGACGGCTCTTTTCAAAATATTCTTAGTACAAAATAAATTTTCATAACATTTCCAAGGAGTTTTATCATATTATCTGACCACGTCTACGTCATAAAAATCGATATTTTTTTTGATAACCCGGCACCGCTTGCGCCTATATCTTAACCCACCGCCAAATCTGTTTACATCAGCGACCCCCAGTGGAATACATTACCGGACTTGTGAACGGACAATTTCAATGTTGATATTGACATTAAAATAATTATGTTTACAACAACGATTGTTTGCGTTTTTTCATACAGAACTCCACCTCTCATACAAAAATCCTCAGCTATTGTAACCATTGCTAGGCTTGAAATTTTAATGTTTATTTGTGTAAAAGATACACTCATCAAGCTGTTGCTATGGACAAACAATTCTGTCGCATAGGAGTACCTACCCCTGTCGTCTATTCTATGTAATTATATTCAGAAAATCTCACTCCATTCCAACTAATGCATTGTCTACATGTACCATAATAATTATAATAGGTATCAGAGTTTTATGTATGCTCAAACACTCTTAATCCACTATTAAAAAATGATTTTTAATACAAGCTCTTAATCTGTCTTCAAGCCCTTTCACTTGCTACTCATATCACAGGGACTAATGTGGAAATTATAAATGGCCATCTTGCAGCGGCCGCCATATTGTATCAAGAATGACGTCACTTTACACACTGGTTTCGATCATCAAGCCCTTTCATTTGAAACCGGTATTTTAAGGTCGGCAAAGTGTTGCAAGCGTCCATAGGCTACGGTGACCGCTTACCATCAGGTGGGCCGTATGCTTGTTTGCCACCCTAGTAGTATAAAAAAGGTGTTACTGTGAAAGCGATAAATTTCAATTTTATCCTGTCGCCATATTATATTGAATATGGCGACATTTAGGTAATATTGCATTGTCACGGAAACCAAACGTGTATGCCAAATTATATATCAGCTCAACCGGACACTGCTAAGATGGTCAAATTATATATCAGCTCAACCGGACACTGCTAAGATGGTCAAATTATATATCAGCTCAACCGGACACTGCTAAGATGGTCAAATTATATATCAGCTCAACCGGACACTGCTAAGATGGTCAAATTATATATCAGCTCAACCGGACACTGCTAAGATGGTCAAATTATATATCAGCTCAACCGGACACTGCTAAGATGGTCAAATTATATATCAGCTCAACCGGACACTGCTAAGATGGTCAAATTATATATCAGCTCAACCGGACACTGCTAAGATGGTCAAATTATATATCAGCTCAACCGGACACTGCTAAGATGGTCAAATTTTACTTGCAATATTTGATTACACACACACACCGGACAGGTAAAACTAAATAAAAGATTGTAACGAATTGAAATTATTGTGTAAGAATCACAGTGTTTCGGTTTGGGAGCACTTGAAATAACTAAATGACGTCTCAATATGACTGACAAAGAATCATGTTATGCATATAATATTTAGTGGTGATGCTCACCTCAGAAGATAGATCTCGTTGCTTATAGTTGTAGCTTGTTACACCGTTTATAAAGAACCCTATGCTACATTCAAATGGAAAGGATCTATGAAGTGTTTATTTCAACGAAAGAGTGTTAGCAGGCGGAAGTTTCTCCGAAACAACACAGTGGAAGCGTGTCGGGAACTTATCAAACCCTATAAAGAAATTTAAAGTCAATCCAGGGACTTGTACCCCAGCTTGTCTATTTTATATTTAAAAGTAATTAAAACTTTAAGACTCTCTCATAAATATTTCAGGTCGCGTTATTTGTAGGACATGCTTCAATAGACGTCATGTAATTATTTAAAAAAGAAAGATATTAACTAAGCTTATACCTATTTTTACTCTCCCTGATCAGAAAATGTCCTTTAATAAGACCTGTACCTACCATTCTCGATTTATATCGTATTTTTTGTGTCAAATAGATTGTTGTCTTACTAGCTGACGCAGCACCACGTGACTAAAACTTTAGAGGGCAAGAGTACAGACTTGTAGTGTGGCGTTACGTTCAAATAAATATATATTTTTTTGGGAGCTGTATAATAAATACTGGCCAAACGCTCGTAGTCTGAAAAGCACGCGTGTTATTATTTCCATTACGCCAGCGATATTACATCTACAATGTATTTATTTGAAGGTATTCGCAAACAAAATAATGCATTTTTCAATATCAATATTCCACGTCTTCCAAGCAATTTCAATCTTTCATCTTAAAATTCACTAGACGGATTAAATATTTGCAATGTACTCACAGACCTATAAATCCACCGCTGTCTTTTACGCGCCATGACCTCCCAAAATTATACATTACCTATTCAACAAAATGCTTTCTTACATAATATTCTTGGTTTTATTAGGGTGTCTGTCATTTATACGAACGTTCCTACATACATTCTCACAATAATCCTTAATCATCTAACGTGCTAAAGCTTGGATTTACATGATTCATAGCTCCTGAGATTTCGCCTGTAGTAATACTTATCAAACTGAACACAGACAGAACTAATCTCGATTAAGCACAAACTTGTCATAATGAATTGTGATTTATCTTCTAAGTGAAATGGCGGGCGTGTATCAATAGATTTGTGAATGTAAAATAAGGTGTGTAGTCAAGAGTAAAATGGCGCTCTATACTCTCTGCCTACCCCGTGAGGGACTTGGCATGATGATAAAATGAATGTCAGTATATTCTAAACGGCAATTTAATACCCACCAAATTCTAATTAATTTTACAATGTTAGGCATGACATTAGTGCGAGTGATTTTCGTAACACCTTAACGTATATTGTGCAAAAAGTCTCGTTTCAATATAAGCTATAAGAGTATATTATTCGGCTGAAACAATGTTCCAACGAACTTAACTTCTATACGTTGTAACCACATGTTTGACGCGCAAAGTAAACAAACACGCAACTGCGCAGAACAGTGTACCGAGCGTACAGTACTGGCGTGCAACAACAACTTGAACTTCAAAAAGGTTGAATGACTGCTATAGTGAATTTAATATCACAGGAATCAAGATTGATTGTATACCACTACAGTGGCACACTATTAGCAGTACCAGGGAGATCACAAACGCGTTGCTAACTCTGCTGTTGATAAGGACTCACTGTGCTAGCAGCATATTCTTACTACTAGCGCAGCGTATCATCATGGAGCACTGGTAAGTTTGCTCGCAAACTACCACACTACATCAATATAGTGTTATTTGACTGCGGTCTTCTGCAAGGTGGAGGTACAGTCCCCAGCCGGGCGGCTCCAATTTTAATGGGAAAACCCAAGGGATATCCCGTTTCGCCCTACATTACGAGTATGCCGGATATGCATTTGTTAGGATTCAGGTCATATGCCATCAAAAATAGATATTAAATGTTGACGTAGAAGCCCTATGGATTCAACACACTTGCTTTAAAAAAAAACTAGAATAAAACAAACTGGAGTTTTAATAATCTTGTTCAATTCGCGTTAGTCCGATTTAAATGTTTGTGTTTCAACGCGGCCTCTACTAAGTATCCATATAACAATTTTGCTACATTTTCGTTTACTAGTCTAGGAAACTGACGAAGGCTGTGAAAGCTTTTATTAAATTAAGCATTATGCTGAACCACGCTTGGGGCAAAGCCTTCATAACATTTAAAAGCAAGACCTCAAAGATTACATTAAAATACAGGACTGGAATTCAAATGATGGTATAAATCAAGTCTGCAAATTTTACTGATGTTCTCTGCCGAACATTGAACCAAACAAAATTAAAGCCGTAACAATTTGGGCTTCATTCTGAAAGTTTGCGAAGGACCTTATCGCTAATTTGTTCGCGGATGCCCTTTTGATATCATAAGGAAATCCTGCCAACCCGGAGTATATTCACGGCCTTTGACAAGAAAATTTGTCTGATCGATCTGTGCGTATTTATTTATGGAAGTTTGTTGTTCGGAGAAGTGATGGACGATCTAATATCTCTGATGGTGGCTTATTAACTCAAACATAGCCCGATATATCTTACACGTGATATATTGCTCCGGACCATCTCAAGAGATATAAGAATAGTCTAACCACGTGACTTGAAGAGAACGTGCAGAATTTTAAGTTGCATTGTTGCCTCTAGTTTTTATTGCGAGGAATGAAATAAACTCAGATCTTTTGGAAATAATTCAGACGTTGAGTACAAAGGCAGCGTACTAAGACAGCTTAAAGACATACGTTTACACTTTCACATGCCAAAAGCGCACAAGTAAGTTTGAAATAATTAAACATTCGCGATTGAGTGGGTGATCCAAAAAGCGTAGGTACTTGGCTCAGACACAGCTTGGGAATTTTGATCGCAATTAAATGTAAAGTCTAGACTGACACAGCCTTGTCATAAGCACGTTTTGTAGTCAAACATAACCTACTCGTCTGAATATTGGATAAAAATATTGGAAAGCAAAAGTTTTTTTTACGGTAGAATTAATTTGAATATGTAATTTTGGAATATTTAGTTTAGTTTAAATGTTTTTTGTTATTTTCTATTCATTCTTTGATATTTATTTGGAAATCGGTATCTTAATCATATATTTTATTGGTACGCGATTCATTTATAATCGAGCCGAGTCCCTTTCGGGGGAGGCAAAGAGTATATAGCGCACATTCACAATGGACTTCACTTATGAGTTTATGCAACTCTTAAATAACATAAAATTAAGTCATGTCTTTCTTGTAAAATAAAAGACACTCGTAACCTCAAATTACAAATTAAATCTTTTCGGTTGTAGCGAGATCCTTTTACAGAAACCCGTCGTGGTTCCGGTTTATATATCCAATATTTGAACGGTATTTAGGAGAGAAGCAATAAAATTAAAGACTTGTATTTTGTATGATATAACAATGATCACATACCAGTGAATAATCCGTGTTTTGTTATAAAGTTTGTAAGACTATTTATTGGTCAGAGTAGTATTTAACGGTTTCCTATAAACTAAATCATGATAGTCCAACATAAAAATAGAAGAATGAAATAAATTATGACAACAATGTTGAAAAGGTAAGGAGTACTCAGAACCGGCGGGCATGTATAAAGAGATTTATGAATGAAAAAGAAGCAAAGGAGGTGTGCAAGTCAAGAGTGAAATGGCGCTGTACTCTCTACCTCGTGAGGGACTTGGCGCGGTGATATGTAGTAGAAAATAAATGATAGGAAGGTTTATGGAATCCGGCTTAGATCCGTTTGAACAAAACTATTTATACCGAGAAAACACACCACGCAATTTAAGTAACTGTGCGTGTATTTAAGTTGAAATATTTGATGAGAAATGAAGTCCCGTCGCTTTGGTGCGGTGTGACCTAACAAACGGTCAAAGTGGACAGAGGTCAGTCCGCTTATCTTATAATCCGCTGCGAGACCGCGGTCCAACCTCATTCCTTCTTGTGTTTATCCAAGAGTGACTAGTTGCCACTTTGAGTTCAAGACTTTCATTTTTAATTATTTGTGGATTACGTTTCATTCGTACGATACCGGCCTACGCAGTTTTGTACGACCTTAGGTTTTCGTACTGTAAACGCCGTATGATTAGTGCGTGTATGTTTTTGTAGTAATTAAAAAATGGTCGATGTTAGACTGCAGACGAAATACAGCGCGAGAACTTACCTCTGACAGTTGTTATTATCAAAGCAGTAGTAGCAGATCCTAATTGAATACACCCCAGGTCAGAGATAACACAGTGTTCAAATCAAAAATAACTTTAACCAAAAGTCATTCCATTAATTTGAATGTTCTTAAAAGTCAGTCCCTCCATGAAGCTTTACTTTAACAATGACACGGAAAACACTAAAAATCACAATAACCCAATTACGAAACACTGAAAAAATACTAACCGCTCCGCTTTATTCCGAACAAAAACTCACAACCACAGTCTTGCTTAATTACGCTTAAAAGAGAAACACATTAATTCATATTCCGATTTAAAAAGCAAACACAATTGCCAGCATCGCACTGTACGTACAATGTTACCTTTATTAAGCGTAGCCGCAGTAAATAATGTACTTACGGTAAGCGTACGTACTTTAATAACAATGCCTCCTGTACCAAAAGTAAAAAAGGTAAGTCATCATTATTTCACCATGAAATAAATTAACAAAAGGGTACTTGTATTATCATAAATTTGATAAGTACAGGCAACGTTGGAATGGAGGCAGTATTCGAGACTACTGAATATATTATGTTGTAGTGTGTACTATCAGCATAAACCTATAAGCACATACTTCCCTACTACTAACACGTAGTATCAGTGTGATGATGCCCATACTTTTAAGAGTTCCGTACCCGAATGGTAACCGACGGAATCCTATTACTAAGACTTTGCTGTCTATCCGTCTGTTCGCCTCTACCTAACCCACGATATTATCTAAAAAATAAGAGCGTATTTACTATTACAAACCTATTATTTTTCGGTCGGTGCAGTAGCCGTGTTAAGTGGTCGAACCGCAAAGTTAAGTTTGTAATTTAAACAGGTATTTTCTTTAGTACGGAACCCTTGGTGTGCGATTCCAACTCGCACGTGGCCAATTTTTTGTCATCTGACTATACTAACTGAAATACTAAGCCTATACTGTTATTAATTGAAACTAAATATATTCATGATTTTGTCACGACTTAAATAGATTTTAACAGTACTAATGTAATAATAATAATGTTTGGACATTATCACACAGCGCCATCTGGCCCCAAAATCAGCAAAGCTTGTACTGTGGGAACCAACAGCTGATACAATACTTATTTTACAATACGTTTTTTATATATACATACTTATAATATATACCAAACACCCAGACGCAAGGAAACCATGTTTTGTCACATAAATGTTTGACCCGTCGGGAATCAAACCCGTGACCTCTAGCTTAGCAGGCAGGTATACAAAAGCTGTCTCGTCGAGTTGTGCAATAATATTAATATAGTGTTGGCACCAATGAAAACCTATGACCCTGAGAAATTGAGGCTATATTTTATCTTAAGGCATTATCTATCTATATTATGTTATCCTTTATCTACGCGGGAATAGGCTAGCGTAATATAAAACAATAAACAATTAACATCATTATAATAGAGAATAGACAATACACACACAACAACAGCAAATAAAACAAACAAATTACACACGTTTCAGCACCCAGGCACCCGTATTATATTTAATTCAATGAAAATCGTTGACCATCGAATTGAAAGAAAATATTTTTTTTTGTTCTTTCGTAAATTTTGTCAATGCGCTGATGTACCAGAATAGATAGCAGCCGATAGACGTCCACTGCTGATCAAAGGTCTAGATTTCTACAATGACCGACCTTTATCAGGTCATCGGTCCATCAAGGGGGGGCCGTCCGACGCTGCGCTTTCCAGTGCATGGTCTCCACTCTAGAACTTCTTGTCCAGAATTTATAATGTGGAGTTTATATACCACGAAGATGAACGGCAAACGTACCGCCCACCTTTTGGTAAGAGATCAAGCATTGCCTATGCCAATTGACAGAACTTACTGTGGTAGCAACATACGTTATACTGCGGAAAAAATCACTACAACAAACTGTAGTGTTATTAGACTGCTATCTTTCGTACGGAGTAACAGTCCTCAGTCAGGCGGCTCCAACTTTAATGAGAAATTTCATTACGCCCTACCTCCTTTAATTATTTTGTAGGTACATCTCTTACGCCACATGTCTAGTAACAGCGGAAATGTTTATTAGTCGGCTTAACCTTTCAGGGTAATTAGGCCGAATATCTCCCTTTGAATTACCTAGTCAATTGACCTATTCGATAGATTAGTGGCGCGGTCGAGACATTCAAATGTCCATGAATTAGAAACTTGATTCGATTAATTGGTAAATAATTAAGCGATTACATGATCGATGACGAAATAGCATTCTGCTTTCTCAGTAGAACTCATATGAATGTAGCAAGTAGACAAATAAATTTCTAGTTATACAGGTATTTGGCAATTTAAGCATTATGCCAGCCAGATATGAAAACGTAGTGGCGTAAATCTAGCTTCCCTGTTATAAGATGATTTTGTGGATAAAGGGAAACATATGAGTATTTCATTGTAGTTTATTTTAATAATATAGACTACATAACAGATTATTAGTTTTTCGTACACAGAGAGCCCTCTAAATTTAGCAGCGTTTGGTAAAAGACATTATTATTTAAAAATATAATATTCTCTTTTGTTGTGTGATCTCAACTTTAGAAGACAGTACTACTACGTATATATAATAGTTTCTGTACATAAATATGTAACGCGCGAACGTTGGGCGTAGGTACCTACCTACACTATCACGTGCGCTCAATAAAAACCGCTTGGCCGTCCGTCCATCTGTCCGTCTGTCCGTCTGTCCATCTGTCCGTCTGTCCGTCTGTCCGTCTGTCCATCTGTCCGTCTGTCCGTCTGTCCATCTGTCTTTCTGTCTTTCTGTCCATCTGTCCATCTGTCTATCAGCGGGCTGTATCTCATGATCCGTAATAGGTGGATAGTTGTAATTTTCACAGAATGTGTATGTGTTGCCGCTATAACAACAAATAATAAAAATGGATATAAAAAAGGTGACTCTCCAACTCGAAATATGTTATTTTTATGGGTTTTAACAAACTTATTATTTACGGTTGGTGCAATAGCTGTGTCTTTAGGGATCGAACGGCATAGTTAAGTTGTCATTTAACCTAATTTGTGTTTAGTACCTACAGTTATAATAGAAGACACATAGGGAACCTTCCTCCGATTCACTAGTTTACATACTATTCTACAGCCGAGAGCACAATATAATATTTATCTTCACATCCCGCGCTCAAGATAAATCTATATGTAGATACAGATCATGATAACTCAGTGTAATCCGAGATACATTAGTCAAACAAAGTAACAACTAACAAGTAATTAATTGAATGACGCCTCTAGCTGGCACTAAATTGAAATTTCCTTCCCAAATTACTATCATACTTTACAGTGATTACTCGGGCCGGATTTCATAAATACGATCCATTTTCTACTAACTTTGATCTTTGAACCCAATGGAGACAATATGTTGCGAACTAGGTTGTAAATAAATAAATTCGTATGCGATAGGTAGGCAGACTTTTTTTATATACCTAAGGTGGAACACAAGCATACTGCTTAATGGTAAGCAGTCACCGTAGCCTATAGCCTATATGTTGTTGATGAGGACTCACTGTGCTAGCAGTATTACTACTAGCCCAGCGTATTCTCGTGGAGCACTGGCAACCTTTCTGACCGCAGAATCTCAAAACTACGTCCAACTAATGTTATTTGACTTGTACGATTCTGAAAAAGCAATACTCAAACGTATATCTCCTCTTAGGTAACCTTGTTTTACGATTTTATGTGTCTGTAATACTTATTACACAATTTGGTGTACGTATTATGTTGGTATTCGACACAGACATTTTCTATGAGCCATTTACATATTATACCACATTTCTAGGATTAATACGAGTTGGCTTTTCGTGGCTCTGCAATGCGCTCATCGCCCTAGCACCTCGGCTGCTTTAGCTCGTATGCCCTGTAATTTAATTATCATTACACTTTATATACCGACGTTGCACATTTCGGGTCGGATTTTCTCTTCTTTATTTTTTTTATCATCGCTATCTAGTCCTTAACTAAGCAAAGCTTGTACTATGGGAACCAGCAGCTGATATACTTATATACTTTTTTTTGGAAATACATACTTATATTACATACCAAACACCCAGACGCAAGGCAAACATGTTGGTCATATAAATGTTTGCCCTGGCCGGAATCAAACCCGCGACCCTAGCGTGACAGTCAGGTATTAAATAATTAGACCAGCGGGCTCGTCGATTTTTTATCCCAGAACATCCAACGGTTCTTTCCACTATCTACTTAGACAAAAACGATTGAGTTGGGACAAAATAGGTAATTGATATACCTACCTAAATACACATACACCATACCAACTACTGAACTAAACAAGCCAATAATAACACGTGACAAAAACAATGACAATGAATGAACTATTTCCGTACCCATTCACGCCAGGCAGTGTAATGTAACTATGATATAACTGGCTATAACACACGAACTAACATTACTAGAGAATCAAGTAATAAATTACGTAATCACATAGTTATAAAGATCGTCGTCGGTCCAACCTCAGTGGGTCACAGTGGAAAATATTTCTAAAAACCATAAAGCAACAAGAAAGGAAACGCTATAAATGTAAATACAGGGACAAGTAACATCAAACAGTCTGTTTATTAAGGAAGGCGGTAAATCTGAACGGTGCGTTAACGCGAATCCCCTCCCGGTACAACAAACAAGCAATTCGCGCTGAGATTAGACAGTATCATCGTACACAGTACACAGTACATAATACACAGTGTACAGTACACAGTACACACGCTGGCTGCCGTCCGAGCGCCGTGGAGTGCCAATATAAGATAAGGTCAAAACACAACATTACAGCTTTGAAATTTAAAACTAAAATCTAAGCAGTTTATTTTAACATAACTGAAGCAACACTATTGTTTTGCAATGCGAGAAATATAAATAACTAACATTTACCCGTGACTCTCTTCTAGTTATCTTTCGTATAGTAGGAACCATGAATTTGACTCCAAATCACATATGCACCCCATATGATGTATTTAATATACTAAATTTCATCAAAATCCGTTCAGGAATAAACGCACAATTTTTTTTTTATACCACTAAGGTAGCGAACAAGCATACGGCCCACCTGATGTTAAGTGGTCACCGTAGCCTATGGACGCTTACACAACACCAGGGGTATCAGTCGCGCGTTGCCAACCCTATAATTTTCAATCCTAATTTTCCAAACTTTCGCATTAATTATATTAGTATAAAATATTAAAGGCAAGGAATAATTCGTTAAACAAACCAACTACGCGATTGTATAAGAATAGACAGGTCATGTTAAAATGGTCTCTTTTCATATATTTTCTGATAAAACAAGAAGGTCGTTCACCTGAATACGCCTGTTAGTAACATCTGATATTCACGTAGGTGACCACTACACGAAATATCAAGGTACATCTATACCAAGTTATACTAGAACTACATACAGACTACTGCTGATTCCTATTCATCATGAGTATAAAAGTAAAATATACAGTGAAATCTTAATTGTGACTTCCAACTTGAATTTTAACAATTCTGTAGTGGAGTAAACACCTTTCACATGTAAGAGCATCATTCATCATCATTCTCCTACCTTTACCCTAATTATTTGGGGTGGCGCAATATGTATTTTTCATCCATACTTCTCTATCAGCCGTCATCTCTGTGTTCACTTCCTTCCTGGCCATGTCATCTTTCACACAGTCCATCCATCTATTCTTAGTTCTACCTCGACTCCTGTACCCATCCGCATTCATACATAAACGCTTTCTTACCACGTTATTTTCATTCCTCCGCATATGCCAAAGAACAGAAAATAATACTTCTTACTAATACTGTCACAGATTTTGGCAATCCTTATGAAAACAACATTAAATACGGGCGCGCTGCTTCTTGTGAATTTAATTCGATGCGCCATGCTGGCACCTGGCGTCCGAAGGCTACGGTGACCACTCAACGTTGTATAAGAAAACCTCATTGTAAAGAGTACTCTGAGTGGAGTGATAGCTGATGTGGTTGCAAAGAGGGATTTGAAATCAAAAGACATTCAGAGCCGACCCAAATTTGGGAAATCAAGGAAATTGATGATGGTTAAGAATACTCAGAACCGGCGGGCACGTATGTAGAATGTAGAAGAAGCATAAGTAGTGTGTATGAGTCTCTATACTCTATACCGTACAGTATACCAACATGTTTTACAAAGATAATATTAGTGGCGATTCTGTTGTACAAAATCACTAAATTAATTTGGCAGGACTAAAAGTCTTGCTAACCCTTTTTCATGTACCGGGGTTGAATAAGGATGGTAATAGTCTTGGTGCAGTAAAATTAGTTTAGTTTAATTATTTCGTGCAACAGAATTAGCACAGTTAACTGATTTTATAATTATTCAAATTAAAATATATTTATCAGATGTCTCAAATACTAGTACGTAATAAACGCAGCCCCCTCTACGTAGCAATGCCACCACAATGTATAAGATGGATATAATAAACAAAGTTTAGTCACGTTATCCCAAACTTTTTTACTGGTACCTTTCCACAATGGCGTTAGTTTTTATGGTCCCGTACCCGAAGGGTAACCAACGGAACCCTATAACTAAGACGCTCTCCGTCTGTCCGTCCGTGTGTCAGCGGGCTGTATCTCATGATCCATAATAGGTAGACAGTTAAAATGTTCACAAAATGTTAATTTCTGTAGCCGCTTTAATTTAAAAAATATAAAAAAATCAATGGGGCTTCTTTTATACACACGTTCTTGTTCTTGCTCTATATTAATAATGGCAACAAGTAGACGCTGGAAATGTTCATGCATAGTGTATCGGTATATATTCTAAAGAAGAGGGAATTTAGTGTTACGAACGTATTATTTCCGGTTGGTGCAGTAGCCATGTCTAGGGATAGAATAGCAAAGTTAAGTTGGTCATTTAACTTAGTTAGTTTTTAGTATGGAACCCATGGTGCGCAAGCCCATCTCGCACCTGGCCGAGTTTTTTCTGTATCCTAAGTTAATCTACTTTGTATTGTTATGCAAATGTTTGTGATGACAATTCTGGTATTTAACACGTTACGGAAATGATGACGACCGGGATCCGATGGGCTGCCAGTGTTGTTGCCACACCGCTCGCAGCGCGTGATTTCCTGCATATAATTGATGTCCGATCATCAATGTGGTGACTTGGATATTCATTTGAATTTCGTTTCATATAACTAAGCCTACAAGTAAGTGCAAGATTTTTATACAATGAATATGGAAAGTAATCGTATGAACAGCCTGGTGGCAAGCGGTCACCGTAGCCTTTAGACGCTTGCAATACCAGGGTTGTCAACCTTATTGAGAAGACTGTGTTAATTCCCTGCTGTCATCACAGCGGACCTTCGAGAAGCTGTGGAAAACTTACTCTACGCATAAATACAACACTCCAATAAAGCACGGTTAATGGCTGCGATTTGTACAGGGAGTACTATCTCAGTCGGCCGGCTCCAATATTTTAATGATGTAACTAATATTGTTCTAATGCTGTAAGATATAGTAAGTCTAGCTTAATATGAAAGTAAATATCAAGTTATACGAGATCTGCACTATACATAAACACTTAAAGACATTTAAGATAATCTAAAACGATTTGGCGAAGTACCATGGGAAGTATGAATATAGAATTGCCAAGATTCCCCTGACAAAGACTTTTGTCACGGGGCCAAACCTCGCATGCACTCTAGCCTAAGTTACACTCAAGTTGGAGTATTCAGGTAACCTAAGTTTCAGAAGCTCCCACACTTGGGCTTCAAAGTAAAGTAGCTGCGTAAGGAAAATTATTATTCCTCAGGCGATTGGTTTATGTTTACTTTTGTAGTGAAAGTTTGAGGGTCGGTTCAATTTGTGATTCAGGCAGTGTTGATCGGAGTTCCATCTCTTGGGCTAGACATGTTTACTTGAAACAGTGCTAAAGCAATATTATTTATGGAGTTTCGTCTAATATTTTGTAGTGGATTAAAAAGAAATAGACTGTTTCTGTTAGAGGTTTGTAAAATCAAGAAGATGAATCAATCAACTAACTGTATTAGATAATCATGTGATAAATGCATCACGCTAAATTTTAATATTTCAGTTGATGCATACAGTACCTCATAACCGAACCTCACCCCACTTCCCTTCGATTTTAAAGTACCTCTTATTTATAAAGCAGTATAATATAAGTACCTACATAAACGTAAACATGCCTTGTAACCACCAAACTCTCAAACTGTCAAAAGCCATGATAACAAAGGAAGTTGCAACTAATCCCTTGCACGCCTCACTTTAGAAGGGAACTATTGAATTTGTAGGTATTCTCGCGCCCGTGGAGGAAACCTCAATATCGACAGGTGTGATATGTGACGAGGGTGGATACCAATTATAGCCCACTGATTTAATACAGATAACGAATACGCTTTTTGTTGAGCCGATTAAATTTCAACGATATTTCAAACGGATTGCTAATGACCAAGGACTGTGTTCATACATAAAACAAAAGATTTGTATAAATATTGTGGCATTTTCTCTTATTTGAGAATATCGAATGTTGCCAGATTTCATTATCAAAATTTTTGGTCATAAAAGTTTTATTTACCTCAACCATCAACAATATTATTTTTAGACATTAAACATTTAAGCGGACAAAGCAAATTATAATATATTTTGTATTCTATAAATATGAATTTCCGCAAAGTTAAACCTGAATCAATTCAAAATATGTTTTTTGCTTCTTTGATAAATTGACTTTAAAAATTAAGACCTATTTATTTATTTAAACTCAGTAACGAAACGTAACATATTACTTACGAGTGTAACAAATATCTATCATTTGTTCTCCATTTATTCATGTTAGTGGTAATAATAAAACATGTATTTATGATTAAAAACCATAATAATTATATTATGCTAACTATAAATTACATGGGATCAGAGCAGGATAATTATGACGACGAATATCAATGAGTATACAAGCAAATGAGGTGTATCACAACTTCCATCCGCGCCACGCTATGATAGATTGAGTGGTACAAGCAAATATATATTGATTTTGATCGGTAAAAATATATGTTGTAGATTAAAAAACTCTCTTGAAATCATTTAACAGGTTTATAATGGGCAAAACTCATCAATTTGTAACAAGGAGAAAAGGCGAATAATAGCAGTGGTTTTTAAAGACTTTCACCAGTACCAGTAACAATTCCGACAGTTTGATTCTCAAAAAATTGCAAAGTATAGAATATAAAAAAAGATTTGCGTTCCATGGGTTGCACCTAATTTTAAATTTTATTTGAATTATTTGGTAAAATATGGTAGAGATTTTCGCAATTTCATTGAATTTTAAACGACCCTCACCCTCTTGAGATTAATATTCTCAAGTTATCTGCGTTGTTAAGTTTAATATTTAAGGATGTATATCGTGCACTTTTCCTGTATTACCATAAAAATAATTATCATAGTTGAGATTCTTGGATATTTTTTGACCTGGCGCATTACTCAAATAAATTCCATGGCCATTCTCAAAAGTTTTAATCAAAAGGATATCTCAGTAGAATACAATACAGAATGGCAAAAACATCTTTCAATAATTTAATTTTATCTTATCTGTTTTGTTGTTTTCTTGTTAACCATTTTTATACTCGTAAGTCAAGTTTCGTTCTTTAAGCCAAATTACACGTAGAACTGTCTAAATTAGGGTCTTCCACAATCATTCTAGAATTAGCAAACTTTTTCTCACCAGAAAGTCTTGATGTATCCAATGGAGATCTACTCAGCAAAGTTGCCGGACTATGACCAATTAGGAATCGACGGGAATAACGAATCAATGGGCGGTTAGACCTATTTTAACAAGAAACCCTTCGTTTTGGCACATTTGTATTCGCATAAGGTGGACTAACTGCCTCATAACGGTTCTGCTAACGTACTCCGCAACCGGTAGGGATTGGCGTTGGATATTGAGTTTTATATCGTAGTAATTAGAGTTAAATTATAAGGATTCCATATTCAATTACACTGTGTCATATCCCTCTTTTAGTAGTAGATAAGATTTAAGTTTCACTACGTCACTGTTCCATTAGCTATTATTAGTTTACAGAATAAATTCTTACTGAAAATGTAAAAGACTGCCCTTGCAATTTCTTATTGATTGATCTGTTTAATTAGATGCATCTTAACCTCCATAGTGTTTTTTTATACTATTTGACATTTTATAAGAATATTTTACTACGGAAATTAAAGAGTGGTTTAACAGATGTCAAATTATACTGGTATTTTTTTCTGATTCGATAAAAAAATGTCGGCTACATCAAGCATCTGCCGATTACTTCTGTAAATTGTGTAGGTATTATTTATTGACAGCATCGCGTTCTTAAATAACTTCAGTCAGTTTAGTATCAGTGTCAAGTGTTGGTAGATTTCTTTGTTCGACTCCGTCGTTCACATTTCTCTAACTCTCGAAGACAACCAGTCATGTATGTATAATATCTCATGTATATGTATCAATTATTGTTCACCGACTTCTCCGCAACACAATGGAATGACAATAATCATTGTTCACCGACTTCTCCGCAACACAATGGAATGACAATAATCATTGTTCACCGACTTCTCCGCAACACAATGGAATGACAATAATCATTGTTCACCGACTTCTCCGCAACACAATGGAATGACAATAATCATTGTTCACCGACTTCTCCGCAACACAATGGAATGACAATGATCATTGTTCACCGACTTCTCCGCAACACAATGGAATGACAATAATCATTGTTCACCGACTTCTCCGCAACACAATGGAATGACAATAATCATTGTTCACCGACTTCTCCGCAACACAATGGAATGACAATAATCATTGTTCACCGACTTCTCCGCAACACAATGGAATGACAATAATCATTGTTCACCGACTTCTCCGCAACACAATGGAATGACAATAATCATTGTTCACCGACTTCTCCGCAACACAATGGAATGACAATAATCATTGTTCACCGACTTCTCCGCAACACAATGGAATGACAATGATCATTGTTCACCGACTTCTCCGCAACACAATGGAATGACAATAATCATTGTTCACCGACTTCTCCGCAACACAATGGAATGACAATAATCATTGTTCACCGACTTCTCCGCAACACAATGGAATGACAATAATCATTGTTCACCGACTTCTCCGCAACACAATGGAATGACAATAATCATTGTTCACCGACTTCTCCGCAACACAATGGAATGACAATAATCAAAACTAATTGTTATTGTCAACAATAGTTTATAGCTATTATTGAGTTTGTGAACTTGTCGTTTGCCTCTAATTTGTCATCAGCTAGAGTACCTAGTATTAGCCGATGTCAATAGTTAAATTATGTTTAAGAGTCCATTTTAACATGTAGGTGCAGATTATTTTATAGGATACTAAATGCCCGCCCCGGCTTCGCACGGGTAGACATTAGTTTCGGAGCATAGACATTTATCAAATATTTTGTCCACCCGTGCGAAGCCGGGGCGGGCAGCTAGTATAATATATAGCCTATGTTACTCAGTGATAATTTAGCTTTCTAACAATGAAAGAATTTTTGAAATCGGTCCAGTAGTTTCGGAGCCTATTCAATACAAACGCACAAAAATACAAATCTTTCCTCTTTATAATATTAGTGTAGATAATTTCAGGACTGTATAATAATAATAATAATGTTTGGACATTATAACATAACTCCATCTGGCCCCAAACTAAGCAAAGCTTGTACTATGGGAACCAGTAGCTCATATAATACTTTTCATTTTGTAAATATTATACATACTTATAATACAATATACCAAACAGACAGTTATAATACAAAATACCAGTCAGACGCAAGCCAAACTTATTTGTCATATAAATGTTTGCCCGGCGGGAATCGAACCCGCGACCTCTAGCGTAGCCGTCAGGTGTACTAACCACTAGACCAGCGGCCTCGTCAAATAATATAAAATTTATATAAAACAATTCAACAATAAATTAATGAAGATATGATGGGAATAATAAGCGAAAAATAACGAGGGTGCGTACACCGTGTAGTAAAGAAAAAGGAAATTGTTTTAAAATATGAGCCTTTCTTTTGCGATGCCGCACCCCTAAAAAAGATGACAAGACGCTCAGTGTCCACAAACTAAATAGATATACCTACGTGTCATTTCACTCCCTAAATTGGCATAGCTTTTCCGAAAAGGTGGTAAAGTAGATCTTCATAAGTGCCCTACTAGGGCCTTAGCTGAATAAACTATTTTGATTTAGCTCACAGATATAACCACTTTAATATCACTGTTTTAGCCAATAACAGCAGCTGGAGATCACATGACTGAGGGCGTCCTATTTGGCACAGTCAATTATTAGCGATCGTGATTCCATAGACTACGATCAAAGACACATAATTTGAAATTGTATTTTCGTAGCATATCGATAATAAAGAGCACACCATTACGAGGCACAAAGGAATTATTCAATCCAAGCAGGCTACCGAACGCTTTATTTTCACGATGGAAATATCACAATGGAACGCTGTGTTACTTCAAGCCCTATTCTATAAACTGTGGCACGCCAGTATCGCTATGTAAGTTTGTGTTTGGTTTGGAACAATACGTGGTGAATGGGGATAAAAGATGTGTTGTTTGACTTTTTTTCTCTTCTATTCGCCATTTGAGTGCAGGACTGTATGAATACAAATTGTTAGCTTACAGAACAAATATTATGGAGTTGAATAAAATTATAGCATGATCGCACTTACTTACATAACAGTTTTATTTGATGACAATTATGCCTGGTTATTTCGTCAAGTTTTATTAGTTTAAATTTATACGGCATTATTTGAGCGATATCATGATTTTAAGTCCAACGAGTCAACATGTTTCGTCACGAAGCTGTTTGAGGCTTAATGAGTCGGCTTTGAAATTCTAAGCTTGCAATATTAAGGTATGTTGCTCTAAAAAAAGAGCGTACATGTTAAAAATAAGCCACTTATTGAACAATACATGTAAATAAATAGGTCGATCAGTCTATATAATCACTTTCCGTTTCAGTTTGAATAACTAGTATATTCAAACAAAAGCTTAACACTGGTTATACGTAATTTATTGTACTTTACAGTGAATAAATTGATTCTATAGGTCTAGATAAACAACTTTCAACCGATTCTTATCATAATAATATGGATATGTACAGTATATATATCAAAGACAACAATATAATAATAAGTACATAAAACCCTGACCCACTACTCGTAAATTCGGTAACCCACAGCCCTATTCACTTGCCCGAGCAGCTTTAAGTAAAAATAAGACCAAAGAGAGATTATGAGAGTATCCCTTAGAGATACTAAAGTACATGAAAAAGGTTAAAGTTCCCGTTGGGTGGGCAGGATGACAAGAAAAATCCATGGAGGGAGTACCCGTGTGGCGTGCGTGGAGCGCACGTAACGAAATAAGCTGAACTCACCTTGATATCATACATAAACAATTAGGCTGCTTTTGTTATAACTATTATTACTATCCACACTTCAAAATAATTAAATGTTACACACAAATTATTTATTCTGCAGGAAGAGTGCAAGACAAGGGTACATTAGACTATTTCGTACTTATCCAAAGACATCTGATGATATGTATATATATAGCGATAAACCTTATCAAGAATCTACTAGGAAATCTGGAAAACTTGGAAATATAATATGTTTGCGGAAATCTACCCTACACTGTAGGAGAACACGCGACATCCCAGCCCAGATTTTAAATACGTTTACCGCGGTGGCATTTCAACGTTAAATTTTTTGAATTATCAAAGCTTTGGCGATATCCTTGTTATGAATTATGCCTCGGGGTTCCGGCTATCCCTTCACAGTTCACAGGATCTGATATCGTCCTTTCAGTCCCTTAGGTAATTGCAGATAAAACGCAGACGACAACTTTTGTCTCGAGGCGTACTGAGATTGGCTACTGCAAAATATGCCGCTAGATTTAAAGATCCTACAGATATTTTGGCTCGAGCGCGAACATTTTACTGCACTGTTAAAATAATATTAAAAAGAACTTTCCTTAGTTCGAAATGGTTACAGATAATTTTTATTTTTCCATATGATATGAAAGTCTGTTAGTAATTTTGTGTTTATCGCCTTCAGACAGACGTGGCTGAGGTACTTTATTTTAAAATATGTAATGATAGCCTACATCGTTAGGCAACAAATATCTGTATTTATTTGCCGAGAACAGTGTTTTAATGGTGGCACGCTAAAGACAAAAGCTAGGATTTCTAGTAGGAACATTTAGGTATAGCTCGCAGTGACCCGTCTAAGTTCCAGTTTTTCAAGGAAACGCTGACTGGATACTATTAAGATTTATTTTGAGATAACAGTACCTATAAAGTGGATTGATACCATGGAATCTCAAGAAACTAGTTAAGAAAGATTTAGCATTTATTTAACTTTGCATTTTATACAACGTGCAAGCCGCATAATAATAGGTTGCTGACTTTGAACGAGATTAGGTTAAATGAAGGTCCTGTAGGTTGTAGGGTATAGTGGGCCTGGATTGGATTCTAGTCTAGCAAACAAATTAATAATTTAATTTATTTTACGTAGAATTGGTTCCATCACTAGAGTTGTTTTTTCCAATTTCACATCAGCAGATATTCTCATCGTATTTCGCAGAAATGCTGTTTAATTTACGTAATTATGGGATTACATTAAGCTGGGATTAATGGTAAATTATCATATTTAAATGTTTAACTCTCCATGACGTTAAAGATAAAATTGTGTATAATGGCAGTTTCTTAGACAAGAAAGTTCCAAAAAAGCGTTAGAATACAGAATTTGTTACTAGCCTGGATGCAGTCTTCATTAATGTAAGTTATAATACACCTTATAGTATTAGTATTGAGTGCTCATTTACATTGTGTGGAACAAGGCTCCTTGCACGTAGCCTGCAACGTGAGAACGTTAATCGGATTAGATTACGCAGCTGTAGGTACGGATCAAATGGAATAATAATTTAATAAATGGGAAGATATGCGTTTTGATTTTGTCGTAGAGAAAATGTACTAGCGCTTGTTATTTAGTTAAATAACTTCACTAAAGCAAATGTATTTAGACGATATAACAAACACTTCAGCAAGCAATAGGTGCGACTTGCACAGGACCGTGATACATGGCACTCTGAGGAGGAGGCTTATAACCTTAAGTATCCCACAAGGAACGCTGATGATAGGGATGATGGTGAAGACACATACATTTAATTATAAAGGTTCTTCTAAGTTTAAATAGATTTTAGATTAACGATTTCGTCAAGTACTTATTAAAACTCAATAATACTCTCAAAGAGTTGAAATAAACTAACACGAGGGAATTTCCGAAGTACCTAAACGTATATATCCACATCATGTAAATTCGTGATTGACCTTTTCAAATTCTATCTATTCATTGTATATACCCATACTACGATACTGTTCTATCACTCCGAATATACATAATCCTAAGTAAAGGTTTTTCCATGTACCTAATCCATTTTGAACCCATTTTCAAATATCCATGTTATTTATCTTTGAAATTTTAGTGATCAAGATCACAATAGCTGTGCTAGATTTCAAATTGTCTAGACTAATATTATAAAGAGTAAATTGATTGTTTGTTTGTATTCAATAGGCTCCGAAACTACTGGACTGATTTGAAAAAATACTTTATCATTAGAAGCCGTCATTATCCCTGATGAACATAGGCTACATTTTTACCATGGGAAAATGCTTCATTCCTACGGAGAAACGGGGGGAAAAAGCTAGTAGCTTATAATCCTGAACAGACGGACGAAATGAGATCAGAAGAGCTATACTGTATTAACTTGGTGCGAAACCATTCAACTGATGTAAGTATAATGTAGTCCTCCGCCTCATTAATTAATAATATATCCTTTTAATATATCCTCGGCATGTCTACGAAGCTGCGTAGTAAAGTAATGATCTGAAATCTGATAACTAATATTAGGTTCTTTCCAGGAACACATTATTGAGAAGGCACATCACACATCTTTTAAGGACAAAATAAAATTGTATGCTTGTAAATACATAATTATGTATTTGACTTATTTGTACCAAGCCGTAAGAAGATATTGTGAAAGCCAATGTTATTATCAATAAAAACCATACAATATCATTGGTGAGGCCCTAACACCTAAGTACGACACTAGAAACTGTTTATACACAGACGACTCCGTAAACCTATTTGCTTGACAGACTTGTGTTTATTAAGTTGTGGTATTTTGTTAACACTATTTGGAAGTATCGCAGTACCAGACAGATAATCTCGTAGACTGCGTAGCATTATAGAATTGTATCAATATTCTTTTTTTTATACCACTAAGATGGCAAAGAAGCATACGGCCCGCCTGATGGTAAACGGTTGCCGTAGCCTATGGACACTTGCAAATCACTCGCGCGTTGCCGAGCCTAAAATTCCTCAAGGTAAGCTACAACGCTGAAGTCACAAAGGCAATAGCAGTAGTATATAAAGATAGGTAATACCTATTACCTATCCTAGATAAGGATATACTTTATGAGAATTTCGTGGTCCGCCAAAATTATACCATAAATTAGGAGAAATAGAATTCAAAATTGAATAAGTTAATCTAAAGCCCAAACCGCGAGACCACTCATCCACGACGGCCAGCTTTATTAAGTTACAGCTAACAACATAACTTTTTATACGTACGTATATGATTTACCAACGGACAGGTAGGTAATATCGTATAAAGTTGATGTGTTTTGGACCGTTTTCAACGTCTAATACGGTCCCCACTTAATTACCTACTGGATACCGGCCCATAAAGGTGTACAGATTAACACCATTATTAAAACTACGCAGAGTTCGAGGTTTGTTTGTTTAAGCAAATTTTCGTTATGTTTTGTAAGGAAAGTGTGTTCTGATATAACGAGAGTACCAATTATATTATTTTGTTTCTATGTGAGTATACGAAATATAAAGAGGAGGATTTATTACGTTTATTCGGATATTGAAGTTTGGAATTAATTGCTTGTGTTTCAAGGAACCTTGTTAACTATCTATTTTGGAACTTTCAGGAATTTATCATGCTACGATCGATGATATCATTCATATTTTGGGCCTTAGCCTTCTCTTGACATGTACCTCTTTTGCTTAGATTTTTTAAGATAATCTATCCTTTCTTTCATAGGTATGTGTTCGATTACTTTTAACCTTTCCATCATTAAGAATTATCATTATCTATATATATCATTATCCAGAATGTTAGTACTTGGCCATTTACGGCTACTTCCACTCACATTGGTATTTTATATTAAAATGATATCTATGTCACTCTATCAATAATTCGATCCATACCAAAATCAGAATCATATCGCCACGATCGTACCAACTTTATGGCACTAACTCGGCTGAGGGAAGCAGTAACGCAACCACTCAAGTGTTTTAATGTGCCTACTATCACGCCCTTACCTACAACAGCATCCATCGTATGTTAATCTATGACCTCACTTACCAGGTAGGTACGAGGAACCTTCCAGAGTTCGTGAACAGACGTTAAAGTCTTTGAAGTCAAAGTAACCTTTTTTCTAGAAACGTAAACGTTAGCATACCTTTGAAACGGGTCCAACTCGAAACCCATCTGAATTTCATTACGAGAAACTAAGTTGGAGCTGTCAGAAGTTTCAATCTACTTATAGATCTGGTCTAGCAGCATTGTTAGCTGTTCAATAATGATGCCATGTCTAGGTAGGTATAATGAAATATACTGAAAGTAGACACTACATTAAATAAACCAATACTTATCACAAACTTCATCGTATATCGTTTGAGTAAAGATAATAGATACCAGCAATTATTTTTGTTAATGAAATTAAATATATTGGAATATATTTGTTGAGACAGCAAAAGTTATTTTCAGACTGAATTACTGCAATATAATATTTCATTGCTAAAATGATTGGGCAACGTACCTAAAGGGCTTTGTGACTTTATGTTGCAGACGGAGACTGCTCAAATTAAATAGATAGATGGAATTTCGGGAATAACGAAGTGACGCCTGTCAAAACTACGCCTTGCAGTGTACACATTATACACAGTTACACGCACACACCTACAATGAAACTACGCCTTGCCCACGCACTACATGTTTAAAAACCGGCGACACTTCGTTGTTCGCAGTTTCACCTAATTTTTTTTATTTTATCTGATTCGGAGACTATTAGACATGACATGAACTAACTTAAGATTGACTTTACAGAAGAAATAAGTCTTGAGACAGCTTTGTGTTGGCGTCAGATACGCACCCCTAAGGGTAAGGGCATCCATTCCTGCCGCATAGGGTAGTGGCTGCTGTGGATATTGCTGCTGAAGTCTCGCCGCAACGTCATCTTTAAGGCGTTTGTGGTGCGAATCCCTAATTGCTACCTGCAACTCGCCATGCAAGAGGACTTCTGGCCGTAGGACGTGTTCCGTTGCTTCCGCAGAACAGTGCCACATGAGTCATTAGTAAATTTATTAATATAATATGTATGATAGTCTGTAAGGTATATGTAATATAGCCCGCGTTGCCTGATTCAAGTTTTGAAACAAATTAATAAATATTTAACGGGTAACCGTGCAGGGTTGTCCCCAGACCTACAAACCGCATACGCCCGTCTATTGTAAGTGTTTTTTTACACCACTAAGGTGGCACACAAGCATCGTCCCACCTGATGGTTTGCAGTCACCATAACCGCTATCAATACCAGGGGTATTAGTAACCGCGTCTCCAACCCTGTTGTTGATTAGGAGCGTCGTGCTAGCAGCAATACTAGCGCAACGTATCCTCGTGGTGTGGTTACAGTAGCCTATGGACTTTGCAACACCAAGAATGATGAATAGCGTGTCACTTTGTAGAACCCCATGCTGTAACCCCTAGAGAAAACCGTGGCGGAAAGCTCATTTCATAACCAGGTTACTTTCATGTACTTCTTATCTAGTTTCAGTTTTTTTTGCACTTACTTGGTTTATCTAAGTCGCTGATGAACTCCTCAGTCTCCACATATCCCTGGATGCCGGCTACCAGGACCAGCACCAGCACCCACAACCGTGTCCTCCCCCACACAAAACCACCCACTAACAACCACATGCGCTCCATGAAGTCACCACGCACACAAACCGTCATGTAATTACACCTATCTGCATAGCAAATATTTAATCCGACAATTAATTTAATATACTTATTTAACACTCCAATCCTTGGTGCAGGATTCACAACTAATAAATCCCTTAGTTTATATAGTAATGGAGAAGAAAAATATTATTATTTTTCACAGAAAAGAGCACAGAAAAATCGCACGTGTTCGACAATAAACAACTAAGAGTTCTGTCAAACGGACTGTCGTGGACGCGTAGCGGCGTGCGTACGTCCCAGCGCCGCGGGCTACACTGATCGAAAGGCGATTGGGATTGGGAAGCGGGAACAAACGCACTAATTGAGGAGATTCGAAATTCAAATTCAAAATTTGTTACTCTAGATGGTTGTGATTCTATGTCACCAGTATAAAATTATGTAATTCGTATAAAAAAATCAATGAGGTGCAACAAAGTAGGTAAGCATACCAGGCATAAAATCGTTAAGGGAGTTTTTGGCGGGAGTCAGACAGAGCCGGTAAGATTTATACCTATTGGCGACCAGCAAATACTTTTGGAATTCATATATTTAATGTTATTCAAATTCAAAATTACGCGGGTTTTTTTTTTTACATATGTATTTTTCTACTCAATGTCAGTAACTAAATTTAAATCTTTTTTTAGCAGCTATTACTGGCGGCCACAGCCACATTCCTATAAAACTTTGTAAGAAAATGCATGAGATTAATAACCGATCGCTATTTGTGAATTAAGTATACTATTTACATCTCTTATTAGCATAGAATCAATACAGGATCTCCTAAAGGCCATCCACCGTGTGATGCGATATCCAATACGCTGTCACTATCACAAGGACTCCACGGCAGGTCAAAGGGTAAGCCACTCCGAAGTAGGTACTATGGACGCACGACAAATTTCCTTCTGAAGTTTGCTTCGAAGCTAATTTTCTTTTCACAATACGTACTACTTAAATATTAACAAAAATATGACGGACGCTTTTTTATGATTTCTGGAAAAGTGCCTCAAAATCTATTCGACGAAATATTTAATTCGATGTAATAATAAAGTATCTGTATTTTTTATTTGGTTCGTAGATATTCGTTGTTTGCAACCTTAGTGGTATAAAAAGGAGGTGAATTTATAGGCGTTTGGAAATCGTGCGTAAAAATGATACGTGATGAGTGCTCCCAGCCGGCGGGCATGGATGAAGAGTTTGATTAATGTTATAGATGTGATAGAAAGTATTTGAGCAAATAGAGACGTAACGTTCTATACTCTGCCTACCCTGAGACTAACATGGCTGTATTATACAAAGTAGGCAGTCAAATATGGAGATAAATCTCACTCACTTGAAAATCCTGAATACTGAATTATGAAAATCTAAGAAATGGTACAAAGATAATGTAATACTACTCTCCCAATAATTTTATAATTTTATTACTGTTTTGTGTTCAATTTATTTCATGTGATGGTAATTTAAAAAATCTAGTGTATGAACACAGAGTTGTTAGATTTAACAAACAATAACATTTCTCATTTTGAGTAACTTAGTTGTTGTAAGATGTTTAGTTGAATACTTAAGTATAAGTTTTGTTGTTTTCGTAGAAGGTGAGTCCCTCTTGTTATACATTACTTCTAGACTTTGACTATAGTACATAATGGAAATAACTCGTACACAAAGGGAATCACATCCGCAGAGCGGAATAATAGCGTTAAATAAATAATATTCAAGTATCTCAACTTAATTTCGTGGCCTTGTTCAGACTTTCATGCTGAAAGAACGCGGGCATAATCTCTTGTACCAAGACCATTTCCATGTTTCTGCAAAAGTGAATGTTTCGCGTTCAATGCTTGTTCAAACTTTAACATAAACACGAGGTAGTTAGTCCACCCAGCAACGGATGAAGAAGTGATTTTATTCCAAGATGTTGCGTAAATGTGCGGGGTGGTGTCGGCCACCAAAAGTAACATATGAAAAGGGCTGAATTATGAGGATTGGCTGATGGTTTCACGAGAGGAATACAATACTTAGGAAGTTACAAGATTAAATTTCCGCCAGTGTGCAAGATAGATCATCGATTTTATTAACGACGCGCTCTTTGTGAGACAACATTGTTTTCCTTTTGTTGAAATTGGCGCCACCTTGTAAAGTTTTAACAGGCCTATTACAGAGGAAAGTAGCGACTTCTGTTCGCTAATGGCTGACTTTAACAACGCTTAATGAGGTAATTTGATTCTACATTTGGGCCTACTTGCGACACAGGGACCTTAGACAGACACAGGTTTATTATTAAGTCAATTTGATGATCTAGATACATATGTACCTGGGGCGCTCATTAAATTTTCTTTTAGGTAGACAGTGCTGCCAATTCTATGGTTCAAAATTACTAAACTTAACTAATTTAACAGGTCTAAAAATATTGCCATCCCTATTTAACCCATGTGGGACATGAGAAAAGGAAAGAAGGACTAGGACTTAGACCTGTCAAATTAGTTAAGTAATTTTGAACAACAGAATCGACACCAATGACTATAAAGTTTGTGGGTAGTGATGATGAGTGAGTAGTATAGTAGTGAAGAAAAAAATAAAGACATTAATTACAAACTAGTAACATAATCGTCACAATTTTGTTGACACTGAATGTAGGTAACAAGCTTTATAACAAGTTCCAAAGAAAACTTACCCTTCTTTATCCGATTTTGTTTTAAATTGAAAGCAAAATAAATGGCGGATTTAGAATGCCATTTAAAATTATTCATTGCCAGTTATTTTGAGCACACTGCCCGCCATTACGGGTCAAAGCCGCTCATTGCACTATCTACTACTCCGTTGCATTTGATTTTGTCCACTAATTAGTATAAGTTTCAGAGCATGAAGAAATACATAAAAATATTTGTTTTTGGTATTTATATTGACAATATTTATTGACTTTTTGTCTTTACCATCTATTTGATTTACCAATTCATATTATTTATTTTCATTAGGATGCCTCACTGAAGGAGTACGAAGGTGTTTATCATCAGTAATTTCAACTTTATCACCGAAGACAATTTAAGTCCCGAAGTGACAGGTGTTAAGACAGCTGCCGTTCATCGGACACTATATATCGGGATCGATATATCTATACAATCTTGAGACTGTATATCGAATAATTGATGAATAAATACAGCAATTTCTAAACAAAACATGAAACTATTTAGCTCAGACCTCACGACTTAGCCGTACGCGATAAACCGCATTGGCTATAGAGACATTACTTTAGTTTCGTTTTAATTTAATCAGAAAAACATTGTTCCAGATTAAATTGCAATGGATCAGTTGGAAAACCGCACCTCAAGTGAACAATTGAAGGAGGCTGTTGTCCAGTAAGAGAGTGCCTAAATACTTCGGACGCAATTTTTGAGAATCCAACAGATATTTTTTCAATAAGGGACTTTATATTGGTAACGGAGGAATTGATTGTGAAGAAATGAATAATCTAAGTAGTGCACTGCAGGATTAATTGCCTTTTTGCATCACGTGAAGTAAATCCATTTTCAAATCTAAAACTTGGTAAAGAGAGCTCCCTCCACAACTAAAGCGACGTAGTTAATAACTAATCAAAACGGAGGTATCCAATAAACTATGATATTGGAAGCTAAATGTCCCGACCAGACATTTGAACAGCGATTAAAAGTTAGACTCAGTCCGGCTTCGGACCGGCCTGACAGGCGTTCGTTACATTAAACTTTGGCTGGGGGCTAGACTTAACAAGTACTTTTAGATTTCTTACTTTACCTTACAGGTGTAACCGAAAAGTTCAGGTTAAGCGACGTATTTTGTGGTACCTATCTAAAAAACTAGAATTATTTTTTTAGAAGCGTTTATAAAACTTCAATGAGTTTTGTGTGTCGTTTGTTTTGGTTAAATCTTGTAAGCCGAAACACATGCAAGAGCTTGTTATAGAAAAAAAATTAAAAATGTTTTTAATATTTGCTTTTATTCGGTCATCAATCTCTGTCATTTGATACCCATATCATAGAGGTTACTGTGGAAATGATAAATTTCAATTTAATAATGTCCGCCATATTGGATTATAAATGGCGACATTTAAGTAATCGTATATTTAATCCAGTTGCTGTGTAGCGTTATATTTCCAAATTTTAAATTGCCGTAAAACGTTTTCTAGTTCTGTAAACTGTCAAACATATGACAAACTAGTAAATTACACATAATCAATCAAAAATTACAAAACGAATTAATACCTTGTAATTAATATCGACCATCTAATTTAAGATTGAGCCAGAATACCAGAATTCTTATTCTAAGAGTTCCACGAACTGACTTATTGATTCTAAAATAGAACAACACAAATAAATGTAGTCTGCACTCTGCAGCTATAAATACATGAAGTATTTATAGTGAAAACACGTGCGAATTCACTTTAATAACAAAGCTAACGAATTTATTCAGTCTATAAAGTGTAATTGCTGGATAAAAGTCGCCTTCTTAATAACGCTATACAAGAGAGTAAATGACTTAATAAAACAGGCTTGACTGAATAGCCCGGGTGTGTCGATGATTAAAAAGGTGTGATTAGCGTTTTAATAAAGGCGACAGGAGAACAGCTGGAGCCAGTTGATTTGCCGGCTATTTTGCATCAATCAGGGGGCAAATATGCAAAGGCTGTCTGATTAGGTCGATCAGCATCGGTGATCTCGTGGTTAGTAAACCTTACTTTACTTCCATGCTATTCGGTGCGGTCTTCGCATCATTAAGACACTTGTATGCTATCAGCTGGCTTGTGGGTACCTTATTTCAAACTTTGCTCAGTATGGGACCGGATGGCGATCGAACATTATTATATTACTACTAGCCTTTGCTCGTGGTTTCCGTCGCAATTTATAAAATTGTAAAATCAGTAAATAAATATGCGATTTTTTTATTCGGGGTAACCTAATTTCCCATTTTATGCCTTTAGAGGTTGAATTTTGAGAAAACCAGAAACACGTATTTACTTACTGTGAAGTTAAAGAAGAAAAAAGTCTATCGAATCTTGTTTCTCCATACAAACCTTGGACCCCCGTTACATCTCTTCAGGGGCTGAATTTTGGAAATTACTTCCTATACGGATACCCAAGTCATAATAACTGTGTGCCAAATTTCAGTGGAAGGATCCTTCCCTTGATTCACAGTTTAAATAACCACGATGGCCAATGCAACCTGACCCACAATTTATAACTATCAGAAAGGATATTATAGAATAATCAGAACTGCAGCAGCTTGCTCAACCATATTTTCCTTCTCAGTCACAATGTGCAATAAATCTACCAACAAAATCCCTAACCTTCGTATTTGGAATAGAAACACGTCCTCAGGTTAGATATTTCAATAAGTTTCATAGTGGTGTCGGTGCGGTTCAGACGACGCGGTAAGCCTGAGGGGGTCGGCTCATTTCTCAAGTGTCTTTACATGGACACTGATGTCGTACGTTAACGCGAACCGCTTTTTATTGTACTTGTTTTGGGTTCGGAATTTAATTCCCGCTACACAAGTCTGGAGCTTCGGGTGTTCGAAATTCAAATTATGGTTTTCTTAACGACAAAATAGAAAAAATATGCTTTTAAAATTTTATTATTGCCTTATGGCGTAGTCAATTCAGTCCTAGTTTAATCGTGATTCCGATTACCAGTAATTCTTTTAGATGTCTGATCATTTTAGCCCATAAGTAAAACTATTGATATAGCACTTTAGTTTAGTGAAAGTACTAAACAACTACGGCTATTTCAACCCCTTCCTAAAATTCCCGATACGTCCAAGACGTCCAAACATATCGTCCATCCCCTTTGATGTCCAAAAATAACAAGTAAAAACACATATCAACCACTGTAACCCTAATACGTCCTCTATCAATACAAGCCCCCATTCACAACAAATATTCGGTGATACAAGCCTACATTACGGTAAACAATTGCTACGCGGCGGTATCGTTAAAGGATTCCGGAGTGAATTCCGGAGTGTTTCGATCTCGATGCTTTTGTTGCGGGTACTCCGGAAACGAGGGTGACTATGGTATTCGGCGGTACTAAAATAATGAATTATTGTCGTTATACAAGTGTATCTTGGCAAGGGGAAACAGACAAAGGGGCTTTCATCAAGTTTCCTGAAACATTGACACTCCTTTTAGATAATCTTCCTGAAAACTGATGGCGTATTTTCTTGCAGAATTTCAAAATATCGCTGAAGGTAAGTTCTTCTTAAAAACTAAAGAAAATTGGATGATATTGTACAACATTGTGTATGATAGCTTGAGACTGGATATTTTCCCGTTGGACGGAGACTTCAATGACCTTCGGTTAAATTTAGGTATTTTTACCTCTCCCAATCCCTTTCGGAAAGTGTGAAAAAAAAAGTTATCACGAATAATAGGTAGAAAAACTGATTGTAAGTTCTATAGCTTACAAAATAGGCCTCATTATTGTAGATGATACAATCGCTATCATAATAAAATGAGTTCATGATCATGTTTTGAAAAACTCATCACGATTTAGTACGTGTTTATTACAATATTTTTAACGATTTTTACTTTTATTGCACAGATTTATTGACTTTATCGACCTTGAGGCCTACAATCACCTTGAAAAGCTTGACGTCACTGGCAAGGTCGAAGAAACGAAACCAAACGCAATAGGTTCTTTGTAAATAAGCATATAATATTGTATGTAGTTCAAACATGCACCAAAATAAAATATAAATTGCACCACACGTCACAAACAACACAATATCTATCCGATTAAACTTTGTTATTTTTCCACCGCGCTGTCACCCGCGGCTTCAATTTTAATCGTTTGACAACGAATTCAAATAGATACGCTCACTAAAACATCGAATATCAAGAACTGTCTACCTACTACATGATTTATATATTTCGAAAGGAAACCCGTTGTTAAAGAAAACAGCCTCATTAATTGAACAATAAAGATTGAAGTGAAAAGTTGGAACGCTCCGGAGGCGGATATTAAAAGGCTTATAAAGAAGGAAATCGTCTCAAAGCTTTAAAATAAAATATCTTCAATTTGTTAATAGGCAAATGTTTTAAAAAAGCAGAACGAAGAGTGTAATTTTTTTAATGTAGTTTCATGATGATAAGTGTTACGCCCACCCGTCTAACACATGTAATTCAAATGCATGGAACTGTACTGCACTCATCATCATTGCTAAGAAGCGTACTGAACTGTGTAAGTGAAAAGAATTAGTGAACGAGAGTGTCTCTGACTGCTCAATAGACACACTAATTTATCAAGCTCAACTGATTGAGCTGAATAAGCTAGAAAAGTGATACATATCATTGTATCTAAAATACTTCACTTCGATGATATATTTTGCGCATCGCTAAAATGGATTCCAATAATAAATAGATAGGTACTGCTTAGAAAACGCTCCGAGTTATAACAAGTATGATTAGCCGACTCTCAAATAATTGACGAATCGAGCTACCTCTATAATTTTACAATAACATTGCTAAGTGAAATATGAGATTGGAATCAGAAGTTTTCAAATCAACCTCTGAAGCCAGCCTTTGCCCTGTGAAGTCTGCTATAATAAACATAATGAACTTCAGCTTATATTTTCAATAGCTCTTAATTAAACAGCTATAGCACAACCGTCGATTGAATTATTCACTACGAAATCTGACTAACAAAAAAACTAAATTGACTTAACGTTAGTTTTAACTTCTTTAATATTAATGGGAAATAAGACTAAAATCCAAAAATTTGTCCAATCATTGAAAAAAATAATCTCTTTTGATTTACATAAATACATAGTTAATATGCACCATTAGTTTTCATCCGACAAAAGAAACTCATTCGGATACTCGCCAACATAACAAACACAGACAGTTGCAAACCATACTTCAAAAAAATTAAAATATTACCCCTTCCATGTATATATAATATATATTTGAGATTTGTAAATTTGTAAGGAGATATCCAGGTTTTTTTACAAAATATGAAGATGTGCCCACGAAGTACATGCTACGACGTAAAAACAAACTACAGCTCCCTACTTCCCGACTTACGCTTCACTCTAAAAGCCCCCAAGTAACAGCAATAATAATATACAATAATGTACCAGATAATATTAGAGAAGAAATAAAATTTAATAAATACACAAAATTGCTAAAAACACTACTTACTGAAAAATGTTATTACTCTATTCAAGAATTTTTAGATGATAGGATAAAATAAATATATGAAAAATATATAAATTTGTATAATTTGATCTCTGATTTATACTAAGAATTTGATAGCATAGTGATCTCAATAATATAAACTGTGATAGGTAAACCCTCTCAATTGCTGTGCCCTGCAGGGTGTGTGTTTTGAGTTATAATAATACTTGTAATTTGTATTGTATTTTACTTTAACACATGTGCAATTATTTGAATAAATAAAATAAATAAAAAATAAAGAATCTTACCGAATGCGAAATAACTGAAACAGAACAACGTCTATCGGGACGACTAATGTTTTTATAATATTCCGATGCAACGTAGCTATGTTACTAATTTAAACAGAAACCGAGTAACCTTTAAAGTGATCGAGTATGTCAACACCGTACTTACGATCGCTTATTCCTTGACATCATTTAACATATATAAATAACATATGAATGAGAAAAATATAGCTAACAAACCAACTAATTTGCCTAGCATGAAAAACCAGCACGGTACGAGGGCCATCATGTTGTCTTTGTCGCACATTTGTACGGTATATAGCCTTCTCTTGTTCATGTGAATAGCAGACGATGTTATTGACTATATTAGTTACTCTACGGGGTGTGTATAGGGTCACTGTTGCAGCCTGAATTCGGTAGCGCGTCGAACAAGGCTTATAAATATACATGATGCTATTTAATATACATGACACAACTTACCTTAGATAGTGAAAATATTCAAGCAGCCGAGGGTTGCTCCATGATAAACTAGTCCCCCAAATACGATAGTCAACGACACGTAACACTCCATTTAATAGGCTGTAATCTTCTCAGAACAGCCATAAATAATTGAAATTGTTATTTAACTGCGGTCTTCTGTAAGGTAGGCGGCTCCAGTATTAATGGGAAAACCCACGAGAGAACCCAATTCTCCCTAGCTCGCTTTTTAAAAGCTCATACTTAAGCTTAGGAAAACTCATTGGTACAGGCCGGGGTTCGAACCTGAGCCCATCAGATCACAGGCCGTTTTTTCAACGATATATATAGTATACCCGGATATAAGTAGGAGTATGTACGTTAATCAAAGAGAAATTATTGCAAACTGAACTACGAATAAACCTTATTTATAATCTGGAGCATTACAAGATTATTAAGCCCGTTTCATATAGGTGCCTTCCAAAGCGGTTCGAACAAGTTGATACACAAATAATTTACTTCGATTTTCACTGAACTTCGCAACAATAATTGATTAAGCGGAAATACACTTTATTAAGTAGCCCAAAGAGGCCTTGTTCAATATCTTTAGGTTATTAAGATACAAACAAAATATATAGCTTTTATTTAGTTTCACCTTCCGCTTTATGTGTGTATTGAAATCATGCAAGTTAAATTTGACCGACTATCCAGTATCCGACTGAATTGTTCTTTTAACTTAACATTTTGTTGCGTTTCACACGAAATAATTAGTCTTCCCTCACATAACATAGCTTGTAATATTATTATTGTAAGCCTGTATGGAGCAGCGGCATCTACTAATACAAACATACCCTAACTAACCAAAGTCTCCAAATTCTGAAACTCTTAATATAAGCATTCCATAAGCCCTAAACGCAACTCCAAACTCTGAAATATTAAGTGATAATATTTTTGTAATAATCTAGCGTTATCCTGTCATAGACTGGTAATAGCCACATCATCATCATCAGCTTATAGATGTCCACTGCTGAATAAAGGCCTCCCCCATAGATTTCCACAAAGACCGATTCAATGCGGCCCGCATCCAACGCTTCCCAGCAACCTTTATCAGGTCATCGGTCCGTCTAGTGGGGGGCCGTCCGACGCTGCGTTTCAGTGCGTGGTCTCCTAATCTCGTACAGGCTGATGTCCGGGATATCTTCAGATAGTGACGGGTTAATTTGGCTCGCGGGTCTTTTCGGAAGCCATATAAGCACATGCGAAATCATTACTGGAGCACATGTTTTTTTATCAGCCACATTAGCACGGAAGTAACTTAAAATGTATTCTAAAAACTCGTGTACGTCTAGAACGGCTGATTACAAGCAGTCGCTTAAATTAAACTGGTGAATGGTGTTTCAGGCTTAACAGTGTTTCAGCTAGACACCGGAGTGGATCCAGGCAATTAGCCACCGTGAGTACAAATAGATGGCTCACACAACGGAGCCGTTCGGCCTAATGCTAACTTATTTATGGCACAATAATTAGCTCCATTCGCCGACACAATTGGAATTCGTGTTGGAATCAACAAAAAAGAAGGATCGATAACTGTTCACTTTGAACCGAGTACATTAGCAGGTTTTTGTACAAAGGTCAAGTAATTGGAACAAATATATTTATATTTCACAGCGATTATTCACCCACATACTGACTCATCGCTTATTCTTCTACTAGAGAGGGCTATTATTATAAGCATTCACTTTAAGGGTAAGGTTTTTGAAAGTTAGAATTTGCGTATGAAGGATTATAAAAAGGTATATTTTCCTAGGTTCGTTAAATATTCCGTTAGATTAGACTCGTGTAGCCTAAAGCTACGTCTAATCTGCGGTAGGCCGTAGGCAGCAATCAAGCCTCAAGGTAATCTGTCCGAAAATAAAATAATAAAATGTTCGCTAGTAAATTCAAAGTATCCTTTATCTAATATAGGTGGCAAACATATCGTAGCATTTGGTCTACGAGTAAATTGTCTATGGACTCCTGAATTGAGGATATAACTAGCGTTGACTACCCAAGCTATATTGAGATATTGCAGCATAAGGGAATAACCTGTTCTGCAACTAATTAATTCAGCGCAGAATTTTATAAATTACGAGGATTATAGAAGAAGCAAAAGAGTGAAATGGCGCTCTATACTCATTCACCCCAAAATTATGATGTCGATTCTATTTTACAAAACCACTAAACTTAACTAATTTTACAGGACTAAAAGTCTTGCTATCCCTTTCTCATGTACGTATAAAGTTAACATCCATTGTAAAATAAAAGTGGGATTTATTTCTTATTTCATTACTAACATTGTCGGTGTACATAATTATTGATTGTTACAGCTCTGTCAGTTGACTTGTGATCCGTAGACCAGGTACACCAACCTGGCCATCAAATGCAAGTATTACATAAAGTAAAGAACGCTAACTTTTTACAAACCCCGAAGTATGGCTCTACTTGTTCAGTCGTAAAAACTTAAATCATAACTTCGCCTGTAAAGGAAGTGGACGTATTACATTACCATAAATAGAGGCTTGCTTCTCTAGGTACGTCAGATGATTTACTTCTCTGCATTTCGTGTTGTAATAAATTTCTTTGTACTTAGATCCGGATCATAATCATTGTGAGGTAAAAGCACGGATACCTGGTAGGCAATGGAAATATGTCCTTCGATAGTGCACTGAAATTCTGCTGGTTTATTTACTTCACAAGGCAATTTTATTGTTGTTTATTTATCTTGATTCACACGCGTTCGTGGCCACGAAATCAGCTCTAACCCGATACTTTGGATGGGTTAGCGTGCGGGGTGAGTTAGCGGAGCGGTTTTCTCAATAGCGTATGCGTCGACAGTCTGAGACGGTCTACCAGGGAGAGAAGACGCACCAGAGGCGAGAAGAGCGAATGAATGAGTGATTGAATATATTTAACATGAAAGAATAAGGTTTTACTAAAATGATTCTGATCGGCGTATACAGTCATAAACTACTATATACATAACTGGTAATTATACTTAATAATAAAAGTATAACAGGTCCAATTCTGTACTTTGTTTTTTGTAAACAGAGGGTCGGCAACGCCCGTATTATACCCCTGGTGTTGAAAGCGTGGATAGGCTACGGTATACGCTTAACACCGGGCGAGCCGTATGCTTGATTGCCATCTTAGTGGTATAAAACAAAAGTGTTGAAACTTAACTGACGAGATTCCCCTAACCCGATCGAAACCCTTGTGTAAGTCTGAGAACGATAGGGCTTCTTATGAATAACTTCCTGGCGTGTCATCGTATCCAGTTTAGGGCGATTATTTGCCATAAATATAGGTACACTCGCGCAAAGAACGCATTCCAAATGTCTAATCTAATGATTTGAAAATTTATAGAGCATTAAGAAGCTAAAAAGCACACAATAGTTATATACTTAAGATACATATTTATTTTGCTGTATTTTAAATTAGTTTCACTTTTTCAGTCAACTGTCATCGAGTGTCAATGACTTTCGAGGTAACTGTTATTATTTATCAGTGTGATAAAATTACCATCGTTGCCCCGTACAGGCAAAATTACTCGGAAGCGTTTCTTAATTGGCGTACACAGGAAAAAATCACGTGTACCGTCAAATTATTGGGGAAAGTGCCGAGTTTGCTCGCGTATTAGTTTTAACAAGCGCACCAAATCAATGGTTTGCCATGGCCTAACAACCCACCATGTAGTTATTTCCACATATTTTTCTTGCGACGACCAAAACATATTAGGCTTTACGGCTTTCCGGGCGACCGGTCCGGGCCGGAGGTCATCGCGCATCGGACTTTCCGGTTTGCCGTTTGTGCCCTTGTTTTGTCGATTTTCAGGCTATCGTTGAGCGGTGGTACTTAGCGATTTCCGGCATCTTATATTCGCCAGAATACATTTCGTTCGGCTTTGTTGCGTTGCCGTACGAGTGATGGCTGGTTTGAGCCGCCCTTTTGTGCAGATCTTGAGAGCAATGGTGGATAACAATCATTCAAATATTATGACATTTAGACAAAATGTAAGTAGGTACAGTTGTGTAATTTTTTTTGTATAAATTGTTAAGCAATTCTAAAAAAGTTAAAAATATGGTTCTGCACCTTAAATTATTGCTTATTAACAACCTGTTATATATTACTAGCGGCCCAGCCCGGCTTCGCACGGGTAGACATTTATCAAATACTTTGTCTACCCCGTTTTGAGACTTTTTCAGGCAATTTTTCTCACCGTCAGAACCATCCTCGTACTTCAAGGAATATTATAAAAAAGAATTAGCGAACTCGAATCAGCTGCTCTCGAGATTTGAGCTTAGCAACACATTCAGTGATTCATTTTTATATTATAGAGAAGATAACAAGTAAAAAGTTTGAAATATTTTAACCCGACTACGGAATAAAATAAAACTGCGCGCTAAAAAGGAATGAAATCGGTTAAAATCGGGGCTTACAGGATAAAATAGACTCATCTTATTGTTGAGGTCGGGTAAAATGTAGCTCGTGTTACCCGGGCCATAATAACGAATCGATTGACACCTTATTCATCAAAATCGAATCATTAGTTTAGACGCTACGGAAGAACATACGTAAATACAAACATACATAGACTGCTAACAATCATAACCCTTCCTTCTGGCTTCGCCGTAGTCGGGTAAAAAGAGAATAGAGTACACGTCGATTGAATTTCTACAATAATAAATATCGTAACATGCATCAAATTTAAACTAGGACGTGAGTAGATCGACATTATCTCTCTGTCTGTATTAATGCGGGCCTTCATCCAGATAACACAAAGATGGCCGCCGTGCTACCACTAAAGGCACTATTTTATCTAACACATCCCAAGCAATGCTGGTTTCAGTTGACAACCCACTTACCGTTGGAAGCGAACTGTTCAATAAAACGCTAAATTTCAGAATCGCTTTACCGCCCCACGTTACAGCTTCACATTATAATAATCGATGTTGTCACTTAGGCTTGTGAATATTTTACATCCCTCAAAAGGCACATATGTAGGTGTCGTAATGTCCGCCGTAAATTCTCGTACGCAACGTAATTTCGCGTAACTAATGCCCTCATCTTTACATAAGAGGAGTTATCGTAATAAATCAATGGTAATAAGGCGCTCGCGTATGCCTCGGGGCATGTTCATTAAATGCACGCGTATATTAAAATGTGAATAATTACTAAGATGTCAGTCGACGCTTGGTAAATGTTGACGGGAAACAGATAACGCGACCGTGGTATTCCCTGAGTAGCTTTATTTAAGGGAGGCAATGCTCAAAGTAAAGGCCAAATATATGAAGAAAAAACGACACTCGTGAGATTGATGCGTCATGATGAGACACTTTTAAGTGTGTGTCATGTTCAACGAAATTATAACTAGTGTCTATAATTGGTTGCAATGGACTGATGACATAAGACTTGTGTGCTGCTAACCAGAACCACAGCATAGGGTAGGGTAGGGGGGCACAGCAGCACAGCGTAGGGTTTCCGACCCAACAATGCATAGAGAAAAACCGGGACTGCGTGATAATTCGGTTTTACGGATGAACTCTATGCCCAGCACCTCATGATGACATCATCCATTTTGTTCCAAATTTGAAAGTTCCATCGCAATTTTTTGTATATTCTGTTAGAGCTTGCCCGTCTGAACATACATTGGCATGGCACCAAAGCTGTAGGGCCTTTGACCTCGATTTTATTTGAGTTCGAAAATCAGAAGATTCATAAATTTTTGTTGAAAATAGGAATTCTAATTAATCAAAACCAATGAAATGTCCTATCATGTCCAACTTTGAGCATATACAAAAAAAAATCGTTGACCGACACTTTCAAACAGCACTGAACCGTCACCGTCCCGTCAATAAGAGTCTACCTTATGTCAAATTGAATTGAGTAATTAATACACTGGTAAGAAAACAAATAATATTACTAGCGATGTCACCGGCCGCAGTGTTAGTGTAAATCTACTTTATCATATAGGGACTTGTTTGAAGTTTATTATAGCTAGTTTGTTTAAGAATGCCAGCAACGAACTACAGTTTTTGAGCAATAGTGTTAAGTTTGAATTAAATTGATGATGGAACCTTACAGTCCTCCATGGCACTCACGGTGACACCGCGCTCGACACTTTAATGGTTCTTAAAACTCTTCTGCTTGGGCATAAGGACAAGACAATGAAATCATTGATAATTTCATTGTGTTTTATACTGGAACCCAATGACCCAATAGTTTATCAGTTTAATCCCTAAAGACTGTAGCAGAAGCAAAAGAGGTGCAAGCGCTCTATTGATCGAATTGGCCTCGGAGTGATAAAATTCATAAACATACTGTCCACCAACCTCCTTCATATTATAATATTTACTTTTTTATATTTTTTGTACGATTGGTTTTTGTTTTAGTTGTATATGTCAGTTGTGAATAAATTGAAAATATGTGGGCTCTTAAAGGGGTTTTATTTCGATTCATTAATACATACTAAATACTGTTTGGCGCCAGAAAAGTGTCTTCACTGACCTAATATTCTCTAAACATCTCAATCTTCACACATACAGTCGTATATATGTGTAATACTATGCCTATGCGGCTGTCCTTAATTGTATCTTTGTATGCCACCCGCCTAGCTCATTCAAGAGCTCGCTACAAATTCACATGAAGCCGACAGAATATTATAGTTAGAGCACTATCTACATGTATTGTGCTTAAAATATACATAATTATATTGAGCTTGAGGCCTCGAAGGAATGTTCAGTTATCATAACAATATTTCAAAGACAGAATATTGTTCAATTTGGCCCAATATTCCGGGAAATTATTTTGCTTATTTAAGGTTTTTTTTCCTTATGTTGAGAATTACCTGATACTATTTTTATACTAATAAGGTGCTAAAAAAGCATACTCCCCGCCAGATGGTTACCGTAGCCTATGGACGCACCCACACCCTTCTTGAAGAACCTATTTTAATCGCTATGGAAATTTACGGTTTTCTTCCAATGTTTCCAGGGCTCCTAAAGACTGTGTTGATGATATGAAACTGACATATACCTACTGTTACCACAGTGAATCCTCTCATTAATGAAGCTGGTAACACGCTAGTGATATCCCTGGCATTCCAATCGTCAAGGATATGATGATCAATGGTATGAAAATTCGTCAATAAACGAAGAAACAGACATATCAAACCTTCTTTCTCTAACTGAGACGCTCAATAAGGTGTAGATTATCGATATATTCTGTGTTTATAGGTTGATCACCTGTCTTCGTGTTTTAAACAGTGGCCAGGGGATTTAGGAAAAAATGGAATTCACCTCAGCAATCGGGATTAACTCGAACAAAATATCCGAGCGATCAGACCCTTTTCAATGTTGGAGGACTCTCGGCTCTGAGTGGAAAATAATAAGAGGATTATAGAGAAATAACTATTTATAGGCTTATAAGAATTTCACCTTTTTTATACCACTAAGGTGGCACACAAGGATACGGCCCACCTGATGGTAAGCAGTCACCGTAGCCTATAGCGGCTAGCAATACGAAGGGTATCACTAACGGGTTGCCAACCCTGAAATAATTATTGTATCACATTTTCGACTGCCAATTAAAATTGTTTATTCAGCTTCGGCTCTAATAAGGCCCTTACGAATATATAATTTTACCACCGGTTTATAAATAAAAACTGAGAAAACCGACAAGAAGCGTTTCACATATTTTACATTTAATATACAGAAATCATAAACATACTGAAGTAATAAAAAAATCTTAGCGTAAGGTTAAAATTCAACAATACAACATAGACGAAGTAACGGGCCGAGGACTCGTACGAAAATAATTAAAATTGAATGTAAGTAATACATTTTCGAGCTGCTTTTAAATTTTAATAAATATGGTGCATATTTCGAAGGATATTGCGAAAGGATTGAGATTAATTATTGCCAATTTGAGTGGAGCTTCCGTCATAAATTAACAAAATATCCGACACTCCGCTCCATCGGCGGGTTATTGCGGAGCGCCGGTGAAATGATGGACCGTTTATATTTTATACTGTCTATTAGCCTAGCTAACAATTTGGATTCCCATCACGCTAAGTTTCGCACAGAGTAGGCAAAGAGAGTTAGGCAGAGAGTAAGCTTATAGAGCGCTATTACACTTTTATGGTTTTCATTCATCAATATCTTTATTGGTACCTCATCTTTTATTACAAGTGATAAAAAAAATCTGGGACTAGACACAGTGCCCCAACATACCTCTGAACGCAAACCAATTCCAGATACTAAAGCTAGCCAGTAAAGAATACTAACACTATAGTGATATTTGGTGTATATTTTCGGTGTCATTATGTGTATTAAAGTTTCATTTAGTGACTGATTTGTAGGAACACTAGCGGCCCGGCTTCGCACGGGTAGACATTGATCAAATATTTTGTCTATCCGTGCAAAGCCGGGGCAGGAAGCTAGTACAATATATAGCCTTAGATACTCAGTGATAATGTAGCTTTCTAACGGTGAAAGAATTTATGAAATCGGTCCAGTAGTTTCTGAGCATATTCAATACAAACTCACAAAAATAAAAATCTTTCCTCTTTATTATATTAGTATAGATTGGAAATAATGCTATGTGACTTTTAAGTGAAATAATTTAACTCTTTGTTCAATAAGGTTACCCCTGACCTAAAGCGAAAAAAAAGCGTGTTGATATTGCTGCTGCGGGCTTTTCGGACGACACTAGTGATGTCAATTAAATACCAACTGCCGGCTACTGATAACCATTAAAATTTTATTTCAGAGCTTAATTGCGTTGATTTACGACATATTATAGTATTATAGTATACTTCAGCTAAATTATAAGCATGCAAACAACCCGTCAGGACTGGCTGGAAATTTATTCCGAGCACGTAACACCGAGGAGCGTTTAAAATAAACTGATTAAATGCAAAAGCAGAGGTTGCAAACAATTTCACCCAACACTTTTTTCTGTACACCTGCATGATGAAGCGCTTTGACGGAAGGCGTAATTTTAAAGAGTCGTTAGTTCTGGTGCCTAACCAAGCGAAACATCAGAGTTTAAACACTTCACTCACAGTCTAAGCAAAGGCTAACCCGATATTTATACATGGGTACATTAGATATGTGAACGGAAAAGATACTAACCGCACACATGAACTGCACTTGCAAGACATCATTTCGCCCGGAAATTAAACCCGCTACCCGCTACATGCTTAACCTGCGTGTCTCACCACCGTCACCACATCTTGTACACTGGAAACCATATCGAAGGATATCGAATACAAAAAAAATTACAGGTCAATGTTAATTAATGGTTTTTATTTTACACATGTTCTTTTATTTTTAATTACAATTTATCTAGTCAAATTGCAGAAATTGCTTAATTAAATTATTAATTTTACTTCTTTTATAGCTAAGCCTGATGGTAAGCGTGGTGCCCGCCCATGCAGTAGATACAGTTCCAGTCATAACTTTTAACAGTAGACCCGCGTGTCGCCTCAAGACCGCAGTTCATATGTCTCCTATGCCAAATTTTACTACTCGCAGTACCCTTCGCAAGTGACGCTATAGGATTTTTTTTTACACCACTAAGGTGACACTCAAGCATACGGCCCACCTGATGGTAAGTAGCAATGCCAGGGATATTACTAACGAGTTGCCAACCCTGTTATTGATGAGGACTCACACTGCTAGTAGCATTACTATAGCCCAGCGAATCCTCGTGGAGCACTGGCAACCTTACTCATCGCAGAAGCACAACACTACATGAATTTAGTGTTATTTGACTGCGGTTTTCTGTAAGGTGGAGGTACAGTCCCCAGTCAGGCGGCTTCAATTCTAATGCGAAAGCAAAATGCAAACGCACTACATTATTACGTAAAGCGATATCAAATGGTCATAGCTCATAATGTACGTGGTCGGAAATAAAAGACCGGTGAGCGGTGAGTTAAACTGCGCTAGCTTGCTCTAACCACCGTTTGTAAAGTCGAAATGCCATGTGCGAGATTAATAGGCAAAGTTGAAACGTGTGAAACACACGAGCACGACATAACATAACCCACGGAGTTTGTTTGCAGACTGCACAGCAAATAGTGTCGAGAGAACTCTACAGCGTAATGAATTAAGTTGGACAATTTTGTGTAGGAAAATGTATTTTTCTCAGTTTTCAACTGTCAGAACTGGGGAGAAAATACTAAAACGTCTATTTTAAAGTGCATGCATTTAAAATCTTGCATAAAAATTTCATACATACAGGAGAAATATTTAAATTAACATAAATACCAGCTCCAAATAAACCAATAAAGATTTCAACACCACGAATGGTCGGTGTATCCTCAAATCCTTTACCTCAAAGAGCGTGTGAACAAATTGCTCTCCCCGCAGCTAACAGCCGCTCACTCGGCTCGGGAGCCCTAACAGCGCACTCAGCCTGGCAAACACTGCCGATAGACTCGTCTAACTGCCGGGCAAACATTTGTACGATCACCTGCTCACACTTCCACTTGGATCCCTGTTTAAGTACCAGCTAGTTTTAATACCGTCGAAGCGCCTTGATTTGTACATGTGTATGGGTGTATGGTAATATTCTGATTGATTAATTTTGACGGTTTGTGTTTATGATCAGTGTAGGATCTAATCAGGCGTTTGTGAATATTTTAGAATTAACCAGCATATTAATGTTTTAACGTGGACTTTGTGCTACTGAGTTTCTCTAAGCTCAAGTACCTGCACTTTACAGAAGACCGCAGTGAATTAACACTACTTTGATGTAGTGTTGTGTTCCTGCGGTATGTAAGGTTGCCACTTTTGCCAGTTCTGCCCTATTATACCCTGCGCTTGTAGTAATGCTGCTAGAACAGTGAGTCCTCATCAGCAACATGGTTGGCAACGCGTTAGTGATGCTCCTGGTATACCTACCGGCTATAGGCTACGATTGCTGTGCCCTATAAACAGGGTGTGTACTGTATTAGTATAATTTTAAAATGCTGTACACTATTGCAATAAAAAATTATGATTTATGATTTATGACTGCTTACCATCAGGTGGGCCGTACGTGACCAAGGAAAATAGGGATCCTTTACTTTCAAACATTAGACTAGAGTACTAAAATACTCTAGAATAGCGTCGAATTGTTCTCAGTCCCTGTACCAGCGATCATTATCTCCGAACACGATATTCAAACCTTATCCTAATAAATACTCATCCATTCCTTCACAGGTTAAGATGGAACAGAACTGTACAAGTATTTTCACTCACGAAGGATCAATTAAGTGCTTCGTACACATTGTTTACAATTTTCACGACAAGTACAATATAATGGAGCAGTTACGGAACTCGTTAAGGCCGTATACAAAATACCGATCCTGTAGGTACCCTAACAGATACTGGTTATATTGCATTTAGCTGCTGGAATGTTTATGTATCGGGTGTGGGACCTGAAGTGGACTTTATTTATTTACTATCAGAGTATATTTTGCCACAATTGTGTTATTACATTTTGTTGCCTTTATATTCAATACGTAACATAACTTTAATGATTTAATACGAAACAATTATACCGCACTCAATAAGGAGTTTCTCAATTCCGATCGTATTAGATAATATTTTTATATTCAGCAGAAACTCTCGAGTCTAAAACTACGTTAATATTAAATAAAGAATTTATATCGTAGTGGATTCCATCGACATAAGCTTATGGATTTTTATTACTTACTTGCTTTTACGCGCGAGTAGTGTTATTTGACTGCGGTCTTCTGTAAGGCGGAGGTACAGTCCCCAGTCGGCTCCAATTTAAATGGGATAACCCACGGGAAATTTCAAATCGCCCTACCTCTCAAAATATATATTAACATTCTCCTTCCAATTACTATTCTTAGCACTTCTTTACTTGATAGTCTTCGCTACATAGTATAAAACAAAGTAGCTTCCCGCTGTCTGTCTGTCTGCCCTAAATTTGCTTAGATCTTAAAAACTACGCAACGGAGTTTTTTTATAGATAGAGTGATTCAAGAGGAATGTTTTTAAGGATAATTTATTTGTGTTTTGTAGGTATATAACTTATATATATATGGCTAACGTTGGCCGTGCGAAGCCGGGGCGGGTCATAAGTTTCTTTATAAATACAAAATGTTGGTAAAATGTATGGGCACGCCAGCGCGCCGCCCAACTCACAAGTTAATTAAGTTGAATGAGATTGCAATACATAAAACAATAATTATATTTCATTCCTACGAATAATACCAACTTAATTAATTTCGCGTTAGACATGAAAGGAAGTCTCTCGTAGCTTGTTTATTTTACCTTAATATCTACTGAGCTGAGTACATAACCTTATTGTGTCTCGGAACATTTACAATTAAAGGTCTTGTACAAGTCTAGAAATTATTTAATTTCTTCTTTTTTATAGCACTAAGGTGCATAAGGCACACACACAAGCATACGGCCCACATGATGGTAAGCAGTCACCGTAGCCTATAGCCGCTAGAAATACCAGGACGGGTTTCTAACCCTGCTGTTTATGAGGACTCTCTGTGCTAGCAGCATTACTATTTGCCCAGCGTACCCTCGTGGAGCACTGGCAACCTTACTTACCGCAGAAACACAACACTACATCAAAGTAGTGTAATTTCACTGAGGTCTTCTGTAAGGTGGAGCTACAGTCCCCAGCCGGGCTCCAAATTTAATAGGAAACGGACGGAAAATTATACGGGAGATCCCAATTCGCCCTACCTCCCTTATGAAAGAGTCTCTACTTTGCTAAAATACCAATAAATCGGTCTAAAAATTATTTATAGTGTTCTGGACCCACCTTTAACATACCCGTGCATGGCAAAATTTAAATGATTCAACACGTGTTCAGGGTATAAAGAATAATATCTACTCTGTGGTATAAATATCAACCCCGCAAACATGAGAGCCAAAAATAGAGGGTTCAGGAAAAGAAATTGCGCGTCGCAGATTCATACCAAGGAGGCGGTACTTATGAAATTTGAATGTAAAATACGTCATACATTGCATTGGTGCCAACTGCGTGTGAAGCCAGGGAGTAGGCGGTTATGACTGCTACATCCTTTGAAATATTGTTTTATGATCTTCTGTAATGTTAAACATCTCAAATTGCATATTTTTGCTTTCACGTGCGCCCTCTTTTCGGATACATTATTTTTTTCCTATTACTACAAGAGTAATACCCGGAAATTATTCTAAATTCAAATTTTCCAGGTGAACACAGACTCATAGAACATATAATTTTACTTAATCATACGGTAATTATTTATGGTAAGTTGCAACTGATAATAACTTTAGCATGTACGTACATTTTGTTAGGAGGACCCAATGTCACAGCTTATTCTGCGGAACTCTAAAACGCTACTCGTCGTAGAAACACAGCACTACATCAAATTGTTGTTTTCTGATTAAATCTTATTTTCATTTATTTTTATTTTATTTTAATACGTTATTGTACACCATTTATAAATTAACATAGGTTATACACAAATATCAGTACAAATGGCGGCCTTATCAATCTTCTGAGTGGTCATCACAAGACTCCGATTTTTGGAAGATCCCAATACGCCTTACCTCACTTAAAATACTTATCCCGCTGTTGTTGTAGCCACCACCCATTTTCACCGTAAAATATAGCACCTGCAATGCTATTCCGATGCCCTCCGTAGAATATTGATGCTTCACGCCCGCGGCTATTGACATCAGATATGAGGGTCTCTGTGACCCCAGTTATTGGGGCTACCATCACGAGATATAGTGTTATGTCGTTGATTTATTAGGGTATTGAATAGTTGCAAGTTTGCGCCGTAAAGATGTCCTATGAACGAACGAAGTCCACACACTGGGTTAAATGAATGGTGTGTGGTACGCGTCGAAACAAGATAAAATATTTGTTATGATTAGCTAATAATGTAGACTTTTTAGTGGCCTTAGGAAGACTATCGAATTGTGTATTCGTATTTCGACTTTTTCTTAAAAAAAACCGGCCAAGTGCGAGTTGGACTCGCTTGTAGGTAAGGTTAAAAGTAGGCGAACTTCAAATGAGGTCATTATTCGTCGGTGACTCTCAACAGCGCGAAACAGGAATATTTTTAGTAAATTCGCATAAAACAAATTAAACAACATATTTAAGGTTTTCATATTTTACTTGTGGTGTACTGTAAGACACTACTTCCTGCCAAATTTCTTGGTTCTAGGTCAACGGGAAGTACCCTGTAGGTTTTGATACCCTTGTGAAATCGCAAAATATGCGAAAATTTGCGACATAAACGGTAATATCTTTTCTTCATATGACTTACAGATTTGATTATTTAACAGCCGAAAGAGACCATAGACCCGAATATTTCATATTAATTTCAATTAGATAACTCCACGCGTTCTTGAGAAAAAACAGACAGACAGACGGAAAGCAAAGTGATAAGGGTACCTTTTCTTCCTTTTAAGGAACGGAACCCTAAAAATAGCGCAGTGGCGGCAAAAAGTGGAACTAAATAGTCGAATGATAATTTTGATATTTTGAGTTTCGTTTTCGAAACGAAGTCGAAAGGTATTCCTGCTACCATTGCAGATCATGACATCAAGACCTGCAATGGAGTTGTGGGTTTTATGATTTTAGCAGAATAAAGTTTTAAATTGGTGGTCTACACTCTCTGCCTACTAATGTATGTACGCTCAAATACTTTACGCCGCAATTTGATATTTTAATATGATTTATCTGGTGAAGCAGCTTGTCTCATCTCAAGTTACACAAAACAGTCCACATCACCTACAATATAACTTACTATCTTCGCTTCAAAGTTACGACAGCAACGAAATGACTTCCTATAGTTACCAGCCCAGTCCTTGATTACGGGCAAGCAAATACGTCATGAACAGACACCACGGGCGCAAATTACAGGAATATTGGCCGATAGCCGATGACGTAGTGCCCGGGGCGAGTCGCATTGTCTTGCTTCGTTATAAGCCCGCCGGAGCTCAGACTAATGCCGCCATCCATCAGCAAGATGCTTCACTAGCCTGCATAGTACTCGTAAATATATCAATGTAGTTAGTTGTAGTAAATTAAAGGTAGTTTTAATGAGAAACTGGAAAGGTACTCGGAACCGGTGAGCATGTATGAAAAGATTAATGATTTGAATTAATGAATGTAAAAGAAGCAAAAGAGCTGTGTAAGTCTTTATATCTCCACACCTTCCCTCAAGGGTCACCGTCTTCGGTGACCCTCTACCTCTTGGTAGACAGAGGAGGACAACACACACTTGTCACACGAAGATAATTCCGTCAGCCTTAATAAGCCTGTTTGACTGTTAAAAATCTACAGTGCCCCCGAGCAAAAAAAGATTTTTAACGGTTTCTAATCCAACGAAGTTAAATATTTAAGCTTTAGTGAAGCATAAAATTTTCTTTGGATTCCTCAGATCCCTTCAATGGAGTCGCAATCAAGAGCTGGTTAACATAATACGCCAGGAAGATACCCATCTAGTCGCCCACTGTACATACAACACAAGCATTAACATTCCTACGAGAACAGCGCACAATAGGGACAATCCTAGGGAAAACCCAGTAGAATTACAATCAATACGTCTATGTGATGGCCGTTACGAGGAATTTCTGCAAATAAAACTGCCGAGCGCTCCCTGTAGGACTGAAGGGTCCCAACACAACTTGTAGGTCGGCTTTGTTATTGTTGTGTTGGAGATTTAAGGTAGTTCTTCAACTAAACTGGCCTGATAAAGGTTTTGAATGGAAATACACTAGTTTACAGAACATATGATACAACAAGCTGTTTCCCCGCGATTTCGCCCGCGGTCAATATAATATATAGCCTATGTTACTCAGTGATAATGTAGCTTTCTAGCGGTGAAAGATGCTTCACTAGCCTGCATAGTACTCGTAAATATATCAATGTAGTTAGTTGTAGTAAATTAAAGGTAGTTTTAATGAGAAACTGGAAAGGTACTCGGAACCGGTGAGCATGTATGAAAAGATTAATGATTTGAATTAATGAATGTAAAAGAAGCAAAAGAGCTGTGTAAGTCTTTATATCTCCACACCTTCCCACAAGGGTCTTCGGTGACCCTCTACCTCTTGGTAGACAGAGGAGGACAACACACACTTGTCACACGAAGATAATTTCGTCAGCCTTAATAAGCCTGTTTGACTGTTAAAAATCTACAGTGCCCCCGAGCAAAAAAAGATTTTTAACTGTTTCTAATCCAACGAAGTTAAATATTTAAGCTTTAGTGAAGCATAAAATTTTCTTTGGATTCCTCAGATCCTTTCAATGGAGTCGCAATCAAGAGCTGGTTAACATAATACGCCAGGAAGATACCCATCTAGTCGCCCACTGTACATACAACACAAGCATTAACATTCCTACGAGAACAGCGCACAATAGGGACAATCCTAGGGAAAACCCAGTAGAATTACAATCAATACGTCTATGTGATGGCCGTTACGAGGAATTTCTGCAAATAAAACTGCCGAGCGCTCCCTGTAGGACTGAAGGGTCCCAACACAACTTGTAGGTCGGCTTTGTTATTGTTGTGTTGGAGATTTAAGGTAGTTCTTCAACTAAACTGGCCTGATAAAGGTTTTGAATGGAAATACACTAGTTTACAGAACATATGATACAACTAGCTGTTTCCCCGCGATTTCGCCCGCGGTCAATATAATATATAGCCTATGTTACTCAGTGATAATGTAGCTTTCTAGCGGTGAAAGAATTTTTGAAATCGGTGCTGTAGTTTCGGAGCTTATTCAACACAAACATACCCACGAAAATACAAATCTTTCCTCTTTATATTAGTATAGTATATAGATTATTCTTCATACTTAGAGTTTTAGATATCGAGATTAAAGTAAATATGGGCTGCTTTATCGCTAAAGCCATCTCTTTCAGCCAACCTCAGGGTACAGGAAAGTGTGAAAGAGAAATAAAAGGTGGGCTGATAGTCACTATCACATCTAAAGACATATGAAAGAAAAATATTACGACAACGGCACGCAGCAACTGCCGGCGAGGGTCAAGAAGAAGAGATAGCTAATAAACTACCACCCAGAGGATGACTGCCTAATTTTGAATCGTTTTACGGTATAGGAATAGTTCATGAGGGTATCTGCATACGTCTTTCAAGGACGTATGTAAAGTCTAAGAGACGGCGACTCATCATCTGTTACGTTGGCACCAAATTATCTTCGGTGAAGAGTTTGAAACAATCGAACTTCCATAAATATAAAATTTTATACGATAGGTCAACACTTCGTCGTGACGTCACCAAGGGACCCTGATGATGGGACCTGCAAATCCTGCAACACGTGTCAGAACATATAATACGTTATCGTAGCCTATTTTGGGGGATCCTTGTTGTGTACACCGTATTATAGGCGGAATAAAGCGAATTTTGTAAATTATAAATTATTTCCGCAACGTATCGCCGCGATGTATTCATGTTTACTTAGCTTATTTTACGTTATGACTTGGATTTTTATATCGAAATAATATATGAATATAATAAATATGGATGATCCTTATTGTAAATGAAAAAAATGAGTAGATTTATAATTTTAATTCGTTTAACTTTCTAATGGTTTGTCTAAGTTATCACGATACGAGAAAACACAAAAATATTAAAACCAATTACATTATTCAACTCCAGTCTCGTGTCAGTATGTCTATATAAATATTTAGCCAGTTGAAATGACTAGCGTCTGGAGTCGTCTACGTAATGTCCCGCAAGGATTCTAGAGCAAATGTAATTTAACATTGTCTTCGTGCCAGTCGCGTGAATCAGTCAACGAAACCAAATATGTAGGAATGCTTAGAACACTAAATATGGGAATACTTATGTAAATTTCCTCTTTTAAATTATAAATTACATTTAAATTATGCGTCTTTATAAAACGTTTATACCTCTAAAGTAGCACACATGCGCACGGACCATCTGATGTGCTAGCAATACCAGGGTATCTCTTTTATTTAGGCTCATGGTGTGATTAATCAAAAAATTCCAATCTTCTTAAGTTTAGAAAAACTTATTTTTACCGGCCGGGTTTGTCCTGGGCCCATCAGTTGACAGGCCGTCACGTCAACCACACTACTTACATCTTTATTTCATATTTTTTTAGATATTATTTGTTTTGTGACGTCACCTTTAATATCGGACGTGCGGTTCCCGGAAAACGTACATTGATCATTACACGTCAAGTCCCTTTCAGGAGTATGGAGCGCCATTTTACTCTTGAATTGTCGAATCGGCATCCGAATCCGAAACACGTGTTGGAAGATGTTTTATACATACACGAGGTTTAATTGTGTATATTTAGACGAATGCTTATTGTTTAAGCCTACTTATCAAATTTTGGTGAAATTATGTAAAATTTATAACGTATTAACGCAAAGTAGCGAATATATTGTACTGATATTGTGGACATACTAAAATACAGCAATTTTTGCCTATTTGCTGACGTTTTAGAATAATGAAGACATGGATGATACTGTGTTGAGATGCCTACAAGAAGACCTAGACAGTGTTTATACTTGGTGCAATAAAAATAAAATGATAGCTCAAAATGCTATCACATAAAATTTACTCGAAAATGTAATAAGATACAGTCGGAATACCTCATAGGAAAGGAAAAACTAAAGGAATCTACCACCGTTCGAGATCTTGGCGTCCTGATGGACCCTCAATTGATTTTTCCGGTCATATTGACAACATATCAGAGACGCAAATAGGTCGTTAGGCTTTATACTAAGAAACACCAAAGATTTTAAAAAGCCTTCTACAATTATCCAACTGTACAATAGCTTCGCAAGGAGCAGGCTTGAATAAAGTCTACAAAGTAAACCAAGCGAGAATTGAAAGTCCAAAAGAAATTAACTCGTAGTTTGGCGGTTCGCTTCCGAAATCCGGGAGAAATAAAGACCTACTTATGATAATTACTGTACTCACCTTCAATTCGTATTGTCTTCATAATAAACCCTTCCTCGTATCAAACCCTACTTCCATATAAAGTTCTCACTGGCCAGGGAGCAGACTATTTGATTCATAAATAAATTGCCCTCCGCCAACATTACTCAAAACAAATGCAAAGCAAAGTGTTTCCCGAAACATCTCGCAATGTAATACAAGCGTGGAATTATGAAACATCTCGCAATGTAATACAAGCGTGGAATTATGAAACATCTCGCAATGTAATACAAGCGTGGAATTATGAAACATCTCGCAATGTAATACAAGCGTGGAATTATGAAACATCTCGCAATGTAATACAAGCGTGAAATTATGAAACATCTCGCAATGTAATACAAGCGTGGAATTATGAAACATCTCGCAATGTAATACAAGCGTGGAATTATGAAACATCTCGCAATGTAATACAAGCGTGGAATTATGAAACATTGAACAATTTGGGATTTCCATCAATTCACAAAGTATGCCTAAGATTTTGGGATAACAGGAGTTATAGCACCCCTTTATGAGGCTGGGAGTGCTGTTTAGAGTGGCACAGAATAGATAATACAGCCTCATCACACTACCCTAGGTGGTGTTATGTTTCTATGGTGAGAAAGGGCGTATAGCCCTTCTGAGAAATCAAGCAGCAGCTTACTCTTTCTCTGATCTGCTAAGTCACTTTATCAAACAAGTCATCCAAACCAGTTATATGTGCCATACATCATTATATATATATATACAGTCAGCATGGAGCCGTGTGTTGCTGCGAGGAGAGCGTAAAAACGCAACCTTCTACTGCTCTTCAGGGGTTCATTAATTGCTTTCTTCACTCTTGTGTAATAAATACTGAGAAACAAAACCTACTTAGGAACATACACTTTATTTATTGTTCTTTAAGCAATCAAGATTCGTGACAGGCTTTAGTTTTGACAAGACTACCCAGTTTTGATGACGAATCCGCACCATGACAAAACACCTTATGTTAGAAGTCTGACAAATTTCCAAAGTACTCAATGATGGAAAAGTAAAGAGTACTCGATACAGGCAAGCATATATGAAGAGATTTATGAATGTCAAAGAAGTAAAAGAGGTGTTTAAGTAATGAGTGAAATGGCACTCTATACTCTGATTACTCTGGAAGATACTCATACTTGGTGTGATGTAAGTATGTATTTACGACACTTCCCTTAAAAATTATGTCGTGTAGCACTATGTGTCGCTGGCGTCTGTTCAGAAAAGTTTTGTAGCATTACTAAGGACTAGTGGGTCACCCGTGGTTCCTCACTATGCTCATCCCCACAAGGTAAGTAATCTTGCCGCTTTAAGGTAAATCGACTACCGATGAAGAAAAAAAAAATCTTAACAGAACCGATAAGAAACTCAACAATAAAACTATTCATTTTACAAAATTGGTAGAATTTAATACAAAACATCTCTACATTTAATAATGCATGAAAAATGATTTTTAAAAAACATTAAACTGGCATCCAAAATCCAAAACAAACAGAGGAATGCAAAGTGAACAATTATAGCACTTACCCAGGGTAAATTGGGGACAACAGTCACAGAGCGCAGCGCACGAACCAGATGCCTACAGCAAATGATGAGCTCCCAGTACTGATAATTAGCAACGAAACGGTAATGCCCTTGACACTTGTTGTTAATGCTCGAAGAGTTAACAATTTACATAATTTTATAAACAAATTATATATAAGTTTGTGTTTTAATTTAACAGATAGGTACATATACATAAATAGATATATCGCTTTCATCGCTTTCACCAAAACACAAACCACACATATAGACAGGTACAATCGACTAGAGCCGGCGTTAGGGAAATACTTAACCCGAAAATATGTCATCCAAGTAAACGCAATTGCGTAGTTTGATCTACTGTGACTTTTCAGTTGTGCAAGGTCACTAGGATCGTCCCAATGAACTGATGAAAAAGTCGAAAGTGATGTTGCTACCACAAATAGAACTGAACCTGAACCGAGTCTCCAGGAGACATCCTTGGGTGTTGACTGGTCGTCTATAATCCAATTAATATTCAGAAGTATGTTGAATAACGGTTACCTACGAAGGCTACGGCCTTAAAGTCAGGCTCTATTAAACCACGATCCCACTTTTACAACATTTCTTAAAACTTCCTTCCGTGACTTAAGAGAGCAAATAACCAACTTTCCTTGGCATCAAATCAAGTCGGCCACTAGCAAACATCCCTATACATAAGTAGCTATCGGAATACCTTGCTCCGCTCACTAACGAAGACTTGATGGATTTCTATGAATGGGTCTCTCGGGGGCCATTGCATCTTGGTTTCATTTGACGTGAAAAGGATCCACACACCTTCATAATTAATTATCTATAGTTCCAAAGTGTTCGAGTAGTAAATGTGGGTTTCTGAACCTCGTTGCGTGATATTTTAAGGGCAACAAAGCGTGATCGTACATTTATGATTAAAAAAAATATAAGCTCTGTATAAGTACCGGCTTATCTATGAGAACACGATACTTCCCCGTATGTCTAGTCGCCTTTTGCGGACGAAATGTGACCTATTAACACTCCAATTAGGAACCAAATCTACTTCACCTCGAGCAGAATTTTTTATTTTCCTGTTTTGACATATTTTAATGGGATCTCGTTTGAAAGGCTAGTGACGTGATTCAATACAGAAATTAAGTTTAAAAATCGAATCGATACTATCAACGATCAACTTAAATACGAAACATTATTATATCACTCATTAAGAACTAACACAAATACTTACTAAAATCCATGACAGATCAAATATAACTACAGCGTGGTCTATTCATGTTCCGTCACGGATACAATTTCAAGACCATCAAAATAATAGCCATGGTACAGAACCGTTAACACCCGCTTTAGAACTATAAGGCGTGTAATATGAAGCCTACAATTACACCCTAATATCACAAGGGCCGACATGAAGCAGTGTAATCAGGATACATAAGTTACATTATTGTAATCCAGTTAGTGTCGACTCTCAGGCCTTGAGCATTCATTAGGGAAATTATCTATAAGTGGCAGCCTTAGTGGTATGCCTCCTTACATTAAACAGTTGTGACGTCACAGGAGTATCCAATTCAAGTGAATTTGATACTCCTTGATTAACGACATTTGAGTGACAAATTGATAGTTATAAAGCTTAATCTACGTTGATATTTTTTTTACTAAATCCTTTGCGTCGTAATAATGGACGAACTTATTACAAAGTAAAAGCAATCGCACCCCTGACGACCGACCAGCCACAATTGATAAATACATAAGCTAAAATAATAATTACAATTTGCCAATTTATTAAGTTCATCCGATGAGCCTACACTAATACATCTTAGAATTTTTAAATAATTAAATAATATCTTTATATGAGCATGAAATCTATCAAATAAATCACTTGATACAAAAGAGTGTATTAGACTAGATGTGTACATCTATTCAGTGCCGGTAGCAGGAAAATTTTTCGCCTGCGTATTCGAAAACGTAACTGGCGAAATGTCAAAATTGACATACTAATATTGAGTTCCACATTTCACCACCGCAGCGCTGTTCATTTTTCAATACAAAAATAGTCGATGCGAATACGTCGCAATTTATTCATGATCGCACTACAGTCCTAAGTATCCTTCTACGTACTTTGCTTCGGAATGAAGAACAGAAGAGCTAGTAAAAATCCAATATCAACTAAAACCCTTGCAATAAATTCCGTCTGTTGCTATAACAACACGGAATCACACTCAATTGCTCTCCAAGTACGTAAAATTCTATCTGCATAAACCATGATACTGTGAAGGGGCGAAATGCGCGAATTTGTATGCGAGAAAATTAGCCTTGAATTATGCTTAATAAAGTATGGGATTTTTGGGCTTATTAGCATAGACATGGGTCCGTCTGTCTGTGTAGTCATTATCGTATTGTACTGGTTTAGTGCGGCTCGCCAGAGTTGGCACTTGTCCCTTCAGTACTTTGAATTCATAATGCCACTGGATTCGGAACAGCGGTCAGTTTTTTTTCGACTTCTTTACCAATATTAAGATGGATTGAAAAACTTGTCTATTTCAATATTTCTTAACAATATAATGAATAGTAGTTGTGCGTAGTATACTATCTACTCTGAGATATTACGTAGGGTCTTTGATAATATATAAATAAAAGCTCGGACCATCTTATCTTAACATAGTAATTATACTAACCAATTTATATTTTTATTGCTAAGTATAAATGCATCTTGTTATACTTTTTAAATTTAAAAACACTTGACTTATACCCATGCCGTGTCAGCCTATTATTAAAACCAACGAAAGCATTATTCAATAACGATAACGTTATGTAGTCAGTTAATCCATTGTAGGGTTGTCACTAAGCTGGAACGGGCTCACCGAGCTATGTATGTTACTCATTATATTGAAAAAAGGTAGCTCAATTATAAATTAATCGTTGATACTGATTAATTGTCGACTTAGTTACTGTAACGTGCGCCTAGTGTCGGCTCCTTCATACAAACATACATACCTAAAGGCAGCCTTACATAATATTCTAAGGGGCAGGTCGTGCAATATCACGTCACGTAACGCCTTAGAATAGCCCCTGCACGTGGGTCATCCGAGTCACGTGGTCTATTATCTAACGAGGACGGCACGAGTAAAACTGTTGGGTGATCTATAGGAACGTGATACACACAATATGTTATTTCGCTAATGAGTAAAAGAGTAAAGAGTACTCAGGAACCGAAAGGCATGTATGAAGAGAATGATAAATGTAAAAGCAAAAGAGTTGTGTAAGTCAAGAGTGTAAAGGCGCTCTATTCTGCCTACCCCCTAAGGAACTTGGCGTGATGATGTAATTGATATATATATATATGGGATATACATAAATAGATAATAAACATAAATAGAGGACTGGGATTGCCTCCAACGCGAGGTGAAGGGTTACCTAGCCGAGAAAGGCTCATTCACTCTTTTCTTAAAGAGCCCCAAGTTATATGTTTCAATAGAGACGAACTGAGAGATTACAGTGCTTATCTATGAGTTGGAAAGAAGGCATACAATAATCACGTCAGGTGCCTTTCCCGTAGGCAGAGAGTATAGAGCGCTATTACAGTCTTGACCTGCACACCTCTATACATTTATTTTCATATCAAATCACCACACTTCCTCTCCTCCGTGACTCAATTTTAATCAGTCTGCATTGAGAAGTTGAGGTTATTTGCTTTGCGTCCGTAAATTTAAATAATAGTTTTTTTTTGGGCGTATTGAACCTTATTATATTTATTGATTGATTCAGGGACAATAGTATAAACAAAATGCAATAATATCTGCAGTAGTTTGTCTCATAATAACTCTCAACTGTTTGATACCTACCAAAAAGTATTTTAGGTAAATAGCGATCTAATGGTTCTGCTCAAATCGAAGAAGCCTTCATTTATAAATAATGTGAATAGGGTAGGGCGTCTTAAATTTAATAAAATACATACTTCGACGGCAGTTAACCTAAAGTGCATAATATAGTGTAATTACTGGGTGCATTATGTATCACAAAATTATCGTTAACAATAGGCTTTTACTGTAAAACTGAACTGTGTACAGTATGTAGAGATACAGTGGCTACAACAGAAAATATATAAATATAAATATATGATGAATACGTGTGGTGCGCGTCTGTTGGCGCCGCAATCTACTTTCAATCGGAATCCAATCACTGAATTTTTATATGACTAATTTTGTGTATTTTTTAAAGGTTAAATTAAGAGTTTTTGCCCCGAATCTTGTGTTAGATTTTGAAGATTTGAGAGGGCTTTGTTTTTAAAACAAATCCAGTACAGATTTTATTATAATGCCTATCACTGGCCTTCTAAATATAGCAGATTTGTCAATTTATAAATTCCAAATATACAGAACTATATTAGTACTGGCTGCCCAGTCCCGACTACAAATGAATACATGTATTGGCCTTATTTAGTTATTCGTTGGTATATTTAAAATCGGCGTAAGGACATGTATTATATAACAATGAATATAAATGATATGGCATACATTATTAAAAAAATAAACTTTAATTGACAAGTTTTTTTCTGTCCGTACAATGTGAATCAAAAGCTGAACCAAACGATACGAAGGAATGTAATATCAAAGTCATATTTATTAACTTTACGTTACTGGTATCAAAGAGAGCTACACAACTACACGTCTGAAAACTTCTGTAGTATCAATGCAACTGTTAACTATGTTGGTTGAAAGGCAATCCGACATTTTCAAACGAAATGTCCGTTATTGGAAAGTGTTCGGCATATGGCCTGGGAGGGAGCCCTCCAAATACTACAAGTATTATTCATTCGCTTTCCTCACCATAACATCGTTCACGTACATCACGCTTCTAACAATCAATCTCCTCTATACGCCTTTGAACATCAAGACGTTGACACAGGAAATAATGTTCTACTTCACGGAGATAAATATCGCTTTCAAAGTAGCAACGGTCCTGATCATGCGAGATAGAATCATTGAAGTCATGAACCTGCTCGATTCTGATGATTTTAAAACTGATGATGATAAATGTGAAGCAATTATAATCAAAGCCAATGCAAACTATAAATTGTATTGGAAAATATACGAGATATTTTCAATAATTGCTTTCTTTGCGCAAGTCAGTGGTGTTCCGTTTGCCACTCTGTTCTTAGATACTGAATTCGGGCTTCCTGTGTGCAATTATTATTTTCTGGATGAAGACGTCAAAGATAAATTCTTCAAAATATTATATTTCTATCAATCCTTCGGGATCTACTGCCATATGATGTACAACATTAGTGTGGATGCCTTCATTACTGGTTTAATTTTAATAGCCATCACCCAATTCAGAGTGCTCGGTAGGAATATTTCCAAGATAAAAGTAGGTGGTGCCATTTCTGGTTTGAAAATTGAAGACCAAGATAAGATACAAGTAATTATGCTGAATCGATGTTTGAGGCAGTATGACCTTATTGTAAAGTACGTATTGATAAGCCTCTTGCATATTGGTGTCGATAATGTTGAACAAAATCACTAAACAAAACTAATTTGACAGGACTAAAATTCTTGCTATCCCTTTCTCATGTGCGGGGTTAATAAGATGGCAATATTTTTACTCCTGTGAAATGAGTTTAGGTTAATGATTTTGTACAACAGAATTAGCACCATTATCTTGTTTTCCTAATATGTTTGGTGTTAAATCAATTAGGATATTTGATTTTAAAAGCATGCTGTTTTATTTCAGATATTGCTCGACAGTTCAGTGTTTAATAAGTACCTGCATGTTCCTACAGTACGGTTTATCGTCCGTCAATATTTGCGTCACCTTGTGTGGTGTGATGGTATTTGTGTTCATTTTTTATTCCACTAAGGTGGCAAGCAAGCATACGGCCCGCCTGATGGTAAGCGGTTACCGCGATGCAACACCAGGAGTATCATTCGCGCGTTGTCGACCCTAGAATTTAACATTATGTAGTGGCTTTATTATATCCTTAGTTGATGACACGAATCATTTAACACCGATATATATCTTCTCTATCTTCTTATCTTGCTAGTGATATAAGTATGTCAACTTCGATATCGATAATTAAGTAGACTAACCCGAACCCTGTAACATGTATTTATTTATTTATTTTAGGATATCTTCTCTTTTATAGGGCAGTACATTTTTTTTTACTCTCCAGTCTATTAGTTTTTGTACCTTCATATATTTTTCATACCTATTAATTTTTTCCAGATTTACAAAACTATTTCAACAATGTCTTAGAATACTTTATAAATACTACAATACAAAGAAGTTGAAATAATTAGCCTGTAACTGTTGGTGTGCCAATTAGTAAATAAATAAACACACAGCTACCTAAATAAATATGTTATTTCGATTTGTTTTCAGATTACTGTAAGCGAGTCATCTTTTTTCAGCGTATTTTTTTACTTGGAATATTTACTTGTTTTGGTATCTCAAATATTTATCCCATCCTGGTTGGGGACGATCTTACGCTATGAGGTGGGTAATAATGAGTTTACAGGGAAGCATAGTACAAGACATAATAATCCATACTGATATTATTAATGCGAAATTAACTATTTGTTTGTTGTTTTAACCTTTTCACGACTAATGGATGAACAGATCCTAATTAAATTTGGCAATAAGATAGAGACATAGGCTATCTTTATCTACAACCACGCGGGTGAAGCCGTGGGTAAAAGTATTATTAGAAACTTATCCTAATAGCACTTTGTTTTACGGCACAATATTCAGAAGCTGGATATTAGACAACAGTGCCGGTAGCATGAACATCGTCGACAACGTTTTCGTATCGCATTCGACTATTTTTGTATTGGAAAATGAACAGCGCTGCGGCGGTGAAAAGTGGAACTAAAAATTAGTATGACAATTTTGACATTTCGCGAGTTACGTTTTCGAATACGTTGTCGACAATGCTCCTGCTACCGGCACTGAAGTCTGACTTGTTAGTCATCTCAATAGACACAAAATGTATATACATTGAAGATGAACTTGAACCAGATACAATTTTAAGTAATTGGTCGTTCCTTCAGAGCCAGCAGCTAGTGTTTGCATCGTACAAGTGCGAGTGGACTCCGAGGGCCGAGCCGTTCAAGCGGAGCCTCAAGCTGTTCATGGGGAGAGCCAACACTCCCGTACAACTGACGGGACTCAATATGTTCCACCTATCTCTGGATACATTCATTTCTGTAAGCATTATTACTATTCATTGCTTGGTTCTCATTGTTACACAGGTACATATAGCAAATTTGCCCGCCTTAACCTCCGTTACTTAGAGATAGTATACCCATATATGTAAATCATGAATATCAACAATCAATACGTACAATAAAAATGTAACTGGCCGCTGTCTATACATGGAAGATTAATGAGAAAACCTATTAAGTTCTGGGCACGTTTATCGTTAGATATTATTGTTAGATATTATTGTTAGATGCTTAACCTATTTACATGCGGTTTTCACGAATGTTTTGATTTAATTCAATCGGATCAAAAAAAAAAATGTACATTGACAAATCAAACGATGGCGCTTCTTTAGCTTATAATAGTTTTTAGTTTGTTTTTTTTAAATATTTCTGCCTTTTCACAGATAATGAAGACAGCTTATTCCTTCTTCACACTGTTGCGGTTCGTACTGGCCAAAGATGACGGTCCTTAAATAACACAGCTGGGCAACGATGTTTTCAACGACACTTATTTATCAGTGCCTTACATTTATGTGGCATATTTCAGACTGTATTACTTTAAAAGCTCACAATAATAGGTTTCACACAAGAATTACTCTTACTTCTAACTCTTACTTCACCCTCAAGCCTCTCACTCATAACTTGTCTAAAACATATTTCTTACTGTACTTAACCAAACTCGACAATTGCTCGGCTATCATTTTCAAACAATCATATTATGATCACACTAATTCCCTCACGGAGACGCAGTTAAACATTACGCGGCTTCTTCTAGTATGGTATAAATGATACCAAATATCCAATTTGTTTAATGATATAATAATCCAGCTTATAGTCACTATAAGAATAGATTCTGGAAACGGTAGCGCGAGCATGAATGATTTGCGACAACGTTTTAGTGTCGCCTTTGACTATTTTTGTATTGAAAAATGAACAGCGCTGCGGCGTTCAATAGTGGAACAAAAAAATAGTATAACAATTTTATTTTGACATTTTGCGAGTTACGATTTCGAATACGTAGTTGAAAAATGTTCTTGCTACCGGCACGGAACGCGACCGGCGTCTGATTCTAGGTCTAGAAAGTTCTAGTGACATGTAATTGTCTCGAAGGCTCGACAATGCCGCTTTGTTGTCGATACGAGGCTAGGCTTTTTTTGACGTTGCATTCACCATGCATGGGAATATTTTGAGTTTTGATTGAGTCGTGATATTATTAAGGATTACGTTGACGCGTTCGATAGTTTCACAAAACTTAAATGCATATAGCATACTCGAATTCGGTGAAATGATTAATATTATTGTTACGATTAAATACTTACTTGGAAAGTCGGTTTGATGACTGTCCCTGGTCATATGTTTTGTAAAACACATGTAGGAAGTGTTACTCTGACAATTACTTGATGCATAATGCATGAGGGTGATCTAACTAGAGAGGCGTTACACCGGTGAAGCAATGTACCTAATAACATGTCTCCTGTGTGTAATATCTTTTTGCAGAAAATTACCTAACAATAGGCTACTAATGTAAAGCTGCATACAGTGTGTAAAAAAATATTTTTTTTACCACGATAGCAAGCAAGCCTTTGAATTAATACCAGAGAATTACCGACATAATTTTCGTAAATTCAGCGTCAACGAGCGGCTCATCAGCCAGGAGTGTGAAAACATATCATTTCGATTACTCTCTTTACTAAGAAATACTATGAATTATTTTTATATTACAGGAGCTCAATAATGATATAATATCAATCACAGAACATTTATCATATCTCAAAACTGAAACATAAAAATATAATTTTAAAATGTGGCAGGTTGGGATCTCCCGCGGGTATTTCCATTAATATTGGAGCCGCCTGGGACTGTACCTCCACCTTACAGAAGACCGCAGTTAAATAACACTACCTTAAAGTAGTGTTGTGTTTCTGCGGTGAGTAAGGGTACCAGTGCTCCACGAGGATACGCTGCGCTAGTAGTAATGCTGAGCACTGTGACTTCAAAAACAACAGCGTTTGTAACTCGTTAGTGATATCTCTAATTGTGTGCCACCTTAGTGGTATGAATAATAATAATATGAACTTCCAAATTAACTTTCATAAAATAACAGACACAATATAATAAAAAAAAAACTATTGCATTCAACCCAGTTACTCAAATTTTACCAACGATTTAATTTATTATAAAGCAAGTAATGGCAGCCTATAATTAAGACAACATTTAGCCTTAGAGAAAGTGTTTGTTTTTTCGTCGATCTATAATCAATATATAAATATTATGTGGATTTATTTGTTTCTGTCTGTACAATGTGAATCAAAAGCTGAAACAAACGCGGATGCTATAAAAGAATAAAAACAGACACTCAGAAGGACAGAACATTTCACTGTTAATCATGTTACTTGAAAAGCAATCATACATTTTCAAACCAAATTTTAGTTATTGGAGAATGCTCGGCATCTGGCCTGGGAGGGAGCCCTCCAACTACTACAAGTACTACTCAATCATATTCCTTAGCATTACACTGATCATCTACATCTTACTCCAAACTATAAGCCTTCTTTATACGTCGTTGAAAATGGAAATACTTGTACAAGAAGTAATGTTCTTCTTTACGGCGATCAATATTATTGGTAAAGTAAGAATGGCGCTGATCTTGCGTGATAAAATCATCGATGCCATGAACCTCCTTGATTCCGGCAACTTAAGTACGGATGATGAAGAAAGTAAGGAAAGTATTATGAAGGCCAATACAAACTATAACTTGTATTGGAAAGTGTACAAGATATTAGCATTGATTTCATTCTGCTCTCAAGTCATTGGTGTTCCACTTGTGCTGGTGGTAAAAGGGAGTGAGGTCGGCCTACCTGTGTGTAACTATTATTTCTTGAATGAAGATCTCAAAAACAGATTATTCAAAATACTATATTTCTATCAATCCTTCGGAATCTACTGCCATATGATGTATAACGTTAGTGTGGATACCTTCATTACTGGTACAATTCTGTTAGCTATAACTCAATTCAGAGTCCTAAATAGGAACATTTCAAAGTTGAAAATTGATGATGAGAGCTCTGATTTGAAAATTGAAGAGCAAGAAAAGATTCAAATAATAAAACTGAACCGATGCTTGAGACGGTATGATCTCATCGTACAGTAAGTATTATGGATTCAAATATAACATACTTCACGTAGACTTGAACGAGATACAATTTTTAAACGAATAATTTGTGGTTTCGTTTTCACTAGACAATGGAATTAATATATTGTTAATACTCCTGTATCTAAATGTTTCAGATATTGTTCGACGGTTCAGTCTATAATCAGTACCTGCATGTTCGTGCAGTACGGAATATCGTCCGTCAATATTTGCATCGCCTTGTGTGGTCTGATGATGGTATGTTTCAATTAGAGTCAACAACTATGGTGGAATTAATGCTTTTGACTCTGTAATAGGGCTTATTAAATTAATTTCAAGTTTCAGTTTTCAAGTAACTAGCAGAACCTTTTTTTCTTTGTTTTATTAATATTATTTTATATGTTTTCTTTTTCAGATACCATCAACAGAGTCGTTCATATTCAGTGTAGCATTTAACGTTGTGTATTTAATGGCTATTGTGTCAGCAATATTCGTACCGGGTTGGCTTGGAACGATTTTAAGCTATGAGGTATGTGTTGCTGAAAAGAATATGTTATAAGTTTTTATACCACTAAGGTGGCACACCAGTATACGGCCTATAGCCGCTAGCAATGCCAGGGACACTAAGAGTTGCCAACCCTGTTGTTGATGAGGAGCCACTGTGCAGCAGCATTACTACTAGCCCAGCGTATCCTCGTGGAGCACTGGCAACCTTACTTACCGAAGAAACAAAACGCTATATCAAAGTAGTGTTATTTCACTGTGGTCTTCAGTAAGGTAGTGGTATAGTCCCCAGTCGGGCGGCATCAATATTAATGGGAAAACCCACGGGAGATCCCAATTCGCCCTACCTCTATTTTTAAGCTCATGGTACGTAGGTATCATGGTGGTAGAAAAACTCATTGATACAGGCCGGGATTAGAACCTGGGCCCATCAGATGACAGGCCGTTGCTTCAACCGCAAGGCCACCACGGCTTTCCTGTATGTTGAAGTAATTGGTCGTTCCTTCAGAGCCAGCAGCTAGTGTTTGCGTCGTACCAGTGCGAGTGGACTCCGAGGTCCGAGCCGTTCAAGCGGAGCCTCAAGCTGTTCATGGAGAGAGCCAACACTCCCGTACAACTGACGGGACTCAACATGTTCCACCTATCTCTTGATACATTCATTTCTGTAAGCATTTCTACGAATTATAATATGATTTACGTGTTCTTTCTATTCAAGTAAAAGTTACTTTAACAGTTATTCATCAGTTCAATTACATAAATAATAATTACGTCATCAAATGGACTTTCTTCATCAACAGATAATGAAGACAGCCTATTCGTTTTTCACGCTGCTTCGATTCGTACTCGGCAAAAATATTAGTTCCCAATAAAACAAAGTGATCCTAAAAGGGCCCCCTTTTTTCCTTTTAATGAACGGAACCCTAAAAAACTCAGCAGCTCTCTTCAGCAACTGAATTCTCTACTAAAATCACATGGCTGTATACAGTATACAGGCTGTGTGTGAAAGTATACAATCAAGGTGAACGACGAAAACACACCGGAGTGAAAGCCGCATCTTCAGCTTTCCTGCTGCGGAAACACATTATTGATCTACGCCTGATACACATCACTAGAATGTTTAGCTGAGTACTCTCCAGTTACACTAAAGGCAGTATTTCTTTAAGAGCACACAATAAAAGGTTCCACACAAGAAATGCACTCTTATTTTATCCTCAAGCATCTCCACGCCCCGCCCGAGGCGAGGGAATTGCTTACTTAAAGAACTGTTCGACTTTTCACTGAACTCAGATATTACTTCGCTATATTTATTTGAGGGGATTAAGATTACATTATAGTATAATATATGTATTATAGTTAAAAGAATATAATGTTATATTGTTTGCTATGAAACGTTTAAATTATAGCTTTATTATAGTTACCTAAGGATTTTAATACAAATTGATTCAGAATGTTTTTTTAAGTTCTTATTTCAAAACTGTTTCAAAGGGGCGACGTATAGGGCGTGTGAAGTTAAGACAAAGATGACTAATAAAATTGGATTGACCATGACGCGATATAGAAAGTATTGTTAATTTAATATTATTTTGAATGTTAATAGCAAATTTTCGCAAGACATACAATTTAAACTTCCCACACACACAATCGCTAAACTGGTACAAAAATACGTAAGTTGTAAAAACTTGCAAGTATGTGAACGCGTACTCGGTAATGATAACTCCACTAGTAATTTGTTCGAGAAGCCATTGTATACCGCTATCGGGGAGTTGCGAAGTATACCGACGCGCTATCGCTACCCAGATATGGGGCAGCAATGACGTGTTTCTAAGAGCGCTGTGAAGTACTCTTACATTTTTTCCAGTAGTTGTCGAATGTACATCACAAGGATGTAACTGTATTGTGCTTACAATAAATAATTTCGCTGAAAAAAAACGTTTTATGTCCTATTTCCACGAGGACAAAAGTCGCGATAAAAGCTAATTCACATTGGTATTTCGAATAGGTACTTAAATATATATTGTCCAGAAAACTAGAATTTATTGATTGATTCATTAGATATTGGTTTGACTGGTAATGAGTTTGACCGTAGCATCTACATCTGAGAGGTAGGGCGAATTGGTATCTACCGTGGGTTTGGCCATTAATAATACAGAAGACCGCAGTTAAATGAGTCTACTTTGATGTAGTGTTGTTTCTGCGTGTGCTGAGTAAAATTGCGAGTGCTCCACGAGGATACGCTGAGTCCTCATCAACAAAAGGTTTGGCAACGCGTTGGTGATATTCCTGGTATTGCTAGCGGCTATAGGCTACGGTGACTGCTTACCATCAAGTGGGCCGTATGCTTGTGTGCCACCTTAGTAGTATAAAAAGAAACTACATATTCCATCGCCGCCGTGTCCGTTTCAGGGTGGGAAGGAGTGAAGCCGTACTCTTGATTTAGTCTCGCATTATCTCTTTAGTTCTCTCTACACTCCTTCTCCTACCGCCGGTTCGGTAACGAGTACTCTTGACTATAATATTTCAAATCAATCTCAAAAGGGTAAGGTATCTATTTATAGAACTCATTTGATATTCGGCCGTTGATATCCACATATGCGGTACCACGCGCGGCCCGCTACCGCCTAGCTCGTAAACTTAGCGTTATGGCCGACCTTCAAGGGTTAGGGCGGCCCACACTGCCAGCGAACACTCCCGCTATAACATATTACCTTAACACGTAGCACACCTCTCCTTATTATGTGTTTAGCTGGTTAAAGGAGTTATACCCTAATGGGCCGAGGATAATGGCTCTGATGACACAAGAATATCATAAAGAAAGTAGCAACGTTATTTTATATTGTACTAGCTTCTGCCAGAATATTATAGATTCTCAGAGGAACCTAAAATTATCCCGAGATAAAAACATTTTCCCGGTATAAAAAGTATCCTATGTGTTAATCCAGGTTATAAATAATCTGTGTTCCAAATTTCATCCAATCCGTTGAGTAGTTTTTGCGTGAAAGAGTAAAAATCATCTATCCATCCATCCATCCACACTCACAAACTTTCGCATTTATAATATTAGTAGGATAGTAGGATTGTTTTCAAGGTTGAATGTGTGACGTCAGAATGGTATCTCCTTTAAGGTTGCAGGAATATCCTCTCTCTATATTGCAAAGAAGGCTAACAACGCATCTAAAACAATCTATCGAATAATATTACCTGGTAGGTATTACATTTGAGTGCTCCCCAATGTCTAGTAGCTAAACCCTTACATCAACATATTGTAGCAGATTAATTACCTTTAGTTTTTAGTTTGAACTGGATGCCGAAGCATTATTTAACTTTGTTTTCTACAAAGTAGGCTACGACCCACCCGATGGTAAGCGGTCACCGTAGCCTATAGACACTAGAAATCAGCAGTATCACTAACGCGTTGTCAACCCTGTTGTTGTTAAGGATTCGAAGTGCTAGTAGCATTCCCTTACTGCCACAGTGTATCCTCGTGGAGCTTGGATAACCTTATTCACCGCAGAAATCATTACATCAAAGTCTTGTTATTTGGCTGTAGTAAGGTGGACAGTCCCCAGTCGGGTGGCTCAAAGTTTGAGATCCCTTTTCGCCCTAGTTCTCTTATTATTTTATATTATTATTATTTTCCACAATTTAATATAATATAGCGTCCGCAGTGGATGGCTGCCTCAAACCAATATTACGTTTAATGGTCAACAGACATGTTTATGATTTGTTTTCGATATAAATGTTTTGTCTTATTCGGTGGCTGTATTTATTAAACTAAAACACATATCTCAATATTAATTATGAATTGAAATATTTCTTTTATTTCAACAACTATTTGTGGTACTTAAACTACTAGCTACCTATATTATTAAAACAAATCTTGGATATTTTACTTACTTAGGAGTACCGTTCTATTCTTAAAATCAATAGGTTATATAGTTAAAATCAATATTCAGTAGAATATCGAATAATATGTACTGAATTTCGAATCCTTTTAGTGGTATCAAATGGTATATGTATATTTTTCATACCATTAAGGCTAAAATCAAGTATACCGCCCGCCTAACCATCAGTCCCTGGTAGCATTGCAATCGCCATAAATGTTTTTCATCCTAAAGCTTACATTAAAACAAGGAACTCGTAAACATCTCTTCATAAATTCTCAGGAAATTTCCTCCCAACAGTATGCGATATTGGATTCATATTCGATCGTGAAATACCGACTCAGCTCCGCAGATATTATCCTACAAGAGGTGCATTTTACTTTATATACCTAATACTTTTAACTTATGTAGAATCAAATTAGATTATATACACACACATACATTATTGATAGTAATAATAATTTATTATCACGCCAAGTCCCTCTCGGAGTAGGCAGAGAGTATAGATCGCCATTTCACTCTTACACAAACATACGGCCCACCTGATTGTAAGCCGTTACCGTAGCCTATAGCTGTTAATAATACCGGGGATATCACTCAAGAGTTGCCATCCCTGTTGCTGATGAGGACTCACTGTGCTAGAAGCATTACTGCTAGCACAGCGCATCCTCGTGGAGCACTGGCAACATTACTCACCGCAGCAGCACAACTCTACACCAAAGTAGTGTTATTTGACTGCGGTCTTCGGTAAGGTAGAGGTACAGCCTCCAGTCGGGCGGCTCCAATTATAATGGGCTAACCAACGGGAGATCGCAATTCACCCCACCTCTTTTTTGACTTGCACACCTCATTTGCTTCCTTTAAAAGCTTATATTGATCGAAGTATTATAGTTTTGTAGCATTTAAATTGGTTAAATAACGTGCTGGTAGCAAGGTTCTTCAGGTTTCAGTTCAGCAGCTTAAGGGACTTGATTCTTCAACATAAGGTCCCAACGGAGCAGAAATACACCTAAGTATTCCAGGTGCTATTAGGCCACGGTGACCGCTTGCCCTTTATATTATGAAAAGTACTTGTCATCAGTAATGGTTACATTAAACTATGTAGTTGATAAAATGAGGATTCATGTTAATAGCGTGTTCCGACTGTAATAAACCTTGGTACCGCACCTTTCAACAAACGGACCTACATGGCTGTATATCCCAATAATCCTGCGACGATATCTCACGGCGACATGTGTCCAAGATGTCTATTTCCCGCGATACAAACCACGACAAATACAACACCTAACATATTCATATTACGTGGTCTCTCCTACTAGACAATAACGTGACATATTCACACAGGAAACTATATCTAAAGTTATGAGCAGTAGAGTTGGTTTCAGCATATTTGTCGGCCTCGATATTGAATATGTAAGGGTAATATTTCGGGATTTATCAGACCATATTTGTGGGTACGTAGTGACGCGTGAGTCACGAATAGAGAATAATGGTAAATGCGCTTGTGGACGCTTCATCCATGTGTATTGATTCTAACTGGTTTCACATTACAGACCAAACTTTAAACTAAATGTGAGCTTCGCAGAAATATTAAATAAACTTTGATTGAGCGGTGATTGACAAAGACAACGTTTAGCTATAATCCAACCCTAATAATTACTCACTCGGAGATATTCCTAAAATTAGGACAGAGCAATCATTCTTTTTGCTTTAAGTTTGAAATTGCATTTATCAATCTTATACCTATTCCATGACGAATAATTTATGTTTGGAAGGCAATGGCAGATGCAGTACGCACTAGGCACTTCATACATACATATCATCACACATACATTTCCATCATTTTGTCAATTTGACTTTGTCAATTTTATATAGGAGATTACAACTTCGCATTCCGCAGCTTCTTTTTCCACACACATTTGCAATGCATACCTTTTCTTGGTGGTAATAACGTTTAATGATTTCTGCCTGCCACGTTCTTCAGCTTTAAATTTATTTTAAAAGATATCTATCAACGTTAGCTTGCTCTGGCGTCTCGCACGGGTTCACGCGGACCTCCCCGCATGTCATCGCCCTCAACAAACAACGAGTTGAGAAGGCTGCAGCGCGAGGCGTGTGACAAACGATCATTACCGCCGCGACGTCATTAACCCCTACTCGACACTGCGCCCTGCACTCTTATTATAAATTGTACAGCCAGCTTATAATTTAGCTCGACGGATATAATCAAACGTATGAAAAAAAAAGATCAAAGTACGCAAATACATTATACATACCCTGAAACCGTACTAACATGTTAATAAAAATGTTGCCAGCAGGGCATAATATTGATCAGAATGGCATTTACTTCAATAATATATTCTCGGTTTAAATTCTTTCGGCCTGTATAAGCTAAGTCCCCATTCCAAATGTTTGTTGAGTGCACTACTGGGATGGGCCTAATTCGGGATTCATAAGTAAAAGAGGACCTTGCTGTTACTATGTATATTAAACTAGGAAGATGTTACAAGCTACAGGCCCCAGTAGTGACTGGGGGCCGGGGGCGCCGCGGCCGGCGACCGGGCCGCGCTTGCCGCGTCAGCTCATATACGAGTGCACATGTACCGCGATATAAGCTGACCAGGCTAAATGTCGTTACACAATTTCCCCCTTTTATCAAAAACAAAAAAAACGATATAGGTTACTACGAAAACTTATATTTACTACACTGATCTCTCTTACGGGATCCATGTACTAATTAATGTGGTTGTTAGCCACATTTGAGATTTAACCGTAACACTATTGATTACTGTGACATAAACATAACACACATCAATACTTACAGTTAAATAGTGTAGCTACTCGTGTATCATGCAGGTGCGCGTTACGCTGACTTGGCGACTTGCGTACCTACAGGGTACTTTGTAATTCATTATATGAACAAAACAATTCATTCTATTTATAGCACATGCAATTTTAAAACAAGAAGAAGGTTGATGCAGTTTAAAATACACTTCACTAATAGATCACATTTTGCTGCTTAGACTGGGGCGGCGCCTGCTCGTGGTGTACCACCACGGCTGTAGGCTGAACTCTAGCTACAGCCTTCTGTAGCCAGCTCCGTATGCACTGCCTGCATTTGACTTGGATGAAATATAAGAGGAACAACACCAAAATTACAGAGATTACTCCCAGTACTATCCCAAAGTAGTTTAACTTAGCGTCCACTTGGCCAGTGACGCTGTGGACCTCGGCAATGGCAATGTTGTGCGATCCTTCCTCTTTACTTTGTCCGAGACCCATTTATATGGAAACTTTATAACGTTGCTACGCGATGCGTGTGAGCAGTGAAATGATGATTTGTTTCCGAAAACAAGTGATCTTAAATGCAAATTATTTATTGATGTCACATCAGTTTAGCGCTGACTGTGACGCAATTAAACAATTTCGATTTCTTTAAAATTGCTTGCTACTAATGTTTAGTACAAAGACTAGGTATAATGACACTGCAACCTAGTTACATTAATCTTTAAATAAAATTACACAATTTCTTATTGTAAACTTAAAATGTTAACACAACATTATTGCTAATTAATTATATTTCTACATTAAACCTCTATATTTCGCATTTTCGCAATAATCATATTAGCTAATGTCAATCAACCAGTACTAGTCACCGTTGTCGCGATGCGACGCTATGCTATAATATTATTGCCCTAGTACTAATTCTGTAGTATCAAAAATTTAAAAACTAAATCCGATAGCTGTCCGCAAACCTAACTGGTCTCTTTACTATTCTACCACTCCTAGTGGTACGTGGAATACACGGTTGCGCGTTAGCTTCGCTTTCGCTTCGCGTCGCAGTGGGCGTCGGCGTAATAGCATCACCTACCACAGCACTCGCCCGCGTATTCGTGACATCATTATCATTCCATAAGTAAGCTGGTTTCAATCTATCGATTGAGATACGAGCTTGCTTGTTCGGAAATTGAATTAAAAATACCTTCTCGCCCCGTTCTAGCACCGTAAAGGGTCCGTTGTATGGTGGTTGCAATGACTTGCGTACCGAGTCGTCTCTAACGAAAACTGCATCGCATGTAAACAGATCTTTATGCACAAAAGTCGTACGTGAGTCTCGAGCACCTATTGCTACCGGTTTAAGTTTACTTATCCTATTTCTTATGTTATTCACTAGACTAAACGGGTCCCCCGTCTCTGAACTATGGGAACTATTCAAAAAATCACCGGGTAAACGTAAGGTACGACCGAATGTCATCTCAGCGGCGCTAATTCCGCTGTCACACCGACTCGCCGCGCGCAATCCTAGCATGACGGTTGGTAGTTCGTCTTCCCACGAGCTATCCTGGATCCTGGCCATAAGGGCAGCTTTCAAGGACCTATGAAAACGTTCGACCTTGCCGTTGCTTTGGGGATGGTACGCCGTGGTTCTACATTTTTTAATACCTAATAATTTCATTAACTCTGTAAATAGATTGCTTTCAAATTGACGACCCTGGTCGCTTGTCAACTTAACTGGACAACCGTAACGCACGATCCACCCGTCAAATATAGTTTTGGCTACAACTTCGGCCGACATCTCCTCTATTGGAAAAGCTTCAGGCCAGCTTGTACACCTATCTACGATCGTTACTAAATACCGGTTACCACGTGGAGATGTCGGGAGGGGCCCGACCAGGTCTACGTGGATATGCTCCATTCGCCCAGCATCCTCGAAAGCCTGTAGTTTAGTAATAGTATGTCGATTGACCTTCGACCTCTGACATTGTATACACGACCTCGCCCAAAGTCCTACGTCCTTGTTCATGCTAGGCCAGAAAAACTTTTTACATATCATCTTGCGTGAAGTACGTGTACCGGGGTGACTCAAATTATGTACGCTTTTGAAAGCTAACCGCCTGAATTTTTCTGGAATATACGGTCTCACCTCTTTACTTGAAATTTCACAATAAATGGGTTCCTTGCAGCTTGGAATTGAAAATAATTTAAATGTAATGTTATTTTTAGTCCTTTCGGCGCATTGGCCCGATTGCGTCATTTGTTCTAAGTACTTGTCTTTCGCTTGCTCAGTGGCAAGTTCCGAGAAGTCGAGTACCGTGGGCCAAACAATGGTCTCTATGCGGGATAATGTGTCAGCTACTATGTTCTCTTTTCCGCTTATGTGCCTTATGTCCGTAGTGAATTGACTTATATATGATAGTTGACTTGTACGCTGTGGCGTTTCGCTATTTTTACCGCCTATTTTGTCGAATGCATGACACAAGGGCTTGTGATCCGTATACACTATCAAAGGTCGTCCTTCAAACAACTTACGGAAAAACTTTATACACTGATATATAGCTAATAGTTCTCTATCATAAGCGGAATAACCCGTCTGTGCGTTCGTTAGTTTTTTCGAATAAAACCCTAACGGTTCCCACACATTATCCACCCGTTGATGTAAAACTCCTCCGACGCAGCTGTCTGACGCGTCCGTCATGAGAGCTAGCTGAGCATCGGGGCGAGGGTGTGCCAACGTAACTGCTTTTTTTAGGCTCTCTTTGCACTGAGCGAAAGCGTGTATCGTCTCAGGCGTCCACACTATTGGTGTTTTATCTTTTTTCTTAGCCCCCACTAAGTATTTATCCAGCTCAGCTTGACTCTGTGCCGCTCCTGGTAAATGCGACCTATAAAAATTCAACATACCCAAAAACCTACGCAATTGCTCCACGGTTTGGGGTCTGGGATAGTCTACGATTGCCTGAACCTTTTCGTCTAAAGGTCGAATTCCTGCGATACTAACCTCATGTCCTAGAAACTCCAGCCTTGATTGTCCAAAACTACATTTTGCCAAATTAATTGTTATTCCAAATTTGTCAAAACGCTCGAAAACCTGCCTTAGATGTTCCTTATGCTGCGACTCATTATCGCTCGCGATAAGCACATCATCTAGGTAATTAAACAAAAAATCTAGACCTGCCAGTACTGAATTATTCATGAACCGCTGGAAGGTCTGCGCAGCATTACGAAGGCCAAAACTCATACGCGGGAACTCAAATAGACCTACAGGGGTAATTATCGCAGTCTTTTCTATGTCCTCCTTCGCGACGGGTATGCAGTGATATGCCCTGTTAATATCTAATTTAGAAAAATATTTCTTTCCCGCTAAAATATAAGTAAAGTCATGTAAGCGCGGTATCGGGTACCTATCCGACTTCGTTTGTGCATTTAATGCGCGATAATCTCCACAAGGACGAAGATCGCCATTTTTCTTTGTTACGACGTGTAAAGGACTGGCCCACGCACTTTTAGACGGCCGGCAAATACCTAACTCTTGCATTAGACGAAATTCTTCCTTGACTTTCTTATACCTATCGGGTGGCAATGGCCTTGCCCGTGCGTATACAGGCAGTCCAGTTGTCTCAATATGATGCACAGTGTTATGTACTTGAGAATTCCTATAAGTAGGAGGCTTCGTAATGCTCGGGAATTGGGATAACAAATCATGGTAAGGGTGGTTGTCGTCGACGGTATTAACGGTAGGCTGATTGCTACTCACTACTTGTGCTATTACGTTTAGCTCTGTCACCTGATCTACCAACTTATGAGCACTTAAATCGACCAACAATTTGTGGTGTATTAAAAAATCGGCTCCGAGTATCGGTTGTTTGACATTGGCTATCACAAATTCCCATCGAAATGCTCTACGTAACTTAAAATCTAAAATCATCGACTTTGAACCATACGTTTTAATTTCCGTCCCGTTTGCAGCGAAAAGTTTAAAGTCAGAACACTCACCCGTACACTGTTTTCTTGTCGCTGGTAAAACTGAAATATTCGCACCTGTGTCCACCAAAAAACATAGTCCACTATTTAGGTCTGTCACTCGTAAACGACGTCCGGGGGCTATGGCACAGATTTCCGCCGCATCCTGTGCCGCCCTTACTGGTTTCCCGACTTTGTTTCCCACGCGCACGGTTTCACGCACTTTTCCGCGTTCGGTCCGAAACGATAATGGTAGAAGCATAACCAGTTCGGGTTACCTACACCGGCGCCACCGCGGCGCGAATTTGACGCACTCCTACCTCGCGACTGCGACCGGCCCCGACGGAAATTGCGTCCGTTACCTCGTCGGCTGGATCTCGAGCGCTCCATGTCCATCATCCGGACGCTCAGCTTGGCTATCTCCGCCAAGATCATCGCCGTATCAGCCGACCTGGAGTTAGGCGGCGAATCCGCACGCGTTGGAGGTCGTCGCGTTGTGACCTCGGATATGTGACGTGCCCCGGTAGCCTCAGCCACGTCGTCGGCTATACTGGCCAATGTGTCCAAGTCCGTTTCCCTGGATGCTACTAGCACTGCGCGGACCGTCGTTGGTAAACGGTTTTGCCACATGATGCGTAAGGTGTCATCGGGGAAACTGTCCTTCGCCGTAACCCGCATTCGCTGTAATAGTTGAGATGGCTTCGCGTCCCCCAGATCCATATCACCTAGCACTTTCTCAACCTGGCGGTTTTTCGAGTCTTCGAGCATTGTAAGTAGCTTATGTTTAAGCGCATCGAACTTGTGAGTGGTCGGAGGGTTGGTGAGGAAATCGGTGATCCTCACTATCACCTCTTTGGGCAGTTTTGACACAACCATGTCGAACTTCGCCTCGTCGCCGATCCGCTGCTGAGTCAGCACTGCCTCGGCACGGATAAACCAGACGCGCGGCTGGTCCACCCAAAACTCCGGGATCCTACTGGAGACCGCAACCGACATTATTTCAGGCGTCTGTGGAACCACGATGTTTTCCAGATGTAGGTTGGCTGTTGGAGCACTTTTACTCGTATTGTCCTCGTCCGGCATGTTACGCAATCACTACACGTTTAATAAAAATCTACAGTCCAAATAACACAAAACTAAACAGCAAGGCAAACTATTTAACTCAATTAAAAAACGCGGGGTCACCAATGTTGAGTGCACTACTGGGATGGGCCTAATTCGGGATTCATAAGTAAAAGAGGACCTTGCTGTTACTATGTATATTAAACTAGGAAGATGTTACAAGCTACAGGCCCCAGTAGTGACTGGGGGCCGGGGGCGCCGCGGCCGGCGACCGGGCCGCGCTTGCCGCGTCAGCTCATATACGAGTGCACATGTACCGCGATATAAGCTGACCAGGCTAAATGTCGTTACATGTTCCTTAAGTTGCTTCTCTTCAAATATAAAGCTATATATAGCACCAAATAGTATCATCATTCTCCTGTCCTTATCCCATATTATTTGGGGTCGGCGCAACATGTATTTCTCTTCCATCCTTCTCTATCAGCCGTCATCTCTGTATTCACTGTCATCTCCTTCCTGGCCATGTCATCTTTCACACAGTCCATCCATATTTTCTTAGGTCTACCTCGACCTCTGTACTCATCCACATTCATACATAAAACGTATTTGATATAAGATATACTATTTGGTATGGTGGCTAAATACTTGTTCTCAAGTGTATTTCAATTCCCACTTAGAATAATATTAAGTGTGGAGCTCAAAGGTTTATGTTCTGAAGTGTTTTATTTGAAAATATATTGCTAAGCCCATTTGTAAGCTTTAGAAGAAAGCTAAGATAAACGAAATGTAAACAGAAAAGTAATTCAAGCAACCATTTCGTGTGAATCCAACTAAATGTAGCATTTGGTTAAACATGCGCTAACTTAGCATAGAACAATGTGTATCCGGGAATAATTTGCTAAAGTAACATTAAAATTTAATATTGCTACACAGTTTCCGTAGCCGTAGCTCGTGTCTACGACAGTCGTAGCAGTAGCTGCTACGATAATTCTACGAATACGCTGCGAATTTTATTAATTAAACAATTTTCACTGGGTTAAAAGCTTAACTTACAAAAGTGAAGAGTTTTACCTCGCTCATGCAAGAGGGACATTTGAAAATGTTATTGTCAAACTGTATAGTTTAGTCAACTCTCCGAGAAGTTCACCGGGATTTTGTTTTCACTCGCTTTATGCAGTGGTGCATTATGTAAATGAACACATTTATTGTGTCACTTAATAAAATATTTAAGAGATTAGTGCACACATCTACTAGCTGTATCTACAGGGTGCTACACCCTGTACTTTATATTTTCAGTAGATCCTGTCTTGTCCTCTCTTGACTTGCACACTGCACACCTTTTCTTGTCTCTACTCTCTCTACTAATCTCTACATACATGCTATCAGGTTCCGTACCGATAGATTATATATTAAAAAGCCCCTTGAGCGCAACTAATAAGTTCACACGAACACACCCTACTTACTACATAGGATGTGCTTATCTATCAGTCAATCACTGAAATTATTGAAAAGAAAATCACAAATAGGATTACAAAAAAAAATACACGAGAACAAATATATAAATTGGTCACAGAATCCAGTGAAAAAATACGGCATATTATTTTAAGCATAAAACTACCCAAAAAAATTGCGTACTTTATTGCATTCAGAAATAAAATAATGCAGTGTAGTAATATCATTTTCTCCCACTCGGGTGCAGCACCACCTGAAAGGGCCACAGAACAAATAGCTCTGAAAAGGCAGAGCTCTCGCTCTCTCACAAACCCCGCGATGTCCGTAATTAGTGCACGTCGTTATGCGAGCTCTCCACACTGCGCCCGCCAGCTGGAGTGTGTACGCAGCCTTATTTTCCATGTTGTGTTTATACATATCTAGTATATTGCACGTGTCTTAATATGCATATGCTGAATGGGATTGTAGGGTATGGAATAAAAACATAGCAATTCAGTCTAGCGCTGTCAAGTCCGCGACTCGCAATATGCATGTACTCATTAGCTATGCTAAGGGTTTTAACAATCCAAATATTTAGTAGCAATACACCTCAATTTTACTGTAGGTTTCTTAGACAGTAAACCTGTAGTACTAATTGACAGACAAACAACGCAATGCCGATGATTTTAGAAGTAAGCAATTTTGCACAGTTCCTTAAAATATAACCTCAGAGTAGATAATATACGGCGTACAAATGTAACGTTCAGATAGTTCAAATTATGAATGGGATATCCCATGGCTCCCTACCTTTTGTAACACTACCTAGGAGCACGTGTACAGCCTCAAAGCGTTAGCCGTAAAGGCCGTACGTTATCAACATCCAAACTATACTCTATGTACCTTCACTTATTTAACATCTTTCCTCTCACTCTCGCTTTTCATGGAGTGAATTCGTGGAACGACGGATGACCCGAGAAACAGTGTTGCCAATTTATACGTGACGACTTTGCGTAAGTCTTAGCAATAGAAAAAGAGAGATGGTTGTCTGATATAACACATTCCATAGGCTACGGTAACCGTTTACCATCAAGCGTCAGTATGCTTGTTTACCACCGTAGTTGTATAAAAAAACTCATCATATGCGACTACTATACGGCTCTGTTATTTATTTACAGAACAAGAGAAATCACAATCTATAAAGAATAGCACAGTTTAGAAGCATTAAGGATTCGGCTTCTGAAGTAATCTGAATATGTCAGTAGTCAACCACATTTAATTACAAGTTACACGACAGTTACAAGCAATATTCAATGTTCCAAATGCTTTGTTCGAGCACCCTTGTTCTCCCCCGGGACCCGTACAAGTGGCTAGGATACCAATATAGCGCCACCGCTGGAATTATTGCCTCACTACTGAATACAAAAAATTTACTGACTTTATGAATAAAAATGACCAACCACTGAGTTTCCGGTTTTTATCCATGGCTTTCTGAACCAGTGGTAAAGATAAATAACATACAAATTCATTTTTTCTTAGCAGAATTCCTATTCTCAATCAAGAAACACTTGGATCAGGAACGGTATTCTTCATTCAGAGTCAAAGTTATTACGTAATACATAAAATATTTAAGTATAAACTTTAAAACGTGTTTCGGGATCTGCAAGTCCCTAAATCTGTGACGTCATTAGACTAATGACATGACGATGACATATTGAACGTCATCGTGACGTCACCCTGATCACGGACGCGAGCATCCCGAAACTGATGTCATTAGAAAAATCGCAACACGTAGTAATTTTGAAATACTTTCAAAACAATTCAAAGCGCCAAAGTAGATTTTTCGTACTGGTAACAAACTAAGCGACTAGAAAATGTTCGCACAACAGCTTGAACATTGTAATATAGTCGTTATATTAAGGGTTTAAGGCTCACATCAGTTCAGAGGTAGGTTAAATAAGAATCCGTTGAATCCGGCTAGGTTTGAACGCACCCGACTTTATCCACTGCAGTGCGGAGTAGCGATTGTTTTGCCCACTTTTGTTTAGGCGCCTTTAAATTAAACATGCTACAGTAAATGTACCTATATTTTTCCCAAGTGTGGATACTTGAGAAGTAATGAGGATTACATAAGAGATAAGTTGGCTTCTATACAGTCTCATACTGGTCTGAGCATATGTAGGCCTGCCTGCTGGTAAGCGGTCACCACAACCTATATACGCTTGCTATAGATACGCGATGCCAAACTATATTTTGAGAGTAGGGAGTGCTACCAGCGTATCTACAACCGTAGCTTGTTTAAAGCACAATTTTCCCATAAATAAGTTACCTACGTCACACGTATTATGCAAATATCCTATAACAGTTCTTTTAGTGACTCATATGAGTAGCGTTTTACAAAGGGATTCCTTCTCTACTGTCTCACCATGCATTTATCTGAGAATAGACGACTATTGCTTAGCCAATAAGAAGCCAATAAGAAAAAACCTACGGCGGCTCTACTAGATACAATAAAGTCAAACAAACCTCAAATAGTAAGTGACAAGCGTCAATAATTGTGTGTTTCATTTCATAAGCTGAAGAGAGTTTCTCCGCCGATAAATAACAACACGATACTTTTGCGAAGTTGTTGAAATATGAGCGCTGGGACAATTTTATGGAGTGGCGAACTAAGCGCAAAACGCGTTAGCAACGTTGTCAAAACTTTACTAAGCCTCTGAAAACTTCCTGCCGCCCTCATAGGGCTGACACACGACCTTATCTTCAATCTTTACTAATTCTCTAAAAAGTAAAAAAAAAACTTGTTTTGTGTTTGCGAACACATAAGATCGTAGACTAGTTTCCGTCATACCTATCAAGATGGGTTAACAGTTGTGTGACTTCAGCTTCATACTTAAATTAAATTGCTTTCATAACACAAATAAGAATTACTACACTTATTTTTAAAGGTCGGAACTATATGGACCTTCATCTCTCTACAATAATCCCTATCTTCTCTGGATGGTTGAAGATTTGAAACTGAATTATTAAAATGTTGGCTACAAGATCTTCTTTTTGTAGAAACATTTCTTCGTGGTAAATCCACATTAGTCTACCTATTTCACCTGGTGCATGTTCTATTATAAGTTGTAATAAGCATTGTATATATTTTGCAAGCATTATATTGCAACTTGCAAGCACAGTTTCAATTTGAATGGCACTGTAACTGCGGAATGATAAAGTGACGACTGGCGATGCGATTGCGATGTAATTCGCACTTCTAATTCCTAGAGAAAAAAATGACCACGTTATAAATAAAATAAAATAAATTTAACTTCAATAATGAAAAGCTGCGCGCTGTCACGAAAAATAAAGAAGAAATGAATTACTGAAACATTATTTTTAATTTGTGTGGCAACCCTATAACTACGCTCTAAAGCTGCTGCTACTGTTGTTCTATCCTGCGCTCTTTAATTCATAAACAGGGTAATTAAGTACCCTACTAGCTTTTTATTAATATTTATACTGTGGGCCCAAGATACTAATTTATTAAATACATACTTCACTTTTTAGACATATACGCGGTCACTATTTATGTTATAATAAAAGCACAGTAGTTTCTACCTGCGGCTTCTCTCGCGTGATAATAGATTTTTTTAATATGAAAGGTGTCCTATAACCGTTTTTACACGTGACAACAATCCGTGTTGGTCTCTTCATAATGTAAAACTGTTTCAGCATCCTAGCCATGAGAAGACAAATAATCAGACAGGTAGAAAAGTACTTTCTTGTTTAAATTATAAAAGTATTTGTTACCAAACCGATTCTCACCAACCTATCTATCAAAATCTGATTACCTGAAATATTCAAGTGTCCACAATCCAAAATATTGTTCTAGAAACGAATCGGATGGTAACAGAATACATAACTTATTATTCTAAGCTTAGATGCTAGTATTGTTTGTCTGGGTTCTGGATGTTATATTGGAATGAGAGAATAAACAATTCTTGCAAAAGAAACAAATCGTCGACAATTCAATTATATAAATGGGTGCTTCCGATCGCAATGGGATTGCAATAAACAATGTTTGTAGAGGATAATCTGTTCTAAAATCTTGATACTGGCTGCTCTCGCGGGTTTGTCTGTGAGCCGTTAATACTTTTTAATAACACTTAAAATTATAATAATACTTGAAGATTATAACAAAGCGCCATCTAGTCTCTAAGCAATGCTTGTAGTTACGATACTAGACAACTGATACAATACTTTATGGAATTTATTTTGTAAATACATACCAAACACATTACATTTTAGGGTCGGCAACGTGCGAGTGATACCCTGGTGTTGCAAGCGTCCATAGGCTGCGGTAACCGCTTACCATGAGGCGGGCCGTATGCTTGTTTGCCACCTCAGTGGTATAAAAAAAAAACACCCGGACACAAAGGAAACACATATGTTTATCACATAAATGTTTGCCCTGAAGGGAATCGAACCCGTGACACCTAGCGTAGCAGTCAATTCGTAACCAGGGGAACTACGGTGCTGCCATTTCTCAAAATCTGTCACGGTTTTAAATGTTGCAATGTTTCAAAATTTTAGCATCGTGCTATGCCTGGACAAAATTATCTAAGGTCTATAGTTATGCTTTGGGCTACGATGTTCTATATAGAAATAAATATCGCAGTTCCAAAGGAGCTTCCCCCGCGCACAATCAAACAGTGGAGTGCGATTTCTGAAAGGAGCACAGCATGAGGTTCTTTAAGAAGGGTATAAAGAGATTTCTGAAGGGTCGAAACTCGCGAGTGCTATCCCTCCTAGTGTTGCAAGCGTCCATTGGCTACGGTAACCGCTTACCATCAGGCTGGCCGTATACTTGTTTGACACCTTCGTAGTTTACAAAGAAATAAGTACACCTACTTAAGGTACGAAGCTGACGCAAATATAATCAATTACGATTGAGTAACTCATATGACGTCACTGGTGCGTCACACCTGATGCATGCATCATACACATCGCGCCTTGATTAATGAACAAGTTGTGTGACAGCGAGCTAACTGGCGGGATCAGACACACTGCACGGTACACACATACAGACATGTATTATTAAGTAAATGCGTGTAAAAAAAATAATTAAGTAAAAGTGTCAGATATTAAAGCAACAATATTTTAAAACGCATGACTACAGTGTTTATAGTTCAGGGCTCGTGACTGATCAGTCTTCTTTGGATTGATGTGATGGACACTGTAAATGTCAAAATTGTACAAAAAAATCAAAGGATTGACAAACTGTAATGTTAACGAACTGGTTGCACGAATCTGTCGCTGTATCTCATACATAAGATGTCCAGAACTTCTTTATAACAAAAATAAAAAAAACTCAAAAATGGTAAAATCGTAGAATGTTATCGAATTTCCCGACCTTAAACTAAATTAATACATTCATACATACATACTTCAGCGAATGTATCTCCGGATAGAATTCTTTTTAGGCCAAAGTTGTTCAGGGTTCCGTACCCGAAGGGTAACCAACGGAACTCTGTTACTAAGACTTCGCTCCGTCCGTCTGCAGCGGGCTGTATCTCATGATCCGTAAAAGGTAGACTGTTGACATTTTCATAGAATCTGTATTTCTTTTGCCACTATGATAAAAAATTATAGAATTGAAAAATAAAGGGGGCTCCCCTACTAGGCGGCTCCCCTAGCTACTAGAAACGTGATTTTATGATTTTGTTTGCTCTATCTTAATAATATTTATGGTCGGCAATGGCGAGTGCTGTAAGCGTCCATAGGCTACGGTGACCGCTTACCATCAGGTGGGCCGTATGCTTGTGCCACCGTAATGGTGCAAAAACAAATGGTAAAAGTACTAACTTCACTGAATGTAAATTGCTATATTTTATAAAAAAGAGTGAATTTTTACTATTAGTAACAGTACGGAACCCGCGGTATGCGAGTCAAACTCGCACTTGGTCAATTTTCTGTTTGTAATCTCATAAAGCGATACCTAATATTGCTCGCCCACCCACTCTTGCCGTGGACTGTAGTTCATTATTTATGAACGAGCCGGCAGCCCGGCCCGCTGTGAACGAGCGCGCTTATTGTGTGAATCCTTAAATATTACCATTACCTTTACGTTGGCAGTGCTGTGTGCCATAAACGGAACACTAGGAGACCTCATTACTGTAACGGTTTATAAAAAACCGGCTAAGTGCGAGTTGGACTCGTTCCCCGAGGGTACACACGCTGACTTGTATTTAAAGTAAAAGTAGGCGAACTACAAATGAGGTCATTATTCGTCGGTGACCCTCAACAACGCGATTCAGGAATAATGCAAGTTAAGTTATAAGTTTCTTATGGTAATTTCGATTTTTTTTTGATAATTAACTACATATTTTTGATTTTCAGATTTTTCACTTTACTTGAGCTACAAGACACTGCTTCTTGCCAAATTTCATGATTGACCTAGAGACAACGAGAAGAACCCTATAGGTTTTGATTCCCTTGTCGCAATCGAAAATTTTCCATTTAAACGGTCATATGTTTTCTTCACGTTGACTTGCAGGTTTATTATTAGCTAGTCGTAAGTTTTACAATTAGAACCTCTTCTAAGTCGCGTGTCGTATAACAGAACATTAGAGTTCATTTATAATTTGATTTATTAATTTACAAGATGTTCTTTTTAACATGACATTGATCATTTAAAATACTTCAATAAGTTACAATATTTCTCAAATAATTTCCTTAAAACAACAAATACCAAATGCGATACAATTGTACGATTCCCTGAAGCTCCAGAAAGCAGAACACACAAGCTTTTATTGTGATTACTAGTATTTTACAACTCCGCTTCCTAAGGGATTCCTGAAGTTGTCCAAAATATGAAGCAAATACATGTTTTCCGAGCTAGATATGTCATCTAACTCAAACCACCTCAACACAAAGCCTTATCTCTGCCACCGATACTCGAGTACCTAATTCAATGATGGAAGGAGGCCGCAGTTACACCGTACAGAACTGTAGCGTCTGTAGCTTGTTAACACACGTCACTTATTCCACTCTATCATTCTCCAGCCCTTATCCATGTTATTTGTGGTCGGCGCAATATGATTCACTTCCATTCCTCTCTATCAGCCGTCTCTGTAGTCACTACCATCCATCTTTTCTTGGGTCTACCTCGCATCTGTAACCATCCACATTCAGACAATTTTTTTCTTACCACGTTATGTGGACTATGGTAACCGCATTCCAAGAGACGAGCCGAATGGTAGTTTATTATTAAATATGCCCTCAGACCTATGCATGTAAATTTCCCTATGGAATATGTCGCTTCTTGTAGAACAGCTATTCGAGCGGAAATGTCCTCAATCCTGCCTTAGACGCCACAATCGCGCCACCTACGCAATGGGTCGCCACCACGCGAACAATGTCTAAGATATTATTGTATACTAGCTGTGCCCGCGACTTCGTACGCGTGGAATTAATTTTGTTGATAATTTCATTTGCACCGTACAATAATTACTTATAAAAAAAATATGCCTACGTTATGCTTATAGCTTCAGCTACCTTCAGTGAAAGTCCTGTTCAAACAATTCCCGCCGTTCGGATGTTGTTCACCATTATTTTTTGGCACTAGTACAGTGTTTACTTTCATATGCATATAGTAAAGAGCTGTTACTGTTACTTTGACATTACAAACAGACTTTTTTTTTTGTTTAGTTGATAACTAATTTAATCAAGCCGTTCGGAATTTGTTCACAATCTCACAATCACAATATCTTTTGACGCCAGGTGCCACTTTATATTCAGTGTTTTCACACAACATGCGCTATTAATGCGGTTGAAGTGTCAATTTTCTTTGAATACACACGCAATCAACTGCCTCTCTAGCCTTTGACTCAATCAACATATAATATTACCATCAGGTAAACAAGCTTGGCTTAGCAATGGCTTGCCACTTAAGTAGCTTAAAATTACCTTATTTTTGGATACTTTCGGGTTTTCCTTATAAAATTATCCCAGCTCAAATATTTACCAGCATCTCATAAGATTAGGATTAAGTTTGAGGAAGATGGCAACATAAGTAACAATGAAATGAAACTCGCGGAATAATCTGAGAAGAGAGACAGCGTAGTGAAAAAATAAGTACCTAATAAAATAATATTATTTATGCAAAATGTATGCATGAGTTTTGGTACTGCCTTAGAAATACTCCTCTATAAGATGATTCACGCGATTAATGAGTTTGTTTGAAACTATTAAGGGGTAAAAAAACTTACGGCTTGATAGTAATCGAGCATCGCTGCTAAAGGGCAAAAACCCTTGCGCTAGCCGAAAGCAGGCTTAGACTACTAGCATACTACTATGGGATGTGGAAACCACAGTCACCTCATTAATTAACTATAATAATTCACAAAACAATTTCAGTTTACAAAGAACTGCGATCTTCTTAAAAGTTGAGGTTTTTTTATAGATAACCAACCTAGTCCGTAAGCCCGAATATAATAAACATCGTCTAGAGTTCCGCTACGCGTCATTGTAACAGTGGAGACACGCCACATTTGGCGCGTGACAAATGATTCCCGCTGAGAGGCGCCCCACTAATTACCGCTCCAATCACACGCTGGATAGCTATACAATCATTAGGGACACTTTATTCACGTTGTGCCAGTTTAAGATGCTTCTCGTTTATCATACGGCTGTTGTAACCACTTTATAAAAACATTATTTGATTTTTAATTGGGTTAATGAACGTAAAGGGTGTATTTATGGCCTTTAAAGCCTCATTAATATAAAGATTCAGATAGTTTCGAGTGATTTCTGTGTGTAATTGTTGAATGTCACCCCAAAGTCATGCCTAATTCGATGTTTTTTACCACTAAGGTGGCACACAAGCATACGGCCCACCTAATGGTATGCAGACACCGTAGCCTATAGCCGCTAGCAATTCCAGGGGTATCACTAACGGGGTGCCAACCATGTTGTTGATGAGGACTCACTGTGCTAGCAGCAATACTACTAGCCCAGCGTATACTCGTGGAACACTGGCTACCTTACTTACCGCAGAAACACAACACTACATCAAGTAGTGTTATTTCACTGCGGTCTTCTGTAAGGCGGAGGTACAGTCCCCAGTCGGGCGGCTCCAATTTAAATGGGATAACCCACGGGAATTCCCAAATTGCCCTACCTCTCTTTTTACAAGCTCATGGCCTGATTAATCACTGTACTTAAGCTTAGAAAAACTCATTGGTCGAGGCCGGGATTCGAACTTGGGCCCATCAGTTGACAGGCCGTTGCTTCAACCACAAGGCCACCACCACTCTTACCAGAAGAGTATTTCATTCTCATGAGAAACTGTTTTCCGAAATAGGTAAATCCACATTCGCAAGCGCTCAACGTAAAAAACGTTTCTAATATAAATCCCTCACGTAAGTGGGTACATAGTGGAACCTATCATCGATGTAGTGGCATCCGTTACATCGTCGACAATTTGATATAAGCGGAACAAATAAATATTGCCCTAGTATCGACGGGTGCTTTGCATAAATTTCAGTTATGGCAAGACATTTGTCAGTGGATAATGCGGTGGCGAGCCGCGCTCTAGGGGCTGGGCCTGTATTGCTCACACCTACATATATCTTGCGGGAATTCGCCGAATAAACGATAAATATGATTTATACACGTCGATGTGTCTATTTATATTTCGCTCTGCTGATGTATTGGCTCGCTTTTAGTGGTACGGGGCCGGCTGGGATGTATCGCGATGTTTTACATTGTACTAGCCAGATATAGATATAGATGAAGTCCTTGCTGTAATTACCTCATAATTTTCGCTATGGTTTGTTGATCAACAACTGCTGCCACTGCAACCCTATGAAAAACTGTTGTTTCTATTTCCATGTGACTTCTTTTTGGCTAGAGAACTCATACGAAAGCTATTTGGCCGGATACTTAAAAATTCATAAAATATTTTGACTAAACCTCATAAACCTATCATATCTCAACAGCAACATGTAAGTGTAATCTACTGAACATATCGTTCACCATCGGTCCAAGTCGCAAAGTTAATGTGTCGTGTGTCGTAGCATTACCTTACCAGCCAAACTTAAGTGAGAGGTTTATTTCAGGGAAGGCAGCCGCGCGGAAACTCTTGCCTTGAAGACTAGTCGCTCAAGTGAGCAATAAATTGTGCGCTGCAATAATCCCCATTCCTTCAACATCATACCCCGTAGTCCTCTTTACTCACTACCATTATCATCCTTTTCATTGGTGCCTCTGTATTAATGGCTTTAACATTCTACGCCCTATTGCTTGAAGCATTGACCAGTAGCACATACTTTTATTCCACTTGCCATAGTGGACAATCATGCGGCCCACCTGGAGGTAAGCGATCACCGTAACCTATACATATATAAACATTATTCGAACTACGTCGCATATCAATAACAATAAAATTATCAAAAATTATTAGATTTAAACAAAGCCAAAGAAAATAATATATTAATTTTCTCAACAATACTACTGAAAACAAAGAGGGTGGGTGCTGTGAATTCTCTTAAATGTTTAATTAATTCAGTCAACAGGGGCGCGAAGGACCAGAACTCACTTCCATACAAAAATCAAAAACAAACAGAAACAAAGCAAGACTGCTTTGTTTCTAGATATAGACATATAAGCGAGAAGTAGTAAAAGCGCGGATCATTGGCGAAAAAATTCCTGGCTCATTTGCGAGAGAGGACGTTAATCCCGGATTATACAGGGCTTGAGATTTCGGCTAAAATAATGAGATACCTACTAAGAGTAGCTCAGGGGTATGTTTTGACGACGATCAATGTAAAATGGCCCTCCACCTTACTGCCTGGCTCTTACTGGCTGCTGATGTATGTACGTAGTAGTACGTACGCACTTATTTGTATATAGATACCCCGTTCTTATAATTAAAATAGTGTTATACCGATATCGTTCTGTTATAGTAGGTACCCTTTGTTAGTAGAACTGCACTCCCTCAAGATAAAACCCCTACATCATCATTTTTGTATTAAAGCTATCCAGTTAGCTCCGCCACTCCTCAGTCCGACTCCATCCTTCATCCGAGGTGCACGTCTGCCCAATTTACTGTGTTCTTTGTTTGAATTGTGTTAGATAAATAAATCCTTTCTTTTTTAAAAAGGCATTTCAAATATCCCGTATAACAGTACCTTGCCTTCCGACAGTGGGATTTTTTTATACCACTTAGGTGGCACACAAGCATACGGCCAACCTGATGGTAATTAGTCACCGTAGCCTATAGCCACTAGCAATACCAGAGGTATCACTAACGGGTTGCCAACCATGTTGCTGATGAGGACTCACTGTGCTAGCAGCATTACTACCAGCCCAGCGTATCCTCGTGGAGCACTGGCAACCTTACTTACCGCAGAAACACAACACTACATCAAGTAGTGTTATTTTAGCGACAGAACATGATCTAGTTGTACACAGTTGTCGTTTCTATACCTAGATAGATATGTATTCATCAGCCTTATTTATTCAATCTTTTATTTAATTAGATATTTCATTATCACTTTTGGATATTTATAGACTTTATGAGTACCTGTTTTTTTATTAAATACTGTATTTTTTATTGAATTTTAATGTTTTTAATAAATGGATGGCACCGTTGAATGGCGATCAACACAATACATACATACTTAACAAAGAAAGCCTTTATATATCTTGAGCTTCCTATATTTTTACCAGTATTTACACAAGCTCGCTTGCATCGAGAGCGGGTAATAATACATAGGGTAAATATTAGTTTTGCTACAAGTGGCGGGATGCTCTCCGTCGCCCCGGGCGTCGGGTAATTAGCAAACATGCTCGCCGTTTACTGCTACCACTAAAGCTTGCTATTGCACTGCAATTGGTCGACCGCGACAAAATTATCGCGAGATAAGAGACAGTCGAGACAGTCTCACAACGCCGACGTGATATTCCACTTATTTTGCATCAAAATGCAACGCACTATGATTTAAAGTGTATATTTGTAGTTTCTGGAGATAATCCGAAATGAGATCATAAACGTCAGAAGTTAACGGTAAGCGCCTACTGCATATATATATTTGACATTGGTAGTATTGAAAATAACACTACAAAAACTTTCAGAGAACGTAGCTTTTTTATTTAGTTTAATGGACATTCATCATTGTTGAAAAAAATTCTGAAAAACCGTTTTGTAGTTTAGTGACGGTATGGTATGGGAAGGGTATGGGTACACCACTAAGGTGGCAAACAAGCTTACGGCCCACCTGATGGTAAGCAGTCACCGTAGCCTATAGCAACTAACAATACCAGGGATATCACTAACGAGTTGCACACCCTGTTGTTGATGACGAGTCACTGTGCTAGCAGCATTACTGGTAGCCCAGCGTATCCTCGTGGAACACTGGCATACTTAGTAAATCTGTTTTGTGCCGTATAGTAAAATTTTAAAATAAACAGCCGTCGTCCTAGGCACATTAAAATATAAAATGGTACACTCAAAGGCTGGATCAGAGAGTAAAAAAACATGCTTCCACTAACTTGTAAATCAGGCTGCGAACGTTGATCAGCTCAGCATTCCAGCTTTGAGGCGGTGGGTGCACAGGTCATTCTTGATTACCAGTCCACCCAACATTGGGTGAAGTCAGTGTGTGGCCAGGTCACGACCCGACTATTCGAGCCTCACGCAGGATGCTCAACACTATATTTTGTATCGGCCACTTCACTGCCCTACACTATCGACCACATCACTACACTGCACTATATTCCTCTTCACTACACTGCACTGAGGTAAATAGAAATACATATTTAACCTTAATATCGACAACATTTTCTTTGCACCACAACATGAATGTGGCGCGGTAGCAAAAGAACACATTTTTTACCAAGGCATTTTTTTATTGCGTTGCTTTCCCAGTTTATGGACTAGCGCGTTTTGGACCGCAAATAAAATTGGTAATCGTGATTAAGACCGCATTTGCTTACGAAGCAAATTCACAGCGGAACGTTCTTAGCGCCGCTAGTGATACGACTAGTATTACACGCGTATGTAGGCTACGGTGACCGCTTACCAACAGTATATATGGTTGGATGTTTGTTACTCTTTCACGCAAAAACTATTGAACGGATTTGGATGAAATTGGGAACACGTACTGTTTATAACCTGTATTAACACATAGAATACTTTTCATCCCGGGAAAATGTTAGGTTCCTCTGGGATTCTAAGCTCAACGCGGACGCGGTCGCGGGCAGAAGTCAGTAATATATAAAGGAATGGGCCGCTTTATGTAAGCCAAGTACAAAGGCGCACGCTGCTTGCAGGTTGCTATGTATTATTACTATAACAACCAATGCAACACACATCATATATTAACACCATAAAATATACACACAAATATCCTATATATTTAAATATAGGATATTATTTACTATAGTAGGTTTTCTGTTGTCACTATACAATATACGACATAAGTTACTTGAATAAATAAACCTTTTCAGTAAACTTAAATTTTAATCGTAGTATGTATTAACGAAGATTAGAGGTATTGCCTTTAGTCTCTAGGAAGGCGCTTAGTAAAGTTGGAATCTACCACAAAAATTTTAGAGAGGAATTAATCTGCCGCTTCGTACTTACAACCCATCCACATGATGGTAAGCGGCCAACAGTATTGACGTTAGCGAAACTAAAGACTATCGTTAAGAGAATTAACTGAAGAAGCATTATCCTCGAGGGGAGTAATAAAGACCAGTTTATAAAGATCTTTATTGTTGGAATCGATTGCTGATGCTGGCGTCTCTTTGATAGTTGGTGCCCCGGAGCAGCCAGCCCTGGGCGGGGCGCGGCGGCTGGGCCCCCAGTGGGCGGTCCTCGGCCGCGTACACCTGGATCAGCAGCATGCGGCGGGGCCTACTGGAAGCGTTCATTGGACTGCCGTGCACCAGCAGGTACGAGAATATCACCACGTCACCCCGCTCCGCTACCACAGGGGCCGCGCCATCTAGCGGGAATTTGGTCTGGAACCAATTGATGTTACATTGCTTTAGAAATATACAATGAGTGATGAAAGACTGACAATAAAGATATACAGTGCGAATGCGAGATAACAGTCTAGGGTAAAAGAAGCTTAAGAGCTGTACAAGATTGAAATGTCGTCAAACCTGGTCAACATAGTGGAAGTCCCCCTCCCGGGCCCCCACGTCGTCCTGGGGGCCCAGCTTGTGCGAGCCGGGGTACACGAACAGGCCTCCGTTCTCCGGCGAGGCCGCGTCTAAGTGTACAAACGCTGCTACCATAGTATCCTTCTCGAACGGAAAATAATGATAGTCCTGCAATGATAACACGGTTTTACTTATATTACATTATTTTCATCTTTTATAGCAGCTCCTCGGAGATACACTGTGTTCTGCTGGTGTTAAGGGAAACGAGTATGCTTTTTAGTAATACTCCTGGTATTCCAAACGCTACGGTGACTGCTTACCGGTGGGCCGTGCGTTTACTTGGCACCATCGTAGCATAAAAATATGCAATGAAAGTACTTCCAATATTGAAACTAATACAAATCTAAGTATACCATTGAGCTTAACCATGGAATTATCTGCAACGTGCAATCTCATCTCTCGATCTCTTTCTCACCTGGTGCATAGGGTAGGCAGCTCCCTTCTCTGGAGGCTTGAAGTGCGCCTTGGTGTGGTGCAGGGCAATGTTGGCAGTCCCCATGACGTCTTCCAACGCGTCCAGCAACTTCTTCTGGTACAGAACCTCACCAAACACAGCGTGGTGGTATTGCAGATGGTGGATTCCTTTCACCTGGAAATATAAAGTGATGAAAAAGAAGTCAAGTAGCTGGTCACTATCAGGGGCCATAATTATTATCATTACTACATATAACCAAAATTCTAATAATAATAATATCTTAACGCCTTCTAACAAGGGTCCCCGAAGAGGTAGGCAGAGGTGTTAAAAGACCCGCTTTCCATCGAAGATAATTTGATGCCAACGTGACAGATGGTGAGTCCACTGTGGTCTCTTAGGTACATAGTGCCTAATTCCAGTCCTTGAATTTCTCCTCAGACGTATGCACTTTCCTCACGATGTTTTCCGCCGTAATAAGCTGGATTAACATATAGGATACTTTTTATCCCGGATTTTGTGGTTCCCGAGGGATAGTAGAACCTTGCGGGCGACGCTGCGTGTAAAAGCTCATATATATTGTATAAAATTTAATATTAATAATGAATTAAAGAGTTCAATACTCACAGTGTAAGCACTGTCACTTTTCCGGTCAGTTTGATCGCTGCCAACCCAGGAGCTCTCCATCTTCTCCTGGTTCTTCCTGCGGAACAGCTTGTCGTACTCGTCAGACAACGTGGACAGAACATCCTCAGGGATCAGGTTCTTTAGAACTATGTAACCGTTTTCCTTGTAGAAGGTTTTTTGTTCTTGTGTTAAGAGAATCATGTTAGACTGCTGGCTACACTAACTGTATAATAATTACCTTCTTGTAGCACACTTTATTGTGTAATGATTGTGTGTACTCTACCGCTGTTGTTATTAATATAACGTTATCATTTGAGGTCAATACTACAAAAGATAGACCCCAAAATTTACACGCAGCGCAGTGAGAAAGATTCTATACTACGCAGCTACATAATGGTAAACGGTCACTGTAGCCCCCTATAATACCAGCGATATCACTAGCGCGTAATCGACCTATAGGAATTAATGTGCTATCAGAATATGTGATCTACATAGCATATAAATATTTAGGGTCATCTGGAAACCTTACCCAAATAATATTCCTACTTATATAATCTCCTGTCTAATAAGTATCTGTATTATGTCAATCGCAACTAATCCTTAACGTTTTTTTAGTTTGTAGTTCTAGAAGACGTTTTTAAGAAGCCAGGCAAATTAATATCTTGCTCTATGTCTGTGTGTGACGACACGCAGATAAAATGTTATTATTATTATGTAAGAAGCGCGGAGACCACGGTTATTGCGACTGGTGGTCAAGGTCACCAGCTACGAGTACGCATTAATTATTCATTAATGACAAATTTTGGTCAGTAAAATGTATTGAACTATTTCACCCACTTATAAGTAACTCACATAACAACAAAAGTATTCCTATAAAAATGCTTTTTGGCCGGACAAAATATTACATATCATCTAATAGTTTAACAACTAACCATATAACTCATTACTGATGATCTACTTCGCATCTACTATATCTTAATTTTTATACATACCACTAACTAATAAATAAATAATGTGGTAAACAAACTGATGGTAAGTGATTACCGTCGCCTATAAACGCATGCAACACCAGAGATACTTGTAACTCGCATGTGGTCGAACCTATTTCAATATTACGTTCTATCAGACTAGATTCAGATTTAATAATTTCGAAAAGGCAATTAGGTACTATCATTAGGTATGTGTTATTTTAAGCAACATAAGAGACTTCTCGCTCCAGTCTAAGCCGAGTGACTTGTTTGACTCCACCACACCACAAGCGACTCCATTGAAGATACCGTTAATGGGTAGCGACTTAACATTCTGAGAGCGCCGCAAGATTTTGCTTTTCTCCGCTAATGAGAAGAAGTTCATTAATACCTTGCATTCGTTTCTTCTTACCTCGATAATGATATTAAGTATACAGCCTCCTTCAAATAAACACTGTGTAAAAAACATAATACATACTGTGTGTGTGTAGTAGTGAGCACGTCAAGAGTGAAATGTCGCTCTATACTCACTGCCTGCTGCCTCACTGCCCCACGTGGGACTTGGCGTTTTAATATGTATGTATATACGTGTAAAAAACTAACATAGTAATATCTGAGGAAGTTGTTTAGAATGCCACATAATCATATATACCCATGGCCATATTGTGAAATTGGGACTTGTATTTATGAGATATGTTCATTGTTTATGCGGCATCGTCCCATATTAAGAAGGTATATACTATTATCGCTACAAGAGGTACAGATACCATTACCATTGTAACCTAGAGACTTTTCATTTCAACATTTCATTGCAGCGGTTCATTGTTACTCCACAACTTTGGTGGACCTGTCCCCAAACAATAAAATGCCTTTCTCAAGTCGTGTACAAAGTTGATCGTTGCAAAATAGCGTATTGTTGAATTGTGAGCCGTCGAGTCCACTTAGACGGGTTGAGTGAGTCCATTTAACTGGCCGCTGCTGGCAGTCAGTAGTGATCGAATCTGACGGCCGAGATATAGGCTTAATAGATGGCCGCTATTACACCACCAAATGGGAATTAATTCACACAGTCAAGATAAAACTTGGAAGCGGTTGAGGGTAGAGTCCTCAGCCGCTCATTTGATATTAATATATCTAGCTCATTTGAGATAAGGAGACGTCAATATATATCCGGCCCATGGGATTAAATTAATTTTCTTATATTAGGTAAATTGTAACAATATTTATAAATGAAAATCAAAAAATATTATTACATTAAGAAAAATCTACTTATAAATGTGTTTCTAACTTGAGTGTCATAAATTGATGAAGGGTACAAATAAAATGAATGTAGATTCGCTAATAAGCTTAATCATTAACATTACATGTATCCGCTTTACATTGCACTCTTAAATATTCTGCTGAAGAACAAGTAGGTTGTAAGAACCACCCATTTGTGTATATGCAATACCTCATGTGTTTCGGAGCAGGGAATATCCCACATACAGGGTCGAGACGAGCCGGGCGCACATTAATATTCCTCACGCCGAGGATCGTCACGGGTTGCACATGGGGTCACGCTAGGCTCACCAGCTTTTTGTTTCCACTTTGCTTGCTATTGTATCTACGTATTTGTTTAGCGTTTTGACTTCTTTTTGAGTGTCTCTCATAGCATCGGTGTCCTCAATGCTGAGAGTCGTAACCTCGTGGTATATTCAGTCTAGTACAGATACATCCGCGCCATGAAGGCCAATGAGCTTTTGTTGATTCCACAGACGTCGATTCCCTTTGCGTTTTACCAGGGTAATACTGTTTTCCTATATTTTTCTTGCAAATCTTTTATATTTAATTTTTATTTAGTAGTTACATTATAAATATAGATATTTTGAGCTCTTATCGCCGTCTCTTAGGCACTACATACGTCTTTGAATTTCATCTCAGACGATTGGAGGTTTCCTCACGATGTTTTCCTACACCGTAAAGCTCGTGGTGTGAATAATTACTGCAGTTAAGTTAGAAAAACTTATTGGTACAGACCGGTAGGATTCGAACTTGCGTCGCTAGACTAGCAGACAACGCTTCATCCCTCTAGGCCACCAGGGCTCTTTTTTTTTAATTTATTAGTATCATGTTAACAGGTTTAAACAATGCCTCCGAAACAGATAAGAAAACAAAGTCTGGAGAAAAAACGCTTAGCTAAAAATCGAAGACAATAATTAAGGTTTTTGAGAGTTACATTTATTTTTTTGTTATAATAACTTTCATTAATGAATAAGAGTAAAATACTTGATTAGTTTCAACTTAAATATACGTATAAAATAGTTATGTCTGATTCCCCTGTCACCTTTTATTGACTGCTACCAATAATTTAAATTCATATATTTAGGAACGTAGTTTCGTTATAGCGATGCCTATTTGATAAATGTTTTTACGATTATGTGATCTTTAAAGTCTTGCATGTATAACTAAACAATAATAAGGTAAAATATCAGCCAGGGGAATAATCTAAATACGCCCGATTTCAAGATTCACCCATACATATTTGGATACAAACACTTGAACGGGTTGGGGTGGTAGCACAGGGTGGTCGCGTCAACCCGTGCTAGGTAATCGGACACGTAGGCGTGGGCCCGACTCTGCAGCAGGTCGGACTTGGTGCCGTACGTCTTGAATGTATTGGGTACCCTGCACGGGCCTCGGTAGGCTATCAGCCAATCTGGAACAATATTCCTGCTACATCAAGAAGTACGTAGTTGACACACTCGCTGCCTACTTTATGTTAAGAAAGATCGTTGTGGGGGTAGCATAATAATATGGCATACCTAGGTATTTCTAGCCAGTGCAGCGCCTGCTCGAGACGCGCTGGGTACCACTTTTTTATACTACGAAGTTGGCCAGCTGTCGTTCGGCCCGCTTGATAGAGTCATCGTAGGTCCCACTAACGCGTTGCCAACTATGTTGTCGCGGACTTACTGTGCTAGCAGCATATCCTTACTACTTGCGTATCGTCGTGGAGCAGTGACAACCTTATTCGCCGCAGAATCACAACATTATATCAAAGTTAGTATTATCCTATTGATATTATAAATAAGAAAGTTTGTAAGGATGGAAGTTTGTTGCTCATTCCCGGCTCAACAAACTTGTATGACATTTGTCACAGTTAAAGTTTATAACCTGGATTAACACATAAGATACTTTTTATCCCGGGTTAATGTAGGTTCCTCTGTGACTCTAAGCCCAACGCGGATGAAATCGCGGGCAGAAGCTAGTAGTACAATAAATATCAACTTACTGTCCTTATCATCACAGTCGTGGGTCTTCATAGCGCAGTAATTCTTAAACGAAAGATAATTGTGATGTTTGTCTCTCCCGCAAATTTCACCATATCTGAAATCATATTAGGGCCCGTTTTTTCATGTTCTTAATTTCCTAACCTTAGGTAATCAAGCACACGGCCCGCCTGATGGTAAGCGGCTGATGTACCTATGGACGCCTGCAACCCCTACATGCCTAGTTACAATAATATTATTACTTTAGGTGCCCACTTTCTTTACAGGAAAATCCTTCTGAAGCTAGCCTCTACTTATCAAGATGGGAACTAGGGAGACTGTGGGATTATTTTACGCCTCCTTTACGGCTAGGCATCCTGGTATCTTCCGCTAGATTGAGTGACAGCGAGAACCCTAACCTGCAAACAATTTGCCCGTCATACATTTGTGAACTGTACGCCAGGTTACACTGGCCTTTCGACACTCAACGCACCGAGCACACGTGGAGGTTTTGTGCTGTACACCGTGACTCTCGAGAAATAAATAACAACTATGTAATCCAGGTGCGGTATACAAATTGTATAGTTAGACAAACTAAAGAACACGCTGTTGAAATTATCTTAATGATCCTATCTAGTTATGCAAATATTGTATTGTCAACGGTCCATACCACTTGTAAAACTTTTCAAAGTGATCAGACTTGTCTTCATGAATGAAGTCGGTAAAAATTACTGACAGATTCCGTTACATTGATACGCATATACATACATACATACTTACATAAATACATACCTTCGTATAGGTCACGCATTTTAAAAAGGAATAAGCATTTAATTATTTACTCACCTCAAATATAAAGTGCCGCATACGGAACCACATAGGCCTTCTGTCTTGTTCTTTTGCAGCTCCTCCAGCACCCAGTCCCCGCCGATCCAGTAGGGCTCGTAGCCGTGGTTAGGGTTATAGTCATCGGAGATCGGCGGCCCTAGCTGGAACGATTCCTTCCTGGTACAATAATATAACATAATATATATAACAAATACAAACAACAATACGCTTCTGTCACAACCGTATATAAAGGACAAATAATCGATATACTTATAATAAAACTGTAACATGTTCAATTCTGTACATTGTACACACAACAATTACTCACATTTCATCTTGCAGTTGCTTTTTCATAGCTTCCAAATCCGGAGCTGTATTTGCAGAACTCCGCCGCTTTAAAATTGATCGCAAACGCGAATGTCGTTTCGCATTGAATATACTCAATTGTTGCCTGACTGCCGGCAGTCGCGATATTAGAGATGTTTCGCTAACACCACACTCCTCTGAGGACAAGTACAAGCTATCATATGTATATTTTATGTAGACTAACCCAAAGGCCAAATTGGAAACCAAGTTCAACTTCGCAGATCGCTGCATAGTTCACTGTGCTCTGTCCGCAGGCTCCCGGAGTCTAAGCATTTGATACGTAGTGCTAATGACTTATTTTTGTTATAAAGAAGTGTTCATCACATGCGGTCTTCTGTGAGTCACGGTTACTGCCTCAGTCAGGTAGTATGTAGGTCTTAGGGTTTATTTTAGCGCGAAGTTTGTAATCAAACCCAGCAGGTGGTGTTTTAGTCCGAGCTAAGGTTCTAACAGTGGTTTGTGTATTCAGATTAGTATAAAAAAATCTACAAAACAATTTTGTACTCACGCGCAATCAACATCAGGGATACCCAATACGTCACGTGTGCAAGCAAAAATGCTCTTCGTACTTTCAATGTAAGGTACATTCTCATTTGTAGACGCAAATAATACTTTAATTTATTATATTGTATTATGACGTCCCAACGCTGTACAAATTTAATATAATAAGTATCATATATACCTATATATATCCAAGAGTCACCTAGCTGCAGTTACTGAAACCAAGTTTAATATGTCCGCCACACGCAACTGAGTCACGTGTTTATTAATTGGAATACACTTTTATTGCTCAAGTACAAAGCAATAAGATACCATACTTGCTGTTGTATTCGAGTGCTCAGTGTACATTGAAAGATTGTCATGAGCCAAAAGAGTGGAGGATTGTGGAATCGGTTAACGCAGGACGCGCACGTTTGTGGTGAACCAAAACAGTACTCATTGGATTGTGGTCGTCAATTATGCTTTAAGTTTAAAAAAACAAAGTCGCTATCAAAATTGTGTCGTTGAATTTCTTCTTACGATGCCTTCCTTCATCGTTAAGCTCGTGGTGTAACTAATCACTGAATTAAAGTAAGGATAACTCATTTTACAGAGCGGTGGGATTCGAACGTGCTTCATACCACACGGGCCACTCGGCCACCACGGCTCTTTACGACTCACAGCGATTATAGGTGATGAGGTTATAACAGAAGATATTTCTTTCAGGCAAGATATTTTTATACAAAATGCTTAGTCGTAGTATAGACCAAGCCGAACCATCAATTTCTCAGGACCCAATGGGCCGGAGAGATATGGCCAACAGACAATCGTAAGTCTTATAAATCAGACTCACAGCCGCCGTAACACTCGGCCGAAATTATACTTAGGTAAATCAAAAAAATGTCCGGCCAAGTCACCGGCGCGAGAGATAGGCCACTACACGGCGCTATCAATCAAACTTAACGTCACGAGCCCTGCAGCCAGGGGAGGTAAGGTACACTCCACTCTGGACCCTTTTTCAAAGAATACGGCCGCACCGCGATCGTTGGTGCAGCGTTTAAACAAAAACATTTAAATTATGCAAGATGCTTAGAATTAATATATATTTTTATATTTATGTTTTGTATTTTTTTATAATTATGTTTTTTTTTTAACCTAGGTTTATTGAGACGCTCCGGCTTAATTCTGATAAAGGATCTAACCCATTCCAGATTTAACAAACTGATTTAATTATAGGTGGGTTGGCAAAAATTTGCCAACCCACCTATAATTCCGAAGTATCCGTTAGTTGTTCTTGGAAGAACTCAGGTAAGTATAAAAATTTGTAAGGAGCTGTATGTATTTGTATGTAGGTAAGTATAAATTCATTCGGTCTTCCTGTTCTCTTATATCTCTGATCTATGACCCGTCAATTGTAATAAACGAATTCCTTATCCGTTCCCGTCACTCCACTCTGATTCGTATATCACTTGAGTCGGTACGACGCTACCCAGACCAATTTCCAAGCGAGCAAACGTGAAAAGTCGCGGTAAATTGCTTTATCTTGAAACCTACTGATTACTTCCCTAAACAAGAAGGGTAAGGTAAGTCAACAGGGCTGTCAAATGAAACCCTTTGTCTGATTCATTATTCCTTGTACGGAGACTGTTAGCTTGGGAAACTTTCAAGATGCAAATTTGTTTATGACGCGGCTAAGTAATCAGGACTTTTTGATATTCAACCCGCGAGCTCCAGGCACCGCGGCAAGTCTACCACGATCATACCTAATAAGTATTCCGTTCTGTTCCACCGTCCTCAGGGACGTATCTATAAAACTACATTGAGCAAACGTTTAACTTCTCGATTGGCCGCCACGACTGTACTGTACCGTAGCTATGAAATCTTACAACACTAATGTTCAATGTTCAACCAAGCATTTTATTGCAAGTCCAATAAAATGGCAAGTTATATCTAGCCGACGTCGCTTGGGTGGCGTGCGGGATCAATTCCAGATATTAAACCCGGCTTCTAATAGTAAAAGTTTTATTTCCCGGGAGTCATGTGAGGTGAGGGATGTGTATAGAGCAAAAGCGAACCTAATAGAATTTTTACTTGTGGCTATCTGTAGCGCTGGTGAACGCCGTGTTCGCTTATTTATAAGTGCCGGGGACTACTACCGGAGCCTTTTCCTAATTCTATAGAAAAATTGGTACTTCCCGTTGACCTAGAATCATGAAATTTGGCAATAATCAGTGTCTAGCAGCACATGTAAAGGTCTGAAAACCGTAAATATGTAGTTTAATGACAAAAATAAACGAGTTTACTATAACAATCTTACAAAAATATCACCCTCGGTGCGCGAGTCCGACTCGCACTCGTCCGGTTAAATTTTATAATGTTAGTTTTTTTTAACGTAGGAACCTTCTCTGTACCCATGGAAAAAAATCATGTTCGAGTGTGAAAACGTAACAAATAAACAAACACACATTCGCATTTATAATATGTATTAGGATTACTAAGGAATCTCAGCGTTGTGCTGTAACTTTAATTATATATGTAGTTACTTTTGAGCTTGGCAATATGGTTGAAATGAAAAACATAATTATGAGAAAACATTTAATTAAAAACTATAATAATTACATACGATACCTATTTGGCACTACATGGTAGGTACTGCGTTAATGATTTGCATATACAAATAGTTCTGTTAATGAATTATGTATTTAATATACCACCACGGTAACCTTTTACCATCAGGCGGGCCGAATCCTTGTTTGCCACCTTAGTGGTATAAAAATAACATATCTGGACCGGTGGTGTGCCAGTTTGTTCGTAATATAAATCATCAACAAATACCAACCGCGTAAATAGCTACATGGCTTTATTTTACGATCACAATTACTAAACTTAACTAATTTGACAGGTCTAAAAGTCTTGCTATCCCTTCCTCATGTGTGGGGTTAAATAAGTATGGCAATATTTTTAGACCTGGCAAATTAGTTGTTTAGTAATTTTAAAAACAGAATTCTCACCAATGAATCCACTGCCTTAAACATTGCAAATTGTATTTGTACAAAGAACAGTTACATAGCTATGACGTCGTTCGCAGACGAGCGATTCCTCGAGGCGGACTAGTCTTAATACTAAATAGACAGTGTGCTTATTCCGAATGACGTATGATGACCTTAATGACCAAACCTGGATTTTTTTATATTGGTGCATCATGACGTCTGAATGAATGCAATTCACTTACAAATAAGTCACTGGAGCGGGGTCACCTGAATTTGGATACTTGTATCACTGCATAGTATATATAACATAGTCGCTTCCCGCTGTCTGTGTGTCACTATGTATGCTTAGATCTTCAAAATTACGCAACGGATTTTGTTTTTTTAATATATAGAGTAATTCAACAGGAAGATATTTATTTTATTTTTACTTTGTTAATTTGAAAACCAACAGCTAACTTAGCATAACATAAGTAATGGTTTGTCATAATAGTCAGTTAATGGTTCTCACTAACAGGTAACTATGAGTTGCTTGTTTATGTATAACTTATTAGTTTTTGTAGGTATTTAACTTATATGGCTAACACTGGCCGTGCGAAGCCGGGGCGAGTTGCTAGTATTATTATAAAAAATACGAAAACACTAAGCATTAAGTCTTATCTTATTAATACACAGCTTAATTTTGTTCACAACTACTAACGGCTGAAGAGAGTCTACTAAGCGGAGACTGACGCGCGATTGTCTTGCATTCACGGTATTGTTTTAGCTGCGGACACTTTTGAGCGTAGAGCCAAAGTCCATGAATAATGAATCAGTGTGAGGTAGTATTGTCCCAGGTGTTGGAGTGCACGGCAAGCGGTCACCGCCTGGTGTTGACGGTGCGCTGCACGGCCGACATGCCGTCTACGAACCGCGTGCGGAACAACACGTTCGCGTTGTTGAACATGCCGTCCTTCAGCGACACTATTATGAACTGCAATTGACAAGTTTTCATGCTATACAATACAGTCGCCTTCAGTTTGGATTACAAAAATACAAGTTAATTAAAGTTCTATTTGTCGACTAGACCGTCTGACGGTATGTTATCAGTATGTTATCTTATTATATTAAGTAATTTATTTTAAAGTGCTATAAGTAATCCTGAGGATAATTTCGTTCTACAATGGAGGAAAATGGTATGTGGCTATTTATTATTAGGTGGAAGGTTGATCTAACTCTGTTTATTATTATCAATATTATCATACATATAGGAAAGTGGGGTGAAACTAGTATATTATGTGGTATGGTATGGTGACCTGCGAGTGCTTGAAGTGTTCCTGACAAGTTTTCATGCTATACAATACAGTCGCTTTCAGTTTGGATTACAAAATACAAGTTAAAGTTCTATTTGTCGACTAGACCGTCTGACGGTATGTTATCAGTATGTTATCTTATTATATGAGGTAATTTATTTTAAAGTGCTATAAGTAATCCTGAGGATAATTTCGTTCTACAATGGAGGAAAATGGTATGTGGCTATTTATTATTAGGTGGAAGGTTGATCTAACTCTGTTTATTATTATCAATATTATCATACATATAGGAAAGTGGGGTGAAACTAGTATATTATGTGGTATGGTATGGTGACCTGCGAGTGCTTGAAGTGTTCCTTGAGCATGTGTCCGATGTTCTGCGTGTGCGAGAGGTCGAGCGCGGCGTCGACCTCGTCGAGGATGTAGAGCGGCGCGGGCTTGAACAGCAGCATCGCCAGCACCAGCGACAGCGCCACCAGCGACCGCTGCCCGCCGGACAACTCGCCCAGGGACTCCTTCCACGCGTTGTTGAACCCCACCTTCACCTGCGGCCCGCCGGGTACTTTACTATAAGTACAGTGTGGTACAGTACAGTACAGTGCAGTGCAGTGCGGTACAGTGCGGTACCTCCAGTCCGTCGAGCACGGAGCGGCCGGGCGGCGGTCGCAGCTGCGCCTGCGCGCCGGGCAGCAGCGTGCTGAAGATGGAGCCGAAGTCCCGGTTGACCTGCTCGCAGGCCGCCACCAGCGTCTGCCGCTTCTTCTCGTCCAGCTCCGCCATCACCTGCACCAGCTTGGCGCGGTCCGCCTCCACGATGCTCTTCTTGCGCAACATGTCGTGGTACTGTACACACATACATTCAACATAGGTGCAAACATTCTAAACTGATATAGTATTCGATGTTGAGGGGCAAGCATTTGTCATTGTATGGGCATGTGTGTGTGTGTGTGTGTGTGTGTGTGTGTGACCCGTTCCACCTCCTTGCCGAGCAGCGTGTGGCGGTGTGTGTGTGTGTGTGTGACCTGTTCCTCCTCCTTGCCGAGCAGCGTGTGGCGGTGTGTGTGTGTGTGTGTGACCTGTTCCTCCTCCTTGCCGAGCAGCGTGTGAGCGCGGCTGTTGAGTCCCCGCGCGAGTCCGTCCCTGCGCGCGGCGAGCTGGGCGAGGCGCGGGCCGGCGGCGGAGGCCTGGCGGCCGCTGAAGTCGTACAGACCGCCCGCCAGCCCGAAGTACCCGCGCTCGGACTCTATCCACGGGTGCTCCTTCACCAGCTGACGGATCTGCACACACACACACACACACAAACACATATATACACACTGTCACACGGAACGGACAACGAAATCGGACGAATTTCGTGAGCGAAGAGGACACGTATGACACGTGCCTTATCAGATCCTTTATACGGCTTCATTATTCCGTATCCAAAAACCTTGCCATTCTACAAATGCATTAAACCTTCACAAGAAAAACAACTTCACAAAAGTTTACAAATTGAACACAGTATCTGAATAAACATAATATTGTTATCAGTGGGGATGTACTCACCCCCCTCTGGCACTCGGCGGCCTCGGCCTGCAGCTCCTTGATGCTGTAGTCGAGCTCCTTGACCTTCAGCTCCAGGTCTCCGCTGGCGGCGGCCAGCTGCTCCCTCTGCTGCGCCAGGCGCGAGATGTCCGTGTTGCGGACGGCTATGTCCGCCTTGTGCTTCTTCAACTCTGCCTGCTTCTGCTTCACCGCTTCCTATTGTACACAGAGACGGTCAACATACTTCGTATGGTTTTCATCTATCATTTTACCTGCAATGGATTTTGTAAATTGGAGTAAATATTTAAGCAGTTAATGATGTGCCTTTCAGTATCGGTGATTTGGTGACAGAAATAAAACCCACATTCATAAATATTGTTGAAATTGTATAGTTTTTAAATGTAATATTTTCAACTTAGTAGGTTTGGGAAGGTAACAGAAAACATTGTATGATCGCACTAGTGACAGCCAGGTATTCATGTATACGGACGTCGGCGTATGGACGCAATGTACCGTTTTTATTAGACATACTCGTATAGGAGACCAATGATCCGGCAGGCAATAGTTACCAAACCTCAGGTACCTATTAGGTTAGTATTTAACGCTTACGGCGGCCAGTGCGTGTTCTTGCGCAGCTTGGTCCAGCTGGTGGTGCAGCTGCAGCGCGGCGCCCTCGGCCTCCCGCAGCTGCAGCTGGCCGGCGGCCACGGCCCGCTCCAGCTCGCCCACCTCCATGCTCAGCGTGCTGAGCTCCTGCGAGCGCTGCTTCCACGCGCCGCCGTGCGACGCCGCCTCCTGCTTCGCTTTATTCAATGCTGCCTCCGCTTTTTTGAATTCCCTGTCAATGTAATGCCAAGAAATTATCAATATCACGGCATTCAAATATTACGTGTGAATATTTTACTAATAATGAGATAATTTTGCCGATATGTCATAAAATATTAACGGTATTCTAGTGTTACGTATACATTTAGTAGTCCTAGCAACAATTCGAATTCGAGTTTTCGAATTCATGCTCGGGCTACAGAGAACAGAACAGTGAGTAGATAAATAAAGTGTGACAAGATTGAGCACTGAGCTCGTAGATAGCACCGTAACCCGACGAAGCTCAAATGTCGGCTCGTCAAGAGTCGGGTCCCTAGTGTAGTGTAGTGTAGTGTAGTGTAGTGTAGGGTGTGTGACCTCTCCCGGTGCCCCCTGAGGTCCGCGAGCTGGTCCCCCAGCGCCCCCGCGCGCGCCTCGGCCGCCCGCTGCGCCGCCAGCTCGCGCTCCATCGTCGCCGACAACTCCGACACCTCGACAATTACACTCACATTCACACAAACTAATACGGATTCACAGTTCACACGTGTCAATACAACGACGCTAGACGATTACGACCAGCGTAAGGAATTTGAAAATTAAAAAATATACTGGTTATACCAGTATATTTTTTAATTCCTCTACGGTGACACACAAGCATACGGCCCATCTGATGATAAGTCACCGTAGCCTATAGCCGCTAGCAATACTAGGAGTATCATTAACGAGTTGATAACCAGGTTGTTGATGAGGAGTCATTATGCTAGCAGCAATACTACTAGCGCAGTATATCCTCGTGGAGCACTGGCAACCTTACTTACCGCAGAAACACAACACTAAATCAAGTAGTGGTATTTCACTGCGGTCTTCTGTAAGGCGGAGGTACTGTCCCCAGTCGGAAGGCTCCAATTATAATGGGAAAACTTAAAGTTAATTTAAATATGAGTAGCAGTAGTAGTAAGAGGCGGACCTGTGCCCGCAGCGCCTCTATCTCCGCGTGTGTCTGCGCGTGCGCGGTGGCGGCCAGGCGCGCCTTCACCACCTCCAGCTCGTGAGACATCATCTCGTACCTGCCGGGACACACGATAAACAAACACGTTACACATACTACTACTACTATTATTATTATTATTCACATTATAACTGAGTATTTCCTAAAAACTGTCACTAGAATATTCGAATTGCAATACATCATTTCGGGTTGATTATATGGAACGTTTAAAATTCCATGCTTACAAAATCACTGGCAAAGTACTCCTTAAAAAGAATTGTCTGTTACAACTAAAAATGTTTGTGTAATAGTTGATACAGAAGGACAATAATAGCATGATTACGTGTGGTAGTGTTAGTGCGAAGTAGTATATGCTTATTATTATTATAATTAGCGTGTCGTAATTTGTAGTAGTATGTGGCAGTGTGTGGCAGTGTGTGGTAGTGTGTGTTAGTGTGTGGTAGCATATGGTATGGTGTGGTATTGTGTAGTAGTATATGGTAGTATATGGTGTTTGACCTCTGTTGCGTGGCGGCGTAGTGTTCTGCGGCGGCTTGCCCGGCGGCGAGCTGCTGCAGCTCGGCCTCCGCCTCGCTCGCCGCGCGCTCCAGCTGCTTCAGCTGCTGCAGCTGGAGCAGCACTGACCCGCCCTACACACACACACACACACACACACACAACACTACAATACATAACAAACTTATTGCACTAGTAATTTCTCCTGTGCAATAATACTTTCTAATGCCGTTCCATAATGGTAATAAACACTTACCATTATGAATATCCTGCTACAAGTTGGGAGAACACGGTTGCCTTTGTAGACCATCAAAATGATGCAAGTATAAACTTGCACGTCAACGTTAAAGTAACGTTACGTTAACGTTAGATTATAAAATCTAGAGCATATGTTACGATACATCGATAACAGCTATTCCAATCTATCGTAGTTCTACTGCCCTTATCCCATTTATGCGTTGCACTTCCATTCCTCTCTATCAGCTAGGACTCACATTAAATTATGACTCACAAAAAAAAACGAAAGCAGGTCGAAGTCATAGTGGTACTGGTCCATCTTGTTGGTTGAACAATGTCATAGTGGTACTGGTCCATCTTGTTGGTTGAACAATGTCATAGTGGTACTGGTCCATCTTGTTGGTTGAACAATGTGGATGTGTGTAGGGTGTACCTGAGCGCGCGCGCCGCCGGAGAGCGTGCCGGCGGGGTCGAACACGTCGCCGTCGAGCGTGACGCAGCGGCGGCGCACGCGCGGGTGGAACGTGACGCGCTTGGCCGTGTCCAGGTCGCGGCACACCAGCGTGTTGCCCAGCACCCACTGCACGGCGGGCCGCACGCGCTCCGGGAACGACACCAGCTCCAGCGCCAGCTGCACCTTCTCCGGCCCGCCGCCCTGATCACGACACGCACGCGCTTATAATATGTCTTCACGCCTTCCCACAAGGGTCCCCCAAGGGGTAGATAATTTGCTGCCAATGTGACAGAGTGGTGAGTCCATCGCCATCTCTTAGGCACTAACGTGCGTCCTTGAATTTGTTCTCAGACGTATGGAGGTTCCTTACGATGTTTTCCTTTACCGTAAAGCTCGTGGTATGAATAATCCGGTCGACCAATACTAGCACTACTCATGAGCTGCTGTAACACGATAGCTACGGGTGGTGTAGTGTAGTGTGGAGTACGCACGATCTCCTGCGCGAGGCGCACGATGTGTGGGTCGAGGCGGGTGGCGGAGATCTTGTTGAGCGGGATGATGGTGGTGCGCGTCTGCAGCCGCCCGCGCTGCAGCAGCAGCTTGCTCGTCACCTCCGTGTCCACCACCACATTGTACAGCTGCCACACACACACACACATCATCAACATCATCATCTGCTTCCAGATTTTATAACGGTTGGTAAAGATATCAACTGTTGGCAACTGCGAATCACGACAGTTTCATATGAAAAATTCCAATCTGGGCAGAGGGTGTTGTAATAAAATAACCGTTAACGTATCCGAAAATAGGCAAATACTCACGCGTCCGCCGGCAGCTGTTTCTAGCGCAGTGCAATATATTGGATCGCACACGTCTATCAACCTGCAGATGGTATCTGAAAACATAACAGCAGCCATACAATCAGTGGTCCAAAAGGAAAAAAATGTGTTTCATACAGATAATGGAAGGAACAGTTAACAATCTTAAATGGTTTGGATGGTTATCGTAGCCTATGGACGGCTTTTAGTACGAAAGGTATCTCAAGTGCATTGTCTATCTTGTTAGGAGGAATGTTAGTTGTAATGGGCTAAGAGAGGATTGCCCAACCCGGGCGGTATGTATGTATGTTAGTGTGCAGTGGGTACCGGCGACCCGGGAGGGGTCGAAGTCCGGCTGTGGCGGCGTGTAGGAGAAGCTGCAGCGCTGCAGCCGCGCCGCCAGCGCGTCCGCCGCGTCCCGCGCGCGCCGCGCCTCCCCCCGCAACACCCGCACGCGCTCCTCCCGCGCCGCCTGCTCCCCAGCCGCCCCCAGCCTCGCCAGCTCCCCCTGACACACACACACACGTCACGCGCCTCCCCCCGCAACACCCGCACGCGCTCCTCCCGCGCCGCCTGCTCCCCAGCCGCCCCCAGCCTCGCCAGCTCCCCCTGACACACACACACACGTCACGCGCCTCCCCCCGCAACACCCGCACGCGCTCCTCCCGCGCCGCCTGCTCCCCAGCCGCCCCCAGCCTCGCCAGCTCCCCCTGACACACACACACACGTCACGCGCCTCCCCCCGCAACACCCGCACGCGCTCCTCCCGCGCCGCCTGCTCCCCAGCCGCCCCCAGCCTCGCCAGCTCCCCCTGACACACACACACACGTCACGCGCCTCCCCCCGCAACACCCGCACGCGCTCCTCCCGCGCCGCCTGCTCCCCAGCCGCCCCCAGCCTCGCCAGCTCCCCCTGACACACACACACACGTCACGCGCCTCCCCCCGCAACACCCGCACGCGCTCCTCCCGCGCCGCCTGCTCCCCAGCCGCCCCCAGCCTCGCCAGCTCCCCCTGACACACACACACACGTCACGCGCCTCCCCCCGCAACACCCGCACGCGCTCCTCCCGCGCCGCCTGCTCCCCAGCCGCCCCCAGCCTCGCCAGCTCCCCCTGACACACACACACACGTCACGCGCCTCCCCCCGCAACACCCGCACGCGCTCCTCCCGCGCCGCCTGCTCCCCAGCCGCCCCCAGCCTCGCCAGCTCCCCCTGACACACACACACACGTCACGCGCCTCCCCCCGCAACACCCGCACGCGCTCCTCCCGCGCCGCCTGCTCCCCAGCCGCCCCCAGCCTCGCCAGCTCCCCCTGACACACACACACACGTCACGCGCCTCCCCCCGCAACACCCGCACGCGCTCCTCCCGCGCCGCCTGCTCCCCAGCCGCCCCCAGCCTCGCCAGCTCCCCCTGACACACACACACACGTCACGCGCCTCCCCCCGCAACACCCGCACGCGCTCCTCCCGCGCCGCCTGCTCCCCAGCCGCCCCCAGCCTCGCCAGCTCCCCCTGACACACACACACACGTCACGCGCCTCCCCCCGCAACACCCGCACGCGCTCCTCCCGCGCCGCCTGCTCCCCAGCCGCCCCCAGCCTCGCCAGCTCCCCCTGACACACACACACACGTCACGCGCCTCCCCCCGCAACACCCGCACGCGCTCCTCCCGCGCCGCCTGCTCCCCAGCCGCCCCCAGCCTCGCCAGCTCCCCCTGACACACACACACACGTCACGCGCCTCCCCCCGCAACACCCGCACGCGCTCCTCCCGCGCCGCCTGCTCCCCAGCCGCCCCCAGCCTCGCCAGCTCCCCCTGACACACACACACACGTCACGCGCCTCCCCCCGCAACACCCGCACGCGCTCCTCCCGCGCCGCCTGCTCCCCAGCCGCCCCCAGCCTCGCCAGCTCCCCCTGACACACACACACACACGTCACGCGCCTCCCCCCGCAACACCCGCACGCGCTCCTCCCGCGCCGCCTGCTCCCCAGCCGCCCCCAGCCTCGCCAGCTCCCCCTGACACACACACACACACACGTCACGCGCCTCCCCCCGCAACACCCGCACGCGCTCCTCCCGCGCCGCCTGCTCCCCAGCCGCCCCCAGCCTCGCCAGCTCCCCCTGACACACACACACACGTCACGCGCCTCCCCCCGCAACACCCGCACGCGCTCCTCCCGCGCCGCCTGCTCCCCAGCCGCCCCCAGCCTCGCCAGCTCCCCCTGACACACACACACACGTCACGCGCCTCCCCCCGCAACACACGCACGCGCTCCTCCCGCGCCGCCTGCTCCCCAGCCGCCCCCAGCCTCGCCAGCTCCCCCTGACACACACACACACACGTCACGCGCCTCCCCCCGCAACACCCGCACGCGCTCCTCCCGCGCCGCCTGCTCCCCAGCCGCCCCCAGCCTCGCCAGCTCCCCCTGACACACACACACACGTCACGCGCCTCCCCCCGCAACACACGCACGCGCTCCTCCCGCGCCGCCTGCTCCCCAGCCGCCCCCAGCCTCGCCAGCTCCCCCTGACACACACACACACACACGTCACGCGCCTCCCCCCGCAACACCCGCACGCGCTCCTCCCGCGCCGCCTGCTCCCCAGCCGCCCCCAGCCTCGCCAGCTCCCCCTGACACACACACACACACGTCACGCGCCTCCCCCCGCAACACCCGCACGCGCTCCTCCCGCGCCGCCTGCTCCCCAGCCGCCCCCAGCCTCGCCAGCTCCCCCTGACACACACACACACACACGTCACGCGCCTCCCCCCGCAACACCCGCACGCGCTCCTCCCGCGCCGCCTGCTCCCCAGCCGCCCCCAGCCTCGCCAGCTCCCCCTGACACACACACACACGTCACGCGCCTCCCCCCGCAACACCCGCACGCGCTCCTCCCGCGCCGCCTGCTCCCCAGCCGCCCCCAGCCTCGCCAGCTCCCCCTGACACACACACACACGTCACGCGCCTCCCCCCGCAACACACGCACGCGCTCCTCCCGCGCCGCCTGCTCCCCAGCCGCCCCCAGCCTCGCCAGCTCCCCCTGACACACACACACACACGTCACGCGCCTCCCCCCGCAACACCCGCACGCGCTCCTCCCGCGCCGCCTGCTCCCCAGCCGCCCCCAGCCTCGCCAGCTCCCCCTGACACACACACACACGTCACGCGCCTCCCCCCGCAACACACGCACGCGCTCCTCCCGCGCCGCCTGCTCCCCAGCCGCCCCCAGCCTCGCCAGCTCCCCCTGACACACACACACACACACGTCACGCGCCTCCCCCCGCAACACCCGCACGCGCTCCTCCCGCGCCGCCTGCTCCCCAGCCGCCCCCAGCCTCGCCAGCTCCCCCTGACACACACACACACGTCACGCGCCTCCCCCCGCAACACCCGCACGCGCTCCTCCCGCGCCGCCTGCTCCCCAGCCGCCCCCAGCCTCGCCAGCTCCCCCTGACACACACACACACGTCACGCGCCTCCCCCCGCAACACCCGCACGCGCTCCTCCCGCGCCGCCTGCTCCCCAGCCGCCCCCAGCCTCGCCAGCTCCCCCTGACACACACACACACGTCACGCGCCTCCCCCCGCAACACACGCACGCGCTCCTCCCGCGCCGCCTGCTCCCCAGCCGCCCCCAGCCTCGCCAGCTCCCCCTGACACACACACACACACGTCACGCGCCTCCCCCCGCAACACCCGCACGCGCTCCTCCCGCGCCGCCTGCTCCCCAGCCGCCCCCAGCCTCGCCAGCTCCCCCTGACACACACACACACGTCACGCGCCTCCCCCCGCAACACACGCACGCGCTCCTCCCGCGCCGCCTGCTCCCCAGCCGCCCCCAGCCTCGCCAGCTCCCCCTGACACACACACACACACACGTCACGCGCCTCCCCCCGCAACACCCGCACGCGCTCCTCCCGCGCCGCCTGCTCCCCAGCCGCCCCCAGCCTCGCCAGCTCCCCCTGACACACACACACACGTCACGCGCCTCCCCCCGCAACACCCGCACGCGCTCCTCCCGCGCCGCCAGGATGTGAGACCTGCAAGGCGTCCAGCTGGTCCTGGTGGTGCTGTATGGCGGCCTGGTCGCGGCGGTACTGGTCGCTGGAGGCCTGCCAGTCCCGCTCGAGCGTCCGCAGCCGCTCCTGCGCGTGGCGCCGCTCCAGCGACGCGGCCGCCACGCGCGTGCTCGCCTCCGCCGCCGTCTGCTTCGCCTCTGCAACACACCACCCGCTACACACACTGCACACTGCATGCGTTGCAACCGCTAGCAGCCACGTGTCAGTATCTCACCCATGAGCTGATCCTGCAGCGAGTCGGAAGCGCCGCCGAGCCCCGAGCTGACGGCCAGGAACTGCTGCTGCGCCTCCGCCAGCGCCGCCTCGCTGCTCGAGTTGGCCGCGCGCACGCTCTCCAACGACGACGACAACTGAATACAATTGTTATTGTAGAGTTCCTCGAACCTTTTTGTTTCATGTACCATTTGGCATGTTTTAGGTAGACCCCTCTAGCCAGCTGCTTAATTTAAATGTGTTTTGGCAGCTGGTGGAAGCGTAGCTAACTAAATGTGTGTGATGGTAACGCTACGCGCTACGGAGTATAATAGTGAGGTGTACCTCCTGCAGCGCCGTGGTGCGCGCGTCCAGCGCGTGCGTGTCGTCGTGCAGCGCGGCGCGCAGGAGCCGCGCGCGCGCCTGCGAGCCGGCCTGCGCGTCGCGAGCGGCCGCCAGCGCCGCGCCGCGCGCCGCCTCCTCCTTCTCCAGCCGCAGCGTCTCCTGCTCCACGCGAGACACCACGCCCGCGCTCTCCTGCGGGAGGACGGGAATATTCCACGCTATACCTTTTTACCTGACTACGCAGCTACGGCGTAGCAAGAAAAAGGGTGATGATTTGGACCAAAACGTATGCTCGTCTGTTCCCTCCCAACTTCAAAACTGACGAAATGGGATCTCCCGTGGATTTTCCCATTAAATTAGAGCCGCCCGACTGAGGACTGAACCTCCACCTTACGTAAAACCGCAATCAAATAACACGACTTTGATGTGGTGTTGTGTCTGCGTCGAGTAAAGTTGCTCCACCTTCACAAGAATACGCTACATAAAACTCTCTTTTTTAACCCCCGGGGAAAAACGAAAGGTGTTATAAGCTCGTAACTAAATCACTAAACTTAAACTCACTGATGCAGGCCGCCGAGATTTGAACCATAAAAAAAAACATTGATAATGTTTCCCTACCTTTACTACTACTCAATGCTACTACATAACTATTATTTTACATATTTTTATATTACCTCATCCAGCTTCCTACTGAGCGTGTCTATCTGGTCCTCCAGCTCCTTGGCCTGTTGCTTGTTGTTTTTAATAGTTTGCTTCATGATCTTTATCTGCCCCTCTACCCCTGTCACTTTAGACTGCGCCTCGGCTGCATTCTCCTCTGCACTTACAAATCTACAATTAACAGGTTTAATTGGTATTAATTGATACAGAATGCCTTGGCATCGTCACACGAGGGCATGAGTCTTGACTCATGTTCTATTTTCTTAGCCATTAATACTATATTATATATCTTAACGCCTTCCCACAAGGGTTCCCGAGAAGGTAGGCAGAGATGTTACAACACTTTCCACTGAAGATATTGAGTGCCAACGTGACAGATGGTGAGTCCCTTAGGCACTACATACATCCTTGAATTTTTTCTCAGACCTATGCAGGTTTCCTCACGGTGTTTTCGTTCACCGTAAGTTTGAAAAACTCATTGGTATTTATTCTACTCATTTATAGATTTCCATAGGTCAAGATTGATATGTACATAGTTGTGGGTGTTATTACAAGCTAGGTAAGCTTTACCTGTATGCAACATGCAGCTTGGTCAGGTTCTCCAGCTCACGGACCACCTTCTGGTACTCTTGGAACTGAGTCCGCTCGTCCTGCAGCTTCTGGAGCTTAGGAGCGATGTCCTCCCGGATTATCTGAAAATATTATTATTTTCTTTCCTTTCATTCCAATCCTAAAATTGTAGTACAATGTTAAAGGAATAAATATCATTCCATACCAATATAAGTTTCATTGGCTTTTGGCGTGTTTTTGTTTGTTTGTGTGACAGCTGCTATTGCTATTACAATCTATACCTAGCAAATCATTCAAGCCATTATGAAACAAATAAAAAAAAATTGTCTAACTAAATTTACTGATCATCTCTTGTTGGCGAAGGAAACGCCAGACCCATCAATAATACATGTACAGAGATCACTTCCAAGTGCTTGACACATTACACTAATATTATAAAGAGGAAAGATTTGTATTTTTGTGGGTTTGTATTGAATAGGCTCCAAAACTACTGGACCGATTTCAAAAATTCTTTCACCGTTAGTAAGCCACATTTTTACTGAGTAACATTGGCTATATATTATACTAGCTGCCTACCCCGGCTTCGCACGGGTGTCAAAATATTTGACAAATGTCTATGCTCCGAAACTAATGTGCGAAGCCGGGGCGGGCCGCTAGTCAGAAATATATACATACTTCATTTAGTTCCCTTAGCTTAGCATCTTTCTTCTCAATAGTTTTCTGGGCAGCTTGCTTCTTGGCTTCGTACATCCTGGTTCCAGCTGCTTCCTCCACCATGGAAAGAATCTGCAAATCAAGATTATGAAAAAAAATTAAGAACCCATAGTGGTCTTATGGTTGAATCAAGAGCCTGTCATCTAATAGGCCTAGGCAAAAATAACACTACTGTGATTTGAGTGCATCCAATAAGTTTGCACATGCATATTGCCAGTTGCAGAATGGACAGCACTAGACTGATTATTTAATAGTATTCATAATTTCAGACAAACCATCAATAGTCTTGCAATGGCAACACTATTGATGTTCAAGGTGAAACCATCATCTTTGGACATGCAAAAAAAGGGATTAAGATAATGATAATGTCACACTGATCAGACATAAATTAAAAAGGTATTATACTACAATGAATATTATTACCTCAGCTGGTTTCATGTTCAACACTTTAGTGATGCGCCCCTGCATAATGAGAAAGTGTGGGTTGTTCACATTGAGCTGAACTGAGCAGAACAGATCACTCACTCTCTTGTTCTGGACATTGATCCCGTTGATCAAATACTTGTTCTTGCCACCCATCACCACCTACATACAGCAAAAATGGCAGTTGAGCAACATTTTAATTTTACCACACTATTAACCATATGCAGACCATATATATTTATATTGAAGGTAGGAGTGATGCTGCTGGCCCCAATAGGATTCAGGTCCGCGGAATCCCTATTTATACCAAAATCCACCAGGAAGGTTTAAAAGTAAACACTGCAGTCTGGAGACTCATGAAGTGATTTCCTTGTTAATACTTGTATCCAGTTTTATTAATTTTATAAACTTCCTTTTCTAATTGTATTACACACACCAACTTGCTGTCACACCAAAGTCATTAATGCAAAATTCCAACATTGGGATCAGTCACATATCCTTGAAAGCCAAAATGAATAAATTTTAATGTTAACATGCTAACACTGCACAGCGATATGCTGCTTGAATCTCCAATCACACTTTCATATACATATTTAATAGAAACAGACAAAGAAATATACATTTTGCATAGTGTGCATAATGCAAGCCAGTTATGAAAATTAATTCCATAATAATTTGTAGACATTATCACAATGCACCATTAGACACCAAACCATATTAAAGACTAAGCATATTTTGTAATAAGGATACCAGACAATTGACATGATGAATTGCAAGGCGAAAATATATGTTTATTACATACATGTATGTGGATTGAGAATCAAACCCGCAACACCCAGCACAGCAGTCAGGTTTACTAACCAGTAATATAATGGTGTTCCCAATATATTATTTTTTAATACAGGTTAAAGCTATCAAACGTTCCCGCCAAAATCTGTATTACCTGTCTTGTGACAGTAATCTCCTCATGGTTCTCATAGCCAATGGGGCACTGGCTCCTGTCACGGTTGTCAAAGGTGATGCTCACTGTTGCCTTTGTGACGCCTGCTTGACCATGCTTGTATATCAGCTCTTGTAGACTGCCCGCTCGCACCTGAGGAGGTAATTGTATGTGGCACTTAACAAATAACTACAGGGGTCTTATTCACTTCAAGGCAAGTACTGTATACAGTTAGGGATCTTGTGAAAGCTTTATTATATCATAAGCCCATTCAAAAGATGTTAATATAATGTGAAGATGACATAAAGTACCAATGGTCTAGGTACATGAGGCAGAACTTAGACCCAACAAAGGCCATTGTAGCTTTGAAAGGGCGGTATAATATATTATCTGCTAAGCCTCGAGATAGTAATTCATCCATCTCTTACTTACATTAGATAAGTTCGTTATTCCCAGTACGAAACATATGGAATCCAGAATATTTGACTTCCCAGTACCATTCAATCCTGTGATAGCATTGAACTGAGGATCAAATCCATCAATTTCAACACGATTGCCGTAGGATTTGAAGCCGTCCAGCAAAATAGACTTGATGAACATTATGTTCACTTTTTCTTATAGTTTATCTCTAATGAAAATCAATGAAAACAGTATGCCAAATGCGAATTTGATTAACAAACAATAACACAGACAGGCCGTCCGTTGCCGGTTGAAATTTTTTAGTTTTTTTTAATATTTGTGTCTTTTATCTTTGGCCGGTCTCAGGGTTGCCAGCCACACTACTTTTAGTAGATTACGTAGTGGTTATGAACTCCGTGAACTGTACTCTGTGCTTGCAATCAAAAGTAGTGGTTATGTACTCTGTGATCAAAAGTGTCAAAGTTGTCAAACTAGGTACCGTTGTCAACATTGTCAATCAATAAAATTCAAAAATGTTTTCCGTTTTGTATGATCTGTTAAATGGTTCGGTTCTGTAATTGTGCTTTGGTGGTTTTGTTTATTCTTTTGCAAGTTAAAGTTATAATTGTTTAACCATTAAGAATGGATTTCAACAACACAGGCACAATGAGAAGCCCCTTTTCACCTCGCGTAAGGCAATCTATCACAGGAAGAAGACCTATTGGACTATCATCAGCAAAGAAGAATCAAAGGTGCGGACATACATAACCTTGTGATTTGTGATTATTACATTTTCTTTAAGCCTTTCCTTCCATATCTTTACAGTTTTTAGTAATATTATGCTTTGTTTTGCCGCAAGTTTATCTCCATGTACTAGTAGGTAATAAAGCTGAGAACATTGTATTGATTTTGGGCGGAGGGTTTTGTCCACAGTAAATTCATGCAGTCAGCTTCAGAACAGACTGGAGATGTGATTTATAAAACTCCTTCGACCACGTTGGTAACTTATGGACAGCCACTCCCAGTAATGGTTACTGAGGCCCTTACTTTTGGTGAGTATCTTACAACCTCACTAGTGTAATATCATAACATTTATGTCATCAATACTTGTGAAAGTATGTGTATTGCCCATCTTCGGCATTAATTTCCATTCTGTCTGAACTGTGGGTGAGGCAGCCAACATGTTGATGATAGATGCCCACCAGCAATGTGCACAGATGTCATAAAGAGGGTGGCTAGAATTGGATAAAGATACCAAAACAGACCTAGCCACCTAGTCACCCTTGTGAGCAGGTGTTGTAGTGCACACTGGGAGAGCCTTATGTTTAGCAAAAGCTTCTGATATGTAGATTGACCACATTTTTTTGGAAATATGTTCTTTCTAACCGTGACATTGTTTTTAGCCAGTGGAGAAGTAAGTGTGAGACTATCACCATGTGGGTGGTGCTGTGTGGTATCTGGAAGACGCATTCTTGTCTGGCCTCGCTCCCTGCCCACACAAAGTGATGAGGAATCACCAGCCCCAGCAGGCATGCTGGCTGCTAGGGAGTTGACTCTACCACAGACTGATCTTGCACATAAAGCCGACTTAGTTGTGCTGTTTTATGAAGACGATGCTCAGGTTTGTTATGTCTCTCTCTTTGTCAGATATCTTAATATATAAATATGTATATAATATAAATATGGCTAGTTTTATTAAAACATGCATAACTTGTTATACTTCCTCTTTATTACTCTCCTCCTCTATACATATTTGTAGAAGATAATTTTATTTAAAAGTTGCATGATTGAAATGAAATAGTTTGATTTACAATAATGATTGTTTGGTACAGATGCCATCATGCATTGGGGTGTCACCCGAAGGCATAGTTCGCTACTGGCCCTCAGTTGGGCAAGAAGGCGTATATGTGGATGTGTCGGCTGAGTTGGCTGGGCAGGAGTGTGAGCGACTTGGAGAATACTCTCGTATGGGCCTTGCACTGGCCACTACTTCTTGTACTGTTGTTATGATCAATCCCACTGTTGTTGGTGAGTTCTATTAATAGCCATGCCAAGTTGCCATCATAAAAGTTAACATTCTATTTTCATATTGATATGTTATGTGTGTAAATTCTACCGTAGACGGTCGCGCAACAGTCACGTGCCGCACGTTGAGGCCGCCGAGCGGCTGGCTGGGCGGTCTTGGACGTAGAGTGTCTTTGCTCTTTTTCGGGTCTATGCCAACACAAGCAGACACAGTGAGAACTTTTTGTATACTAAATCAACTTATTTTGATAAGTTATTAAGTTGGTATCCATAATAAAAGGATCACATTGTATGAATCTCAATTGTATTATAGCTGTATTGTATGAATAGAAAAGATGTGTGTAGTGTTGTTGAAAGGCGGTGTGGTTAACAGAAGCTGGTAGGCGTGGTGGTGGTCTCGGAGTCGCTGGTGGCGCTGGTGAGCGGCGGGCCGGCGCTGCAGCTGTGGCGCGACGCCGAGCTCCACGAGCACAGTCTGCGACGAGCGCTCGCCGCGCCGCTCGCCCCGCACGGTACCACGCCCACCTCTATACTGTAGTGTGGTGCTGCTGTAGTGTGTGTGGTGGTCCAACTGGTGGTGTGTCTGTCGTGTGGCAGGTGACCTCAACAGCCTGGAGATCGTGGCGCTGGACGTGCGCGCTGGCGCGCCGGGCGGGCTGCTGCTGCTGTTGGCCGCCGTCAACGTGGCGCGCTCGCCCGAAGTCAGATACGCCATAGGTCAGTCTCAGTAGCCGAACAGACAGTCTCAAATAGTGACTAGGCAGGGAATGAAACTGTAAATGTGTGTAATATTGTGGCAGCGCACATCTGCGTGCAGGAGCCGAGCAGCCCGCGCGTGACGTCACTGGCCCCGCTGCGCAGCTGGCCGCAGCCGGCGGACGAGGCGCCGCGCTTCCTGCCGCTGGCGCACCGCGCGCTGCTCTACACCTCGCGCCACCTCGCCGTGCTCTCCAGTGAGGACGGGCCGAGCCTCGCGTCACAACAGATATAGTCGTTGAGGGATAAGAGATCACGTGGTCGGTTGCATATGTTGCAGCGTCGCTGAGCAACGACAAGGTGGAGTACATAGACGTGTCGTTGGAGGGTGACCGCATCCTCGGCGCGGAGTTGTGCGGCGGGGTGCCGCTAGTGTTCAGCCGCAAGCACGGCGTGCTCGCGCTCGCCACCAGCGACGCGCCCAGACCGTCAGTACACCACACCACCACACCACACCACTACCACTAGCGACCCAATACTGACACGACAGTCAACGTTTGAAGCCCATATAACTTATTGAGACCCAAAACACAATTTCGCATGGAAAATCGCCAAAGGACGCTTGTACCACCAACGGTTAGACTCGCGTGTTGCCGACCCTATACATGTGCACGAGGCAATACCCACGCGGCTCTTCCTACCCATGATATGAGATACAGACACATTTTTATTTGTCTAGATGATACAAAGTGCTTCGAAATCGTCTTAATCTACTGCAGAATAAGGATGTGATGAATTATTTGTTTCAGGTCACTGTGCGAGAGTCCGTTAGGATCGCCGTGTCCGTCAGATATGTACGACGGTAATCTGTCCCTCTACGAGATCGATCCACATGAGGTGACTATATGTATATTATATACAGACAGATTAATGCTAATAGTATATAATATATTTGTACTAATATCTTAGTTCATATTTGAATCCTGTCCATGTTTTTTTTTTACAGGCAGTAAGAGAACTTTAGATATAATTGATTGGTTATTTGTTTTTCATAGATGGTAACTGTTATAATAATAGGTAACCTTTATATTACCGTTTGTAGGAGTTATACAGTCTCGCTTACTAGATAACGTGATGAATATGTTGTGTGACGTCAGGTGAGCCTGGTGACGAGCGACGCGTGTGGCAAGCTGAAGACGGCGTTCCTGTTCCACCTGCGGCGTGACGTCACCGCCAGCCGCGCGCTGCTCGAGGAGTTGTTCCCCTCGGCCGCCTCCCCTCCCCCCGCCTCCCCTCCCCCCTCGTCCCCGTCCTCCCCCTCGTCCCCCTCCCCGCCCTCCCCGCCGGGGGAGCGGGACGTGGACGCCGTGCTGGACCGCACCGTGCTGAGCGTCGCCCGGGAGATGCTGGACGACGTGCCCGCGGGGGACCCCAGGTAGCCTACCGCCTCATCTACAATATCATTTTATATTTATTTATTTAAATGGCACCGAGGCCTATATTACATATACACTTATTGCAGTACTTGAAAAAAATAATATTTGATAGTTCACGTTATATGATAAGTTGTTGTCCGTCACAACACTGCACACTAAACAGAATTGTTCTTATGATAGTCCGATGATAAATAACAAGTCCTTGTTATGTAAAATATTCTAATATATGATAGAAGATGACCAACTAGAAATGTGATAAAACACTTGAAGAAGTCCGAAACACTCGAAAATTTTTCAAATAATGATTTTAAAAAAATATGCTTGACATCCTGATTCCTTGGCTTAGAAGGACCAAAAAAAATACCTTTTTTGATGCTTGAATCCTTGTGCGTGGCTCGAAGGACCTAAAATGTTGGATTTTACTCCTACACTTTGATAATGATATTGATACACTGATTTAACTGATATATGATAGATGATACTACTTGATATGATATACTGATATGAGTACTGAAGTCGGGGGAAATAACCACACCGTTTGAATGATAAATATGTACTGGTTTAATTCCGATTGACTTAAGACTAAGTATGCTGTGATGCGTCGGCGCACAGCGCTGACGCGGGCACATTTTGCACACATGTACGGAAACCCGTACACTTACAGAATAAAAAGAAAAACAATACAATAAATACCTTACAGACTAACATACACATTATATTTATCAGTCCACTATGTAGTTATGACAATGGTGTCGATTCTGTTTTACAGAATCACTAAAGATATTTGACAGGACTAAAAGGTACTGCTATCCTACTTTAACCCCACACATGACAAAGGTGTAACAATATTTTAGTCCTGTCAAATAAGTTCAGTCTTGTGATTTTGTACAGCAGAATCGACACTATATTGGATCATTGGGAATTGTGAAATATTTAATATCACAAATTGACGAAATTTCAATGTTTGTGTTATATCTTTATTTATTTATTTTAGCACTTAGAATATAATAATTAATTAATATTACACACAACAATCAAAACATTTATTTTCTGTATACCCCCCTTTTGACATACCTTACTTATTCTAAAACAGTGACATTTTATTTACGAATATTTGGTTTGGATTACAAACTTTTAATCCACTACTTTAAATACCACACTCTCCTCCCCTCCCTTAAAAAAAATATAAGATCAAAATTTTAAGATGAAAAATAACTCTATAATAGGAAAAAAATATATATAGATATTTAATCTTATATTAAATAACAAACCAAATAGGTACAACTAAAACTGCTTCTTCTCTTTTAAACCAAACATATTATATATATCTATTCAAATTATAAAAACACTTAATTTAGTGAAAAAATAAAATAAAACACACATTAACTAATTGTTCCTAAACTTATTGTAATTGTTGACCACACTTTAGTAACTGGTTAGCATGTCGCTTCCATGTGAGCCCGTCTACTTCTACCATATAGGTGTTCCCGGGTACCAAAATCTCAATTATTTTACCTAAAGACCATTTATTATAATTTTTTCGGTGATCTCTTGCCATTACTTTCTCACCAACTAGGAATATTTTGAAATTATCTTTACTATCCCCAGTCTGTTTGACATGGTCAAAATAAATGTTATCACTAGCCGGGTTTGGTCTCAGTAATGAAAAACGACATCTCAACTCTCTGCCTAACATTAATTTCGCTGGGCTTCGACCAGTCGTCTTATGAACTGTACTTCTATAATCAAACAGAAATAAGTTACAAGCATATTCTACGGTTTTACCACTTTGGACAATTTTCGTTATGTGTGTTTTAAATGATTCTACAAAGCGCTCAGCCAATCCATTTGTGGCTGGATAATATGGTGGTGTAAAGCTTTGTTTTACCCCTACTGTTTTACAAAAAAATCTAAATTCGTCACTAGTCCATGTAGGGCCATTGTCCGTAACTAAATGAATAGGGTATCCATATCTTACATAAATACTTTTAAATACTTGTATAGTTTTTTGAGCTGTTATATTATTCATAACGAATGCTTCAGGCCATTTAGAATAAGCATCTATAATAACTAAATACATTTTATTATATAGCGGCCCCAAAAAATCCGCATGTAATCTATGCCATACTGTTGGTGATTGAGGCCAGACAGTTAGCTTAACTTTTTCTGGATTTTTACGATTTTGCAAACAAATTATACAATTATTAGTTATTTCTTCTATCTCTTTGTCCATGCCTGGCCACCAAAAATATGACCTAGATATTTCTTTCATTCGTGTAATACCTAAATGACTAGCATGTAGTTCATTCTTAACATCATCTCTTAAATGCTGTGGTATTATCACCCTATATCCCCACAATACACATTCTTTTTCAATAGTAATTTCAGTCTTTTTTGTAAAATATGTATCATATTGTTCTCCTAACTCATTCTGTACAGGCCATCCATCTCTACAAAATCTTAGGATATCACAAAGGATTTTATCTTTCTTTGTTTCATTTTGAATAACTCTCCAATTTATAGATTTTAAATCTGATTTATTTATATAATTAACTATGTTTATTTCAAATGATTTGTTAATTATTATGTCTGTTTTTACTTCTTTACTATTATCAGTTGTAATAACTCTGGACAAATAATCTGCTGGATTGTTTTTCGATTTTATATGACTAACTTCATAATTAAACGCACTCAAGAATATTGACCAATATTGTAACCGTTTTGCTGCCATTTTCGGTATGCCATATTTAGGTCCCAATATTTTAGCTAATGCTTCGTTGTCTGTTTGCAATATAAACTTTTTCCCAAATAAATATTGATAGAATTTAGTAACTCCAAAAACAATTGCGAATGCTTCTTTCTCTAAAATTGGATATTTAATTTGAGTATCGTTTAATTTCTTACTTGCGAATGCTACTGGTTTTACGACATTATTTTTATCTTTTATAGATAGTATAGCAGCCACACCACTCTCTGCGGAATCACAAGTCAATATAATAGTTGAATTTTTATCAAAATGAGAGAGTGGTGATGTATTTGCTAGAGCATTTTTTATTTCTTTGAATGATTTCTCACACTCCTCTGTCCACTCAAATTTTTCTTTTCTTAGACAATCATACAAAGGCTTTAATATTATTGCCATATTTTGCAAAAATCTGTTGTAGTAATTAACTTTTCCTAAAAACGACTTCAACATTTTCATATTTTCAGGAGGAGGCAAAGACAGTAATGGTTCAATTTTACTTTGTATAACTTTTACACTAGTTTTATCTACCTGTAAACCAAAAACATCTAACTTGTCTTCAAAAAATTTGCATTTATCTAATTTTAATTTTAATCCAGACTCCTTCAGTCGCTCCAGAACATGTTTTAATTTCTCATATGTTTGAGCCAGTGTTTTTCCATATACATATATATTATCAATGTATATTACAATATCTAGTCCACCCAGTTTTTGTGACATCAGTCTTTGAAAACTACCTGGCCCTGTGGCCACACCAAATGGTAAATACAAATATTTGAAAATTCCCTCCTCAGTTACAATTGTTACAAATTTTTGGGATTCTTCATCTAACGGAGCTTGTAAATAAGCCTCTCTCAAGTCTAACTCACAGTAGTAATTATTACCTTGTAATTTCATCATAATATTATCAATAGTGGGCAGGGGATAGTGGTCAATTTTCAAATATTTGTTTATTGTTATTCGAAAATCACCACACAAACGAACTGATCCATCTGGTTTTAAGACTGGCACAACAGGGGTACCCCACTCAGAGTATTGAACCGGTTCAATACGCTTATTTAACAATAATCTATTTATTTCAGCTTTAACCTTATCTTTTAACGCATATGGAACAGCTCTTGTAGGCATAAATATAGGCTTGACACCTGGCTCTATTGATAAATGTATTTGCTCTCCTACATATGTCCCTATTTTAGTATCAAATATTTCACGAAACTCCTGTTTAAGATGAGTAATTAATTTATCCTTAGACATTAATTCTAAACTATTTTGTTCAAACTTTGGTGGCCATAACTGCAATAAAGCAAGCCAATCTTTACCAATTATTGTAGGTAGTCCATCTTTAACAATAAATAATCTTTGATTACTTACATTTACAGATTTATATGTCACATTTAAATTTTCAATTATCCCTAAGGGTGTTGAAGTTGACTGGTCAAAGTTGGTGAAAATAATATTCCTTCGCTTAATTTCTAAATCTGGAAAATATTTAATTTTATTAGATAAGGTAATAGTACTCACATCAGCCCCCGTATCAACTTCAAACTTTAGTACCTTGTCATTTACATTAACCTCCAACGTGGCTGATGGAATTTTATTTCCATTCAAATAGAAAATATCATATGCTTCAGCGTCTTCACTATTCTGTTCTACCTCCCCAGTAGTGTGTTTAGATACTTCTTCATTCATTATCTCTGAATTATCACTCTTCACTATGTTCACATTTTTCCACTGCTTCTTATTACACACTTTGAATATATGACCTTTTGCTCCACATTCACTGCAAAACTTTTCTCTTAATGTACATTCTGTTTTCAGATGACCCAGTTTTCCACAGCAAAAAACACGCCATATTTTGTTTATTTCTTTGAATATTTTGCTTTATTCTAGTATTAGTAGAATTTCTTGCAACAAATTTTTCATTTACCTTGAACATCTGTGATTGTTCTTGATGTTTCTCCTGGTTGAAGGTCAAGTTGTAGGCTGCTTCCACTGTTTTCCCAAGAGTAATCAGACAATCCAATGATTTATCTGCCACTTTTAAAAGTTCAAAGCGCACGGAATCACAGTATGTTCCATTTAATAATCTTTCCTTTATTTCATCATCTAAATTTTTAAAATTGCAGTTGTTTGATAGTCTTTTTAGATCCATCACATAGTATTCTAAAGATTCATTTGCTTTCTGTTTCCTTTGTCTGAACTCCGCTTGATGAATAGCATAATTTTTTACGGGATTATAATACTTTATTAGTTTTTCAAAAATGTCTTCATAACTTTCTTCTACAGGTAATCTAGGCGTACATAATGTAATTAATTTTTCATACACATTTGTACTAAGTTTTGTAATGAGCAATGGAACCTTTTTTTCTTTGGGAATATCATTTATAAGCACAAAACATTCAAACTGTTGGGCATAAGCACTCCAATTCCCGCCTGTAAATACCTCTAAATGACCTATATTATTCATCGTTGGTCGTTGAAATGTTGTTTTATTATCAATATATTTGCGTACATACAATCTGATGTCTTCTAGGGTATGTGATTCTTCAAAAACTCTCTCCGATCCAGCCGATAATTCGTTTGCAATCGCTATTAGTTCTTCTTTTGTTTTTGTTTGTATCCAAGACTTTTTACCTTTTTCTATTAATAATTTTGTATGTGCGTCCATCGAACCTTCTCGTCGCCAATGTTATATCTTTATTTATTTATTTTAGCACTTAGAATATAATAATTAATTAATATTACACACAACAATCAAAACATTTATTTTCTGTATACCCCCCTTTTGACATACCTTACTTATTCTAAAACAGTGACATTTTATTTACGAATATTTGGTTTGGATTACAAACTTTTAATCCACTACTTTAAATACCACAGTTTGTTTGGCAAACTACCGTGCCTAAAACAACTGGCACGCTGTGAGAGACAGAACATAATGTTGGCGTGTCGTTGTGATTGTGTGGCAGCATTGTATGTGACCGTAAACTGAGTAACTAACAGACGAAGGTACCGCGTGCCATAGGAAGTGATGGAGTTAGGTTAGTTACGTAAAATATTTTACGAGTGTATGAGGAGATTAGAAGATATAGTATAAAACAAAGTCGCTACCTGTTGTTTGTCTGTCCATATGTACGCTTTGATCTTTAAATCTACGCAACGGATTTTGTGATTCAAGAGCAAGCTTTTTATGTATAACTAGCGGCCCGCCCCGGCTTCGCACGGGTAGACATTTATATCAAATATTTTGTCTACCCGTGCAAAGCCGGGGCGGGCAGCTAGCCTATGTTAATCAGTGATAGTGTAGCTTTCTAACGGTGAAAGAATTTTTGAAATCGGTCCAGTAGTTTCGGAGCCTATAGACATTTATCAAATATTTTGTCTACCCGAGCAAAGCCGGGGCGGGAAGTTAGTATAATATATAGCCTATGTTACTCAGTGATGATGTAGCTTTCTAACGGTGAAAGAATTTTTGAAATCGGTCCAGTAGTTCGGAGCCTATTCTGTGGTAATGGTATAGATATTTCTGTCTCCCTCTTTTTCTCGCGCCCTCGCTCTCGTTCCCACCACAAAACAAACAGTTAAAAGATTGTAAGTGTGTAATTTGTTTATATAAAATAAAACAGCCGATTTAATTAATGTTGGCATGTATTTTTATTTGTAGTAATTGTTAAATTATTATTCCTTAAATACAACAAAGTGGCGACGAGTTTTTTAATCAACGCGCGTAATTTCTGCCACACCGACCGCCTACAGACAAACAGAGTACTTAATCCGCCATTACGTGACTTGTTAAAAGTGAACGCGATTGTGATTGGCGCGAATGGAACAACTTAAAGCTAAGATAAAAACAGGCAAAACTGCTTGGATTCAAGAAATACCGAAAGAATTATTAGTTGAGTTAGTTGTGGATCTAAATCTTATTTCGAAGGAGGAGGTAGCCAGTTTAGAAAAGCTTAGAAAATTGTTACGTACGCACGTTCAAGAAATTCAACAAATACAACTAACCGGTGACAAAGCCGGTAACCTAACCGGCAATACAACAAAAACCAATACCATTACAATGCTGCCCTCAAGCCTGGATAACTTCAATGGTGGCAACTGGAATAGTTATGTGGAGCAACTCAATTGTTATATATTGTTACACGATATACCTGATGAAAAGAAAGTTCCACTTTTGCTGACGAAATTGAGCACTGCGGTATATGAAAATCTTTCAGGATTGTGTTCCCCATTTTCTCCTATTAAACTTCCATATGATGAAGTGTGTTCCAAATTAGAAAAAAATTACCACCCAAAAACGAATTGGGCAATACACAGAGCTAAATTTAGGGACAGAAAACAGGAAGAAACAGAAACTATTCAAGAGTATCTTTTGGCATTGAGAAAAATGACTAAAGACTGTGATTTTAAGGATATTGATGAACAGTTGAAAGAAAGATTGTTGAATGGGGTTCATAATGAAACAATTCGGTATGAATTATTAAAAATTGCTGACAAATCCTTAGCTGAGTTGTCAGCAACCGCAGAAACTGCAGAGATGGCTTTTAATATATCTCACAATAGTAATAAGCAGGCAGTGGATATGTTTGCATTGAAAACATATAACTGGCGTCCAACATCAAATTTTCAACGGATGGGTCGTGGTTCAGTAAGAAGCACTCAGCAGAAAACATCATACATACAAAAATACAAATCTTTCCTCTTTATAATATTAGTATAGATGAATTAGTGTTTTGTAGGTATTTAAGTTATATGGCTTACGCGGGCCGTGCGAAGCCGAAGCGGGCCGCTAGTATCGTATGGAGCCTTATGTGAGGTGTGTGTGTGTGTGTGTGTGTGCAGGTGGGCGGGGCTGGAGGGCGGGGCGGGCGGTGTGGGCGGGGCGCGCGTGTCGCTGGGCGGGTCGGGCGCGCTGCACGCGGCGGGGCAGCTGCGCGACAAGCAGCGCGCCTTCTCGCTCTTCCTCGACTTCCTGCGCGCCGCTGGCCTCTGGCGGCGGCTGGGGCTCGTCACCCCCGGTAACACATTCACCACACACAACACACACCACACACTTCACACACTTCACGCTGTTCACAAGACATTTACAAATACACCATACATTTGTTCGTTTGAGTATCTTTGCCTGTACTAGGAGTGTTATTTCATACGGCAGAATTAATTTGAAATAATGGATTGCTGAAAATGTATCGTTAATGTTGAAGTTGGTCGGTATTGAGCGGTGTGGGTGTGATGTGGTGTAGAGTGCGGGTCGGCGGGCTGCGTGAGCACGGAGAGCGAGCTGGGCGCGCTGGGCGAGCAGCTGGTGCTGGCCGCCGCGCTGGCCCGCCCGCACCACGACGCGCACGCGCAGCTCATACACGCCGCCGTCTACCAGGTACACACACACTGCCGGGGGGACCGCATCACAATGTACACCAATGATCGGATGCGCGGTTCCAGGGGGAGATGTAAGGGTAATGCACAGTTTGACAAAAATGTCTAGAAACGGAGTTAAATGATTAGCTCCTAACTACTGACACCCTTTATTTATTTATTTTTATTTTTGAATCAGGCAACGAGGTAACTTTACAAAATGAAATCTATGTTAAGATGTTCACTGTGAACAAACTCATCGAGACTAGTTGTAACGGGTAGCCATATGAACGACACAGTGGAACCCTCATTATTTTCTACTGTATTTAGTCCGAGTATATGTATATGTTGTGTGCGTGTGTGTGTGTAGGTGGTGTGCTCGGAGGAGAGCTCGGAGGAGGCGGTGTGCCGCGCGGTGTGTGCGGGCGTGCTGAGCGCGCGCGCGGCGTGCTTCCGGCGCGTGACGCGCGTGCGGCGCGTGCTGCGCGCGCTGGCCCGCCCGCTGCACGCGCCCGCCGAGCCGCACGCCGCCGCCGCGCGCGCAGCCGCCGCGCTGCAACTGCTCGCCGTGCGCACCACGCTATACACTATTATACTAATACAATACACTACCAGTATACATCTACTGTTTTTTTAACATTTTGCATTTCTGTAGTATTCAATGCCTAGAGACTTCAAAGACAATATTAAGGCTGTAGCCGGCTGTAGCAGCTTCCCGGATCAAAGATAACTTGTGTGTTAGAAAAACACACCGTCCAACAAACATAACATTTCCGCTTGAATCTCACATTATTAAGATTACCACCTTGAATGATATTACAGACGGTGTTGTCGGAGGCGCAGGCTGCGCGCGCGCAGTGGGGCGGCGCCGTGCGGCCCGCGCAGGACCTGCTGCCGCCGCTCATACAACTCATACACGACGCTCTCACGTAACTACCACACCTCGCGTGTTATACTGATGCGGGCCCGTCATGTGTATAGTACACGTGTGTGTGTGTGTGTGTGTGTGTGTGCAGGCAGCACGCGCGCGCCTGCTCGTCGCCGGTGCTGCACGCGCAGCTGAGCGAGGGCGCGGCGTCGCTGGCCGGGCTGCTGCTGGCCGACGCCGCGCTGCTGCCGCACCAGTACCACCATCTGCGCAACGACATCATACGACCCTTCGGTAACAACACTTCTATTACTGATCACATCTCCCCCCGCATAACCTACAAAATAACCGAAAATGCTTTAGCCTCGTTACTAAAGCATTTATAAGTTCCCTTACCGATATACGACATGCTCATATAACTGGTTCTCACAGTTAAAAATTGACACTTCTAGCGGCAGTCGCCACGCCTGTCTATTTTAAACTAAAACTGTTGTCTTCGGTTCATACATCTGAATACGACCACTAAGCAAAAATCTAAATTCAAGTAATCCATCAAGCGGACGTATTAAATGTGATTTTGTGTGCAGTTGAAGAGGGTCAGTTGGAGCGCGCGGCGGCTCTGGCGGACAAGTTCAAGGACTTCGACATGCTCATAGAGATCTGCCTCAAGCTCGATGACATGGACCGTCTCTACGGGTACATGGACAAGTACGCCGATGAGGTCAGTGGCCGCTGCATCAATATACCTGATAACAGCTCTGGAACATATCACATGCGTATATTAAGAACATAACCGGACTTAGAATATATCCCTTTAGTACCTACTACGGCGGTGGTATAAATTTGCTCAAAATAAGATTATTTTATGTTATTTGAAATATTACTTTTGTTTTAGGATTACTATAATTCGATAATAATCTAGTATTTTTTGTGTACGTGGCGGTTTTCTTTTCTTAGTTTTATGATACATCTATGTCACAATTTGTCAAATGCTTGCGTTACGTCTAGGCAACAATAGAAGACATTTTTGACACTGCGTACTGGCTCAAAGTACTACACAAGATTACGGAATATGAATGTAGCGTCGTTCTTAGTTAATGTAAAATCAGCAAGTTGAATGGGACGAAGAACAATAAAAGAAAAATCTTCTGATCCTGGATGTTTTTGCTTTTCCTTCTAATATGTAAATATTGCTCCCAAGGGAATGCCCGAAATAGCGTTCGCCCGGTTGGCTGACAGCGGCGGCGCCGGCCGGAGCGTGCTGGCGCGGATGGGCGCGCACGGCGGGCACTCCGGGCAGAGCGAGCATGCGGCCCGCGCGCGCCGCTGGCTGGACGCGGCGCCGGGGCGCGCGCCGCTGCTGGCGCTGCAGCAGCTGGGCGGCGGGCAGCTGCTGCCGGCGGCGCGCACGCTGGCCGACCTCGCGGCCGCGGAGACGGACTCCGTCGGCCGCATGACGGTCAGTGCCGCGCCTGCTCACACTGTACTGCCGACCCACTGCCATCATAAATTAAATCCAAATAAAAAAAACATTTATTCAGTTAAGCCCTAAAAAATCACTTAAGAAGGTCTAAATTAGCTCCGATTTTTGGCAAAAAATACCACCTAAAAAGAACCGACGAGAAACTTTTTTCATAATATAACAATGTGTAACAAAATTCTTACAATATACATTATCGCTCTCTCACACAGAGACAATCATTAATGGAATGGAAGGCAGATTATTAAGCACTGCGATGGTAACGACCCTACCCAGTTAACTATATATTATTTTATGATGGTGTTATACAATAAAATAATAACTGATCACACACATTTATTAGGATGCTTATTATATATCGTATTACACTCGGCGTTGCCTCTGATACTGTATATTCTAACGGAGCGTTCAGTTCTACGCTCTAGCTGGCCTCCTGCCATCTGCCATATGTCACTTAACATTAACACAAGTGACATTCATTACACGCTACAAAAATTGTACATCGTGTAATTTAGACAATGGCGTCCCTGGCGAAGCTGTGCCTCGTAGCGTCGGATGAGGCGGAGTGCGACCCCCCGGAGCAGCTGTGGCGGCGCGTGGAGACCAGCCTGGCGCTGGGCGAGCAGCACGCGGCGCTACCGAGCGCGCTGCGCCTGCACCACGGGCTGGCCCGGGACGACTCCAGGGTGCACGCGCCGGAGGAACTGGTGCAGGTAGTCTCCAACCATATATACCTATGGCCAAACAGGTTCATTTTGTTGAGACAAACCCTGACATACGTGTTGTTCTACCAGATGTATATCGAATCGGAGAGCACCACATTGACGGAGTACGATTTCAAGAAAGCGTTGGATCTGCCTGATTATATCACGGATATAGAGCGGCGGGACGATCTCCGCCTGCAGGTGAGTCTTCATAGGGCAATTGTTTTTTTTATATAAACTGTCAATTTATGTAACATATGTAGTATAACATGTATACGTAGTGGTCCTTCGAGCCAGTTATGAACCTTATTGAATGTATAAAGAAGTGTAGTGTGATAGCAGCGTTTGTTGTCCAGGTGTGGTGTGCCAGCATCCTCCGCTCGGACTGGGCCCGCTGCCGCGCCGACGAGCCCGACGAGGACCTGCGACAACTGCTGTTCTGCCGGCTGCTGGACCTCGTGCACATGATGGGTACATACACACACACACACGTCATTTATGCTCATTTTAAATTACAAATATATAGCCAGAACAAATGTAAGTGGTCCACATTGTGTGTGTGCAGGCGGCGAGCTGCAGGAGCTGCTGCCGCCGCTGCCGCAGCTGCTGGCGGCGCGCGCGCTGCAGCCGGCCGAGCCGCGCCGCGCCTTCCTGCTGCAGTACTGCCTCCACACGCTGCACCCGCACCTCCTCCACTAGCCGCGCTGCAGCCGGCCGAGCCGCGCCGCGCCTTCCTGCTGCAGTACTGCCTCCACACGCTGCACCCGCACCTCCTCCACTAGCCGCGCTGCAGCCGGCCGAGCCGCGCCGCGCCTTCCTGCTGCAGTACTGCCTCCACACGCTGCACCCGCACCTCCTCCACTAGCCGCGCTGCAGCCGGCCGAGCCGCGCCGCGCCTTCCTGCTGCAGTACTGCCTCCACACGCTGCACCCGCACCTCCTCCACTAGCCCTACATTACCGTCACCAACATACTATTCACGTAATATCCGACATTTTTATTTAAGTATCCGTCTACTTCTACCCGGAAAGGTACATACGTGCGAAACGAGGTTCTGTGTTTTATCGCCTCCCGCAGCCGCGGGTCGCGCAGCTCGTGGCTCTGAGCTGACCTTACTTCCTATCAACGGTGTACACTTGATGCCTGGCAAATATTCGGGTTCCTAATATTTGAACTTGTTACTTCAGTAAAACCTACTTTTGTCGAAATATATAAAGCTTTATTTTTAGATGGTGGTTACCTTTCAATGTTGTAATTTAATCAATCCTCAGAGGTATATTAATTTATGTTAGAAGTTAATTTAGAAATGTTAAATTGTTAGAACACGTGGATATTTGTTTTCTTTATCCCAAATTTTTGTTGAACCTATATTTTTTATCATTGCATACCCCCATGCTACAAACTTAAATAAGATTTTGTACAACACATACCAATAACATTATATTACCTGTTAGAACGCGATTGGAACAACAACACGTTTACTAATCATTAATAGGAAGTATTATTAATATTTGGTAACTGACAACAATTGCAGTCTTATAGATACAGACAGACGGACGACTGGTTTCCTAGTTTGTCCTCCGAACCCTGTATTCTATAATCAATTTAATAACTACTTTATTAATGTACTTCACTTATGAAATGGGCTTAGAGGTAGTGATGTACGAAATATGTAATAATAATTAAAATATTGAAGTGTAAGAGGATAATACCATTCGTTTGGGTTATCAAACTGAGTGACCAGTGATGCTTTTAGATGTATTATTTTACGATAAACTACATTAATAAAAACTTTAAAAACACAAGCAAATAATTCGCTAACGTACTTTACGTCTTCCAAACTAAAATAATCAAGTACATTTGTTTTAATTACATTGTTTTGTTAAATCATAATCTGTGATAACTATGTAAAAAACATCAATAATCTACTATATTATTTTCACCCCCTGTTTGTACGTTAGTGGTACTATATAGATCCAGTCCAAAAGCATCACTCGCAACTTGCCAAAAGACTCACCATTCGATAATGTCACCAATCAGACTGATTTAGTTGTAAATTAGCTATTCAATATCAATTAGTGCATATGTTTAAGCCGTTTAGTTAAATGTGTGTTTGATGATTGTTGGCCATGTGTAGTTATAATAAGTACTTTCGTTATATAAATAGGCTAAAATTATTATTTTGTAATTTCTTTGTTAATATCGAATAAATATTGATAGCATATATTTTTTTATTGCGTCCATGGGTAGCCTCAAGTTACAACCTAAACAAATAAAAAAATAGAATAGAGTGCTGAGTTTGGTTCTTCTCATGTGGCTTTCTTTCCCGAACCGTTGCTAATAGACGTTCATAAATCCTTTATTAGCGGCTAACTTAATGAATAGTGTTTGATTTGATTAAGTTTAGCAAGTTTTCGCAATTTGTCGGCGGGCCAGCGGCTGTCAAGTGATCGCGATTGGCGCCACACGGCCAGCCAGCCAGTCAGTCCGGGCCGCGGCGCGCCGCGCATGCGTGCCGGCCGATATCAATCTATTGTTGTTTACCACTCTCCCAACTTCATCGTGTGCTCCGTACGTCGATGCTTCATACCGATGAGAGAACATTCCTAATGCGAGTGCAGAATCTAATATTTGTGCTACTTTTGTGAACGAAAATTACAGCCACTAGTGTGATCACAAGCTGAAAGGAATACTATTCAATTAGGGAGCCTGTGAGGAGTGTAAGTATTCTTCATGTTTATTTTTTTTATTAACGCGCGTGGTTTATTATTCAAAGGTTCTAGTAACTTATTATTTATTCGTTCCTATTTATTTGATGATAAAGGAACAATAAAAATACATTTATTTTGTTTTATTTTAATTGTTTTATCAAACGAACTTATAACTTAATAGGTAAATTTCGACAAATTGAAAAAAATATTCATAATTTGTGCTTTCGTCACTGAAGGCCAACTTTACATTAAAATTTATTAATTAAATCTGAATACATAAGTAAGATGGTCAGTTAACACACACATAAAATATTAGGGTGTTTAACCAACTGCTTCATTTAAGCACTAACTGGCAGTTAAACCGAAAACGGTTATATCTACTTCAAAATATATATCCTCACGTACTGCCTAGAGTGCCTAGCTAGGTAGATGGGCTTTTATTAACTACTCTTAGTGTATGGTATTGTACCTGAAATACATAGTATAATAAATTTATAGCCGCAATCATTTCCCAACGTGTCTAATATAGTGAAGGGGGTGGCGCGCCGCCCCAGTGGCGGAGGTCTGACTCAACAGGTACCTAACTAGATTTAGTTTTAGATTTATCGATCTGAGAGGAGAGCTCGGTCACAAGGCCGCAGGGGTCGTTTGAAGCTGAGTTTAGCTGAAGTAGTTTTGCGATCAAACCCCTAACTACTTACGCCTATTTTCTCACTGCATATTATATTAGATGACGTCACAGATAGAGTATGAATACTAAGGGAGTATATGTGTGCCCCTGAATCCGGGAACTCTAAAGTTGGTTGTAATACGCAAAGCTAATGCGTTCTGTATCTTTGCCATACATAATCTTATCCTAGGACTACCGTAGGTAAGGCTAGGATTGCAAAGGATCCGGATATTTTCGTACCCAGAAAACCACTGCAGTTGAATTGAACTCGTCTAACGAATATTTTTCCTAATAAAACCACTTTTATTTGTTTTTGCGAGGAACTATGCGATATAATATTAAGACAATAGCTTAATGTAACGGATGTGATGTGTACGTGATGTGGGCACCAAGCACGCGAGTCAACACCTCTAGGACGGAGGCTCCGAATCAAAGCAATGCTACAGGTCTAATGTGCACATTGTCGTTAACAAATCCCCACAGTTATTCCAATCAGTATATTAGTACTAGAGTAGCGAGTAGCGACCCGCCTCGGCTTAGTACGGCCAACGTTACCCAATAGACATATACGTTAAATATCTACAAAACACAAATCTTCATCTTGAATCACTCTATCTATTAAAAAAAACCGCGTCATAATCATTCGTGTAGTTTTAAAGTTCTTAGCATACATAGGGACAGGCAGACAGCGGGGAGCGACTTTGTTTTATACTACGTAGTGATCACAGAGTACATAATCACTATGTTTTAGTAGTGATTATGTACTCTGTCTACTCTACAGTCGGCATAAGCCTCAGTTATGAGTAAAAATGAAGAACCGACTAAGAAGAAAACTCGGAACTCTCAGATTTTCCAAAAGTTGTCTTACTTACACATACTTTACGCACAATCTGGATGATGACATTATGCAGGAAGCTAAGTGTAAGACGGTCGTATAGTGTACCCCTGAACTCTGCCTACCTACCCTGGCAAAAGTAGATCAGAAGGAGGATAAGTAGAATCGCAGTTCGTTGGTGACGAAGTCGACCTACAGTATGATATGGTTACGTTTTATACAGGCAGTAATCGATGGTAGGTTTAAGGTTCCAGCCAATGAATGGTCCAGTGAGCACCGCGGCCACCGCGGCAGGCTGCACTTCACTTAACACTTGGCACCGTGACCCGATGTGGGAACTGCACTCAATGCAGACATCACATATTACTATAATCACATTTGATTACGTTTCACTTAAGTTTTATTCGTTCACAACACTGTTTATTATTCAGGGCAAAATCTGATAAAATGTAGGTAATGCTCTGCAGTTTAAAGGTAAAGTGAATCATAAGGGGTGAAGAAAAACAAACAAAATACATACCCGCCTAGCCTATAGCTTTGATAAAAGTGTAATTTTAAACTTTAAGCCGTAGTGGACCTGTGGTTGAAGCAACGGCCTATCATCTGATGGGCCCAGGATCGAATCCCGGCCATGTATCAATTAGTTTTTTTTTATCTTAAGTACAGTAATTATTCACACCGTAAACTAAAAAAAGAGAGGCAGGGCGAATTAAGATCTCCCGTGGGTTTTCCCATTAATATTGGAGCCGCCCGACTGGGGACTGTACCTCCGCCTTACAGAAGACCGCAGTCAAATAACACTACTTTGATGGAGTGTTATGTTTCTGCGGTAAGTAAGGTTGCCAGTGCTCCACGGGGATACGCTGGGCTAGTAATGCTGCTGTGTACAGTGAGTCCTCATCAACAACAGGGATGGGCAACTCTTTAGTGATATCCCTGGTATTAATAGCGGCTATAGGCTACGGTGACTGCTCACCATCAGGAGGGCCGTATGCTTGTGTGCACCTTAGTGGTATAAAAACTGACTAATTACTGTGTAAGTTATTGAATGAAGTCTTTACTCTTCAATGTAGCGATGAGCCATCTTCACCGATATTACTCCATTATCGAAAGCGACATTTCATTTCATTCTCGCGGCCACGTTTCATTAGGCGAGAGATTGTAATGAGATTTCTCATTTCATTTTAACGTCATTGTAAGTGATTTGTTGCGCTTTACAACTTGTCACAATTGCACTGGATATTTGTTCGGTTGGCGAACTGAACAGGTAGGTGTAGGGTAGGTACATCGCGTGCAGTGTGCAAATAGGCACATAACACATAATTGTACCTACCTACCGTAAATAGGTAGGTAACTATATTAAAACGAAACTTCTTTAAAATAACAATATGGAAAACCAATTTCGCCACATTTTCAGAAAAAGAGCTTAGCGTAAATCGAATGTGAATTTCGGCTCGTCTAAAACTAACCTAATCAAATTTCAACAAAATCAAAAATAATTTATTCAGTTTAGGCCTTAATAAGGCTCTTATGAAGGTCTAAATTACCACATTAAAAGCACTCAGAACATAGATATGAGCACAATCTAATTAGCTTACACTAAGCATTGTACTAATGTCTGTCTGAACCGCTGTTGTGTGGAGTAATGTACTACGTACATAGTACACGAGCTTGTGTAATGCCATCCGTGAGAAAGCAGTGGCTAATCAACTGTCCCTATTGGCACAGCGCGCTAGTCGACGACAGTTTTTCGAACGTATTGTTTGCTAATGAGGGCTCGCTTCATTGCTGGTGCTGAGCGGTCGGCGTGATTTGTATATCTTCAAAGGCTTGCGACCGAACAGCTTCCAATTTAGCACTTGCATATTAAGAAGCTTTGCCATCACCGACGATGAACGTTACATAGATTTGTGATTTAGAATTATATGACATTATTAATAATCCGTTTTAGTTAGGCACGCACACAGATGAGTTTTACAATTCCATGTAGTTAAATATTTAAATTAAATTACTCAATACTATAGCTGTAATCTAACAAACGAGAATTTGATTACAAATAATGATATGCACATAGACGTGGTTAATGAGCATTGTATGCTAATACGAATCAATTGATAAATGCGAATTAACTTTTGGTCGGTCAAAGTCATTGGCAGGAGTAATAGCTGTGAATAAATTGCATTTAAAGCGTTTGGTTTGGATTCCAAAAATAGATCATTTGACGTATTTGGATATAGCAGTGGAAGACCTATACACTGAACACAAGAAGATAAGTAACTTTTGAACTTCATTGAACTATCTACTTATATTGACTTTGTATTTCGAGCTTCTCAATCCAGCAGAATATCGATGTATCGAAGAAAACCGGGTAGGATATAAGGTAATGATTGACGATGCAAATATGTCATAGAATGGAATAGCCTGACTAGGAAATTCAGATCTAGTATGGTCTCCTGCTGATGTTGACAATACCACCTATTAAGTAAGACTCTTTGCAACATAGTGGCGACAGTGATGTAAGGTTATTACGTGAATTACGGAGACAATTTTCTAATTCGCGTAAGAAGGATTTCCTATTTTGTGCACCAAATCATGCATCTGGTCTTCGTCAGTTTAAATTACCTGATCGTTGTAGCCTTGAATTACAGTTTTCGTTTCCTAATTACTGCTTTACCTCGGCATTAGCGTACTGAAAAAAGTCGATATTGAGTTTGGAATATATTTGGACAAGCTTTACTTACGGAGGTACCTAATATTATAGTGATTATGTTTATTTAAGCTTTCAATACATAGCGTCTAATGTAAACTTACTATAAAAAAGTATAAGAATTAAGTAAATAAATTCTCGGAAAGTTGTCGAATTCGATCCCGCTGTCCAACATTAGGTGGGGGCAGTGAATGCGCGGGCGCATCCTTCTACATAATTCATGCGCTTTGTGCGACCGCGCCTGTTCCGCGTCGCAGGAAAAGCGCATGCCGATTTGTAAGTAGATACTTTACGATTGGCTTATAGTACGTGGGGCTTCCTTTATAATGACATGACTCATACCGTCACAAATATTATCTTATATTACAATATTACTACTTCGAGCTCAGATTTCGGACAATTTCTCTGAATTTACTTGCCTACCTATACCTATGAAGTATTAAGCCAAAAGAAAGTGATAAAACTATCTCCGATCTATCTCAGTCGGCTAGCTTGACTAAATTCCTTCCTATTGTCTTAATTTGCGATGTTATTTTTGATCGATGTTAACATATTTGTCTTACACAAAAAAAACATGCAGTCGAATTGAGAACCTCTACCTTTTTTGAAGTCAGTTGAAAATTAGCAAATACTAGATTCATGTATATTTCCTAGTGTACTCTGATTGTCTAGTGGCCGTGTCCGGTGTAGGCAGTTGCATTATGTGCGATGAATGAGGCACTATGGCCAGCTGGCCGGACGCGGGCGCATAGATAACGTGAGCAAAGGTGCCACTCCTCCCTCTACAAAAGCTATACTGACACTGGCGCCCCTCCTTGTATCTCCCACATATCATACAAACATGTCATATGCACGTCAAGTCGAAAATATTGGTTTTTCGGTCTGAGCCTTGCACATTACTTGCCTTGATGAAACAGAGAATAACTGCCACTTGACATTGTAAAAATATTTTACTTACGATTTGTGAACACCACAAATATTTAAAAATCATCGGACACTCGTCAGTATTTTAACTAAGTACCTAGAAGGTATCACATTATGTTATGTATTGAACAATTTCATTACATCCACTCTACGGTCCTCGTTCCCAAACGTGTTGTATTATAAGCCGCCATGAAAGCTGCTATGGTAATAGCGGAGACCTAATTTTCGGATGTACAAAGGGGGACCACCTGCCTTCCTTCGGACCCTTCAAATCGCAAAGGGTGTCGGGGTCGTTGGCTTGAAAGTGTATGAAGGTCGATGAACGATACAATATTGTGTTTTGGATTGTAGGATACTACATTTATATCTTTTAATAATTATATTGGTAGTGAGAATAAAGACAAATAATCAAAAATGGATCAAAGGAACGAATCTTTGATCAATATGAAATGTTTTTGTTCGTTACATATCTACATATTCCCACACCAAATCCCTCATCAGCCTATATACCGGCTACATTGTCTTACTTATTTGCAACTAATACTACCACAAAAGCCTACCATGCCTTACCTAGTACCTTAGCATTTAATAAGTTAAAACAAAATATCCTGAGATGTCCACGACCAGCTCAGTCGCTGACCCGACCGCCGCCACACCTTGGTGATCAGTGATGCGTGCATGCCACGATCGAGCCGCGCTTTTTAGGTATCGACAGAGTAATGACTAATGATTGCCACTAAAGTAGGTTACCTATTGAAACACGTGCTTTATGGTCTCCGTCTTGATGTATTAGGGAACATGCACAGGTTGACCCTAGCTTGTCGAAAAATCCATAAAACTGGAATCTATTTCAATCTATGGATATCCAGTTACATTCTTACAGACTTTCAAAGCAAGAACGATAAGTATAAGTTGCATAACCCTATATAGTCTTTAGTCCAAAGAAGTTTTGCGTAAAGATAGGTACTACATAGCATAGCAGACAGTTTTATTATTTGAAGATGTCTCGTGTCATCGGACTCGGAGTGTCCATAGCTTTTATTGCCGCTTTACGAAGTCGTGTACCGTTACTGAACTAAATCAGAGCATTTTGAATTTATCTTTTTTCATGATAAGTAGCACAATGTGCTGTCAGTTTGCGAGCAAATGTGATTGCGGAGCTCACTGTCTTAGGTAGTCAGAAATTTTAATAGGAACCTCATATAAATGTTTCAAATGATGAAATATTAAATGTTTTAGAACCTACTCGGTGTTTGCATGTTTGGAAATAGGCAAAACTGTACTTGCTCAGTATCTGGCTCTATGAATATGGGACACAAGGAGAGCTTATCGCTCAGTAAACTTTTCGTTTCCAAGTGTGTTTACTTTACACATCGCAACTAACACCACTCGAGCAAGCGATAACGATGACCTCTCACAATTTTACATTTAATATCTGGGAACTGGCACTCAAGGAGTCAATTAAACTGCAAAGGATTTTTTATAAACTAGCAACCCGGCCCAGCTTCGCAAGGGTTACACAAACGTGGTTTACGTACGTAGTTTTAAACGTTTACGTTTTTACTTTTTACGTTAAACGTATGTAGTTTTAAAGATCTAAGCATACATACAGACAAACAGACAGCTGAAAGCGACTTGTTTTATACTATGTAGTGATTAGAATATACGCTGGTCACCGAGTCCAATCCAGAGACTTACGGAAACAACGTATAGGTAGATGTGTGCCTATACTATTCACACATCAAATCCCTAAACTGTGAAATTAATGATAATATTCAGTAAATAGACGGTCTCCAGGCGCATATCCAACATGTGTTTTAGAGCTTAATTTACTCAATATAATGACCACTTCAAAAGCTATAACTGGTATAATAAATCTTGGCAACTGTAAGGAGATCTACACACAGTCGGCGAGCCAGCAGACTGAGGTAACACACAGTAGGACAGTAGCCAGCGGAGACGCGACCGACGGTCGGAAGTGTCAGTATCGCGTTACACAGACGACAGTCACTAGATGAAACCGCATCCGACACTTGCAATGTTAAGTAGGTCTTGATCAGGTAGGCAGTAACGGTGCGATAGAGGAAAATATATTGGTTCATAATGGCGATGCCGCTATCGAGCCGAGGACATTGATTTATAACATTGTTGATCATGAGTTATTGTAAAACATAATCCATATTAGTTTAGTATTGGAGCCCGATGACAGCTTTATGTGGCTGTACGGGTGTTAGCTTTGAACAGCTCACAGCGTTCAATTGTAACCCGGCCATGACATGCGTCATCAATAATACGGAGCTATTTTCAAAAACAATTTGTTCGTTTTTTATAGATAAACAGGTCGTAGCTTGCAGATGGTCCTTGAGTTAGTATTATATTATCGGACCACTTTGGCCGAACACTTAACGCGGTCATAAATCGATTCGCATAAAAATCTGTTGGTTAGAATGTGGGATGTGCGGGAGACGAATGGGATGTTACTGAAGACCCCGTTACTGGTGGCTCTGCTCGCTCAGGCCGCGATATGGATGGATGATAGTACCTAACAATTTGGGATCACGTTAGTAAAGGTACTTCAGCCTTTTTGATTTGATAAGTGGTTATGAAATGAGGAACACTGATGTTCCAACACGGGGACGTATGAACAGTCTGTAGTGAAACTAAATATGTTCGGGTTTATCTAAATTCGATCCTAGTAAACAAAGCACACAGCGACAATGGCAAGTTAAAGCTTCTTTTGCAAATAATGTATCACTCACTGATGTTGCTATAATATTGACTTTGCTAATTATTGTTATTCAGTTGAACACTGCTAAACGCAATCAATTATTACAAAAGTGCAATCAATGATTTGCGACCAATCTGCGATCGGGATAGTCAAACAAAAACAATGTCAATAATCATTATAAATGGCTGTTGTAATAAATCTTATTCCGTATTGAACCATTACATCAATCAAGTTATAAAAAGAACGGTGTGCGGAACGTTCCCGCTTGCTTATTATATTAACAACGAAATCATTTCAGGGAAACGGTGTTTATTTCAATTTCAGATTTATCGGCCTACAAATACGACTGTAACTTATTTATCATTATTTTCATACGCCTTTCAGCTTTCTTAACATTGTCTAAATATTACACAGTCATTTATTCACATTTATAATTTTTTTTGAAGATTGACCTTTGAGAAGTGTACCCTTACTTTGAGTCACGTCATGACTGTGTCACTGTCAATATCGTTAATTTTCTCACAAAGTAGATCTCTACCTGCTTGGCTTGCTTGAGACAATTTGATAACTTTTATATTTACTGAATTTCCGTTTACCAGCCCATTGCATAATTGGGTCTGGTGAATTATTTTCTGTCGATAACGTTTTTCTCTCGTCGTTTACGTGATTGTATCACATTTTCTACATCGAAGGTAACTTTTTATTAGTCAGCTAGCAAGTTCGAAGGTCCGCGTTTGTCGCCTTTGGTTTCGCTTCGTTTGGTTCCGTCAAGGACTTTAGTGTGATTGACGTTTTCACTGCGTTATTAAGAGCTGTGAAGTTCCAATGAAACCAAGCATTGTTTTGTCGCACGGTCACCGGTACCAATCCACATCAAAAAATATTCAATGATCCAATACCGCAAGTCTAAATTATGTTCGCACAAAGACTGCACTATTCAGTTTATTTTTGATATTCCTCTGTCCAAGTGTAGGTACCTTGAAGGAAAGTAACGGTGAAGCAGTTACTGCACACTTGCCGGGCACCACGCACCCGGCTCTTGCGCATCACGACCGGTGAGGTCCCACTGACACATTGACCTACCTCCATACGGCCGCCATGATTAATGTTGATTACTGGATAACTTATTTGAATAAGTAATAGGCTGTCATTCGATTGTGATAATGATTGTGTGAATGACGAAATTAGGAATGGTCTAACTAAGTTGTTATGACACAACTTTCAGACATACAGTAAAATGTATGAGAAGCTGATGGGTAATTCACTAGTCCACCCACAATAGCGACCATTCCTTTCGGGACTTGCTTTAAATATACATAGGTATTTAATTAGATAGACTATATATGTACAATGGTGCTAATTCTGTTGTACGAAATCATTAAACTAAACTAATTTGAGAGGACTTAAAGTATTGCCATCCTTATTTAACCCAGCAAATGAGAAAGGGCTAGCATTAAATAATAATATCAGGTCTATTGTTTTCACATTCCAAATTGTACGTCGTCCAGAGATCATTTCATTATAACAAGCAAGCACCGACTTGATGCAGCCTTTCTACTGCGGGTCTATATACTTGGTCCTTCAAGCCACGTACTGAATGCAAACACCGCTATTAGCGGTGCAATCTGCGCTGTGAGCGGTGGCTTGGAACCGCTCAGGAATGCTAACTGACCGTCGTCGTCGGTCGCCGGGATGCTAAGGAGGGAATTTGTAGTCCCTTCGCGGCGTGCAGTTCACCAGGTGCGGCCAATGTAGGGTGTTGTGACATGCAGCATTTATGCATTCTGTGTGAGCAATAACGTCGTATTGAGGTTGGTCGAACGAAAACGTTACGGATCTCGTAAATTTCGGTACTGGTTGGTATTAATTCTTCTTCAAACTTAAATGTAAATACAAAGACAAATTGTGATAGTACATTTGATTAATCAAAGACAAACATTATATTAATTTATTATATTCACCATTGTTTCAGTGTTGACAGCGCTGAATCAGATTCTTATTGACGATCTAACAAGGAACCGTACCTATATGGCGATGTCTGCCAATAATGCCGACGATGAATAAAGTAAGGCTTCATCATCAATCTCTTTCTCAGAACCATCACCTTGGCTTGCAATTGCAATGCCATGTGCGCGCGAGGCGGCGCGTTGCGCATGTGGCTCGCGGCTGCGCTCGCGCTGGTCATCGTGCCGTCGACCACCTCTGATGTCATCTTCCGCGTGCCCGAAGTGCTGGTGAATAAGATTCTGGTAACTCTGCTAACACTACTAACTTTCCGATTGTGTCAAGCTGTACCGGTGTATGATGATGGTACTTGGAGTATTACCTTCGACTAATTACATTAAATATATCATTACTCACCTATACCTTGGCACAATCCTGCTCTTACCTAATCCTACTAATCTTCTTGTATAATATTTCTTGAGTTTGCAGTTTTAAGCCTTAATTTATATAATATCGACCTCCATACTGGGACGTCCTGTGTCGTGCCGCGTGCGTGTTCTTTATCCAAACTCTAATATTAGTCCTAACTCCTAGTAGGTACCTAATTGTCAGCTCATCCACCGCAATTATAAATAGTAATCTTTTTAATAGTACACGGATAACAATCGTTGTCTCGCTGTAAAGGTAAAACAGTCGTTAAATCATGCAATTGTTTCACTTATCTTACCTGACTATACTTAAGTGTTGATGCTCCTGGAATCTGCAGTATTATAATTATTAAAAGCGAACACTAGTGAGTGTATAAACTTCAATACTTTTAAATGTTCCTGAGCTTTTTCTTCATTTGTGTATCTACGTATATTTACTTCTGTTCTTGGTGTAGTTTCCACATTGCTTCGAGGCCGGGGATCACACAGCACTGTGTCGTACCTGACAATGAGTCAGGGCGTGCCTTTGATAATGGAATGGTCCACGTAAGCTTATTACAGGCAGGCATGATGAAGAGATTGTTAAGAATGGAATGTGTCAGACAGAAGTATTTATCACTACGTACGTATTATTTATCCAGTGGCATGGCCGTGGGGGTCGCAGAGACGTAATAAACTTCACTTTCCTAAAGAGGATATGTATATCAATTATCCATAACAGCAGAGATGGCATGAACTCATGAGGTGGCAGTTCTAGATCATTCTATAAATGTGTTCGCAGCATCTTTTGTTCAATAACCAGCTACGGTTATGTCTGTGTATCAGGTGCGTCACGCGGCGGCCGCGCGGCCGGTGGGCTCGGTGTCCGGGAACGCCACCCGCAACGACACGGAGCCCTGGAGTACCGACGACAGCCTGTACGAGGTGCGCTACGAGGAGTACTTCGTCGAGCACGACATCTCCACTGCTGACGCTAGGAAAGCTGCCAAGGCGCTGAAGCTGGACGACAGTGAGTCACTATATGTATACGTTAATATGCAATAGCATAAGGCAGCACTAAGACATTCTTTGCAATTACTATCATCGGTTATGACATTTTTTTATTACCCAACTATTTGTTGGGGAATTTAACACTTGACTTACTAAGCTCGTTCCTCTTTTGCTGAAAACAGGCTCCTTCCAAAGCGCGATTGGTGCGAACTTTCTTCGTGTCGCGTTCAATACATTAGTACATAGTCAATTCAACCATATTGTAACGTGCTTTATATATTATATATATATAGTAAGTCTCTGGTTCACGTAGTATACTATCAGTATCTACTTTGAGTCTATAGTATGTGCCCTATAGTAGAGATGCCTAGCAGTCGTTATGTACGGAGCCCCTAAAGATGTCTCAACTCCACTAAGTGACGTGTTGCTACAATAACTTGCGTCGTCTCTTAATTCTAATTGAACTCTATCCGAGCAAATTGGAACAAGAGCCGAATTCAACGGGGATTAAACAATAATTGTGGTCAAGGCCCCAATTCGATGGACTACACAATTTAAGTCATTGACATTTTGACAAGGACATTGAAATATAGGGTTATTCCACTTATTCTCATTGAGTTTCGCTATTAATGGGGATTCTAAATTCTTGCGGAGATGTAAGTGATAATATTATTTTTTGAGTTCGAGAGAAAATATATTAGACGTTATGCAGCGTTGTTATTTTTACAAAATTAAGAACAACGTAATTTGAAACTCTGAGCGCTTGGAACTGATTTTTCTTCTCAAACACAACTCATTTAGAATATCAAAGATATAAACTAACTATGAACCCGTTCAGAACATCAAACATATGCGTCCGTATTAGATCAAGGAATGGTATACCTAGTTTATAATGTACACAATTGAAGTGAGGGCAGAGTGTTGAGAAGATACTTCGAATCGATATCAATTGTTGTACAAATTGCAATTAAGAGCATATCCACCAATTACAGTAATTAACTGGTGCCTCCTTGACGAGTTAGCCTGCTAACAGATCCACCGCTGTCCGCCTCAGGGACCTTCATCAGCTTATTTATAGGAATGACTTTCGTTAATTGACTCCCTGTTGATGACATCTTGAATTACTGAACACTTAAGCCACTTTTAATTATAATCACTGTCTTGCCACATTCCTTGCTATTCTTGCGACAAGGTACCTCAGATACCTGCCGTACTAGCACAGACAATTTAAAACACCAAGTTATTCTAAAGTCATATTTATGTCTCCTTAATGTAAAACAATTTGAATATTTGCATAAAATTGTAGGGTTCCAGTGAACGTTCAGTCTCCATGTTACTTAAGCGGACCTAAGTTCCTTTGGTCAGCATGTATTTGCAACGCTCCTAATTGCAGTGTTTGCAGTAAATGGCCACAATAACTGGCGGGCGTCGGATTAGCGCCAATTAAACATGGCTCCAACTTTAGCGCCGCTGGTCTCCGCTGGGATGCGGCTTGATGCTATTGCGACTGCGCGCGCTATCGTGCCAGTTGTATCTTCAGTATAACAAGTTTGATCAGTTTACTCACATTTTGTATTTTCTAGATTTCATACATCAGCATGCCACTGATACTTAGTAAGATGAAGCAAAAAGGAAAGTTATAAGTTATGACAGGGTAAATAAGATGACGTTAGCAGAATGTATTGTATCAGGTTCACCCGAAATGTTATCAATTAGTATCTAGTTTTTTTAACACTATGGAATACGTGGAGTCATTTTCAATTCCTTCGTTTCATAAACCATCAGCTGAGTGCCGCTAATAACTGGCTCGGTGTCCCCCAGCGTCTCATAAAGGCCTCATAATGATATTGTCAGCTAATAACTGCGCTCTGCACACGTGTGCAACTAGTTATTATCCACAAGGATGACTCGATGTGCTATGAGCATGCAGTTCAACAATTATTGACACATTGACAACATACAGACGCACCATTATTACTATTACAATGGTAATGCTACTTAACCGAGGAAAGTAAAGTAAGGGCAAGATTGTTAAATACGAGGATGTAAAACTAACTAGGATCATGCATAATTATATATGTACAAGGCATTCTATGCAAGTACCTATATTTGACAACACCCGCAACACTAATAGCATCCCTAGTGGTCGCTAGACAGGTCACATTGCTCGCCCCACACATGACACTGAAGTACATGAAACACAATGACGATTGAACTTCTCTATGTCCGTCTCAAAACAACATTTGCCTTTTAATTTGCAGTTTTCTAAAATATGTCCACTCCGTAATCCATGTAATCATACGAAGGTCACCGGGCGGGCGGTACATACAAATTATAAGTTAGAGCTCCCCAATTCCGCGGAACTGACATTGGCCAAGGCCTGGTGGGCGAGCCGTCGCATCTGTCACGGTATTGTCCGGTGCAACGTGTGCTGAATGATATAATCTCACTTCACTTCATGGAGGTGCCATATTCAACTTTGTAATGCAACCATTTAAAAACAGGGTTCGTCATTTGTCTTCAGTATTTTGTATGGGCTTGGTCGCAAAATTTCTCTTTCGCAAAATGATAGCAATTAATCGTTTTAAATTAACAATTACGTTTACTTTTTCAAATTGTACTTTATACGTTTTTGTCCAATGACGTAATTTTCCATAGAACAAATAGGAATTACCTTTTTGTTTATGATTGTTTCTTGCGAACGTATGGTGTAGCATGTGCTACGTATTCTATAATACTTCAATGTAGTGAATACTCGAGGTTGGTCCTACCTAGTTAGCCTGAGACCACGTTAACACTAGACCAGATGAAAGGTAAAATAAATACGATGATGGAGTCGTAAGGATTAGTTATTCAATGGTTCTTGTTTTTTATTAAAGTGGAGCAACTATCCATAATATTATGATACTGTCACCACAAGATTTTAGATCAAAGATAACATAGGTACGATGTTCTGGGAAAGTGGATTGAGAGTTATCAAGTTATGTAATTTATCAACTTCCTGTTTGTACAAGCACAAGCACAAGCACTGTGACCCCGGTGCGGATTATAATATAAGGCTTTTTATTCAGTAGCAATGTGAGCTTTGTTGCAGACCTTCACGGCTGGTCAGTGGTCGGCCGATACTCATAGGGTTTTTGTTACGGGTTAGGTACCTTACATTCTACAACTGACTGTTTTGTATATCATAATTATTATTTTAGCACCCGCAAATGATTATTTATTGAATTATTATTAACTAGCGACGGCCAGTGGTAGCCATATAAGTTAAATACCTACAAAACACAAGTGAATTAAACATATAAAAGTTCCTCTTGAATCACTCTATCTATTAAAAAAAATGCAACAAAATCCGTTGCGTAGTTTTAAAGATATATGCATACATAGGGATAGACAGACAGCGGGAAGCGATTTTGTTTTATACTTTGTACTGATAATGTTTATCCCATTTCAATATGCCGATGTCGTCATCCAGTCCATCCGGCAACAGAGAAGCGGTGAATCAATAAGTTAGTTCGGACGGACATCAGACATGCGTCGGGTGCTGCACAATACGTTTGCTGCACTTGCACCTGTCCCTCTGCATGTTAGCTATGTTATGTTACGCAATGTATGTGTACATAGGTATGCCATTTCTCATTCTGAGCTTTGTTCTATTCAATACAATCTTCAGTCTGTAGGTTTGATCATAGAATCAGTAGATTGTCAGACTCATGTGCGAGGAGCAGTGTATGCAATTTGTCATGCCTCCTTAGGATCCGAATGAAATTTGGTTCACACGAAAGTATTAAAGAAATCCTCGGCTACTGATGTTATTGAGTAACCGATAGGAGTCAGTCAGGGGCAAGAAGAGCGACTTGCGTAGAACAGTATCAATTATCCGGGAGTTTTATATTTTTATGGCAGTATAGCAACTCCAACATGGAGAGACAGCAGTCAAGACTAGGCGCGATGTGACTGACGAGCAGCCGAGCAGGCTAGCAGGCACAACATATATAGTCAATACATGGATACAATCTTGAACAGAACCAATTCGCTACTCAGTTACTGCTTTCAATTAATAAATGGGTGATTAATTTACTACAGCAAACTACCAAGTAGCCATAGATTAAGGTAATTGTTATAGCATTACCATTAGCATATACATTGGGGCTGCTCTCCGGGGTCATCGATGGTAAACGGTGACAAATTAACAGAAGTGGTCCGCACGCGTGGTGGCGGAGCACTGGTGCTAATTTAGCGTGTAGCGTGTAGCGTGCAGCGTGTAGCATGTAGTATGTGTGGTGGGTCCCGGTCCAGTCCCGGCGTCCCGCGCGGGCTGCGGCGCGTGCAGCCGGCGCGAGCTGCTATACTGCGAGGCGCGCGTGCTGGCCGACCACTGCTGCTGCGAGCGCGCCTTCCTGCCCGAGCCCTTCCCCTGGCTGCCGCACACCTGCTACATGGGCCCGCACCGCTGCCGCCCGCTGGCCCACGACTGCGCGCGCTACGCCCGCCTGCGCGACTGCTGCTGCTACAAGATACTCGCCGAGAAATGTTAGTACTCACCTACAGGTGTCTGATTTATACATACATACCTTTTTCTTATTAACTTACTATAAATGAACCGCCGTCAATGGCGCAGGCCGCAGAACTTAATTTTTTTTTTTTTATAGTCCAAATAATTCCCATTGCGCCATGTGGTTGTGTGTTATAATAGTGGTCTCGTGTATGTTTCAGGGAAGGGCATCCTGTCTCGTTCGACCCGTGTGGGTGTGGGCGGCGCGTCGCTGCTGCTGGTGTCGGCGCTGCTGCTGCTGGCCGTGCAGCTGTGACGCCGCGCGCCGCTGCCCGCGCCGCAGCCCGCGCCCGTCTAGACACTGCGCCGTGGACCACGTCTCTGCACTATGGCTTACAGCGCTGGTCCATGGACCAAACCGCTGTACCGTGTGCCCACACCCCTGAACCGTGGCCACGTGTATATAACATCATCCCAAATGCACAACGCTCGCATCTGCATTCCCTTCTAATACCACATCCTGCAATCCAATTAAGATGATCACCCGTCTCAAGTCTTCAGAGATACACTATCTGTTTGTCTGCTCTTACCAACCCAAACTTTTGCGGCATTAGAGTCACTTCTACATTAGGTATGACCAATTTTAGACCGGCATCATTACAAATCAAATAAATATAAAATGTTTGTTGCCTTCTGGATATAGAAATAGTTTTGGAAGCCGTATATATCATCAGAGGGATTCTGCTCGAGAAAGTGATATCACATTCATTCGCGGATATCGTTGAAAATTTCCAACCTTGAGGAGATAATGTTGGCTGTATCTTGTAGATCAAAGGGCAAGTGGATTATGTGTAAAATGGCCAGATTATAAATAAGTTGAGAACACTGACACGAAGCGAGGAATGTATCTGAAGTAAGAGATGCAACAATGTGTACATAACAAGTTGGTGAAACCAGTACGACTGGAGCTGGACCAAAGAAACGCGGTTGTAAGGAAGAAGCACTTAATTTTAGTATTAGTGGTTAGATGTCATTTGGAGAATAACTTATTGGATAATGTGTAAGGGGATCTAAGAGGCCCCCTTGGAAGTATTACTGATGGTACTGATGGTGAAGTATAGTATAGTGAACCAAAGCTTGTCGGGTTAGTGCTACTTATGAAACTATTGATTCATCAACAATCCAAAGAACAATTGAATATGGAACAAGTGGAGATTGAATGTTTAAACTAATTGTAGCAGATAGTACGAATGGATATATTATATCAATGTTTAAAAAAACTTGGTAGTCTTCAGAAATAAATTCACATTCAGAAAATATTCAAAAATTTCGGGGTAGCTTCATCGTCTATCACACGCACATTCGATTGTTAAAATTACTCTCAGTTATTTGCATTCTTATATTTCCTAAAGTAAATTCTATTGTATTCAATCACATCTGATCTATGAATGCACAGAATATGTAATATTATGTACCTTAAGATGGAAGTAATAATAAAAGTATGTCTATTGGTACTATAGACATACTTTTTCAGCACTGTGCAAAGCAAATATTAGGTGTTTGATGTAAATAGTGTCCTGTATATTAATATAAGCTGTGTTGATGGTGGGTGTGGGAATTATAAATTCCAGAGAACGTTGTCATCAGCATCACAAAATATATTTAAATGTAATAATTCAATATTATCTATATTAGTATACATGCACATATTTTATACTAAGCTCTCCTTGTATAAAGATATGCATGAATGACACACAATGCAAATTAAAATGTATCGACTATTTAGCCTAATATACAGAGCACCTATTGGACTGCACCTGGCCTAATTATTATACAGATACAGGTAAAATTGAGCCAGAAGCAAATATTATATGCACTTGGGTGAAGTTCTCTTTGCATCCACTACAGTCGATACCGCGTCCATAATACTTCACAATATGATAATTTTGAATTGTCATCTTCATCATTGCTGAAGGTACTGAGTTGACAGTGAGTATATTTGAGGCCACTGACCATTTATACCACATATCCTAAACAATATGCTGGTGTTGCAAGCGTCTATAGGCTACGGTAACCGCTTACTATCAGGCGGGCCGTATGCTTGTTTGCCACCTTAGTGCCAACAAAATGCCCTTCAATTACCTTGTTATTAGTAGAGATCTTATAATTATTATTATATTACTGAGTGCAGGCAATCCTAAATATTTATTTTTACTTGAAGTATTTTAGTTAGATGTAATGAGTATTTAGTTGCGTAGCACCGTATTATGTATTTAGTGAAGTTTTATTTGTTTGTTATTTTAATGTAGCGTCGACACCAAAGGTGCATGTTGCGAGGAAACAATTGTTGACTGACCCAGTCATGAAATGAGGGTTTCAATATTAAAGTTTTTAATATTAAGATATTTTTATGTGTACTAAAATCACTTGGTAATGTTATACGTGGCACATAATATAAATGTATTCAGATTCGATGTTGGATGTTCTTCTAGTACCCACAGAAATACATTCATTGACGTCTGTGTAAAATATTAATAAATATGAGTTACCATTCTCACGTTGTTTATGTAATATCCAATAGTCAAGGTACCGACTACCGTGTGAATAATACCTTATTATAATTTATAATAAAATCCGACTGACTCCAGTTACCCTGGCCAAGCTGACTGGTATCACCTCAGCGGTGACATTGTGTACGCCAGATAGAAAATAGCGCTCGTCGAACAGTACTAGTGGCGCCATCTGTTGAATATGCACACAGTTGCTCATTCAGCTGCAACTAGCTTGCAATGAAAATATATAGATGTCACTATTCGTATTTAATAAATATTATATAGTATAAAACAAACTCGCTTGCCGCTGTCTGTCTGTCCCTATGTGTGCTTAGATCTTTCAAACTACGCAACGGATTTTGATGCGGATTTTTTAATAGAAAGAGTGATTAAAGAGGAAAGTTAATATGTGTATAATTCATTAAGGTTTTGTGTAACTCTTGCGAGCGGGTCGCTAGCTCGTTGTATTGGTACTGGCTAGAGTGTATTCCCAGGGTACTGGCTCTGCGCCGCCTTTGAATGCCATGTAGGCATCTACTACCCTGAGGCTTAGTATACTAGATGGCTCAAATGTTTATACAGATTCCTTCCCAGAAGTTTTGTGTTGTGAAAATAGACGTCGCAGGAAGGCAGGTAGACATAATATATCACAGTTCCCCACATCATTCTGGCTAGATACCAATACAAAGAAATGAAATTATTGTATTGACAATAAGATACTTTTTATGAGCTGTTATCCCGAAACCTTGCTTTCCATTGGGATCACGCAGGCGAAGCCGCGTTAATGTAAAGTTAACTTTACAAGCGGCTTCAGCTGATAATGATATATCCTCTATTAATTTCCATCATATACATTCGGAGAGCTATCTATTCCCAATTGCGGTCAAGGGTGTTCATATTCCGCCTCGGCCACTAGCAGAGCTGAGCAAACATGCACACTCACCTTTGTCTCGAGTGGTTAAACTACAACAAACAAATAATACACATAAATTAAATACATCCATGTTTGTCAAAACTAATCAATAAGCCGCAAACCTTGACGGCTATATAAGAATGGGCCGCGCTCTCTGGTTTGTTTTGATCAGTTTTACCAATGATTAGTGAACAACATCCTTAAATCATTGAGAATTATTGAGATGTAAGATAGGTCCCCAAGTCAACAGGATATGATGTGCTGCAGTGACAACAACAAATAAGGGTGGCTAGTGTGCCAGTGCGGTAGTGGTGACCGCTTACCTTCAGGGTCGCATACCTACGTTTTCCGACTTTTTTAGTCTATAAAAAAGCAACAGGAATCTGAACTTTATTGAATTTCAACTGCTTGGGCGGCACCAGGGGCTAAGGACAGGCACTTAGCTCTGTGAGAAATGTAAGTCAAGATCAAATTTAGTAACCATTACATTCTGTACTATAATACTTAAAATAGGTAGTGAACGAAAGTCGCTATTGTATCACATCTTGTAATTAACTACAGCAGTATTCTGGCATCATTATTATTTATCATCGAAGGAGTCGTTGGGGGTGTCTATGGCCGCTACTGGTCGGGTGCAGCCGGCGGGCGGGGAGCCCTCGCCTAGTATAGCGGGTATCACCTGTAACAATCACCAGTATGCTCAGCGGCAGTACATTATGTACACTGCAGGCTTATACTGTGGGAAGAGGCATCATGTGGGCACCGCTGCAAATCAGTTCAGCCGTTTCGAAAAATCTAGTCTGCATAGAGACAGATGGATAGCCAGAAACTATGCTAATACAGGGCTGTAAGGAGAAAGATCCCAGCGTTTAACCGCTGTGGAAGTCACTCATCTCGAGCGCTGAGTTCGTGATAAGTTGCGCGTATATCGGTAAGTTAAGTTAGCGGCTCCGTAAAAATAAAATGAAACATTCGAACTTCTACATATACTTATTTGCAAAATAAATTGTAACTGGCCAGTGTCTCATTCATAAAACCTTTTTATGCATTATGAAATGTTTGTTAGCGTGTCTGTGGTACCTGTTCCCCGAGCGTGGCGAGGATTTGCGCCACCTTGCGGATGGCCTCCAGCTCGGGCGGCGCGGGCAGCAGGCGCGCCTGCTCGGGGCCCGCGCGGGCCTCCAGGTGACGCTGCACACCACACACCTATACACCACACCACACCACACTACACTACACTACACTACACCTTACTTCAGGCTACGCGCGAGTGATACCCCTGGTGTTGCAAGCGTCCATCCATAAGCTACGATAACCGCGTACCATCGGGTGGGCCGTATACTTGTTTGCTTAGTGGTATAAAAAATATGAAAAAGGTTAGCCACCTCCATATAGTTCGTGGCGCACCTTGCCGCGTGGCCACCGGACGACAACGCTCGAGCTATTGTTGACCGGTGGATGACAGTTCGCCGTACATTCATACATAGTCCCTCACGGCCCTCACGGGGTAGGCACAGAGTATAGAGCGTCTTTTAACTCTTGATATGCACACCTTTTTTGCTTCATTTACATTCATTACTCTCGTTATACATTCCCGTGTACCGAGCTCTCTTTACGATAGCTCATCGAAGGGAACAAACAGTGGAAAAGAGATAGGCCACTACTGTATCTCCCGTTTGAGAGAACTGCCCACCTGGGACGATACTTCCACTTTATACTTCTCAGCCTTAAAAATATAACGCTACTTCTTTGTAGTGTCGTGTTGTTTATGTAGAGAAGGGTAGCAAGGACTCTTCTACAATATGGAGGTTAATACGAGTACCTTATCTCGATAGCGCAGCGATTCCTCTCAACAAAAAATTTAGCAAGCTTACAAAGACATATCTAGTCTACAGTAATTGGGTCAATATTGTCTGCTGATGATACATCCTGCTCCTTAAAGCAATACATTTATAAAAATAAGCGTTCTATATTGGTTGCAGACTGAATCTGATATCACTTACGATCGCATTAGTTGAAGCAAATGAAACAGCCAACAATAAAACAAACAAACCGATTACATTTCGCGATAACATATTGACGACGACGAGGCTGGAACAACAAGCATTTCATTTCAATGGCATGTTTTTATATTATCGTCAGGGCTAATTTCCTATGATAGATCAATTTGACTAGTTTATTCAGGATTACAGAAAATCGGTCCACTTGTATCTTACACAAAGGTGAGTAGATAAATAAGAAGGGTTATTTTCTGTAGTTTGAATAGATTGTCATCAATTCAATATTGATTTGCTTTGAGTAAGGACGCCCCGCTAAGTCGTAATGTGGTGTCTATTGAGTACTGCTCTACTTGTGTTCCAATCAAACAGCATGAAGCCAGCTATAGAGGCATGGGAACCAAATAGTACACACTACTAAGTAAATACAGGGGAGTATTCACACGGTGCCAGTCCATAATACTATAACAAATTATTAGGCTTTGTATTATTTATCCGTCCGTCTGTCAGCTTCAATAACTAGATACGAATTTACTAATGAATATCAGTAAAAAAGCAACAAAAAATGTGTCTCAGTTTTGGAATCTGAAAATTGAATGTATATGCCTAAATCATGAGAATTTTATTCCAATAAATTCATACATTTGTAAGTATTGATAATTCACTTAGTAATTTGCACATCATATATTATTTAAATAAATATAACGTGAGCTTACATAAGAGATGATAATTGCTCACACAAATTAATTCCCTCGCACCAGAAGTGAATACAATCAGCATAATGAACAAGGCATTACGGCCGGAGCCGCGGAGGAGGCACCCGTCGGCCTCGGAAGTGATTCAAACTGAACCTGACATTTGGTCGTTATGTAAATGTGCTGAATCAAACGTGTATCTACAGTATTGTACAGCCTCTAAGCCTCCCATGCTACATTCTACAAGGTAACATAACACTCTCAAAGAGACAAGTAAATAAACATACATTAATAAGTACGGGAGTCAATATTAATTACATCATTTCAGAAAAGACATCTACCTAGCGATGTGTTTTTTCTACAAACCTGCAATCATATCTTCGCGGTCACTCATATAAAGTGTGTTTTATTAACCATAATAACATACTTACTAGATATTTTATAGTTATATTTTTAGTTCACTTTCCACATTGACAAGGACGCATTTACAATGTACGTTATTATCAGCGCGTGTAAATTCGTAGCAAATTGTTGACCTTTTTCATGTCACTCCTTCAAGAATCGGTTACTCATTTGGTCATTAGATCGTAGATTTGCAAAATACAATGCCTTCCTGGCGAACCACTAGGCTAGGCTTAGGAACAGCTTAGGGCAAACCCTTTTACCACCATATCTAATACAACCTTGCTCTCTCAGTTCGATCGCGGATATGACTTACGTAGTGTGTAAATAATTTAATGCAACTTTTATGATAATATCAGTGTGCGGAGGCGGCGATTTACCAAAGTCGCATCCTACCGGAACTGTACCATCTACTGGAGCATTGATAGTGTTGTTACTATTACATAATACTCATATCACATCGATAAACGTTGTTAGTAGAATTATGGGCATGCACGTTCCAATAGTGTAGCATGGACCGTTAGCTAAAGACATCCATAGTCAATACATTGTTCTAGTTTCTGTTGTGTGATCATTGTGTATAGCTTAGTGTACAGCACCCGAGCGTGATGTTAGCTTTGTTGTAGGAACGCCATAACACGAACACTCAGGTAATGTGTCCCAGTGGCGGGCTTATCGTGCTCAGCTATCTTTCCAGACAACAAAGGAATAGTTTTAAGGATTCTTGTAGATTTTCAGTGTGCACGGGAATTTTAGAACTCATAAATTATTCTTTATAACTTCAATATTGTTCGTCTTCTGCGATTCGTCAATATCAGAATCAACTACCATCTTAATCATTTTAAATTGCCTCATTGTAATAACAATAGCACTATATAAACGAATATAAGTAATAATTTATGATACAAAAGATTGGAAAACATCTCGTGTAATATATTCCGTAGCAAGCTATAGTGGTGGATGAGTCGCATGCTCGGATCAATCGACTCGCTCGCAATGGCTGGCCGCTGCGTGCCAAATGCCAACGCCGCCACGGGGATCTGCGATTAAAATTAAATATCTATCGAGTCTATAGACGAGGGCTTAGTATTCCTTTGAAGATACATGCCTTAGGTTCTGTGGAAAGGTTGACTGAGTTGTATAATATCACGACATCACGGTACATTTGAACAGCACGCGCAGGTCAAATGAATATGCCACTGATCAAACATTCAATACCTTACATGGGCCTTATTCGACCAATGTTATGCAAAGTTGCGTTTCAATTGTATAAAACAACCGGGGTGATGCTAATGTACTATAATCATGGATACCGGTTTTGCTATTTTCATGAGCACTCCTTCACTTTTAATAAAGATTTGCTATAGACGGAACATTATCTATCAGTCAGGATTCAGGTTTTATTTCCAGAAAATCTTATTGCCCAAACAATGCCAAGAAAATATTATTAAGTTATATCTCACTATGCTTTTTGTCTGGGTTTGTAGTGCGCTATTTAATGTTCAGATCAGGAGATTTTTTTCTAGACAGAACCTTGTATCGTTCAACTTAAATAATTGTGTATGAGTCAGCGCATCATTAGTGTAGCAGTAGTTAGAGTAGCACACATTGAGATACCTTCACTAAAGATCCAGCGCCGGACATTGTAATTATAAGTTCAGAACAAGGTCTGACAATAGATTAAGCACTGAACATTGTTACAACTAAGAATAAAATAAAGTTATCGTCGGAGAAATGTCAATGGTATAACATCTCTCCGCCATGAGCGGCGGTCCTCGTGGTATTCACGTTAATGCCGAGCCATATCAATATGACCGCCACAGACTCAGACCCCATGCCTCATCCTCCTGACAAGCCACGACGTGACTCGCAGATAAACATACTGCAACCCGCTGTAGGCACGATCTACTTTATATACACGACTCTACATATTTGTGTGATTCTAGACGTGATCTTTGGACAGACGGAAGTCTTAATATTGCTATGAGGATAGCAGATTCACTTTTACATTCATTCGGCAAGAGAATCACATTGTTTCCTAGAACAATAAAAACCAATTTTCTAGTAATGTATTATTTGAATAATTGCTTTAAAACCGTAATAAGCACTGATTTAAAACTAAACTGATAATACACATATTTTATAAAAAAGTGAAGATGATTGATGTAATAATCACCAAAATGGACATTCCTGATTCATCCATTATTTTGTTTGGATTGCAAATTAATTATAAAAGCAACAAATCACTAAATCATGCAGGTGAATAAAATAATATTACGTTTACATACAGGTACCACGCTATTCACCCGGAGTTAACAAGAAGCAGTGTAGGTCGCGGCAAAAACAATGTTGGAAATACATTAACCATAATAGGATCTTCAAATTAAGTTTTTATAATATACATATTCGGCCACGTCCGTATAGATAGGTACTCATTAGTAAATTTATCAATCATGCGAGTTGTGAAGTGTTGATCAAATCATCAAGTCATGGGTGTTATGATGTGATCTCCATTCAGCGACATTAACCGGTGTAGTGGGTAATATAAATAATTAGTTAACGTAGGAGCCGATGACGTTAGCTTCATAATGGTTGGAAGACGTGTGACGTCACGCGTGTACTCGAGCATATATCGCACAGAATTATGTTAATATTCACCGATTACATCGAATGTCCTTTATTAACCCGGAACAGTAACAAAGGAACGCTGGCTTACCAAATCGTAACAAAGAATAAACTGTTTTTAAGGAAGACATCAAAATTCCAATTTTGTCATTGGTTGAGGCAGCTTGATATACATCTACGGTTTCATATTTCATTGGTTCTACAGGGCAGCGGGATTGGACTATTATTATTACCATTTTCTGATCTTGCGTGCTTCAATGCGCCATCGATTTTGAGATATAAAACTTCATGTTGAAAATGTTGATAAAGCAGCTTTAAAGCGATGCGGCATGCGGCACATGGCATGTGGAAAGTGGTACCTTACTTACTAGTATCCCTGTTGTGTCGTGTCGGCTCGCGTGCAGTTCATGTGTATTGCACTCAGCACGGCTCTCGGGCTCGGGAATTGTGCTTATCTTAGCACTCCGCCCCAATGTGAACACAATCTAGGGCTGCTAGCTCTTTACTTTATACTAAGCCAGCTACTTTTACTAACTCCGGTGAAGATTGTCGCAAAATGTTGAGCACATCAACACTTCCGTTCAACAATAACAAAATTATGACAATCGCTCCTTGAAAATTCTTTGAAAAAAAATTCTATGGTCGTTCGAATCGCACATAATATAGGTTATACCGGAAGTCGAAACCAACTGAACAAGTAACTAAGCATAGAAGTTTATTTGAATTGTTCACATAGATAGCCGAATGGCTTACTGCACATTGAGCTTGAGGAAATTTAAGGCTAAGCTTGGGCTATTCCTGAATTTCTTCCGAGTCCATAAATTGTTAATGCGTTTTAAATGTATGTTCCAGTAATGACATTGTCGTGATTTATTATATAACGGACAGCGACCCGCGAACAATGGCTTCGGCAAATTTAGTTTAAGCAAGCGTTTTGTATGCGGCGCCTGCCGGCCGAGCCATTGCGGGCTATGGCGAAAATCCCTTCACCAAATTATACAGAACAGGTGCCATGACGTACCACCACGTTAGCGGTGCTTGAGGAGTACAGCTGCATGTCCTCAATTACTACCTTTTACCTGACGCTTAAAACAATATGCTTAGTATCCTACTCTTTCATCTCACCCAAATATGTATCTGTATCTTATCTCTACCTATCTGGTGTCTTCTGGCTATGTGATTTAGTGTCCGACCACTAGTGTCCCCGTGTGGAACCTAATAAAGGAGCTGTGATTAATTGATGTATGAGTGTTAGTTTGTGAATTAACATTGTAAACATCATCGATATCTTCTGAACTCTGGTTACCCTTACCTAATTCCGTAAAGAACTTAAAGAGACCGTACCGATTGTGTGTTATTTTATTAATTCTCGATTCCATTTATTGAGACCTTCTAATAGTACAATTTGATCGAAGGCCTTTAGTATGGACTATGGAGGTGCAATTGTTAATACAAATAAAAATCTGTGCAGTCACGGTGTGTATGGCAATTAAGTAATGTGTATGATGCTCGAGGCGACAAGGCCGTACATATATGTATGTACATACTGGTAATATAGTGCATGGGGTCGTCCTATCGTGCTATACTAGAGCTCGGGAAATGATCGGAGTAGCGTGGAGGTGAAGGTTGGCGCGCGCTTCCACCGTATGGTAGCGGATAGTGAGGGGTTGACCAATATCGATGTGTAATCATAATCGAGTCTTATAAGTTTTTTTATTTGTCAAATAAATTGTACAAGTTGTATTGACAAGAGACTGCACAAAAGATCCCAAGGGTCGAAGTGCTTCTGGGGCAACCTGGACCCGTTCAGCCTACTAATAATTGACAAGAGACAGTAACAAAACGGTGAACATCGTGATATTTAGGGCTCACCAATTTTAAGGTAGTCAAGATACCTAATTAGGCGTTGTTCCGACATTTAAAAAGTTTGTATTTCATTATATGTATGAACAATATATCGTGCTGTACTCCAGCGATCTTTAGCAACACAATAATTCTTTGATGCATTATTATTTTCATTCAGTCAAACTGAACTGAACTGGGTCGATAAATTTCATGGCCGTCAGTTTCAATGCCTTTAAAATAGCTTTTATGATGCCGGAAATTGTATCGATGTGGCGCCTGCATGCAGCACATCACTAGGGCAGCGACCAAGTCATGTTAAATAAATAACAGCAGTTACATAAGGCGTGAGTGTAGTGTGTGCGATGGATGGATGGGTGTCGGTCGCGGCGGTGGTGGTGGCCGCGCTGGCCGGCGCGGGCGCAGACTCGCTCTCCGGCCTGGCCGCGCTGCTGCCTCCCTTCCTCACCGACAACTTCGACCAGCTGGTTAACGCGGCCGCCGAGACATGTATGTCAATATATACCTATTATACCTACGACCAGGACACGATAGCACCAGCTTTTGGATCACATACTTCCTTGTAACGATGTCCAAAGATTATGAATGAGGTAATTTTGAAACACCATTTGAAAATCATATTACTAATAAAAGTAATCGCGCCGCGCTTTATTTTAAGGTCGTAAAATTTGGATCATCTAAATACTTGGTAAGCATTTTCTGTACAGATCCTTGGTAAGCTGTGGACTAGTAGTTAATAAACTATAATCTAGGAGTATGCTCAATTGAGATAGTCATCTTGAAACTGCAAGATTATAAATTGCAGTAAAAATTTAATTTTACAGGTCTCAGTTTCAAAATAAGTTCTTTTTTTGACAGTTTGAGTAAAATGTGTGCAATATATAGGCTTAAGCTACATGTTGTGCCTCTGCAATGATAGTAATAGTGCGAAGTGGTAGGAGGAAGCAATAACGCAGGTGGCGAGGTCCTGACTCCCGGGATGAGGTGGAGGGGCGAGGTGGCCCGCCTTCATAGTCTATGATTATGTTACTTGTGGTATCTGGCTTGACGAACTAGTTACTATTAAAAAGCGTCTTGTGCGTCAGTTCTCTGTTGGATGTACGTAAATATCTCATCTCAATGAAATTCTGTTTAATTAAACCGCGGATTCACGGCCACGACAAACAATAAAAAAACAAAAGCTATAAGCTGCTATAACTCATAATTACCGTGACAATAATTGTGTCTTTAGCAATCGCTGTCGTGATCGCAGTGCACTGAATTAGATTCATGTTATTACAATTAAATAAAGATAGGAACATTCTAACATTTTTATTGCAGTAATTTAATAGAATAACTTTTTGCGCTACTAGGTAGTAGATGTATTGATGGACTGCGGTGACCGCTTACCACCAGGCGGGTCACACGCTTATTTTCCACGTTTATAGTATACACATAATGTCATGAATAGGAATATTATATATTATGTCGGCATTATGGGTCAGCACGCTATGTAGTTGTAGTTTTTTTTTGTCAAAGCGACTCACGGACTCACAAGATCGGTCTGTCTTTTGCACCCCGCTTAAAAAGTAACTTACTCGTATTGTCCATAGACACAAGTGTATCTATTTAACTGTTTTGTAGAAAGATTACAATCTCAATATCATTGGTTGTTTCCCATGAGTGTTGGGCCAGTGTACAGTGTGGTGGTGTCGTATTGCAGGCGAGGCGCTGCCGCTGGACGTGGTGTTCTCAGGCGCGCAGGCGCGGGAGGTGCGCCTCCTGCGGCTGATGGAGCACTCGGGAGGCGGGAGGCGCGCCTTCCGCGCGGGCGACGACCACAAGCACCTCGCACGCCTCGCCACCGTCATCCTGTACGTGCCCGGCTGGTGGAACACGCCCACCGACGAGTCCACACAGGCCATAGTCACCTCCTTGCTCACCAAGCACCCTCTCGTCCTAGTGCTCGACACCCGGCTGTCCTTCTCCCGGGGATACGTGGCCTCCGCCTCACGAGTCCGACCCATCTCACAGCTCTTATACAAGTTCATAAAGAATCTCAACAGCGAAGGCGTACCTTTATCATCCATACACATCATCGGCTTCAGTCTGGGGGCCCACGTAGCCGGCCTGACTGGGAGGTTGGTGAAGCAGGGCCTCGGTGGGAAGTTGGGGCAGATCACAGCGCTGGACCCCGCCAAGCCATGTTTTGCTAGGTCTAAGTACAGGCTGGAGAGAGGCGATGCAAAGTTCGTGCAGGTGGTTCACTCGAGTGCGGGGGTGCTGGGGCTGGAGGAGCCGCTGGGCCACGTGGATGTGTACGTGAACGGAGTGCGCGTGACGCAGCCCGAGTGCCGGGGCCGCGCCCTCAGCCTGCAGTGCGACCACGCGCAGGCCTGGCGCCTGTACTCCGCCTCGGTGGGCGACCCCTCCGCGCTCGCGGGCCGCCAGTGCTCGGCCTGGCCGCAGCTGCAGGCGGGGACCTGCTCGGGGGACGAGGCTGTGCTGGGCTACGGCTGCAGCCCCGCCACGCGCGGACTGTTCCTCTACAAGTCACATAAGGCCGACGACAGGAGTGACACACGACTGCGAGTGTTCAATCCCTTTGATCTTACAACTTGGTGGCGTAGTTCATAGAGGTCATTTTGCTATAGGTAGCCATATTTTTAATAATCGACAATCGTAGTTGTTTAGTGAGGATGTGATTTTTTTACTGTGATATTAATTAATGTTATTAAACTAAGGTAATAAGTAAATAGCATGATTTATTTTAATAACTCGTGAAGCCATTATGTATAAACTGATTTACATTAATTTATTTAATGAAATTGAAAAATTTATTTTGGCTTGTACTATATTTCTCAACCTAAAGCAAGGAAACAGAAATAATATGATCTTAGAAGTTATTTTGTACCAGAACACTTGGATGCTATAATATAACCCAAGGCTCAGACTAGGTAATATACTCCCAAGGGAATGAAGTCTCCAGCGAAAACAATCAAAAATATTGATGTGTAGCGACATCTTGCGACAAGAATTAGTATCAATACAACACATCACAATGCCTTAGTCGCCTCAGACACCACAGTTTTATGTTTAAGCACACTCAAGCCGATAGATGGCAGCACTAATGAATAAGCAAATGCGCAGCCTCGCACAGCAGAGCTGCCCGGCTTGTTTACGCATACAAATTACAATAACAATTATTTCGTAGTCTTGCAGAAGTACTCACAATGTCTGTACATTACATTTAACGAGTCTAGAGTTGTATACTTTTATGACGGTAATACTTTCGTTTGTGTCGAGTGTACCGCCGACAACCAAATCGTCTCTCGCAATTTATTACATGGGCTGAGAGATATTTGGCTATAAAATAATGCTTTCCATTATAATATTGAATACTGATATCAAGTGTAGTATGTAGGTATAACTAAATGTTGTTTGGTAATTTGTCGTGCGTGGTGTTGCGTGTCTGTGGCAGGCTGCGGAGGATGACCCGGGGTAGAGAGGAGTCACTGAGAGGCTGATTAATGTGTAGGCAGTGCCGCCTTCGCCCCGAGCTGCGGTACACACAGACAGTCAGCTCATACACACGAAATATAGGCACAATCTTGTCTTGAAGTACAAAGGAGTCTTGAAAGTAGTGTTCGTGGGCAGTGGTGAGGAAAGAACATACATTGATCAACATCTTTTATTTCCTACGGGTATAGAATTGTAAAAATCACAATTTGAGGGAAGATTTATAGAACGCTACTATTCATGTTAACGCGGCAGCTAAACAATATAGCCGTGCGCGTCTCAACTTGCGGGATAGGATTGCTGGCGGGGAAAGAATGAATGTGATGACTAACCTGGTCTCCCACTCGTACTACACTCGACAAACTACGATCACCTCAGCTCGGGCTCCGATCCTGTAGCTTGTGTCCAAGTTGGAAGGTCCAGCCTTGCAGCGCTGCTTCGCGACTTCTTCAGGTATAGGGATCACAATGCGGCCTCTGCTATTTGTGATAGTGGAGTGTATTTACGCGGCGCGGTAGAAGCTTTTAGTACGCAGCTTCTGATAGCAGGTTAGCCCAAAGGATGGACAACCAGGAATTACTTCGAGGTCAGAGCGAGTAGCGGCAGCCGCGAGCGACGAGGGTCAATCGCAGACTACTTGTCTTTGTACAAGTATTTCGTCTCGTGCATCGTAGCGGAGGTGACAGAGATAGTCACCAAAGAATGTGAATAAATATAAAAAAATAAATAGGAGAGTATGGAAATAATTAAAGGGCCAATGTAACTGGCGCGAACAATATCGTGTGTATACGTAAGTATCAAACTAGATTACTATATGTACTATGTAGCAATAATATAAACAGAACAGTGTTTCAAGAACCAAAGTTCAATAAATCTATTTAGTGAGTTCATAAATTAAAGCAATTAGCTGCTCTGTGCAGCAGGTGGACTATGCCGATAGTCGGCTGCATTATAATCAGAGGCTGCAGCTTAGAGCAGCCTCGGTGCGGGCGGAGACTGTAGCTCATTACTGGCACGACTTACTGGTAATATCACGGTCGAAATATTAAAATAGCAGACTTTTTAGTTACGTGTATTTTCAAAGTTATGTTTATAATATGTGTGGAAAGAATTCTTGAACCGATCCGTTTTAAAATATTGAGGTACGGTATTTTCGTGTTTCGTATAGAACCACGATCATCAGTAAAGTTCCGACTGCGCTACGTTTATCTTTCGTTTCTTGGTAATATTTTTTGTTGGTCACGCTTGGCTTGGTATTGACAGGACCCTCTTGCCATTCGTATTTGAAAGTTGGTTGTGTACAGATTAAATATCATATCGTTCAGAAAAAACGGCGCAGCGGAAATCTTACTCATCGCACTCACATAAGAGTAGTGTTATTTAGCTGAGACCTAGTGAAGGAGATACAGCTCCAGTTCGCCAGCTCAGATTTTGAAAACACATTATACCCTTCGAATGCTTGTTTCGCACCAAATAATCATTTTTTTTTTCTTGAAGATGATGTTCTTACATTTTAATTTTACCCTTCTTAGAGGTTCCGACATTCGGGCATTGTCTGTTGTTTCTATCTGTCTAATCTTGACAGATGTCAGATGTCACATTACTACAACTTACACCATTGCATTATGGTATTCCTACAGGAGGCAGTAATGTTGTTACATAACCTGCCTTCCTTCTTGGAAACTAATTAGTGGCCGCTATATAGGATGGGACGGCTTCCCGAACGAGGCTGCCCTTACTACTCCTTACTAGGCGCGTCGTAGAAACCTTCCTTTGTAACGTACCTGTTAAAATAACATCTTTGTACAAGCTTACGCGAAGATAAATATGAAATCTCCTATCGAGTGCTACATGATAATATTTTTGACTACTTACCTATATCGTTAAATATAATTGGTATCCCATTATTTAATTATTTTATTATTGTATCGTGTTCATAAAAACAAAGTGTATACACATAAGACTATTATATACTAGTAGGTAATCTGTTGATTTGTACTTTACTGCAACACAAAGAGAATATAGTCTTTGCTGCAACACAATATTTATGACCAGTTGTCCTCGTCGGTTTGTCTCTGCAAGCGGCATTCCTACGGAACACTGTCTAACTAAACACTCGTTGTTAACAGGTATGTAATGTACCAAGCTGTATTGTGGACCAGACCCACTGAAGCCACAAGAGGGCTATTACCTCGAATGGCTGCGATAATTATACTCCCAGTCCTAAACAACAGTGAAGCGCAGAAATAAATATTACTACAATAAACACGGTCGGGGCGCGGCGCGTTTGACAACAACCATTTTAATGGTGTAGCTGTTTGCTCAGGCGGGCATCGGACCCTCGGCCAAGCGCATCCAATATTACTACCTCAGGGGTCTGGGGCCGGTTGTTTGCGCGACTGCCTGCTAGTGGCCTAGTGGCTCTATACTGAGAGTAAAAATGATAGATGGAACCTTGTGAACATCGATGTGACGCCGGTTAACACTACGCCTTGCAATGCACATATACACAACTATACGTAAACCGTAAACCTATAAGGAACACAAAGTAACTACGCCACGCCTACACACTACATGTTTAAAAACCCGGCGTCACTGCGTCAATCTGCCTTTTTTAATTGATCTGAGTCTCTCTATAGCATAGTTACATATAACTTTACTGAAAAGATATTCGTTTTGTTTGACAGCACCGCTGGTCTAGTGGCTAGTAAACCGGACTACTCCGCAAAGTGTCCGATTCGATTCCTGTAGCAAGACAAACATAATGTGACACGCAATGGTGTTCACCTTGTGTCTGAGTATTTGGTGGGTATAAATAAAAAGTATTGATGTATCGTATCAATGGTCTGGTAGTACCAAAGTACAATATTTGATTAGTTTGGCAATAAATGGCGGTATAATAATGTTGGGATAAGCTCCATCCCTACACTATTATACCACAAAACACGGAATATCGTACCGACCGTGTGATTATAGGCGATAATTGATCACTTACCTACTTGTAAGCGTGCATGGTGCAGTGCAGCGAGAACATGAAAGCATTACATATTTTACAATAACACCTGTTATTATCATGTCTTTATGCAAATAAATATTGTTATATAACGGGCAACACTAATTATATAAGATGCAGTTTAAAATATAACTTACAAATAGGACGGGACGCTACGGGTTGCTCTTGTGGGATGTTTTATAATATAATAAGGTTTTTTATACTGGTCTGTCCTCTTGTCTTACCTCTTTACGTAATACTAGCTCGATGTACTTAATGTATTCGATCAAACATTATGAAACATATTAACCAAAAGTTCACCAACCGTTTACGAACGTAACATCTTTTATATTAAATGGAAAGATAGATAAAACAGATAGAATAAGGAAGAAAATATTCTGCCGAATAAAAAAACCGATTAGACACGCTCGGAAAGCGATTAGCCTTATTCTCGGTAGTGGCAGCTCCGTAAAAAATGATGGTCGATCCGATAACTGAACACAACACGACACAGCTATGCTGGGAGCTCTTCGCATGCTGCTTAAAAGGACATAGCTGCATTGGTGCAAAGATAATTTAAATTGTTTAGTTTAAGACTCATATAGGCCATATATGTCTCCTGGAGTTTAGCAGATGTTGGCAAATATCTACAATGTAATATAAACTAACCTTCACCATCCTCACACAGCGCACACCATCCCTAATACCACCTACGACAGACAATAAACATCGGAAAAAAAAACAATAAATTCGGGCTTTTGTATCGATAGTCGATGTCTTTTTTTGAAGTTTGACAGTTCACTGTTCTCAACTGGCTCCAACACATGACTCAGCTCGCCGGGGAGCGTGGTACATACTGTGTACCAACACCTTATGTTTTTATCGCACATCTCTTAGAATACTCGATACAACATACGGCGGTAATGGTAGTGCTTAGTGTAGTACGTGCCTAAATTGGTGGTTATTATGAGACATGTCACTAGGGCTGCCACCATTTTATCGACAGTATTTCCAGGCTTGCATCTGATTGCCTGATACCTACACATTGTAAGAGCATAATTTCGTAGTTCGGTTCTTTGTTCGTATTTGAAAATATTAGGTCCTTACATATGAAATTGGCGTTTTTCGTACTGGCCACTTTAATCACGAATTTCTCCTCTTTGGTAAGGAATTCGAAATTCAAATTTGTACAGCTATAGACTCATGTATTTGTGCTTCGATGATCGTCATTCATTTGTTTTTTTTCTTCTGTTTTTTTCTGTTTGCGTCACTCATTTTACAAAATGGAAAACCTTAAATATCGCATTATTTACGAGTACGAGTTCCGCCGTGGCACTAGTGCTGCGGAAACAACTCGAAGGGTGAATGATGTGTATGGCGGTCGTGTTGCAAAAGAAAACACAGTTCGTTTTTGGTTCCAACGTTTTCGTTCTGGAAATTTCGACCTGCAGAACAAGCCCCGTGGACGGCCTGAGACTCAAGTTGATAATGAAGAGTTGAAGGCTATTGTGGAAGCGGATCCATCGCAAACCACGTCCGAGTTAGCTGCAGGCTGCAATGTTAGTGATAAAACTGTTTTAATTCACTTGAAGCAAATTGGGAAGATTAAAAAGCTTGAAAGGTGGGTACCTCACGAATTGACTGAAACAAACCGGCAAACGCGCGTCGACTGCTGCGTTACATTACTAACCCGGCACAATAATGAAGGTATTTTAAACCGAATCATTACCTGTGATGAAAAATGGGTTCTTTACGATAATCGGAAGCGCTCAGCGCAATGGTTAGATCCTGGCCAGCCAGCCAAATCCTGCCCCAAGCGAAAATTAACCCCAAAAAAGTTACTTGTAAGCGTTTGGTGGACTAGTGCCGGTATTGTTCATTACAGTTTTTTCAAATCTGGCCAGACTATTACGGCTGATGTCTATTGTCAGGAATTGCAAACCATGATGGAAAAGCTAGCGGCTAAACAACCTAGGCTGGTCAATCGCTCCACGCCACTGCTGCTTCACGACAACGCTAGACCACACACTGCGCTACAGACGGCTACTAAATTAGAAGAGCTTCAATTGGAAAGTCTAAGACATCCTCCGTACTCCCCGGACCTTGCTCCAACAGATTACCATTTTTTTCGAAATTTGGATAACTTCTTGCAAGGGAAAAAATTCAACTCCAATGGGGCAGTCCAAATCGCCTTCAAAGATTTTATTGATTCCCGTCCGACTGGTTTTTTTAGTAAAGGGATCAATGAACTACCTATGAGATGGCAAAAGTGCATAGAAAATAATGGTTCATACTTTGATTAATTAAATATATTATATTAAAAAATATTCGACTTTTTGTTCCTCCCATACAAAACGCCAATTTCATATGTAAGGACCTAATAGAACGCGGTGAAGTTATGGTACATTTTGATGAATAGGTATTTGAATTTGAAATGATTTGTGTAAAGAATAATAAGAGAGAAGGGTTGTGTCGTGTGGCGGGGGAGGCAGCCCGCGGCAGGCTGTCATTAGAGCGGGTGATTATGGCCGTGTGTCCTGTCATTACCCGGAAGCCGCGCCAGTGGCTGCTCCTGCACTTACTGACACGATTGGGGAAAGTACGTCTTAATGAGTAGGTTTAGGTAATTCATTAGTTCCAGTGAGAAGGTTATAGTTGGCTCTATTGAAGACCGAGTATTGTGTATACTACACCTATACTATATGCACACCACAAAATAACTTTAGTAAAACCCAGCAGATATAAGTTGAAATCAAGGCGGTTGTATCACTCATACGATCTCTTCCAGATTAAGTTAGAGTACAACAGAAGAAGGTGAGAACCGTAACATAGCCGTCTAGCTCTGGCAACCTTCGGTACCTTCTCATCGCAGAAGTAACACTACATCATAGTAGTGTTATTTGACTGTACGGTGGAGGTACAGTCCCCAGTCGGGCGGCTCTAATTTAATGGGAAAATCCACGGGAGATCCCATTTCGCCCTACCTCCCTTTTTACGATCGTGGTATAATTAATCACTGCACTGCTTAGAAAAATACACTGGCACAGGCCGCCGGGGTTTGAACCTGGACCCATCATTCAAAAAATGCATTCAAAACTGGATTGAATTTTATTAAGTAACTAATATCAAAATAAATTCAGAGATCAATTTCCCGAACCTGCCACAGAATACTAGCACGTGCAAACAGTTGGTGCTACCTTCAGTGTCACGACTCCCGAACTGACCAATCTATGTACATATTATCATTGCCATAATACCTCATTCATTAGACATTGGTGCCAATTCTGTTGGTCAAAATTACTAAACTTAACTAACTTGACAGCTCTAAAAATATTGTCATCCTTATTTAACCCCGCACATGAGAAAGAGATAGCAAGACTTTTAGACCTGTCAAATTAGTTAAGTTTAGTAATTATGAACAACAGAATGGACACCATTGTTTATTATTCAGTCGTCCGCTATCAATAAACATGTAGGTTACTCTTCATTGCTAATAAAGGTATATTGAAGTATGAAGCAATGATAATAAGAGCTAACATTAGTTTAATCTGATACTAGTCTACTTAAACTGCTAGATCACATCTGTTGCCTGCATGGGTGGTCGTGCCGTGACGCAGCGGTCGTCTTATCGTCTCATTGTCCGCTAAAATACAATAATTAGTCAGGTTATCGAGAATTAAAGTTAGCAGACCTCCCTGTGGTTGACGTCACTGTATGAATATCACGCACAGGGCTCATGGGGTAGGGACCACTACAACCTTTCACATTCAGATAAGCAGTGCTCTGCCTTTCATTAAAGGTGCAACTAGCTGCGACACGCTGTTTGACTGATTTCTATACAAACGTTGAAACCCCAATTCAATCTCAGAGGGGTAGCATAAGGGCTTTTGCTTGGAAACAACCCTAAATGTAGTCCTCAATTTGCACAAAAATACAGGATTAACCATATACTCTAAGCCCCTGCATACATTCAACCAGTATATTTTATACTCTTTTATAATATCTTTACATATTTATCTTTATCTTTTAGAAATAACTGAAAGGAATATTACTCAGGTAAGGTCCTCTATTGATGAAATCGGCTCAGAGTTCTATACACAGATAATCCCATACATACAGACAAAAAATGTTACCTGTATACAAGTGTAGTTGTAGTAAATGTAAAAAGCAATTATCGAATGCGCTCTTGTAACTTTTCTTTTCACGTGGGGTTTCAACTTTCATATGAAATGTCACTTGAATTACAAGAACTGGCAGTTTAATGAAAGTAATTACCTTACTTATTAGTTTAATTGGGGTCCTGTCTCAAACACACCTGAACATACAAGTTTTTGAATGATTGGCGCAGATCTTATTGTTGCTTCATGAACGATGAACCAGTATAACTATGTACTTCAACGTGCCACGTGCACAGGCCAGGTTGCTATCAACAGTTTAACATAATATATGGAAATATGAAAGGTCGTGACGAGCAAAGCCGCGGTCGAAGGCTAGTCAGCTGAATAATAAGTTGTGTAAGGTTCAAAGTGTGGGTAACTATTGAAGTTGTGACCTCATTACACCCGGCCTACTACCAAACTACGCACTGTTCACCAAATCTATATGTACATATTATATTTTGGGTAAAGTACATAAGGTTGTAATTTGAATACAATCAGTAACGTGTAATGTAAGCAGGGATAGACAAACGGGTTGAATGTCGATAAATGTATAACATTGAATGAGGGAGATATTGTAAGCCAATACGGACCCAACCGTATACTATACCCGGCGGTGCAATACAATATACTCCGAGAGCTGGGGATTAACAATCAATACGTTATATAACGTTTACAACATTATGTTTTAATAACATTAATCCTCTTTTTCCATTATAATAAATTGTTTACGAATTTTTTTTTTTTACTTAACGTGCTTATGATTTTACATTAACTTCACTATTAAATGGTGTCAATCAAGGCATCTTGTTTAAAGCAATATTGCGCCACGCCTCGTTTGTACTTTTGCTTTTAATTTTCCTCGTGGTGTTGCAGACACGACACGTACTCCACGTGCCAGCCATCCTGGCCTCACCATCACCATCAACTTGGTCATCACTGGCTACTGGCACCAGGTCATGGAACAATGTATGTGAGGATGAGCTCATAGGAACACTCAGGTGTCCTGCCGAGGTCACTTCATGATCTCCATGGATAATCGATACATACCGTGATAGATGTATAGTACAAGAAGGTTGTGGCAATATAATTCTCATTCGGGCAGTGCGCCTGCGGCTAATGTGTTAAAATTAATATCTCCGTTATTGCTACATTTAACGTTAAGTAACCGGTTATTATTATTTATTAGCATTCATTAACCAGACTTTAAGTATGTAATAGTACTATTCCGAGGAAATAAAGTGTAATATAACGCGCTAGTTAATGAACCCTAGTAGGGTATAATATCAGTCGCTGTGCCGAGCGGGGTCGTTAGTGGAATGTGAGTCGGCTGCGTGCCGCCACTACCTGAGCAGAGGAGCTGGCGGGTGCGGGCGGAGTGGGGCGGACTCCACTTGCTGCTGGCAGGCTTATGTTACAATGTACAAGAGCCGGGAGCCTTCCACCGTTGGTCTAGTGGTCAGTAAACCTTACTGCTAGGTGTTGCGGGTACAATCTTTCTACCATAAAGAAATCAAACGGATTCTCTTTATACTGTCTGAATAGAGCTTCACTACATAGTACAAAACATAGCCGCTTCCCGCTATAAAAATACGCAACGGATTTTGATGCGGTTTTGTTAATAGATAGAGTTATTCAAGAGTGTTTTGTAGGTATTTAACTTATATGGCTAACTCTGGCCGTGCGAAGCCGGGGCGGGTCGCTAGTGCATTACAAATACTATTTGTGTTTATATGTTGTTTGATAGTTGACAGACATGTTCTGCACCACTAATTGGATGAAAAACGCAAGAATGGACTGAGTTCACATCTAGCTATTAACCTGTCTATCACAAATAGGTATGCAGTATCTAGCTAGTCTTTATAATGTAAGTTGGATGTGTGCTATGACTGGAGAGCTCCGCCTCATCATCCACCTTAACATAATCCGTGACTGATCTAAGACCTTTCTATGAACCGTTGTTATTATAATACCGGTTCTATATCGAAAGGTTCTCCACCTCCTCCACCATCAGAACAACCAGATCAACGTATAATAATATGTATTACTAAACATGACACACGTGTATTTTATATGAATCAAATTATTCATCTCCGGAATTAATTAGGAAGTCGTAGAGCGTAGCATGGATATGACACTGAATCGAGCTCTTTCTTGAGAGAACCTGGGCCAAGCCCTAGGGTTGTACTCATGATGCCCACACCACCTACGTGACACACACAAAGTCTAGAGTCCGCCCTCCGACACAAAAACCGCGCAGACATAACAATCCAGTTATAAAAAATACAGGCTTGTCCTAGTACAAAAATATATATGACAGATTTAGATTCAGCTATTTCTGGCTCTAATTCAATTTCAATTTCTTCCCAGAATCAAGAGCAAAAAGAACAAGTCGTAATTTCCCGGAACTGAAGTTAAATCGTATTTAGATCGGGTCGGGTCGTCGTGACCCGTGCACCCACCGGCTTCACTCACTGCTTCAAGGCTGGAATTAATTAGAAAAATTACGATAGCCTGGTATTTTTTTTGTGTGATACTCGGTTAAGCATATCGTTCATACATTTATTGTATATTAATTTCGTATAATGGATTCGGATAATGGATATATAAATTAACGTATCCCAAGTCTCACGTTGACATATTCATCTAAGTTAAAGCTTCGTAAAGCTGGAGGCCAGTATCAATAAATGAAAACCAAAGTTGCTTACTACTTTACTATAATAGTTAGGTCTGTAGAATATTTGGTTCCTTTAAATAATACAGAAACATACATAACTAATATATTGTAGAAAGACATCGATCTCCATCATATTATGTTACTACACTTGATCTGTCCCTTCCCTTCATAACACCTCTGTAGTACAGGCAAATGAAGAAAGCGAATGTTATTAATGAGGCGAAATTAAACGATTATTTATCGAACCACTAGGCCTACTTCGCTCTCGTGAACTTTTCCATAAGTCAGTACTTTACCAACGTACCGTACCAATGGGAACCGGTGAACCGGTCGACTAGGTAAAACTAGCCTAGCAGGCGCCGAAATGAAAAGAACTAGATTGAGCTACACGCACTGTGGTGATTCACTAAAGTGGTAAGTAGGTATATAATGCAATAAACATACATAATGTCGCATTAAGTGTATTCCGGGAACCTTCGCCTGACTAACTCTCTGACTACAAACTGAACTCACTAAACCTGAAAGTTTTTATAGTTCTTTGTCTCCGAGATCTCGTGCTATTAAACTATTCATATCTTGCGGTTGACAATAAGGAGTGCTCTATTCCGTGTTCTGTCGGCCCTGTAGCTTTATACATTAAGAAATATACAAATATTATCTAATTAATTTTAATGCGATTCTTTATAAAGTATATAAATATGTGCAGCTTACTACAAAAAGGGCTTATTCAGAACAAAAGGCTCATGTTACAACTGCAATCTCATCCAAGTCCGCTTCCATTACTGAGTGTTCTATTGTATTGTGTTGTATCGCTGCTGGTAGTATAGCGCGATTCAAAACTACGTCACTGCTCCCTGCCATATGCCGCCCACTGGCACTGACTGGCCCACTGCACTGCACGATGTTCACAAATAATAATAAATGGCTCATTACATTTTGTTACGCACGGACTGTAATATTACAGGATAGCTTTCGAACAAAGCTATAGGTTTTTAATGTTTGTAATAAAATGGCGCGTAACGGGGAAAGCTCATAAAGTGCTAACAAATGAAATATAAAACCTGGCCGCTTCGGCCGGAGGATAAATATCTTTACTGCCTGTTGTTATAGTAAGCGGGACCTCCTCTGGAGCCCGCACCATCGACCCTGACACATAATAGTGTTGTTGAAACATCCTAAAAGCCATTGTGGCGAATCATTTAACATTTAGATAGGTTTCGAAGAATAAAAAATAAATGGTTTCTGCCCGCGGGCTAACATACCGCAGAACACCAAAAGCACTGTTTAAATGCCATGGATGGTTCGGAATGCTCGTCTAAATTATGGGCCATTGTGCTCGTTTTACAGTTTTTATGAGTTGCGTTATCAACGTTATGGAGGCAGTGGCTTGATAATGTTCACATTTCAGTAAGAGTGTTGTAAGTGTCGGTAGGTACACGGTACACGGTACACGGTACAGCGCGTTGTGTGCTCGACATGTGCAAGAAAAGTTGGATATTACAACTCGCCAACTTGATTGTATAAGCCTGCTTAGCCTGCCCTTCGGACCTAATATTAGACGCTTGCTGAATTGTAACACTTTAAATATAACTGCAACTCCAGTTATATTTAAAGTTAGAACAGAAGAACCACGAAAATAAATGTGTTCTTAAATTTTCTTTTGTAAGACTTCTCTTAGTGAGCATGCTTTGGTAAGCCCTACAAAGTTTCAGAAACCATTTGTTTGGTAAATATAGTCGTGACATTTCTGTCACGCTCACCGACACGAGGCGATGGTATTGTGGTGGTCACATTCACGAGTGCTCTTAGATGGTAAGCGTTCATCTATTGTTTGCTTAAGAGTTTCCAAAGTTAGTTCTATTTACAATATACAACATGTTATTATTTTATTTTTTATTTTATTTTATTCAGGATACAAACAGTCATTGAGAGACAACTTAAAGTTAAAAAGTACATAATGTATATGACATAACAGTATCCAAAGTTATAAAACAAACATGCGGAAGTCATAGGTGCAAAAGTTAAGATTATATAAGATGATTATAAATACTAGTTACAATTTTGATTTCAATGAATGTGACTTAAATGTATGTAAGGTAAAATGATATATATCTTCATCGCCAAAATATTTGTTATATGAGCTAATACAACGCGGAATGAAGCTGTTTGGAGCATAGTTGGTTTTAAATGTTGGTACATGGAACAATGTTTTAAGACGAGAGCCTTTGCTAGGACATCGTATGTGTAACTTTTGTAATAAATATATACTATCAATTGAGTTATGCAATATTTTATGTAAAAACATTTGGTCGCGAATTGTTCTTCTGAATTTTAGTGACGGCAACTTAAAATCAGAATCACGAAATCTATAGTGAAGATGTTTTAAAAAAATATTTTGAATCCTTTCTATTTTTTTTAGTATATTCTGAGTATTGGGGATTCCAACATGTAGATGCGTATTCAAGAAGAGGTCTAATAAAATAATTATATAATTTAACAAGCGTCGCTTCATTCTTGAATGGTTTCGAAATACGAAGCACAAACCCAAGCATTTTGTAGGCTTTTTACAAACATGATCAAAGTGAGAACTGAATAACAATTTATCATCCAAGATAATACCCAGGTCCCTCACCTCGGTTACTCTAGTGATAGGAGAATTTTTAAAGGAATATGAAAAAAATATTTTATTTGTGGTTTTACGGTTAAACGAAATCATATGACATTTATTAATATTTAACTGCAAGAAATTAGCTGAACAATAGTTCCATAGTTTATCCAAATCTTTTTGAAAACAAATGCAGTCATTAAGGGATGTTATGGTACGAAAGATTTTGTTGTCATCAGAGTAAAGAAGAAAATGAGAATTGGTAAAATTAGCTAAAATGTAATTTATAAAAATGTTAAACAGAAGAGGACCGAGATGGGAGCCCTGGGGTACACCTGTCGTAACAGGGACAAATTATGATTGAAATCCCCGAATTGTCACACTCTGGCTACGATTTCTTAAATAGGATTCGATCCAACGCAGCAAACTACCGTGTATACCGAACTCCTTTAACTTCAGGATCAATAAATTATGTGAAATTTTGTCGAATGCTTTGGAGTAGTCAGTATACACGACATCTACCTGCAGACCTGAATCCATTGCGGAAGTAACAAAATCGATAAATTCACAAAGGTTACTTTCAGTGGACCGAAATTATACTGGGTCTTATCAAGGGCATGATTAAATCACATATTATCTTTTCAAAAACTTTAGGGATATCAGATAATTTTGAGATTGGACGATAGTTGACAATATTATGTCTATCACCATTTTTATATACAGGAACAACATAGGACTTCTTCCATTCATCCGGAAATATACCATTATCGAAGGACTGTTTAAATATAAGATATAGAGAATATAGAAAGTTTAAATATAAGATATTATGATCAGGTTGGCGCACGTCGCCGTCCTATAGATTTGTAGCGAGAATTATTTTGATTAGGCTTATTTATAGCAACTCTGTCAGGTATATTTTTTGTATTCATACTCCAGCATTGGGAGGGCTTTTATATCACATGGTTGAATACTACTAACTTAACGATTGAGACCCCTAAGTGCGGCTTGTCCCAGTAGCCCGGTCCTTTGTCACCACGCGCTCAATGAGCGTCAGCCGGGGGCCGGGGGCCGGGGGCCGGGGGCCGGGGGCTGCAGGGGCTAGCGGGGCAGGCAGCACTCACATCAAAGGATGTAGCCATGCTCGCCGCTCTATCGCTCTCCGGCTATAATTACTCGCTCCAAGTAAAATCTTTTCTCCCTACACAATGAAATCTGATCATCTTAAACGAGACTTCCAAAGTTATATCTTTTTATAAAACGCGTTATCACAGCGAGCTCTACTCAAATTTAATCGTGAATTTTATAAAAAGGATCGTCTTATTAAAGATAAGGTCAGCCAGCTCAAAGATAAAATGCTCATTATAATATCTTTAACGACGAGCTACACTTGGCATGTAAATGAAAACAATTATATCAAAGACTTTATACTTCTAATACTTGTAATCCTAAATATTTGCTGAACACGAAACTGCTGCCTACTTACATTACATTATATTATATGATGGATGCGCAAAGAACAAACACCATCATAAAGGGAAGGCTGGCAGCAGCAGGCGAACATAAATACAAGCACCATCGTTATCTGTACACAGCAATTCATTACGGAGATTATTTGCCAACATGAGAGCGGCGACGCTCACATTCGAGTGTCGGTCGTATCGTGGGGGACATTCATACATGATACAAAAATCCCCTGATTACGGCATTGCGTTGCGACTGTTGCGAGCTAGGGCTTATGGCGAGGGGCGCAAGATGTTGCGATAACATGAGGTTACTATTACACATTGTAATAATATCAGCCGCGGTGTTGTCCCCAGCCTCCACCGCGGCGCCGGTTGATCCGATTGCACTGGTTTCCCACTCACTGGCTTGTATACTCCGGTCGCCACAATAACGGGGTCAGGTTGCCTATTTTAGACTCTTATCAAAGCTTAGACTAAAATGGGTTGAGAGGTCGCAGTCGGCAGTTGGTTCGAAATAAATACAGCCTCATCGGCTCGACTGGCCGCCGCGGTAATGTCCTAAATTCCTTTAACATAAATATCAACCTAAATAGCACGTAAGTAACATGTATACATGGGACAGTTATAATAGGTGCAATCTTAATCTAAAGTAAAAAAAGACTTACCAAATAAAAATAAATAAATAAATAAAACACTTGTCCCAAACTGCCGAGAAGGCTGGCAGTATTGCCTCGCTGTATGGCAATGCTGATTATTTGTGCAAAATATGTTCCAGCCTTCTTGTCATTGATTCTGATATTGATTGGTATGAGGTCCTTTTATAGTAAAATAGCAGTATCCCACAAACAAATATATATTGTGTAGTGTTATAGGCAGACATCCTGTCAGTCGACTCGCCGAGTGAATACTTCATTGATGTATCTGTCGATAACACTCCCGATGACCTCATTTGGTGTATATGCGGTCAGATGATCTATTATTGAGTAGAGGAGTGTGCCACCGCCCACGTGACCACACCACGTGTGACCGAACTGAACACATTAATTATACATCTAATTCATTCAGTATTTATTGTAATAACTTCAAGTCTTCCCGGAAGGTCCCTGGTGGTGTGATATCAGTCAGCACACAGCCACGACTCACTGCAGATATTTCAGGTTCCAACAAGACGGGTGGTGCTCCTGGCGCCGTTCTTCAAGGCCATTATATTATACCGTATTGGTACCGTGTGTATAAAAGTGGAACAATTCAAGTAAAGAAATATCATAGTAATATAGGCCGACCTGGGAGTTGACTCCAGGGTGTCACGCCTCAAGGCAACCGTTATCCCGCTCTGCCACGAAAGCGAAACCGATATGAAGCTATCATATTATTATATTTCTAAGAAGTTTTCGCCGTCGTATTTATTAGTTATTATGCATTATCATATTTCCTTTTACGTTTGAATTAGTTTCCAAGTACTTGAAGGCAACTTCTTTGTGTGTGCCTTCTGTGGGATTGCAGGGCTTCGTCGCGCACGACCACCTTAATAAGACATGCGGAGAATTAAACATCTGTCATACTATCATTTTATACCGACTTATGAAAACTTGGGATGACGACTTGGGATGAGGGCAAAGGAATACAGATGCTGGATTGCCGGTATCCAGTCTTATGTCTGGACCACACACAGTTATAGGAACTACGCCTTCAAAGTAAAGTTGTCAAGGGCATTGTTAGCCCTCCGTGGTACTTACTTATGTCTCAGAGAAGATAATATACTACGTACAATTTATGTTAAAAATTATGAACTTAATTCGGGTAGACATTTATCAAAATATTTTGTGTACCCGTGCGAACCTGGGGCGGGCTGCTAGTAGGTACTTACTTCTAAAAGCGAGATATGTCTCTAGAGTTGAATTATTAAAATGTTTGAAAGTTACAAAATGAAGGTCGTGAAAATTTAATTGATTATCACGAGAACGTAAGGCTGTCAAAAGACAACACGTGCGCGGGCGCGGGTAGAGCACTTACACTACACAATGAAGCCGTTCGACTGAGGAAACTGTCCAAGACTCGAGTTACCCGCTTTATATTGACAACGCAACTAGTTAATTTTTACCACTACAGCGAACCAAAAGGAAGGGCTATGATTAAATATAATGATCATCATCTTCATTTCCTTGCCTCTATCCCATGTTATTAGTTCTGTATTCGCTTGCTTTCTACCCACGTCGGCTTTCACACAGTCCATTTATATAATATTTTTTAGTCTCATCTTTTAGTATACTTTACATATAATTTAATTAAAAATTATCAGATGTTATTCCACTGTTGTTTATACCAGTAAAGTAAAAGCAACTCACAAAGGGAAGCCGCACACCGCACACCGCACCGCTCACCGCGGCGCTCACCGCGGCGCTTGCTCGGTGACGCCCTGCACTGTATCCAACATTTCGAGGCACGTGGATAATTTGAAACGAATTTCCCAACATCCTCGTAACTTGTGGTCTCAGCGATGATTTATTACACGTAAGCCTGCCACTGGCATGCTCCTACACTTCTATAACTAATGTACTTACAGTACCTATACCTGCCTATACAAGCTTTACCATCTTGTATTGTATATCCAACTTGTATTGTATTGCGTGTCGGGTACTCGGGTCGGCCTAACCGAGGGGCTTCTCAAAACTGCTGCGACAGCCTGGGGCTGCAGCCGTCACTTCGAACAAAGGAAAAGTTCATTGCAGTCTCGCTAATTGCATAGATACAGAACAGATCCGGTGTTATCAATACAATATTTTATACTGCAGAAAAGCCGTAACTAATATTCCTTTTGACAAGTATAATATAAAATTCCATTCACGGAATACATAGACACGGCACTTTATATTTCTTTTAAAACAATAAATAACAGCTACGGGACATAGGGACGATTTAACAAAGGGTTTAAAATGTTACATGTCTTTACAATATGGTCGAAATATGATCTCTTTATAAAACTTTATCGACAACAAAATAAGTTAAGCATTTCAACTTGGAATCTCAAACGATGTATTGAAATAAATTATGAATGTAATAGGGCCCCATGCAACGCGAGGCAACCCTACTCCCCTGGAGCTTACTATGAGAATGTAATTAAAAAGCTCGCGGAGATTACCCGCCGCCCGCCGCCCGCCGCCCGCCGCGTGCACGCTGCGGGCCGAGCGGGGCGGCCATCACCGCCGGGAATACAACAATAGCAGCTCCGATGCAGTCATCTAATGAAACGGAACGCCCGAGGGCGGCGCGGGTACTCACGGCCAGACTTTATAGTCGCACCCAGGGATATGAGACTTAGAACTACCACTTATAGGACTGTACTGTAAGCAATAAATTGAATGGATTCAGCTGCTACTTCACGGTAATTCTTATATGGATGCTTCTAGACTTCGGCTTAGGTTGTTCGTCTCTGTCGTGGTCTGTCAGTTGGGTAGTGATGGAGATTTACACAGAAAGACAAACATATAAGTATACATTTTCAATTGCAATCCGCTTGCGACTATTAGTCGAGCCGTGAGTCTCGCGTGTCCGCGAGGCGAGTGGGTATCGATTGTATTTGGCGGCGGCCGCAGCTGACGGCACCGACCGGGACCGCACTACTTTTATGTTTATTTTAATTGCTCTAATCAAATTTTCTACATAATTGAACATCGAAATGAAAATACACTGTATTAAAATTGTTAACTGTCTTCATCGTGTATGGCAGTTTTTTCAGCTGTTGTGCACTTATGCATTAAAATTGGTTGCCATTGTTCCGTTCGGCGGCGGTGTTCCGCGCTCGAGGCCCGCTACAATGGAGGCTAACAATGCTGTGTGAGTGGCTCCGCTATTCATTATGAACACTTGTTTATTTCAAAAATATCTCGTTACCGACGAGCAGTTGGTCTCAGGGCCCGTGACACCGAGCGTCACGAGCGGTGCGGGTTTTAATGTTTGATCCAAGTCCGCGTCATGAGACGCCGCGAGCCCAAGAGGATATAATAATATAGTTAGGATAGAACATAGCGAGCCCGTGACAGATTTGTATAAGCTTTAGGAGCGTTGAAAATCCCGAACAATTGCATAAGCTTGCAGTATTAGCATCGTATCCATCCTGGGCATGATGACTGCCCCGGAACAATGTCCGGCTGCTCCTCGCCTGCCCCGGTACGAGCCCCGGTCGTTGCGCTGAAAGGGACCCCCGCTCGCTTTACATAAGTCGTCACGATAAATGGGCATTTCAACGAAATTCGTCATTGAGTCGCTTCAATTTATCACGATTTAATGTAATTGAATGCCGCTCGACAATGGGGGCCGCGCAACAAACCCGACGCCTTGATTTCTCCACAAAGCCTTATATAAAAAAATATAACAAAACTCCTTTCATCTCGGATTGACGTCGCCCGGCTTCGGAGCTTGTTATTATAGTGAGTGCGGCCGAACAACTGACAAAGAACATTTAATCTGGCACAAATTAAAAAGTAATATGAAATAATGATGGAGCCGGTGCCGGTGGTGCGGCGGACGGCTCTCAGGGGAGCAGCGGCAGACTCGCTGAACTTATAAATAATCCCACTGAAACTGGCTCATACATACACAGAGCCGACTGCGCTAGAAGAAGGCTTATGTTTTTCAAGTGTATCGAAGTATGTATGTATGTTTCTTTGCAACGCTCGACTTGATCGCTTTTAACTTGAAATAGGTCGTTAGATTAGCATTCACAGTGAGATTTTACTTATGTCACAACTAAAATTCTTCTTTGTATTGGTTAAATGTAATGCTACGGTGTTTGCGATCAAGATCCATTATGTTGATATTCCAGTTTATTCAGTTGTCTCCCGGAGGGTGGCTCCATGCTTCATGTTCATGTATTGTCGTGAACGTTGTTCCCGAACCCGATGCGATGTGCAACCCACAACTGGTACGTACTCGTGGAACTGATCGCATTTCTCTCTCTATAACCGGCCCCGATCTGTTCCCAGCAGTAAACACAATACGCCTTACAATTTGTTTTTACGTGAAACGAATGGTATTGTCCATTGAAGCCGGTCCTTGGAAGCAAATGTAACAAACAATTGAGATTACACTTGCGTCACAATCATTAACACAAAGCACAACATTTCCTCCGGGAAGGCCGCGGGGCTGCAGTCCCGGGGTCACTATGGACATTGTCTATCACTCGGTGGGGCCTGTTATCAACGCGGCAACGCTATTAGACCCCCGCCCCTCGCGACTCGCCCCTCGCCCCTCCGCGACCGAATTATCCCTTTGCGCCCCCGCGACACACCATTGAACTCTGTAACAGTACGGCGCCGCCTATTTGTATCGAGTACGAGTACCTTCAACTCCTGCAAATATCAAGGGATTCTTAAATTTGAAATGTATCTTATGACCGTTATGACTATATTTTTTCTAACAATAGTTTCTTATATTCATTTAATTATTGTGTATGTGTTCCAAAACCCATTTATCCATAAATGTCACATTGCCAGCTCGCTTCACTGAAGTAACGAGTAATATAAATGGGATTTATTTAAGTAGATAAAGCATTATTTCTTAAATCATCGTTCCCCAACAAAGTATTGTTATCTCATCAAACCAAATATGAAGAGGGTTGGGCTAAGCTCTGCTCACACTGACGGATCATTACCATAGTGTGGGAATACACAGTGCCGCTGCCGCTGCCGGTGAAGTAGCCTGTGCCGTGGCCATTCTATTGGTACCGATTGACATAACTATGCATCAAACACTAACTCGCGTAGTAATTGTTATTATTTTAGATATCATTGTATTTTCTTAATGTTTACATATTAGCTATGGTCGCCTATAAGTAGATGTACCTTAAATCATCTCCTTTTATACAAGCACTCGGCATTTTATACAAGCACTCGGCATTTTATACAAGCACTCGGCATTTTATACAAGCACTCGGCATTTTATACAAGCACTCGGCCTTTTTGTAAATGTATTCATCTGTGGTGGATCCTTGATAAATTAAAAACAATATGACGTCATGGTAAGTTCAAGTAATCTGTAAGCGAGGATGTGTAGACGTTATTATTTGACAGCCTCAGAGTGCGTGCGAGCCTGCATGCGTTGTCAAAAGTTGTTGTTGATTATTGTCACGCCACAGTGGAGATGGACAAACAGATATACATGATGATATAACAAATTAAATAGGTAAGCTTTATTCTGATCGCATCATTATTTAAAAAAAAACAGCAAAATATATCAGAATGTATAGTTAATTAGCTCAGTTTGTTTTGCCTTTCATTAAAAGCCAGGTTTCGTTAACTGCCCGGAGCAAGTACTGCACACATAATACATAATTACATGCGCGAGTCAAGTAACCTTACCATTAGAGGCTCATATTAAAAACCACTTAAGACATTCCTTAGATGCCGCAGACACAATGGTAACCATTAAGGATCAATATCTGCCAGACGAGTCGATACCATTGGACACCGCCATTGTTCGAGTAATTGGCCATCCAACAATCGCACCTTGGACCACCAAGTACGAGCGACGTCAGCTGGAGTCTGCTATATAAGCTCATCGCAGCACCGCATCGTGGTCATTCTATCGTCATCCTTAGTCTTCAACACACGAACACGTGTAGACGTGTTCTAAATTAATTAAGTTTATATTTAAATATTGTAATCAAAGTTTAATGGAATAAATTTGTATTTTTTTTAAAGTCTTCTCAGTCGTCTGATTTTAACTGGCGCCCAACTGGTGGGGCTCGGTTTCGATAAATCGACGTTAAGTTTTCAGCACTTCGAAGAAAAATCCAAGTACACTTTGACGTCGGAAAAATCGAGTTGGCTCTCAAGTCAAGTAAATACCGAGGAATCCAACTATAAATTTGTTAAGGACAAGACGATGTTGAGAGAATTGCTGCTGCTCCAGTGCATGTAAGTACCTAGTAGCATTTCCTTTACTTTTCAAAATTCCTCTCCTTAAACCTCCAATATTTGTGTATAGAAGTAAGGTCGATTATAGGATGTCCAACCCTTCCGGCAGTAATCCGCAAGGTAGTCCCTACGTGCAATCTGCACCTAGTGTATCACAGATCCCAGTACCAAGTACCATGGATCCGAAGTTATTAGTAGGGTTTGTTCCTTCATATGATGGGGACCCATTTACTATTTATAATTATTTAAATAGCGCAAAGCAATGGATGAGCATAGCAGGAGGAAACACTCCGCAAAATGTCATGTTATTGTTAAGTAAGCTTGTAGGAAGAGCTGCTCTCGTTGTTACTATGATAGAGCATAACTTTAACTGGGATAATATCCAGAATATATTAAAACAAGAGTGTGGAGATAATAGAGAGTTACACACGTTATTAGTCGAGTTGTCTAATGTTAAGAAGAAAAGTTCTTACAGAGATTTAATATTTGAATTGAAACAAAAATTATTTTTTATTAGAAGCAAGTTACATGATAAATACAGTAACGGTAATATAGTCGAAGAAGTAATGGAGCCGTATATAAGTACCGCCCAGAACACCTTAAAGAATAGTTTACCATTTCACGATCAAATATATGTTAGTAACTGTAGTTTTAGTGATACGGTTAATAAGATTTTACAGTTAGAAGTAGAAGGAAGATTTGATAATATTAAACAGAAATTTTCTAATATCTTACCTGCGCCGCGAATAATCAATCAACAGAATTACGCGCCGCGACCTATGAATTACCCTTTACAAAATTCTAGTGGGAATTTTAGAAATATAGTTTATAATCAGCCAAGACAAAATCAGGCATATCATGCACATAATCCGTGGACACCGAATGCAAATAATGTATTCTCTAAACCCCAACATAAATATTTTGAAAATAAAAATCAACCTAGACATTTTCCGCAACAGATAAAAAATGAAGATGTTAGTATGAGAACGGAACCACAATTAAGACCAGGTCAAATCAATTTAGGAAAAGGTAGGATAGCTGAGGAAGTATTCTATCACGAGGATGATAATTCGCAAAACCCCGACTATTTTGATATTCACGAGGAGAATAACTATGAAAATCAAGACCTTCAAAATGATAACGAACAAAAATTTTATCGATGTCCCTCAGAACAATACACCACCATAGAATTCAATCACGTTAAATCGTTTTTACCGTATTTTGAAACAGACCACCCTAAGTTAAGAATTTTAATAGACACCGGTAGCCAGAGATCGTTTATAACAAACAATGCCTGTAGACGATATTTTAATGAGTATTGGAAACCAGAACCTTTTACAGTTAAGACCTCACATGATACCACCACACACAATGGAATCATTGAAACCCCATATTGGTGTAAATACTTCGGTAAAGACAATGGATCAATGAAATTTTATGTTTATAACTTTAGCGACAAATACGATATTTTAATGGGTACAGAAATGATAGAACAAATTAATGCGAAGATAGATCTTAAAGAAAGAAAGCTTTATATGCCAGATAGGGAATTATTAATTTTCCATATGACCACTGATGATAATTTAAACATAGAAAGTTTATGTGAGACATATAAAGATTTATTTTCGGAAGATGTTACAAACAGTGCCACGACTAAAATAAAACATCATATAACACTTAGTGACAGTGAACCAATATATCAAAAACCTTTTAGATTACCTCAAATTCAACAACAAGAAATTAGAAAACAAGTTGGAAAATTATTAAAAGAAAATATTATTAGACCATCAGAATCCCCTTGGTCATCAGCAGTACATATAGTCCCAAAAAAAATAGATCAGTCAGGTATACAAAAGTGGAGAATGGTAGTAGATTATAGGCGACTAAATGAAAAAACAAAGTCCGATAAATTCCCTTTACCTAACATCGAAGATTTATTTTCTAAATTACAAGGCAATAATTATTTTTCCACTTTAGATTTGACATCAGGATATCATCAAATATTAATGGATGATAATTCTATTGAAATGACAGCCTTCAGCACACCTGATGGACATTATGAATTTTTACGAATGCCATTTGGTTTAAAAAATGCGCCCGCAACTTTTCAAAGAATGATGAATAATATTCTTAAACAAGAGATAGAACAGAGCGTTTGCTTAGTTTATTTGGATGATATAATTATATATTCTAAAACTAAACAGGAACATATAAATAAATTGCAGCAAGTTTTTGAAGCGTTAAGAAGTGCTAATTTAAAAGTAAATATAAATAAATGCGTATTTATGAAAGAAGAAATTGAATTCTTAGGCCATATATTAAATAACAATGGATTAAAGCCTAATCAAAAAAAAATTGAGGCAATTAAAAATTTTCCCATCCCGAAAACATTGAAAGAAGTCAGAGCATTCTTAGGATTAATTGGATATTATAGAAAGTTTGTACCGAACTTAAGTAAAATTACTAAACCTTTGACCGAAGCCACAAAGAAGAATTCTATAATAAATATAACCGACAAAAAATATATAGAGGCAGTAGAGACGTGTAAACACTTACTGACCAATGCACCCATATTAGCATTCCCAGACTTCAATAAACCTTTTGTTATTACAACAGACGCGTCAGATATAGCGTTAGGAGCTGTGTTGAGTCAAAACAATCACCCGATAGCTTATGCATCAAGAACATTATCCAAGACAGAGCAAAATTATAATACTACTGAAAAGGAACTCTTAGGAATAATCTGGGCAATAACACAATTTAGACCTTATGTATACGGTAGAAGATTCACTTTGAGAACTGATCATAAAGCTCTTATTTGGTTAGCAAAATTAAAAGAACCAAACCAGAGACTTACTCGTTGGAAGCTTAAATTACAAGATTATGATTTCACAATAGAACATGTAAAAGGCAAAGACAATTATGTAGCCGATGCTTTAAGTCGTATAGAAATTCATTACACTGACGGATCATCATCATCTGAAAGCGTTATAGCAGGACCTTCAAGGTTAAATACGGATAATAATGAACAGTCCATGAGAGTAAACGTTGACGAACAGTCGCATACATCCGATATAAGTGAATCAATGCAGGGAACCGTACACTCCAATCAAGAAAATAGTGATGAAGGTATACCTATTATTCATGCATATCCACCTAAAAGACTAAGACGTGTTATATTTGAAGTAGCACCATATAAACAAATAAAACATTTTGTAGTTAAATGCGAAACATGTAAAAAGGAATTTGCGAGTGAATTAAATAAAAATATTCACAATTTATTAAAATCTCAAAAGGACAAAAGAAATAAAAACTTAAATATATCAAAGAAACCTCCAAAGACGTTTAAAATTAATGATATAGTTTATTTAAAAAACAGTAAAGCTGAACGACACAAAACAAACGCGAGATTTTTAGGACCATTTAAAATAACAGAAGTATGTTCAAACAATAAATATAAATAACGGAAGAACTTATCACATTGAGGAACTTATTGTTACAGAATCCTCAATAGCTTCGGATACCGATTCCAATCCTTAAATTCGAACGAACATGTAGTCATTGTGGACATGAAACCGACACGGATTATTGAAGGAAAGTGGACAATAATTCATAAATTAGACATTAAGCCTATTGTAGATCACAAAAACGCTCTTGTAACAAATATTAACATAGCTATGGGAAAGTCAACTGTAAGTGAATTAAAATATATTTATGATAGAATCAATATTATTATAAATCATTTAGAAGAAATATGTAATCATTTAAATATTCAAAGTAGAGTCAAAAGAGGATTAATTAATGGATTAGGATCTGTTATTAAGTCAATTACTGGAAATTTAGATCAAGATGATTTAGATAGTATTCAAAAAGATTTGGAAACCCTTAAGGTAGCATATAATAAACAAATATCTGTTACGAATGATGTATTAGAAGAATATAATAAACAAATTCAGAAAATTACTTTGATACAAAAACAACTTGATGAAAAGATCAGAGATAGTGTAAGTGTTAAAACACAACAGAAAATTGCATTAAGTTTATTATTCCAAGCCGAAACTTTACAAGATCTAGCTGATAGATTAACGACTGCGATTACTTTTGCTGAACATCATATGTATCATTATAGCATTATACAATCACATATTTTACAAGACACGTTAAATTGTATTAATAAAGATTTTATGATTTCAAGTAATATAAATGATATTGAACCTTTTATAACTGTAGATAGCAGGATAGTAAATAATATTGTATACTTTATTTTATACATACCGTTAGTAAAGACTCAGGTATATAAGACAAGAAAAATTGTTCCTATCATACAAAAGTCCCTTACCTGTACCTATCCTATAATGCGAAACGTAACTTTGGCATACATTGACTCCGAAATATATGACGTTGAAGATTGCATGGAACTTAACGAACTTATTTGTAAAGGAAGTATCTTACAAAAGAATACATGTGAAACTAATATATTATTAGAAGGAAATACAACAAATTGTAGCATCATACCAATTCACTGCCCCTATGAGGAAATTCAAGAAATAACGCCAAAAGCAATTTATATGTATTTCAATATATTGACGGAAGTTAAAATTAAATGTGGGAAAGAGGAAGAAACTATTTGGTTAACAGGCTCACATTTATTAAGAGGAAAAAATTGCGAAGTCAGTATCAATGGAATTAAAAGATTTCAAACTAAAGAAACTAGTGAGAAAATTATTATATCTAAATTGGAAATTAAAAATCAAGAAAAAATCTCAGAAATAGAACTCACTTATAATAAAGAGAAAATAACAAGCGAATTGAAACAGCTAAAGCAGATTCAGGAATTGCAGACGCAAACACATCATAATTACATACAATATGGTCTTATAATGTTTATAACACTATTATTTTTAGCCTGTTTCAGCTATAAATTCTTTCGCACCAAGGTTTGTTGTAAACCATGGGCTTCGAAACTGGAAGGGGAGAGTCAAGTAACCTTACCATTAGAGGCTCATATTAAAAACCACTTAAGACATTCCTTAGATGCCGCAGACACAATGGTAACCATTAAGGATCAATATCTGCCAGACGAGTCGATACCATTGGACACCGCCATTGTTCGAGTAATTGGCCATCCAACAATCGCACCTTGGACCACCAAGTACGAGCGACGTCAGCTGGAGTCTGCTATATAAGCTCATCGCAGCACCGCATCGTGGTCATTCTATCGTCATCCTTAGTCTTCAACACACGAACACGTGTAGACGTGTTCTAAATTAATTAAGTTTATATTTAAATATTGTAATCAAAGTTTAATGGAATAAATTTGTATTTTTTTTAAAGTCTTCTCAGTCGTCTGATTTTAACTCGCGTATGGTTTGGCTCCGACCGTAATCTCCTTTTATCTGTAGTGTTGCTAATTGCTCTGTAATTATATACCGATACGATTGAAGTTCCCTTGTACCCCTTCGACTTACTAGTTGTTAGTCATCAGGAGGCAGTCCTAACTTTACACGGAGGTCGGAAGGATGTTACTTCCCATCCAAATTATAACAATAAATAATATCTAATCAAAGTTCAATAATTCCAATAAAATACGGTGAATGATGATGATACTCACCCTGATGCGGATATGGAACCCGCATCTAGCGGAGCTTAGTAATGTAACCACAATACCATCGGTGCCGCGCAGTGAAACAAAGTTAAATAACAAACTCGATGTAGGAACAGTACATAAGTACGGTGGTAATTTAGACCTTCATACGTGCCTTATTGGGGCCTAAACTGATTTTTTTTCTTTTACATGATTATACAAAAAAACTACTGGAGATGCAGAAAAAGCAAAGTAAAGTGGGAACATTAATAATGCTAATTGTTCCCGGCGTCACCATGGCAGCGGTGCGGCGGTGGCTGCAGGTAACCTCTCGCCTGAGAATGCTCCTAATGGTAATGTGCATTCTTACCACGCCCCTAATGCAGAACCATATACTCGTATTTGTTTGTCCCGAATGCGCTCCTCACAAGCTCTCTCTCTCTTATACAGGTCGCGGCACGAAACTCTAGCGCTGAGCGAAACGTGGAGGGGATAGCTGCGCATGGGTACCATCGCGCACGCAATACAAATTAGTAATTTAATTGCTTAGTTAAAAACAGCAAAATAATGTTTTAATGTAAAGTCAAATAGTAAGTCTAGCGGTGAACAAAATGTGGAACTTAACTGCGTATGGGTACTGTCACGCACGCAAATATTACTTCATGTTACCTACAATATAATTTTTAACAAGTTTATGGGGAGTAGAAAAATAAATACACTATCGGATTTGTAAATTTTTATATTAAATACCAAATAATAAAAAAAATTATATTATTATTAATTTTATATTTCCCGCCTGAATAACTTCTGCAGTTTGTTTTATTTCACTTATATCTACAGTGCTGCGGTCAGAATCGAGTAAAATACTCGCAGCTTCGCCAATTTCACTTTGAATTTGTTTCAGGGAATTAATGAAATCATTCGATTCCCTTTTCAGAAAACAATGCACGTCAAACACCATTTTCCGTGCCTGTCTTTTCAAAACAGTATTCCTTCTCGGCCTCGGCATTTTCACTGTTTAAAAACTGTTCAAGCTTAATCAAACAGTGAATAAACTAACAAACACAACAAACAAATCAACAAAACAAACTTAACAAAAAACAACAACAAAAATTAACGATGACAACAAAACAATTCAGAACGCGACTGTACACTGGAAGTGCGCGGAGCGTCGTATCGGCACGGGGGACGGAGTACGACTGGAGAGCCAATCGGCGCAACGCACGCTCGCCCTTCACCCCTGTACCCCGCCAAGACACCTTATTTTTTACTTCTGCGCAATAACGGTCAGCGCTAGAGTTTCGTGCCGCGACCTATACCATGCATTTGGTTTGTATGAACCTCAGCTGTGCTGTATATCTACGTCTTAGTGCGCGCGCACGCAGAGGTGCCTGGCAAAATATTGAGGGCAGAAGAAAGAAAAGAGTAATTGAAATTATGATCGCAGCGGACACAGCAGCACATTATAGTGTTCTTATTATGTAATAGATCCAGTCGCAGTCTGGGAAAACAAAGCAAATGGAGTTGTTTCGTCAAAGACTATATCGATGACTGCGTTCTCAATATAATACATTGTAAAATTCGATTAACTAATTTAACGATTTTCAATAATGTATTGGTAATATGCAGCCTACTCATTATAAATTAGTCAATATTATATACCTACCACATCAAGTATCGAACAAGACATTGTTAGTAAAACTATTCGTATAATTATAATCTGTGCAAACAAAAGATTACTCTCAGACAGAATGAACAATATCCGTGTTAGTTAGTAAGAAGAGTATCCTCTAGTAATATCCGCATGGGAGAGTACAATCATTGCTCATCTCGTCTGGACGGATGCTGCCGCCGACGACGCGTCGTGTTCACACTGCACTACCGGCTCTAACCGACATTCACCGTAAACCACTCACAATTATCTTTAATTATCTTTAATTATCAATTATCTTTTATTTGATATAATTATAATTAAACGAATTCTTTGAAAACGTATTTTTCGTCTTCTCAGATGTACTATGTTTATGTACTTGGGCTGTGGGTTAGTTTTAAATATTTAAAGCTCTGTACCCAAAGCCGTATGTATCAATTTCGGTTGAACCGCTCATGAGTATGTTAACAGTTATATTGGATGCGGTCGGTGGCCTGAACACCTGACTGCAGCATTAGTGGTCAATGTGAAATAACCAATTGTCAATATTATAGCTGGTCGAAGTATAGCTGAGGGCCCTACAGCTGACGATGTTGTATTGAAAGCATCAACCATCATTACCGAGGCGAGTGACTAACGATGCCCGGCGTCACTCTCACGAAACTAATGCTACTGATAATTCTGGGATTAAAATTGGGAAGGGCTAAACCTTTTTTAATTTTAGCTCATGTCTCGATGAATGTCCAAAATCTCGTAGGAGATTAAATTTTCAACTTTTTGTATCTATTATTAAAACCGTGTGCCTGATGTGGACATTGTAAGTCTCAAACAAATCGAGGACAATTTTAAATTCAAAGTTATTTCGTTGTTTCAAACAAAGTAGTTTGGGTATTGTTGATAAACAACGCTAGAGAACTTTGAGAATGATTTAAGCTACCTATTGAGTAGGATGCAACTTAAATGATATATTTTAATAATAATATGTAATTCTCCACACAGAAATTACAATTCTTATCTTTTTCAAACAAAAGAATGGAGTATTACGAGAATAAGGCGTTATTTGCACTAAAGATTTATGTGAAAATTATAATGCTAAGGTTTTCTTTGAAAATAATGTCATTAGAACTGGCATAATGCTTCAAATAATCCTTTTATGGACGAAAAATGTTTAGTTTAACATGGAGCGGAAGTAGACCTGCTTAAATCAGAAAAATGTTTAGTTTAACATGGAGCGGAAGTAGACCTGCTTAAATCAGAAAAATGTTTAGTTTAACATGGAGCGGAAGTAGACCTGCTTAAATCAGAAAAAAAAAACATGTACAATAAGTATTCACTTATATACAGAATGTTAGATGTGTGACGTCATAACATAACGCCGTGTGTTGAGTGTCGGCGGGCTTGTGTCCGCTCCCCGGCGCGACGGTTGAGAGCTCTTCATAAACATGGCGACGTCGTATCGACCGCCGCCCGCCCCAGTTCACATCGGGACACTAAATATTACTTTGTCACTTGCTTGCTTCGCTGACTCACCAACAACAGAAGCACCCATTATGAAGGAGGATCTACATATTTCCACGTTTGATTTTGTTAAGTGCGCCTCATAATATTATATACCGTTGTCTGAGTTCCGCTTTCCCCTTGTCTGTGTTCAGTTAACTTCACCCATTTCCAAGAAATCTCTCGTCGTCTTAAGCAATCAACCCAACGTAGCCTTGTCATGTTTCGTTTTTATGAAAAGCATTACAATAGATGTGAGATTTAGCATATTGTTGAGAGAGCTCTGGTCCAATCACCCATCCCGACTGTTCCCGGCTGAGAGCACAAAAAGCGATAATTTTAATGGGTCCCGAAGCTCGCAGTGAACGGGAACAAAGGACACCCCAATCTCGCACACCACTCGTGGAAAGTAAATTGGTTGTTTTTTGTGCGAACCGCGGAGGCCGGCACAATGGCTCGTTATGGCTGTAGGCTGCGAGCGACACAGCTTTACGACATTTCTTTTACGATACTCAATTAAAATGTCGCTTAACGACTTCACTCGAAGCGCGCATAAACATGTTTTCGCGGAGCGGTGCGCCCTGCACAGTCTGCCTGCACACTGTTACTGTAACCACCCCATTTGACGAATTGAGCGCACCGTACTTACTTTACTAGACCACCAAGCTTCATAAACAATTGCTTTAGGAGGGAACATACAATATAGGAGGACATGTTTTATATGTATACATATAATGATGACTACAACATACACCCGGGTTCGACATTGATAACCAACAGCCTTCATGGTAGAGCCGGCTGCGTATAAGCAATTCTGAAATTTTTACCCTTAACTCATATTCTTTTGTATACGAATACAAAAGGTTAGTTCGTTGTATACTGTTAGTAGATGTCCTTCCTTCCAATAATACACGCAGCTATAATAATAACACCTCTCTGGAAGGGTCTCCCGATAATAGACAGGTATCATTTCGTTACTTCGCCTAACAATGCCAGGGACAGCTCCATTATTTGTTGCCTTATAAAACTGAAAGGTTCACGGAATAATATATCTGTAGATATTGTGTACCAAATATAATTTGGCTCAGTGCGGCTCATAAAGGCAGGAATAGCTGAAATATGGTCGTAATGTAATGTCTGCGAGCTAATGGCCGACCTTCAGTGAATGCCACCGATGCGCAATGCAAGGATTGCTCCAATAACATTCGCTGTGGGGATGCATTTGATGGAATTTATTTCGCCCAATGGGGTTGCAGTCCGTCCTCGAGTGCGACACGGCGCGACACGGTGGCGATTCACGCTTGCATCCCTGTCCTAAATGCCTTTCAGACCGGACTCGTGTGCGGCATATGGAAAACAGGTCGACTTAAGCGTCTAGAGGTTCCGCTTGTCGTTGCCCTCTGCGCCACACAGGCTTAGGTTTAATCTGACAGGGGGCCTTCAATGCCCCCAGCGTCACCTCCCCCGCTGACCGCTCGCTACTTCGAGCTTGCAGCCTACAGTACCTACTACCTACCGACTAATGTGAGTGACACGGGTAAGGATGGATGGTTGGAAGTGAACCTGGACTGGATGCATTAACCGTAACGATAATAATACTAATATTACGACAAATATATCGAATTATATGTATAATTTTATCATCATACTGTTGAGATGTAATAAGACCGCACAATAAATAGGTTTTTATCAAGGTAAAGAGCATGTGTGTGGTGGTGTAAGGCTTTATAATGATAATCGCTTTTGTTGATAGAATCAACTCGAGCTACGCATGGAGAGTAAGTAGTGTAAGTACTAAGTAGTGTAGTGTATATTTAAGAGTCAATCATAGTTACGATTACCTGCTACCGTACTGAATGCGTATTGCCATTAGGTATTCATGTGTTTGTGAGTCCTGCAGCATGAGCCGGGTCCCGTAAGGACACAGTGAACGTGCCTCTACACAAATATCATACAATTTGTCAAATGTTGAGTTCCTGGCTCAAGCCTTGCTCGCTCAGCGCGTTATGTAAATGATATTTATCTGCCGAGGTGAGTTTGGTTCATTTAGACCGAGCAATACCACTTCACACCCCACTCCTTGAATACACATTATACGTACCTGAATATGTAACGAAATGCACTGAGTGCATCCGAAATTTTCTATCTTTTCATCGATCAATAATGATTATGTTTCTAAATGGAACGGCCATGATTATATTTAATTACCAAAGACTGCATTCTTATTTCCAAAACGTGCATTTAGACACAGTAACATTCATTCGATAATTAGCTCGTACATGCGGTTTTACAACATTCGTGAATCGTGACTCAGGATCCATAGTAGTCACCTTAGGTGGCTGGTCACAACTTGAGCTGTCATTTAGTTCATTTGATTTGGGACGAGTAACCTTGCTCGCTTTCAGCTGTTGTTGACGAATGAAAGCCAAACACTTGTGACAATCGTCGGCCCGCGCATCGACTATCATTAATATGATACATCACAACATCTACCAGAATGTAATGGATGCTACCAGCAGCACCGTGAGATGCTCGTACAGTATCGCAGTCTAGTACTCGTTGCAGCTCTCGTCTTGCCCTGGGTTGAACCCACTCATTACGAATGCCAGCCAATATCGATATCGCAACACATCCGCGAGAACATACGCGGTCACTGTACCTACCTACCTACATTACTTGCACAGTTTCTTTTCAAGATACAGCGTCACCCACCAATCAGTCATGTGACCTCAGAGACACACCTAAATAATTAAGTATCGAATGTCCAGTTGAACACACTGGATACCATTACATTGGTAGCCGAATATTTGACATAATGGTGGGTGGAACCTTCCCATCCTATATAATATACTCATTTTGGATCTATAGTATAATATAACTATTAGACACATGATTAATAACTGACATAACATAGGTATTCTTTATATTTTAGCACCGCTACTAGGTACTGCTAGCGCTAGTCACTAGTCACGCACCCGCAAGGCCGCCAGAATCAACTACTACAACGTCTACAACAAAGCACTTTAATCACATTTGACTTCTTGAATGTATTAAATTGATCATTAATTAAATATTGAACCACCTATTGCGTCACTGCAATGTATACTACCTTATAGTAATATAATATTATATACATGTTCGTGTCGTGACGTATGGTACGTTCTGATTCATATACAGAGTGCTTCGGTTTGTATAGGTCATGCCGAGAGTGTGAGATCATCGTGTTGAACATTCATGCTGACTGCGACCTGCCCGTACCATGCTATGGCCACTAGGAATTGGAACTCCTTAGGTAACCCCTGTAGGTGCTACCTTGCCAGCTATTTATTGTATCGTGTATATATACCATCACAATATCTATACAGCGATAAGTGTTGAGTGCCGTCACATCACATCAATATCATTCTATCAAAACATATGTATATATGTAGGTAGCGATATTTATTTTTATCTCCGATGCCGTGATAAGGAGCTCAATGAAATTACTTCAATATGCTTCAGCTTTAATATAAGGAACCAGTCGGCACTTTCTGAATACATTCATAATACAGTTATATCCGAGAGTGTTCATGAAAGAGGCCCACGCCTCGCCCGCACCGCCACTGCTAGTGAATAGCTGAGCTGCAATTCAATAAAATGAAACTTATAATATAATATTGAATATGAACTGTAAGTTACTGAACCTGAGTGACGTCACTCACGAGCACAATATATTCAGAGGGCCCGCCTCACACTGCAAGACGTCTAGACTACACGATACATTCAAACATAATATTTCTTTTATATTTACATGCAAATCATACAACTCTCGTGACCGTACTGTGGGTTCCCTTATACTGCAGCAGGTATTTAATATATTTAACTAATATTGTGTACGCCAATGATTAGTTTAGATATAAACTGTATTCACACAAACACAGAGTACTTCCAACCCGCGATATATAAAAGCTTCCCACGGCTTGTTTTCTTTTGTCCTAAATCCGCAACGATCACGGTGTCGCGGACAACAGCCGGTCGATACTATATTGTTGACATAAATTGCAACAACGATACATTGGTAGTTGTGTGTTGCTTACAGCGAGAGGATCATCAGTTTCAGCACTAGAAATAGCCGCGTTTTTAATTAATATGTGACATGCTTAGTTGACAGATAATGTGTCAAATACTTTGATTACAATACTTGGTGTTAGTGAGAGTGTTGTCATTGCATATGGAGCTAGGTGAATCTTTCGAATAATAATAACTTAATATTTGTTTAATGTAAATATTGTTTTAATGTTATGTTAATGTGAGAGCGGCCTTCAGAGAGTATGTGACCGTGTATATATATACATACAATATATAGTGCAGGCCGCGCAGGCTGAGCACCAAACATTGAATTAGAAACATCGATCGTAATAACAAAACATATTTCACAATCCCGCTGACGCCGCGCTCACACTGGAATAAATAAATAAAACTTATAAAATGTTTGGTGCGCGATGCGACTCAGTAATCGGCTTAAATGATATTTGTAGTGATATATCCGTCGTGTAGAGCGAGCCAGGTCTATATGGAGGCACCAGCAGGCGACAACTGCCAACAATACAGAGACCCGTCGCGAGGGGCTGCGACACTAACAAAACGATTCCCACTGAATGGAGATTACAGTGGAAATTATATTCAATGGATATGGAACAGAACTGGGTAAATTGTTTTTCTGCTTGAAAGGTGCATTGCGACAATGGAGCAAGGTTGCAGTGTTCCTTGGAAGCGATATTACATGTAATGTATTGGCATGTGGTGGGGCGCGGCGTGGACGACCGGGTGCAGTACGAGTCTCACGGAGCCGTACTACATACATACATAGTTATAGACAATGAGGGCTCCCCCACGGGGAGCCGGCCAGGGTCCCTCACTACTCATACTGGACCGTTTGCCAGGATACTGTTCTGATATTGCTATCGAAATTATTATAAAATCCATGACTGCCTATCGGATTACCATAATGATTATGAATGTACTCAGATAAATATGTAGACAAGACACCTTCCAAGTAATGAAATCCAACGAATATAAAGTCTAGTTGTGTATTTAATAATCTACATAGCTGTCTCTTCGTAAAGTATCACCGTGTACCACTCGGCCTGAACGGGATTATGATAATTTCAAATTGTACAGAATCCCGAGTAACCGTTCGCGTTCGCATAATTCTTTCCATGTTTTTTCCAACGTTCAGATGTTATCTGTAGTCTGTAGATGATCTGCGATGAGTGTTGTCTCGAAGACATTGTGTCTGTTCAGTATTGCTGGCTCGGCTTCATCACGAGCGCATGCCTCGCTCCTATGTGTACTATTTATGTTATTTAATAAGAAGCTTCTCCTCCAGTTAGGGGACACGCTCACTTGTGATGTTTCGATCGATACTTACCGACTTCTCGTACTTTGATGCAAAACTTTATTGATAAAGTGGCCCGAACTCTGGCAGCCTCTAAATTCTTGGAACTAGTATTATGATGTGGAACTATTGAGATTTAGTTCTCGGTTGGATTATATCGACTACCAAGTTTTACATTCAATGTTTACTACAGTAGACAATTATTAGTACAATTAAGGTGGCCCGCCTGATGGTAAACATATCTTAGCCTATGGAGGCTTGCATCACCAGGAGTACCACTCGCGCGTTGCCGACCCTGATTTGAATTGACGTGTTCTTCTAGTAATCGATATGTATTTGAAACATTATTAATTAAGCTTAGTATCAATTAGGGCTGATAGGCCGGCAGGGTGAGCGTGTAGTTAAGTAGCCGAGCACAAAACAGGAAAATTAAGTTAATACCAAGTAATGACCTACACTGACGACCACAAAATATTTCCAAAGCGCCCCGATCAGTGCCAGGAAAACCATTATTATGCACACCACGTGCGTTGACCTCGCACTCATTAATTTCGATGCATACCATTAGTGCAGACAATGACGGTGAATATACGAATACTATGTGGGCTTAGAGATCGGGGCCAGAGGGCAGTCAGGCGGGGTACTAATTTAGCTCGCAAAGTATACAATATGATATGTGATGTTAGGAGATTGTTAGCAGCCGCAAATCATGAGCATATTGATAATGAAATATGCTCGTATCTCAGGGCAGCCTAGCCACAACAACAAGCAGTATCCACATCTGTTATCAATGCTCGGAGTAACTCAACTCTACTGTTTTATGTTGCACAAACAAAACCACCATAAATATGGAGAGCTTTCCTTGAAATAACAACATCGAGGAAATAAACGTTCTGAACAATACTCATATTAAAATGGAGCGTTTGTAGCCATCAAATATACCGGGCTTGTTCCGATAACAATAATGTTAGGTGGCGGGCTCACAACAACAACTTGTGATTCCAGGACGGTGCCTTCCCGTAGGCACACTGGATTCATTATTCAAATATTCTTATTTGAAAATCTAATCCCTTTTTCGCCGCTGTGATTTCCAAATTACCAGTGACAAAACATACTGAATTATTCAACTCGAATCTCGATACGGATTAAACGTATTCTATTGAATAGTAAATATCAGAAATGTGAGTTAGCCGACTACAAAGAAACGTAAAGCGTCGTGTATTGAGGCAGCTACAAAGGACAGTCACTTACTGCGGCACAATCGGCTCGCGAGCACCGGCTGGGCCCAGAGCGCAAAATTTCCCATCCACAAAAATAAATAAAATAAGTAGGTAGCACCGGAAATGAAAAGGGTCAATCTGATCTCAGCAGAGCCCCGCAGGAATACCCCAAGGCGAGGAGCAGCCCAGACTCGAGTCGCGCGAGGGCCGCTGTGTTCCGTCATCTATTCACAAGTACGATTATAACTTATGCAGAGATTGTGGGAACTTCTAGAATATGCTAATATGCTATGCATATGAGAAGCTTACGAGTTGTTTACCCGCGTCACTGTTCCAAAAATTAAGTCAGACGGGTCAGCCATTGGTATAATAATAATAATATTCCACTCAGCCACGATCATGTAACAATTTAAAATCAAAAATGTATCGAATGAATGCAACATTTTCTGATTTTTTTATTGCAAATTTTATGAGTGTGACAAACAGCCATTTTAGCACTGGAATGGATTCCGATTACGCACGAAGGGTCCCCAAAGCAAATCAATAAAGTAGCACAAGTTGTATCGTAGTGCAGGCTCCAGGCAGACAATGGCTCGCTCGGTGCGCCGGCCCGGCGACCGACGTTTATTTTTACCCAATTTCAAAAGAAACTTTTTTGTAGAAACGTGATTATACCGTATTTGATTTTAATGCGTGAAGGTAAATTATTTTTGCATAGAATGTACGCGCAGATGTTGCTGTACTTAATGATCTATCGTTTTTGCATCATTATATTCTTTACACGTTCTGTATCACGAGGGATCGCCGGTAAAAACTGCTATCTACATAATGCTACAAAAATGTACGCCACGGCGCGGCGGCAGCCGGCACGTCATTACACAACCACGAGCCGGGTTATTAATGAATGTACCAAATACATTAATGCCTAATACACACAAGTCGTTAAATTTAATTGGAAGCTTAAAAATATGTATTCATTGACTTCGTCATAATTTTGCATGTAATCCGAATCAAACATTACTCACCACACTCGTACGTCGACACTATCTCCCAGAACACTCTCTCGACTCGTTGATTTGTTCATAACTATGATATATAAAGTATTGACTTCAGCTAATGGATGATTGCGTCCGATAGCTGAGGATCAATCTATTCACATAGGTATCTCGATTCCTTAGCGGTTGGAATATCAGATTCAAATTCCTTGGTTTGTAATATCGATGACAACATGATACCATCATTATGTCAGTTATCCGTCATTATTATGTGTTCCTTAATTTAATTTGGAGAAAGAATAGCCTCCAATGACACGCCAATGATCCAGTTCAACAATGTTTTGACTCAGTACTTTAATATTATTAACTTCATAAGTAACTTTAATAATAATAATAATAATAATAATAGCATCCAATGACACGCCAATGATCCAGTTCAACAATGTTTTGACTCAGTACTTTAATATTATTAACTTCATAAGTAACTTTAATAATAATAATAATAATAATAATAGCATCCAATGACACGCCAATGATCCAGTTCAACAATGTTTTGACTCAGTACTTTAATATTATTAACTTCATAAGTAACTTTAATAATAATAATAATAATAATAATAGCATCCAATGACACGCCAATGATCCAGTTCAACAATGTTTTGACTCAGTACTTTAATATTATTAACTTCATAAGTAACTTTAATAATAATAATAATAATAATAATAGCATCCAATGACACGCCAATGATCCAGTTCAACAATGTTTTGACTCAGTACTTTAATATTATTAACTTCATAAGTAACTTTAATAATAATAATAATAATAATAATAGCATCCAATGACACGCCAATGATCCAGTTCAACAATGTTTTGACTCAGTACTTTAATATTATTAACTTCATAAGTAACTTTAATAATAATAATAATAATAATAATAGCATCCAATGACACGCCAATGATCCAGTTCAACAATGTTTTGACTCAGTACTTTAATATTATTAACTTCATAAGTAACTTTAATAATAATAATAATAATAATAATAGCATCCAATGACACGCCAATGATCCAGTTCAACAATGTTTTGACTCAGTACTTTAATATTATTAACTTCATAAGTAACTTTAATAATAATAATAATAATAATAATAGCATCCAATGACACGCCAATGATCCAGTTCAACAATGTTTTGACTCAGTACTTTAATATTATTAACTTCATAAGTAACTTTAATAATAATAATAATAATAATAATAGCATCCAATGACACGCCAATGATCCAGTTCAACAATGTTTTGACTCAGTACTTTAATATTATTAACTTCATAAGTAACTTTAATAATAATAATAATAATAATAATAGCATCCAATGACACGCCAATGATCCAGTTCAACAATGTTTTGACTCAGTACTTTAATATTATTAACTTCATAAGTAACTTTAATAATAATAATAATAATAATAATAGCATCCAATGACACGCCAATGATCCAGTTCAACAATGTTTTGACTCAGTACTTTAATATTATTAACTTCATAAGTAACTTTAATAATAATAATAATAATAATAATAGCATCCAATGACACGCCAATGATCCAGTTCAACAATGTTTTAACTCAGTACTTTAATATTATTAACTTCATAAGTAACTTTAATAATAATAATAATAATAATAATAGCATCCAATGACACGCCAATGATCCAGTTCAACAATGTTTTGACTCAGTACTTTAATATTATTAACTTCATAAGTAACTTTAATTACATTCCGCATTAGTCTGTTGGTAGCAAATTTATTGAAGATAGTGAGTGGATATTGTATTGACTTGTGAGGTTGGAAGTTGGGAGTTATATAACTAGTCGTATATGTCTACATAAGTGGTGTCATTTATTGAATAAGCTACGGCTACGAATTGTTCTGTACATTGAACATTCAAATGCAATTTAGTTTTATTAACTTGTAGCAGTGTTCCGCTGTGATTCATCAATCGTCATCTATCACGCTCGGACTAGAACATCGATTACCGGCGTATTTCCACTCGAAGGCGACGCCGTGAAATTGCACTGTCGTGGTAATGTTCCCGAAGATATGACCACTAAACATTGCTGTTTAATGTTTATTTAAATTATTTGAATCGTAATGTTCTCAATAGCACTTTCAGGTTTAATATAGTTAACTATATTCATTACTGGCCATACTTCATCTCTAATAAAAATATACAATAATATAATATACCTGAGCAAATTTGAACAAAATAATATTACTTACTATTTATTATAATAAACGGGTAGAAAATGACGAATTCTTTTCTTCTTGAGTTAAAATGTGGATATCATCGAGATAGCCCATTGAAATATAAACCACGCAGTAAGTATGCAAATTATTGTGGAGAATGTATGCATTAGGTACACTCCGTACACACACAGGTATCAACTGTATACGACTGCAGCAGTTATAACTTTAATATATACAGGTATTATAGTTGTTCTCAATTCATTTAGTAAATGACAAAATCCTTGACTTACATCTACGTAGACAACCATTAGTCCGTATTTCCGTATTGGATGGGCCAAATATCATGGGCCTTCTTTAATTCAACATCGTTATGGACAGAATGTATAAATATATGCTGTATGCTTGATATACATGTAAATGAAGTTATTGACACTTCATTTAATTTAAATTTGCCGCACTTTCTCTGAATGTCATTTCACGTGTAGACTGTAGTAATAAGATTGACAGATGGATGACATACAAATTGGAGGGATAAGTTATCTGTGGTCAGACAAGACAAGCGTATTACAAGGAATGTGTTGAAATATTAATATGTAAAGGAATTTGTGAAATAATAGCTCTAAATGTTGTTTCTCTTTTCAGGTAAGCTTTGTAATTAATTATTAAAAACTAAACATGCATGTTAAAGATGAAAATTAAAAGCATTTCTTAATAAATTATTCTCTTTTCAGAGCAACACAGTTTGGTTTTTATTTCGCTAATGTAAAGTAACATTATAAAACAACATTTCTACAGCTATTTTTAATAACAATGGACAAGTTAAGGTTTGAATTTGTGGTGAAATCTGGTGAAGATCCAAAAACAAATATAATCTGCATAACCTCAATTACGGACTCCGATAAAAATACCTTCTACATCCCAGAACAGCTCCAACCGGCAAGATTGCATGAGGAAATTATAAAAACACAAGCTTTTCTCAAAGTCAAAAATACACTACAAAAGAGACATGAAAAAAGACAAGTATGGATCTCATTGACATCGGAAATAAGTGAGGTGTACAAAGATAAAGATGGAAATATACAGTTTAAAGGATATTTGCTGGAACAAGCTTCACCGGAAACATTACTACAGGCTCCTACTGCGGGAGTCTCAGAAGATGTTATAACAAGAATTCTGGAGAGTTTTGCTGAACTGAAGAAGGATACACCTAAACCTCTTAATATAAGAAATATGTCAGAGAAATTTGTAATAGAAAAATTTAATAGTAAAACATCAAATGTGTCCCAATGGATGTCAATTTTTGAAGCAGAATGTGAGCGTTTAGGAATTGATGAAGATGTTAAGAAGATTGAAAGTCTTAGATTATTATTGGAGGATTCATGTCTAGACTGGTACAGCTCCATGCTCATAAAATACACGGTTAACTCTGAATGGTCAACCTGGAAAAAAAACTTTTGTGAGACTTTTGCAGACAGAGGTTGGTCGCCAGTCAGGTATGCAATATTGTTTAAATATAGGCAGGGCTCATTATTAGAATATGCTTTAAAAAAAGAAAAATTATTATTGGAGTTAAACAAAACAATGGATAAACACACCTTAATTGATTTGATAGCTACGGGGCTACCAAATTTAATAGCAGATAAAATTGATAGGAACAGTTTGAAAGAGACTCAAGACTTATTTAATAATATCAGAGGCTTAGAATATTTGGTAAAAAAAAAGAATTTGGAAAAAAAGATAGTTAGTTTTGAAAATAAAATTAAGGAAAAATATGTAAGAAATATAGTCAGTCCGTGTAAAATTTGTGAGAACGAAAATAAAGGAACCCGCTATCATCCTGAATCCTTATGTTGGTTTAAAAACAAATACAATGATAGACCAAAACGAGATCAGATAAGGAGCATTAACAATTCTGAATTAGAAACCGAATTAAATGAAATTGATCCAAAAAACTTATAATTTCGCCATTAATCAAAATTAAATTATTAATTAATGACACTTTGGAAACTTCAGGAATCTATGATTCTGGTTCGAATGTGTCTTTGATAAATTCAAGATTATTGTCCTTGAAAAACACAATTAATGATAATAATAAAAAAGCAAGCTTAAAAACAATTAATGGCGTAAAGAAATCTATTGGAATAGTAACTTTAAAAATAAAAATTTTCGATATTGAAGATAATGTTAATGTTTTTGTGATAGGTGAAGAAAATTTCGACTATGATTTCTTAATTGGTTTAGATTGCATAGAAAAATTTAAATTGATACAAAATGAGAAATTAAAAATTACACAAAGTATCCACAACCCCAAAGATAACAAAAAAGAAATTAATACTAAAACTACAAAAATAATTCCTGGCTTTACAGGTAAAAATTTAATAAATAAACAAAATGTGGATAACGAAAACAAGGATATGAATATAGTTGAGAATACTAAAAATAAAACAAATGATGATTGTAAAATAAATTTTAATGAAAACATAGAAGTCAAAAACTTTTGCATGGCAATAAATCATCTAGACCTACAAAAACAGTCACAAATAGATGAATTGATATGTAAATACAATTCACTTTTTGCTAAAGACAAATATGATATAGGCACTGTAAAGGGCTATGAAGCTCATATTGATTTATTGATAGATAAATATTGTAGTAAAAGGCCATATAGGTGTACTATAGATGATATGAAAGAAATAGAAGAACAAGTGTCAAAATTATTACAAAACAATTTAATCGAAGAGTCATATAGTCCTTTTGCTGCTCCGGTAACATTAGCCTTCAAAAAAGAAGAAGGAAAAAGGTCTAGATTATGTATAGATTTTCGTGATTTAAACAAGATTGTAGTTCCTCAATCACAGCCCTTTCCATTAATCGAGGATTTAATGGTCAAGACAAGAAATTGTAAATTCTTTTCAACATTGGATATAAATTCAGCTTTCTGGTCTATACCTTTAAAAATTGAAGACAAACATAAGACAGCTTTTGTTACTCAGGAAGGCCACTTTCAATGGACTTGCTTACCATTTGGCTTAAAAACATCACCTGCGATTTTTCAGAGGATTTTAAGTAGCATTATAAGGAAACATAAACTATCCGACTTCACAGTGAATTATATCGACGATATTTTGATATTTTCTGAAACATTTGCAGAACACATTAAACACCTGTCACTATTATTAGAAGCAATACTAAAGGAAGGCTTTAAATTGAAATTTTCAAAATGTAATTTTGCACAGGACTCCGTCAAGTATTTAGGCCACATAATTAAAAACAATACAATTACTCCACTAAAAGATAATTTGATTGCTATAAAGGATTTTCCTGTTCCGAAAACACAAAAAAATGTTAGGCAGTTTCTGGGGAAAATAAATTTCTATGGAAAATATGTGCCAAACCTATCAATTATACTAGATCCTCTACATAATTTGTTGAGAAAAGGACAACCGTTTACATGGTCAGAGAAATGTGAAGAATCTTTTGAGACAATAAAAAAACTACTTTGCTCAAAGCCCATTTTGGCAATTTATGACCCAAATCTACCAATTCATATTTATACGGACGCCAGTATACAGGGCATAGGCGCGATCTTAAAACAACCACAACTTAATGGAGAAGAAAAGCCTTGTGCATATTTTTCCAAAAAATTAAAAGACTCCCAAAAAAATAAAAAAGCTATATACCTAGAGTGTTTAGCAATTAAAGAAGCGGTAAAATATTGGCACCACTGGCTTCTAGGAAAAACATTTACGGTATTCTCAGATCATAAACCTTTGGAAAAAATGAATATTAAAGCTAGAACAGATGAGGAATTGGGAAACCTCACATACTATCTATCTCAGTTTAATTTCGATGTTATATATTCTCCAGGAAAATACAATTTAGAAGCAGATTGTCTGAGCAGAAACCCTGTATTAGAATCATGCAAAAATCAAGATGAAGGTTTAAAAATTGTAAACTTTATTACACTAGAGGACATACAAAATGATCAAAAACAAAATGAAAACGTAAAACAAAATATAAATAAACTAATATTAAAAGATACAATTTACTATAAAAAGTTCGGAAAAAAAGAAAAAATCTTACTAACTGAAGAATTTAGTATAAAAATAATAGAAAAAATACATTATCTTTATTGTCATATAGGTATACATCAAATGGAGAAAAAAATTAAACCATTCTACCTAGCAAAAAATTTAACGAATAATATTAGAAAAATTTGTGACAACTGTGCAATCTGCATAAAAAATAAATCAAGAGGAAAAAATAAATTTGGACTATTGTCTCACTTAGGTCCCGCTACTTACCCTTTTGAAATAGTATCTATAGACACCATTGGTGGATTTGGTAGCTCACGTTCTACAAAAACTTATTTACACCTTCTAGTGGACCATTTTACTAGATATGCTTATGTTTTGACGTCAAAAACGCAAAGTTCTAGTGATTTTATAAGGCTTATTAAAAAAGTACCACAGGACAATAATAGAATTGGCATGATTCTATCTGATCAGTATCCAGGCATAAATTCAAAAGATTTTAAAAACTTTTTAGCTAATGAAAATATACCTATTATTTTCACTGCAGTAAACACACCTTTCTCCAATGGTCTGAATGAGAGATTAAACCAAACATTAGTTAATAAAATTAGATGTAAATTAAATGAGAGGAAAGATAAACTGGCATGGACAACTATTGCTCACGAATGTACTAAAAGGTATAATGAGACTGAGCATACTGTGACAGGATTCTCCCCAAAATATTTATTAGAGGGTAAAAACATAGATATTTTACCAGAAGAATTAAAACAAAAAATAACAAAAAATAATTTATTTCAAGATAGAAAAATTGCACTAGAAAATACTATAAAATCACACAATTATAATAAACAAAAATTCGATAAGCACAGAAAACAATGTGAATTAAAAGTAGGAGATTCGGTATATGTGGAAAATGGCAATAGATTAAACAGAAAAAAACTAGATGAATTAAAAATTGGCCCTTATAAAATTATAGAAAAATTGTCAAACTCAATTTATAGAATAAACACAGGGCATAGGAAGTCTGAGTCTAATCTTTTTCATGTAACAAAACTTGTTCCGGTACCGGAAAATTAAGAACTTTAATTAAATGTGTCCTATGTAAGTTTATTATCTATGATTAAATGTGTGCTATAAACTCTTGAGGGGGGGAGATGTAAATGAAGTTATTGACACTTCATTTAATTTAAATTTGCCGCACTTTCTCTGAATGTCATTTCACGTGTAGACTGTAGTAATAAGATTGACAGATGGATGACATACAAATTGGAGGGATAAGTTATCTGTGGTCAGACAAGACAAGCGTATTACAAGGAATGTGTTGAAATATTAATATGTAAAGGAATTTGTGAAATAATAGCTCTAAATGTTGTTTCTCTTTTCAGGTAAGCTTTGTAATTAATTATTAAAAACTAAACATGCATGTTAAAGATGAAAATTAAAAGCATTTCTTAATAAATTATTCTCTTTTCAGAGCAACACAGTTTGGTTTTTATTTCGCTAATGTAAAGTAACATTATATACATTTGAGACTTTCAAGCTATGGACTTCACGAGTTGCTGGCCAGGAGATAGAAAGATAGCCCGATGAATCATTTACTTGAATGCATTTAGATGTAAATGATGTTGCATACAAAGGCGGTCTGAGCGGGTGTCATTCAATCCGGCGACTCGGCTCGGCTGAGGCACAATGCCGCCGCGCCGCCTCGGGTTTCAGATCTCCCGACAGATATATCTACCATCTGCGTCTCGAGCCGACACCAGCCAGCCAGCCAGCCAGCCAGCCAGGCAGGATGTGAGAGCGGCTAGCTCGACTATATTATGCTTTGACTTCAATGACTCTTCAATAATAATTAGTTGTGGAGTTTCGGACATGATTATCTACCCATATGTACGAATATGTGTCTGTTTACTACACAGGTTTGTCGGAGTCTGCAATCCTATCGAAGTTGATGATATTATGAGTAAACAACACCCACAGTAGGCAAAGAATAGAGCGAGAGCCTTCATAAAAATTAACAAACAGATGCTGAGGTTATTATTCTGATTGATACCACGAACGTAGGTAGGTACCTACTCGTAATCACCTTGTCACCTGCAACCATCCTTGTCAATTTGCCTTCTCAGAAGTCATTTATATCAGGTGTCATGGCATTAAACTTACCAAATATGTTTTCGACGCAGGTACCTACAATTTCGTGCGTGCTTTTCCGTGACACGTGACATGTGTCGCTTGATTAAATTATTGATGGCTATGTCAATTTTTAGCATCACTAGCATTGCAGCATCATTCTTTACGTTGACCAATATGTTTTGTTATGTTTTTGCATTTAATGCTCTACTTCAAGAACGTAAATACGTAGTATCTATTGAGTATGTTAATACTAATGAGGATTACATCGTCGAGGCCATATAGACCCAGTTGAGGTCCAAGCAGCGACGTATCCGACCGAGGTAGTAATCGACTGCACGGCAGCGACCCTCAAGTTCACGCTCGCGTACCCGCGTCTCGCTGGCGCTTGTTTTATTTCAACTTCTTCGTAGTCAGCTGTTTGACATTCGCACCGTACCCCTCACCCGCGCGCCTGCTACCGCCACCCCCGCCCCCTCGCTGACGACGTTGACGTGGACTCGTGTGCGTAGTGCATTTCTGCGCAACACTCGCATTGCTAGTTTCGAGCCTTCGCCATTTTTATCGATCTGTCGAATACTGTCGATTAATTTCAGCGCCACCGTCGCTCCGTTCGGTCATAGTCACGATCCGCCACCACCGCGGAGAGACTCGGTGTCGTCTGCTAACTCAGGCCACAGCGACCCAACCCATCCCGTATCAAGAGTGTTTGCTTGTCTTCGTTGTAACACCGCGGCTTTACTTACCTTGTCATAGTTCGCCACGCGCAGAACTCTTCATAGGTAGTTGTGTTGTGCTCGGCGGGGGGCGGCGGGGGGCGGCGCGGGGCGGGGCCGGGATGAACGGCTCCCTGGCGGTGGCGGTGTGGTCGTAGGGCTCGGGGGGCGAGGAGCGGGGGGCGCGGGGGCGGGCGCGGCGCGCAGGCGCGGGGGCACGCTCGCCAGTCTCGCGGCCGCCGCCACACTGCGCGCACGTCCGCGCGCTCTCGCTCAGCTCCCTCGATCAGCTGATCGGCGCGCCCCGCGGCGCACATGCCGTGAGGCCGCGCCCGCCGTCATGACGGGCTACGCCCGAAGCGAGGCCGACTTCGCCGCGGCCGACCGCTTCCGCCGGGACGCGCGGCCAGCTTCGCTAGCCCCCAAGGACTACTCGGTGCCTTTACACGTAGACTGCAGTATCGAATACGAGCTTCCCGACTGTGCCAAGCCGCCGCAGGGCGTCAAGATTGAGCCGCTGCTCATGATCCACCCCTCGCACTTCCGAAGGCTCGAGAGCCTGCGGCGAGTACCGTTCGTGAACAACTTGCCCCGCGGCGACGTGGCGGCGGCAGCGGCCGTGACGCCGGGGCGGGCGCGCGCGCCGCGGCTGCCGCGCCGCTGCTGCCGCGCCGCGCCCGCGCCGCCCGTTCCGCCGCCGCAGCCGCAGCCCGCGCAGGCGCAGCGCGCGCGGCCGCCGGCGGAGGAGCCGCGCACGCTGGCCGTGCCGTGCTACCGCTTCGAGTCGTACGCGGCGGACAGCGCGGGCGGCAAGCTGGCGCGCGCGCGGCTGAAGCCGCACCCCTACCTGCCCGAGGCGCTGGACTGTGATATCGCGCGCGCGCTGCCGCCCGCACCCTACGAGCGCTTCGACAAGCGCGCGCTGCAACAGCTGCCCATCTACATGTAGCCGGCGGCGCCGGAGCGGGCGCCGGTCTCTGTGATGTTTCCTTGTAATTAGTTAGAGTGATAAGTGTCGCGTTGTGCCCGCGTCCCGCGTCCCGCGTGCCCGCGAGTGCGAACGAACCTAATACCAAATAGTACCTATGTACGTTGATATTGTTTAAACGTTGTTTTATGTGTTGTTGTACCGGACGATTATATGTGTTCGTCGCCGAAGGACGGCCGTGTCCCGCGCGGCGACGGGCGCGGGGCGGCCCGACCGCGCGCCGCGACTGCCGCGCGGACGAAGTACCCTCGCTAGTGCATAGTGCATACCCACCAACGAAATATTTATTCGCAATCGCAGTAACCGACGCTTCACGGATAATAATGTACCGTCGCCGATTCGTTGCGTATTTCTGTATAAAATATCATATCGATAATTATATGTTCAAAAATTGTTTTATAATAAATAATGTACCTATAGATAAAAAAATGAAAGTGAGAAAAATATTACGAATAAAACTAGAATTAGTTATGTTTTGGAATAGGTGATGAGTTGTAGAGCAGCCCGACTAGGCGACTCCCGAGCGGTGAGTTAGAAACGTATCTCTAATCTCATTTGTAAGCGGTTATGTTTGTTAAAATTATATATAAAGAGTCCTCTGATGAATAGTCTGATTAACGAATATTCGGCATGTAAAAGTCTTTATAAAACGCTTACTTAGCATATCATAGTATTATATTGTGTCATAGTCCAATGCCAAAAATATAACTATCTTTTTACAAAAATCCCTGAACAATAGTTTTATTTATCTCCATGCGGCTGGCTGACGCCGCGGCCGCGGCGGGTAGTGATATAATAGTAGGGTAGGGCAGGACGCGGCCGCTAGGAGCAGGAGCGGCAGCCGCCCGGGGACCGCCCGCTAGGACTGCCCGTGAGTACACTTCTCCCAGCTCGAGCTTGCCTTCCGCCGCGACACGGTGTTCCAACGTGATAACCAGTAACCACTGACACCAATATTATAAAATACACTCACAATATATTGACGGTCTCTCAGCAAACGTTTACTACCTAATCCACTCAATGATGTCCCTACGGATGATCAACAAATACGTCAGTGACAGTGACAGTGAAGCTGCGGTTGATCTAGCTCCAAATGTCAATCAAACATGGGAAAACACAAAACCGTGTTCATTTTTCGGAGAATGGTTTATTAACTAAAAGTCCATTATGAATTGTTTTTGTGATAAATAAGCGATGGAACGAACATCAGTGCTTGATACTAGGTATATTGACAGTAAATCCATAAGACTATAGTAAATTAGTATTGTGTAGTCATTGTAGATGGTGGAGGCAGCAAGCGTGTTCAAGTCGCAATAAATTAGTATTTGCAGGAAGATCGCACACATTTATAACATCGTTAAGTCGCTGGTCCCGTGATTTACGACATTACGCTCTCCGTTAAAGGTGTCGGGCCCGGTCCGTCTCTGTATATCATTGATTTACACTAACAAATTGTATTGATTACTGCAATTTACGGTGTAATAGGTACATTACATTGTACCTACTAAATACATAAAATCAATCTGGTTGATTTAGTGACAACTTACAAAGAATTGATTAGGCACCAGTCCCGGACTAAAAGCACACCAATGTAGGCAGTGTAATTAAAGTAACTCGTTTAACTTAATCACATCGTTGTGCACGAGTGCCGTCCATGTTGTTTGTTGTTATTGATGAATGCCTGTCTGTCTGTGTACATAAACCATCATTTAACTTCACTACATAATATAAAAAAATCGCTTCCCGCTGTCTGTCCGTCCCTATGTATGCTTAGATCTTTCAAACTACGCAAAGGATTTTGATGCGTTTTTTAATAGATAGAGTGCTTCAAGAGGCAGGTTTATATGTATAATTCACTTGTGTTTTGTAGGTATTTCACTAATATTATATGACAACGCTAGCCGTGCGAAGCCGGGCCGGGTCGCGAGTAGGCTATATATTATATTGATACGCGGGCGAAGTCGCGGGGTAAACAGCTAGTATCTTTATAAACCTTTGTCGCCTATTCGACCTGGATCTATTGTTTTTTTTCCAATTTAGTAAAAAAATATTATCATATTCCCGTAATAGTTAACGATGTACATTCGAGCCACATCAAAAGTAAGATCGATCTCGTTTATAACGATTTATATGTTTATAGTTACAGTAGGGAGGGACAGTAGTAGGGCAGAGGTACACAGCTCTCACCGTCGGAACTAGATACAGTAATGTAAACTTTGTTTTATCCTTTGGGATTGCTATTGACTACTTATTCCTTAAATAAATACACGTATACATACACTACACAATATGGGGCCTTTACCACGAGATGTTTAAATTATGATTCTCTTTATTCCAAATGTCGATTATTCTTCATTGTGCTCCATTGTTTCATGGCATTGTTCAGTCAATAAGGAGAAGATTACCTACTATTTTGATAAATGTTACGTTACAATAAGTATCTGATCTGCTTGGCTTATCATAATACAGTTTATTGATGAAAACATCATCTCTGGTGTATCAAAAACAAAATGTGTTTCACTTTTGAATGGCCTGTTGTGTGAGGGGACAATAATGTATTGTGGAAACGATGTACCTACCACAGGATTCTACGTATAATGATTGAAGTTTTCGCTTCGCAGACAAGTCATTCTCCCATTGTCTCGCCTCAGTGACAACACATCCAAAATATCCTCTAACTAAACAAAGGCCAGCACGTCGCGCCGCCAAGCCATTCACGATGATATTTTCTGTTGGAAAGGCACTTATATTACATACAATGAGTCGTGCATAATCTACAATGGACGTAAGGAATGAAATTATTCATACTGAATCGCCAATTTATGCTCAATAATTCAGACAAAACTATTATCTTAAAATAATTAACGTCGATTACGATGATTCGTTACATTTACGTGACCGTCTCGGCAATTAGCCGTGGCGGTGTAATTGATGCAGCCGAATAGATTTGTGCTGCACGCAGCAGGCGGTCACGTCGCCGGGCAGCCGCAGCGCCGCGGCCTCCATTACCGACCAGCTCGGCACGCACGCTCGTGTGAGAACCTACCTACTCCATTATCCGACATCAAGCAAGCGACGGTGTTAAATTAGCATCCACGCAATAAACACGAAATAACCATCGAGACTAATGGATGATTGCCGACGGAGCGGCGCGGCGGCGGCTGTCGGCCCCAGGCCAGGCCGCTCTGTGCGACCTATACCCTGCCAGGCTGCCATGCAATGCACACCAAACGAATTAAAGCCATATTTATTTTATCTTCGCAGCGATAATAAAAAGTTTATTGTTACTTTTTATGACTACGATATTGTGCTCGCTCAGATTAGTGCGATGCCACGCCACGCTGCCCTGTGGGGTGACTTCATTGCCATGTCATACACATGAATCTGAGGCAGGAACCGGCTCACATTGCACGCATATGCCGTAGATATACTTAGTCGAGAAGGACCTCATAGCATACCACTATTACTTTATTGCACGCCATTATACATTTTATTACCATAATTTCAGTGCATCTCGGTTATTAAAGTGACTGAAGTAATTTCTGCGTGTATATTTCACATATTGCGGCATTAATAGCTGGTAACTAACAGTAATCACCAAGATTTGCACAGTGGGCTTAAGATAAGAGCGCGCTTACTCATAATAACGATCGCAGAACATAACGAGCTCCCTCGTCGCGCTCCGATGAGGTCGGTTTAAGATCGGAGCAGTTCGGTGATTGCCTCCTGCCGCGGAACGCACCTCCACCAGTAGTTACAGTTAAACGATTCGGCGACCAATTTGTACAAAGTGGAAAACACTCCGAGTGAAATTCGATTCCCGAAATGCGAGTATAATTTATCGTCGGTATTATCTCTCGTAAAACGAAAACCCAATTTATGGCGCCCACCACCCGCTGCCATAAAACATAATATTATCGACATCGCCCCCTCCCTAGGCGATCACGAAACTAAGCAAGCATCGGCCATTTTAAGCACCAAACTTGACAGGCGGAGTTGTTCTCCCGCTTCCACCCGCAGTGTTTACCGCGTTGGACAGGGACGGCGATAGGGTGCGAGCGGAATTCTTTCATGTGCCGGCTCCGGAAGAGGATCGCTCAGCCCCGGATCACATAAATAATAATATTATAATACAACAGTTCGGACGGTCGGCACGGCCCTATTCTTGAGAATTTCAGTAAATTCCGTAAGAAACGTAACTTCCAATTGCAATTTGTACATTGGTACCTTTGGTACTTGCATTTTAAAAAAGAACAGCATTTGTTATTTGGATAGAGTTCGATGTGTTGTTGGTTATGTGATGTGTCGAGGTGGCATGCGGTGACCTACTGCGATCAGCTGATTGGCGCGCAGCGGTGTGGCGGGGGGCGCGCCGCGTGCCGACACGATGATCACACACACACAGCGGCGTACAGCTGATATGCCGAGATAGCCCCCCTTCCCCCTCACTGCCTGCCCGTTACGCCGCCGTAATTAAAGCATGCAGCTTCAAAGACTACACTTAGCTGTCTGCCGGGATCTGCCCAACTCCCACCCAGCTTACTGTACCTTTCACGCAGTTACATTAATTTTACTAGTACAGAGGTAATTAGAATATACACGTAAATGTACATTATGGTAGGCATTGGTGACGTGTCTAATTTCGGTAACATTGTAAGATAGTACTCGTTATACAGTACAGCGCACGATACCTATACACTAGTATCACTACCTACCAATAAACTCACTATTGAATTAGCTAACTTTTTGCGACAAATGGATAGTTAATATTAATGTTCTCTAGTACCTAGAATTTATATAATAAAATTAAACTATTATAAGTGAAAAGTAAATTATTATAGTGATACATTAGGAATATTTACTCTAACCTAACTAAGAGTCCCACTCGACTGCTGAGATAGACTGACCATATTTGATTTTACAACTCCTGCGTATGGAATTGATGGAGACCGCTCGCTCTGACTGTACACTTTACATACAATTTTCAGCTGCCTACATTAATCAAAGTACCAATGTAAGACGATAAGTATACTCAATAAGTGAGAAAGGTCGCGTTGGGTTAGAAGAGAATTTGAAACATCCATCTACATTCATTAAACATGTCTCTCAGCTTTATGTTTACATATCTGTTTCGACTAGATGCCTACTCCGTGTGTGTAGGGTACAACTAATATTTATACAATAGAGTACTTAATATTCTATCGGCATTCAAACTAAGTTTTTAAATCGTCGTTGTTTCGTGACCTATCGAAAGCTTATGGCTGTGTTCACCATGAACCATTTCAGTCGCAAGGTCATTCAATGGGGCCAAAGAGTAAAAATTAGATCAGTTAACTTCATTACTAAGAAATACACATCATTAACTGATTTAGAACTGATGATATAGATCAGTAGTGTTATAAAGATTACCAAATTTATATGGACGTCCCTTAGGGACCTATTGTAGGACCACCACTTTTACATATTTTTAGCGTAGATAATTATTTACGGAATCTTAAAGAATAATGTGATATAAAGCTAATCTAAAACACTTTGTTATCCTTATAAAGTAGCTGCTTTTCTGTAATAAAAGCATCAGCTGCAGTAATACTGACTTAATATACTTCTATTCCAAACTGAACCTAACTTCTTAACCTTACATGGGTTATATTGAATTGATTCAGGTTTTACTTTGCGGAAATTCATATTTATAGAATACAAAATATATTATAATTTGCTTTGTCCGCTTAATGAGTGTGATACGGTCGAACGCCCAGGTGAGCTCAGCCGTGGTTTCTTCCGACACGTGTTTCAGGACTTCCACGTCCCATCATCAGGGTGCCGCCGCGTTGGTCGAGCAGCGTGATGTCACATCGAGGTCTGGATGCTGGAGCAGCGCCGCAGCACGATGGTCGGACGCTGGAGCAGCGTCACAGGATGCTGGACCAGCGTCGCAGGATGCTGGAGCAGCGTCACAGGATGCTGGAGCAGCGTCACAGCATGATGGTGGCGTGAGACGCCACGACAGCACGTAGACCCTTCTGTAACTAAAGCTGAGAAATGAGTGACTGTTTAGCGGTGCGTCCCGTACTTTTATAGTAGTAGAGTGGTGGTGGAACTCGTATGTCGTGTCACATCGTATTTTATCGTGTAAACATACGTAATAGAGGGGAATGTGTAACGTCGGTTTGTTCATTCAACAATGATTCATTATTTATATGTTTGATTATTTCTAAACCCTCCAAAACACATAATTTTTGGCCTTTATTACAGGTGTGTAAAATATTAAATGTGTGACTATCGTTTAGGCTGTGTCCTGTCTCTAAGAGATGTTTGGCGAAATTTGATTTTTCGGGATATTTGTTTTTATAGGCTGATATGTGTTCTTTATAACGAGTATTGAAGTTACGTCCTGTCTGTCCTACGTAAAAGCTATCGCATTCCTGACATGATAATTTATATACACCGGATTTTTGGCCGCGATCTATTTTTTCTTTAGCATTACAAATTTGACCTAGTTTATTTCGCGTCTTATAGGCAACATGTATATCATATTTACGTAGTGTTTTAGATATTTGTTCCGTGATTGGACCTATATATGACAAACTCGCGGTATATCGCTCAGCTCGCTTTGGTGATATCGCATATAAACATTTTCTGATATTATTGTTTTGTTTTTTCTTTAAGAGATTGTTGACTAATTTATTATTATATCCGTTTGCCTTTGCAATTTGGTATATGATGTTTAATTCTTTTTTATAGTTGTCGTTGTTCATAGGAACAGTCAACAATCTGTGTATCATAGAACGATATGCCGCGAGTTTATGTTGCCATGGATGATTAGACGTAGATGGTATAGTAAGGTCTGTATATGTCGGTTTGCGATAGATACTAAATTCATGTTTACTTTCTACCCTGGTGATCGTGAGGTCTAAAAAGTTTAATGATTTATTTTGTTCGATTTCTAGTTTAAATTTTATTTTAGGGTGGATTGTATTAAGTTTTTTGACGAAATTGTCTAACTGTCTTGTAGTTCCTATCCAACAAATGATTATGTCGTCAACGTATCTATAGTAATATTGAATGTTGTTGTTTCCAATAATATGTTTATTTTCGTAATTATCCATAAAGATATCTGCCATCAATGGACTAAGTGGTGATCCCATAGCTAACCCTTCTTTTTGATTATAGAATTTATTATTAAACCGAAAATAGTTTTGCTTCATACATAGTTCAATTAATTTAATGATATCCTGACTTTCAGATGGGTGTAGTTTTTGTTTGTTGAAATTGGCTTTTATGATTTGTAAGCTTTCATGGTAAGGGACATTTGTAAAAAGACTTTCAACGTCTAATGATATGAGTTTTGCATTTGGAGGGAGGTTTATATCTTTTATTTTATCTATTAGATTTAAAGCGTTTTTTATACTATATTTTGGTTTAAAATTTGATTTGTCTTTTATTATATAGTTGAGGTGTTTTGCTAATTTATACGCAGGAGCGCATATGTATGAAACGATAGGTCGTATGGGATCACCATCTTTGTGTATTTTTGGTTGGCCGTATAGTATAGGGGCTTGTGGATTCATTGGTACAAATTTTTGTTTAGAAATAGATGGATTTGGAAATAGATAGGTTGACGACACAAGAGCTCTTTTTAATTCGGCGGTGTATTTATTGGTGGGATCGGATTTTAATTGTGTAAACTCGTCTGTATTTATGATATCATTTACTTTATTGTTGTATTCGTTATGTTTGAGTATCACCAGGGTATTGCCTTTATCTGCTTTTGTTAATATTAAATCATCTGTAGTTATTTTTTGTTGAATAGATTTTAACGTACTATATTCGGAAACTGTATTTTTATTATTCTGAGATAGGTGTGTGTGTATTTGTTGGGCAGTTATTCCTTTAATTAAGTTTTTATTGCTCGATTTTTTGTTTGTGCTGATGGCAACTTCCGTATCTACAGCTAGTAATTCAATTGATTTTTGTGTAATTTTTTGATTCAAATTGTATTTGATACCTTTGTTTAATAGACAAATTTCGTTTTCCGTGAATTGAGTTTCAGTAAGATTTTTGATACGCGGATAGAAAGTGTGTTGTGTAGAGTTATTTTGTTCTTTTATCTGTGTATTCGATTTATTCTGTATTAATTTTTCTAATTTCTTTGATTGATTGATTTTCTTTTTGTATACTACTTTTGATGCCAGGTCTCTGGCTTTATTATCAACTAGATCGAATTCTACATTATGTAAATTATATGTAAGTTCCGAATATAGTAGTTTTAAGTGTAATTTTAAATTGTCCCTAACACTAAACCAATAACGTGACTCTTCGTTAAGCCATATTTTTTGTGCCTTTTGTATTGCAATATTAGCCGACTTATTATGTGTTTTGGAGTTTATATGTATGTAGTTTGGAATAACATTAAAGTGTTTGCATTGTTGATTGAACCAAACATTTTGCACCGCTGCTATCATCGATACGATCAGCTATGCTAGCCGTCTGGATATATATCCAGACGGCTAGCATAGCTGATCAGGTCAAATTATACATCAAAATAACAAAGCTACACCGATTAGCGGTGCAAAATGTTTGGTTCAATCAACAATTTGACCTGACCTGATCAGCTATGCTAGCCGTCTGGATATATATCCAGACGGCTAGCATAGCTGATCAGGTCAAATTATACATCAAAATAACAAAGCTACACCGATTAGCGGTGCAAAATGTTTGGTTCAATCAACAATGCAAACACTTTAATGTTATTCCAAACTACATACATATAAACTCCAAAACACATAATAAGTCGGCTAATATTGCAATACAAAAGGCACAAAAAATATGGCTTAACGAAGAGTCACGTTATTGGTTTAGTGTTAGGGACAATTTAAAATTACACTTAAAACTACTATATTCGGAACTTACATATAATTTACATAATGTAGAATTCGATCTAGTTGATAATAAAGCCAGAGACCTGGCATCAAAAGTAGTATACAAAAAGAAAATCAATCAATCAAAGAAATTAGAAAAATTAATACAGAATAAATCGAATACACAGATAAAAGAACAAAATAACTCTACACAACACACTTTCTATCCGCGTATCAAAAATCTTACTGAAACTCAATTCACGGAAAACGAAATTTGTCTATTAAACAAAGGTATCAAATACAATTTGAATCAAAAAATTACACAAAAATCAATTGAATTACTAGCTGTAGATACGGAAGTTGCCATCAGCACAAACAAAAAATCGAGCAATAAAAACTTAATTAAAGGAATAACTGCCCAACAAATACACACACACCTATCTCAGAATAATAAAAATACAGTTTCCGAATATAGTACGTTAAAATCTATTCAACAAAAAATAACTACAGATGATTTAATATTAACAAAAGCAGATAAAGGCAATACCCTGGTGATACTCAAACATAACGAATACAACAATAAAGTAAATGATATCATAAATACAGACGAGTTTACACAATTAAAATCAGATCCCACCAATAAATACACCGCCGAATTAAAAAGAGCTCTTGTGTCGTCAACCTATCTATTTCCAAATCCATCTATTTCTAAACAAAAATTTGTACCAATGAATCCACAAGCCCCTATACTATACGGCCAACCAAAAATACACAAAGATGGTGATCCCATACGACCTATCGTTTCATACATATGCGCTCCTGCGTATAAATTAGCAAAACACCTCAACTATATAATAAAAGACAAATCAAATTTTAAACCAAAATATAGTATAAAAAACGCTTTAAATCTAATAGATAAAATAAAAGATATAAACCTCCCTCCAAATGCAAAACTCATATCATTAGACGTTGAAAGTCTTTTTACAAATGTCCCTTACCATGAAAGCTTACAAATCATAAAAGCCAATTTCAACAAACAAAAACTACACCCATCTGAAAGTCAGGATATCATTAAATTAATTGAACTATGTATGAAGCAAAACTATTTTCGGTTTAATAATAAATTCTATAATCAAAAAGAAGGGTTAGCTATGGGATCACCACTTAGTCCATTGATGGCAGATATCTTTATGGATAATTACGAAAATAAACATATTATTGGAAACAACAACATTCAATATTACTATAGATACGTTGACGACATAATCATTTGTTGGATAGGAACTACAAGACAGTTAGACAATTTCGTCAAAAAACTTAATACAATCCACCCTAAAATAAAATTTAAACTAGAAATCGAACAAAATAAATCATTAAACTTTTTAGACCTCACGATCACCAGGGTAGAAAGTAAACATGAATTTAGTATCTATCGCAAACCGACATATACAGACCTTACTATACCATCTACGTCTAATCATCCATGGCAACATAAACTCGCGGCATATCGTTCTATGATACACAGATTGTTGACTGTTCCTATGAACAACGACAACTATAAAAAAGAATTAAACATCATATACCAAATTGCAAAGGCAAACGGATATAATAATAAATTAGTCAACAATCTCTTAAAGAAAAAACAAAACAATAATATCAGAAAATGTTTATATGCGATATCACCAAAGCGAGCTGAGCGATATACCGCGAGTTTGTCATATATAGGTCCAATCACGGAACAAATATCTAAAACACTACGTAAATATGATATACATGTTGCCTATAAGACGCGAAATAAACTAGGTCAAATTTGTAATGCTAAAGAAAAAATAGATCGCGGCCAAAAATCCGGTGTATATAAATTATCATGTCAGGAATGCGATAGCTTTTACGTAGGACAGACAGGACGTAACTTCAATACTCGTTATAAAGAACACATATCAGCCTATAAAAACAAATATCCCGAAAAATCAAATTTCGCCAAACATCTCTTAGAGACAGGACACAGCCTAAACGATAGTCACACATTTAATATTTTACACACCTGTAATAAAGGCCAAAAATTATGTGTTTTGGAGGGTTTAGAAATAATCAAACATATAAATAATGAATCATTGTTGAATGAACAAACCGACGTTACACATTCCCCTCTATTACGTATGTTTACACGATAAAATACGATGTGACACGACATACGAGTTCCACCACCACTCTACTACTATAAAAGGACGGGACGCACCGCTAAACAGTCACTCATTTCTCAGCTTTAGTTACAGAAGGGTCTACGTGCTGTCGTGGCGTCTCACGCCACCATCATGCTGTGACGCTGCTCCAGCATCCTGTGACGCTGCTCCAGCATCCTGCGACGCTGGTCCAGCATCCTGTGACGCTGCTCCAGCGTCCGACCATCGTGCTGCGGCGCTGCTCCAGCATCCAGACCTCGATGTGACATCACGCTGCCCGACCAACGCGGCGGCACCCTGATGATGGGACGTGGAAGTCCTGAAACACGTGTCGGAAGAAACCACGGCTGAGCTCACCTGGGCGTTCGACCGTATCACACTCATTAAGCGGACAAAGCAAATTATAATATATTTTGTATTCTTACATGGGTTATTTTGAATGAACTTTCACGAATACGAACTCTATTCCGTATTAAATATAGTAGTGATTTCTTCGGCAACTTGATGCCCTGGCACAGGCAGGCGGTATCGCAAACATCCCGGCTGTTTATAAACGCAGTGGCGGAAACGTCGCACGGTTTTGAGAAATTGCGGTAACGACTCCGTACAAAAACAATTTTAATGAAAACTTTACGCGATACGCTTGTACTTGTAGACTTGCAGCATAATTATCAGGACATCTACCGGCCTCTGTTGCGCAAATCATGACATAGGCCGCTTATAGCTATTCCCATCGGTGTAATTGTGATAGTTCATCCAACTTTTTGGAGGTAGGGCCTCCTAAGGAATGTCTGTAGAGGGTTTTGTTTTGATAGACTATGCCAGACTCAGGCCCGCGTAGTAAACTGTATTGCAAGTGCTATATCATGCTGTCCCGGCACCTGCCTACCGAAACCTAATGCAACCAACAATTTCAATCGGCTAGCCAGGTACCTACTACCTACGTACCAATGCAATTCGTAATATGTAGCTCTGTTGTGGGAATACACGCAAATATCTCTCTCACGGGACGGGACAGGCACTGCCTACACTTGTAATGCTGCGTTGCAAATAAATATATTACATTTTATATCATTCCTAACCATATACTTAATTTATCATTAATATAATTAGCTTGTCTAGCTATCTTTTAATATGTATGTATATATATCCTTCACTACATAGTATAAATCTTTAAAACTACGCAACGCGTATTTTTTTTAATAGATATAGTGATTAAAGAGTTAGGTTAATATGTATAATTAATTTGTATTCAATAAGGCTTACGCTGGCCGTGCGAAGCCGGGGCTAGTATAATATAAATAATCAGACGATGTATTTTAATAATGAACAGCTATTATTTTGATTAATATTATATTATGCTAAGCGTGTGTCTATTCCGTAGTAATCGCGCGCGGTCCTCTTCACGCCCGCCGCCGTCCCGAGCCCGACACACAGCACAGCTGTATACGATACGCTCTGCCACTCACAGCTCCACGTGTATCCATATTGCATTGGGGCCTATCCACCTATCGCCTAATACATTATAATGTTCATGGTCTGAGGAGAAATCGCCCGTCCCGTACCTGCGAATATAAATAGTGAACAAACGGCGCGTAATTAACATAAATATCACATAACACGTCCGCTTGTCGACTATAATTACTGCGCCAAGAAGTTAATAATCAGCAGATTATAATAATGTGTAGTAAACCATTATATGTATACCGATTTATATTGACTACATTGTGACCATAACAATCAATAATGACACCCAATACATTCAATAATATGAAGAGCGTTGATTCCTATCCTACAGTCCAATCCTTCGGTATGGTATGCTATGCCAGCCAAAATATGTCGAATACACTAACGACTTGGATATACAATATGTATATAATCACATCATAGACGAGGACAGTAAAAATGTTGCCTACTGTAATGTCAAATCTTACATATTACTAACTGGATGTAACGAGAACCATTTCATAGTGACTATGATGATAACAAATGTATCCTTACCTGATTAGAAATTCAAAGCGAGTGACACATTGTTCAGATTCAATGTATTTCTATACTTAGTACATATTAGATACATACCTAGTTTGGTCGTCCCTTATCTGTTGTGGTGAGTGACGCACTCAGGTGAACAGCTGTCTCGCTGTTCGTGATAATGTAGAGACATCAGCGAAATGATGTAGTATACTGCGGTGGCACCGGTCAAAATTATCAAGACAATTCGTTACGATTGAACTTCGTACAACTACAGACCCTTGTTCATGATGGAGATCTGATCCCCAGCCACAGCCGAAGGTGATATTGTTTGGTGCTATAAGCAGAACAGTTACATAATCAATTTGTATCAATTATCATAAACTATGTACCTATAATAAGAAGCTGGTGATATTAATATCGTTCAGAAAATAAATCTACATGAATTATATCAACACCTTCCGCGGATGTGATCCTCTATAAATATACATATTATACGATCAAGAGTATACAATATTCTATGTATATAACTAGGTACGAGTTTTGGATTGTTGTTCTTGTTCCTGTTCCTCGGGTGGTCGGATATATAAACCCTGTTATATTATAAACAGGCGAACCGAGTTGAAATACTATGCTTTACTATATTACATTGCTACGCGGGCGAAGTTGCGGTGTGATACTAGTTACTTATATATAAAAACTAGTTATTATATTGTATGTATATTGTATGGGGATCAGGTACATAAGTCAAGGTTTCATTAAATTGGGTTCAATGTTCCATGAGATATACCTATAATACAATACAAGCAACAGGCTCACACACACACACACACGCACACACACACACACACACACTGATAAGGAAACCGCGAGAATTAATACTAAATTAATATAATAATATGTTATTTTCCTTTTGAGTTAAATCAATTAGCCGGTTTATTAATATTTTCCCCAAATATCAATAAGTAATTAATTTTGCGGAAAACTGCGGGCTGCCTGTTGTGGCACGGTCGAGCCCCGGCCTCGTATGGATTAAAGATTTCATAACGGTAGGCAGTAGGCACTCGTGCGGTGTGCAGAACTACGTGACTCGTGAAGGACTTGGCGTGTAGACATCGCTAATGAAATTAATTACAATTTACTATTCGATTTTTGGATGGTCTGAAGGTAATCGATCCAACTGTGCTGTCCATCATTATACTATGGCTTGCTTACTGTTATCATTGTTATACTTAGTGAGAATATAATCTGTGGCTATCGCGACGTAACTAGGTTACGCCGTACCCAGATAAACGGATCAGCTGTTTCGACGCGCTGCTAGCAGCTAATGAGCGGACATCAAAACATATTTTTTAAATGTTATTTTGAAACGAGGTCGAATGTTATCTTTAAATTTTAAGTTTAAATTCTAAAATATGAGGGCAACGGGCTGTCGCTGTAGCGGGCGCCGTGCCCGGTACCTCATCAGACCATCTCACCTGCCATGGGAAAACACTAATTGACATGATTCCTCAGATCAGAACTAAATGCAACATATTTGTAGAAACGTGGATATCATGCGTCACACACAATTCGGCCAATTCATGATTAAAGTGTCGCGTGGAGTGGAGCTTTCCGTGTATTCTGTTCTGGTATAATATGTTATTGCTATAATATTATACTATATCCGTCACTAGGCATATCATTCTGAATTATAATGTCTTCTCTGCAGAGTACATGTACCGACAGACGCATGTGTACAACGTACAAACAAACCTACCGACAAAGAATAAAACACCTTTCCACTGCCGATGTGTATAGTTTAGGGTAGGGCAACTAAGTGTAAGCACTATCTTGATAATAAATAACTCCAATGTACCTATATGTTATCTTATCTTATTCAAATGCCGTATTGAAGCAGATAGTATCTTCCAGTGAGATAGCCACTTGGACCGGATAACCGTGGTGCAAGGAATGTGATTTGCTTCAACGACATCTAGTGACGACCAATCGATCTAGCTCAGTGATTCCTAAAGTGGTCACGGTGGACATCCAGGCGTACACGGGAGACTAGATGGGGGTCTACTTTGGCGTGGAAAATAAATGAGGATGTTCACGTTGTAAGTGGGGGTCCACGAAAATGTATCTGGTTTCGATGGTGAAGTACAAAAATTTCTAATCTTCTCATTTATTACGCGTTTTGGGAATATGTTAAAAATGTAGCAGGGGGTCCACTGATTGTAGTAATTTTTTTAAAGGGGTCTACGAGAAAAAAAATCGGAATCTTTGATCTAGCTAATGTGCACATCCTGCACGTCACGTAGGGCCCGGGTAGTGGGGAGTGGGGAGTGCTACACAGCGGTGCCTACTCAAGTAAAGAGGACTAGCAATGAAGGCATACGCTTCATAAATGTCCTTGTAACATAATCCAGATTCAGTACTACTATTATGCAGGTTGCCATTCTTTTAATTTAATTATACTGAAAGAAGAATTGAATCGATCCTAATATGACCTTTAAGTTTCATTAATTTGTTACAAGGTTGAGAGTGTTTTACATATTTAATTTCGGTAAACTAATGTTGGTTAGTTTGCCAGAGAGAATTAAAAATATTAATAAATTGTTTTAACTTTTAATGAACGCCACACACATCTGCTTGACATGATCCGTAATACCTCCTGGAGCCAGCACATGAGCACCCGCACCAGCAGGCAGTCTGAGGCAGCTGGCACGCAATACATCGTTACATATTTACTATGCAGATAGGTAAGCAGGTACCTACTTAGTTAGTTATTTGATTAATGCGTCTAATGTTAATAAGATACATAACTCGACGCAAAAAAAGGGTGCAATGTCTTATGTGTTCATACTCTACCTACAAGACACGCGGACAAACTGGCTGAGAAGCTCACGTCACATATTGGGGGGATTATGTACATGTCCCACTCCCACCGGGTTGGATACATTATATACCCACCGACACAATCCCCTACCGCGTCAACACATATTATAACACAACATCAAAATATATAACATTATTATATTATATTAAAAGTAAAAAAAATAATAAAAAAATGATCAGTTTAGGCCCTAATAAGGCACTTGTAAAGGTCTAAGGGACCACCTCTAGCCTCTATTGTATCTGTGGTCCCATCAGTACTGTGACCTCCTTCGAACAATGAACACGATATTTAAATTGATTAGGTTCGTAGTTTTAGTGCGGAACTCACAAGAACATCGTATCGAGTTCACATAGTAGGTACTATTTAGTACCAACATATTACAGTCAATTTATAATGTAAATATTTCCATAACATGGCACCCATTATGTGTAGATATTATAAACGATGCATCGTGTGTATTTCAATTTGGAACCATATTTAAACGTTATTGATACTTTTAAAGATTTTCTCAACAGATAACAATATTATATGAACGTTCAATATACTGTAGTAGAGCAAAGCTATAGCGGAATGAAAGTTCAACACAAGAACAAACACCTACAACGCCACTCTCAGATTAGAACACAACACATAAATAAAGAACTCGAGCTGAGACCATAACAATCAATAATACCGTATTGATTATTGCTATGTTAACCTGTTACCTTTACAGCTTTTAAGTTTACAAATTTAAATATCTCAAAAAACAAGTTATTTAAAATTCTAAGGACGATCAAAGTTGAATGCAAATATACAAACGTAGGTAGTTATATAATATTATAGCTACGCACCAACATGAGGATGGAACTATTCATGTCGGTTGGAAGGTAGAGCCGTGGACCAATTGTAGGATATCCGGACGCGAACAATTTATCAAAGTGTCCGGCATAATGAGTGAGATAGGATAGGAGAGAACGCTGTAATGTAATCCTACACAATTAATTGTTGCCAGTTCGTCCTCGCGAGCTGAGGGCTCGGTCCTTGGTGGCCGACACTGAATGCCTCCTTATGACAATACCTCCTCACTGTGTGTATGTGTGTGGGTGTGTGTGTCTGGTCACACACAGAGAAGCAGCGGACCCAGGAATATTACTAACATGTTCCGTAAGTTTCAGAGCTGAGTTTCTTACTTTCTTGTTTTCTCGGAATGGTGTTTTTACTGTTCAAGCCTTGCTTGCTGCCTCTGGATGTATGTATACATAGGATGGTAAAGGTCACATGTACCAGGCGGCTCTTGTTCACCAATCTGACAACATGTGCCCGTCACTCGAGCTTAGCGTGCTTCACTAACTAATTATGATATATGCTATATATATATATATATATATATATATATATATGTAGCACACCGACCACATGTTGAATTAATTAACCACTATCCTGATGTTGTTTCGGCCAGGTTATCGTTAGGTGATGTGATAACGGTCATTCATCAATTACATGTTATATACATATAGTATATCACACTGAGACACTGACTCGTTGTTAATTGTAGGTATATGTTCTTCAATACATACGAGAACCAGTCTCATTATTATCTGCGGTTGATTACAATTTGAACATTGTCATAGATATTGAGCCAACTAAGGACAAGCCCACCTCCGTGTAGCCTCCACAGATGTAGCGCTCATTGCCAGAACAATATGAGCTGGAGCACTACTATACATACATACATACTTCCTCGTTACTACTACATACTGCAACGATCAAACAAATAAAATTAAATGAAGTTGTCTGTATATTGTTCAATTTGATACTAAGTTTGCAATCACAGCGGCGCGTGGACCCCCCGGCAGAAACTATAATTATAGGTACAACATATGAATATATAACATGTAACTATATATATATATAGAGCCGAACAGTTTGTCCCAACAATACCAATGTTCAGTGAGCGTAGCCTCCGACCACAAACGCGGAGTGTCAACACGCGATGGTGGCATATAATAAACATGTTCATGTATGAATTCCTTGAACGTCACATTAAATATATTGTTTTCGTGTGCGCGCTCACCGGCTGCGGCCGGAAGCTGCCCGGACACCCGGACACCCGGACACCCGGACAATCGGAACAGTGAACAGTGACATGCACGACAAAAACGCAAAGCTTCAGGTGTTCCAAATGTTACAATTTAAGATTTCATAGCAAATACATAACCAAGTCCAAGATATCACAAGCGAGGCGCTGAACACTCTAATGTCCAATCTCATATTACAATCAATACTGATTGGTGGGGTCACCACCACCACCTTTATTACAACAACCAGTTCCTCCGATAGTCCGGAGTCCTACCACAGCCTCGATGCGACGGGTGACACATTTTCGTAATCATTATACAGTGTGTATTATAATTGCAGGAGGTTATCAAGTTGATTTAATTATTGCGCGCGTGTGTGTGTGTAATGTTAATAGATGCTGGTTGTATTATATATGTGTTGGTGTGCACGAGGCACGAGTGTGGTGCCCACTGCCGACAGTCGTCTCAAGCGATTTATCACTGTAGAGCCCCTAAACACTTCGGTGAACTCATAAGATGCTGCGCTATAAGTGCTATCTCTTACGAACGACTATACACACACACACACACACACACACACACACACACATACATACAATATTACGTACTTAAGTTTTCCCCGAGCCACTTCTACGTACACTCCGCTTTAGAACTGGCTTTATCTTACTTTATTAGGATCCCGGCTTCAAGAGAGCTTTGCTATCTGCTCTGCCCTCCCACTCTCGCACACGTTTCCTCTGTAGGGGAGACCAGGAGAGGGCGATGGTGCTTCAGATATTGTCCAGATACTCCAGATAAGTACGCAGCCCCGGCATGCATGGCACGTACCGTGTTCAGTCTGACCTTATTTCCGCGCACACACGAACACGCAGCCGCGTCTCTCCGCAGATAGATAACAGATAAAGGTGACATTAGGGTAATTCGTCAAGCTGAACATTTGCGACAACAGTCGCCACACCGTGAGTGAGCATTGCAATCGAGGTCGGCGACAAAAGCCATGAAAAATGAGGCTACGGGATCCGCTGCAGCGCAAAATGTAGCGTTCCTTTTGTGGCTCAAGCGGCGTGCTAATCTAGAAATATTGCAATCATGAATATGGTTTTGTTCCTTATGGCACGCAATTCGTTCCCAGATGCGCACGGTCGGCAAAAACGCTATCGGAGAGGCAAAAAACGGCATTATTGCGTGCAATGCGTGCGGAGTGCGGCGCGGAGCAAGTAATGAGCGCCAGGCGGGGCAATGGGGCTCTACCCGAGCGCAGCTGACGAGCGTAGGGAATATGAAAATTGCGCACTCTAATGCGCTCGCCACAATAAGTGGAAACCGCAGCGACTGAGAAATAATTCCGAGCCGACTCCATACAATAAAGCCATTGTTTCGTTTAGCCGAACCCGGAGCCCGAGCCGACCACGGCGGCGACACTTCACTTTTTATCTTTCCTTCTGCATTATGAAATCGTATTGTATGTATTATAGCCATGTATAGTATAATGATAAAGTTCCGAGAATATTTAAATTGTATGATGCAAACGATATCAGAGGCAGCATTCCTTGTACATATATGTGTACGATTGTAAGAATGCTTGCATGTCAGAATTATTTAGATAAATAATATCTGCCAAGTACACCACGTTGGACGCTACACATATAGGTACACGGTCTAATGGTTGTGGTGTGTGGTGAAGGTAGGTATTGTAATCTCAGAGATGTTATATAAATAAAATAGTCCTCGCCAGCAATGTCTACGATACGTATCGCAGTGTTCAGTTCAGATGTGGCCTCCCGGGATGTTGCTATAAATGTATGTGGAGGCACGCACGCGGCGCTTGGGAACACTCTTTGAACTCTGCCCCCCGTCGCTCGATAGCTACGTCTGCTAGCTATGTACATAGTACATGGAATGCAGGGCTCCAGTCAGCATTAACGAGCGCGGTTGTCGGCGCGCCATGTACCTCTCCCGCGCCTATTGATCGTCCCTGCTTCCTGCCGCGTCCGCCTGGGGCCGTGTTTTCGACACTACTCCGGCCGGATGCACCTCCTCGATATCGATTGGGTCCCCGCCCTACTTGTCACATCCACCGTTTATCGCTATCTATGCTTGAAACACTTTTTAGAGTGCTGAATTGAACTTAGAGTGCAACGTTGCAGCTGTCTCAGAGATTCCACTCTACACTATCGGGTCAGTAACCCCTTGCGATGTGTAGTACCAGGGCAGTGTACACTGTACAACGCTTATTGTATTCGTAGAACAATACAGTGCTACAAAGAGAATAGAGTAATATAAAAAGCTTAGTGACGGTGGCGACGAGTCGGGTGGAGCCCCCCCACGAGGCCTAATGGAAGTTCGATGTGTCGTAGCACCCGGACACCCGGGCACCCGCCACCCGAGCACCCGGGCACCCGTGTGTTGGAGCGGGTCGCCAGATGTGGAGTGTACGCCGGGGAATACACTGCCCAAGTAATGGAAGGAAAAAAACACCAAGTTTTTACACTGCTCCGGCGCCGCACATCTGGCTTTGTTTATTAATCGTTGTGAGCTGTTAACGAACAAAAACCAACCTATTTTGGCGAACTACGAAGCCAGTTGGGTGAACTATCCAAAACATATAAGTACATGTATATGATAGTAGGCTAGGCTATGTAACCAAGATAATTTGCAATGTATACATACTCTATACAAACTAATAAAATTGACGTGTCTGTTTGTAATGTCAAAATGAATATTATGAAAGTAAACACGCTACTAATGACAAAAACAAAATAAAAATGTTTTGCCTGTCTGTTTGCATCTGTTTGTGTAGGGTATTCTCCGAAACGGCTGGACCAATTTGAACGGGACTTTCGCTGGTATAGCCGATTCTACTGAGAGTAACATAGACTTCTTTAATTTTGGAAAAATTATTAGGGTTCCATACAATAAATAAAAAAAACCCATGAAATTGTGAATAGCATTTGATTCGGCTGGAGCAATTAGAACCGGATTTTAACTGGCAGGTAGCTGATGCTGTAAGGCGTAACTTGTTAATTTATTTTGGAAAAATAATAAGGGTTCCGCGCAACAAATAAAAGCCCATCATATTGTGAACAAAATCCGAACGGCGGGACCGAATTGAGCAGGACTTCCACCGACAGGTAGCTGATGCTATAGAGCGTAACTAAGGCTACTTTTATTTTGGACAAATAGTTAGAGTTCCACGCAAAAAAACATTCATGAAAACAATTCATTCCATGCGTACGAAGTCGCGGGCACAGCTAGTACTTAATATATGGTTGGTACCTACCACGTGCAGAGTGTGGCTCGTAAAATAGTGAAAAGCAGCAATTAGTGTAATAAATATGAAACATTAGAGCACAAGTGGAGCACGCGGCTCCGGTCCCGACACCGGCAGCGGCGGGACAGGCCGCTGAGGCCGCTCACGACGCGTCGTTGCCCCGTATCCCGTATCGCCGCCGCTGGGGACACGGACACACAATGCGGAACTACATGATTGACTATTAAATTACTAATCTTAACGTTTTGTGATGGATTTAGTTAGTAGCTTCATTCGATAACAGAACCGATAATTTTCCAAGCTTTCTTCGGTCATCAAGCCCTTTCATTTGATCATTTATTTTGTGACGTCCGCCATATAACATATAAATGGCGGCATTTAATTTGGTAATCGTGCATTGACTCGGAAACAAACGGGTAGGTTTATTAGGTGAGCCAAATTTTAGCTCATTGGCCACTAAATAGTTTAATCTGTTTAGAAAGTACAATTGAGCCCGCTATAGTATCGTGCGCTGCGGGGAAGGTGAGGCGGTTGCTTGTTACAGTACCTATGTATTACACTACCTATGTACACTATGCTATGCTGCGGCTAAACATAATGCATCAATCTAGCAAGACAACACAACACTAATACAATAACTTCTGTTATTGATTTATTGAGAAAAACCAACAGTATACATGTATGTTACCAGTACAGTACAACGTCGGCCACTCAACGTGCCTGGAATGCGTCTGTTTACAGTATGTATATGTGTATAACGAACAAACAGACAGACACGCCCTGAGATCGAACTAGCCTGACAACATTAATGAGAACAGCAATCGCATTACCAAACGTATTTGTTATAAGATAAGCCGTGCATAATTGTATATTTTGTACAATACAACTACAAGGCTAAACAAAGCAGTAGCCCGCAAACATCGGGATGCCGCCATCGCCACATTGTCGTCCACTGCCAATGCTATGTTGTCTAAAAATACAAAAGAATGGCAGGAAGCGCATCCCGCCCGCGGCTCCAACACCAACACCTCGCCCAGCCCCCACTCGGTGCTCAGCACATCCCATTCATGCGATATGGATCTGCTCTGTCTGTCACTCTACATGGTCTGTACCACAAGACAAAGCTAAGCACTAACTGTGGAGGCATCCCATAACACGTCCGATGTAAGTTAAATGTTCCTAATTACTAGTAGTTATAGTCGCTTGCACTGTGAAGTTATATAAATAATAATATACTATAGTGTGGCGTGACATTAGCCACTCCGCAGGTACCGTACCCGCTTGTTGGTGCAGCCTGCTGCCTTCCTTCGCTTACTATCAAACCCTGAGAACTTATTCGACAAAAATATATTCGCTAATTACCTAAGCTAAGACTGTTTCGACCATATAGAAAAAAAGCATAGGTACAGTTAGTGTACGGTGTATAATCTCGGTTGGGTTTTGGGTGGGTGGTCCGCGTCGGAGGCCCATCGTATAACTGCGCGATGTGATGTCGAGACAGAGCCGCGCCGGATTCATGCGTTAATTAATTACTGACTCGCTCAATGCGGACGGAGGCCCAACTGGTGCGAAAGTAGCTACAAAAAATCATGACCGTATATGCACGCAGGCAATTCGTTTCAGATGGGAAGTCGTCGTGGAGTCAGGACGTGACGTAGGGTAGTGTTGTGCAACAACACACGGAGTGCATTACCAGATGATACTCTCACGGTTAGTAATAACAGTTATACAGGGAAATCGGCAGGGACACGACAGATATTGAATTAAAAAATCTTTGTCAATCGTTTTATGGCCTTTTAGTCAGTGGAGCAGAAGTGCTATGTACAAACTGTTTCGTGAGTTCTGTGCTAATTGAACAAACATTTCATGAATGGTAGAGTACATACGCAGCGTAGTGTGTGTATAGATAGGTACATAGCAGCAGAATGCAGATTACAGGTCTGCTCGTGATGACTCTGTGCCAACTGCCAAGAGTTCCCAATTACCGCAGGGTGAGGCCGACGTAGCAATTAAAACGAATTGCATCGCGAGAAAGATCCACTCGAATTGTTCACAGATAACGGCTCGCTAAAGTTCCGTGGCTACGTGCTTCATTTACCTAACAAAGGCTTAAGTACTGTGCGGGCTATTGCAATGCTTTTGATGTCGGGGAAAGTAGAGTAGAATCTTTGACCAGACATCTTCATTGAAATGATTATAAGTTTAAAATTACCTGCAATTAGTAAGCCTTTATACAAGCGAGAGTTGCACGATGTATGATGATTATATGCTGTATGTATATCACACACGGGATATTTATTCCTTGTGATGCCTTCAGTGTCCCTGAACGTTATTTCCATTCTTACATAATGTATATGAATGCAGGCAGCAAGCATATGTACCTAATATGTATATAGGAGAAATAAATAGCGGCAAGCGGTGCCCGCGGTCGAGTCAAGAGACCCGTCGGCGGCGGCGGTCATAACATAACGTATCGTATCGATCGATAGAATACAACCACAATATAACATTCCCGCAGCCATTATCACCAGGAAGACAGGAAGTCAAATGGTGATTCACATCGGACTCATTTTTATCGGCTTACAAGATATCTGGTTATAAACAAGCGAGTTAAAAAAACGTTCATCAGTTCAATAGAGACATATCCGTCTGCTTACAATAGAGTCATCAGTAGAGTCATCGATGATGTGAGTACACAACTCTAGTTTATCGGCGCTCGAACAAAATATTGCGGGAATGTAATTCTGGCGCACTCTATAATTTCATAGCACTTTTATGTTTTCCGTTTTATGTGCGCTGACAGGCCGAGCACGACACTACTCGTCCACTGCGGACATTAATCATACCATACACTTACTATTACTTCAGTATTACTTCTCTTAGTTTTTCAAGCGTCGTAGAGACCAGCGAATTTATAATCAGTCAGTTTTCCTTTGCCATGATCGTAGGATCTAGTACTTCGGGTACTGCGGTGAATAATGCGGTGAAGTGGAAGAGTAAAGAGAAGCGAAGCGGCATCGATCTCCATAAGCTCGCGGACCCGGGATCATGCATCAAGGACCGCTCCGGCCGCATGCTCCCGCCGCACCACTTGACTGAATAGCTTTGCTTTACGACATTACGCAAGTGTAATTGGCTACAATAATAGTGTCGTGAAATCTGAGTGTGAACATCTTATAATCAGCCATATCGGTCGTCAGTTTATAGCAATCGCTAAATGCTTAGTAACCTTGCTAGCAGAGTTGTTATCGGGAACAGCAGATCGTAGACACATCATGTAACGATTAAGGCGGACTAGAAATCGTAGTTAAAGCTGACGATGATCTCGTGTTTCTAAAATACTTGATTACTGCGACGTCAGACGCCCTGCTGTGAATTGCCATATTGGAATATCACATTAACATAATGCTAAGGAAGGTGTATAAGCTCGGCTCAGATAAATTGCTAGTAGGTAAGTACAAGACAAGCGTGTCGCTGGCTCCGTGGTGCAGACTACAGACACTACAGACACTACAGTACAATGACACACGGCCGGAGCGTCGCGGCTGTAATAGGATTCCTCCATCCTCCATCATAGGCTTCTAATGGCATTCACTCGCAAGTCGCAGCGTTTTTGTGGTTTCCGCTGTAAGCGGGTTTGAGCCGCGGAGAGATTGCGATGAGTTATGTACACCTATTCGAGACTGACTCATGTCGTGATAGATGTTGGTGGTGCGCTGTTTATAAGTGTGCCAGTAATTACATAGTCAATAAACTTTGTACGAACATCCAATGTGGGCAGATGCGATCACACCGATAAATAACTGCGGCGTGATTCGATACCCGCTGCGACGGACGGAGCTCGGAGATTTTTATATATATACTACAAGACATGCGTCATTCCCTTCGAGACAGATGCGGTGATTCCGAATAGAGGAACGTTCCAAACAAGCAATGTTGTTATATCGCTCCATACAAACATCGGGTGGTGTTTGTTTGTTCGAGGCGCAGCGCATGCGCAGTGCCGTGCAGCGGGAATGTAAAAACGTACAATTTATCAGCGGGCTTGTTGATAAGGCGAGAAAGGCTGGTTCGGTGTAGAATGTAGATATGACCGCGCGAGGAGCTGAGGAGCTGTCATCTATGGGAGTGGGCCCTCTGCGCCCAACGGCCATGGCCTGCTGTTGATATTGGCTCGTGCGTCGATCGACTCTATTAAAATATGCTTTATTTAAGTTTAGTTTGTGAGTGTCACTTACAAAATTATAATTGCTGAGCTATCCAGAGGATAGATACTGCCAAAAGTTCCATTCCATGTCCGCCTCTTAGCTTTTTATTTAGCTCATATACGTACATCAGTCGAGGGCCGCCCGAAAGTTTTCTTTTTTTATACCCCTAATGTGGCACACAAGCATACGGCCCACCTGATGGTAAGCAATCACCGTAGCCTATAGCCGCTAGCAATACCAGGGGTATCACTAACGGGGTGCCAACCATATTGTTGATGAGGCCTCACTGTGCTAGCAGCATTACTACTAGCCCAGCGTATCCTCGTGGAGCACTGGCAACCTTACTTACCGCAGAAGCACAACACTACATCAAGTAGTGTTATTTCACTGCGGTCTTCTGTAAGGTTCCCCAGTCGGGCGGCTCCAATTTAAATGGGATAACCCACGGGATATCCCAAATCGCTCTACCTCTCTTTTTTTTTAAAAGCTCATGGTGTGATTAATCACTGTACTTAAGCTTAGAAAAACTCATTGGTACAGGCTGGGATTCGAATCTGGGCCCATCAGATGACAGGCCTGTTGCGTCAACCACAAGGCCACCACGGCTTTTTAAAGTTGTAAGTAAGTGGATATAAAGTTTACCAATAATATGATGTAGTACGTCGCGACCCATTTCTCGATATAGCGATGTGAGGCGCGCCACTTTCTATCGCTCTGAAGCAGCGGACGGGGCTCATCAATTATGTCAACAATGGCGCACAATCGATTATCGCCACTATCGCACAATCGCTGGAATCGAGTCGACCCCGAGGAGTCGGCCAATCAGCACACATTGTGGCCAACAATGACATGCCACTCGCTCACTAATGACATGTGAACATACCTCTACCGACAACGTCTAGGATAGGATAGTCCAGTGCAGGCCTGTTCGGATTCATTTCAAATGTCCAAACCCGCAACATTCAATATAGTATTATGAAACTTGAATATTTTGCTAAATTCGAATAGCAGACATTTTAATGAAAACCGCCGATATCGGATGACTAACAGCACGTATTCCGTTTGATTTGTTTGTTGTTGTTCTTCATATTCAAAATAACGCTTTAGCAGATCCAATTATGTGAAGTGGCCTGGATAAGCTCTCCGCAAGTTATCAGTTACTACCTTCATCGGCGGAAACACGAAGTATCGACACATGGGAATTTGTTTTTTTGGGGTGTTAAGGTGCGTGAAGTTAGGATTTAACCAAATAACCAGACAGACACGATTCCAAGAAGCGTAGCTAACACTGCAACAGCGAGCGTGGGCATCTCGAGTGGCCTGCGGGCGCGGGCGGGACTGGTTGTCTGTCTGCATCGTTTCCCCGCGCCTTGTTTGTTGGCACGACACTGAAGGATGGAGAATGTTCATACACACGCGACATTCTATTCCCTATACATCTTGCTAGATAACTTTGCGTCCACACTCTGGAGCATTCACTTACAAAAATTACTCTTCTTCCAACAAATGTTCTTATAAATCTGCAACAAAACAGTCGACAAGATTCATAGGCCACTCCACTATGTCACATTATTTATTATTTACTTAAGGGTTGTAGAGGGCGTATTGATGTGCTAAAAGTAATGATCTCCTCGTCAGCAGGTATCTTTTGGTTCTTAATTAATATCTTTGAGTAAGAAATGCGAGACCGCCATGAAATAGTATAAATGTTGCTAGTTATTCTCAGTGACGCCATCTACCGCCGCCGCCGGGTGTACTGTACCTGATGCCTGTAGGGCAGTGAGTCGCCAAGTGTGCTCTGCGGCGCACTGGTGGACCGCGGTCGTTAGCTGGTGTGTCTCGGAAAAATAAGATCCTACCTACGAGTAATATTATAAATGAGAAGGTTTGTGAGTATAGTTTGTTACTCTTTCACGCAAAAACTACTCAACGGATTTCGATGAAATTTGGAACACAGATAATTTATAACCTTTTATCCCGGGAAAATTTTAGGTTCCCCTGAGATTCTAAGCTCAACGCGGACGTAGTCGCGGGCAGAAACGAGTTATCTTCTAAAGTTATATACACGAAAGACAATACCTCAACCGCGTGTGTGTGAACTTAGCAGATCATTGTCCAGCAGATCATGAATAAATTGGAGTTCTATTCGCATGCAGGATAGTTCTATAGTTCCTGATACTTTTTAGAAATAGTTCTGGCGTTTTAACTTAAAAAAAACCAAGTGACAAAATGATCTGCTAACTTCACGTCACAGATCATTTGCAGCAGATCGTAAAAAAAATTGAGTTCTTTAAGGATGCTGCTGAACTCTATAGTTCCTGATAGTTTTTAAAAATAGTTCTGGCCTGTATACCTAAAAAAAAAAACATTTGAAAAAATTATCTGCCAACATCCCAAAGCGGACAATTTTCGTCGTTTCAAATGTTTTCAATTATTACAAAGGCTGAAACTGTTCTGTTTTTCAAAGATTTGTATCAAAACTATGATCTAGACGTCGATTCGAGACCAGAACTCATCTTTAAGTGCCAGCAGATCATAGGTGAACTTTAAAAATTAGGAAAAATCTTTGAAAAATATTTTCATAATTTTAATATAGCTTTGAAAGCTAGAACTATTTTGAACTCGATAGATCCTTATCTTTGCTATCATATAGAACTCAATTCGAGACCAGAACTCATCTTTAAGTGCCAGCAGATGAAGGTGAACTTTGAAAATTAGGAAAAATCTCGGAAAAATTAGGAAGAACTCGTTAGATCCTAATCAGTACTTTCCATAAAGTGCCAGCAACTGTATGTTAACAGTAACTTTATATTTAGTATTAAATATATTAATCTAACCTTAACCAAGTTGTAACTATATGATACTACAGATAAGGATCTATCCAGTTCAATAGAGTTTTAGCTTTCAAAGTTATTTTAAAATTATGAAAATATTTTTCAAAGATTTTTCCTAGTTTTCAAAGTTCACCTATGATCTGCTGGCACTTAAAGATGAGTTCTGGTCTCGAATTGAGTTCTATATGATAGCAAAGATAAGGATCTATCGAGTTCAAAATAGTTCTAGCTTTCAAAGCTATATTAAAATTATGAAAATATTTTTCAAAGATTTTTCCTAGTTTTCAAAGTTCACCTATGATCTGCTGGCACTTTAAGATGAGTTCTGGTCTCGAATTGAGTTCTATATGATAGTAAAGATAAGGATCTATCGAGTTCAAAAGAGTTCTAGCTTTCAAAGTTATTTTAAAATAATTAAAATATTTTTCGAAGAATTTTCCTAATTTTTAAAGTTCACCTATGATCTGCTGGCACTTAAAGATGAGTTCTGGTCTCGAATCGACGTCTAGATCATAGTTCTGATACAAATCTGTGAAAAACAGAACAGTTTCAGCCTTTGTAATAATTGAAAACTTTTGAAACGACGAAAATTGTCCGCTTTGGGATGTTGGCAGATAATTTTTTCAAATGTTTTTTTTAGGTATATAGGCCAGAACTATTTTTAAAAACTATTAGGAACTATAGAGCTCAGCAGCATCCATAAAGAACTCAATTTTTTTTACGATCTGCTGCAAATGATCTGTTACGTGAAGTTAGCAGATCATTTTGTCACTTGGTTTTTTTTTATGTTAGAACGCCAGAACTATTTCTAAAAAGTATCAGGAACTATAGAACTATTCTGCATGCGAATAGAACTCCAATTTATTCATGATCTGCTGGACAATGATCTGCTAAGTTCACTGAGATCTCAACCGCTGCAAAACACGCGCGCGAATGAGGCGTTTAGTTTCGCTTCGTACACTTACCAATAAAAGAGCAGGTTTGAATAATATAAAAAAAATACATTTCATTTATGGTTTCGTTCCTTCAAACTTTCCAGGTTTTCTAAATGTACCTTGGGCACAAAAAGTTTGCGAAACACTGCTGTAGTGTATAGTGTACGCTGTGTATGTATGTACGTGTGTGTATGTATGTGTGTGTATGTATGTGGTGAGCAGGTGTGTGCCTCAATGCGGATGTCACCAACAATGCACCTACATGTGCGTGTTCAAACTCCAACAACACGGCGTCGCGGAGCAATAACTGGAGCATGCGGGACATGAGGGTTCCGCACTTAAGGACTTGCGGCTGCGGCTGCGCACAGTTATTGGAAAGATATAAATATTGATGGTTAAGAAGCTGTGCGATACACCTTAGATTTTAAATAAAATTGAAATGTTGCATTAGGTAATTAAACAATATAAATCATTTGAGCACATGGCAGTTGGTATTTTTGTAGTGATGATATTTTACATATAATATAATTGAGTTTTACTATGACAGAATGTAAGTTACTATTGCACGGAGCATTGCGATTTGCGTCAGTACGTTCGTCTAAGTTTACCACACGCAATGTAATGTAATGTCTAATGTGTACACTGTAAGGTAGGTATGTATCATCGATTTGTAAATACTGGAATCATTTAGTTGGACAGTTACTTTCCGAACTAGCGTTGATAGAGAAAAATCTAAGAAATTGCTATTGGTTTGGGACCCCTGGCTCCGTGACGGCAGTCAATTAGCGGGCGAGTCGTCGTGAATCGTGTGCACTTACTTACTTCACTTGACGCGTCGCTAACATGTTGCGTTTTTGCCGCGTCTCCCCTCCGTCTCTCGTCACCGCACGTCTTCAGATGTCTTCAGTGAGTTGCGCGTATCTCGCTCGTATCGGAGCAGTATTGTGCCGCCCGTGGCCATGTTGATAATACCTTTTATGTTAGCCGGTCTGTCGAAACATCGCTCCAGATCATCTAATACAAATTAGTTTCCACAAAATTTTATTTGATAGACTCTAATTCTAAATCTACATAGGTACTGAATACTGATACTGAACCTTCGACTACTGAGATAGATTCCGATTGATTCCGAGATATGATACGGAACAGATTCTCGGATCAAAGGGATCGAATCCCGAGTGGAGTTGTACGCAGATAAAGCAATAGATACACATACTTACATACATATTTTAATACTTGTCAGGGTTTTCCTGTGAAGGCTGTAACCTTTCTAATGTGCCGCTTCAGCCTCTCAATGGTAACTAATGATGTGTTTGTATAATATCAGGCATAATTCTATGAGAGTAGGCAATTAGGTATGCGTGTTATATTTAGCATCATTATAATGTTGCTCACAATATGGATCGTTCAACCAGCGGATCGAACGTATCGGCAGCGACTTGTCTCCCGCCGTGTTTGCAACCGATGGATGTTGTTATGGGAATACGGTGATATCGACCTAATGTGGAGATAGCGGCTCGACGAGACGAGCGTGCTGCCAGCCAGCAGCGCGAGCCCATCGATACTCTACCACGGTACACACGAGTACACAACATGCACACTTGATTGTCAGCAGGAGCCCACTCTACAATTCTGCATACATACAGTCCCGATACCACCGCTTATATACATTCCACAGATAAACATTCACATTTGACACGTCATTGACATCACACCGCAGGCACAGGTAACTCTCTGTGGCACTTCCAATCGTACCCACATCACCAAGTCATAGTATAAAGAGAGGGGAAGTAGGTTATCTTCATACAAACGCACCGCGCGCGGCTTGTATGTGTGCGCTATTGTATCTATGTGTCGACGCACGCACACTTTAACAAAATCTCGACCCGTTTCTCAGTGCGCCAGTCGGGGCTAACACTGCACAAGGTTCGCGCGCGCGTCACGGCTTTTCGGCACCGCTAAATGATTTATTCATCAATATCATCATCAAAATGTCTGATAATCGCAGAAGAACGTATTGCTGTGTGTTTGGGTGTCTTAATAATTCATCGATTCCAGACCTGTCTCTGTTCAGATTACCTATTGAACAGGAAAGGTAAGTTAGTCACTTATTCTAGCATAATATACTTTTACTTGATGATGAGATACCTACGTACTTACATATTTTTTGTTTGTATTAGTTTTCTATCTCACAGGAAGTAGGTAGGTAGGCCTAATTTCCTACTAGAATGTATTAGGTACTTTTGATCTGGCAATTGGTTTGCCGCTATTTCTTTGTTTACGTTTAGTTATGCCGATTTCTCAGTATTGTAGGTATAGTAACTAAGTACCTACCTATTTACAGAAAATCGTAATTCAAAATAAGTATGTACGAGTACCTAATACGGGACCGCGACTTGACGTTGCCGCTGTTCATGCGGTTGCTAGCGAAGCGCGAACAGCCGCGCCTAATATTTAGCTAAAAGTGACAACCCTAAGACAGTAGGCAATTATATCGCGAATTGGGCCGGAGATACCCCACTCCCTCTTCTTTATACTATGACCAAGTATTCATAACTTCACAAGCGCAGAAGCGCACACATATGTGATCTGGCTAGGGTTGTACCGCGTGAACCGCGTCCCTCTGAGGCGAGCCGACCGACTAGTAATATAAATACCTAGTAGGCACGAAATAATATTATATGGAAGTAGCGATCGTTTCATATGTATGTATAAGAAGTATTAATCGTAATGTTGGTGTCTGGATGTATTTAGTCATTGTAAGCAATCTCGCGGCTCGCGGCTCGTATCTCCGAGCTGGAATTATAATTAACTTGGAATTTGGATGGAAAGGTAATTAAATTATAAAGTTGCTCGTGTCCACGCCCCGGCGCCCGCGCTCCGCCGTAAGTTCATGTCATACTAAATTGCTAAGCGCACGATGCGCATGTGCCTCGTGATCCAACAACAATAACACTCCTCTATATAATAGAATGGCTCTACCTTAGTACGGCAGCCGTAGCCGTAGCACGCCGCGCCGCGGTACTGGCGCGATCCTCTTGTGTGGCACGTGACGTGACATGACAAGAGCCGTGTCACGTGGTTCATCATTGCAGTGGTCGTGCGTGACTGTTCCCCTGTATAATCCTCTAAGGCACACTGGTGTACCGTGGTCATGTTCGGTGTGCCTCGGAAAAATAAACTCAAACTCCAAATCATCTTTATTTGACTAGACATTACAAGTACTTTACAATCTTTAGAATCCACCTCCGATACCAAAATTATCTCAATACGTTATATTTTTTATAGACGAAAGAAAACATCACAACAGCAGCAACAAACCGCGCGCGAATGAGGCGTTTTATTTCGTATCGTACACTTACCAATAAAAGAGAGGTTTAAATAATATTTGAACACTGACTATCCAAAATGTCCCGATTTTCTGAATGTACCTTGGGGACATAAAGTTAGCGGAACACTGCTCTAAGGCACAGCGTAGTTCCATAAATACGTGTGGTATGAGAATTACAATTGTTACAAGAACATAATATGTACTGTGTCTTAAGTGGTGTAGTATGAGAATATATTTATTTATTGAAGCGAAGTGTTTATTGAAGTGAGCAGGCGCAGCAGCGGAGCTGGGTGAGATAATTATGGTGTGAGCGCAATATTCAGCTCGAGTGACAACCATCAACCAGACAAGAACGGGTCGCGTATCTCCGACTCTCCGTATAAGCAGTAGCATCGAGTGACACTGCAGTTCACACTACTATAGAACATTTTAGCGGGTGTTACCATTTGTAGGTGTTTCATATAATGTAGTTTCAATGTTTTTGGGTAGTATTATCTCCGCGACCGTGTATATACACGTGTTCAGTTTAATTACACAGTCATTACATACTGATCGCGTAAGTCACAAAAAGTATATAAATCTTCTATTGTTGTTGCCTGTTGGACCAGTTTCAAGTGTTATTTACAGTTATATATCTATGACTCGATCAATTTTGTTCGTGGCTTTGAAAACTGACTACTGTGACAAACCTAGTTCAATACCAACCTCATAATATGATGTGTGAGCATCGCTCTCTCCCCGACTTGGGAAGGAATAACAATTCGATACCAATCATGTTGTAAATGTTGATGCGCCGACGGACTGGCATGCGCTGGCGGTTCATAATGGGTTCATACTTCAAAGGAACATTAGGAACACATTTCAACGTACAGTCAGTAGTTATTTATTAGCAAACGTGACGAATTACATATAGTTAGGTAGGTACTTGACGCTACGTGTCGGGTCTCGGAACCCCTGGGAGCCACCACATAGCCGTCATCCGCCATTATCCACCCGGTGGGCGCCGACTGCCGACTGCCGAGGCTATGTTCTCGCGGTACAGCGCCGCACCACACTGTCTGCCTGCAGTCACTACATGGCATGTACAAGATTGTGGCCTTGTGCCTGTCATCTGATGGGCCCAGGTTCAAATCCCTGCCTGTACCAATGAGTTTTCTAGGCTTAAGTACAGTGATTAATTACACCATGAGCTAAAAAAAGAGAGATAGGGCGATTTGCGATCTCCGGCAGGTTTTCCCATTATGCGCCCGCATCTCGTCTCGAGCACCATCCAGCTATCTCGTCATCCATCGAAGGTGGCCCATCGCTATGTACCAATGCCAACGCAATTTAAACTCTAGCTTCAAGCTATTCGAATGTATTTTAAGTGGAGTGTGCAGATGGACGTCGTGCAGATGTTTTGCGCATTAAGAAAACATGAATGACTAGTTGAATAGGAGCCGGGCTCCGCGCTCGGCCATCAATTCACTATTTACGTAGTTACCGTGTACATGCGGGCACAGATGTGCTGCTGATAAAAAGGCACGCGAGGCTTGAATACCAATCGCGTAATTAGGACATTCGTGTAGGCGGGTACTCTACTTTGTAATTATATCTGATTTAATTCAACCACGCTGCGGCGGACCGTGGAGCCACTCATTACGCTTTCGGGCCCCGGACGGCTCTCGGACCGCCGGACTAGTCTCGATGACACTGCACTTTACTACTTCACATGGAACATTCAAGAGTGAATAAAATAAATATTGTATGGAACTCGTCCGTCACAGTCACCAAGGAATAATGAATAACTGTATGGATAAGGTATTATGAGTCTTGCTGTGAGCAAGCCACCATCGTATCGCTTGAACGGAAATTGAATCACAAAAGTATTTAAATTTCGTTAGAGGTCTATTCAGGGCATATCCAATTGATGTCGTTTTGTCCCCTCAGTTGTCCATATACAACTGATAGTAGGTATGTATGTACAGTTGTGTACATAAGTGGAGCGGTCGATCCCTCAATACGGCTCGAGTGAATGCTAACGACAGCCATTCATGGCGCGAGTGTACCGCCGCGGTCGGCATAATATGGTACAGGACGCGCTCACCCACCGCCGGCGGGCGCGCTGCGTGCAGGGACCCGGCTCCGATCCCTCTCACCGCTCGACTCGCTCTGCCTTCATCTTTGATTCCTAACACTTATATCAATAAAACTACCACTACCACTTCTCTTCTACTGGGACTACTATGACTCTGGCTAAAAACTAATTCATATCATCTTTTGACGGCCGATGTAATTTGCCACTATTTAGATCGTGGGCGATCTCATTAGTGCATATCCCACGGTACGCGCTGTAGCGATAATTGATACCAGACACTGTTTGCTCACTCGGCCCACATCTGGCTCCTGTCATACACGATGGCTCACACATCACATACACACACACATACACATACACACACACACACACACACACGCCGTGGTGTAAATAACATTATATTTGCGTGCTTTTTATTAAAATGTATAAGATAAGGCATTTGTTATAGGCAGTATTTGGTAGTATTGGCAGTATTGGCAGTATTTGGCAGTATTTGGCAGTATTTGGCAGTATTTGGCAGTATTTGGCAGTATTTGGCAGGGTTGAGACTCATGAGTAATTTATTTACCAAAATTGTAAACGATTCTAAAGTCAAATTATTACGAACTTGGTCCATGGCCCTTTCTCCATTATGTGTGGGAGGTGAGCAGGCTCGAGGCCGCACAGCAGCGATGTTGTCTACAGGTAAACAAAAACACTTTCCAGTGCACTAAGCACCTCCCCAACCCAAACCGGAAGGAACGACCGCAATACTATCATTTTCTCGTGCGTCTATTATTTTTGGCTACAGTGCGTAACATCCGGCTACACGGACGGACAAGGCACGTTGACGACATTAGCTCGATTCGAACGGATCCCCACGAAATCTTCTGGCAGTCACGGACAAATACTACCATTACCTACCTACAGCTTTAATAAAAACATATCTTCTGGTAGTTTTGGGTTTATTATTGCAGTAGTGGTACTACTATTGTGACACTGACCGCACCGTTAGGCGACTGGTACTCGTACAAATGAAAGCTACAAGGATCTATTCAATATCAGATACCAGCTTATAACCATTATATTGGTGGCTGTCATGTGGAGCTGGAGATGTGAGTACCATTGTAATTATGTTAAGTGGATAGGTACGCAATTCATTGTCTAGTTATCACCTTATCACCTTATCTGAGGCCGCTTTATGAGAGACATGCAACATTAGTGGTAATTTAGAACTAGCCGACTGACTCGCACTAGCGCGGCGTCGCGGGCCACCACCTGCACCCACCACACCACACCACTTGCTGTCGCCAGCCTGATACATACATGGACTACACTTATGATACTGACTGACTTTCATTATATTGCTCCATAGTAGGGTGCGGACTGCGGATGTGAGTCAGTGGCCCCACAAACATTCAACGACAAACAACTCTCACTAGATGTGATAGGAGGAGTGAAGGCATACCATAGATAAGCAGTAGAGGGAACATAGCAACTCAGCTGGAGTGGGAGATAGCGCGGACGGGCAGACCAACAGTAAATTACTCGGATAGACACTAATAATAAAACAAAATAACGAAACAAATGAAAGTTTTGATAGGCTTCATTTCATATAAAAAGGTGAACAACAAGCAATAAACAGAGACAATGTACCAATGAGCTAGTACAGTGATGACGAGCGGCTTATTCACACCTCGAGTGTCGAGTGTCGAGGAGAAGGCCGACAGGAGCCGGGCTCTACAATATTTAAGTAAACAGAGCAGAGGAGACACGCAACGCACAGTATAAGACGTAACGACGTTCATGTCTCGAGTAAATACTTTTTGATGGTAAGTAATATAAAATGTGTCTACATTGCCGGTGTCCACCTCACGCAGCTTGGGCCCCACTGCACAAATCTCGCTGCAATTATGTCGCGATCGTAAAACAATTTACTTTTTCCTTCGTGTCGCGAGAAATGTATTCAGTAGTTAGTAAATGTCAGTTAATTGGCAATTCGAGCCCGTAGTCACGGTGTTCTGTGGAGACGGGCCGGCCAGGCTGCGCGGGCGCGCCGCCAGGCCACTGTGGGCCTTATTCTGAGAGCAGCAAGGCGGCCTGGAGTGCAAGTGCAGCGTGGGAGCTCTGTAATGGCTTCCTCAGCAAATGACGCGGCTCGTCACGAGCGAGCGGCTTCCTTTGAGAGGCGGCGCCGCCCTCCGCGCGGGACGCTCGGTGCTCCTGCACTCAGCATCACACGCTGGCGGCTGCACCGAGAGGAAACTTTCGCAGAAGTGATCATTCGCTCTTTTGGGAACGCGCGGCTGCGCAAAACGTCGAAAACAACGTGAGGGTAATTTGACATTCTGGACAGTGTTGTTATTTGTGATTATCAACTACTTCGACTTGTCGCAGGATTTATGCGTGTTGTGTAACTTGCGTCCGTTTGTAATGAAGAAGGGCCCGCAGGCCCGCTGCCCCGGTTGCTTCCCACACCCGGCACAACCGGACTCCTCAATAACTTTTTAATAATGCCAACGAGAATTAAATATGCAATAACAGTTACCCGATGACAAATTTCATGAAGCCCTGCATCTCCCCAGTTGGTACATGTATGTAATGTAAACAGTGCTAATTAAACTGTTGCTAATTATAATGATCGTGTAGCATTTGCCGCGGTGGAGCTGCGAGGCTCGGCATTTAGCTAAATCACCGGCGATTTGAATAAATCTCGTTTGATGACATTATCCAGTGTTTATATTATTCGATGGTCGCGGAGTGGCCACTGACCAGCGATGGCGCGGCGTGCTAACACTTTGAGAGTGAATAATTGAGGAGATCATAAACATCGGCTTAGTTGGATCAACACCACTATACTCGTAACGCTTAATTTATGTTTTTATGTAGGATCAATGTCTCACCATTACATATTATGGAACAAACCTATACATTTTCGATTGTAATAGTTACCGCCACGAAATTAATCTTAACGTGAAAGACAGACGACCAATTTTTTATCGAATGCGTCACATTAAAATATCACCATGAACTGCTTTAATAAGTCATTAAACAGTGTCTATCTAGTGGGACGGGACGGGTACTCTTGGCCCAGATGTGCCAAACGCTGATGCTGATTTGTGACCTTATTATCATCACCCACGACCACCGTAACGAAGCCTTGTGGCCGATGCCCGCTACAACTGTGGTTGAGGCCACTCGTTGTCAGAAGCACAGCTGGTCACAACCAGCCACTCCAGCTAGCAGCAGAGAGTTCGGTTCCCGATGCAGCCTCCGTCGCGTCGCTGCACGTATCAGGTGTGATTGAAAGCGATTGTTGAAATGCCTGTATTCGGCAATGTTCCGCATCCTGGGGTTATTTGCGGAACGCAAAACAAGAGCTTACAATGGCAAAATCTGGAATTGTTTTAATCAGAGCATATCGCATTCATATCAACGGTATTACTTACGGAGGCAGTGTGACCGCTCGGCGCGCGGCGCTCGCGCATAATGTGCCGTGACGTCAGGAGTCGGGAGCTAAACCCGACGTCGCGAGCGTGTGGCCGCGGCCTTATGGCACCACACGGAGGTCGCACTGCCCGGGCTCAACACATTTTTTACAACACTAATTTTCTTAATTCAATTTAAATATTGCCTTCGCAACTAAGAAATAGCTCTTGATAAGTCAGCCGTGTTTTTTGATTTTACCATGTTACATTAAATAGTGTGAGCAATTTCACGGATCATGAATTATGAAGCATGCGAATATGCTGTTCATTTGTGATGGTTGTGGGTTATCGAGCGGCCGTGTTTGCCCGCTGCCGATACCGCCGGGAGGTGGGGCGCGTGGCGCTTCCGGTGAGGGACAACACACCAACTATACAACTGTCACTTACGGTTACCTGCCAGGCAGTCGTCACATAGCAAGCAAAGCACGGTTGACGGTATGTTCGGTTCTAATGTTCTACTGCTTATTCCGTGGTCGCCTCATTACTGACCACATGCTGATGATGTAATCCACGTTGTCAAATGCACATTAAGTTGTGGTAATATTTAGGCAACTATAATATTGCCCCCCGCCTCCCCTCCCCCCTCCCTCTTGCATGTCAGTGTGTAGAGAGGGGACTGGGCCCAACGCACGCATCGTGACGTATTCCCCGTGCGGTCTCATCCCCACACTGTAGATGTCTGTAGCCCCACTAGCCCCGGGCCCCGGACCCCGCTGCACGCTGTACATACAACTAATGTGCCGCGTCCACACTCGCGCCGCTCCCACGTGTCGGCGAAACAATTTAACAATAGTTCTACAAGTTTTATTTAATGTTTTCCCACAGAAGATTCCGTGGCTAATTGCAAAATAGCCTCTAACTGCACAGGTCATTTTGTGAAGTTGGATTAACTTAATCAAGCACGCAATCTCTGCTGTGCGGTGGTGTGGTGTTAATATCTATTGTCTTGTACATTAGATAATTGCTGCGCTAAACAATCAATTATGTCGTTACATTCACATCCTGCTAACAGCGCAGGGTCCGAGTGAACCCCACAGCTGAGTGCGCGGCGCTCGACGACCATGCTCCTGTTATAATACACACATCATAGAATGGTGCTTGACTTTTTCTGATAACCAGTAGAATCAATAACGGTTTCAAATTTACTTTTAAGTATCAATTTAGTCCTGGGTCTGAACGTGTCAGCGGTATGTACATCACGTGGTGCCGAGGCTCGGTGTTCGTCCACTCCACTTCACTCCACTCCACTCCACTCCACTCCACTCCACTCCGCGCCGCCCGCGCCGGCACTCCTTGTCCATAATGTCCATGACGGAAGCGGGTCCAATTTCCTCCTCCGCAGCGCGCGCAAGATACTCCGAGTAATTAATCATTACATTACTATAACGTCATGTCTCCGCTGGCCTCCTGCCCCTGCCCCTGCCTCCTGCCTCCTGCCTCCTGCCTCCTGCCTCCTGCCTCCTGCCTTCTGCCTCCTGCCTCCTGCCTCCTGCCTCCTGCCTCCTGCCTCCTGCCTCCTGCCTCCTGCCTCCTGCCTCCTGCCTCCTGCCTCCTGCCTCCTGCCTCCTGCCTCCTGCCTCCTGCCTCCTGCCTCCTGCCTCCTGCCTCCTGCCTCCTGTATCCTGTCTCCTGTCTCCTGCCTCCTGCCTCCTGCCTCCTGCCCCCTGCCTCCTGCCTCCTGCCTCCTGCCTCCTGCCTCCTGCCCCCTGCCTCCTGCCTCCTGCCTCCTGCTGCATGCCGCTCGCCGCCGACACCTGCCCTGCACCTACAACGGGTTGCATGCGTTACGTACTTCATATTGACATAGTATTGCAGTTCGTACATTCCATTTCAGCCCCAGCTAATACTTACCCATATAGAATACTTTCCTACCACTAACCAGTATGTATTCACTATAACGCGATACCATAAACGGTAGTTATTGATTTAAGATCTAGTAATCTTCATAAAGTCAGTAGAGTCGAGTAAGCACTGTAAGTAGTGGGTACCTTGTATTTAATTAATTACAAACATAACGTTCCCTTGTGAAGTAAGCGAGGCCCATGTGGTTGCGATCCTCACTACTGGCTACTGGGTGCACTGTTGGTGAGCGACCTGCTCCTGATCCGAGCTGAGTGAACAATTGACCACTTGACCCCAGTCAGCACAATTGTGATCCTACGGCGGACAGACACACACACGATACTAATATCGTATTAGCTGCAATATTCAATATAGTATGATGAATTTATCGGTTGGTTTTGCAGGAAGCAAGATAGCAAGCGTTGGGAAGAGCGAACACACCGCGCCAGGCTCGTGACGCCGCGTCGCCTGGCCGAGAGGACGCTCCGCACACATCGCGGCTCGACTACTGGAGGTCCACCCGGACCCGACACTCCGACGCTCCGACATCTATTATTTGTAGTAAGTACGTTCTGAGAACATCCGATGCCTGCCGGCTCTAGTCTCTGCTCGGGTCAATATTGAACTTGAACAATTTCATAAATTATGCCATTTATCGTGAGCATTTTGAAGTGCGTATGTGCGTGAGTGCTTCAACATAGTTATACAAATATAAAACCATCTAGACTAGAGTAGACGGAGAATAATGCTAGTATTATAGTACAAAAATGTGGTTACCAACTTCGGCTGCAACACGAGCTAAGTGCCGATATGTATTATGCATGTGAGATACCTACTTCATCCGATATCAAATTGGTAAATACCATTTATATATATTGGTTGGTATTAGTACCAAAATATTTATGTTACTACAAACATGATTACAAAATGTACTTTATATTTTTGGGAATATTTCATATAAGTACATACTCAAATTCAAACTCAAAATCATCTTTATTTGACTAGACTTTACAAGTAAGTACTTTCATATCATCAGAATCTACCACCGGATTCGGAAGGTGTTTTTTTTACCTGACAAGAATCCGGTCAGAAACTTATCAATAAAATTACTAGGTGACATGATTATATAACAAAAAGTTATCACATAAACAAGGATGTTATGCTTGAATAACAATTTAAAAAGCCTTGATGACCAGCCTCCACAGGCAGCAAGTATGACGCGAATGCAGCCATCGCCCTCCTCAACCATTTGGCAGGGAAGTCCCGTCTTCCGGACTCCAATAATTATCAAGATTAGATATACAGCAAGGTTTGAATGCCGAGAATGATGACACTTAATAAAATTAATGTATTTTCAGTTTCATAAATGCCACCAGTATCATCCTCGCCTCGCATGCCATCAGGCCATATACATCAGTATACACAGGCAGGTACATTCAGCGACAGCCGCGGCGACAAATATTTGTGCGAAGCAGGGAGCCAGGGAGAGACCCGAGCTCCGCTCTATGGGCGCGGACGAGGACTACGATATATTGCTGGGGCCGCGCCGCACCGCATCTTGTTGTTACACCAACATTTTAACTCGCGGATACTCGTAGGATACCTATATACAGTAGGTACATTTTTGCTACATCACTTTTAAAATTAACCTACAATGAATATAAGATGTTATAAAGAACTTCAAAAAGAGAAGTTCCATTCCGCTGGAGAGTACATTCGTAGCCCCTGTAGTTACGACGAACCATTATACTGCCTACCGAAGCACTGCTGCAGCGTAGGGCTTCGGTTGATGGTTATCAACTATCGCATATTGTTGTCACGGATCAACGAGCACACTCTCAAACAGTGCAACCAAACTTGGATCCATTCAGTCCAGCGGAAACATGATCCGTTCGCTAATGTGTCGACCTATAGAGGCGAGTGAGCTGAATCGTTTGAAGTCACAATGAATGGATCAAATTGCTCTGGTATTATTGCCCCACTCATTATCTCTTTAAGCCCTCTGTAATTATTTTATAACTGTAATTTAAAGTGTTGTAGGTATGTCATCGCTGTTGAGCTTCTTATAGTAGCGGCATATATTCCATGTTACGAGTGTCCCGTTGAACTGAACCGACCTATTGCATGTTTAATGTTTATTATCTGTATGGACGGTGACGTCATGCGGCGCAGGTCACGTCTACTCACCTTAATGCCAGCGCCGCAGAAGTGATTGATGCTCTCCAATATTATTGTGAAAGGTGACATGTTCTAACAATTGTCACTATCAGCAGTTACTTGTGTTTGAATCCCATGTATGTAGATATTATCGAATCTTTCGGTGACATGACATTATTGATATGTGTGTAGTGGAGTGTAGTGGTGTGTGTTTCTGTCTGTAACTGTATCCGTGGGCGGTGTGAGCCAGCTCCGAGGATAGCGGCTGGTGCGTGCGAGTAGGTGACAGCTGGCGACTTGGTATCTATAGCGGAAATTTCCTCACTCTCAGTCTTGTTCGCTTTGTGTCGGTCTGTACCAACACTACCAGCCGTGAGCCGGCACTAACAAGTAGTTACTCCACGGGTATTCGAAGAGCCGACGCTTAGCGTATTGTGTATTCGTTTTCCCCGCACGTCGCACAAAAACGCGCTACGTACAATAAAGGGCACGGTGTAATACCACGTCAGTCACGGCGCGGCGGCACAGCGAGCGTGCATTCCCGGTACCGAGCCCGCAGCCGCACCTGGCTTCACGTTAGCGGTAATGAAACGTTCGGAGCAACAAACATTAACCAAGTTCCCGGCTGGTTGTCGTTTCCAATCTGTCACAGGGCTGTCACCTCCCTGAATAACGACCCGGGCTCGGTAACTCGAGCGCGCCGGGCCCGGCCGGATGTCGAGCTGCTTGCTATTCGTTACAAAACACCGCCTACCTGCACTTTGAACATTTACTTTCTATAACAGTTAGTTTTGGGAAACAATGGAGATTGCACGTACTCGGATTACCAAATAATGCCATAAAAGATGTTTGGGATCCTCGTATTTGCACCCACTCGTCCCACGTTCTGCTGTTGAAACACGCGAGCAGGCTTTACTAGTTATGTGTGTGTGTGTGTGTGTGTGTGTGTGTGTGTGTGTACTATCTACATTACTTAGTGTAAGTGTAAGCAAAGCATTATGGATATCCGCCGTGGCGTCTGTCTATGTTGACATCGACGTAAGGGCTCGGCCTGGTTTGATAAAGTCGTCTGTCGATAGCAGGCTCAGGCGCGATGCTATCACATCACTCGGGATACGAACGAGTGCCGTCGCATCTAATCAATTGTAGCTGTCACTCTGGTGACCTTGTTTGTTGCTTACAATTCTTTGATACTTTTCTTTACAGTTGTGTTACACTGGTCACATATTATGTTTCAAAAATATATATGTTTTGGAACCATTGACTAATTTCCAACCATGCATCCACCAAATCTTTTTTATTTTAGATATCATGGCGGATATCTGCTCCGTGGTCACTAGTATTCAGCCACAGCCTCAGCCGCGAGATTGTTCTCCTTCACAATCATAAACATAATTGCAATGAAACAGTTCTCCTTGCAACGCTGGCTGCGATACGATACGATACTAGGCTTTGATAAACACTCGGAGCTCGACACCGACATAATTGGAAACATTTCATTGTTGCAAAAAATTCTAACAGGTAACGTTATCTGTGGAGAGTGGAGAGCCGCCGGCGGGCTTAATTAACTTATGTAATGAAGCGCGCCGGGCCGGCGGTATCGGCCGGGCAATCGCTGGGCTCGCATCGAATCGAATCGCTGATCGATTAACGCACGACCGGAGATGCCGGCGGGGTTGCGCCTGCGTCGGCATGGCTGGCTGCAGGCTGCATTGTTCACAACACTACACTAATACCGCCTCTCACATGCACTCTCCCAGGGATTTAATTTGAACGAATACGTACGTTAATCTTGAAGAGCTGCCTGCGAAATAAAATAGCTTTTACACCAGTCGATGAACAATGGCTCGTTCCGTCGGCCGCAGCGGGTCGGCGCGGCGGCGGCTCGGAGCAGAACATTCTGGACATTGTGTGTCTTCAAGTACTAAGAGCCCTTCCCTTATTACGTGTTATTGTTATGAATGACGCACGCCGCTAACATCCTCGATAGTACTCCCGCAGATCCTCGATAGTACTCCCGCAGATCGCGAATATTCATTCATAGCCGTGGCCTGCACATCATTTGTTTCCTTGTGTTCAGTGTGCAGTGTATTGTATGTAGGTGAGGAGCTGGAACTTCATTGTACCGGCGCGGCGTCACATACCATAGTAATGTTATTGAGTTCTACGGAACATGTAGTTGGCACGAGCAGGAGGGTTCCTACACTCGCCATATTATTACGATCTACTAGCGGCCCGCCCCCGGCTCCCCACGGGTAGACATTTATCAAATATTTTGTTTACGCGTTTTAGGGCTTTTACAGGCAATTTTTAAAATGTTTCTCTCCATAAGAACCATACTCGTACTTTACGGAATATTCTAAAAAAAAAATAGTGAAATCGGTTCAGCTGCTCTCGAGATTTGCGCCTAGCAACACATTCAGAGATTCATTTTTATATTATAGAGAAGATAGTAGATGTTGATATTGTTGATGCTTGACAACGGACATCGGAACAATCCCGCATTTATATTTGATTCTGTCATTCTAAACAACAAACCTAAATCTGATGAGAACCCATATACCGACTCTGTCTGTCTGTACAGACAAGCGAATGTTTCAGAACTTGACGCTACATGTAAATGTATTTAACGTGTTCAATTGTTCTAGTGTGCAGTATTATCTGATTATTGCTGACTTTTCCAACAATATATTTATGTGCTCTATGCCTTTCCTTCAGCGTCAGTGTCTGGGGAGGAGTACGGGGAGGGCAGACACTCAGCTCTCGCCAGTCGTTGTTATCGTAATGCCGCTTCGGTCATTATTGAAGTATTGTTGTCTGCCAGCCCCGCGCCCCGCGCCCCGCGCCCCGCGCCCTATGTCGATGTCGGGGGGCGGGTGTTTAGCGTCAAAGGGTAGAAGGGCGCTAAAGGGCTGTTTGCTCGGCCTAAGAGAAATATCAATTTGTCTTCGAGATCCTCGAGATAGGGGTAGATAGCTAACGATGGCGCTTTTATTTATTTTGAATAGTAAACGCGACGTGTAATCGTGTCGTCGCTCGCTGGCCGGTGCACGAGCGCGATCCGTCCTTGCCGGGGCTACGCCGCTCACAAATATGTCGCCCAAATGACTTCCACTTATTCCATATCTTTTGTTTTTAATGCATGTTTTAACGTCCCCGGGGCATTCCTCTAGATTACACACACGAGCAGATACAGTGTTATAGGGCACGGTGCGACGCCACGGCGGCGGGCGATGGCGCTCGAACACGTTTCACTTGAACTCTCAGATTACACGCGCCGTGTATATTGCGTGCATCTAGAATGGTTCAGATATAACACTCGTGGTCGCTGGGCGGGAGCAGGTCGGTGGTGAACCCACTGCCTCCAGCCGGGATCGTTGGCTGAACCACTCGCAACGAGACGTTACGATGGACAAGCATTATTTTCCATTGTGTACGAACATTGTTAGCACCCGGTCACTAAAACTTATGGACAATTTTAGCATTTAAGGGACTTAAAAAATAAAAAAAGAGAGATTTATAAGTTACTTGCAATTATAATGTACACTGTACTCGTATGAAGGGATGGATTAACCGATGGCACATGTGGTATTTAAAGTAGTGGATTAAAAGTTTGTTATCCAAACCAAATATTCGTAAATAAAATGTCACTGTTTTAGAATAAGTAAGGTATGTTAAAAGGGGGGTATACAGAAAATAAATGTTTTGATTGTTGTGTGTAATATTAATTTATTATTATATTCTAAGTGCTAATATAAATAAATAAAGATACAACAGCACACAAGCATACGGCCCACCTGATGGTAAGCAGTCACCGTAGCCTATAGCCGCTAGCAATTCCAAGGATATCACTAACGAGTTGCCAACCCTGTTGTTGAAGAGGACTCAATGTGCTAGCAGCATTACTACTAATGCAGCGTATCCTCGTGGAGCACAGGCAACCTTACTTACCGCAGAAAACACAACACTACATAAAGTAGTGTTATTTGACTGCGGTTTTCTGTAAGGTGGACGTACAGTCCCCAGTCGGGCGGCTCCAATATTAATGGGAAATCCCACGGGACATCCCAATTCCCCCTACCTCTCTTTTTATCCCACAACGTTATCGATTGTATCAGTGATAATGCATCCGCTCTCTCGGTGTTCACTCGTTTCTTCTTACATTGATGCTTCTCATAATATATAATATACAGACATGTAAACTCTACAATAGTTCCCTCATGATCGTGTTTCCTGTGGATAGCGCACTATTGCTAGCATCAGGAGGGGCATCAGTAACGGTGGCCGATACTGCCAGAGCCGAGATAATATCGTAATGTAATGTAGCGTTATACACCGCCTGCGCTGGTGGTAGCGGCCTCGACGGGGAACAAAAACCGACCTCCAGGAGATTAGCGCTGGCTGCCCTATAGGGATTGTTCCCGGAACGCGGGCCCGCCTCGCCGACTACATACAAAAACCGCGCACCGCCTAACTGGGTGTTGCTGTTGCCGTGTTGCTCGCTGACACCGACCTTCCTCCTTCCGAGAACACTACAGGGATGCTGCGGCCTGCCCTTCCCATTACACAGTATCTAACTAACACACTTGCATTGCATTGCATCAACATTCGAAACATCGCTGTCGCTTAATCGCTATTAACACTAACCAGTATCGATGGACTGAAATTAGAAAAAAACTTGAATTGAATCGACTGAACAATCGATCAAGGCGATAGATACAGATAGATAGTACTATGTTTGATCAACAATGTCTGAGCTGTTGCCGCGGTAAAAGTCGTTTGCATTCCTAGAATGTTCGCGAAAATCAATTGCTGTGCCCTGCAGGGTGTGTGTTTTTAGTTATAATCATACTTGTAATTTGTATTGTATTTTACTTTAACACATGTGCAATTTATTGAATAAATAAATAAAAATAAAAGCGAAGGACCATAAGCCGGCAAAATGGCCATGTTTGTATTTTACAATCTGTCGACGATCTCGATACACGATATTATCATATGATAGCCGCCGTCAATATAATAACCGTTGGGTTGTAACGAGAGTGAGTCACGCAAGTTTCCCAGAGATCAAACTACTAGGAATATTGAATGTAGCGTGCGTGATCCGTGTGCCGTGGTGGCCGGTTACATGTGGAAAGGAAATCCATCGGCCATGGGTTACGTTTCACGGCGATCTGTTCAGACGGCGCGTCACGGACCGCGTCCTGCGAGGCGAGGCTCACTTTACTACCGACTCTCATACCCCATGCATACTTCATACTATACACACGCTATAGTACCACACCATTCCATTACTATGTATCACTTGCATTATAAGTCTTACTAGCACAAACACTTTACCCAAATTCGTGCCTTGCTAAATGAAAGTGCATCTGGATCATTGCGCCCATGGCATTAGTAATTAGATTCACCGTAACAACGTGCTACACGCATTGATGTTGGTGGATAGTTATGGTGCCTCGGATGTCATGCATGCCCTGCGTACAATGCCGCGCCACTTGTTTTGTTCCATGCCGCGGACGAGTCGGTGTCGCGACCATGCTGCAGTGCTACCTGCGGCGCAAATAATCCGCTCATGTCAAATTCCATAGGCGTGGTGTGATATGTCCAAACATGTGCGGTGAACAGCTTTATATTTACTAAGCCGGTCATGAGTGGCGACCGGCTAGTGGCTGTATCTCTTAACGCGTTACCGTTCATTCCGACTCCTGTCTGGGAGATCATTAACCTTTTTCAAAGTAGTTACCAACTTGGCAGGGAATTACCAGAGCAAAAAATATATGTATTACAATAATTCCGAAAAGAAACTACTTTGTAAACTCGACTTGCGTGTCTCTATGCTAATCACGTGTTCGCACTTTCACGGCAAGCAATGTGTTTTATAATTAATACAGGTTATTTTCTAACCTAGCTAAGAAACTAGTTGCGACCCATATGTTTTTTAGACTAAGCTTCTTCACTCTGTACCTTTAAATTACAACATTGTAACGTCTTTTCTTCAATGGGTAATAAATTTATTATTATTATTATTATTATTACTATTAATGACATCAAATGTAGTGGGGCAGCGTCCTGACGGGCGGCAACTGGCACTGCAGCATATGCCATAGACCATGGATCATGGACCATGGACCACGGACGGCTACCATCAGACACACTCGCCAATGAATTTACCCTGGCTGAGATATGAAATCAATTATGATCTCGTCGCGACCAACCCGTTAGGTTCTGGACTCTGGTATAGTGTTAGCTGACTTACATTCAGATCAATGTTTGCTGTTATAACATTGCGAACGACGACGTTACCATCAGTGAGGGTGCCACCAGCTTGGCGACTGGCTACTGAAACTTCTACCTTGACAGCAATCAAATATGACTCTACGCTACGGTGGCTTATAGATTTGATTGAAATTCTGAGTTAGGTAGCCCATACGGATTATTATTATCCCAATAAATTCAGGTTTCTTGTGCGATAGGTTTATGAAAAAACAGCGGGCACTCTGTGAGGCGCGCCCAGCATTACAAATTATACTATATCCCAGAATAAATATTGTCACAGTAGAGTTTTGACGAGGCACGACGAGAATAATAGTGAACAAACACCGCCCCCGGCCCTCGCCCGCCGACCGCCTCGCTCGCTCCACATACATCGCCGCTCTCCGGGCCACCCTGATCCAATACCTGAACGCCAATGGTCGTTGGATGGTGTATACGGCTTCATTTGCGCATAATAGCTGTACCATGTAGGTAGAGTACATAGTCTCGAGCCCCTAACGACTTGGACACGTATCTAAGTTGACGCTCCAACAATGATGATCGTGCCAATGGTGCAATGGTGCAGGGCAACTTGTACCGTATGTCACTGAGATAGAGGTCACTCTGCTGGCACGTGATGGAGCGGTGTTGTAGTTGGTGTATTTGCCTGTGATGTGTGCTGTGCTCCGGGAGTGAGGGCTGAGCGTCGCGGAGGGCAGCGCCTCTAATATAAACCGCGGCACCCGGCGCGCGCGTTGCGGCCTGGTATCATAGTGCTTACCATTAGGTACGTTAACTGAGAGGGATAGCATAGATCAATTTACATTAGTTGGTCTGACTAACCAGGACTAAAACAACGTAAATAAGAATATCGTTTTAAATGTTTGCGCTGTATCCCACAATAACCTAAACGGCTCCAACATTTTTAACGAGATTACTAAGTAAAATACTTGTAGTTTTTGTATAATATGTACATACATGTATATTGTAAGGTAAATATATGTATAGCGTACCATACGTTCACGAAACGTCTCTCAGTATGCGTGTTGCTAAGTGCCAAGCGTTCTGACCAAAGTCAGACGAAATAGCCATGAGCCTGACTAATGATAGCAGGAATTGAGGAACATGAACGTGCTTATAGCGGTGATTGTTTATAATACCTACAGATATTGAACACGCTAAGCTGAGCGGTGTGTGGGCGCCTTGCGGATGGTGTGTCGCGGCCGGTCGTCACTCGGGAGGATCTACGTGATGGGGGGGCGGCGAGGTTGGGCCCGATGATGCTGCCGGCCTGCAGCCCTGCAGTGTACAGTGCACAGTAGCCAGTATACCGCAAGACATCGGCTCCGTATCGGATCGGCAGCTATTCGCTCGCCCGGCACGGCACCGATTCGCAATCGCGATACGCGCAGAGTCACAGATCACCCGATTACCGCGTTACGTGCCTCCGATTCGCGTCTACTTTAACACATTTAGCAGGGTTATATTGTACCCCTCGTCCCTCCCTCCCCCCTCTCTCCCCCCGCACGAACTCACAACTTAGTTACCATGAAATTAAAATGTCTTTGAAGTATAGTGATGAGCGTGCGGTGTGACGGGCTGCATCCCTCACGGCCGCCGTGCTCTCCGCGGGTATCGGTTGTGTTGTGTAGTCGGTCAATACACTGACTGCATAACGTAACGTATTCAGCATGTGTTCCAAATAACCAAATAATGTAGAGAAGGAACGTTACCAGCGCATAATAAGCGTGTTTGACCGAGGCAAACTGTTGGTTTGGCGACCGCGGCGATGCAGCTGCGACTAATCGCAGCGATGCGCGTCGAGCGGTGCGAATCGCAACATCTTATGGCGTGCGCCGCGCCCACGGTTCCTTTTAACACCTATATCGATAAAACAACAACAGGTACGACGAGTGTTTGGGTTAGGATGCCCGACGCGGTTGTGTTCAACAAGCATGGGTGCGCCGCTCCTCCCCCCGAGCGCGGCAGACCGCCGCTGCCTGCTGCTCGTCGCCTGTTCAGCTTCGGTCTCGCAGCTCGCAGCTTCGGGCCACTCCCCGCTATAACTTTTGTCGCTGCCTGCTCCGGTCCCCGCGCCACCACTCTTATCATCGTTTTTTTTTAAATCAACGTGTTTTTAGTGAATTAATCGATGGAGGCCGGCGCACGGGTTTTTACTTGTTTCTCAGACGTAAAAACTGGCAAATGACAATCGATTTGCTCGGTGTCGGATGAGGTCGCTGATGGAAAGCTGCTGGCAAAAAGCGAGGGTCGATTTGCACAACGAACAGTTTAGTTCCGGTCGCAGGAAATGTTCTCACGCGACGTAGCGCGGCTCCGAGTGATGTGATGGCGGCATTATCTCAGGCTCCGCTCCGGGGGAGTGTCTATAGCAGCGTTGTCGGGCGGGAGCCGGCGCCGCTACCAGTCTCCAGTCTCCAGTCTCGGCTCCCAGTTGACGCACTACTGTATTGTACTGTACATGACGGAGCAGATATTCCTATGGATGTCCGTCTTAGCGAGCCACTGTGAGCCAGGGGCGCGGGGGTTGATGGGGTCGCCGTGCACGTCACTAGCACATTAACGCGTGTTTATTTTCCGGAGGTCATGCTCAGGCATGCGTTAACGTTCTTTGTTATGTGACCATAAAGAAACTTTAACAGAAGTATGACATACGATCGTCACGTCAAGGGTCGGCCCATGTCGTACCCACCCACTGTGTACCGAAGTCTCTGTCTGTAATTAGTGGCAGGCGTAGGCGGGAGGCTCCTGGCGCTCGCCGCTCGCCGCTCCATTCTACTTTGAACCGAATAGTCGGCATCAAACCGCAGGCAACTGTAACCACAACGCGACACAGGTACTGGTGCCACAGCCTCAATATTTATTGGCAACTGGATAGAGTCGATATCGGCGTGTCGGTGTGAGTCAGATGGTGTAGTGTAGTGTAGTAACAAGGAGCGCCGCACATCCGCAGGGCTCGCACACGCACATGACGAGCCCCGACTAGAACACAACACTACTACTTGACACACTGATAACAAACCTGACATATTTATATTATAAGAAGGCCCAGGTACTGCAATACATTAGATGTATATTGTGTACGTACATCATGCAGAACTTTCAAAATACGCTCAAACATATATATCGTACTAGACTTTTTGCCCGCGGCTTCGCACGCGTGGTAATTAAGTCAACTTGTACCTATATCTAAAATCGAAATGATAGCATTTGCCCACTGTTACCTATTATTATGGATTTAACTGCAAAAATGACGGATTTTCATACAAAACTTTCATCCCCTATTTTACCCCCTTAGGGGTGGAATTTCCAAAAATGCTTTCTTAGTGGGTGCCTACGTCATAAAAGGTACGTACTATCAAAATTTCAAGTCTGTAACCCCAGCCGTTTAGGCTGTGCTTTGATATGTCAGTCAGTCAGTCAGTCAGCTTCTTCTTTTATATATACAGATGTATAAATAGCTAGTCAAATTTGGTCAACTAATACAATGTATTAATTATAATATGTCTATCTGGACAGATGGCCGCTGCGGTGCGGTGGTATTGTTGTGAACAACAACTAGCAGCTACCGAACTAGCTAATTACCGTTGGTAATTATCATGGTGGCCAAAGAGTTCTCATCTTTAAGAACGTGCGAGGCTCATGTACAGCACGAGTGCTGCCCGCGCCGCGTCCTCTACTACTAGTAGTAGCACTACACCACTACACTACTACAGTAGGTAAATGGGGAGGGACACCACAATATGCAAGCGAGGAGTGATTATTGCGCAACACTGCGACGACTGTTTGAACAGTTGGGAGGCATCAGTTTGAATAGAATTGATTATGCCGGCAGACGCTGGAGCTGTTTGGAGAGCAAACGTTGCTTAAAACTTTTTGTACAAACACGAGTGTGAGTGCGCAGGCGCAACCTGGCTCAATTAACGGGGCTTTGCTTCAGCGCACTGTTCCTGCGCGCCGCGTTGCTTGCTACACGTCTCTGTTATACATAAAACGAGAAGTATCGGGTCTGTCTGTCTGTCTGTGCCCTATCAGCAAATCAAGGTCGTCTCCGTGTCGTGCCGCATCGCAACACATCACAGTCAGCTGTGTCTCGGAATTGCCTGTTGAAGATTCTAAAATAACCTGTCACAGAGTAGTGTTCTCGACCAGCTCAAACGGAGCGAGTGTCGAGAGATGAGGCGAGACTACCGCACCGCTGACATGCCACTTGTATCTTTCTTTCACACTATATATATATATTTTGATCCGAATTTGATATGGAAGGGTTGTTTGGGGATCTGCATCGGTCGCTTTGCAACATACTTGCCATCAAAAAATACATTAACAAAATGTTTTTGTTGATCCGTAACGGTCGCAAAAATTATACCGACGAGTCAAATGTGCATCCGTTTTATATTCATGCTCATGCGCAATCTTACTAACTAACGTTGATCCGAGGGAATGTATGTATCCATACTACTTAAACATTATAATAACAATTAGAAATTGTCCTTATATCTTCTTGTGTGTATATATAAAAGAGAAAGCTGACTGACTGACTGACTGGCATATCAACGCACAGCCTAAACGGCTAGGGTCACAGACTTGAATTTTATACAGTACGTACCTTTTATGATGTAGGCATCCACTAAGAAAGCATTTTTGGAAATTCCATCCCTAAGGGGGTAAAATAGGGGTTGAAAGTTTGTATGGAAATTCGTCGAAAGTTAAACGCATGAAAATTGGTATTTGGCCTTTCAGTTAAAAATTAAAAAAAAACTTATTTCAGGATTTTTGGAAATTCCACCCCTATGAGGGTAAATTAAGGGTTGAAAGTTTGTATAAAAATCAGTTATTTTTGAAGTTAATCGTATGAAAATTGGCATTTGGCCTTTCAGTTAAAAATAAATAAATACGTATTTCAAGATTTTCAGGAATTCCACCCCTAAGGGGTTTAAATAGGGGATGAAAGTTTTGTATGAAAATCCGTCATTTATGAAGATAAACGCATGGAAATTGATATTTGGCCTTTCCGTTAAAAATAAATAAATACGGATTTCACGATTTTTTTTAATTCCACCCCTAATGGGTTATAAAATAGGGGTTGAAAGATTGTATGAAAATCCGTCGATTTTTAAGTTGAGTGCATGAAAATTGGTATTTGGGCCTATCAGTTAAAAAAAAATTAAAAAATTACGTATTTCAGGATTATTGGAAATTCCACCCCAAGATATAAAATAGAGGATGAAAGTTTTGTATGATAATCCGTAATTTTTGAAGGTAAATCCATAAAAAAATTTAGCAGTGGGCAAAAGCTATCATTTAGAATTTCAGATATAGGTACATGTTGACTTATTTACTACGCGTGCAAAGCCCCGGGCAAAAACTAATACGACTATATCTAGTATTGGTAGGACTCTAGCGAGGGCCAGTCTGAGGAATGGCCAGACCTTTGTCAGTTAATCAACGGCCAAGCAGTAGCTACTCAACGCTACGGTGTTCCAGGTTGAAGAGCATTGTTTGCGGAGTAATAACGGGGCTTCGAGACTCTAGATCTTATATCTCAGGGTTCTGAGTGCGATACAATGTCAGACATTGAGCTGCTGGCATGCATGCAGCTGGGCACGAAGCTTAACATCGGGTAAGCGACAAGCTCGTGTCGGCAACAAATTTCCACATACATATATCATACCTATAAACATAAAAACTTAATAAATAAAGAAAAGTTAATTATTAGATGGTCTTGAAATAAATTATAGGAATTAAACCATCCATATACCTTAAGTATGTCCAGTAGGAGGACTTGCTGCCTTCTGATTGGCCCATTTGAATCGGATCAACAACTATCGGAGTGGATTTGTATATTGGATCAACATTTCGGTTGCGTTTCCTAAAATTCAACGGAGTAAATCGTTGAACCGGCCGGAACCACATTTGTATGAAAAATATTACATTGGATCAACAAAAACCACCCGGATCAACATAGGTTTTCGGATCAACAAAGTGCTCGCGGTATAGCACGCATGATCAACAATTGACGGAATGGTATAACTATATATATATATATACACATACACAGTGCAGTACGCAGCTACACGCGAGCATGTGTGCGTGCCCTGATTCGAACCGGGCTTCAGCGAGAGGCTCGGCCGTGTGTGTGAATGTGTGCCGTCTATCTTACTCCATGTATTTGCCAGTTTTATTTACCTTTCATTTAAAATAGTGTTAGGTTACCCGGAGTCCCAAAAGAAAACAAGAGATCATGCTTTTTTATGTCACAAAACGCGAAATGCTCTAAAGCACATCCCGTTCTTTACATCTACAACTGCTCCGTGTTCTGTGTTCTGTGTTCTGTGTTCTGTGTTCTGTGTTCAAAGTCAACCCATGTCAACCCATGTATGTAGGTATATTGGGGAGGTGAGTATTCAGTATTCAGTGTACCTAGTGTAGTGTACTGTAGTGTAGTGTGTGTGTAGTGAGCAAGTGTAATAGTAGCACTGTAATTGTTCTCGGCCGCAGTGTCAGTGGGTCTGTCTGTCTGTCGGTGCAGAGTCATTAGTAATGTAAATGAGCGCGCACTGGAGCACCAGCTAGCCGGCGAGCGAGACCGAGCGGCGCTTCTCGCCTCCCCCTCCCCCTAGCCCTCCCCCTCCCCTCCGAGCGGTAGCGAATTATAGCTGATGCTATAGTTCGTAGCTTAGGCTTCATTAATGATAATACTAATTCAATAATTATACTACCTATGTACTCATTTTATTTTAGCGAATGTGTGTGGATGCAGAGGGCGCACGAGGACGCCGACACTCCTGATGTCAGCCGGAGCCGCCGCGCTCACCGGAGATGTCACCCGACCACCAGTCGGACCGGGCACGAGATTCACAAGACAACTATTATTGCTATGAATGAGTTACCTGTGTACGTCGGTTGAAATGCACTGAAAAAAAAGCTGTAGAATCAATTACACAGTAGTATGTGCGCCTGCGCATGCACGAATACAATGTGCACGATTTCACACACACACACATACGCGCGCTGGTGTGTTCCACTTGGTTCACCTTGGATTTATACAGTTTCAGAAGGCTATGTTGTAAGCGTATCTGCCCTCGTTACATAAGGATTGAAATGATAATGGGGTCCAACCTCACGTACAGAGGCCAAATGATCAAATGTACGGCGCTTCGTACTTACATCGCATCGGCCGCGGCAGGCTCGCGGCGCGGCGAGGACTGCTATACTTGTAGTGGCGTGGGATTCGACGCGGGCTGCAGCAGGCGGCACGAGGCTCCGACACCGTAGATGCGGCACTCAGGATGTACGTAGTCTCCAGCTTACGTACACCGCATTACGTACAGCAGCATTACGTACACCAACTACATAATTGTTCTCATGTCTGTCACAGTCTCTATGCCGATGTCAATGGAACTGTCAGTGGTAGCAGTAAACACAAACAATACACAGTGGGTCCATAATTTAAATTTTCAATACAAAGTCTCGTCCGCGCTATTGTCCTCCAGGTATTCGTCCAGCCGAAATATGTTATTGATAGACTTTGACGGCCCTATTCCTAGAGCCGGCAGGTCCCTTCATATCGCGCCCTAGGGACAATACTAATGCACGCGCGGACGGCGGGCTCTCTCATCCGCACTCACACCTCCCGGCCGACACTCCACCCGAGCTCCGTGGTCCCCGGGCTGCAGGTGTGTGTTGCTTGACCTGTGTAAGTCACGTGACGTCCTGAACTGAGTGCCGTCGTCTCCGCCGCGGCGGGACCCGCGCTCTCCGGCTCTCCGCGCTGCTTCTACAATACAATACACACGAAACATAATTATTATACAGAAATAGAGATCCAAGTACTTCAGATACAACAACTTATTCAAAATAACTTTAGTACTCTATACATTATGTAAGTCCTCTCAATGGCGCCATTTTCAATGTAATGTCACGTCCCATAATACATAGACTATACGCCAGCGGACGATCATACAACGATACCTCCCTTGTCAACTTATAATCCACCTTTTTGCTCCGCTATAGTCGGGTAATATTACGGGTGCTATGCTTTTTTTTTCTTTTAATATACCACTAAGGTGGCAAACAAGCATACGGCCCACCTGATGGTAAGCGGTCACCGTAGCCTATAGCCGCTAGTAATACCAGGGGTATCACTCGCGGGATGCCGACCCTCTATGTGCTACAGCTACAGCATTCTGTTTGTTCAATGTAGTAATTACAAACTATGAATGTTGAAGGTGAAGATGCCTCTTGAGCCCGTCCATACCTCGTGATATGATATGATATGATATGATAAACTATCCCCATAGTGTAAGACATAGTATATTATCAACTGTGAGGTGTAAATAGCGCCGCCCACCGCTCCGGTGTGACGTGACGAGCGACATGGCCGCGCCGGGCCGGGCCGTGTCCGATGTGCACGTGACGCGCCCACTGGGGTCACTGCTCACTGGCAACACAGTCGCATTTTATTTATTCTGGGTGTATCTTTAGGCAGGTACCTACTATAACGACGCTCCACCGCATTATACCTACATACAAATCGGAATTGAGTGCTCGCTCATGCATCACTGGTCCAAGCTGTGCATGGCTATTGTATACGCCGATCATAATAATTTTAGTAAAACCTTATTCCTTCATGTATTAAATATATTCTGTCACCCACATCAGTCAAATCACTCATTCATACGCTGTTCTCGCCTCTGGTGCGTCTACTCTCCCTGGTAGTCCGTCTCAGACTATCAACGCATACGCTATTGAGAAAACCGCTCCGCTAACTCACCCCGCACGCTCACCCATTCAAAGTATCGGGTTAGAGCTGATTTCGTGGCCACGAACGCGTGTGAATCAAGATAAAATAAACAACAATAAAAGTGCCTTGTGAAGTAAATAAACCAGCAGGATTTCAGTGCACTATCGAAGGACATATTTTCATCGCCTACCAGGTATCCGTGCTTTTTACCTCACAGCTATAATGCTCCACATATATGTTTACATTACTCTTGTTCTTCTGATCGTCTGTTCTGCGGTGAGTGCGGCGCGGGCGAGGGGACTGAGGGCGTATACTATACAGTACTACACATACTAATAATATCCCAATATTATTAAATACATTACTTTATCAAAGGTCAGGCCCCTTGACCGCGGTAATGCTATCTACTTTATCGTGTTTTGGTTTGGTTATTAGCTATAACTTTATTTGTGCTTGGTGAATTTTGAGCGCGAATGCTGTGTTCTTGTACCTACCATACATTAAAATATTGGTTTAGCAATCACAGTGAAATATAGGAATAAAATCTTGTGTAAAAAGTACCTAAGTACCTACTTGCTTATAACGCTAAGTCGTTATTCAAGCAGACGACCCGCCCGCGCGCCGAAGGTAAGCCAGGAGGTCGGGGTAGGCAGGTACATCAGAGGCATACAGTTGCATGTTGCCGAGCATGCGGATATCTCTTGAAGAGCCCTATGCTCCCTGCACATCCGTGGGAGCACCTCCAATCAACTAAATGGCCGAGCTGGGGCGGGGGCGGGGGCGGCATCATACACACATTACACATCATCTGCGACTGACCAGATACTGCTTATCTGGCTCTACATGCTGCCGCCACGCTGAAAGTCACGACTGGCCACCAGCCCCGATAAGTGAGCACCGTGGGAGCACGCATACCGCATATTGCTTACAAATCACATTTGGTAACGATAGCGTGCATGTCTCGAGCTCGACGCGCGAACATAACAAGCATCTATATACATATATGAATATCTATATCTATCTACATAGCGTTGTGGTATTCTCGTAGTCTCATCTAAATCGATCCAGTAATAGAGAGCTTCAATTTCACAATCGACTCATTTAAGTTTCGTGAAAGTAATCAACTTACCTGTTTTCCATTGTATTGTATTCTTATGCAGGGATAACTGGAGGCATACCTGAGTTAATATGATATGTTTTATGATCAATCCCCCTCCCCCTCACCCTCCCCCTTCCAGCCTCCGGTCGCCCGCCCCGCGAGCCTCCAACTGGCATTATAACACACAAATAGGTTCGCGGTCATACGATACGATACGACACATCCATTTACGTATAATGCCATTGAAAGGTATATAATTTACGGTCACCATGGTAAGCTTTTTGGTATTGAGGTCAATATTCGTTTAGAAAATAGCGGCCAATGAAGGTTGCTCATTGAGGTGTTTACCCACCATCGCTGACGTGACGTACTGTACGTACATCAGCACTTAGCACAGCGAGCGCGGCCGTACTGCACGCACACACACACACATACACGTACACTGATACATACATAGCGTGCTAGGAGCCGGATAACAGACGGGCTTGCTTGGCTCTCTCCGAGCCAACAAATAGGCACTGTCGTCGGCGCGGGACATGCTAAAAGGTTTTTGGCATTATTTGTTCTATAAAAAACCGTAAAATATTAGAGAGTTATGAAGGTTATAGTGGCGTCACAGTGTCGGCGCGGCGGCGTGTTTGGAGAGGACAGTGGACAGTGCGCCGGCACCGCATACCGCAGCCTCGCTGACGGACCGGGACTCCTGTCGCTCACACGCTCCCCAGTCTCCCCACACAGAACTCAGCGCGCGGCGGGAGCAGGCGAGGCCAGCCCTCGGCTGCTGGCTGCAGCTGACGGGCGGCGCTCTGGGGAGCGCCAGGACTGGGGTCCAGGAGCGCACTTCACCATCTACTACTGGTTGATTCCGTGTGCGGGCAAAGTAATTGAAATAGGTATTTTTATTAGTATGGGCATGGTATGGGCTCAGAGTAGATATACTGCGTACGCAATACGTATGGGTTTCCAGAGCTCGTTCGATCGTGCGACTGGCCTCGGATGAACTCCGGGTGTACAGCCATGTTCAAATTTCACATTGTTTTTAATTAAAAATATAATTGCGTTTCTATTATGGCCGTGATACAGCCCATTAAAGGGTCATACTGGTGTTTGGCTGATTGGATTCCAACGCTCTGTCAGTAATACTTTGCCTCCTTTTCCATTGCTGTTACCATGAATAGGGCTCTTCCCTGTAATAATATGTACCTCCCCATCATACTTACTTACAATATTATAGTCACTCTCTTAATTTAGTACCTACCTCGGACTCCTTTTCATTGTAAATTAGTGTTGGCGTATGGGACCTGTGGTTAGCGAAGAAAGAAGAAATCGTGACATGAATTACTTCCCGCTGTTTTACTCAATAATAAACGAATACCTACTGAAATACAGAGTACCTGTAACCTGTACCTACATCTCGCCTACATTTTGAATCAAAATTCACAGCTAGTAATGAAAGCAGCGACGTTACACGATATCTTGAATGTTGTGCGGCAGGACTCCGGAGGACTGTCAGAGCACACGCTGTTACTCAGTAAGTATAGTATGTAATGTACCACCACAAGCAGCGTGACTGACGTGCCGTTTATTAAGGGGAGCACGGTTGTTTGCACGATATACCGATGTATGGAGTGGATACCGGTTTCATTGGCTGGGATATTCTATTCTGTAAAATGGCCTAATTGTTTTTTTTCGACTTTCATTGGTTAGTAGAAGAGATTTTAGGGAGTAATCTAGAACCAAGGGGACGAACTAAGTCGTGGTCAAAAGATAGTAGATAATGATACATTAAACTTTAAAGACACCTACTGCCATCTATGGATGATAACTAGAAATATAATCATGCGCATTTAACCTCTATTACATAGCACACACTTTTTCTGATTCTGTCATCTAGCGAATTCTCTAGATGGCAGCACTAGGTTTGTAGTGTTTGTAGTTTGTACGTAGCATCTCTGAGTAGATAATATTATATTGTAGTATATTATTATCTAAGAGTACATAATATACAACGTACAAGTTATCTACTTTGAGGCAGTGTAGAAACCATAGACAATACACTTACACAGTATAAACTCAAACATACTAACTGCGTGTATATAAGTCTAGAAGCGGAAACAAAATGTTTAGCTACTAGAAACCTTCACAAAATGGAATCCATGTTAAGACGTTTGAAAATAAAAAAAACATTTCTTCAGTTTAGGCCCTTATAAGGCACTGTAAACATGCCAATCAAGACGATTGATTGCCAACAGCACAGTGGTGCCCCTATGATTTTCTACTCTTTTTTGCCTGACTATAGGTACAGGTAAGCCCTTATTCTCAGGGTGAGTCAAATAATATAATATAATTCTACGGTGCGGGGCCTTTGCGAAATAATTGTGATAGATGTATAAGCCCATAATAATTAACGTTATCTTATTTTAGGCCAGTTTAATCGTAAATTTTCCAATATACGATAAAATAAGATTACTGACTTAAAGGAACGTGTAACGAGAACCGTAAAATTGATAAAAAAAAACTGTCCTAAAATGATTTGTAACTTGTCAAAATCCTATAGATTGTCAAATAATTTTTTACCAAACCTAACCTAAAACATCATATAAATAAGTAGTGTAGTGTACGTAGATTTAATTTGTTATTTGTTAATGGGTGGAATTATTTAGTAACTATTTTAAACGTTCAGTCTATTGAGTAAATTATTGGAATTGTGCTAAACTGCGCTACATCGCGGTGCGGTGTTTTATTTCCTTGAGCTGTGTCCCAGAACCGCGGATGAGATATATTTATTTGGAAGTGCTGTGAGTAACATTGTTGACGATAATGGCCAAATCGGCGTCGGTCGAAATTATTAATAGGTATCAGATGTTACACTAATGTCTAAAGTCATGCGGATATCCGAATTACTGTCGATGTGAACCGATCGAGTCGCATCGAGCAATGCAGTTGCGATGGTCGCCGGAGCCGGCAGACCGTAGTATTAGTAACCGCGCGATGGCACAGGTGCGGCGGCGAGGCGCTGAGCGTGCGGCGCGCCGTGGAGGAGGCGGCGCGGGCGCTGTTCGGCGAGTGCGGCGGCGCGGCGCTGGGCGTGGACGTGGTGGCGGTGCGCGGCGGGCGGGCGCTGCTGCGGGCGCCGAGCGCGGCGCTGGCCCGCCTGCGCGCCGCCCTCGCGCTCGCGCCGCGCCTGCGCGCGCTGCGCCACTCGCCCTCGCCGCTCGCCCTCCTCTAGGCGGCATTCACATTAACATGACGCTTCCGTTGCAGGTAATTCCTCTGAGCGGTGCTAGGCGCGCCGCCCGGGCCCGAGCCGCCGCGTCGACTAGCAACTGTACTGCCCTTGATATTGCCCTAGGTTGGAGTTGTAATGTCGACACGGTCAATTGAATCCATGGGGGCCGGGGGCAAGGATGTTATTATAGTGGCATCACGTGAAGAGCTGGGGACGCCCAGTAAGGTGACCCTGCCCGAGCCAGAGCCGGCCCCGGGACTGATCCTGCCGGATGGCTCCATCAACTGGGGTTGCCCATGCCTCGGTGGCATGGCAACGGGTCCTTGCGGCAACCAATTTCGAGATGCATTCTCTTGTTTCCACTACAGGTAATTTACTCAAACATTATATTTTGATTTCATATTTCCTTAATTCTATTCCACTTTTATTATTTTTCTTGTAATTTTATTGTCATTATAAAGCAAATTAATTATTATTAGTCTGCAATTGTGCAGCATGTTACAAAAATGGGGGTAATTCTTATATTTAGGTCTTAAATATAACCATTCAGTATAATTATTGTTATAATGCATCGCTAGTGTTATGCACAAAAACTTAGGAGTTTCCCCCATGAACTTCAAGTAGTTGTAACTTGATATAGGGACCACCAAACTCGAAACTTTCTGTACATAAATACATAATTGTTCAAGATTAAATAAAATTATCTACAGCTTTTAGCCCAAATGATACCCACCAGGCATCCTGCATGTGGCCTTAGGCATTTAAAAAAAATATGACATTGACTTGATGCACATAGAGAGACAATATTTATTGGTATTGTCTTGTTTGCAGCGAGGCCGACCCCAAGGGCAGTGACTGCTACGAGAAGTTCAGTGTGATGCAGGAGTGCATGGGCCACTACCCCGAGCTGTACGGCAAGGACGAGGACGACGACCTCGCCGCGGCCATGGAGGCGGCCGGCCAGCAGGGAGAAGGCCGGGAGGGCACTGACCCCGAGCCGGTCAGCGACCCCAAGCCCGGCCCGGCCGGCGACGCTCACACCTAATGTACTGTCGCTCATGCTATACTTGCAACATATTTTAATGATATACTTAGATTACATACATGATTTGTTTGTTAAAGTAAGAACACTGTAATATGTTTCTTGGATGTACTTGTGTGTGATGTCAGCCTGCACTACTCCTTACAATAATTTGAATGAGTGAGCTTTGACATGTCTCCTGAACATATTGTGTTTATGTTATTAAAAAGTTATAGTTAGAATAGTTTTCTTTTAATTGTAGTAGTACAATTATATTTGTCCCATTTTTCCATATTGGTGAAATCTATGGGGGACGCTCTTGTTCAACAGTCGTCTCTCGAGCCTAGCAGTTTTCTTCTCTTGGGCCATCTCTCGGGTGAAGATGATGCATTATATTGTAGGGTCGGCAACGTGAGAGTAATACACAAGTCAGGTGTAGCAACTTGCAAGCCCGTCCATAGTGACTGTGGCCGGCGAATTACATTTACTCTTGCGGCTATGGTAATTGCTTATCAAGTTACCATCGATATGTCGTATCGAGGTGGGCAGGTGCCTCTGACTGGCTACCACGTCTAATTCACTGCTGTGCCCCAAAAATTACTACTTTTTTTTTTTTTTTTTTTTTTCAACTTAGGTGGCACACACGTGTGTGTACGGCCCACGTGATGGTATGCAGTCACCGTAGCCTATAGCCGCTAGCAATACCAGGGATATCACTAACGACTTGCCAACCCTATTGTTGATTACAACCCCACTGTGTAAGCAGCATACTACTAGTGCAGCGTATCCTCGTGGAGCACTGCGGTCTTATGTAAGGTGGAGGTTCAGTCCCCAGCCGGGGGGCTCCAATACAGGGCGTCCCACGGATATGCCACATGGAGGGAAATACCTTGAATATTGTAGATAGAAAATGTTAAGATAGATAGATAGATAGATAGATAGATAGATAGATAGATAGATAGATAGATAGATAGATAGATAGATAGATAGATAGATAGATAGATAGATAGATAGATAGATAGATAGATAGATAGATAGATAGATAGATAGATAGATAGATAGATAGATAGATAGATAGATAGATAGATAGATAGATAGATAGATAGATAGATAGATAGATAGATAGATAGATAGATAGATAGATAGATAGATAGATAGATAGATAGATAGATAGATAGATAGATAGATAGATAGATAGATAGATAGATAGATAGATAGATAGATAGATAGATAGATAGATAGATAGATAGATAGATAGATAGATAGATAGATAGATAGATAGATAGATAGATAGATAGATAGATAGATAGATAGATAGATAGATAGATAGATAGATAGATAGATAGATAGATAGATAGATAGATAGATAGATAGATAGATAGATAGATAGATAGATAGATAGATAGATAGATAGATAGATAGATAGATAGATAGATAGATAGATAGATAGATAGATAGATAGATAGATAGATAGATAGATAGATAGATAGATAGATAGATAGATAGATAGATAGATAGATAGATAGATAGATAGATAGATAGATAGATAGATAGATAGATAGATAGATAGATAGATAGATAGATAGATAGATAGATAGATAGATAGATAGATAGATAGATAGATAGATAGATAGATAGATAGATAGATAGATAGATAGATAGATAGATAGATAGATAGATAGATAGATAGATAGATAGATAGATAGATAGATAGATAGATAGATAGATAGATAGATAGATAGATAGATAGATAGATAGATAGATAGATAGATAGATAGATAGATAGATAGATAGATAGATAGATAGATAGATAGATAGATAGATAGATAGATAGATAGATAGATAGATAGATAGATAGATAGATAGATAGATAGATAGATAGATAGATAGATAGATAGATAGATAGATAGATAGATAGATAGATAGATAGATAGATAGATAGATAGATAGATAGATAGATAGATAGATAGATAGATAGATAGATAGATAGATAGATAGATAGATAGATAGATAGATAGATAGATAGATAGATAGATAGATAGATAGATAGATAGATAGATAGATAGATAGATAGATAGATAGATAGATAGATAGATAGATAGATAGATAGATAGATAGATAGATAGATAGATAGATAGATAGATAGATAGATAGATAGATAGATAGATAGATAGATAGATAGATAGATAGATAGATAGATAGATAGATAGATAGATAGATAGATAGATAGATAGATAGATAGATAGATAGATAGATAGATAGATAGATAGATAGATAGATAGATAGATAGATAGATAGATAGATAGATAGATAGATAGATAGATAGATAGATAGATAGATAGATAGATAGATAGATAGATAGATAGATAGATAGATAGATAGATAGATAGATAGATAGATAGATAGATAGATAGATAGATAGATAGATAGATAGATAGATAGATAGATAGATAGATAGATAGATAGATAGATAGATAGATAGATAGATAGATAGATAGATAGATAGATAGATAGATAGATAGATAGATAGATAGATAGATAGATAGATAGATAGATAGATAGATAGATAGATAGATAGATAGATAGATAGATAGATAGATAGATAGATAGATAGATAGATAGATAGATAGATAGATAGATAGATAGATAGATAGATAGATAGATAGATAGATAGATAGATAGATAGATAGATAGATAGATAGATAGATAGATAGATAGATAGATAGATAGATAGATAGATAGATAGATAGATAGATAGATAGATAGATAGATAGATAGATAGATAGATAGATAGATAGATAGATAGATAGATAGATAGATAGATAGATAGATAGATAGATAGATAGATAGATAGATAGATAGATAGATAGATAGATAGATAGATAGATAGATAGATAGATAGATAGATAGATAGATAGATAGATAGATAGATAGATAGATAGATAGATAGATAGATAGATAGATAGATAGATAGATAGATAGATAGATAGATAGATAGATAGATAGATAGATAGATAGATAGATAGATAGATAGATAGATAGATAGATAGATAGATAGATAGATAGATAGATAGATAGATAGATAGATAGATAGATAGATAGATAGATAGATAGATAGATAGATAGATAGATAGATAGATAGATAGATAGATAGATAGATAGATAGATAGATAGATAGATAGATAGATAGATAGATAGATAGATAGATAGATAGATAGATAGATAGATAGATAGATAGATAGATAGATAGATAGATAGATAGATAGATAGATAGATAGATAGATAGATAGATAGATAGATAGATAGATAGATAGATAGATAGATAGATAGATAGATAGATAGATAGATAGATAGATAGATAGATAGATAGATAGATAGATAGATAGATAGATAGATAGATAGATAGATAGATAGATAGATAGATAGATAGATAGATAGATAGATAGATAGATAGATAGATAGATAGATAGATAGATAGATAGATAGATAGATAGATAGATAGATAGATAGATAGATAGATAGATAGATAGATAGATAGATAGATAGATAGATAGATAGATAGATAGATAGATAGATAGATAGATAGATAGATAGATAGATAGATAGATAGATAGATAGATAGATAGATAGATAGATAGATAGATAGATAGATAGATAGATAGATAGATAGATAGATAGATAGATAGATAGATAGATAGATAGATAGATAGATAGATAGATAGATAGATAGATAGATAGATAGATAGATAGATAGATAGATAGATAGATAGATAGATAGATAGATAGATAGATAGATAGATAGATAGATAGATAGATAGATAGATAGATAGATAGATAGATAGATAGATAGATAGATAGATAGATAGATAGATAGATAGATAGATAGATAGATAGATAGATAGATAGATAGATAGATAGATAGATAGATAGATAGATAGATAGATAGATAGATAGATAGATAGATAGATAGATAGATAGATAGATAGATAGATAGATAGATAGATAGATAGATAGATAGATAGATAGATAGATAGATAGATAGATAGATAGATAGATAGATAGATAGATAGATAGATAGATAGATAGATAGATAGATAGATAGATAGATAGATAGATAGATAGATAGATAGATAGATAGATAGATAGATAGATAGATAGATAGATAGATAGATAGATAGATAGATAGATAGATAGATAGATAGATAGATAGATAGATAGATAGATAGATAGATAGATAGATAGATAGATAGATAGATAGATAGATAGATAGATAGATAGATAGATAGATAGATAGATAGATAGATAGATAGATAGATAGATAGATAGATAGATAGATAGATAGATAGATAGATAGATAGATAGATAGATAGATAGATAGATAGATAGATAGATAGATAGATAGATAGATAGATAGATAGATAGATAGATAGATAGATAGATAGATAGATAGATAGATAGATAGATAGATAGATAGATAGATAGATAGATAGATAGATAGATAGATAGATAGATAGATAGATAGATAGATAGATAGATAGATAGATAGATAGATAGATAGATAGATAGATAGATAGATAGATAGATAGATAGATAGATAGATAGATAGATAGATAGATAGATAGATAGATAGATAGATAGATAGATAGATAGATAGATAGATAGATAGATAGATAGATAGATAGATAGATAGATAGATAGATAGATAGATAGATAGATAGATAGATAGATAGATAGATAGATAGATAGATAGATAGATAGATAGATAGATAGATAGATAGATAGATAGATAGATAGATAGATAGATAGATAGATAGATAGATAGATAGATAGATAGATAGATAGATAGATAGATAGATAGATAGATAGATAGATAGATAGATAGATAGATAGATAGATAGATAGATAGATAGATAGATAGATAGATAGATAGATAGATAGATAGATAGATAGATAGATAGATAGATAGATAGATAGATAGATAGATAGATAGATAGATAGATAGATAGATAGATAGATAGATAGATAGATAGATAGATAGATAGATAGATAGATAGATAGATAGATAGATAGATAGATAGATAGATAGATAGATAGATAGATAGATAGATAGATAGATAGATAGATAGATAGATAGATAGATAGATAGATAGATAGATAGATAGATAGATAGATAGATAGATAGATAGATAGATAGATAGATAGATAGATAGTTTAGGTTTAGGTTTAGGTTTAGGTTTAGGTTTAGGTTTAGGTTTAGGTTTAGGTTTAGGTTTAGGTTTAGGTTTAGGTTTAGGTTTAGGTTTAGGTTTAGGTTTAGGTTTAGGTTTAGGTTTAGGTTTAGGTTTAGGTTTAGGTTTAGGTTTAGGTTTAGGTTTAGGTTTAGGTTTAGGTTTAGGTTTAGGTTTAGGTTTAGGTTTAGGTTTAGGTTTAGGTTTAGGTTTAGGTTTAGGTTTAGGTTTAGGTTTAGGTTTAGGTTTAGGTTTAGGTTTAGGTTTAGGTTTAGGTTTAGGTTTAGGTTTAGGTTTAGGTTTAGGTTTAGGTTTAGGTTTAGGTTTAGGTTTAGGTTTAGGTTTAGGTTTAGGTTTAGGTTTAGGTTTAGGTTTAGGTTTAGGTTTAGGTTTAGGTTTAGGTTTAGGTTTAGGTTTAGGTTTAGGTTTAGGTTTAGGTTTAGGTTTAGGTTTAGGTTTAGGTTTAGGTTTAGGTTTAGGTTTAGGTTTAGGTTTAGGTTTAGGTTTAGGTTTAGGTTTAGGTTTAGGTTAGGTTAGGTTAGGTTAGGTTAGGTTAGGTTAGGTTAGGTTAGGTTAGGTTAGGTTAGGTTAGGTTAGGTTAGGTTGGGCGGGTCTGGGTTTATTCATTAATAGTTGCTTTGCCTAGCTTGCATGCCTCGCGCTGCTTGTTTTGGATAAACTCAGGCCTTCCTTACTCATCCCGGATGGGTAAGGAGGCAAGGGTCTTGGGGGAGAGCGCAGGTCGTGATGATCCCCAAGACAAGTCTGACGGTTACCTTCCCGTGGTGCTGCCTGTTACTGGTTTATTTCCTTCCGAAATAAACGCAACAGAACACCGTCAGGCGCCGCGTGTATTGCTATCTATTTGTGTATGTATATGTATATATTGTCTCTGTATATATTTGTATTATATGTGTATATATTTTAGTTCACAGGGCTATTTAACCCCTTATTAGTAACAAAATTGTAAAATGCTCGGTACAGACCGGGGCCGTATTTAACTGTTTGTCATCTGTATTATACGTGCTAAGGTGCTTAGTACCTCTGTAAGACAGATGACAAAATAGACTTACGGTGTATAAATTGTAGTTTTAAGGCAAGGCTACAGATAATTTGTCATGTTTATGAGTAGATGAAAAGCAGTTTGGCGGTGTGTGTGTTAAAATAGGGACCCCTCTAACTGGCAAACACCAGCGCCTACTACCGTCAAACATATTGTTACATAATCGAAAATAACCGCTGTCTTTTATTTGGTAGTGACCCCTGTTCCGATGACTCACGTTATTGGAGGCGGGGACAAACTGGCTGGACTAGTTCCAAAACCCCGATGATGAGTGTATCCTCAGACTTCGGGAAAATACCTCCAAGGTATTGTCAGTCTTCTGAACTCTAAACTTCCGGAGGCTTGAGTAGAAAGATTGAAGCCTGTCCATTCCCCCCCAAAATTTGCTTATGGTCACGATCTATAATTATTCTTTAATTATTTCTTATGTCGAAATCGCTGACCATGTCGAAGATAAATAGAGATGCGAAAGGTAAATTTACCAAAGTAAGCCAAGCTAATATGAATGTTTTGTCTGAGGACCGCTCGAGCGACACTGTTGAGAGCTTGAAAAACGGCCCTTCTCAGGGCCAAACTTCACGGGTTCCTTCCCGGGATCCGTCGGAGGTCTCCATGGGAGATGAACGGAGGTCGGACGTGGAGTCCGTATTTGAAGAGTCGGGTGACGAGGGTGACAGCCGCAGGAAGCGGCCTTATTCCTCATTCTACGCGCCCGGCTACTTAGAGTCGGACACAGAGACCGAGGGGACCGCGGCCGCCAAGGTCAATACGGCGCGGAGGGGAAGGGCGAAGGGCACCAAAGGAGGCCCCACGCGAGACGAGTTCTTGAAGCCACCGCCAAAGCCACTGGTGGAGGAGTTGGCTGAGGTCCTGCAGGGCAGGAAATTCAAAAAGGGGTCGGCCGCTGTGGCCGCTGGAGGTCTGCTTGACACCGGGAGTGATTCCGATGTCCATGCCGGATTCGCTGACCTCAGTGTGCTAAATGCCCAAGAGCTGAGGGCTCAAGCAGGAGGAATGCTCGCCTGCATTTTAGAGGTTGCCAAGAAATCTGGCAACCTAAAAGGCGAGTTTGTTGCTCGCCTGAAGAGGTCCGCGTCGACCCTGAGGGAAGTAGTTGACGCCCTGGCCTGCAGGAGCGAGGCCGAAGAGACGCGGCGGCTGAGAGCCGAAAACAGTCGCCTGCGCCTCGAAATGGAGGCCAGCAAGGCCGAGGTGAAGGCGCTGCGTCGAGGCTTCACCGAAGCCAAGACCCAAGCGGCTGCCGCTACGTCTGCTGCTGCAGCAGCTGCTGCCACCGAGACGCCAGCCCCCCCTGCTGTTGTACCGGGGGCAGATTTAGTTGAGGAGATGATGCGGTCCTTGACCACCACGTTCGGGCAAATGCTCAATGCCCGACTCGCTGGTATCGAGGATCGCCTCCTGCCAGCGCCGGTCCTTCGCCCGCCTCTCCGAGCGGACGCCAAGAAGGCTGCAGCAGCGGTTGCCCCCCCACCCCCGAAACCGACCCCTCGAAAGCGGGTTGCCCAGGCCCCGCAGGCTACTGCTGCCACGCCCTCGACTTCGGCTCCCATCGCCCCCCCCTCGACTGCGGCTCCCAACGCCCCCCCAAAAACGACTCCAACTGCTGTTGCCAAGGCGGACACCTGGGCAACAGTAGTAAGAAAGGGGAAAGGCAAGGGGAAGGGCAAAGCGTCCTCCTCGGCAACGCCCACTCCCGCTCCTGTCCCAGCAGCTCGTGCCCCCCCCTCCGCCGTGAAGCCTAAGGCCAAGAAGGCTTCCGCTGCCGCCGGGCCCAAGAAGGCGAAGGCGCTGAAAGCCTCCCAATCCGCGGCTGTTGTGCTGACGCTACAGCCCGAAGCCGCGGAAAAGGGGGTAACCTACAGCGCCATCCTCGAGACGGCGCAGGAGAAGGTCGATCTCCAAGGATTGGGGATCGACCGGATCAACTACCGACAGACGGCCACGGGAGCCAGGATGCTCGAAATTCCTGGCTCCCAAAGCGGCGACAAAGCGGACAGGCTCGCGGAGAAGCTCCGCGGTGTCCTGTCCGAGGTGGCCAACGTCGCAAGGCCCGTAAAGTCCGCGCAATTGCACGTGACGGGCCTGGACGACGCCGCCACAAAGGAGAAAGTGGCGGCGGCGATCGCCAAGGTGGGCGGCTGTGACGTACTCCACGTCAAAGCCGGGGAGATACGTCGCAGCTACGGCGGGACCGGCTCTTCCCTTGTATCCTGCCCAATCCCAGTAGCCAAAGTGTTGCTGGCACAGGGCAGGCTGTTGGTGGGGTGGAGCTCGGTGCGCGTGGTGGCACTGGCGGCGCTTCCCATGCGCTGCTTCAAGTGCATGGGACTCGGGCATACGCGTCCCCAGTGTCCCTCGTCGGCAGACAGGGGGGACCTGTGCTTCCGTTGTGGAGGCGCAGGCCACAAGGCGGCGAGCTGCCAGAGGAGGGCCCCGCACTGCGCGATATGCGCAGAGTCGGGGCGACCTGCCGAGCACAGGATGGGGGGACAAAACTGTGTCCCCCCAAATACGAAGGGACAGGCCGCCAGGACCCCGGCCATCCCCCGACCGGCAGCCAAAGCCGCCGCTCCTGAGGTTGTTCGCCGCGAAAGTTCGGCGAGCATGGAGGTTGTAGTCTGATTGATGGATCAAGTCGGACAGCACAACCTCCTACAGACGAATTTAAACCACTGCGTCAGGGCTCAGGATCTGCTAATGCAGTCCCTGGCGCAGTGGCGGATCGATTTGGCGGTTGCTGCGGAGCCGTATTACATTCCCCAGTCCCATCCCTACTGGGCTGGGGATCTAGACGGCTCCGTAGCCATAATTGGACGTGCCGGTGGCGGCCCCCCCCTCTCGGTGTTAGAGAGGGGTTCGGGGTACGTGGTGGCCAAGTGGGAGAGGTATGCGGTAGTCGGCACATACTTCTCCCCCAATAGAACCGTCGCGGAGCTGGAGGTTTATCTAGACCTCCTGGCCGCGGCGGTGAGAAGGCAGGCGCCACGTCAGGTCCTCCTCATGGGGGACCTGAACGCCAAGGCCCAGGCCTGGGGCAACCCCTCCACTGACACTCGCGGGGAGATTGTCAGGGAGTGGGCGGTTGCCGCAGGGCTGACCCTGCTCAACAGAGGGTCAGTCCACACGTGCGTGCGACACAACGGGGGGTCCGTGGTGGACGTTTCGTTCGCCACCCCGGAAGTCGCAGCACGTGTCCAGGCCTGGAGAGTGGTGGCGGAGGTGGCGACTCTCTCGGACCACAACTACATACGGTTCGAGATCGCCACCTCCCACCAAGGAGGGACTCGGCGCGTGGATGGGGCACTCTTCCCGCGCTGGGCGATTGGTCGCCTCGATGCCGAGTTGGCTGAAGAGGCGGCTATGGTGCAGTCGTGGGTTGCCGGCCCCATGCACCCGGAGGTGGCCGTCGCGGCGAGCCGGTTCCGGGAGGCGGTGACGGCGGTCTGCGACGCCGCCATGCCGAGGTCCCGACGCCACCCCGAGCGCCGCCAAGTTTACTGGTGGTGCTCGGAGATTGAGGATCTCCGAGCGCGATGCTCGGAGACGCGGCGCCTCTATTACCACTGCAGGAGGCGCCGCCACGGCCGGACGGACGACCAGCTGCCGGCGGAGCAGCTGGCGGCCGAGCAGCTCCTGTATGGCAATGTAAAGATAGCCAAACAGGAGCTGAAGCTGGCCATCGGCCGGGCTAAGGCCCTCGGCTGGTGCGAGCAGCTGGAGGGCCTCGACAGGGACCCATGGGGGCGCCCTTATAAGTCTGCCCGGAATAAGTTCCGGGGCAGAGCGCCCCCTATCGCGGAGTCCCTGGAGCCAGAGCTCCTGGAGAGGGTGCTGGGGGGGCTATTCCCCGACAGCGACCCCCACTACACCCCTCCACCGATGGCCACCCCGTCCTTCCAGGAGGAGGAGGACCCGGCCTCCATTCCGCCTATAACAGAGGTGGAGATGGAGGTAGCAGTCTCCCGCCTGAGAGGCAAGAAGACTGCCCCGGGACCAGACGGGATTCCCGGGCGGATCCTCAGGATCGCCCTTAGGGAGATGGGCGGTCAGCTTCGGGAACTGTTCGACGCGTGCCTCACGTCGGGTCAGTTCCCGAAGCTCTGGAAGGACGGGCGATTGTGCCTGTTGCGGAAGGAAGGGCGAGACGCAGACTCGCACGCCGCATACAGGCCAATCGTGCTGCTGGATGACACGGCGAAGCTGCTGGAGAGAATAGTGGCTTCCCGTGTCATCCGGCACCTGGGGGGAACTGGGCCTGACCTTTCAGAGGCCCAGTTCGGATTCAGGGCAGGGCGGTCAACGATAGACGCCCTGCTCTGGATCAAGGGGTGGACGCAGGACGCAGTCGGCGGGGGGGAAAAGGCGTTGGCTGTCTCGCTTGACATTGCCAACGCCTTCAACAGCCTACCGCACGGGACAATACGGGAGGCGCTCCGCTATCACGGAGTGCCCCTGTATCTGCGTAGGCTGTTGGCCGACTACCTCCGGGACCGCGAGGTCCTGGTGGAGGGACGCGACGGTCTGAGGCGACGTCGCGTGTCCTGCGGGGTTCCACAGGGGTCAGTGTTGGGACCGCTCCTGTGGAACATTGGCTACGACTGGGTGCTCCGCGGCACGTTTCCCGCAAGTATGCGGGTTGCGTGCTACGCGGATGACACGCTAGTCGTAGTCAAGGGGAGGGACCTCGGGGAGACGGTGCGGCGGGCCACGGTGGCCACAACACTCGTGGTCGGCCGCATACGTGCCCTGGGGCTGGAGGTCGCCCTCTCCAAGACCGAGGCCCTAATGTTCCATGGGCCTCGGGGGGGACCCCCTCCAGGAACGAGGATAGACCTGGACGGGGTCCTGGTCCGGGTTGGGACCCAGATGAGGTACCTGGGTCTCATCCTGGACGGGCGGTGGACTTTTGGGGCCCACTTCACTCAACTGGCCCCAAAAGTCATAGGCGCCGCTGCCGCCCTTGGGAGGCTGCTGCCCAACGTGGGCGGCCCGAGCGCCACATGTCGTCGCCTGTACTCCGGAGTGATCCGGAGTATGGCCTTGTACGGGGCACCTGTCTGGGTGGACGCCCTCGGTCGCGCCAATAAGGCCCTGCTGCGTCGTCCGCAGCGGGTCATCGCGACGAGGGCGATACGCGGGTACCGGACGGTGTCCTGGACGGCGGGATGCGCGTTGGCCGGTGATCCCCCCTGGGAGCTCCAAGCGGAGGTCCTCGCCGAAGTGTACCACTTCGTGGCGGCGAGGAGAACCCGCGGGGAGCCTCCAGCGTGGGAGGAGGTCACGCACATGCGACGGCAGGCGCGGGCCGCCCTGTTGCGGCGGTGGACGGAGGACCTGGCTCCACCGGTCCCTGGACAGAGGACGGTGGATGCCATTCGCCCGGTCCTTCGGAGGTGGGTAGGGCGGCGATTCGGGTCGCTCACCTTCCGATTGGTGCAGGTGCTTTCCGGGCATGGATGTTTCGGAAAGTACCTGCATCACATCGCAAGACGTGAGGCGACCCCCGCCTGTCACGAGTGTGGAGCGCCAGAAGACACGGCGCTCCACACGCTGGAGGAGTGTGCCGCGTGGAGTCCCATGCGGCACACCCTCACAGCGGTCATAGGCGCAGATCTGTCGCTGCCGAGTGTGGTTAACGCTATGCTCGGCAGCGACGGATCGTGGCAGGCGGTGGTCTCTTTCTGCGAAGAGGTGATGGCGCAGAAAGAGGCTGCGGAGCGGGCGAGGGAGGACGACGTCCTCGCAGACCCGCTCCGGCGTAGACGAACTGGTGGAAGGAGAGGGCGATTCGGGCGCCTTCTCGCTCTATCCTAGTGCTGTGCGGATCATCGGTGGAGAGTCGGGGGATTCTCCACTGGCTTGCACGATCCCACACGTCTGGGGGATGGCCCTAATGAGCTGGGTCATCCCTCCCTTGGCCGGGGCCCGTCACCGGTGACGGGCCAACCGCCGGGGCGAGATGGTGATTGCTAACGCTACCCCATCTCGCCCCGACTAGGCGGCAGACTGCTCATCCCGGGTTTTTAGTGGGTAACCTCACTTACTACCCCCCCGTGGGGGTAGTAAGGCCCCTCAGGCGAGGACTCCCACATAACCACTCTGCTCCCCCCGGAGCCGGGTGGTATCCATAAAGGATTTTCCCGGGTCAAAAAAAAAAAAAAAAAAAAAAAAAAAAAAAAAAAAAAAAAAAAAAAAAAAAAAAAAAAAAAAAAAAAAAAAAAAAAAAAAAAAAGGTTAGGTTAGGTTAGGTTAGGTTAGGTTAGGTTAGGTTAGGTTAGGTTAGGTTAGGTTAGGTTAGGTTAGGTTAGGTTTTTTTTTTTTTTTCTTAAATTATAAAATGCAGTTTCCTCTGACGTAATCAGAGCTAGTTTTTGCCTATTTGTTTTGGCTTTTATTATTATATTAGCCTTTTTAATAAGAAGGAATTTACTTGGGCACAGTTTTAACGTTTTAATAATTTACATTTACTTTTATATATTTTGCATGTATATTTATCTGTACATTTAATACAGCTTTTATTCCGAGTGCTTCGAATTGTTTATCTTTTAATGTTTACTTGTTTTTATTTGCAACTTTTATTGCTACTTCTTTACAAAACTCAATAAATTTATTTCTATTATTTTTGTTCTCTATTATTTTGCTTATATTTTCAATTTTTATGTCAATATCTAGCTCCATTTCAACATGATGTCTCTCTTTTCCATATACAGGGCACTCTGCCACCACGTGCAGAGCGCTCTCGCTTTTCGCCTGGTCACACAGACACGCCGGGCTTTCCTTACACTTAAACCGGTGTAGGTATTCCGAGAAACCGCCATGCCCTGTCATTACCTGTACTGCCACTGAGTCTAGCGCTATCTTTTTTATGACTGGGTATGCTTTTGTCGCGTCCGGGAAGAAAGTCTTAGTTATTGAGGCCGTCTCAGCCTGCTTGTATCGCCGGTTCCATTCGTTAATCGATTCCAAGCGGATTTGTCGCTTGGCGAATGAAACCGGGCACATGTCATAGTCCGGTCTAGTCTTCGTGTTCAGGGCAGCATCTTTTGCAAGCACGTCAGCTCTTTCGTTACCCTCCATCCCTGCGTGAGCCTTTATCCAAAATAGATGTAATTCTTTACCCTGCTCTTTGATTTTATGTATGTTTGCTCTTGTTTTTACAGCAAGAGGATGAAGGGAAACACTATTAACGACTGTTTCAAGAGCCGATCTAGAGTCACAATATATATTGCAACTATTTGCCGCGATTTTACACGCTTGCTTTGTTGCTTCGAGTAGAGCCAACAATTCCGCCTGGTAGACGGTGCAGAAATGATCCAGTTTCAGCTTTCGGGTTTTGGTCTCCGCTGCACCTTTCCATATGGAGAGTGCCGCGCCGACCTTCCCCTGTATCTTACTGCCGTCTGTGAAAATCTTCAGGTCATTGTTTTCGTACTGCTCCATTTGTGCACCGTCAGCCAAACAACTGAACTGAAGGCTCTTTTGCTCCGCGGGATGTGGCGTGTCCGTATGGGAAATCGGTTTTTCAATCTCTCGGTCACCTATTATCCGCTGAGATAACCCTTTCTTCACTTCGTAAAGTGAAGCTGCTTCTCTGATCCTAATATCTAAAGGAAGCAGTCCAGCGAGTAATAGGGCCGCGTTTAAGGAGACCGTCCGATACGCCTTTAAGATTTTCTGAACAAAGCCGCGCTGGACCGCGTCGAGCTGTTTCCTCACACCAAGTTTGTCCGCTGCAGGTGCCCACGCACTTGCAGCATACATAATGATAGGCTCCACTACCGCCGTATATATGGTCCTGATTATCTCCGACCCCAGACCCCAGTGAATTTTCGCGGTCCTTGAAAGCTGTTTATACAAGTTCAATGCCTTGCGACAGACATTTGATACATGGGTGTTGAAAGTCAGTTTGTCATCGATTGTTAGTCCGAGGATCTTAATTTCCCGAGACAGTTCGACGCCTATCCCGCCCATGGTCAGATGTGGGGAGTCATATTTCAATTTGTTGGTTATAACCATTGCTTTAGTTTTTTGCGGGGCAAATTTAAGTTTGTTCTTGACCCCCCACATCCGAACATGTTCGAGGGCGGCGTTCGCCTGCCTCTGGACCTCCAATGCTGTATCACCGGAGATAATCAGAACCACATCATCAGCAAATGCCTGACAGTAGTCTCCACGTAACTCCAGTTCCTTCAATAGTGGGTCCAACAGCAGATTCCAAAAAGTTGGGCCCCCTATCGATCCCTGCACGCACCCCTTTGTGGTTTCCCTAGCACACTCAGCGCCGGCATACCTTACTCTTACCCTCCTGTTGGAAAGGTAGTCATCTACCAGGCGCCGTAAGTTTGCAGGGCATTTTGTCTCCGCCAATCTGCATTGTATAGCAGGCCACCACGCGCTATCGAAGGCTCCCTCTATGTCAAGTGAAACCACTGTAGTTATCTTTTTGGCCTTTAGGTTTTCTTTTATTTTCTGCATCATGACATAGAGGGAGTCTTCGGTGCTGCGCTGTGGTGTGAAGCCAAATTGACGCTGACTCATATCGGGCAGAGTGTGCCACCTAATTCTCCTGATCAACATTTTTTCAAGAATTTTCCCGAAAATAGGCAAGAGTCCGATTGGCCTGTAGGATTTAGGGTGCGTGTAGTCCTCCTTTCCGGGTTTTCGCAACACTACAACAGCTGCCTCCTTCCAGATGGTGGGGAAGTGGCGAAGGGCTAGGCATCTGTTTGTAATTGCCAAAAATAGGTCTGGATTCAGGGTGATAGCCGCCAAACATATATCCGACGTGAGTCCGTCCAGTCCCGGTGCCTTCTTGGGATTAAAGCTGGACGCAGCCCACAGCATTTCTTCCATTGTGAATGGGGGATCACATGGTTCACCATCTGTCAACTCATTCACTCTGTTAGCTGCTTCTCGTACTTGCTTGTGGTCTGCGTTATCGCCTTGTGTGTCATCTTGCGGGTAAAAAGTCTCAGCTAATAATCCCGCAGATGCCTCTGCTCCCAGAACTTTGTCATGCTGGACCAGAGGAACGTCCTCGTTTCTTTTAGTCGTGCGGCCTATCACCCTGTATATCCCATCCCACATACTCTCGCGGTCCTGCTTCTCGCAAAAGCCCTTCCAACCGGCGGTTTGGGCTTTTCTTGCCTCCAGCTGGTACTCTTCCTTTGCGAGAAGGTACTGTTCTACCACCCAGGCTCTACGAATGGGCGCGGCGCATCTTATCCTGCGCTTTTTCGTAGCCACCTCCTTCTTCATCTTGTCGAGTTTTTCGGACCACCAAGGCAATCTTGTTTGTGTTTTGTTGCTCACTTTGGGTATTGTTTGATCACTTACTTCTTTAATTGTATTAACAAATTTATTTACTATATCATCTAACGATTCTTTACTATTTATTTTATCTATTTCGGTTTTATTTAATTTCTCATCCCTCCAAATTTGGGTTAGTTTCGTACGAAACTGACTCCAATTTGCCTTCTTCGTGTTATATATCCTCGTCGTTCTTTTTATATCATTTCCTTTTGATTTTTCCAAATTAAGATCAAACAAAATTGCCTTGTGGTCCGAGCTCGTCATACCTCCGTCGACTCTCCAGTTGTCCACGCGCCCCAGCATATCTACTGAACACGCCGTGACATCTACACAACTGGTAAATCGCTTTCCCCCCCTAATGGTATCAAAAGTTGGCTCATTTCCCCTATTTAATATTTGCAATTCCAAATCCTCTAACATTCCCGCCATAATTTCTCCCCTATAATCCACCCTCTCACTTCCCCACCATGTATTCCAAGCATTAACATCTCCTCCCACTAGCACATTCCTTGTTCCTATCTCCTTCATCACTTTTTCTATCCATTCGACATATGGCTCAATTGCTTTATCCCCTTCCAGATATATTGATACCACTCCTATCTTCCACGCTCTGGTCCTCAATATAGCGACTGTGATGTTATGTGTCGTGAGCGTTGGGCACAGCGTGATGTTGATGTTATCATCGAAGAGTACAATGGCACTCTTATTTACTGTCTCAGGGTTTCGATCGCACTGTACTACCCTGGTACCTGGATAGACCTTCATACGCCCTGTACGGCCAATGTAGGGTTCCTGAACCATAGCGAATGCTATTTTGGACGTTGCTGCTGCCACCATTAGTTCGGCTGTTGCGAGTTTGCTCCTTTGGAGGTTTGCCTGGACCACACTATAATTTCCTTTTGAAGGAATATTGACTGCTTCTTCGTTTCCGCCCGGGACCACCTTAGCAATATGCCACCGTTGACCGCGCTAAAGCGTCCCACTTCTTCCTCACAGGGCAGTCAGCACTAAAAGCGTTGTGGTTCACTCGGTCAAGGTTAGCCTTGCGACAGTTACAGCAGTTGGGAGGAGCCTCCGCGAGCCAATCGGCACACTCCGTCCTCAGGTGTGGACCTCCGCAGTGACCACATACATCTAGAGTGTCGTGACAGAATCGCTTCCCATGTCCATACCCTAAACAGCGCGAACACTGTATTAGGGGGGATTGGTCAGCGACTCTGATCCTCTGAAGATCAATATGCACTACTCCTGCTTCGGTCAGCCGGCTCCATATGACCGGGGAGACCCTAACTACGACATGCGCTGTGAGCGGATTCCTGGCTCTTTTACGAAATCTGACCTCCATCCTATCGCTCTCTCCACTCACCTCCCTCAGCAAATGTTTATTTTGAGCCTTTATGGCCGTCAAAATGTCAACATCCGAGTTATTGTTTAGAACCCCATATAAGATGACAAGTGGGTCTTTGTTTTGGATCTCCTCCACATTCAACTGCCCTCCCACTGCACTTATCCTGTTCTTAACCTTCCTTATCTCTTCCTGTGTTCTACATCCCACTATAACTTTCCTATCTCTTGCCTTTCTGATTTTATCAATCCTCAGTCCCTCCTCCTTAGCGTTTACTACCTTCCTTATCTGTTCAAAGACCTGGTCACCAGTCTCATTTTCGTCTTTTGATGTTATGACGACCGAGTGCATGGCCATACCCTCCATAGGTTTTCTTGCGGATGGGGTGGCCACCACACTTGCATATGTCCTCCTTTCTTCCAGTATTTCCTGATGTTTCTTCAGTGTGTCTTTTAGCTGCTCCATTTCCTCCTTGTTTTCTCTCAGTAGTTTGCCGTGTTCTTCCATTTTCTTAATTAGTTCCTCCTTCTCCTGATTTGGATTGCCTTTCTGTTCCTTTTCGCTTCCTTCCTCCTCACTTTCTCTCCTCAAGTTCTTTCCTATATCATCCCCTCTATACGGCTTTCCTTCTTCTGCTTCCTTCACGAGTCTATACAATCTATCCACTGCTTCAATAACCTCTGTTTTTATTTCTGTTTTCAGGTTCCGGCTATTGTTCATCTGCAGCTTAGCTTTCGTGAGGCAAGCTTTGGCCTCCGCAATCCTGCTCTTATACTCCACATTCAACTTTAAAGACTTTTCTGCAACTGCGCCTCCCGCTTTACTCTTCTGTGCATCGGTTTTAGGTTCCGCAGTTGGCAGATCCGTCTTTTGTTTTAATTTCGATGTTTTTGCAGGTGGTGTCGGTGCCTTTATCTTCGCCTCAAGCTCACCTATACTCCGCCTGACCTGAGTGGCTCCCTCAGCAGCTATTTTCGCCGCGTCTGCCGCCTGGGGCGTTGATGATTTCCTCCTTTCTTCCTGTGGGGATTTTTCTAGCTCCATCCTAGATGTGTGGATCTGTTTCGCTGGTGTACGCGCCAAAAACATATTGCAGCGTTACGTCGATAGCTTTAGTCTAGAGGAAAACTGCACCTTTCGCTTGTAAAAGCGAACAATCGATTCAACATAAAGTATAAAATAAGTAATAATGTATAATAAAGTATAATGCCCAATAAGACACTTTAGTCAAAAAACACACAACTTACACAATAAAAGGTCTGCACCTAGGGAAAACGGGTGCGCAAATGACCTAAAAGCACTTTATAACACTATGGTAGTCACGTAGAGGTCAAAAACGCAGCATCGAACCGTTTAATTCAAAAACATATCGCCATTGCCTATAGTCTATATAAGTCACAATGCTGTATCACTCCAAAAGAGTCTAGTCTCATGCCCAATAAGACACTTTAGTCAAAAAAACACACAACTTACACAATAAAAGGTCTGCACCTAGGGAAAACGGGTGCGCAAATGACCTAAAAGCACTTTATAACACTATGGTAGTCACGTAGAGGTCAAAAACGCAGCATCGAACCGTTTAATTCAAAAACATGGGTTAGGTTAGGTTGGGTTAGGTTAGGTTAGGTTAGGTTAGGTTAGGTTAGGTTAGGTTAGGTTAGGTTAGGTTAGGTTAGGTTAGGTTAGGTTAGGTTAGGTTAGGTTAGGTTAGGTTAGGTTAGGTTAGGTTAGGTTAGGTTAGGTTAGGTTAGGTTAGGTTAGGTTAGGTTAGGTTAGGTTAGGTTAGGTTAGGTTAGGTTAGGTTAGGTTAGGTTAGGTTAGGTTAGGTTAGGTTAGGTTAGGTTAGGTTAGGTTAGGTTAGGTTAGGTTAGGTTAGGTTAGGTTAGGTTAGGTTAGGTTAGGTTAGGTTAGGTTAGGTTAGGTTAGGTTAGGTTAGGTTAGGTTAGGTTAGGTTAGGTTAGGTTAGGTTAGGTTAGGTTAGGTTAGGTTAGGTTAGGTTAGGTTAGGTTAGGTTAGGTTAGGTTAGGTTAGGTTAGGTTAGGTTAGGTTAGGTTAGGTTAGGTTAGGTTAGGTTAGGTTAGGTTAGGTTAGGTTAGGTTAGGTTAGGTTAGGTTAGGTTAGGTTAGGTTAGGTTAGGTTAGGTTAGGTTAGGTTAGGTTAGGTTAGGTTAGGTTAGGTTAGGTTAGGTTAGGTTAGGTTAGGTTAGGTTAGGTTAGGTTAGGTTAGGTTAGGTTAGGTTAGGTTAGGTTAGGTTAGGTTAGGTTAGGTTAGGTTAGGTTAGGTTAGGTTAGGTTAGGTTAGGTTAGGTTAGGTTAGGTTAGGTTAGGTTAGGTTAGGTTAGGTTAGGTTAGGTTAGGTTAGGTTAGGTTAGGTTAGGTTAGGTTAGGTTAGGTTAGGTTAGGTTAGGTTAGGTTAGGTTAGGTTAGGTTAGGTTAGGTTAGGTTAGGTTAGGTTAGGTTAGGTTAGGTTAGGTTAGGTTAGGTTAGGTTAGGTTAGGTTAGGTTAGGTTAGGTTAGGTTAGGTTAGGTTAGGTTAGGTTAGGTTAGGTTAGGTTAGGTTAGGTTAGGTTAGGTTAGGTTAGGTTAGGTTAGGTTAGGTTAGGTTAGGTTAGGTTAGGTTAGGTTAGGTTAGGTTAGGTTAGGTTAGGTTAGGTTAGGTTAGGTTAGGTTAGGTTAGGTTAGGTTAGGTTAGGTTAGGTTAGGTTAGGTTAGGTTAGGTTAGGTTAGGTTAGGTTAGGTTAGGTTAGGTTAGGTTAGGTTAGGTTAGGTTAGGTTAGGTTAGGTTAGGTTAGGTTAGGTTAGGTTAGGTTAGGTTAGGTTAGGTTAGGTTAGGTTAGGTTAGGTTAGGTTAGGTTAGGTTAGGTTAGGTTAGGTTAGGTTAGGTTAGGTTAGGTTAGGTTAGGTTAGGTTAGGTTAGGTTAGGTTAGGTTAGGTTAGGTTAGGTTAGGTTAGGTTAGGTTAGGTTAGGTTAGGTTAGGTTAGGTTAGGTTAGGTTAGGTTAGGTTAGGTTAGGTTAGGTTAGGTTAGGTTAGGTTAGGTTAGGTTAGGTTAGGTTAGGTTAGGTTAGGTTAGGTTAGGTTAGGTTAGGTTAGGTTAGGTTAGGTTAGGTTAGGTTAGGTTAGGTTAGGTTAGGTTAGGTTAGGTTAGGTTAGGTTAGGTTAGGTTAGGTTAGGTTAGGTTAGGTTAGGTTAGGTTAGGTTAGGTTAGGTTAGGTTAGGTTAGGTTAGGTTAGGTTAGGTTAGGTTAGGTTAGGTTAGGTTAGGTTAGGTTAGGTTAGGTTAGGTTAGGTTAGGTTAGGTTAGGTTAGGTTAGGTTAGGTTAGGTTAGGTTAGGTTAGGTTAGGTTAGGTTAGGTTAGGTTAGGTTAGGTTAGGTTAGGTTAGGTTAGGTTAGGTTAGGTTAGGTTAGGTTAGGTTAGGTTAGGTTAGGTTAGGTTAGGTTAGGTTAGGTTAGGTTAGGTTAGGTTAGGTTAGGTTAGGTTAGGTTAGGTTAGGTTAGGTTAGGTTAGGTTAGGTTAGGTTAGGTTAGGTTAGGTTAGGTTAGGTTAGGTTAGGTTAGGTTAGGTTAGGTTAGGTTAGGTTAGGTTAGGTTAGGTTAGGTTAGGTTAGGTTAGGTTAGGTTAGGTTAGGTTAGGTTAGGTTAGGTTAGGTTAGGTTAGGTTAGGTTAGGTTAGGTTAGGTTAGGTTAGGTTAGGTTAGGTTAGGTTAGGTTAGGTTAGGTTAGGTTAGGTTAGGTTAGGTTAGGTTAGGTTAGGTTAGGTTAGGTTAGGTTAGGTTAGGTTAGGTTAGGTTAGGTTAGGTTAGGTTAGGTTAGGTTAGGTTAGGTTAGGTTAGGTTAGGTTAGGTTAGGTTAGGTTAGGTTAGGTTAGGTTAGGTTAGGTTAGGTTAGGTTAGGTTAGGTTAGGTTAGGTTAGGTTAGGTTAGGTTAGGTTAGGTTAGGTTAGGTTAGGTTAGGTTAGGTTAGGTTAGGTTAGGTTAGGTTAGGTTAGGTTAGGTTAGGTTAGGTTAGGTTAGGTTAGGTTAGGTTAGGTTAGGTTAGGTTAGGTTAGGTTAGGTTAGGTTAGGTTAGGTTAGGTTAGGTTAGGTTAGGTTAGGTTAGGTTAGGTTAGGTTAGGTTAGGTTAGGTTAGGTTAGGTTAGGTTAGGTTAGGTTAGGTTAGGTTAGGTTAGGTTAGGTTAGGTTAGGTTAGGTTAGGTTAGGTTAGGTTAGGTTAGGTTAGGTTAGGTTAGGTTAGGTTAGGTTAGGTTAGGTTAGGTTAGGTTAGGTTAGGTTAGGTTAGGTTAGGTTAGGTTAGGTTAGGTTAGGTTAGGTTAGGTTAGGTTAGGTTAGGTTAGGTTAGGTTAGGTTAGGTTAGGTTAGGTTAGGTTAGGTTAGGTTAGGTTAGGTTAGGTTAGGTTAGGTTAGGTTAGGTTAGGTTAGGTTAGGTTAGGTTAGGTTAGGTTAGGTTAGGTTAGGTTAGGTTAGGTTAGGTTAGGTTAGGTTAGGTTAGGTTAGGTTAGGTTAGGTTAGGTTAGGTTAGGTTAGGTTAGGTTAGGTTAGGTTAGGTTAGGTTAGGTTAGGTTAGGTTAGGTTAGGTTAGGTTAGGTTAGGTTAGGTTAGGTTAGGTTAGGTTAGGTTAGGTTAGGTTAGGTTAGGTTAGGTTAGGTTAGGTTAGGTTAGGTTAGGTTAGGTTAGGTTAGGTTAGGTTAGGTTAGGTTAGGTTAGGTTAGGTTAGGTTAGGTTAGGTTAGGTTAGGTTAGGTTAGGTTAGGTTAGGTTAGGTTAGGTTAGGTTAGGTTAGGTTAGGTTAGGTTAGGTTAGGTTAGGTTAGGTTAGGTTAGGTTAGGTTAGGTTAGGTTAGGTTAGGTTAGGTTAGGTTAGGTTAGGTTAGGTTAGGTTAGGTTAGGTTAGGTTAGGTTAGGTTAGGTTAGGTTAGGTTAGGTTAGGTTAGGTTAGGTTAGGTTAGGTTAGGTTAGGTTAGGTTAGGTTAGGTTAGGTTAGGTTAGGTTAGGTTAGGTTAGGTTAGGTTAGGTTAGGTTAGGTTAGGTTAGGTTAGGTTAGGTTAGGTTAGGTTAGGTTAGGTTAGGTTAGGTTAGGTTAGGTTAGGTTAGGTTAGGTTAGGTTAGGTTAGGTTAGGTTAGGTTAGGTTAGGTTAGGTTAGGTTAGGTTAGGTTAGGTTAGGTTAGGTTAGGTTAGGTTAGGTTAGGTTAGGTTAGGTTAGGTTAGGTTAGGTTAGGTTAGGTTAGGTTAGGTTAGGTTAGGTTAGGTTAGGTTAGGTTAGGTTAGGTTAGGTTAGGTTAGGTTAGGTTAGGTTAGGTTAGGTTAGGTTAGGTTAGGTTAGGTTAGGTTAGGTTAGGTTAGGTTAGGTTAGGTTAGGTTAGGTTAGGTTAGGTTAGGTTAGGTTAGGTTAGGTTAGGTTAGGTTAGGTTAGGTTAGGTTAGGTTAGGTTAGGTTAGGTTAGGTTAGGTTAGGTTAGGTTAGGTTAGGTTAGGTTAGGTTAGGTTAGGTTAGGTTAGGTTAGGTTAGGTTAGGTTAGGTTAGGTTAGGTTAGGTTAGGTTAGGTTAGGTTAGGTTAGGTTAGGTTAGGTTAGGTTAGGTTAGGTTAGGTTAGGTTAGGTTAGGTTAGGTTAGGTTAGGTTAGGTTAGGTTAGGTTAGGTTAGGTTAGGTTAGGTTAGGTTAGGTTAGGTTAGGTTAGGTTAGGTTAGGTTAGGTTAGGTTAGGTTAGGTTAGGTTAGGTTAGGTTAGGTTAGGTTAGGTTAGGTTAGGTTAGGTTAGGTTAGGTTAGGTTAGGTTAGGTTAGGTTAGGTTAGGTTAGGTTAGGTTAGGTTAGGTTAGGTTAGGTTAGGTTAGGTTAGGTTAGGTTAGGTTAGGTTAGGTTAGGTTAGGTTAGGTTAGGTTAGGTTAGGTTAGGTTAGGTTAGGTTAGGTTAGGTTAGGTTAGGTTAGGTTAGGTTAGGTTAGGTTAGGTTAGGTTAGGTTAGGTTAGGTTAGGTTAGGTTAGGTTAGGTTAGGTTAGGTTAGGTTAGGTTAGGTTAGGTTAGGTTAGGTTAGGTTAGGTTAGGTTAGGTTAGGTTAGGTTAGGTTAGGTTAGGTTAGGTTAGGTTAGGTTAGGTTAGGTTAGGTTAGGTTAGGTTAGGTTAGGTTAGGTTAGGTTAGGTTAGGTTAGGTTAGGTTAGGTTAGGTTAGGTTAGGTTAGGTTAGGTTAGGTTAGGTTAGGTTAGGTTAGGTTAGGTTAGGTTAGGTTAGGTTAGGTTAGGTTAGGTTAGGTTAGGTTAGGTTAGGTTAGGTTAGGTTAGGTTAGGTTAGGTTAGGTTAGGTTAGGTTAGGTTAGGTTAGGTTAGGTTAGGTTAGGTTAGGTTAGGTTAGGTTAGGTTAGGTTAGGTTAGGTTAGGTTAGGTTAGGTTAGGTTAGGTTAGGTTAGGTTAGGTTAGGTTAGGTTAGGTTAGGTTAGGTTAGGTTAGGTTAGGTTAGGTTAGGTTAGGTTAGGTTAGGTTAGGTTAGGTTAGGTTAGGTTAGGTTAGGTTAGGTTAGGTTAGGTTAGGTTAGGTTAGGTTAGGTTAGGTTAGGTTAGGTTAGGTTAGGTTAGGTTAGGTTAGGTTAGGTTAGGTTAGGTTAGGTTAGGTTAGGTTAGGTTAGGTTAGGTTAGGTTAGGTTAGGTTAGGTTAGGTTAGGTTAGGTTAGGTTAGGTATAGGTTAGGTTAGGTTAGGTTAGGTTAGGTTAGGTTAGGTTAGGTTAGGTTAGGTTAGGTTAGGTTAGGTTAGGTTAGGTTAGGTTAGGTTAGGTTAGGTTAGGTTAGGTTAGGTTAGGTTAGGTTAGGTTAGGTTAGGTTAGGTTAGGTTAGGTTAGGTTAGGTTAGGTTAGGTTAGGTTAGGTTAGGTTAGGTTAGGTTAGGTTAGGTTAGGTTAGGTTAGGTTAGGTTAGGTTAGGTTAGGTTAGGTTAGGTTAGGTTAGGTTAGGTTAGGTTAGGTTAGGTTAGGTTAGGTTAGGTTAGGTTAGGTTAGGTTAGGTTAGGTTAGGTTAGGTTAGGTTAGGTTAGGTTAGGTTAGGTTAGGTTAGGTTAGGTTAGGTTAGGTTAGGTTAGGTTAGGTTAGGTTAGGTTAGGTTAGGTTAGGTTAGGTTAGGTTAGGTTAGGTTAGGTTAGGTTAGGTTAGGTTAGGTTAGGTTAGGTTAGGTTAGGTTAGGTTAGGTTAGGTTAGGTTAGGTTAGGTTAGGTTAGGTTAGGTTAGGTTAGGTTAGGTTAGGTTAGGTTAGGTTAGGTTAGGTTAGGTTAGGTTAGGTTAGGTTAGGTTAGGTTAGGTTAGGTTAGGTTAGGTTAGGTTAGGTTAGGTTAGGTTAGGTTAGGTTAGGTTAGGTTAGGTTAGGTTAGGTTAGGTTAGGTTAGGTTAGGTTAGGTTAGGTTAGGTTAGGTTAGGTTAGGTTAGGTTAGGTTAGGTTAGGTTAGGTTAGGTTAGGTTAGGTTAGGTTAGGTTAGGTTAGGTTAGGTTAGGTTAGGTTAGGTTAGGTTAGGTTAGGTTAGGTTAGGTTAGGTTAGGTTAGGTTAGGTTAGGTTAGGTTAGGTTAGGTTAGGTTAGGTTAGGTTAGGTTAGGTTAGGTTAGGTTAGGTTAGGTTAGGTTAGGTTAGGTTAGGTTAGGTTAGGTTAGGTTAGGTTAGGTTAGGTTAGGTTAGGTTAGGTTAGGTTAGGTTAGGTTAGGTTAGGTTAGGTTAGGTTAGGTTAGGTTAGGTTAGGTTAGGTTAGGTTAGGTTAGGTTAGGTTAGGTTAGGTTAGGTTAGGTTAGGTTAGGTTAGGTTAGGTTAGGTTAGGTTAGGTTAGGTTAGGTTAGGTTAGGTTAGGTTAGGTTAGGTTAGGTTAGGTTAGGTTAGGTTAGGTTAGGTTAGGTTAGGTTAGGTTAGGTTAGGTTAGGTTAGGTTAGGTTAGGTTAGGTTAGGTTAGGTTAGGTTAGGTTAGGTTAGGTTAGGTTAGGTTAGGTTAGGTTAGGTTAGGTTAGGTTAGGTTAGGTTAGGTTAGGTTAGGTTAGGTTAGGTTAGGTTAGGTTAGGTTAGGTTAGGTTAGGTTAGGTTAGGTTAGGTTAGGTTAGGTTAGGTTAGGTTAGGTTAGGTTAGGTTAGGTTAGGTTAGGTTAGGTTAGGTTAGGTTAGGTTAGGTTAGGTTAGGTTAGGTTAGGTTAGGTTAGGTTAGGTTAGGTTAGGTTAGGTTAGGTTAGGTTAGGTTAGGTTAGGTTAGGTTAGGTTAGGTTAGGTTAGGTTAGGTTAGGTTAGGTTAGGTTAGGTTAGGTTAGGTTAGGTTAGGTTAGGTTAGGTTAGGTTAGGTTAGGTTAGGTTAGGTTAGGTTAGGTTAG